>CM051238.1:60314909-61629080 GCA_027917425.1 Gastrophryne carolinensis
TTCTTATTTTTCATTTTTCCATATGATCTTTCTTTCAGCTTTGTGTGGTTTGAGCAAAGCCCAACCCAGGATTTTCACTATCTGGAGTTTTGTTTTGTGCCCCTAGGGGCATCCCAACTTGGGATGCCCTGATATGTGAAATCTCCAAGTTAGCCTGTGAAAACGTACCTTTCCTTGTCCCACAGCGCATGCTCGGGCTCTCATCCAATCAGCTCTGTTTGCACGCAGATGGGGAGCCTGAGCAGTAACCTTCCTGGCCGCCCGGCCTGTCTAAATGACTGTCTGCATGAGCGCGCCAGAAAAATGGGGGGATCTGTGGTTATCCAGGGGTCGTTTCACACAGTGGGGCATCCTGATTTAGAATGCCCAAGGGGGAAGGTCAATAGCCGGGTCTTATAGACTTCAGGGTCGGCCACTCAGGGTTTTGTTCCACTTTAAGACCTTTAGATTTTCCTGCACAGTTATTCAAAGAAGAATTTCAGTCGTTTTCAGTCAGTTTAGTTCATTTTGTATAGATTTTACACATTTGAGTCACCTGGTCTCACTTCACACACACACACAGCAGTTACCACTGTTTACAGTGTCAGCCTCTGAGGTAAAGTGTTGCTAGGAGACCAGTGGGCTAAATGAAGCAGCTCACTAAATACAACCCAGCAGATCCCCCTATTCAGCAAATGGACTGAGCCATTGTCATTATACAATTTAAAAGTAAGGCATATATTTTTTCCTTTTTCTATCACCAGATTATTTATACACATGTTAGAAGCTATTGTGTGGCTATTTAATTATTTATCTTTTTTAATGCAAATTTCGCGATACTGCTCCTTTAACTTATTGCATTTTGAATTGGTTTTTGTCCTGCTGTCAATACACCAGGTCGCAGGGTATCCCAAACCACTACGTTGCACCCTATCTGTTCTACTAAATAAGCATTGTTCAGCATCAGCTTTATTAAGCTATTGCATTTTGCATAGGTTTTTGTCCTGCTGTCAATACACCAGGCCGCAGGATATCCCAAACCACTGCGTGGCACCCTATCTGTTATACTAAATAAGCGTCTACAGCCTCAGCTTTATTAAGTTATTGCATTTTGAATTGGTTTTGGTCTGCTTTAAATACACCAGGCCGCAGGGTATCCCAAACCACCACGTTGCACCCTATCTGTTATACTAAATAAGCGTTGATCAGCATCAGCTCTATTAAGCTATTGCATTTTGCATAGGTTTTTGTCCTGCTGTTAATACACCAGGCCGCAGAGTATCCCAGCCCACCAAGTGGCACCCTATCTGTTATACTAAATAAGCGTCTACAGCCTCAGCTTTATTAAGCTATTGCATTTTGCATAGGTTTTTGTCCTGCTACACTTCACAAAAGGTTGTGCGTGACCCTTTTAATCCTAATCCTGCTTGACTTTCCTTGTAGGATGTTGGTTCATGGACATGCTCTTGACATACACTTTGGAATCCGGATTTAGGCCTTTCCGGTATTTACTAATGAGCATTTGACCACGACCACACAATACTATATTTTCATTAAAAGAAGTGCTGACTTCTTAGTTTATTGTACCATATTTGTGCTATACATCATAAATTGCATTCATGCATTCACAACATATGACTATAGTTGCCATATATATTAGAATCCTCAAAATTTGTTCACAATTCTTTACTTGGTGGTGTTCATAGACTATTTAAATGCCAGTTCCAGGCGTTGGGCAGACATGTTTCGCCATATCTCTGTGGCTTTATCAATGCCCTCTGAAACACATGAATGCATACAAAAAGTGAGTAAAGAATTCCCAATCTTAGTCTGTATCCTATTATATTTATATCACCGACTCAGAGATGATACAAATTCCAGAATTTCCTCTGTCTGTATACTGGCGTTAATGTGAGGCAGCAATCATTCCATTTGTATTGGTACATCGATCTTTATCAAAGCATGTCCATTTTTTCATTGAGACCCCGGGGGGGCGTGGCATGAGCACATTAATGGCGTATTGCACCTTCAAAAGGCCCTTTTAAAGAGAGGAATTATATGATTTGTGTGTATAGCACAAATATGGTACAATAAACTAAGAAGTCAGCACTTCTTTTAATGAAAATATAGTATTGTGTGGTCGTGGTCAAATGCTCATTAGTAAATACCGGAAAGGCCTAAATCCGGATTCCAAAGTTTTTGTCCTGCTGTCAATACACCATGCCGCAGGGTATCCCAAACCACTGCGTGGCACCCTATCTGTTATACTAAATATGCGTCTACAGCCTCAGCTTTATTAAGTTATTGCATTTTGAATTGGTTTTGGTCTGCTTTAAATAAACCAGGCCGCAGGGTATCCCAAACCACCACGTTGCACCCTATCTGTTATACTAAATAAGCGTTGTTCAGCATCAGCTTTATTAAGCTATTGCATTTTGCATTGGTTTTTCTCCTGCTGTCAATACACACATGGCACCCTATCTGTTATACTAAATATGCTTGTTCATCCTTCCTCAGCTTAATCAAACTATTGCATTTTGAATTGGTTTTTGGTCTGCTGCCAAAACACTAGGCCGCAGGGTATCTCATATTGCCAATTTTCATAGTATCTGGTGCAGAGAGGCAGTTCCTCACTTTATTTAGCTTCTTCTTTTTAAAGTAAACACTTTTTTTATCGTACCTATTGGGCATTTGAAATACATAAAAATGTCAGGCAGACAAGTGCAAGGATGTTGAGGAGCGGCAGAGGCCAAGATTCAGCAGGCAGAGTTTGCAGCAGACTAGGAGCGAGTGGCAGCAGGAGTCACGGTGAGAGACCTGATCTGCCAGTATCTGCTAGTGGTCATGTCTCCACCAGTAATGCATCTGCCGTGGTAGATTGGTTAACGCGCTCATCAACATCATCACAAGTTACATCTGAGACCCCCAGTCTAGGGTTGGTAGGTTCCTCTGACACAACCCAGTTGGCATGCCCAGAGAGCAGTCCCTGTTCTCCCATTGCCTCTGTCCTACGCCGTTCCCTCCCCCAGCGACGTATCCTATGCTGTGGGTTCAGCTCCACTGTTTAGTGAGGAGGACGATCGAAGATAGAGGACAGTCAGCAGCTACTGCCCAGCCAAGAAATGGAGGTGGCTTCTTTAGCTAGGCAGACAAATACTGATGTGGACAGTGTCGTGGGTGTTGCGAGCGTTCCAGCTCCTACGCCAGACACTGTTGAGGAAACCTAGAACATCAGTGACGTGCAGCCACAACTCAGTGATGATGATGAAGCCGATCGCACTTGGGAGCCGGGTGATGAAGGGGCTTCATCGTCATCATCAGGAGAAGAGGGGCGCAGGTTGCCCCGGAGTCAGCAGCTGAGGCAGCAAGGTGTTAGCAGCATGGTTGGCAGTCAGCATGGGGGCACAATTGTAAATCCTGGAGCCAAAGGGGGCCAGGGCCGGGGTAGAGCACCTAGTGCGCGGCAGGCTACCTTATCGGGAGGCAGTGGAGCAGGGGTTCCTGGAGTTGGCGACAGTAGCAGTGAATCAGTGAGGCCTGTTGGTGGGAAAAGTAGCTACTCGGCAGTGTGGCAGTTTTTCCTGAAGCATCCGCAGGAGGGTAACATGGCCACATGCAAGATATGTAGGCAGAAGGTGAAGCGTGGCCAGGCCAAAATGTTGGCACCACGGCCCTGCATCAACATATGATGCGTCACCATAAAGCGGCCTGGGAGAACCGAGGCTCTGAAGAGGGGTCCAGCCTGCTTCCTCACGAAGTGGCATGCCGCTCCCAATTTCTGCCAGCCAAGACTCCAGCACCTCAGCCGAAGGCAGCTGTGCGTCATACCCATTCTCTGTTGCTCCTCCTCCTCCTCCTCCAAGTCATGCATCCCGCCAGCAATCCATCAGCGAAGCCATGTCCAAGAGACAGCAGTATGCGCCCACTCATCCTACGGCGCAATATGTTGATTGTCTTGTAAATTTATGTTTTTTCATGAGTCCTCCTAACATAAATAAAATTTGATATCATTTTAGCATATAGCTTGTTTATTGTTTCATGGGTTGAGTGCGGACCCTATCAGGGCTTGTGGGGGGATTGTCAGAGCACCCCCAAAAATTGTGTTCACTCATCCTACGGCGCAGAAGCTGAATGTGCTCCTGTCCAAGTTGCTGGTGCTGCAGTCGCTCCCTTTTCAGGTGGTGGACTCTGCACCTTTCAGAGAACTGATGGCTTGTGCCAAGCCAAGGTGGAGAGTCCTAAGCCGCCATTTCTTTGCCAAGAAGGCAGTACCAGCGCTGCACACTTTTGTTGAACAGAAGGTGGGCCAGTCCTTGAGCCTGTCCGTGTGTAGCAAAGTGTATGGCAGCGCCGACGTCTGGAGCTGTAACTACGGTCAGGGACAGTACCTGTCGTTTACAGCCCACTGGGTGAATGTGGCCCCTTTGCAGCAGCAGCAGCAACTTGGACAGGTCACGCCGCTTCGGCCTCCGCACTCCCTGCCCGTTGGGCCTGAGACACTGTGCGACTCGGCCTCCTCATCCTCCGCCATCTCCTCACCCTCCACTGTAGGCTCAAGTCTCAGTGCCCCTCCAGTCTACCATGTGTGCAGGGCACGAAGGTGTCACGCTGTGCTTCACATGGTTTGTCTTGGCGAACGGAGTCACACAGGGGAGGAACTGCTTAAATTTGTTCATCAGGAAATCCAAACATGGCTTACTCCAAGAAAACTTAAAATGGGAATCATGGTTACCGACAATGGGAAGAACATTTTGTCTGCACCAAGGAAGCCTGACCCATGCCCCCTGCATGGCTCACGTCTTCAATCTGGTTGTCAAGCAGTTTCTGAAGTGTTCCCCCCATCTGCAAGACATCCTAACAACTTCAAGGAAACTTTGCATGCACTTCAGCCACTCATACACCGCCAAACACACCCTTCTTGAGCTACAGCGTCAGAACGGTAGCCCCCAACATAGTCTGATTTGCGATGTTTCCACCCGTTGGAATTCCACCCTTCACATGTTGGACCGATTATATGAACAGAGAAAAAAGCGGATAGGGGGACTCCCCTGTGTAACTTCAATGCCAACCAGTGGCAGCTCATACGTGAAACCTGCCGTTTGCTCAGGCCCTTTGAGGAAGCCACGACGTGATTCCACTGCTTATGTACTACAGCACATGTTGGAAACCATGGCTGGTCAGGGCACTGGAGACATGGCGTCTACATCTTACGGCCACATGAATCCCGTTGGAGCTGAACTGGAGGAGGAGGAGGAGGAAGAGGAGGAGGAGGGGCACAGTGAAGCACAGTTTAGGCTTGGCGAAATGGCTGGTTTATCTAGTCAGCTGACAGGAGAGGAGGAGCAGGAGCAGCCAGAGGAGCTAGAGGGTTTTGAGGAAGGCGAGACAGAGGACCCGGACACACCGTGGCAGTATGCAGTGGAGATGGAGACAGGTAGTCCCTCCGAGTCACTTGCGCAAATGGCAGGAAGCATGCTCATGTGTTTGCGCAGTGACCCCAGAATTGTTTCCATTTGTCGGCGGGATGACTTCTGGCTGTCCAAAATGGGGGCATTTTTTAAACCCGCCGAGAGGGAGGACAAACTGAACTGCTACAAAGACATTCTGCATAGTCAGTTGGCCGATGCCTATCTGCGCCATGGTCCATACTCTCGCAGGTCTGACTCGGGGGGACCTCTGCTCTCACCTTCCACTGCCATGCCTGCTGAGGGGGTTGGCAGGAGCAGCAGCAGCAGCTCCATCAGCAGCAGCCTCAGTCTTCAGTCGCCAATGAGTAGATTTCTACACCCGCATAGTGAGGCTACTCATGAGCAGCAGGAAGACCTGGAGCAGGACCTCAACCAGCAGGTCATGTCATACCTTGACATGACCATGCCAACACACCTTGAGGATCCGCTGGACTTCTGGGCAGCCAAACTTGGCTTGTGGCCGCAACTAGCAGAGTTTGCCCTGGAAAAGCTGTCCTGCCAGGCAAGTAGCGTGCCATCTGAGCGGGTGTTTAGTGCGGCGGGGGCCATAGTTACGGCGAGGAGAACTCGTCTGTCAACTAAAAATGTGGAGAGACTCACCTTTGTCAAAATGAATCAGGGATGGATCAGCCAGGATTTCCCCCCACCAATGGCTGATGCATGCGACTAGATTCAGCATGGTGCCACGTTTTACACTTTCCAAATGGTGCAAAACATATTTATGTCTTTAGACCAGTTTTTGGCCTCCTGCTGATGCCAACTTCAGGGTGTGCCTTTCAGCCAATTTTTGGCCTCCTGCTGCTGCTGGTGCCAACTCCAGGATGTCTTTCAAGCAATGTTTGGGACCCTGCTTATGCTGCTGCCAACTCCAGGTGTGCCTTCCAGCTCATGCTTGTGCTCCTGCTGCTGCCAACTTCGGGGTGCCTTCCTGCCAATTTCTGGGTTCCTGCTGCTGCTGCCAACTCCAGGGTGTGTCAGTCAATTTTTGGGCTCCTGCTGCTGCTGTCAACTCCAGGGTGTATTTCAAGCAATATTTGTGCTCCTGCTGCTGCTGCTGCTTGCAACTCCAGGGTGTGATTCATCCAATTTTTGGGCTCCTGCAGCCAAATCCAGTGTCTCTTTAAAGCAATGTTTGGGCTCCTGCTCCTGCTGCTGCTGCTCCTGCTGCTGCTGCTTGCAACTCCAGGGTGTGATTCATCCAATTTTTGGGCTCCTGCAGCCAACTCAATTGTCTCTTTAAAGCAATGTTTGGGCTCCTGCTGCTGCTGTTGCTGCTCCTGCTGCTGCTGCTTGCAACTCCAGGGTGTGATTCATCCAATTTTTGGGCTCCTGCAGTCAACTCCAGTGTCTCTTTAAAGTAATGTTTGGGCTCCTGCTGCTGCTGCTCCTGCTGCTGCTTGCAACTCCACGGTGTGATTCATCCAATTTTTGGGCTCCTGCAGCCAAATCCAGTGTCTCTTTAAAGCAATGTTTGGGCTCCTGCTCCTGTTGCTGCCGCTCATGCTGCTGCTGCTGCTTGCAACTCCAGGGTGTGATTCATCCAATTTTTGGGCTCCTGCAGCCAACTCCAGTGTCTCTTTAAAGCAATGTTTGGGCTCCTGCTGCTGCTGCTCGTGCTGCTGCTGCTTGCAACTCCAGGGTGTGATTCATCCAATTTTTGGGCTCCTGCAGCCAACTCCAGTGTCTCTTTAAAGCAATGTTTGGGCTCCTGCTCCTGCTGCTGCTGCTCCTGCTGCTGCTGCTTGCAACTCCAGGGTGTGATTCATCCAATTTTTGGGCTCCTGCAGCCAACTCCAGTGTCTCTTTAAAGTAATGTTTGGGCTCCTGCTCCTGCTGCTGCTTGCAACTCCAGGGTGTAATTCATCCAATTTTTGGGCTCCTGCAGCCAAATCCAGTGTTTCTTTAAAGCAATGTTTGGGCTCCTGCTCCTGCTGTTCCTGCTGCTGCTTGCAACTCCATGATGTGATTCATCCAATTTTTGGGCTCCTTCAGCCAAATCCAGTGTCTCTTTAAAGCAATGTCTGGGCTCCTGCTGCTGCTTGCAACTCCAGGGTGTGATTCAGCTAATTTTTGGGCTCCTGCTGCTGCCAGCTCCAGGGTGTGTTTTTCAGGCACTATAGGGGCCCCTCATAGTGATGGCACTCTCTGCAATTGTGCTGCTCTGCGATTCTATTAGCGATGCCTCTGATCTGCATGTCCTAATTATTTACAGTTTTATATCACTAACCCAGCACGCATCCTATGCGTGTTACAGCAAGGCAGAATGGTTTACAACCCTATTGAGGCTCTAGGAGGCTCAGAAATAGCCGTTTTTAATAGCGATTCGTCGCAAATAAATTCGGGTCGAAACGATTTTTGTCGGAAAATTCGGCGAATCAGTCGAATCAAATTTTTCAAAAGTTCGCTCATCTCTATTTCTTATGAAAGGTCACATAAAAAACCTGCACTGAGTGCACTTGGTTCAGCACCATCCAAATCAAATACACATATGGGCAAGAGTGTGCCAATTTGAGCAACCCAAATATACAATATACTAAATAGAACCCTGTGGCCCAGCACACCACAAGAACAGGTACTACGCAAAAAAAAGGCACCACTCCTACTCAATCAGCAAATCAAAATCTTCACTGATTATTCACAATAATTTAATTCATCAGAAAACTTCATTAAAAGACATGAAATACATTAATCCTCACAAACATTTAAAAAAGACATACTAATACATAGCCTGACCCAGCAAGAGGAACCCAATTAATCCTAACCATCTGTGTTACTCATATGATATTAGCATCACATGGATGCATTTATATTAATCTACCTAAAGTGCTTATGTGCAGTATTTAAAGTGCTATACATAAATGTGCAAAAATATAAAAAGCTACCAAGGAAATAATCACCTCAGTGAAAGCATGGATTAACCTCCTGCTGAGTGGGACCATCAATCACCCACACGTTCCGTGACGGACTGTCACTTCCTCAAGGTGCCACTTCAGAATGCTGCCCATGCTCTCACTCAAATAGGCCGGGAAAAGCGCGCCAGTACGTGCCCGCCCCCAACTTCCGGCGCACAACTGCCCCGGCCGGTGGCTCTATTTCTTATGAAAGGTCCTTTTCTTCATCATGTTTGCTAAAACACCTGCATGCGCATGCACCCACAGTTCTGGGTCGCTGTGTTGCCGCCTTGCCGTCTTTATTCATCTACATTAAAATGCAGCAAGGCTGCCACACTAGAGAGGTCACGCTTAACCTGTTGATGTTTCATTATGCATGAAAAATATTCTATAGCTTCCACTAGTAAAGGACAATCAGCAGATGTTTTGCTCTCCCCCTCAGTATATGAGCAGCCTGCCCCTGGAAGTTGCCTGAAAATGACAATGGGCAGAGGTTCCTTTGTCCCTAGCTGTCCCTCATGTGAAATGGTCCCCCATGTGAAATGGACAGTTAGCTTTGGAAATGGACTCTCTTCCCCCCCCCCCCCCCCCCCTTATTCATCCGGTCAATAAAATATCCATTCTCTAATTTTTTTAGTTTTTATTATTTTAATTTACTTTTGTATGTATTTCTTTAATATTTCTGTTTTCAGTATGTTATTATTTTAAGTACTTTCCCTACACCATTTTGTGCAGGACAATCACCCTGGTGTTACCCCATGATTTTCCCTCTGACACCTGTTAAAAAATTAAAATTTTGATTTTTTTTTAATTCCTTTATGTATTTATAAGATTTTTTTGTTTTATGTTATTGTTTTGAGTACTTTCCCCAGCCCATTTTGTGCAGAGCTATCACCCTGGTGTTACCCTCAATTTGCAGCGCTCTAGCCCTTGCTACCCCCATTTTAAAGCTATTTTTGGTCCGTCAAATTTAGGCCCCCATTGACTTCAATGGAGTTCAGGTTCGGGCCGGACTTAAATTGAACCAACAGCCTGGCAACATTGGAAAAGAAAGGTAGCGGCCATTGTGGAGCTTCGCCCAGAATCTCAGCCATGCTGCTGCCTGGATTCAACTGACACAACTGACAATACGCAGTAACAGGAAACCCAGCAGCACTTCCTGTTTGAAGGTGGCAATAGCCGCTATTTGGTTTTTAAAATTTACCACAGCAAGAGTTAGAAAAAGTAAACATTTTTTTATGTGCAGCAATCTAAATTGCCCTGGGGAGGAATGCATGTGGGCACTGTTTGTTGTGTTGGTCTGGTTCAAGTAATTTTTTGACTGCTGGTCCGCTTTAAGCCAAAAGTTTGGCCGAACCCAAACTGTTTAGGGGGAAAACGGATAGAAAGTCCTGTCATCTTGTGGGATCACTGTTGAGTATCCTTTTCTGACCCTACGATCAATGAAATAGAACTTTAAAGCAAAACAAAACCCAGCCACCAACCTTTCCCTAGGGAATCCTGAATTGGGATGTCCCCCTTTGTGAAACCTCCTGGGCACCAGTATTTGCTGACCTTTCCCCGGTCCAGCCGCGCATGTGTGGGCTCTCATCCAATGAGATCCATTTGCTGTGCATATGTAATTTGGCAAGCGGCTCTCATTGTTTTGCATCCTCAGGCTGCGCATGCTCTCCATTCAGATAGGCTAGCATGGGAGCCTGAATGCCGCTGCTGCCACTTGCGCTCCCCATTGAAATCAGTGAGATCTGTTTGCCGAATGACATAAGGATTGATTCAGGGCCAGGTAAGAATTCTCACTCCTTTTTAAGGTGAGAAGACTTTCATTGTCTACCGGGTGTACATTTTCAATTGACTCTGAGTCATCCCCAAGGTGGACAATGAAAGTCAATGAGTTTTCTCTCCTAAAAAAAGAGTAAGAATTCTCACCTGCTTTGAATCAATCCCATAGGGTCACAGCAGGCATGGAATGAAATCTGAGAAAGTGGAATTCCCAGCGTTCCTCTTTAAGGTGCTTAGGGGTGGTTGGTTTTCATTTTTGCCTTGTGTAAACAAGTAATTAAAGGGGGCCAGAACCCACCAGGGGTACAAAACCAAATTAGCCAATCACTCTGCTGATAGTCCTCTCCCTGGGAATAGAAAATCATTATTTTTATATTGCAAACCCTGTTTTGGCATTCATTCTTGGGCCCCTACTGCATGCCATCAGATCACAGTATTTTCAAATCCTGGGAGCTGTTGCAGGTTTTGTTGGTTCCTTTTCGGGGTTCCACCTGGCTGTGGCTGCTTCAATGTTTTTTAAGGGTTTGGGTGGTGAACTGGATCACAGCTGGAGATGGCTTCCAAGTCAAGTTAAGAATGAATTTAAAAGGACTTCTTTGTTCATTTAATGTTAACAATGACATATATATATATATTTATATAATGTATAATGGTTGAAGCTGTTGCCCATGTTTTGTCGTTCCAAAGGCATAATGGTATTACACCTTCATTTTTAGTTGGGAAAAAGGGATTAGTGCACGTCCCCTTAGACAGTCATGCACCCCTCAGATATCTTCATTTGTGTATTGTACCTTTAGCTTACTATTAGTATTAATATTAGAGATCCGTTTGCCAAGACAGAGGCTTGTGGATTTTAAAAATTTGTGCTAGAACACATATAACAATAAATGACCTTTTATGACTGCATGTATTCTGCTAACACACTGTCATATTGGGTGTTTCTTTGGGCTTACCATAGCTATCTTGTTTCCCCAAAAATAAGCCCTATGTCGCTGCCGATGCACCCCCCACATCAGGGACACTTATTGCGGAGTGATTGGGGTGGCAGGACTGCTGCTGCTCCCCCCCCTACGCATACACACACACCAGGGACACTTGCTTGCTCCGTGATGGGGCTGATTTTGGCTCCCCGTTACAATACACAATAAAGTGCACATCATTGGGTTTTTTGAGGGAAAGTTATTCGGGTGACATTCAGAGGTTTTCCAGTGAGATATAATCCAATATATCCAATAAATATAAAAATAACGAAGGGATCCTCTTCAATTCAGTGTAGACTATAATTGCTGTAGTGCAATGCAATGTTCCTGCATAGTGGTTCATTACTAGTGAAATGTATAGTGCAAGGCCCCAGATACAGTATTTTTTTTTAAATAATAGTCCAGCCAAGTAACTGATTGGTGGTTGTCTGGCACCCGTCCACTGGAACGTCAGATCGAGTCCCTTGTACCCCCCTTGTGCAGGTGCGTGCTGCTTGCCCAGACGTGCTGCCGATAGCTTTGTTGCGGGCCCGTCAGACCAAAGACTGAAAAGCCTCCTAGACCAGACCATAACCCAAAGGTTGGTGGAGGCCCCCTCTGTAGGGCAAGTGCCCTCCTCATAATCTATCCCTGTTGCCAGCATTGGCAGGTGGAATGCCTGACTTAGCTCGGGCCCTGATCAGAAGCCCATCATTAGCTCCTAGATGGCATCAGTTGGTTAAAAGAAAACCGGATATTCACTCCCGCTTATAAAGTGCACCATGGAATTTCATGTGTATACTAAATAACTCATTACTTGTTAATCCTCGTGTGGTCACTTCCACCTCTTGCAAAGTAGTTCAATTAGAACATTACAGCCTGAAAGAAAAAGAACAGCGGTCTAGCTGACCCAAGCAATCCTTTCTCAGTATTTATCCAATATTTCTCCTGCCAATGATTACATTTTAATGAGTTTAGTTTCCACACCAACCTAAAATAAAACTATGTTCTGTTATAAGATATCCACCAGTAGAAAATAATACATTATTACAAGCAACAAATAAGCACTACAACCGTGTTTATTGGTCCATTTATTTTTTTCACATCTGACACTATGGGAAATGCCCTGCAGGTGTCCTACATCTTTTCATCCACACTGATCTACAGTTATATGATGTCTATACAGTATGATGGCATTTGATGATAATGAGCTATACACATAAATAGGAAGCATATCCCCTATGGAGGCAGTAAAGTTTGTCACATGAAATTTCATTTTTTAAGAAAAAAATACTACATTTTTCTCTTTATTCAAATTCATGTGATTTAGCAAAGAAAAAACATGTTTTAATTTCTTCACAATTTTTTTCACTGATTTTCGCAGTCAGAAACATTAGTCAAAAGTGAAAAAATACAACTGAAATTTACATATATAAAGAATGAAAGTGATTCAGAATTATTTTCACACTACTTTTTATTATTCTTTAGAGCAGGTGTAAAAAATAAACATTATATTCCCATATTTTTTTTTATCTAAAGAGGCCAAGCCAGCAATTGCCAGTATATTTTTATCAGTAATAAAACATGTGGAATTAACATTTTATTTACTGTTTTAATGCAAAAAAAAGAGGCTCTGGCTCCTCTCCATCCAGAATATTGGACCTGGGCACACCCCCTCGGGTGTGGACAATGGGGTGCGTAAGCACTTAGCTCCCATCGGCATGGGTAAAGTGTCCATCCAGGGGTGTCAACCACACCCCATTGAAATGCACCAGACCTTCCATTTAGCCCCGGAGCTTACTATGACTGCTGTACCAAGCCATCCAGCTGCATTTCCCTATGGGTAACGTTGGATTCACACATCCAGCGGGATGAATAGCAAAACAAACAGGTGGAGCAAAATGAAACAAAGTCCAGTTGCCTTGATCTATTACTAAATACATATCTAGCATTACATGGATGAATGTGATCCTTTAAAATGACTAGTTGCCTGAGTGCATTAAAAAATAATTGCTAGAGATTCATAATGATATGTTACTGTAATTTTCGCCCTACAAGACACAACTGTCCATAAGACTCACCCAGGATTGGGAGGGGAAAAATATTCTGAACCTAATTGTGTGCTAAAATACCCCCTCCCAATCACCCAATTATAGACAGTATGCAGAATTCCCTCAATCACACCATTACAGACCCTACATTACAGGTAGTGAGCAGTATCCCACATTAAAGGCAGTGAGGGGCATCCCAAATGACAGGCAGTGAGCGGAAATCGAGGTTACATGCAGTGTGCGGGCGTCCCGCTTACATGCAGTGTTCGGACGTCCCAATTGCCGGCAGTGTGTGGGCATCCCAGTTGCAGGCAGTGTGTGGGTGTCCCAAATACCAGTCGCCGCCACCACTTCCTGGACTACCTGCTGCCTCACGCTCCCACTGGCTCCGACTTCTGGGTGGGGGTCCGACCCACCGGTTTGCCTGAGCCGGGTCTTTGACCAGGCAACGGCGGCTACAGAGAGACAAGTACTGGGCAGCGGAAGCTGGTAATGTGTGCGCGTGTTGTTATGTAGGTAGGAGATGGCTGCTAAGGCGTGGGAGCTGGGAATGTAAATTGTTTTTGTTGGGGGTTTTTAAAATGGACCAACACCCACGGGTGATCGGCCCGGGAATCTATAAGATTCTCGGCCCGATTATACTTGGGGGGCGTGGCCGGCGATGGAAGCGTGAGGACGCGTTGTCTGTGGGCTCCCTCTGGCTGACCCCTTTTAGCCCAGTTTTCCTGCCCGGACCCGAGCTAATTCGACATGGCGAAAAAGAGGAAGGGGGTGAAGACCATCTCGCCCCCTTTGAATAGGAAAATCAGCGCCTACCTGGCCGCAGAGCGCTCCGGAGGAGGAGGTGGGGAGGCGTCCAAGATGGCGGCGGCCGGCGACGCTGAGGCGGCCACATGCGGCAGGCCAGGAGTGACCGGAGAGCGGGCGGAGGGGCGCGCGGCGGCGCCGAAGACGACCCACCTGGAGAGCGGGCGGGAGGAGAGGAGCTCCCCTGCTGCCGCAGAGATCGAGAGCGGCGGAGTGCGCGCACGGCGGACCTCGGGGACAGGCGGCGGCGGCGGCTTGGAGTCTGTGGCTGCAGACAGGGCGGTGGATGAGCGCCGCAGTGACAGGCGCGGCCCAGACCGGCGGTGCGGCTCGAGCGAGGAGCGGCACCTGGAGCGTGCTGCCCCCCCGGCCACAGACAAGATGAGCCCGGCTGAAGGAGGCGGCGGGGAGGATGAGAGCGGGACGGATGCCCAGCAGAGACACCCCAGTGCGCACCAGGTACGCCCCGACCGCCCAACACCACGGGGCAGACAGGTGCACTGGCTGGAGAGGGGGATGCACCCCATGAGCCCCACAGAGCCGCCCCCACACCCCATACATTAGCTCCGGCCCTGCCTAGCAATAAGGGGGGACAGCCACTGCTCAGGGGGTCATATTCCCCCCCCTCACGTGGGGGAAGCCCAGCCATTCTCAGGGGGGATGTGCCCTCCCCCACGATGGGGCCAAACCCGGGTGTCGTTGCCCCCCCGATATCCCCTCCTAGCCCAGGATCGCGGGCGTCCTCAGAAGCCCCAAGGAGCCCACCAGGAGATTGGCTCTCCCCCGAGGGTCATGATGGAGCCCGGCTCTCTGGGAGTGACCCAGCTGGGATCATGTGGGCTGAAGATGCGGAAGAGAGGAGCGGCGGCATGACCCCTTCCCCCCGGGGTTCTGGCCTGAGTGGAGGGCCCGGGGGATCCTCTCGGGGAATGTTCGGCGCGCCCCGCGGCCCCACCCCCCGCGGTGTGAGTGGGGACCCCGTGCACAGCCAGGGACCTGCTGAAGATATGAAAGCTCGGCGCTCTGCCGACTCCGCGATGACGCCTGGCAGTGCCCCCTCCCACAAACGGGCCCCGGCCCCCCTTGACCCCCTCCTAGCAGATATTAAAGCGGAGCTAAGAGCCCTCCCCACCAAAGCTGACCTTGAGTCCTTCATCCAAAGAGTAGAGAGCTCCTTTAAGAAAGACATCTCTGATCTGCAAAACTCGGTGGAAGGGCTGGACTCTAAGGTCACGGGCCTGGAGCAATCCCAGCTCACAACTATACAAAGGGTGGAAGCACTGGAAAAAAGTCTATCGCTCCAACAAGCTATCTCTCAAGCCGCCGTCCTCCACTTGGACGATCTTGAAAATAGGAGCAGACGCAACAATATAAGAGTGAGGGGACTGCCGGAGGCAACGGGCCAAGACCAACTGGCACCCACGCTAGTGGGCATCTTCAATGGAATTCTTAACCGCCCGCCCGGCACTGAAATAGTTATAGATCGCCTTCACAGGGCGCTTGGGCCCAGGGCGATGGACCCCAACCACCCACGTGACGTAATTTGCCGCCTACATTACTACACAGTCAAGGAGGAAATTCTCAGGAAAGCTTGGGAGAGGGGGAGAATCAATTTCGACGGGGCAACGATCCAGGTGTTCCCGGATATATCCAGAAGGACACTCCAGATGCGGCGAAGCCTGAAACCCCTGCTTGCCAGGATTCAAGACTGTGGAGCCTCCTACCGGTGGGGGTACCCCTTCCACTTGCTCGTCCGCAAAAATCAGAGGGTCTTCGCCCTGAGATCTAGGGCCGACCTCCCAGAGCTTTTTGCATTCCTGGACTCCCCCCCCATGGAAGTTCAGGACTGGTTAGACCCGTCCCCGTTGCCCTCGCGGGTCCCTGGTGGCGACGGGCGACTGCGGGGACCGCGGCGGGAGAGAAGCGTCGGCGCCCCGCGGGCCGTGCGCCCCGGACGTCGCCATGCGGGGCCGATGCCTTTGGCGAGTGAGTCCTGAGGGGAGGAGGGCCCTGGTCTGTGCCGCGGGACTGGCTCTGTTGCTCTCCTTTACATCCATATTTCATATTGTATTTGCTGCTGATTTTTCCTTTTTTCGCCTAATTGTTTGATTGAATTGCTGTTTGTTTATATAGTCGTTCGGCGCCCCCCGTCGCCGCTCGGGGGCCGTGCGCCAGCCGCTGTGCGGCGGGCGTGGGACCGCTGGGCGGGTCGGGTCGTGCTGAAGCTTTGTGTGGTTGGTTCGGGTGGGGGATAGAGTTTTTCACAGGGGGCGGCCCCGGGGATCCCATGTGGATCCTTAGGGGGGCTCCGTATATTTTACTGGGATGGCCGGAGGGACCCTCCATGCCTTTCGGACCCGTTTCGCCCCCGCAGTAGGCCGGAGTCTCCCCCTGTCCTTATTCTGGGGGCGGGGAGAGATTCCCTATTGGGAAACAGTACCCTGTTTCCTGACTGGTTTGTGGCGACTCTTAGGAGTTCCAGATCTAGTCTAGTTTATTAGTTCCTATTTCATTGGTGTCTTTGTGTCTACCCCCTTCCCCCTGTCCCGTCCTACCCCCTGTCGCCCGTGTGTGTCCCCCCGTCCTCCCCCCCCTCCCACCTTCCACTTGCCCCCCGCTCATTCCTGAGACCCCGATATGTCCAAGGTAAAATTTACAACCCTCAATGTGAAGGGACTTAACTCCCCTTTGAAGAGAGCTGTGGTCCTTAGGGAGCTGAGACGCCTACATGCACAAGTCGCCTTCCTGCAGGAGACCCACCTTAAGGAGGGGAGGACGCACAATGTCACTAACCGCTATTACAAGACTCAATACCACTCCCTATCGCCGGATTCTAAATCACGAGGAGTGGCTATCATTTTAGCGGGGTCCTTGCCGTGGTCGCATTCGGCGTCACTGCAGGACCCGGAGGGTAGGTTTTTGTTTGTCCGGGGCACCCTCTTTTCCTTGAGGGTGACTCTGGCAACCTGCTACTGCCCTAACACCGATCAACTTAAATTTATGCGCTCCACTCTGGAAAAGCTTGATGGATTTGCCGAGGGGGTCCTCCTGCTCGGCGGCGACTTCAATACAGTCCTCGATCCAGCTTGGGATACTTCCCGGGGGTCCTCCCACACCTCCTTCTCTGCCCTAAAAAAACTCAGAACTCTGCTATTCAGGAGCCAGTTGATGGACGCCTGGCGGATCCTTAATCCCCAGGGGAGAGATTACACATTCTTCTCAGCACCCCATAATTCCTACTCTTGCATCGACTGGTTCTTGATCCCCCATAGATTCCTGCACCTCGTGGCCGATATGGACATAGGTCAGATTACCATTTCTGATCATGCGCCAGTCTCCCTAACCATTTCCATACCCGACACGGTTCCCCTGCGAGGCCAATGGAGGTTGAATAGCTCCCTCCTACAAGACCCCGAGGTAAAAGATGACATCCACAAGGCTATCACTGACTATTTTGCGACCAGCGACACAGGGGAGGTTTCGCGGATGTCTCTTTGGGAGGCCCACAAATGCGTAGTCAGGGGTGTGCTGATCAAGCATGGGGCCCGTCTCAAGAGAGAGAGGAACAAACAAATTGACCTCCTGACTAGAGAGATCTTTGAGACGGAGATTAAGCACAAAACTACCCATGATGCGGCGCTGGGCGCCAAGCTGACACGCCTCCGGGAATCCCTGAGAGACGTCTGCCTCACCGAGGCTAAGGGCTTAGCGGCTAGATGCAGGCGATTCTATTATGAGTACAGCAATAAATGTGGGAGGGCCCTGGCTAGAGCCCTGAAAGCACAACGCACCAGGAATTTCATAGCCCATGTTCAAGATCAGGGGGGCAGGAGACTCCACTTGACGAAGGATATAGCCAGGACGTTCAGAGAGTTTTATGAAAAATTATATAACTTACCGCGGGGCCCCTCGACCCCTTCAATGGGCGACATCGAGGCATACATTCGAGATTCAGGACTCCCCCGGCTTAAGCGCGAGATAGCAGAGACCCTTGAGGGGGACATAGAGATTGAGGAATTTACGAGGGCCATCAAGAATACCAGACCGGGCAGGGCGCCGGGCCCTGACGGCTTTAGCTTGGATTATTACAGGGAGTTTGCCGGGATTCTCGGCCCTAAGTTTATCACCTCCTTTGGCTCTTTGAGGGATGGGAACCCACCTCCAAGGGATACCTTGAGAGCGAACATCACCGTGATTCCCAAGCCCGGAAAGGACCCGGCGCAATGTGGGAGTTACAGACCCATCTCCCTGCTGAATTGCGATATCAAACTGTTCAATAAGATTCTAGCGGACAGGCTCGCCCCGCTCATCCCTTCCCTCATACACTGGGATCAGGTGGGATTCGTCCCCTCGAGGGAGGGAAGAGATAACACCACGAGGGTTATCAACCTGATTCACCGGGCGAGGCTGGGGGGCCCGGCTGCGATGCTTCTCTCGACGGACGCCGAGAAGGCCTTTGACAGGGTGAGCTGGGACTTTATCTCCGCTACCCTTTGTCTAATTGGCTTGGGGAAGAACATGACCCGCTGGGTTATGGCCTCCTATTCGGCCCCCTCGGCGTCCGTCATGGTGAACGGCTTGGCGTCAGACCCATTCACATTAGCCAATGGGACCCGTCAGGGTTGCCCGCTCTCCCCCCTGATATTTATCTTGACACTCGAACCCTTCCTAAGATGTGTGAGGAAGAACCGGGACATTGCTGGTATAGGGGTTGGGCGAGAGGAACACAAGGTTGCGGCTTACGCCGACGACTTGATATTTTTTATCTCTAGGCCCGAGACATCCCTACCCGTACTCATGGCAGAACTTAAAGCCTTCCAAACAGTATCCAACTATAAGATAAACCACCAAAAATCTTCCGCCCTGAATATCAGCCTACCCCCTGAGAGACTAAAACGGATCTCCCAAAACTTCCCGTTCAAATGGGAACGGGAAGCGATAACATATCTGGGGACTCAGATCTCTTCTACTCCCCAGAAACTATATAAATTGAACTTTCCCCCATTGCTGAGGAGTGTAGAGGAGGACCTGCAGAAATGGAATAAAAATGCCTTCTCCTGGTTCGGCAGGTCCAACATCGTCAAGATGAACATCTTGCCGAGGGTACTGTACCTCTTCCAGGCCCTCCCGATTGAGGTCCCACACACTTTCTTTAAACGGCTGACGGGGCTTTGTTCCAGGTTTATGTGGGCCGGGAAGGCACATCGGCTGGCGGCCCCCCTCCTCACTCTCTCCAAGGTGAGGGGAGGATTGGGCCTCCCAGACTGGAGGGCATACCACGCGGCAGCTCACTTGTCACGAGTGCTCGACTGGTGTAGACACTCCTCTCTGAAGCAGTGGACGCTCGTCGAGCAGGAGTCCTTGGACATCCCTCTACAGGGGCTCCCCTGGATTCCGCTGGATCGGACCCCCACCCTGAACAAACACCCCACGATAGGCCCTACCCGTAAAATAGTTAGCAGATTCTTCCCGAAGTTGGGCATTCTCCCCTCAGCCTCGCCAATGGCCCCCGTGCTGGGACATCCGGATTTCCCGGCAAGCCTAACTGATGGCTCCTTCCGCAAATGGATAAAACAGGGCTGCTTCAGGGTCATGCACCTCAGAGAGGGACCGGAATGGATCGGGGCGGAGATCCTGGCGATGAGATATTCACTTACCCCACTGAATACATGGCAGACCTTGCAACTCACACACTATCGAGGCTCCCTGTCTAGGGCTATGGACGATACAAGACCTCTAACCCCTTTCGAACAGTCTTGCTCAGGCAGCGGCCACTTCAGAGGAGCACTGTCCCACGCTTACTCACTGCTCATCTCCCCGCCTGAATCCTATAAACCCCCGTTCATTGAGGGCTGGGAAAGGGAACTAAATAGGAGCTTCACTAAGGAGCAGACGCAGGCCATGCTACAGGTAGCTCATAGGTCTTCGATGTCCTGCAGATACCAGGAGGCCTCCTATAAGGTTCTTTCACGCTGGTACCTCGTTCCGACGAGACTAGCGAGAATATTTCCCTCCGCCTCTCCCTTGTGCTGGAGGTGTTCCGAGGCCAGGGGCACAATGATACATATTTTCTGGGAGTGTGGGGCACTGGCCGTGTTCTGGAGTAACGTCAGGAGAATAGTCCTGAAGCTGACGGATATAGACATGGGTGAGGACCCGGCGGGCTACCTCCTTGGCCTGGCTCCCACCACCATCGAGAAAAGGACCAAGTCCTTGCTTGCCCCCCTCCTGGACGCGGCCAGGACCTGCATCCCATCTTGTTGGAAATCGACGTCACCCCCTACGACAGCTATGTGGCTTACCAGGGTTGGCGATATTGGCAGAATGGAGGAGATGACGGCCTCATTGAAGGGGAGGGTGGATCAGCACAGAGAGAGGTGGCAGGCCTGGAATCGATTTACTGCCTCAGCGGACTACTTAAACCTCTTGCAGGAGTAGGCCTCCCCGTTGAGGTCTTCAGCCTCCCCCCTCCCCTCCCCCCCCTCCTCCTTGCCCCCTTACCCCCCCCTTCTCCTCCACACCCCGGTTTACCCTCTGATATCTGTCTGTCATGTCCTGTCTTTCCCCCCATTCTGTTCTGTTCCAGTGGTATTTCCATTAGTTAGTTATATGTGAGTTCAATTTTTCCTTATAATAAGAAAATGTTGGAGGCGTGGTGTACGGATTACACGTTTTATTACATCTTGATGTGCAATAAAAAATTCAGTGCCGGGATGCAGGGGGGCACTCCTCCACCATTGGTCTCCGGGTTAGTGGGGATAGCCATTACTCAGGGACTAAGGTCCATTTTTTCTTTTCAACTGGTTCTTCTGCCCCCTCGGGCCCAGGGTGGATGGGGGTGCGCCTACTGCCCCGGGCGCTATTGTTGTTGGTTGTTTTCATTATCTCGCTGTATTCCTGTATATGTGCATACATTCTCACTGTAAGCTGATGTTTAACTGTACGGAACGTGATCTGTCACTTTCCATGCTTCTTCAATAAAAACTACATTTAAAAAAAAAAAAAAAAAGATTCTCGGCCCGATCACCTCCCTCACCTCGGGACATCCGAGATCGGGATGTCCCGCGGGGTGAAACCCCCGCCGCCGCCTCCCGCGCACCCCTCTAGACGTGCGCGCGCCCGCGCCGGCCGTTTGTGAATGGCCGGCGCAGGCACGCGCCCTGTAAGAGTGACGTGCGGGAGGCGGCGGCGGACGCGCTGTCTTGTCCGTCGCTGTCACCTGCTTGTCCGTCGGCGGGGATGACGGCGGTGATTGGTCACGTGGGAGCGTGGTGAGGTGAGTTTTTGGGGCTTTCTGGGGGGTGCCCCTCCGAAGTGGACCAAAACCCCAGACAGTCAAAATCCTGGGTGTTGGTCCACTTTAATGCATTCACATGATAAGACACGCTGACATTACGCCCCCACTTTTTTGGGGGAAAGTGCATCTTATAGGGCCAAAAATATGGTACATTCAGGGACAAATTAAGTACACAGATACAGTATTTCACAGGGATGTCTGAAGCTCATTCTGAAGCTTTGTGAAACAAATGCACCATTTTGGGTAAAGGCTTCTCAGCACCATAGACACATCCGGAGATTTTTGTTTTTTTCCCTGCACTTTTGCGCACAAAAAAGATTTAACTTTGTTGTTTTGATTATTATCATCACAAATCACATAAACATATCCATCTTCAATACAATCCTTTTAAAATAAGAATTCACACTCTCATTATTCATACACCTTAGTTTTAATTTGCTTTTGGGCCTAAATTGGCCTCTACACAATAAACCAACTAATTGAAAAAGAAAAAAAAAACCTTGCAGAGCGTTTCAGTGAAGGGGGAGGGGGGAGGAGGAAGAGCCTAATGGCCTGAATTTCATTCAATTGCTACTCGTCTCCTGGTCAAAATTTCTAAAATTTACCCAGGGAGCCGAAATCATAAAATAATCCCATAAATAATCTTGTTGGATGTTTTGAATTTTTTCATTAACCTTCATCTAATCAATTCTACTGTTAGTATCCCTAAAAGGGTAATTCCACTTTCAATTACATTTTTTAAAGTTTCCAGTATGCCAATATGATGTGCTCAAGGTGCTGATTTTATGTATTATTTTTTTACTTTTCCATGTTTTTGCAGCTCCATGTTATAAAAGAAGACAGTTCTCCATAGCAACAATGTGTTTACCTTAGAAACGTATCAAACTGGTCTTCAGATGTACATTTCAGAAGCTTCTTCGCTCTGGCTTGCTAATTCTCCGCTTGGCCGAGGCAGGCATGACAAATTTGACCCCATCTGCATTATTTCAATCTCTTCAGATAGTGGGGATGAGTCTTGTATTCAAGAAGCTAAAGGGTTACTAGCAGCTTTCTCATGTGAGAAGAGTGATTGCTGCTTCTTTGTTTACCCAAAGCTGCTTATAAACACACCTGTGACAAGTGAAGGATTCTGGGATTTGTAGTGATCAAAGGATACTAGGAGCTTTAATGAAGGGCAAGAATGCTAGACCAAGACAGATCCACAGGAATATAAGAAACTTGGACAAAGCATGCTGATAAGTAAATCACAGGTAGGGGGCACAATCCTAATACAAAGGTTTATTTTACATCCCAGAGGGAGGAAACAATAAGGCAGTACACTGAAAACCTGACAAAAACTGACTGTTCCTTTCCTCCCTGCTGCTATAGTGATTCTCGCTGGAAGGGGGGGGGGCTTGGAGCCTTTGAGCTTACTTTAGGGCCTACCTTGCTAGGGCAGGTAGCAGGTTTTTGTGGCAGGGAGTTCCAGTAAGCCACTTTGTGGTCTTGCCACAATCAGGTTACCCTTTAACTTTGTGGCTGCCAACAGGGTCTTCTTCTCTCCACTGCCACTGATCATCCTGTAGTGAACATTAAAGGTTGACATCTTACCGTAGACTGTGAATATTGTCAGTTTCATCTAGCGCCCTGTGTAAATGCTGCTACTGTCAGAATTTCATACCATTTTGGTACTAGTGATGGGGGGCCCCATGGCTATATCAAGTGGTAGAGGCCCCTTAGGCCCTGCATATAATCTGGTTCCGGTTGTCGGGGGAGAAAGACGTATATATAAATATATTATATATAAATAAATATAAATATATTATATTATATATAAATATAATATATTTATATATAAATGTATGTGTTTTTTGTTATGCAAAGTCCCTTTAAAACTTGCATAAAAGTTAGCGGTTTATAGCAATGCTTCTTGGAAACTTTAACAAATGATTTAAGGATTCTGGATGAACCTTACCAAATCCGCATTAAAATAAATGACACTATTTCACTGTTCCTTCTATGAATTTCAGGCATTGCTTGATGCATTTACTCCACCGCTATTCAGTAATATTCCATAGCTGTCTGTGTTTCCTTCATATAGGATTATATTAGCTTCCATGAGAGTTTAACCCCAGGCATTAATAACCTCATAAAGCCTCATTACTCTTCCCCTACACCTCCTCCTACCTCCCTGCTTTACACATCTCTTCCACACAAGCAAGCCCGAGTTAATCTGGGACTGCATTAAAATAACAGCGGTGGGTAAGCCGGGGGTTAATGTGCTTCTAGATACGGTCGGATGGAGTTACTAGGCGATCTTTCTTGACAAATTACTGGAGTGAGAAAAATAGGAGAGGCTGGACTGGAATGATTTCTGAAAACTTTCCTCGCACAAAATGTCCAAAAGAAGAAAGAAACCCATTAGCAAAGCAAATTGTATTTTGTGCAGATAATTTACACATGAACACATTGCCCCGCATTTAGGTGCTGCTCCAAAGTGCTCACTGGAAAAGCCGAAGTGGCTGTTGTTTTAGCCTTTCATCTCCTGGAATTTGCTTTGTATTGTTCTAGACATTGAGGTGAGACGGGTCAGTTCTCCACTGAGGACCAAGAGCGTGTAGCTGGCAACGGCACGTATAAAGTGGCTTCTGCAACACATTCTGCTTATAGTTCATGCAGCCTGCAATGGCAATGTTTAAAGGGGACATACAGCCAAAAGGGACTATAAAAATCTCCCTGACCACCTAGGAGCATCTTAAAGTGGACCAACACCCAGGATTTTGACTATCCTGGGTTTTGGTCCACTTCGGGGGGCACCCCGATTGGGGGTGCCCCGCTGTGTGAAACCCCCCAGAAAGCCCCAAAAACTCACCTCATCACGCTCCCACGTGACCGCGCCGTCCAATCCCCGCCTACGGACAAGCGGGTGACAGTGACGGACAAGACAGCGCCGATAAGGTAAGGTTTTTGGGGGGTTTTGGGGGGGATTCCCGGGGGATTCCCGGGCCGATCACACCTGGGTGTTGGTCCACTTTAAATCAGGATATCACTCCAGGTAAACAGCCCTGGGAAGCTAGATTTAGGCAAACGTACCTACACTTGTGTAACCACTGAGGCCAATGGTGTTTAGTGGACGCATGTGTGTGGTTCCATGTATGGCACAAGTCCATATACCACCTCTCACTATGTCCAAAGTTTATTAAAGTCCAACATACTTTAGGGGTACAACAGCTTTAGGAGGCACCAATAAAACCCAAAATACAATTGTCAGCACTCCAGGTTATCCATTACTGTATATTCAATCATTAATGCATGTAAATAAGTCGACTTTTTGGGCCCGGGCAACCTGCAAACAATACATGGCATCTAGAGATACATACCATACAAGTATGAACTAAAAGTCTAATAAAAGCAGCATAGCTGGCCCTTGGGTCCAACAAGGTCATTATGTATAAGTCCATAAGAAAACACACAGATTTTGAATGGAGACTAAGCGCTATTGTTGGCAGCAGATTGCACACAACACTCGTCTCCAGCGTGCAGAAACAGCAGCTGTTTATTCAGCATCAATCAGCCTCTTCTCACAATAAATAAATTCAAGTGTCCCACGTGCCACTAAATTTTGCAGGTGGTGATGCTACACATCAATGTGCTTAGTCTTTGCACTGATCATCTCACTGCTGGCAGGGTTAATACATTCTTGGTTGTCCTCCTCCGGTTGGCTGAGTTAGTGGTTTACTGAAATCTTCCATAAGTTTTTTCAACCAAATTACTTCTTGACCTGCATGAGCAGCAGACATGTACTCTACTTCTGTTGAGGAAACGCAACTGACACCCTTTTTTTGTTGGACCAAAAAACTGACGTTTCTCCTAATTTAAACATGTAACCACTTGTCGATTTCTGATCACTTGAAGGTCCAGCCCAATCTGCGTCTACATAACCTCTGAGAGTCAGATCTGGATGTAGCTATCTTAAGATATAGCCTTTGAGTTTCTTTAAGATATTGTATCAGTCTCTTAATTGCATTGGCAGGCTTGCTTACTAGTCTACAAAGAATTTCAACTGAGGCTGTGACATCTGAGCGAGTAGTAGTTGCTATGTACAGAAGTGCCCCCACTGCTTGTTGATAACTCTCATTGTTGGGTAGCAGGTCTAAACTGGTTTAGGACTGAGGAGATTTTAGGACTCCTATCTTCCTCTCTCTGGGATTGGATTCCCAAATAAATTGTCACATTTCCAACGTGTTTAGTTTCAAAGTGCTAGTTGAGAACTTCACCTAGTTTTGTAATTTCTCTTCCTTGATGGATGATGATTACACCCTCTACATATAGAAGAGGATAAGTCTTCTTCTATACTACACATTTGCGTATAAACATCGATCAGCTTGAGATCTTTGAAACCCTTAATCAATCAAGACTTTGTTCATTTTGGAGTTCCATGCTCCTTCAGGTTGAGTCATGTATAGCTCTTCTTCAATGTCGCCATTTAGAAAACACTAAAGCAAGGTATTCTTCAAGTTTCTGAGACACTTCATCTTTGCTCTGCAGCAGGTAGACAATTGTGTATCTGGAAAAATCATTCATGAATGTAAGAAAATATATCTTCTTACTGGGGGTTTGAACACTCATTGGACCACATACATCAGTATGTATCAAATCCAGTAGCTGTGCAGATCTAGTGCTGCTATTTTAGGAAAGGAAATTCTGTACCTTTCCCTTTTACATTTCAACACGTAGGGTTAGCCTAACCCTTAAAATTAAAAAAAAAAATGACGTAGGGTCCCCCTTACCCATCATAACCAGCCCGGGACCAGCTATGGGGGCTTGTAGGAACAGAGTGGAGGGGCCAGCTTTTGTGGCCCCCCACCCTGCAGCCTACGAGCCCACATACCCTGTGTGGGCCCGGGCTCTTTTGCCCCCCCCTGGGCTTTGGGGAGGCAGGTAATTGGGGGTGCGGGGGTTAATGGCAAGCCACCCGCTAGTTGCAGGTGACTTGCCAGCCCCTAGCCTTGTGAACTGGTATAAGGGGTCTCATGGACCCCTTACCAGTTCACAAAGGTTTAACAGTAAAAAAAAAAGACAGACAAAATTTTTATTTATTAAAAAAAAAAAAAAAAACTTTACTCACCTCACCCGATTGTCAGCTCCTGTGTTCATCAGCTGTCAGATGCCCTGGTGATCGCTGGCCAGAGGAGGGGGGGGGCAGGGGCTTAACAGCAAGATGGCGGCGCCCGTCGGGAGAGGAGGGGGAGAGCCCTTTCAGGCCCTTTCAGGCTCTCCCCTGAAGCTGAAGAGGCTGGGGGGGGGCGATCGGAGGCTCCCCCAGTGAAGAGGAGACCCGGAGGGAGGCAGCGCGACTGCAGGTAAGTAAATGTCATTTTTATTTTTTTATCTTTTTACAGTTAGCAGCTGCTGCTGCCAAACGGGGGGGGGGGCTATTCCGGGGGCTCTCCTGGAGCCGTCCGACCCCCCACGGGGGATCGGATGGCACCAAATTAAAGAGGATACCCAGCCGGATCCAACGAGCGGACAGGTGAGTATTTTTGATTTTTATTTTTTTTACTAGCAGGGGGGAAAGTCAAGCACGTAGATTCTACGTGCTTGGCACTTAAGTGGAGTGGAAGCGAGCACGTAGCTTGGCACTGAAAGGGTTAAGGCTTTTTACATACAAAACATTCACGAGTTTCCTTAAATAGATTCATTACTTTTGTTTAGAGCAGCGGTTCTCAACCTGTGGGTCGCGACCCCGGCGGGGGTCGAATGACCAAAACATAGGGGTCGCCTAAAGCCATGTCTAAGAGGCGGGGCTAACGCCGGCTTCTGCTCGTATTTCTCCAAGCTCTATGATCGACAGCTCCCCATCTCCCCACTCGATAGAAGACGTGAGGATAGTGGTACCCACCCTGCCGCACGCGTTGTCTCTTTCTGGGCTTGGTCAGGAGGAGGGCAGGGTTATTCCAACCACGCCTTAATATCGAGTCCCCCCTCGGACGAGGGGAAGCATGTAGGCGTGGACTTAGGTCACGCGTCACTGTTGGTGTGGCTAGGCGGAGCCAGCCCCCTGAGTGGGCGTGTCAGCGGCGCTCGGTATAGCGGGAGCGCGCATCGTCCTCGGCTCTCTCCGGCGCTGACACCGCAGCTATGGGCAACAGGGTGGCCCGGGAGGATTTCGAGTGGGTCTACACCGACCAGCCGCATGCCGACTGGAGGAAGGAGATCCTTGGTAAATGGCGGGTCACCGGGTGGCGCCATTTTGGGCACCATATGGACCTCACCCTGTGCGTGCGTGTGTGAGGTAAAATGTTTCCAGTTTCCAGGTTTTTGTGATTAATCACTATGTTTAAATTATGTTTGATTTGTAGCAATGAGAATACATTATGCATATCAGGTATTTACATTCCGAACCATAACTGTAGCAAAATTACAGTTTTGAAGTAGCCACCAAAATTATTTTTTGGTTTGGGGTCACCGCAACATGAGGAACTGTATTGCGGGGTCACGGCATTCGAAAGGTTGAGAACCACGGGTTTAGAGGCTCTGCTTTTCTTTTGTACTCATCATCTGGCTGGACATCTAGTGCAGTGACAAGTGTGTCACTTAGCAGAAGTGCAGCAACATGAAAATCTTTAATTTCTTCCTCAATGCCTCTCTATGGCGCCTCTTATATAGTCTGGCATATTCTGGCTCTCACTTATCCTAGACTGATACAGCTTTCTCATGAGATAATGCTTATTGCTGAGGTCTGATTTTTCATGCACTCCTGCATTCTGTAACTCATCCCACATCTCCTTTGCAGTTACACACTTGCATATATGCACAATCTGATTAGGGCGGGCAACGAAATGGTGGAAGGTGGAAGGACTTAAACTTAAAACTTATCAGGATAGACTTAAAGAACTTATTTGTACAGTCTATAGGAAAGAAGGGAGAGGGGGGACATTATTGAGACCTTTAAATATGTGAAAGGATAGAATAAGGTTCAGGAGGGAAGTGTTTTTAAGAAGAAGCTTAATGATAGAACAAGGGGGCACAACCTGAAGCTAGTCGGGGGGAAGATCAGGAGCAATGTTAGAAAATATTATTTTACAGAAAGAGTAGTAGATGCTTGGAACAAACTTCCAGCAGAGGTAGTTAAAAAATCAACATTCACTGAATTTAAACATGCCTGGGATAGGCACACATCTATCCTAAGATAAAGAGTACATACACTATACACATAAGGGCAGACTAGATGGACCGTATGGTCTCCTTCTGCGTTCTATGTTTCTATGTTTCTATGATTATCCTCTATACAGAGGAAGATAGTGCTCTGCGCTTCTGATCTTTTCTAGCTTGTAATGGATGGCAAAAATATCCAAGATATTGTGGCAGTGGGGTGAGGGAATGCAGGGCATATTAGTAAAAAAAAAATTAGTCGGTCTGCTTTTGTTTTTTTCAGCCTACCTGTAACCTGTAACTGTAGAGCACTCTCCATTTAGTCCTGTCTCTCTTTGTTTATATCAGGGAAATCCAGTCTTATGTGGGTGTAGTATTATGTGCTGGAAATATCTATACAGCCTGATAAAAAGAAGTATGACCTATAACTCTTACTAATTAGCCATTATAAAGCTTTTTTGCTCAAGACTCGGATTTCGAGGAGGAAAAAAATAGCATCATCTAATTGCTATAAACTGCATAATAAATACAAGGAATTTGTTTTGTTCACCTCTGTCCCCCCTCCGGTAGCCCTGTAATCTTGGTTTCATGCCAGCAGACAGACACCATAAGTACAAAGGAGCAGAAGCAGCATGTTCTGTGTCCATTCCAATTAGCAGATCCTTTCATCTAACTGCACTGCTTAATTTCTTTGCTTTCTGGCAGAAAGCAGTGGCGGGTAAGATGTCTGAGGCTGTTAATGCTGCTCTATGAGCCACCATAGGACACATTCTCCAATGGTGGATGCAAAAGTAATTCTGGAAGAAGGCTTCACAGGGTTACTTTTATGGTTCTGCTTTTGGATCTGTATCAGCCAAGTACCTAAGATTTAATCTTATTATCCTATGCAAGGTTTTTTCATTAGACCATTGGGAAAGGCTTCTCTACATGGAGAGGATGCTGCTGAGAAGTACCTTATGGAAAGTAGGGAAGAAGCTTAAGTGGGAGGTTAGTTTGGTTGAAGCCAGGGCCAGACTGGGGCAAAAACTCAATCCAAAATTTAGTAGTCCTGTTGAGACCATGAGCAACCAAGCCCCTACCCCCCAAAGGGCGTTCCCAAGCTGAGGATTTAAAGCGGAATTCTAGTTACAAGATGAACCCCCCAACCTGCCACCTACCATGGTGATGAGGTGGAGGGATTACTAAGAAAAAATTCTTATCTGATCCTGGGGCCAGTGATGCTCTTCCGGTGCTCCGGATCCTGGGTGGTGCCATTTTGCCCTGAGCTACATCTCTGGCTCCTTGCACACTCCCTCCTATCCATTCAAGTGAATGGGTGGCGGTAGCGCATGCAGACCCAGGGGATGTCGTTTTGTGTCATTCTCAGTGGCTGTCATCCGTGACCGGGAGATTTGCTCTGGCCCAAGGATCAGGTAAGGGTTTTTTTTGTAACCCCTGTCCCGCCTCAGAGCCAGGGTAGGGTAGAAGGGTGGGGGGTCATCTTGTGACTGTAATTCCACTTTAACTTTGCAGGGACCGAACATGGGCAGAGGTAGATATGGCCACTCTTAAAGCAATGGCACTGAAGCTTTAGTATTGTAGCGACAGATAATATGGCAGGGGTGGGTATGGCCCACAGCCATGATACTACGGCTGTAGCAAAGCAGGGGCAGAACATAGGCCCAGAGAACTGTAGTTAAGATATTCATTTAGTAGTTTGACCATAATAAGGCATGAAGAAATATCATCTGTGAAATGCAAAATCCAAGACATGCTCTGATCATTCAGAAGGAGGTCAGAGTTAGTACTTGGGAAGGGATTATGTTTATTAGAGAGGAAGTAAATTTAAATGAGAAAATACTTAGCAGTTCCCAATTCCCTTGTATAGCTGGCAATCAATTACCACAGGCAATCATTCAGGTTTGATGTGCAAGTCCATTGGCAAACCTGATTTCTCATTGGCAGGTACGTGATCTGCAAGCATTGGTTGGCCCTGAGCGTGCTAATTGGACGAGCGGCCTTGTATGCACTGTAGGACCGGGAGGAGGTGAGTTTCCTCGGGGATCTGGGGAGTTTCACATAGCGGGGTGCCCTGGGGAAAGGACCAAAACCTAGGATAGCAAAAATCCTGGGTTTTGGTCCACTTGTCCTTACCCATACAATAAATTATGGAAGCAGTGTGCAGGAGAAGACCAGGAATGGGTGCCCTGAGTTATGCAAAGGAATAGGCTAGACATCTCCCCTAGAAGTCTTTGACCAGACTGTGCAGCAGCCATCTTCTAGCCAGAGAGGGGGAGTAGGCCTGAGTCCGGGGTGGGTAGAGCGTACCTCATTAGTGAATGTTCTGTAAGAATGTGTGTTGCACCACAGTGGTTGTGGAATATTGGCTCTTCAATAAAGTAAAAGAACCTTCTTTGAGACCAGGGTTGAGCAAGTTTTTATACCTGCAAGCAGAGGTTGACTAGGGCCAAAAATTAGCCTGGGAATTTATCGGCCCTGATCAGCCCACCACCAGCCCATGAGTTCCTTAGCCCAGCCCTTAAAGTGGACCAACACCCAGGAGTTATCGGCCCCGGAATCTATAAGATTCCCGGGCCGATCACCTCCCTCACCGCGGGGCATCCGAGATCGGGATGTCCCGTGGGGTGAAACCCCCCCCCCCCAAAAGCCCCCAAAAAACGTACCTTATCGGTGACGGATCAGCCACCGCCGCCTCTCGCGTGCCCCTCTAGCAGGGCGCGCCCCGTCGGCCGTTTGTGAATGGCCGGCGCGGACGCGCGCCCTGTAAGAGGGACGCGTGGGAGGCGGCCGTGGCGGCTTGTCCGTCACTTGTCCGTCGCCGAAAAGGTAAGTTTCTTGGGGCTTTTGGGGGGGTGTCACACAGCGGGGCATCCTGATCTCGGATGCCCCACTGAAGTGGACCAACACCCAGGATAGTGAAAATCCTGGGTGTTGGTCCACTTTAAGAAGCTTCTCAGTAGACCAATGAGTGTGTTTATTAGCTGATGATATAGCATTGCAGAAACTGTGGCAGAGGTGGGTATGGATCACACAGTCATGGTGCTGAGGCTATAGCATTGCACGGGCAGAACATATCCTTATGGAATTACATCTGGTTGGGCTTTAGGGTAAAACACCAAATACAAGGTACTGAGTGGCTACTTTTCAAGTATATATAACAAAAGAGGAGAGTGGTAGAGAAAGAACACCTCCCAGACAAGCCAGGAGGAATCCCCCTTCTCACACCGGCCTTATTCTTTTCCCTAATTCAACACATCAGTTTAGTACAGTTTTAAAGTAATACATTTGTTTTATTTCAATATTTAGGATAGCACATTAATTATACTAAGATCATTCAACATTGCAATTGCTACCATTGAATTCAATAACATTGGATATCCATGATAGGTCTTTTGAATTCCCCTTGGGAGAATGTCAGACATGCCCATTTGGTTTATCTATAAAGTACAATGCAGTATTACGTGCCTTAATTATAATATTTCCTTACAGGAGACTTATTTGTCTCCAAGTTCCATTCAAGTATAATAGGTTTCTTATCTTTGATCATTGGTGTTCTTTACAAATACAGTCCTAGCCGGGAGCTCCTGTTCATCTGGGCTTTAGTTCCCATATAATAGGGGTATACTGATTGTCAGCCCTCACCTCCTCCCGCCTCCCTGAATATGAATCTTGAGCGGCATTTGTTGTTGCCATTGTTGGCACAACCTTGGCCTGTCCCCCAACTCCATCCCTCCCAGCCCCTGCAAAAGGATAAACTCAAGATGGCAGTAGTAATATCACCTCTATTGGGAATAATGGGTCCCTTAGACTTTAATGGAAAGGGAGGTGTCGTAGAAAGGTCAGTTGACGAACAGAAACCAAGTAGACACTAAAGATACTAAAGAGTAACATTATCTCACATGGGACACATGTTATGACCCATGTGCAGAATATGAGTGGGCACGGTCTAGAAAAGTCCTGTCAGAAACATGAGCGAGTATTTGAGGGGAGTCCTGTCCTAGGTCTGGGTTCTATGTTCAAAATCCATGAGGGGATACGTTAATTGTTAGCTGAGGAGGCAGAAAAAAAAGCAGCAGCAGTGAGAGTCCAGCTGATGCCAGCGGAGCTTATTGACAAGCTGACAAGACATGTGCGCCTCACGTATGGGAGTATGTCCTGCCAGACTAGGGTCTTAAATTGAGAGAGAGCTGAGGAAAGCTGTGGAATATCTTGAAGTTGTGATGCAACTAGATTGTCTGCCCACATGTACCATTTGAAGTACTTGCTAAAACCTGAATAAAGACATTTCTTTAATTACTGAAAGCTGCAAGATGAGTGGACAGTTTAGCCAGGCAGTAGGAAAAGCAAGCAGGACGCTCTGCTGCATAGCTTGAGGCATCACCAGTAGGAAGAGGAAGGTTGTGATCCATGAGGTACATACCATGTAGACAGGGAAGGCAGCTGCCATCGGGCCCCTGCTGGAAGTGGGCATGATGCAAGCTGTCTCCTGCTGAAGTGGCGCATTTCTTACATTGGGTAGCTTATCATCTAAAGGTCTGAAGGAGCCTGTCATCAGAGGCACAAGGTGTGTGTTTGTGGCTGTGCACGTTTGGAGGTGTATGTGTGTGTGAGTTTAGGGGGTACTGTGTAAACACAAGGCAGCAAGTATTTGTGTGTGAGTGTGTGTATGTAAGTTTAGGGGGTAATTATTTTATTTGTATTTATTCCTTACGTGTTTTTGAAGCTTTGTGATTTGACTCATGAATAAAAAAAGCCCCCTTATTGGGACAAAATAAATGTGCAAATGACTAGAGATCATAATTTAGACCTACAAGGTAACTATCTGTTTAAAGAGGAACAGCACTGGGATTTTGTGCCTCTCCAGCGGGGGATCCTGATATGGAACTCCCTGCTGTGTGAAGTCCCCTGGATCACCTATTTTAATCACCTCGCCAGCAATCCCAAGATGCATGTGTGGACCCTTGTCAGAGCACCTGATTGTCACAGCTAACTTACCTCCAGTCTGGTCCCATGAAGTCCGTGGGCGGTGCAGGCTTGGGCAGCTGGCGGAGACTCCCCCGAGCGTGTCCACCTCCTCCTCTCCTCGCTGCTTCCTGCTCGTGCTCTTATGCTTTAGTTAAAAAGCCAATGAGCCCTAATGTTACTGTGGGCATAAACCCCAAATAATTAATTTGGGCAATCAGCCCACAGGTTGTTAGCTGGGTCAATGAACCTGAATGTTTCCCCTCAGCCAATCCCGTTAGTTCCCGGTCATTAAAGGTTTCCCTCCACATTGCCTCCTTACCCATGATAGCATGCTGCTGGGTGTGCTGGTATCTGAGATCCGCGTTCGTTTCCGTTACCGACCTCGTCTTGCTTGTCATCCCGTAACTGCCATCTGGACCGACATTTGCCTGTACCCTGACCACGTACCCATCTCATCCCTTGTGCTGTATACCTATGACCTCCCAGCTTGACCCTTGGCTTGACCTCGACTCTTCTCTTGTTTCTCTGGTGCTTTGGTTCTGCTCTTGTAAGGACTGATTACCTGTATATGACCTTGGCTTACCCGACATCACCCAGTCTTGCCTCTGGTTCATCCGCCTTCACCCCTGTAAGTTCACAACTTTTGTGCTACGAAGTCCTGGGGACAACCGTGTCCAGCGAGTAATGTAAAGCATCCCTGCAAATGGGGGGCTTGGCTATAGGTGAAGCTAGCAGCAGAGATTGGCGGTTGTGGACTTACCTAGAAGGCGAGTGTATCGCGGGGTTGACACTTATTAAAGGAGAACAAAACCCAACAGGGCTGGCCCTGGAATCTAAAAGGTTCCAGGGCCAGCCACTGGCCTTCCCCTGGGGCATGCCAAATCAGGATGCACCTCTGTGTAAACCCTGCGCGTCATGCAAAACTTGGCTCTTTCGGTGGCTCCCGCTTGCTGATAGAAGAGGCGTTTGCCAAACAATAAATATGCACGGCAAATGGCTCTTTCATTCTACAAGAGGCAACTTGTGTGCCGTAGGACCAGGGAAGGGTGAGTTTGTATGGGCAAGGAACAAAACTCAAGAAAGTCAAAATTCTAGGTTTTGTTCTGCTTTAAAGCCGAATGGAGCCATGCCATGGCTTGTGCATGCACTGCACAATCAGCAGTGAAGTGATATACTAGAAAATGGGGGGGGGGGGGCTCACACAGTGGGGCATCTTGGAAGCCCCAGGAATAGGAAATCAGTCTCCCTGAGTTCTCTTCTACTTCAAGGAGGCCAATATTTCTCTTTAAATTGATGCCTGTGGATAGTTAGAGGGGATAATAAGTTCTCTACCTACTAAGGTCCTGGTCCCGAGGTACCCTAAACCCACACCACCTGACACCTGAGAGTCGGCATTTAGCATCCCCATCCAACAGAAAACCTTGAGCATCTTCTCCAATATGTGGTGTGCAGCCATTTCAAGGTCCCCCATCATGGCTGAAAAGCAGTGGAAGGGTGTGTGTTTGCCCCCACTATCCTAATATAAGTGAAAGTGGGGCACTGTATCCTTGTATCGGCAATCACTCCACAGAGGACCATGGCGCCAAACATGCATTGCAAGGCTTCTAGCGTGGAAACAAACGGCTATCCACAATCTGCAATACTGGTCATTTCTCGGTTTTAACCCTTAGTTAGGGATAGTGATAATTTTAGGATCATCAAACAACCTATTTGAGTGGGGGACCCAGAATAGATGCACACACATGCAATGGTCACACCTGCTCTGAAATTAGAGTGTGGTGAGGCAATCTAGTCATTTCCAGGGCTTCTGTTAGGGTTTAAGGGAAGCAAAAGAGAATTAGTTAGGTGCATTTAGTTCCCTCTAGACCAGGACTAGAGGTGCCAGAAGAGTTTAGGTCCGCTTCAATTGCCAAAAATGAGAAGCCTTGGTAAAATGTTGTCTATGTGCAATCTTGGCTTAAAGCTGCCCTAAACCCTCTCTGTCCCAAGAAGGATCCTGGTCCACAGGGATCCTAACTAGTACATCCCAGGAGGAGGAGATGTGGCCCCTACATGTGTGCAAACTATTTCGCATAGAGTTACTCTTTAAAGCGGGCCAAAACCAACCCTGAAGTTTATGAGACTCCAGGGCTGGATGATTGCCACTACTTGCCCTGCCTCCACCAACCTTTGAGTTATGGTCTGGTCCAGAAGGCTTTTCAGTCTTTGGTCTGATGGGCCATCAACAAAGCTATCAGCAAAGCTAGGGCAGGACGGAGAGTCTAGAGCAGCAAAGCCACCGTCAGCAACACTACAGTGATGGGTGGGTGCAGAGCTGTCAGTCGGTGGCTGCTCACTGCACATAAGCCACCAAGCACAGCCGCTGGCAGCTCAATGCAGGGGACTGTTCTCTGCTGGACCAGCTGGACGACTACACTGCACTAACCCCCGCCCCGAGAATGGCGAAGCCGGAGTACCCGAGCAGCTCGCACCTACACAAGGGACTTCACCTGATGTTCCAATAAGTAGGCGGGTACCAGACAACCATCAATCAGTTACTTGGCTGGACTATCATTATAAAGGAATAAATACTGTATCTGGGGCCACCACCAGATTTTGTGCCCAGAGGCCTCCACCCCACTTACTCTGACCCTGCTTGTAGGCATAAGAGTCTTTGCTAAAAATAACACAGCAGTAATATTTCAATTAAAGTGGACCTCAAGTAAAAAATGACACTTTCTTACAGACTGGTGCATGATTTGTGTTCATATGACTCGTTTGACTAATAATCACACAGTCAAATATATATTCAAGAAAATAAAAAATAAAACATATAAACGTATAATACCAGTTGCCCTCACCAGCAAAACCCTGTTTTGTCTGTGGTTGCTTTAAACCATGTGTCAAATTCAAGGCCCGGGGGCCGAATGAAGCCTTCCAAGCCCTTTTATATGGCGTTCTGACATGTGCCAGGTGGCAACATCTGGGTGGCATTCCTTCTATACAGCCTGGTTACTCCTCCTCTGACACTGGCCGCACATCTTTTCACCTGTGTGTGGTGCTGCGCTAGTATGCGCAGTCCACTGTGGAACACAATCCAGCCTCCAATCCAGCCTCCCAGACGCAGTGCCTGAAAATTGGCTGTTGTGCACCTTTTTAAGGAAGCCAGCGAAAAAATGGCCGACTTAGATGGCGGGAGAGATGAATCTTCATCCCTGAATATCATTAATTTGTCAGATTTTACACTGGATAAGGATCACATTTCAGTTCTCTCTAAGGGTCTGTCCTTCTCACCGGTGGCAGGCGGTGATGAATTTACGTTGTATAAGGACACGGCTTTGTTCCTACGGAAATTAATGTTTAGAGCTATGTATGCGGGTAGAACTGATTCCACACCACCGTTGCCGGTACAGCCAGGTGAGATGGACATTCCTGGTGAGGACGATTTGGATGATCCAGTCCCGGACCTAATGCCAAATTTAGATAAGTTTAAGGCAAAATCAAAAAGATTTCCTCCTCTCTCCTTGAATCGCCACATTTCCCTCTTTTTTCAGTTGGTCCAGCGTGACCTCCGTGGGGTCGATTGGGCGAACCAAGGGTTGGTCACCAATCTAACTTCAGGTGAGAAGAGGGCCCTCTATGATCTGTCACGGGCCTCTAACATTGTGGTCCGTCCTAGCGATAAGGGGGGAAATGTGGTGATCCTGAGTGAAGAGTATTATGTGAAGGAAATTGAAAGCCAGTTATCTCAGAAAAACATCTACTCGACATTGACAGGGAACCCCTTTCCCAGGATGGTATCAATGCTGAATGATAAATTGGATTGGGCCGGGGAGGAGAGGCTTCTTACCCCCAAAGTACTTGAGTTTCTAAGAGTGAAGGACTATAATGTCCCGGTTCTATACACTATACCAAAGATCCATAAGGATCCAGTGGCACCGCCGGGTAGGCCCATCGTATCGGGGAGTGGAGGTCCACTTGAAGGCGTCGCACGCTTTGTTGATGAAAATCTAAAGCCACTTGTCAGGATACTCCCATCCTTTGTGTTGGACAGCAGTGACGTGTTGCGTCGACTTATGTCCTTTACTCTAGAGGATGGGTGGCTCCTGGCAAGTATCGACGTCGAAAGTTTGTATACCTCCATTCCCCATGCGGTGGGCCTTGAGGCAGCAACATGGTTCTTGGATGAACTGGGCCCATGTGAGGCCGCGTACAATGAATTTGTGATAGAACTCCTGGACTTTGTCCTTAAAAATAACTACTTTCGATTTAATGGCAAGTACTATCATCAGGTCAGTGGCACTGCCATGGGGGCGGCCTGTGCTCCTTCGTACGCGTGCCTACACCTGGGGCGGTGGGAGAGCTTGGAGGTGTTTGGGCGGGCGGATTTTGGGGCACGGGTCGCCCTGTGGCTTCGCTATATTGATGATGTACTCATAGTATGGCGGGGCACCCCTGTAGAGTTTGATGAGTTCGTGACATCATTAAACAATAATGATAGAAATATCCGCCTTACTTACAAAATTGGGCCTGTTGAAGTTGAATTCTTGGATTTACGTATCAGGTGTGAGGGTAAGAAGTTGGTTACTACTACCTTTCGGAAGCCCACAGCGGGCAACACACTTTTACATTTTAATAGCCACCACCCCACTCCATTAAGACGTGGAATTCCCTTGGGCCAGTTTCTGCGTATTCGCAGAAACTGCAGCTCTGATGAGGACTATAGAAGGGAGGCTCGAGAATTGACTAAGAGGTTCAGAGCAAGAGGGTACCCTCATAGACTCCTAAGAACATGTGCCAAAAAGGCGTGGGATAGGACACGGGTTGACCTTTTGAAAGTTAAGTCCCCCATGGCTCGGCTGAGGGATGACGGGCAGCAGATTCGCCTCATCACTCAGTATGGGGCCCATTGGGAACGCTTTCGGGGGATTTTGGAGGCCCACTGGCATGTGTTGGCACTTGACCCTATACTGGGGAAATTGGCGGGGCCGCGTCCTTTACTTACGGCCCGTAGAGCTAAAAACATGCGGGACATGCTAGTACATAGCGAATATAAATCAAAATCAGATATGGATATTCGCTCAGTAGAGAAACTGAACGGGTCCTTCAAATGTGGCCACTGTAGTACCTGTAGGTATATGCAGAAAACTGGTACCTTTACAGGTGCCAGTGGTTCTCCCCCTCGTCAGATAAAGGGCTTTATTAATTGTGCTACTTCAATGGTCGTGTACATGCTCACCTGCCCGTGCGGCAAAAAGTACGTCGGTAAGACCAAACGTGAACTGAGGGTGCGGGTAGGTGAGCATGTGCGTGATATTAAAAAGATGAACGAAAAGAGCCCAGTGGCAAAACATTTCAAGTTGTGGCATAAGGGTGATCCCAAGGACCTCCAAGTATGTGGCATCTTTGCCCTCAGGAAAACAGGGAGGAGGGGGCATTGGGAGCAGAGGCTTTTGCAGCAGGAGTCACGATTCATCTATGAATTGGGGACCCTGGCGCCCCATGGATTAAATACGGACCTCGGCCTAAATGCCTTTCTCTAGGTTAGTATCTTTGGAGGATTGATTCTAACCCCCTAGCAATCAGGGCGGACAATTTTCTGTATATATCCTTACTTGCAGTGGGGAGAATGAATACATTATATTGCCGGTTTGGTTCCTCTTTACCCCTATGCTTTTATTCCTCTTCACTTGCTTATTGCATGCGGCTGTCACTTTTCCCTCCCTTATACTGTATTTTCAGTGTGGAAAGACAGCACACTATACTATCACTATATCATATTACACTGTGTGTGTGGCTTCTTCTTACCCTGTATGTATGTGTCTGCCTGAGTGGGTTATAATGACGCCCCATAGTGTCACTTAATATGCTATAGTATGTTTCGGGTGAAGGCGATTATGTCGCCGATATGTGCCAACTTTGATGCCCTTGCGTGATTGGGCGTGTGGGAAAGCCTGACGTGGATGGTTCTTAAGCTGTGCCTGTAGGTGAGCAGCTGAACATGATGCGTGGCTGGGCGTGTAGGAACGCCTGATGTGGATGGCCCCATAGCTGCTTCTGGAGGTGAACAGCTGAACAAGTTAAATACAGTGACGAGATGCAACGCCAGAGGATTATTGATTGGCAGAATACGTTGCACTCGTCAGGGAACAAACAAAGACGTCTACGGGGCGGAGCCTAACTACGTGAGTTTAAGAGGCATTGTGATTGGCTGGGCGTCACCCTGACGAAGCCCCGGTGGGCGGGGCGAAACGCGCGTCGGACGTGGGTGGCCCTCCCTCGCCTCATGTCCCTCCACTACTCGTTATGACGATATGGACTAAGCACAAGACCGGTCTATGGCACGAACGCCAGCGCACAGTAGTATGAAGCTTGAAGTCTGAAGTGGCCCTCTGAAGTGAGCGTGTGACCATACTAAGTTAAGTACATACGTACACAACTCTATATGCTTGAAACGTGACATGAGTTGGCAGAGTGCGGTCTGTCCGCACTGTGGAAGCTGCGCTGCTGACTGACTTATTAACGCTGATGTGGCCACTGACACCTATATGCATTTACTCTGGTGCTGCTGGGCATATGGTGTCCTTCACCGTGGAGTCCACCTTTGCAATACATGCCGGCGAGGCCTACTGCTGGGAACACCTGTTCATGTAATTTGCTATGAGATGAGAAAGGCTGTCCATTCTGCCATACTTTACCTCTGGCCATCTCTGAATTTTGCATCAAGCATCATATTATAACATTGAGCCGAGAAGGATTGTTGCCAGATGATATCTATATTGACTGCCTATTCATCCAGTTGAGATCTTTCCGTTTGGTGCCCAACTAGGTTATGGACTTCCCCGCTTGAGGCTGGTGTGCGTGTTCAGTGCATGACTTGTGTGTGGGCAGTGGCTGTGATTCTGAGGCGGAGGCGCATGTGCGGTGTGGGGGGCCCCCAATTTTTAAGCACAACGTTGTGTGATTTTATCTATTTTTGGTGTAGTACTTTTGAGCCTAGAGGGTGTGTGCAATATTGAATAAAGATGTTTTCTATTTTCCTTCACTGTTTCCTGGCTCCTTCTCTATAAATTTCTTGTTGGTATAGTGCCGGTCCCACCAGTAACCTTGTCCTTGGGTGTCTTTTATGGACCTTTTTAATGTTCTATGGAAAATAATAGTGTCTGCAACTGTTCTGTGTATATGTGCAACCAGCTTCCACCACACAAGAAGGACCCACCTAACCCACTCACCACCTGCTGCAGAGTTTATTACCAGCTATTGCCAGGCAAGGTGGGCCTGGGCAAAATAATTCAGCGTATGCATCTGTCCAGGGCAAAGTAAGTCTGCATATGTCCAGAGCAAAATAATTCTGTGCCTGTCCTGGGCAATATAATTTAGCCTGTCTTGAGCAAAATAACACTGTGGCCCTTATTTAACAAGGGATAGCGCCAGGTAGCGAATGCTGAGCGAACAGTAATGACGCTCACCGCCACGAGAACGCCGGCTCCCCTCCGCAATCACACATTTATCAAGCCGATCCTGCTTAGCGACTGACAGAGCGCCAGATAGCGAATCATTCATCATTATTCCAGCCTCACCCCACAGCGCCAGCGAGCGACCTTGAACAGCGACAGGTATGACCTCTCGCTACCTGGCGCTCTCCAATGCATTTCAATGGAGCAATCTTTAAATATTCTTAATTAATTGCTATTAATGTTTTTTTTTTTTTTTTTTTTTTTAAATGGCAAAAATTCTGTGACCACTTCTGCAATGTTAGATATTTTTTTTAAGGTAAAAAAAAAAAAAAAAAAAATTGTGCAGAATTGATATTACAGGTCTGATATTAATGTATTCATATTACAAAATGTTTGTAAAACCATGTTTTTTTTTTTCCAAAAATATGGTTGTTTGGGGGTTAAAAAACTACTTTTAACCCATCGCCGCCAGCGCTCTGGGGTTTAAACAAGCATTTCACAGCGCGAGAATTTTTTGAGCGTGATTTGTTAATGAATATGCTGGGAGCCGTTCGCTATGGCCATTCGCTGTCATGCGCTCCCATACAGCGTGGAACCTGTCAAACAGCGACTCCTAACCCCGTATTCAACATTACCGCACACCGACTGAGTCGCTGTCAACAGCCGAACAACGGCCAAGCACAGTGAATACTAGCGTGCGCTGTGAAAATGACGCTACTGGCGCTCATTTGTCGCTACCTGGCGCTATTAATGAATCGGCCTCTGTGTCTGTAACCATACATTTTAATGGTCATGTTTGCATTTTGCTTTGTGTTTGTTATTAACCGGCCGATGAAGGCAGCCAGAATGCTAATTTGGCCCTCAATGAAAATTAGTTTGACACCCCTGCATTAAACACTTGCAGTTTCTTTGGAATAGATTTACTGTAGCAGCAGAAAACCAGATGACTGTGTGTGTGCATGACTAAGGAAAGTCTGGGACAGTCCTCAAAGGTACAGGTTAATTGTTCAAGTCATTAAATTTCAAATGCATTATTAGCTAATGATAATTAACTTCTAAGCTGCAGATTAAGATATTTAAACACACATTTGACGTGACTGAAGTGAAGAAGACATAAGGAGCGTAAAACAATTGTACACATAGTTGTAACAACAACAGGGTATGATGTATTTTGGACCTGATTTACTTAGAGGCTGATTCATCATTAGCGGCAGGTAGCGACAGATGAGCGTCTGTAGCAGGCATTTTTAGAGCGCCCGCTAGTAGTCGCAGTGCTCGGCCGGGAGTCGCCACTTTATTGCGACTCAGTCGCTGTTCAGTAATGTTGAATACATTGTGAGGAGTCGCTATTTGACCAGTACGGCGCTGTATGGGAGCGCATGTTGGCGACTGCTCATAGCGACCGGCTCGCACCAAAAAAACAGCCTCACAAATCTCTGGCACTGAAAAATATTTGTTTGAAGCCCAGAGCGCAGGAGGCGGTGTGTTTAAAGTCTGTTTTCAAGCATCTATCAACTAGTAACAAAGCGAAAACATATGGAATTACATTGTAACAACATTGTAACATGAACACTTTAATGCCAGACCTGTAATGTCATTTCTGAGGAAATATTTGAAAAAACTGCTATTTCAATGGCAGAAGAGGTCACAGAATTATTTGTGATTTTTTTGAAAAAAAAAAAGTTTAAAGAGAAGAAAAGGATCGTCCATTGAAATGTATGGGAGAGCGCCAGGTAGCGAGAGGTCATACCTGGCGCTGTGCAAGGCTGAACGCTGGCACTGTTTGCTGAGGCTGTGAAAATGATGAATCAGACGCTACATGGCGCTATCCCAGTCGCTAAACAGATTCTGCTTGATAAATGTGTAATTGCGTGCAGTGTCCGGCGTTCACCAGTCGCTACCTGTCGCTACCTGTCATTAACCAGCCACTACCTGACGCTATCCCTTCTTAAATAAGGGCCTAAGTATAATCTCTAGTTCGGGCATAGTGAGGCTTAGCTTGGCACACAGTGCACCTAATACAGTTCACAGTAAGCCCAGCACAACACTGATCACATAAAAGGGACATTTCAAACAAAAGATTAAATGTTTTACACTGCTGTTTGTTTGCTTTGCATCTGTAGTTGCATAGAAAACACGCCACCACACAGCATATAACTTTAAAACTATTGTTGCATTAACATGTTTTTTTTTTGGGGGGGGGGGGTTGTAAATATATTTGCATTAAAAAAATAAATAAACTATGTACAACATCAAAAGTAAACATTTCATGGCACCAACATGGCACCTGCAAAGAGAAAAAATAATACATTACTACTTGTTTGTCAACATGTGTGCCTGTACATGCACGCAGATTGTTACATACTCACCAAAACTGGTTGATGCCTAGAGGCCGATTCATTAATAGCGCCAGGTAGCGACAGATGAGCGCCAGTAGCGTGATTTTCACAGCGCCAGCTAGTATTCGCTGTGCTTGGCCGGGGTTTGCTTGTTGACAGCGACTCAGTCGGTGTGCGGTAATGTTGAATACGGGGTTAGGGGTCACTGTTTCACAGGTTCCGCGTTGTATGGGTGCGCCTGACAGCGAATGGCCAGAGCGAACGGCTTGCTGCAGATTCATTAACAAATCACGCTCCAAAATTTCTTGCGCTGTGAATTCCTTGTTTAAACCCCAGAGCGCTGGCGGCGATGTGTGTAAAGTAGTTTTTAACCCCCAAACAACCTTTTTTTTTTTATGTAAAAATTATACAAGTTTTTCTAAACATTTTGTAATATGAATACATGAATATCAGACCTGTAATATCAATTCTGCACAATTTTTATTTATTTATTTTTTTTTACTTAAAAAAAAATCCTAACATTGCAGAAGTGGTCACAGAATTTTTGACATTAAAAAAAAAAAAAAAAAAAAAAACATTAATAGCAATTAATTATGATTATTTAAAGATTGCTCCATTTTAATGCATTGGACAACACCAGGGAGCGCCAGGTCATACCTGTCGCTGTGATGGGATTAGCAGCGGCGCTGTTCGTTGCAGTCGGCTACATGATAAATCCCGCGCTAGCTGACGCTCTCGCCGGCGCTAGCCTCATTTAGCGTGATAAATGCGTCATTGTGACCGCCGCCGGGCGTACTTGATTCGGTAGCCGCCGTTAGCTGGCGGTACCTGGCGCTCGTCAGACACTACCTGGCGCTAGCCCTTGATAAATAAGGCCGCTAGTTTTAAGGGCCCACGCTCCTCCGTTGCGCCATCTCTACTTCACTGTCTGTAGAGGGAAAGAACCTGAGTTAAAATTGAAGGGCATGTGTTGTTTGTTTAATGCTTGTGTATTGTTCTGCTTCACTGGCTTGACACCCACCTGAGTCTTGCACTGCTCCATCTCAGGTGGCCCCATCGCCGCATACTTACCCTCTGATGAATCTGTAGGAACAGCGAAGCACAATGCAGCAGAAAACATGTTATTAGACTTTACAAGCAGGCAACACAACCTGTGTGTTTTTTTTATTGGCCTACCAAAGTGTGCTGGAGGCGACTCCAAGCCCAACTTACCCTTCTCTTCAGTGGGCTCCATAACTGTTGGGGGTGCTGCTTCAGAGGAGGAAGAGGACGTTGGCAGGGTTCAGGGCCGCCGCTTTATACCCACACCCTGTCTTCTTGGCCCCACTGGTCGGACCCCGCGCCTATTTTCTAAAACATGTAACTCATAACCCACATAGCTCACCTTCTCTTTTGTACATTCACTTATCTAGGAAGTTCTGGTTGTAGATCCTCCGCACCCAGGACCACTTTCGCCATTTGAGGTCCGACCTGTGCTGCGTTATTTGGGTGAAGGTGTAAGGCGATGTCCCCTCACCACTTACATGGGCTGCCATTTCCTCTGCCAACATCCTCTTTTCATGTGTGTTTGGCTTGAAGTCGTACCTTTGCTCCATTTATGTGTGCAAACAACAAACAGATATGCATTGTTAACTTATGTCCTCTGTCTGGGTCTCCTATAGCTCCAGAAGCACGTCCCTGCCCCTTTTAACTAATTTTCAGGGATAGTGCAAGCATCCAAGCCTCGCATATATGCTAGTGTATGCCAATGCTAACTAATCCAGCTTTCCCATCCCACAATAGTATTGCAAGCGCAGACACACTTATGCCAAAAGGCGTGCCTAACTCTCCACTCCGCTACTACTGTTGGATAGGGCTCGCTGGCCAGGGCCGGCAACAAGGTGAAGCCAGCTCTCCCATCCCACAATAGTAGCAAATTGCATAGAAATGTCAAACATAAATCACGTAGGTACCCCTGCGTCATATACAAACATGCCAGGGTGGTCCATGTGACAGTGGCAGCAAAGTACTGTGGGCCTGTAACGTTGGAAGGCCAGGCCTCTACCATTACTGTGGCACCTTGTGCCTTCACTTGTATTTCACTGCCACTCTGTCACCTGTTTGCACCTTGGCAGGAGTGTAACACATGTTCAGGCAAATAGAAAGAAAGTGTGACTTACCATCATAATGTCCTCCTGCTGCTCACGGGTTAACACGGTGGGTGCCATGTTGGGCTTTTGTATGTCGTCTGTATGATGCACCCCCACAAGCACTGACGTGCCCTGGCGGACCCCGTGCATCCATATGCACATGTAAACTATAGGGTGCTTGCGCCTTTGAGGGGCTGTAAAATAAAATGACAGTTTCCAATACAATTTCCCACTCAATTAGATAAAAAGGATAAAGGTACACAGCCAAGGGTCAGATTTTCTTGCCACTGCTGACTTAGGAGCTCACTATGCCACACCATAGGCACCACCAGAGCCTGGAATATAGGCATGGCCAAGGAACTGGAAGCCCTCAGCTCAGGTACCGTACTCCCTTGCTGATACCCACACTAGCCACTCTGAGCGGGTCACCCACAGCAGTTTAAGGCATCAACAGTGGGAGTCAGAAAACCAGGGCTCACGGCACAGCCCACCATGGACCAACCAACAGTCAGGACACTGGAGCACTATGTAGACCCCAGGACAGACCCCAGTGTGGGCCCCACTGCGGAGTCCACAGCGGAGCCCCAAGCAGAGCCAATGGAGGGCCCAAAGGGTGAGCAGCGTTGCCACAGCCAGGCCTACTCTTTACCCGAGCCAGTGGCCTGGAATCCATCCATTCAGCTCCCCCTTCAGCCAAGACACCACCCAGCAGACCACAGTAACAGCCACTCACCCTGGGTGCAAACAAACAAGGGGCAAGTTGAGTGGCTGATTTAATGATGCCCAGCTGAAGGTTCTGCTGAATGGTGTTGCCACATATGACGATCGACAGGCTGGGCCCCGGTCCTGCTCAACTCCTAAAGCGTTGCGGGAGCAGTTATGGTTGGAGATTGCCCGCAACATAGTGGGGGCGGGACCAGAACTCAAGGATGGTACCCAGGCCAAGAAAAAGTGTAGCTTGGCACAGGACAACCAAACATGCCACCCACCAACCTTAGTTCCCACATGCACAGGCAACTTTGAGGGCTTGCCTGCGCAACATATTTTGTGCGACTACACACCGAAGGCAACCTTTATATTTAACGCCTAACATGGGTATGAGCAGAACAAAATTTGGGGGCCCACGTCAATGTGGGACCCAGTGTGTAGCCCTTGTAGGGATTAGAAGGGGCACATATGTTAAGATGAAATTACCAGTGCATTTACCTTGTCTTTGCAGCAACACCCCAGCCAGCAGCACCTCGCCCGCAAGACCCGCCACCTGCAGCCACAGCTGGCCCCTCTGGTTTGGCTACCACCAAGACAACACTTGGCAGGTCCAGCAGCAGCCCTCAGCTGTGGCTCATCAGCCTCTTTATAATACCCTTGCATTGGATCAGTACTGGACCAGGCTACATGGCCAGCAGGACCCACCCAGCTTCCCTTACTGGCCAGACTCCGGGACCCTATAGAGCACCTTACCGGCACAAAAGCCTCTTAGACCAGCCAATTGCCTATCCCTTGGGCATCCAGATCTTGGCTACTCCATTCAGTAAAATCCCATGGTGCATGTGTGCACCGGCATGGGGCATTTCTGAATGGATGTGGTGCGTACTGATGAAGAGAAGTGGCCAGTGACTAACCTCCAGTTAGCTTTACGGGGAGGCCGATTCATCAATAGCGCCAGGTAGCGACAGATGAGCGACTGAAGTATGGCGCTATGAGCGCCGCTAGCGTCAGCCGCGGGCGGTAGCGATTCGCTATAGCAGGCCTCCTCAGTCGCTACCTGGCGTTGTTGGGAACAACGCCTACATTGCTGAATATGATGTTGGCCCTCAGCTTTGTAGGCGCTGTCAGTCAGTGTGACCACGCTATTCAACACAGCGCCTGCGCTTTGCTTTGCTGTGGGCTGGGAATCAAGTACCTTCAGAATAAAACACATTGCAACATGTTTCTTTACTTTTTTTAGTTTTTATTTTGTGTTGAAAAGGAAATTAAATTAAAACAGATATTAGAATGTAAAAGCCAAATAAAACATAATTAAACACATAGCCACATTTTTTTTTATTTTATTTATTTTTTAAAGAAAAAGGAAATACAATTAAACCACCAATGAGAAAGAAAATGAAAATAAAAACAGAACTGAGAAAGAAAAGGAAAATAGAAAAGGAAAATAAAAACAGAAATGAGAAAGAAAAGGAAAATAGAAAAGGAAAATAAAAACAGAAATGAGAAAGAAAAGGAAAATAAAAACAGAAATGAGAAAGAAAAGGAAAATAAAAACAGAAATGAGAAAGAAAAGGAAAATAAAAACAGAAATGAGAAAGAAAAGGAAAATAAAAACAGAAATGAGAAAGAAAAGGAAAATAGAAAAGGAAAATAAAAACAGAAATGAGAAAGAAAAGGAAACTAAAAACAGAAATGAGAAAGAAAAGGAAAATAAAAACAGAACTGAGAAAGAAAAGGAAAATAAAAACAGAAATGAGAAAGAAAAGGAAAATAAAAACAGAACTGAGAAAGAAAAGGAAAATAGAAAAGGAAAATAAAAACAGAAATGAGAAAGAAAAGGAAAATAAAAACAGAAATGAGAAAGAAAAGGAAAATAAAAACAGAAATGAGAAAGAAAAGGAAAATAAAAACAGAACTGAGAAAGAAAAGGAAAATAGAAAAGGAAAATAAAAACAGAACTGAGAAAGAAAAGGAAAATAGAATAGGAAAATAAAAACAGAAATGAGAAAGAAAAGGAAAATAAAAACAGAAATGAGAAAGAAAAGGAAAATAGAAAAGGAAAATAAAAACAGAAATGAGAAAGAAAAGGAAAATAAAAACAGAAATGAGAAAGAAAAGGAAAATAAAAACAGAAATGAGAAAGAAAAGGAAAATAAAAACAGAAATGAGAAAGAAAAGGAAAATAAAAACAGAACTGAGAAAGAAAAGGAAAATAGAATAGGAAAATAAAAACAGAAATGAGAAAGAAAAGGAAAATAAAAACAGAAATGAGAAAGAAAAGGAAAATAGAAAAGGAAACTAAAAACAGAAATGAGAAAGAAAAGGAAAATAAAAACAGAAATGAGAAAGAAAAGGAAAATAGAAAAGGAAAATAAAAACAGAACTGAGAAAGAAAAGGAAAATAGAATAGGAAAATAAAAACAGAAATGAGAAAGAAAAGGAAAATAAAAACAGAAATGAGAAAGAAAAGGAAAATAGAAAAGGAAACTAAAAACAGAAATGAGAAAGAAAAGGAAAATAAAAACAGAACTGAGAAAGAAAAGGAAAATAGAAAAGGAAAATAAAAACAGAACTGAGAAAGAAAAGGAAAATAGAATAGGAAAATAAAAACAGAAATGAGAAAGAAAAGGAAAATAAAAACAGAAATGAGAAAGAAAAGGAAAATAGAAAAGGAAAATAAAAACAGAAATGAGAAAGAAAAGGAAAATAAAAACAGAAATGAGAAAGAAAAGGAAAATAAAAACAGAAATGAGAAAGAAAAGGAAAATAAAAACAGAAATGAGAAAGAAAAGGAAAATAAAAACAGAAATGAGAAAGAAAAGGAAAATAAAAACAGAAATGAGAAAGAAAAGGAAAATAAAAACAGAAATGAGAAAGAAAAGGAAAATAAAAACAGAAATGAGAAAGAAAAGGAAAATTAAAATAGGAATTAGAATGCAAAGGAAACTTACAACAGAATTAAACACATAGCCACATGTATCTATATATAGTTGATTTTATTTTAACACTAAAAAACAATAAAAAAAGTAACCGAAAAGAAACTGAAATTCAAAAGTCAAACAGAAATGAAAAAGCAAAGTAAAGTGCATGAAAGTTAGTAAAGTTCAAAATAGGGATCAGGGTGCATCTCTTGGTGCCTGAAAAAATAAGAAAAGTCCAGTTAGTATAGATCTTTAAAGTAGTTTTGTTGTAGAAAATTAAAAAATGCATTACTTGATAACCAACATTGGCGTCTTACACCCCCCTTAGAGTGGTTTGGCTCATCTTACACCCCCCTTAGAGTGGTTTGGCTCATCTTACACCCCCCTTAGAGTGGTTTGGCTCATCTTACACCCCCCCTTAGAGTGGTTTGGGTCATCTTACACCCCCCCTTAGAGTGGTTTGGGTCATCTTACACCCCCCTTAGAGTGGTTTGGGTCATCTTCCACCCCCCCCTTAGAGTGGTTTGGGTCATCTTACACCCCCCTTAGAGTGGTTTGGGTCATCTTACACCCCCCTTAGAGTGGTTTGGGTCATCTTCCACCCCCCCTTAGAGTGGTTTGGGTCATCTTACACCCCCCTTAGAGTGGTTTGGGTCATCTTCCACCCCCCCCTTAGAGTGGTTTGGGTCATCTTACACCCCCCTTAGAGTGGTTTGGGTCATCTTACACCCCCCTTAGAGTGGTTTGGGTCATCTTCCACCCCCCCCTTAGAGTGGTTTGGGTCATCTTACACCCCCCTTAGAGTGGTTTGGGTCATCTTACACCCCCCTTAGAGTGGTTTGGGTCATCTTACACCCCCCTTAGAGTGGTTTGGGTCATCTTCCACCCCCCCTTAGAGTGGTTTGGGTCATCTTCCACCCCCCCTTAGAGTGTTTTGGGTCATCTTACACCCCCCTTAGAGTGGTTTGGGTCATCTTACACCCCCCTTAGAGTGGTTTGGGTCATCTTCCACCCCCCTTAGAGTGGTTTGGGTCATCTTCCACCCCCCCTTAGAGTGGTTTGGGTCATCTTACACCCCCCTTAGAGTGGTTTGGGTCATCTTACACCCCCCTTAGAGTGGTTTGGGTCATCTTACACCCCCCTTAGAGTGGTTTGGGTCATCTTCCACCCCCCCTTAGAGTGGTTTGGGTCATCTTCCACCCCCCCTTAGAGTGGTTTGGGTCATCTTACACCCCCCTTAGAGTGGTTTGGGTCATCTTCCACCCCCCCCTTAGAGTGGTTTGGGTCATCTTCCACCCCCCCTTAGAGTGGTTTGGCTCATCTTACACCCCCCTTAGAGTGGTTTGGGTCATCTTACACCCCCCCTTAGAGTGGTTTGGGTCATCTTACACCCCCCTTAGAGTGGTTTGGGTCATCTTACACCCCCCTTAGAGTGGTTTGGGTCATCTTACACCCCCCTTAGTGTTTTTTTGGGCTCATTTTGATGGGAGTTCAAATACATTTAGCCAGTAGTGCAGTACTTGCATTAGAGTGAAGGGTAGTTAGTTTACCGCAAAAAAAGAAGTGATCATCCTTTCCCTTAGCTCATCGCCAATCTGGGTGTCCTCACTTCTTGCTGCGGGCATGTTGGGGATTTCTGGCACCAGTGCTGTCTCCTCGGGGGCTTGAATTCGGTGGCAAATACAAATGTTGTGTAGCACACAGCAGGCAAGGATGATCTTGGAGACCTTCTGTGGGCTGTAGAGCATCTCTCCTCCTGGCCGTGCCAAACAGAGAAAGCGTGCTTTCAGCAGGCCGATGGTTCTTTCCACAATGCTTCTGGTCTTGCGATGCGCTGCATTGTAGCGTTCATGGGCAGAGGTCCGTGGGTTCCTGACCGGAGTCATGACCCACGTTCTCTGCCCATATCCCTTGTCCGCTGTAGAAAAAACACAAGGAGAGAGACAGCAATTAGTACTAGTACATGTTTCATTTTGGGTGTTTTGTTACATTTGGCTTACTAGGCCACATATTTGCTAAATACATTGACATGGTTAATTTATTACCCAGTAGCCAGCCAGCTGGCATTTCGTTGTTATCAAACTTCCAGCACAGGACTGTCCGCTGCAAGACTAGCAATTAGTACTAGTACATGTTTCATTTTGGGTGTTTTGTTACATTTGGCTTACTAGGCCACATATTTGCTAAATACATTGACATGGTTAATTTATTACCCAGTAGCCAGCCAGCTGGCATTTCGTTGTTATCAAACTTCCGGCACAGGACTGTCCGCTGCAAGACGTAAGAATCGTGGCATGAGCCGGGGAACCCCGATCTCACCGCCCGCAGCCTCATGTCTGGGTCACAGACAACCATTATATTTAGCGAATGGAAATGCTTCCGGTTTCTGTAAGACAGCTCCTGTGCACGGGGAGGGCGGAAAGGGATATGTGTACCATCAACGCACCCTAGCACATTCGGGATCCCTCCCATCAGATAGAAAGCATGTTTTATTTTGGCAACCTCTTCCTCATCCTCAGGAAACTTGATGTAAATTGGGATTAAATCACAAATTGCCAGAACTACCTGGATTAGTATGCGGCTCATAGTAGCCTGGCTTATCCCGCTGAGGAGGGCGGAGGTTGCCTGGAAGGTCCCTCGTGCCAAAATATTAAGAGTGGCACACAGGCGTACTATGCCTGGAATGGATTGAGTGCGTTTGGTGGATGGCTCGATTTTGTGCTTAATCTGATCATATAGGGACTGTAGTGCAGCACGATTCAGACGGAAGCGGCTCCTGATCTGCTCGTCACTTAAGTCCCATACTGAAAGGCGGATTGCAAAGGAGCGGGGTGCCCTAAGCCTCACAACACCCCGCTCCCTTTCCTCCTGCTCTTTCAGCATACACATACATCCATCCACCCAGACACCATACATCACCCTCTTATCCATCACACACACTCAAGATATATACAAAATTAACCAAAAAAAAAAACCACAAACACACCACACACACACAAACAATCACACTCCACACACACCCGCTACAATGCAGCTCACCACAAAACCAGAACTATAGTGGTCCAAACCACCAGCCTGCTGAAAACCAGCTTTCTAAGTTAGGCACAACCAAGAGGGGAGTTGCTGCACAGCCCACAAAAGGCCCCAAAATCAAGCCTCACTTGCTGTATGCTACACAATATTTGAAGATGCCACCAAAAACAAGCTCCTAAAGAAACAGCACTGATGTCAGAAATCACCCAACAAGCCACAGAGAGTGAGGACAGAAACCAGACAGAGGCTCAAATGAGCTAAGGGAAGCAAGCGAGCACCGCACCACACCACAGCCTTTGCCACAGTGTAAGAATACCAGAAGCTTGAAAATTGCTTCCATTTATACTTCTCTTTCAAAACGGACAGGTCCGCTTTGCCGCCTTTTGCGTCGCTCTGCTATTTCCGGGCGCCAATTAGCCGACCCAGGTGTGCGTAAAACGGAGTGCGCACGCGCACGCTAGTAGCGCTACTTGCGTACGTGAGCCGAAACTTGCGTGAAATAACGGACATGGCCCAAAAATCAGTGGTGGCCCAATGAAAGGTAAGCTGCTGTTTTTTTAAATAGCCGTTAGGCTAGCCACATGTCACAAGGGGTTGAGATACATCAGTCCATTGTTGTATTTTGGTGTGTGTTGTTTGGTTAATGAGGTCTGTAATGAGTTAATTGGCTAACACACATGCTTCAGTCAGTGCAGTGGAGGTGTGGCTAGAAGGAACTGGGCTGTATGTGTGAATCAATTAAGTGGCCTGCTTTTTGATTGGCTGTTATAGCACATAAAACCTGCCCAACCCTAACAGATTGCGATGCCATTCTGTAGTCTGCATGCGTGCTTGTTGGGTGTGTATTTGTGTGTGTGTGCAGCTACAGGATGGAGCCAAATTCAGGACATCTGCCGGCCACAGCAGGCCCAAGTAGGAGTTTGGTGGGTGCTGTGCGCAGACCTCCCTTACGGAAAAGGGCACAGCCTGAAGGTGGGGCAGCACCCCAGGCTAAGCGCCCAGGTGCCAAGAGGGAGCCTGAATTTAATTTGGCGGAGAATAATCATCTTGTGCGCCTTACACTTGCTAAATGGGAGCTGATATTTGGCTCCCAAAGCAAGTCCATAGGCAAACAAGAAAGAAGCAAACTGTGGGATGCCATTGGTGTGGAGCTTAGTAGCACTGCTCAACACCCACGTAGTGGCCCATCCTGCAGGAAACGCTTCTACACTTTGCGAGGGGCCCTTATGAAAAAGATGAATCACGATCTTGATGTGGACAGTGGGACCATCCAGGCTCCAAAGAGTACCTACAGGCCGTATGAGGAGATGCTGAAGGCCAAAATCCCACTGGCTCGGCTGCAGGGTGTGGATCCTGGGGATGACACCACAGGTTGGACTGAAGGTACATATTTTCTGCCTTTTTTCAAAAGCTACTGTTAATGTATGTGATTAGCATTTTTTCATTCTGACCAACTAACAGTAGGACCTGTGAAGTAGTACATTAGAGCTCACACATTTTTTACTTTTCTGTCTGTTGCTTTCTGCATAGGTGCACATGCTGCTGTCCGGGATGTGCCTCAGGACACCCAAACTCCTGCCCTTCCAGCAACCTCAAGGCTACCCCAGTCTGCCATTGAAGGTATTTACCCCTAATTTTGGTGCTGGTTGTTTGGGGAACAAATGGGTGTGGGAGCAGGTCAAACAATCGAGTGTTGCACTGTGGAGTATTAATAATATGGGCCTGCGGCCTAATTTAACGCCCACTGTAACACTCACAGCAACTAACTAACAAGGCCCTAACATGTGTAGATATGTTTGAAGCCAGAGATGTGTGGCCATATATCGGCATATAAATGTGGAAGCCACACTGGCCTTGATTAGTGAATATTAGTGAAAGAGCTGCTCACACACACCTTAATGCATGTAGTATTTTTGCACGCACATTAACTATGGCTCAATGTTTGCTTGATTTTTGCATAGCTCCCATGCCATTGGCCCCAGCATCTCCTCCGGATACAAGCTACTCTTTGGATGTCGGTAAGTGCATGTGTCCACCTTGCTTTATCCACTTTTACCCAAGTGCATGTGTCTCATTCCTCTTTTTTCTTGGTAGGTCAAGTGACTGGTTCATCTTTGGACCCCACTTCCGATGTTGCAGGTCAACAGGACCCTGTTGCTGTGTATAGCAATACCTAATGTATCCTTTATGCTGTTTCTGTTACACTGGTTCAATTTGGTTAGTCTACTAATCTACATGTTTGCTTTGTCAACTTGAAGATGCCTCTTGGGAGTGCTTGTTGCCTCCCCAGGGTCAGTCTAATAGTTATAGGAGTGATAGCAATGTATTTTGGAGGACATATTTTTGGCCAAACATTCCCCGTAGTAGTTTGAGGAATATTTAGAGCCATTACTTGTGTTTTTTAGTTGACCCGAATATCGGAAGAGGCTGTCCAGAAAGGGCCCCTCAAGTTCAGGCTGCCAGAGATGAGGGTAAGTTGTTTTGCCTTGCTCTAGTCTGTATTTTGGCTCTACTTTTGTTGCACTTGCTTCTGGCAACTTGTGTGTCCACATGTATTTTCAAGGTCCAAGCTCGAGTGAGGGCCCCACTCCAGACATCTGGGAGATTGCGGGTATGTGTAATTTAAGCAATGTGTCTGATCTTCTTTGCCCAAATTATTGCCTCTTAGTCCTGTAACATACATGTTAACAATCTGAGTTTAACAGATACCTTTGGTCTAGTGTGTAATTTGGCACTTTGTTGAGGTATGGCCTCGATAGCCTAGCCAGGTTACATATGAGTTTGGGCCACTGACCTACTAACCTGACTTTCCTGTTTAGCATATGCCAACTTGCCTGACATCTCGGATGTGGAATTGCCACTCTCTGGCAGCGATACCTCGAGCCTACCTGTGCCGGAGGACACGCAGGTAACATGGCTGATGTAGACGACCTAGAACCACATTGGCATGTTCGTGGGTAGTGGATGAAGCAACATGTCACATTTCCTTTCTTTGTTGTTTTTGCAGGAGGCGGAACCAGAACCCCAAGCTGGGACCTCTTCCCAAGTCCCTGTGGCCAAGCTTCCGAGGCTCAGACAAGGGTAAGTTGTATAGTGACTGTTTTGGATAATTATTTTGAGGGGCATACCTGCATTGGTTTGGTTTGACTAAAATGTTGTTTTCTATTTTGTTAGGCTCCAACCACAGCAAGAGGAGGTGTGGCACCAACCAGTGCTGATTTTTATGAGCTAGGGGTCCGGATGCTGGAGGACTACAGTCGCCAACAGCCGCGTGATGGAACTAATGAGCGCATTGCGGCGTTGGAACAGCAGGTGCTGATGTGTCAGCAACAACATGAGGCCCAGCAGCGCCAGATCGACCTATTGATGCACAATCTGCATCAAAACCAGCAACTTGGTCGGCTGGCCAATGCAATTGACGATTCAATACACCAGCAGCAGCAAGCGATCCAGCGGCAGGACCAAACGTTGTTGTTGATACAACAGCTCATACAACAGCAGTCTATATTTTTTACTGCACTGTTGTCCCCCAACACCGCTCCCCTAGCAATGAGTCCCAACCTCCCCGGCCTCCCAGCCAAGAATATTAATTTTGTTTGTTTTGGTTTGTGTAAATATATTTGCTTAACCCACCTCTAAATTGTGTTTTTCCTAAGACCTAGCTAATAACACAGTCAGGGATGAGTATCTTGATCTAGATATGTCAATGTTTTTGTAAATTTAGGCCACACATTTGAGACCATAGCTTACTATGGTTAACACATGAAATGGCTCCAAAGGTATGGCTAAATTGACACACAAATGGCTTTTGAGACAGTTAAACTATGCTTTGCAAGGCACCACACTGTAATGATGATCATCAAAATTTTTTATTAAAAAACGGGGCCAACAGGGCCAACATTGCCCCACAAAGGGCTTCAACAGGCCAGCCTTCCCCCCACCCTAACGACGCCGCCGGCGCCTCTTCTTGGCCAGCAGCATCAGCTTCAGGAGCCTGATCTCCCGCCACAGTCTGCGATGCTGGTTTTCACAAGCTGTAGAGATGTAGAAACAACAATTTATTAATAAATTGAATGTGACCTCAACAGACACAGATGTAGCAATGTAATGTCAGTGTGTCCAATTAGGTGACACTCACATTAACATTGTTGACCACTGTGCGCTTATTGGTTAACATGATATGAGTACTATTGACTGGCAGGAATGTGAACAACACATCCCAAGCATACATTTACTCTTAAAGTGTACCAACACCCACCGGTGATCGGCACCAGAATCTATCAGATTCCCGGCCCGATCACCTCCCTCCCCGCGGGACATCCGAGATCGGGATGTCCCTCGGGGTGAAACCCCCCCAACACCCCTAAATCCCTACCTCAGTTTCGTTTGGGCACGGCCGCCGGGCCCTCCCTGCCGCCCCTCTAGACGTGTGTGTGCCAGCGCCGGCCATCTGTGAATGGCCGGCGCAGGCACGTGCGCGTAACAAGGGACGCGCAGGAGGCGGAGAAGGAGCCACTTTGCCGCGGCTTGTACGTTTGCTGGAGTAAAAGTGAGTTCAGGGGCTTGTCACACAGCGGTGACGATCAGGGGTGCCCCACCGTAGTGGACCAAGACCCAGGAAAGTCAAATTCCTGGTTGTTGTTCCACTTTAACTCTGGGGAAGCAAAGAAGGTATAAGTCCCAGTGTGTCCATTTTTGTGTTTAGTCACAGCCAAACCTCAGGGCCGAAGTCCTAACGAGTACACGAGTTTGCCCTATAATCTTAGTGGTCCAGACCTAATACGGCCCATTTGGTTGTGTCTAAGGCAAAAATAGTCTCAATGTGGCCAAATGAAGAATGTGAGGCAACAATCAAGCATGCAAACAGGCATGTTGGATTATTGTACAAACACATGGAATCTAGATGTGTGTGAAATTAACACATAGGTACATTTTAAATGTCTGCAGATGTGAATCGAAGACATAGGTTTCACAAGTCTTTAGGCATATGAAGTGGGATGTACTCACCATCGCAGCTGTGGCGGGGGCCCATGCTGCTGGCCGTCCCTGGAGCTGGGGTGGGGAGGAGGTTCTCTGGCTCCGTCTGCGTAGCAACATCTGTCAACAGAAAGCAAAAGACAAAAACACAATTAGTGGGCCAATGACACCTGACTATTTGACATCCATCTGGTTATTGAGTCTGAAAAATCAAAGGCTTGCATGGTTACATACAGGTAGTCCAAAATTAGCATCTTTCCTGGTCCATGAATTAATGTCAATTAGTTAGGGTTGCAACATGTATCCCTAAAGATAATGTGCAAATAACATAGACAGTGCTATGTAAAGGACTCATTAGCAGTTGATTGGCTAATGTTACTAGTGGGCCACATGTTTGAGTGGGAACAACTTAACCCAAGAAAAGAAATGAGAACAACCATCATGGTGTGGCCAGAAACATAGGGGTGGTTGCTAGTTGGCTAGCACTGTAGTGGGGTTTGAGAGGTTAAGGTACCTTATCAAACCAGCTGTGACAATGGACCAGGAAACATGTGTCTGTTAAAAGTGGGCCAATACACAGGATTGCATCAAATCTGGGTTTGGGTCCGCTTTGGCAGAGCACCACAATTTGAGTGAGACAACGTACTCCGCGGCCACTGCCTTCCACACATCACTCCTCCAGTGTGTGCGCACGCGCAGCCCATTAGGAAACAGAGCGCAGGCGCACACACATCTAGAGTGTCACACAGGAGGCTGGGACGGTGGCTTTGGCAACCCCCAAAGAGGTAAGGAGTTTGTGGGGTTTTTTGTTTGGGGGGGGGCCCTGGGTGAGGGATGTGATTTTTCAGGGAACCTTCGAGAATCCAAGCACTATCAATGTTTGTGGGTCCACTTTAATGAATGTCATAACAGAGGGAATGTGATGGATAACAACAAACACTTACCACGACTATGCCCGTGGAGAATGCTTCGCCAAAAGGCCATGGAGGTGCCGCCTATATGATGCCCTGCAAATTAGAGAGGAATGGCAAGGGCTAAGTACAAATTGCAAGATGAAACCTGTCACAGACTAACAATTAAAAAAAGGACACTCACCAGGGGATGAACCGCAACTTGAAGCCCAGGGAGGGCTCTGAGGAGGAGGCGGGGAGCCTCGGCTCCTCACACTCTGGTCAGAAGATCCACCAGTCAAAGGGCCACCCTCCTCCCTCTCACTCCCTGCTCCTTCAGGGAGTGTGGGCGAGTCCATTTCGACCACCCCACTTGGACTCCCCACTTGAGAGTGGCCCCTTGCCTGGTGAGAGTCCTCAGTCTCAGAGTGTGAGGAGCTGAGGCTTGATCCTGCCAGCCCCCCAGCAGCACACTCCTCTGGGGCGTCATCCCCTTCCTCCCCAGGGTCCTCTAAATAGGACCCGCGGGAGGGACCCTCCCCCGATGACTCCCCCGAGTCCGCCTGCCTGGTTCGGGGGAGGAATCCCTTCCCACGTTTCCCCAGGGGAGGACGCTTATCTGTGTGGAGGGGGTGAAAGAAAATAATTAATATAAAGAGCACAAATGAACACAGCTTAGCAGATGATTCTGCAAAAAGTCTAAACAGAGCATAAGCTTTAACTTACCTGATGCGTAGGCATCATATAGGCGGTACACGCCTTCAGGGTCCCGGCGCTTGAAATCTGACCACTTTTTCTGAATGGCTCTGAGGGACAGCTCGGTGTGGAAGCGCCGGGACACTGTGGCCTTCACCTCTATGGCAATGCGTTTCTTTCCTCCACGGGCATAGTCGTATTCGGCCACGCAGAAGTCCTATGAAAAATGATAAAACAAACAAAAATCAATACATGACATCAGAACAATGGCATCAACAGTTATACAGAGACCAGATCAAAGTGGACCCACACCCAGGATTATCACTATTCTGGGTTTGTGTGCACTTTGGTGGGCCACACCAATTGTGGGTGGTCCGCTGTCTGCAACCCCCTTGGAAGGCCACAAATACACCACTGAGGACGCTCCCACGTGACTGCGCCAGCCAAGCACAGCGCTCCGCGCCGCTGTGGTAAGCGCATACAAGGCCGTTGGGACGTGCATACCAGCTCAGCTGGGTCTGCACGGCAAAGTACGCATGTGGCGTTTGACTCTAACAGGGAGTGCGCCTGCACACAAAATTAAAATCTGTCTGGCGCAGGGGTACACCCTGCTAGAGGTAAGCGCAATAGGCATCCGCAGCTCACGCATGCACAGATGGGACGGGGCTGAGGTAATTTTTAGGGCCCTCCAGGGGGGGGCATCCCAGCAGGACATCCAGAATGGGGATGCCCCACGGGGAGTGATCCAATTGTGGCAGAAAACAAAGAAATTTCTGGCCCAATCCCCCCTGTGTGTTCTGCAACTTTAAAGCTACAAATACACAAACAAAATACTCACTTTGACCACCTGGCCATTAACGCGGCTATCCACCCTGTTGCGCCTTTTCTTTGGAGGCCCAGGAGGGGAAGGGGTGGGAGGGGTGCTAGTTGGGGAAGGTGAGGTAGGTGGGGGAGGTGGGGGAGGGGTGGTGGGGTCAGAGTCGGAGGAGGAGCTGGGGAGGCGCATAACTCGCCGTCTGGGCAGCATTGTGGAAACGCTAAGGAGGAAACAGGAACCGGAAATGACCAAAGCGACATTGGAAAAAAGTTAAAAAAAAAAAAAACGCTCCGCGCACCAGCAACAAGCTATTCTCAGCTATGTGCAAGCTAAGTGGCGGAAAAACTAAAATGACGCTTGAAAACAAGCTATTGGCATAAGCGCAAGACATTTTTACCTTAAGGTGGCGTTGAAACGCAAAGGAGGATACCGGAACCGGATATGACGCTAGCAACTGTGATTCCTAAATCAAAAACAAACATGCGCGCAACAGGGACAAGCTAATATCAGCTATGTGCAAGCTAAGTGGCGGCCAAAAATTAAAATGACGCTGGAAAACAAGCTATTGGCATAAGCGCTAGACATATTTACCTTAAGGTGGCGTTGAAACGCAAAGGAGGATACCGGAACCGGATATGACGCAAGCAACTGTGCTTCAAATTTAAAAAAAAAAAATGCGCGCAACAGGGACAAGCTAATATCAGCTATGTGCAAGCTAAGTGGCTGCAAAACATTAAAATGACGCTGGAAAACAAGCTAGGGCCCAAGGCGCCACGAATTATTAGCTTGATTTAGCAGGGGGTTCTACATACTGTAATGCATAGGTCCTTATAAAGCATAGGTCCTTATAAAGCATACACCGTTGTGCTTAAATATACAAATCTTATTCCTTCCCAAAGTCATCAAACAATCAAACTAGACAACTACATGAAAATGTGGCACACATGATAATGCATAACGGGTTGTTATGAGCTGGTACGACTGAATGTTAATCCTGCAATATGTGGCCAGGCACGCTCACAACTACAGTGTATTCATTAACAACGACTGGGGTCGCGGGAAGTGAATTCCTTGCAGAAGGGCATATGTATGAACAGCACAGCGCCGCACAACGCAGCGCAGCGAGGCACAGCGACGCTCGCGCCGCCACATAGCGAATTAAAACAGCGACTGCACAAACACTGACCAACACAGATTCATCAAGGACAGGGCTGCCGAATAGCTTGGGCGCTGACAATTTCGAAGAGCGAACGTGACCGCCCAACCTGACAGGCTACAAAATAGCTTTACAAGCCCCGTTTGTGTGGAAAACAAGCGATTTGGATGCCAATGAGTTTGGGTGGAGGAGATGCAATTCCCATGTCACTCACAACATTACATTGTGAAAAATAATAAAAACTTCAAATACATATAAATAACCAGCCAGATTCATAAAACATATCAATATAAACATGTGTAGAATTTTGTACCAAAGAAAAAAACCCAAAAACCACTAAAAACAATCATTGCAGCGTCTGCCATTGAAATGTATGGGAGAGCGGCAGGTAGCGCCAGGTAATACGTGTCGCTGTGAAGGAATTTGCAGCGGCGCTGTTCGGGCCAGCCGGCTTCATGATGAATGCCGCGCTAGCCGTCGCTCTTGCCGGCGCTAGCCTCATTTAGCTTGATAAATGCGTCATTGTGACCGCCGCCGGGCGTACTTGAGTCGGTAGTCGCTGTTAGCTGCCGCTACCTGGCGCTCGTCAGACACTACCTGGCGCTATCGCTTGATGAATAAGGGCCTAAGCTGCTCTGATGTGTGAGTGACTTAAATTGCTGATAGGACCTGTGCTTACGCCGCAAGGTCGCTGGTGTGGTGTCCAAACAAGGCAATCCAGGGAAATAATGATATACATTTTTAACTATGCTTTAAATGTATATATATCCAGTATACCTAAAAATAAGAACTCAAGAGTTTTGTTTTGCCCCCATTTTTCATGAGCTGAACTCAAGTATCTAAGATGTTTTCTATGTTTAAAAAAGCTTTTTTTCTCAAATAGTTTCTACCTCACAGATGTGGCATATAAAGATGCTGATTAGACAGCATGGTTATTGCACGTGTGTGCCTTAGGCTGGCCACTCTAAAATGAGCAGTTTTACCGTATTTGGGAGGGGGCTCACAAAACCAGTCAGTATCTGGTTAGACCACCACTTGCCTCACGCAGTGCAACATATCCTTCGCATAGAGTTGATCGGGTTGTTAATTGTGGCCTGGGGAATCTTGGTCCACGCTTCTTTAATGGTTTAAGTTGGTCACAAAAGTGATCTACAGTCAGAGGGAGACCCTCAATGAGGATGATGAGCCTGCAGATGAGCTTCCCTAAGATGGTTTCCCAGTTTGTGCAGAAATTATTTTTTTATGAAGCTGTCCAGATGGCTGGTCTCAGACGATCTTGGAGATGAAGGTGCTGGATGTGGAGGTCCTGAGCTGGTTCTGATGTAGTTACACATGGTCTGGGGGCCGGGGCCAGTTGGATGTACTTTCAAGTTCTCTCAAACACGCATGGAGGTGGGCTATGGTAGAAACCTTAAATTCACAGGTAACTGCTCTGGTGTCCAGCTGCAGTCAGAAGGCCAATTGCTTACTACATCAAAACTTGACAATCTGTGGCATTGTGCTGTGTGTTAAACTGCTCACTTTAGAGTGGCCTTTTTGTGGCCAGTCTAAGGCACACCTGTGCAAGAATCAATCAATCAATATTGATTATGCCACATATCAAGGTGGAAGTGGATGAGATGGATGGATTATCTCGGAAAATAAGAAGTGCTCATTAACAGATGTGCTCAACAGATTTAGACCATATTGTGAACAATATTAGAGAGATAAAGGCCTTTTGTGTACGTAGAAAAAGTCTCAGATCTTTGATTTCTCATGGAACTCATGGAAAATGGGAGCAAAAAGAAGTGTTGTATTTTTGTTAAATATAAAATGTAACTGCTATCATGTGTCTGCCGCGCCCCAATAGAAATAGAAGGTCACGAATGTGTAGAACAGCATTCTATTTCAACAAAAAGCTGAAAGCACAAGTGGCACCTCTAGTAAATATACCCTATTTATTTATACACCAGAGTGTAAAGAGATCCAATTCATCACTATCAGAGAATAGAGATAAAAATCCTCTAGAGAAAGGTTAGCTTGAGAAAGACCAGCCCACATCCCAGGCTGCACCAACATTTTCAAAGCAAAGCTCAAGTCTTTTTTATTTGTAAAGGGCCGCATGAGATGAAGGAAGCTTGTTCAACAGTTAATAAGTGTAAAGGAAAAGTGATGTATCAATGTGGTCTTAACCTAAAATAGACCAACAGCCTGGCACAGCTGAAAAAAAAGGAAGCGCCCCATCCGCATGCATAATACTGAATCATTGTCATCACTTATATTTGCTCCTGCACCCACTCAAAGCTGAAACGTAGCCTCACTGATTTCCTACTGTTAGCGACCATTTTGAAGTTTCCTTTCCCAGCATCTCAGTTGTGCTGCTGCCTGCAAATGACATAACACACAATGCACAGCAGCGGGACCCAGCAGTACTTTCTCTTTGGACACAGCCTGCAGCTCCATGGGATGCCATTTTGGTTGTAAAATTGAACACAGCAGGAGTTACAAAAGTTAATTAATTTTGATGTGCAGCTGGAGAGGGATGCATACTGCCCCCGGGAGGGATGCCTATGAGCACTGTTTCTTCTAAGGGAGTGGGTCCGGTTTAAATGACCTCACCAATCACTATCATATGGCAGTTACCAGAGGTGATCACATGCTTCTAGTCTATAGGCTTTATTCATTAGATTATTTATACCCACATCTAGGTTTTAAAAAAAGAAGCCTGTCCTTACCAGGTTTGTGTCGCCCTAGACCTCCCGTCCCCCTGTCCCAGCTTTGGTTTACTTGCTCCAGCATAGAGTTTTCTCCCTCATTATGGTCTGTTTTCATGCACAGTGGCTTCTCAGCTCCAATGGGAGGAATGCCCAGGCACTAGATCTGATAAGCTTGAGGAAGGGGCAGTGAGAGGGAGGCAGGGTGTGTTTAATTGTGCACAAGGGAAGTTGGTCCATCCTTTTTAATCTGGGTGTGGGTACCCTTCAATATGGACATACAGTACACCAGCAATCTTTAATGGTGCACGCCAGCAAAATGCTTTCCCAAAATCCGAAATATAGGGCATTTGGCACCTATTTTTGTAGCAACTGTGCTGCTATAGCAATAACCCCCCTCCCAATCCTGGTTATAGAGCGCATGGTATCCGTGTGAAAAGTACTAAAAGGGGGGATTGATTCACATGAAGGGGATATATTTTATGTTAATTTCTATTTATGTGTGCTACAGGAATTAGGCCTGGTTAGGCATTTTGTGCATAGTTAGCACACTTAGTATCACTCCTATTTGAAATGTAAATGGTGTAGGCCTAATTGATGACTATTTTCTAATATTATGTTCTAGACCAAACCTATAAAGGCTCTGCCACATCTAGTTTTGGGTTACTGTGTGAGACAGCTTGGTGAGGTGTGACCTCCAAAAGTTAAAGTATACCTTTGCGAATCTCTATATATGAAGAAAATGCTGTTGTTTCGCTGAATAATCCAGGGGTGTACATACCATAGAGGCATGGGAGGCAGCTACTACCAGGCCCTTGAGAGAAGGGGGCCCCATGCAAGCTGCCCCCCCACCTTAAAGCATCTGGGGCAAAAGTTCCAGACAGGCACTGGCCCCAGTATGCAGTGTTGGCACACTGTTTGCTGGGGGTGTCAGGAGTATTGTTTACGCCTGGAGCACTTGGGGAAAAAAGGCGCTGACATCTTAGTTCCACCCTGTGAAACTGGACTTCACTGGTTCCCACTGTTGAAGAGCCAGAGCCAACACTGCACCAACACTGCCCAGAACCCCAGTCAGACCACAGATCTGATTGGGAACGGCCATGTGTGTGAACACCCCAGATCATCTGAAACCTCCCACATCACATTCATAGGCCTCGATTCATTAAGAGTTGAAAAAAACTCAACTGGTAGTAAAAAATTCAATTCATGAGAAAAAACCTGAGAATTTCACTGTTAGTGAATCACCAGCTAGGAAAACAATGAAAGTCAATGGCACTTTTTTACTCCTGAAAAAAAACTTTTTACTCCCTTTTTACCTGTAGTAAAAAGTGCCATTGACTTTCATTGTATTCCTATCTGGTGATTCACTAACAGTGAAATTCTCAGGCTTTTTTCTCATGAATTGAATTTTTTACTACCAGTTGAGTTTTTTTCAACTCTTAGTGAATCGAGGCCATAGTATCCTTTAATCAGCATTTGTTGCTGTGCACATTAATACATGGCAAACAATGCTGAATGAATCGAATGTTGGGAAACTTACCCCTGCTCACGGCTTCAGGCTGTACACACAATGCCTGCACACATCGATTAGTGCAAGGGAGGCCGCACATTCACTATGAGATCTAGGAACAAGGTAAGATTATAGGCATCCGGGAAGTTTCACACATCGGGATGCCTCTGAGGAGGGCATTCACAAGTCCCCAGATTCGAGTGTCATGGGTTTTGGTCCACTTTTATGCTGGGGAGAGTCTGTTTTTGAGGGGCCGCCCATGAGTTTTGCTATGGGGCCCTGTGAAATCTTTTTACGTCCCTGGAAGAATCTGTTAATAAACGTCAATGTCAATCATTAAATAAGTGCCTCAAAAGGCATGAGAACCCCAACAGTGAGTATCTTGAACCTGTGTTTGGTGCCTGTGATGTCAGGGATGAAGCAGTGTATGTAAAGATTGGTCAGACAGACAAGTGTCTCTACTTCTCATTACTTATTAGCAAGGCAGGGGTCAACCATGCTGCCACCAGGGGATACCGCCTGACCATTGCCAAACGGGGAAAAATTCACTGGTGCTGATGATGGTAAATACAGTGTGTTGCAGTGTTACTTCTATATTTTCTACTATTTCTATATTTCTACCACTACATTTTTACTTCTTGTGAACGTAGAAGAAGTCCCAAGCATCCCTATACCAGTTGAAAGGGTAGTGCGGTCTGCAAGACAATACCCAGCCCCACGGACGGATTAAGTGTGGTGGAGGTCCCTGGGCACAAAATCTGGTGGAGGCCCCAGATACAGTATTTTTATTTCCTTTAAAATAATAGTCCAGCCAAATAACTGACCAGTGGTTGTCTTCTGGCTCCCGCCTACTTACTGGAAGGTCAGATCGGGTCCCTTGTGCCACCCTTGTGCAGGTGCGTGCTGCTCGGGAACTCCTGCTTTGCCATTCTAGGTGGGGGTGGTGTAGTCGCCCAGCTGGTCCAGCAGAAAACAGTTCCCTGCATTTAGCTGTGCTTGTTGGCTTATGTGCAGTGAGCGGCCGCCGATTGACAGCTTTGCACACACCCATCACTGTAGTGTTGCTGATGGCGGCTTTGCTGCTCTAGACTCTCCATCCTGCCCTGTAGTTGCTTTGGCTGCCCATTCGTGGGTGGCCCCCACTGCCGCCGATAGCTTTGTTGTTGACCCTGCGGTTGGTCAGACCAAAGACTGGAAAGCCTCCAGGACCAGACCATAAACCAAAGGTTGGTGGAGGCCCCCTTTGCAGGGCAAGCGGTGAAGGTCCCGAGGCTTGCGCCCCTCATAATCCGGCCCTGACCAGCCCAGTTACCCACACTGCAATAGTCCAGCACCTACCAGCATGAACCTGGAGTTCTTCCAGGCCCTAGTCACACCTGGAAAAGGGCATGTGGGCAGGTACACCTGCAGGGATGGAGACCAGCTGCTATAGGGGGGGCAGCAATTCAAGCAGGCTCAACACTTGTACTTTTTATTAACCTAAAAGCATATTTAGGCCACCCACTCTCTTTTCTATGAGTTTTAATTATACTTATATAAATTATACTCTTAATAATGGCATAATACAAAGCAACTCCAAAGTATATTCCCACTGATCTAATCTTTTCAATTGATTAGTACAGAGCAAGTAAAAGCACTGGGGGGGGGGGGGGCAGTGCTGCATATTGGGCATCATAGCTCTAACTGAGAAGCTGTGACCTTTTCTAAATGTAATATTATTTATCAAGGTCTGCTATGAAAAATAGTCATTATTTTTCTTCTATAATTCGGTATTGTTCCTTGTGTACCATACTTGATGAAACCGGTTCCATCTGTTCACATAGTTTAGTGATGTTTAATAGATGATTTAATTTGTAGATACACACAGACACGGTGACCTATACTAATGGAGCACATCTCATCATTAGCCCAACACTGTACATTACACTAGTGAAGCAGAATCAAGGTTTGATAAATGATCACTTCACAAAACAAAGTCAGGCGGCTGAATATGGACGCGAAGATCAATGCCAAAGAAACAGATGTCCTATAAAAGTTTGTTGTAAAGTCAGGTGACCCTAGCTGATCAAGGCAACATAACATTTTTACAATGCTCTCTGAGGAATTAATTAATGGAACCCCAACAGGTCTAGTTTATTGTAACCAGTATGTTAGATATCTACAGCCCAATGACTAATGCATCTTGTTTCTCAAAAACAAAGCAATAGCTATTTTCTAAGAAACTGTTTTTTCTTCTTGTCAATAACTGCTGGATATAGACATATAGCAAACAGATTGTGAAATATATAATGATCTTTATGGTGTGAGTTATTCGTTTTTTAGACTTTTAAGATTAACTTTTTGATTTTATGGAATGAAATATAATGTAAATAATTGGCCTGATCTAGGGCGGTTTTGCCCTACAAAAGAGTCTATTGAGCACCATGTGAAAAATATTCTTATTATGTGAGTATGTATTCGCATGCATGTGCTATTTAGCACCACAGTCGAATCCACTCCGTACATGTGAGACCAGTTTTTGCATGGATGCGAAAGTGTGATTATATTTGAAAAGCACAGGTAGTGTTTGTGTCAGTGCGTTGACACCCGAGAGGAAGTGGCTGTTCCGGAAGCCAGAGTGGGGACAACGTTCATTTAACCGGCTGGCCTCCTGGTGGCCACAGCGCGGGTGCAAGGCTCATGTAAGTAGACCTTTTTTCTGGGGGTTGGGGTGATTCTGCCACATTGCTTATGGGAATGGGAGGTGGAATGGCACAATGAATAAGGAGGGGGGGAATGCCACACTGCCTATATGGGGAATGGGGTGGGGGGTGCCACACTGCCTATATGGGAATGGGGTGGGGGACGCCACACTGCCTATGGGAATGGAATGGGCGATGCCACACTGCCTATAGGAATAGGAATGGGGGGAATGCCACACTGCCCATAGAAATGTGAGGGGGCAAATGCCACACTGAATAAGAGGATGGGGGGAATGCCACACTGCCTATGGGAATGGGATGGGGGGAATTTCACACTGTCTATGAGACGGGGGAATGTCAAACTACCTATGGGAAATGGGAGGGAGAATGCCACACTATTTATTTGGAATGGGAGGCGGGGAAAGCCACACTGCCTATGAGATGGGGGGAAATGCCACACTGCCTATAGGGAATAGGATGGGGGGAATGCCACACTGCCTATGAGGAATGGGAGGGGGAATGCCACACTGCCTATGGGGAATGGGGTGGGGGGAATGTCACACTGTCTGTAATGGGGTGTTTAGAATAATTTGGTTTAGAATAATTTTTTCCTTATTTTCCTCCTCTAGATGAGCAGGCGCGTCTTACAGTACATGCTTTCTCCCCTAAACAAATAAGCCTCTATGCATAAAGCATTTTATATTTTCTTCTTTTTATATTTTATTATTTATATTTTGTCTTTACTTGGTTTTATGGTAATATACACGTATATATATACAATTCGAAATGTTTTCTCCCCTAAGCAGATAAGCATCCACAAGCTTTCATGCAAAAGACAAAGATATTTACTGTTTTTTAAATGTTATTATTTATTATGCTGTCTTTGTTTTGTTGTAATATAGCTGTTATGTATGTCAATTCAAACTTACCCTTTCAACTCCTTTTATAGTAATTGTAAACCCAATGGCAATAATAAGATAGAAAGCAACTCACATGATGCCTGTCCCATGTGCCTCTCCACCATTTCCTGCAGCATCAGGTAGAAGCCATAACAGGGCTTTCAACGTTTGCCCGCATTTCGATTCTATTTGTCAAAGACTGCGCAAAAAAAGCAACCACAGCAGAAAATACGCATGACTCTTAACCATGACCCTGAAATGACAGAGAAGAAAGCAGCTTTACATAGAATACATAAGATATTTGCATATAATCATATATTTTGAGATGCATTGAAATGGTTTATTTTATACTGCTACCGTGAAGGATGAGGTGGGAGGAAGTTAGTGTGTGACTAACTTCCTCCCGTTTTTGTTAACTGTTAATGTGTATCATTATTTGTTTCATAACAATTTATTTTTAGATATCTTTATATTTCTTTAATGCGTCTATTTTTACATTTTTGTTTGCATTTCTAATGGCCTTTTAAAATGCTTTTGCATGTCACATTCATCAATACTCACCCCTCTGTGTTCCTCCTTTAGTCAACCATTGGTCATGCTCCTTTGGTGGTCCTTCTGTTTCTTAAATCTGAAGTTACTCATATCTGATGTGCATTGTCTTATTTGAGATTTTTGCATTCACCCTGGCATGCTGGATATCTAATTCCAAATCCTGACTGATGATAACTCACACTTGCCCAATCCTGTATCTTTGCTTTTCGAAAATTGAGCACAAGCAACAATATTCCTGGCCATGGTCCCAAAATGTCAATGCTTTTTTCACCGAGCTACAGTTATCACTTTTGTCTTGTTGCTATGGTGTCCCATAATGCTGTTTGGTATAAGTTGCTCTTGGAGGATGTTTTGATACCATTCTTTATTCATGACAGGGCTCAGAACTGCGAGTGAGCCCTGTCCATTGGATGTAAAGCAACCCCAAATATGAATAGTCTCAGGATGCTTTACCGATCACATTTTCTTCTATTTCCAGATATCTCAAAGACCATGAAGGGGTTTCTTTCAAAAAAATAACTTACTCAATTCCTCTGAAGCCCCTTTACTGCACAATGTCAGTCTGTCTCTGATGCTTTTGGTGAAAGGTGGCTCCTTTGCTGCACTTCTTGACACCAGGCCAGCATCCAAAAGTTTTAACCATACTGTGTGTGCAGATTCCCTGACACCTGCCTGTTACCATTCCTGATCAAGCTCAGCTCTGCTCTGGTGTTGAACTGATCCTGTAGCTGAAACCTCTTTCGAATCCAGGCATTTGCTGCACTTCCATGCTATGATGCAAAGTAATGATGACTGCCCATGTTTCCCTGGAGGTAACGATAGTTAACAAAAGAAAACATGGGTTTTAAGCATTATTCCCTCGTTATTCCCTCGTTCTAGCCACTAGCATGTCCCCAGGTGGATGCCGGGGGTTGCCTGTAAACTTGGCTTTACCGGCGGCTCCCACTATACTGTGTCCACCAGGGCCCCACCCCATTTAGTTATGCCACTGCTAGTGAGAATTATGAAACCAGCCTGCTCAGGAGGACCTTGGATACAGCAACATTTGAGGTATGGGGATTGGGGGGGGGGGGGGTCAAAAGTAGACAGACACTCTCTGTTGTAAAAGAATAAAGAGCGAGGTTATGTTACTCCAACAAAGCCAGTGCCACCAATGGCAAACAAAAAGTATGTATAGTGACCCTTCTTAACCATCTTAACCGGGGCCTGAATGCAGCTTTACGTTTTTAAATGCAATTCACATAATACCAACAGTCTATTTTCACACTGCATTGTGCTAGCATGATTTTATTTGGATGGCCCCTGCACTCATATCATTTCTCAAAGGTTTGTGTCTGACATTTGGTAAAGGACAAACCAAAACCAGAGATCTATTTGAAATCCTTTAATAAAACAAGCAAAAAGTCACAAGCATCCTTACTAAAGCAGATTTGATAGAACTCATATTAACCCATCTACAGATGTTCAGTTATAAGCCAAATAACAGTCATCTCCTGTGCACACATATCACTGCTGCTGTATGTTTTTGATCCTAAATCAGGTTATATGTGTGGCTGTTTTAATGGTTCATGAAGGGAACAAAATATATTGTAGACATACTACAGCTGCTCCAACAATGTAGCTTCAAAATTAGAGCATCATAAAAACATTTTCATGGTGCTCCTCACTGCTAGCCACTTGCCCAGTGACCTCTTTCAGTGACAACCATGCCAATCTCTATGGTATATATATACACTTATACTGAACAACAATAAAATAACCTCCTTGTATTATTTATATACCTATATATCCATACTATCACTAGTCACGGGGCTTGTTACCACTAAATAAATGGAAAACAAGAAAAACTACTGTAGGATAGGATGTGGCTGAGAAGTGGTGTCCAATATACAACCTTTATGGGTTTACTGTGCAGGCTTTATAATTGAGAATATCCTTTTTTCATTAGGTTCCAATTTCTATTTTCTACTTTTCTTACAGGGATACAACAGGCAAAGGCAAATGTTGGACCATTGTCCACCAGACCACCATGGTTAAATTGAAGAAGAAATTGCTGATATCAAAGTTTACAGATTCACCTTATGATTTATTTTATGAACCAAGTGGGCTTGGCCCTTGGAGCTGTGATGCTGCATAATAATCAACATAATAGTCAGGGTCTGTAAGAGCCTGATATTATGCTTCAAACACCTTCAACCTGGTTGTGCTCATCTTTCTCTCCCTGTTATTTCTAATTTACAGTGTCCATAGTCTAATAATCCATAGTGAAGGGAGGGGGTGCAGGGTCTGTTGTCTTGTTTCAAAGCTGTTATGTGCCACCTAATCGCAAGCACACAGCCAGCCATGAGCGATTTAAATGGAACAATGGAAGCACAATGGAGGCCACAATTAGGGGAGAAGGGAGATAGGTGCTGGATTAGGCTGCATAATACTGTGTGCTCATTCTTGCTGAGCTGACAGGAAGAGAGAGGGCAGCCATTTTGAGGCGAGCTTCTAAATTATTTAAATTCAATGTTTATGCACTTCGCCTCCAGAGTCCCTTTAAGTACCATCTGGGTGGTATGTTATTGGTTGCCGGTCACCTTAAATGTTAAAAACTCACACAAGAACTGTTTCTGGCCAAAAACAACAAATAACAGATACTTTCCTACAGTCCTGTGCAGCAGATTGGTCCTATTCTGGTAGTTTTAAACTTACCTTTACTAGAAATCCAGCGCCATCACCAGTGACCGGGGCCCACCGGAGAATTGTCTATGACTATTTCCCAGCTGTACTCTGCACTGTAATCTCCAGTTGTATGCCATCTTCATGCAAATCTTCATGCCCCCCCCCCCCACAAATCTTAGTGGGCCATGAAACCTGCCCAGGTTTTCCTGGTGCTGGCACTGTCCATGCATGATTGGCAACTTTGTATGCGCAAGCTTCACATGAATGTGGATCCAGTGAATAATTGTGTCTGATTTCAGGCTTCTTTTCAACTTTTAACTAGTAGGGCATGGCAAAAGGAATACCCATGGGCTGGGGTGTCAGGAGACCTTAAATTATCTTTGACTAGTGGCCCAGAGTTCAGCTTTAGGCAACTCGTAGTGTAACAGGATGATGCAATCACCATCACTGCTGTTTAGGTTTATTGGAGAGAGCTGTAGGGAACCTTGAATATTCTATACATTAATTAAAGAAGATAGGCAGTTTGCAGAGGGAAATGGGCTGCAGTAAGGAGATGTGGACATTAGATGCCACCCTTGCTACACAGAAAATTGGTAGGACCCAGAGCAGGGGAAGCCGGTCAGAACTAGATGGTTGGGTCTAGACCTTTATATAGAAGGCCGAGCATGTCTTGGGAGGAAAGAAAGAGAGATTGAGAGTGTGTAGTTTACTTTAGAACAGGGGTGCACACCCGTTTTTTGGTCCAGGGGCTGAATTATCTTAATTTTGCACTTCAAGGAGCCACAATAAAATGGAAGCAGAGACTACACAGTTTACTGCTGCACTCTTTAAGCATTATATCTAATTTATGTATGTGGGCAAGGTGTAGGAAAAGGTGAGATGAGCAGAGGTGGTAAGAGGTGAAGCAGAAAGAGGTAAGCAGAGGTGGGTAGAGGTGAAGCAGAAAAAGATGAGCAGAGGTGGGTAGAGGTAGGCAGATGTGAGATGGGTAGAGGTGAGGTGGAAGGACATCAGCAGAGGTTAGGCGAGACGAGTAGAGATGAGGCGGGAAGAATTGGGCAGGCATGAGTTGGAAAAAGGTGAGGTGAGAAGAGATTATGCAAAAAGAGTAAGAGTAAAAGTGAAGCAGACAGAGGTTAGAAGAGATGACACAAGCATAGGTGAGGTGGGAAGAGGTGAATAGAGGTAGGCAGCGGTGAGGGGAGCCGAGGTGATGTGAAAAGCTAAGCAGAGATGAGGTGGGGAGTGGTAACAAGAAGTAAGCAGAGGTGAGGTGGGCAGAGGTGAGGTTGGAAGAGGTAAGTAAAAGTAGAGGTGAGGGGAGCAGAGGAAAAGCTGAGGTGGGCCCTGTTTCAAGAATTAGCTCTACACATGTGGCCCCCAGGCTGCAGGTTGTGTGTTTCTTGCTCGGAGGCAGGAAAATGTCAGTTTTGTGAATAGGACAGGAAGAGGGGCCGATGTATGTGCTCCCTGGGGCCTTGAAGCATGAGTTCAGGCTGAGGGACTGGAGAATTACTCTGGACTCACCTCCTGGAGACAAATTGGACTGGCTGGCCGGAGTAGTACCCCTTTTGGAAGAGACCAAAGAAAAAAGGCCATAATAAGCACTCCCCTTTTGGGAGAAAACTGCTCTGAGTCAGAGTTCTGGAAAGTGGGCCAGTTGGCCAGTACTCTTTCTGGAAGGGATGGGGAAAAGAGCAGTGATATGTGTTCCTCGGGTGCCTTGAAGGGACAACACTGATCCGTAGCCAGGTGCGTGCCAACCAAGCTGAGAGTAACTGGAGAAAGGTAGACCCTGAGTGCTAGTAGCGCCCATTGTGAGTAGTGCAAGTGAATAAAGACCTTTTGTTGGTCTTGAACCTACTGTTGTTTTTTGTCCTCAAGTCCACATGAAGTCATTGGGTGGGGCTCTTCTGCTGGCTTCCCTCTTCCCAAGAACCGAGTACCATGCTAGACCTTCCCCTAGCCAAGCCTGGTCCAGTCTGAGGGTCACCTCCCAGCCTTCCCTGTTTTACAATAGCCTTGTAATGCCTTATTTATCCTGTTTGTGTATTGTTACTTTAGCCAGTGCTTTGTTGTCTCATGCTACCCCCGTATTTATACAAAAAAGAATTAAAGGCAGTTTTCTTTCAGAGTAAGAATAAAATATGACCCCATCCCTTGTCGTTTTTGATTTATACACTGCCGACCACATCAAACACATTAAATGAGAAATTGGCAGAAGGACGCTGAAATGATGTGACAGAGCGAAGCTCCTGTTGAGACAACTGCATATACAGCCATGTTCAAGCTCACTGAGCAAACACTATATAAGTAGGGTAGATCAGACCCCCACCACAGCTAAGACCCCCCTCTGGGTGATGTGTAAAACTGTGCCGGAGGGAGAAACAAAGACTAGGGCGAAGTTGAGCTATGCTGCACCCAGAGCCCTCTGCAACAGGCTCTTGTTACACAGCAAATATAGCTTCCCCAACATGAAAATAACAGGTCACGACGGAGCTACAAGAGAGAAAGCGCATATTCAGAAAACATAGCCGTGTGAAATAAAAGGCTTACAATCAAACCGTACTGCCTGTTATAGGGTAGTGCAAAATAAATCAAAACCGCAGCGCCGGCTCTCGGTTATTTAAATGAAAAGAAAGGATAAAACCAGAAAAAGAAAATAATAGGTGGTGTGGGTCGATAAATAGTGTTATACCACCAATTGTATTTCGCTTTCCTTTCATATCTCACGGAAAATCAATGCAATCTTACAAATGTAGTCCTGCGGGATCGGGGTGTCTGTTCCTGTCAGCGTTCATTAGAAAGCCTGAAATAAGGATTTAATCAGAGTCCAACCTGTCAGCGCCGACGCAAGGAGACATTCTGTATCAGTCAAAGCAATGTGCCATCTTGGGGCCGAATCCGGGACCGAAATAAAACAAAAATATGGATTTTTTTTTATGTTTGAAGGCACAAAATAAAATATATACTTCCAAATATCATTTTGCTTTAAAGATTATCTCCATTCTCTAGGTGTAAATTATGAAAGAAAGTAGACAAGTCACTAAGGGCTACAGTTCTATTAGGCTTGTCCAGTTTATTCTTATTTTTTTGGCTGAGAGTATTGTCACCAACAGCTTATTTACTACAAAAATGGAGAAGCTGTCTGCTCAGTAGGAGAACTTCTTAACTCTACTTGGAGAGCATATCCACCTCAACACATCCATATAGTGATGATGCCTGGAAATCCTTTAAAAAGAAACATATCTGTCCTCGCTCTTTGAGGTGTTGTTGGTGATTCATATCCTTGCTGGCCCCAGTAGTCTGTCTGGGTCTGGGGAAGAACCTTCCGGTGATGTCTCCATGCTGACTGGCTGATGTCGAGACACACAGAGCCATCCCACCACTAAGAAAGAAACATGCTCCTATTCAAAAGGAAGGGAGATAGCCTGACTGGAAACCCCAAAGCATGTCACCAGATGCCAAGCGGCACCATATCATATAACCCCAATTGAAAATGGCTACCAGAGTGGAACCACAAAAGTGATCTCTCCGCATTGCACAGCACCCCGATGACATCCCAGGAAGGGAGACCATTTCGGAAGGATTCAAACCGCTGCTGCCTCACACCACCTGAGGACCTGCCCTGGACCTAGACAGACTACAGGGGCTAGTGTGTACATCCAACAACATGGACTAGCATCTTAAAGAGTAAAGACAGGCATTTGTAAAAATTCAATTCCCAAAAAACTATTTTTGGGGGGAAATTTGGTGAATCACCCAGATCAAATTTTTGTGAAATTCAATTATTTCTAAAAGTTCGGAAACAGATCAGGACAATAAATCTAGCATAAAGCCTAAGCATAAAATCTAGACAGTTGCTATTCTGCACTAGGACAGTAGTTGGCAGTAGAACCAATAAATGATGAATAACTAGTGTTAAATTAAAGGGATTGATTACCCACTTAAATAAAAAACATAAGGTTCTCACTAGTGTTGGGTGAACCCCTAGAGGTTTGGGTTCGGGCCAGTTCAGCCGACCTTTGAACAAAAGACTGGTGGCAGACAGGTGCAGTGAGGGGTGTGCTTTAACCTAATGCATCGTGTGCTGCACATAGGAAGCGGGTACTCTTACCTGAACCAGCAATTGGTGTTGGTGTTCTTTCCTCTCATAATTGTCCACGGCCAGGGCATCAATAAGATGGCTACCCCCATCACTGAGGACACTGGCATCCAGCAGCTACCTGTGTCCTCAGTCATGGGAACGGCCATATTACTGAAGCCCCGCTGAGCCAGATTGAAGGCTCAGATAAGTGTACAGCTGCTTCCTATGTGCTGCACACTCTGTAATAGCTTAAAATGCACCCCTAACTCTCCTCTATGGGCTAAAAGCTGGTTGATGAGCTGCTCAGCTGAATGCCAAACTCAAACAAGGACTTCTGGCTTGGGAACCCCAACCTGCAAATTTCTGTACGAACACAAACTTTCTGATTCGGGTTCACCCAACACTAGTACTTACGTTTTGTCTGCCACAGTCGATCAGTCGCATGCTGTCAGGCCTGAACACTGGTCACTGGCACTTCTATGTCCCCTCTGCCATCAGTCATCAGTCATGGCCACTTCAGTCACTACAGTGGAAAAGTTGTGCTGAGGTCTAAACACCCACTCTATTGTAGCGAATAGAGAGGGTGTGTCCACATGCTTCCACTGTAGTGTCAGTTAGAGAAAGTATAGTTTGATTCTTTAAAGTTCGTTGAAATAATTGTTTTTATCGAATGTATTGTTTTACCAAATGAATTGAAGCAATATAATGTAAACTCAATTGAAAGGAGTCCTGTGCAATACTGCAGGATGGAGCCCCTGCATATTAGCATATATTTACCACAATGTAAATAAGGAAACTAATAGTCGCACACTCTGCAGGGAAGTTGGAAATGTGTCTGCTGCCTATGCAGACGTTTAGTCCAAAACAACAGCTTTGTGCGTGCATTAGTATGCATGACGTAATGTGCTGACTAGACAAGAGCCTGCACATGTGCAGTGGGAACGTCGTGAATGTGAGTTGCGTGAGCGCTCTGGGGGATTTCACACAGCTGGGTATCCCAAATCAGGATGACCCAGAGGTCAGAGGACCAATCACCAGGATAGTCAAGTTCCTGGCTATTGGTCCACTTTAAAGAGGAACAAAAGCCAAGACTTTGACTTGACCTGTGTGTATCCCCCGGGATTGCCGGCAAAGTCACCTTTTCCTCATTCCTGCGGCCCATGATGCTCTGAGCTTAGTGTTGCAAGGAAATCTGAAAGGAAGGAGCGCTTACCGCTGCATCCCCTCTCACCTCTAGATGTGGGCCATTCAGAAAAGCATGAGTATGTGCCCAGGTTAAAGGTATGCAGAGCATGTGGGCGCAGTGCCAAGATGCGGAAAGGGCCCTGGGAAGAGGTAAGTCAATTGGGGGGTTTCACACAGCGAGGCATCCCAATACGAGATACCCCATAAAGAATTAGTACAAGCCCCTCACCAAAAGTCTTATACACTCGAAGGAGTTGTTGATCCTACAAGGCTGGCCAATCAAGCTATATTTAGGCATCCTGATTCATGATGCCCCACTGTGTGAATTGCCCCACATTCACTCACCTTTTCTGAGGCTCCCATGCCACTATCACCGGCTGCATCCCTAGGACCCGTGTAGCTAACGTGTACTCCTGTGCCCAGCCATTCAGGCTGGGGACAGAAGCAAGCCACACACCACAGGAAAACCATGGATGCAGATGCTCCCTTATGCTGGAATGTTGGTCTAAACAGAGCTATAACCATATGCTGATCATCAATATCCATGACATACAGCGCTGATTGGATAAGAGCCCATGCGCTGTGGGACCAGGGAAAGGTGTGTTGTTAGGGCAAACTGGGGGGGGGGGTTAAAACAGTGAGGCATTACAAATCAGGATACACCCAGAGTAAAGACCAAAACCCAGGATAGTAAAAGACCTGACTTTTAACTCAGTTGGATGCAGCGAGACAACTAAAGACTGAAACAGCAAGGCGGAGAATCAAGAGTAATGCCCAAACCCCCCCCCCCCCCCCCCCCGACATTAAAGAAATCCACAATTAAAGAATAAATAAATTAATCAATCAATATATACATATATACAAAGATATGAGCCTTATATATATCTAACATTTCTGCGGGCGCTATCTGCGCCCACACTTGTCAGCGGTGCGGAGCGAGGCAGCGCTAGGCTTGCACTCCCTCTCAGCATTGCTTGTCAAAAAAGAAGAGGCTGCGACCCCTAGCACCTGCTGGGACCGCTTAAGAGCAGCCGCATTCTATAAAAAAGAACAGCGCTAATTTCAGAAGAGGACTCCTGGCGCCCTGCATCTGTAGTAGACCCCAGTTTTTATTTTTTGGGGGAAAAAAAAACACCGGGATTTGTTTTGGGGACACATTTAAGATAGGACACATGATTTACACGGCCCAAAATACAAGTTTGCAGCACAACACAAAAGTTCAAAAATACTTCCAGAGACAATTTCTGACAGCCCAGGGATCCTGTGGCACATGCACCAGCCAAAAAAAAAAAAGATTAACCAAAATAATTATAACCATCCCAGCACATTAAAATGTATGGGATAAAGCCACATAGCTCTGGGTGAGCGCCTGGTCTTATCTGGCACAATAAATAAATATATACACAAAGAAATACATATATACATCAATCTATACACAAGTAAATAGATTAAAATATTGCAATATTTGCTGATGTTAGAGGTCTGGGGGAAGGGGGGGGGGGTGGATGTGGCGGTGTGGGGTTCTTTTGCCCAGACAGATGAGTATTAGCACCACTTGCTGCCATTTCCCCATGGCAGTGCTCAAATTGGTGATGCAGGGGCTGTGCTGACTGCATGAGGAGGAAGCAGAGGAGGAAGCAGAGGAGGAAGCAGAGTGTGCAATTTGAGAGATGTAATGTCCCTGCCCATGCTTACTTGTCCACATGTCCGTGGTGAGGTGGACACTGGAACTAATGGCATTGCCCAGAGCACATCTTATTTTTTCACCACAACCTGTTGGTGCAGGGCAGAGATGGCCTGGTGAGAAAAGTAGTGGTTGCTGGGAACAGTATATTTTGGGACAGCCAATGCCATGAGATCTTTAAAACAGTCTGTTTCCAGTCAGACGGAAAAGGAACATTTCAAAGGTCAGCAACTTCAAAATGCTTTAATTCAGGGCCAGGGCTGGTGGATGAGATGGGCCCAACTTTGGCATTCTCTCCAAAGTTTGCGGGATGGAAATCTGCTTTCCTTGGATGATGTGGACTGGCTTGGTGGTGCTGCTGGTGTTGTTGGTGCTGGAGGTGGTGGGGTTCACACATTATCCCTTTGGGGAGGACAGGTGGTCTTGTTGTTGGAGACATGGAGCTGGAGGCTGAGACAGAGGGAGACTCAATTCAGCGGCTGTTGGTACACCTTGCAAATGACCTCTGCTTGTCCACTGTGGACTGCTTGAAAAAATGCCACATTGCTGAGATCATTTTATGCAGCGTTGCCAAGCTCATCCCTGGGCTTGGTGGTCAGTAGTTGCAATGGGCTGACCACTGATGGTTTGTGCCTTTCTGCTCCTTCTGCTGGAAGGAACAGCACCACTTCCTCCAAACTCTGATAGCCTTTATTCCCTGTAGGGTCTAGGACCTCGACATCCTCCCTGGCATCCTCACCCACCCACTTCTCACTGATAGCCTTCCTCTCAGCCTCAACATTGCAGTTAGCTTACAGAATTACAGAAGCTCTTGGGCATCTGTGAGCCCTAGGTCTGCAACTGAGGCAGGGGCAGGCAGATGACCCATGGTATCCCAGCAAGGCGTGTCATCATAGAGCATTAGTGACTCTGTGACATCTGGCTGGGACAGCCTTGCTGATTTTATGGTGGGTGAGTAGCTCACAAGAAGGAGCAATGTGGACCTAAACAGACGGAGACACAGGGAAGCTGTCTGGGGGCAGGGGAAGCTAGGCTAGCCTCAAGAGAGGAGAGTGGCCTTCAAGGAGGAGCAATGTGGACCTAAACAGATTGGGACACAGGGAAGCTGTTTGGAGGGAGGGGAGGATAGGCTAGCCTCAAGAGAGAAGAGTGGGCTACAAGGAGGAGCAATGTGGACCTGCAATGTGGGGAAGCTGTTTGGGGGCAGGGGAAGCTAGGCTAGCCTCAAGAGAGGAGAGTGGCCTTCAAGGAGGAGGAGCAATGTGGACCTAAACAGATTGGGACACAGGGAAGCTGTTTGGAGGGAGGGGAGGATAGGCTAGCCTCAAGAGAGAAGCTACAAGCTACAAGGAGGAGCAATGTGGACCTAAACATACCGAAACATATACTCCTGAGCAGCTATGGAAACCAGGGCCAAAAGCGAAAAGAGACCATTCAAGTATTCCCGTTAGTAAAAAGATTGCGTCAGTTTGAACCGGAAACCTACAGCTTACAGGATCTGAAAACCTACAAATCAGGGCTCTGAAGCCCATGCAAGTACAGGCTAAGCACCTAAAATTACGGATGCATTTAGCTGTATTATATGCATACCGTACTTTCCCACAACTCTGCCAAAAATACAGGGCTCTGAATCACCCGGCACAGGAAATAGACCAAATACGGCCCTTTGACAAAATTCCCGCTGCCTGACATGACAGACTGATGTCCAACGTAGTGACAAGTTTGCTTGATTGTATATTAATTTTGAAAAACAAAAAATATACATAACAATGGGAAAAACAATGAGTGCAAAAGGCAGCCCATGAACACAGGCGACCCCATGATAACCAAACCTGATGGATGAAAGACTAAAGAACAAGAGGTTGCTGCACTGTGGAAAAAGAAGAAATAAACACTGTTGGGGGGAAGAAAAAATAAGTCTCCTTGAAATTCTCCTATATCCATCCATCATTATTTCAGACCCCCTGGATTCCGTGTCTCATAGCGCCATTTCATCTCATCGCATGCCTATGTTATGCCTTGAACTAGGCGCACAGCCCTGGATCTGTCACTCTCTTCCCCTTCATCTGCCTGTCTCTCCTCGGCTGTGCAACTTGTGGGTCACAGACACACCGCTTGCAACTCTCACACATCGTGCCTATGCCTTTCCTTCCCTTTCCTATAGTTTTCGACTATTATTTATTTTCAACCTCTTTCTACTAACTAGAATGTGAATGTATAACTAAGAAGAATGGAAACAGAAGCATTGACCTTCATTATCATTATTATTATTAACATTTTTTAATCTAACATATCCGCATACATGTATTTAAATCCATTAAAATAGACCTACCGGATTAATGTCAGTCTATGTCAATGCAAAAGGCAGAAACATTTCCATTCCCCTTCATGCTAACACTGATTAGGTTAAATTGAATACGTTCATTTGAAGAGTTGTTTTCCTATGTATCCTCAGGGGCGGGCTTATCATTTTTGGGAACCCATGTAAAACTGTGTCTGGGGGCCCTAATCAAAAACAAGTTTAATACAATATTAACCTTGACGGGGATGTAGCCATGGCCTGGGCTGTGGAAGCGCCAGTGAACTGGGGGGTTTCACGCATCCTGGCATAGGGAATTGTCCATCCATGGCATAGGGAATTGTCTGGGAATTGCCCATATGGCCGTCCAACTTCCACTCCCTGTGGAATCCCAAACTAGGATGTCCCACTATGTAAATACCCCATTAAATCGCCGCACCCATTCACCTAACCTTGTAACAGTGAAGCATGCGTCACTATACATTTAGCTTTGCGCATACCCAGACTAGCCAGCCCCGGTACGCCCCCATCTAGAGAGGATCGGGGATGCAACCCATGGCCTGCTCTGCACCATTCAGCTCACTCAGCTGATGTGATGTCACAGCATCTTTCATAACTGAATGGAGCAAAGCACAATGATTCTGCAGCAGCTGACTCGCGTAAGTGTACAGTGGCTTCCTATCTGCTGCACACTCTGCATTGTGTTAAACTGCACCCACACTCGCCCCAGCCTATCTACCGTGTCCCATGCAGGTGGTGGTTCCCATTCATTTGTGTGATATGCATGGTGGTTAAGCACAGCTTCTGCAGTTTTTGTGTTCTTCTCCAATAGGCAGCAGGAAGACATCTAGTTGCTGGATGCCCCGCACCACATACAGGGCTGTATTTGGTGTCCAGACTGTCATAGACACTTTTTTTTTGCTTGCACCCCACTTGCGGGGAGCCCGCAAGAGGTTTAAATAATGACAGTGTGAAGGGTGGGGAGGGTGAGGGTGCGAGGGATTATATGCAGAGCCCTATACTTTTTACTGGGTTTTCAGGTTCCTGACACACAGAAGTTTCATGACCACACCAAGGTTTTGGCTGCAGACTGCGTTTAGCCCCTTGCAACTACTCCATAGGGGGCACTCAAGAAGGGGTATTAATGTGCCAGCAAGTGTTTTTTAGCAGTAACAGCACACTCCATATCACACCTCCAGCAAGTGGCTTGATAAATGTGTGATTGTGGTGGGGAGCCGCTCACCAGTCGCTACCTGTCGCTATTCCTTCATAAATAAGGGCCTATGTCTCCTTGGACGAGAGCCTGTGCAAGCGCTATTGGAATGAGGAAGAGGTTAGTGAATAGCAGCATTCTGGGGGGTTATAGACAGTGAGGAATCCCCATGAGACTGAATCGAGATGCCCGGGGGGAAAGCCAGCAGCCCTGGAATCTCTTAAATTCCAGGGCCAGACCACATGGGTTTTGTTTTCACACAATGTAACTTCCCTGTTCGAGATGACCAGGGCAGAAGGAATCAGCCAGCCATGGAGTCTCATAGCTTCCAGGGCTGATTGTGGCCCACTGTAATCAGCTTATCCACCTTAGAAAGCTTATCCACCAAAAGTCGTGGAAATGAGAAACTAGGTGTATGTGGTATGACTAGGCCGGTATGGGTTGCAGGGCATCACCTGATGTAGCTCTCAGAGGACCAACATTTGTACCTGCTGATCTCCTTTAAAGTGACCCTCAAGCCAGGTCAATTTTACTAAAAGGTTGGGGCATCCCTATTTTTAGTTTCCAGGTTGTGACCCCACGTAACTGCCTGCAATGTGTGGGGTCCGCTAGATAGGTGGTCAAATGTGCAGCAATGTGCAAATCTACCCTATGAACTTCACTGCCGCCAGTGGTCATGTGGGGCATGAAGGTATAAGAAACCTCCCCTCCACTGCCTTGTTAAGGTATGGCTATTGATTTTTGCCAACAAAAACCTTTGCAATGCATTTATTTCAAGCAGACCAAAATCCAAGTTTTTCACTAACCTGGGTTTTGGCCTGGATTATAGGGGGCATCCCAATTTGGGATACCCTGATGGGCAAAACCCTTGGGTTTCCCCAATGCTTACCTGGCCAGTGATCCTATGGGCTCTCCAATCCATTCATTTAGATTAGATAGCATAAACCAGCATTCTATTCTGAATGAATGTAGCGTCAGGTTGAAGCGGCTCCCCTCTAGTGGTCAGCACCAGCTGGTTGGTTTTAAGAGGGATGTGGGGGATGCCAACATGACCGGTGCATGTGCCATGGGATTGCTGACTCAGCGAGTATACTGGGAAAATTGGCATCACAAAGTGGGGCATCCCAGATTGGGAGGCCCCAGGAATGGGGATTAGCTGGGTAGCTATCAGTTATGAATGTGTGGCCATACTACATGCTATTTCAGTCTGAATGGGCTCCAGTCCTCCCAGAGGAGGCTTTCCAAGACTCCCTGCTCTTAGGCCAGGAGGAAAGCAACAGAAGGGGCCCAGCTACAGGATGAAGCCCCACCCCCCTCTGAGGCACCACTGTTCCCAACAATCCCATTTAAAGTAAAAAATGCCATTAGATATATGAGCTTTCTCCCCAGACTCAGGGCCGGATTATGGGTGGGGCTCGGGGGGTGCGTGCCTTGGGGCCTCCACCACTTTCCTGCAAGAGGGGGGCCTCCACCATACTCTGGGTATGTTTCTGGCCCGGGTTGGGACGTCTCTGAGCAGTGGGCCATCGTAAATCCTGCAGGTGCCAAGGTGGAACAAAAATTATGTATTGTTTTCTCCCCCGGAGCCGGCCCCCGAAGCACAGCTGGCCCTTCCCCTTGCGCTTCTCAGTGCGCAGTGTGAAGAGGAGGGAGAAGAAGCGCGTGACAGAAGCGCGTGACAGGCCGGGGAAAAGCCGGCGGGGGCAGGAAGAACTTAAGTGTTGGCAGCACCGGAGGCTGCAGGTGGACCTGAGAAGACGGAGCAACCGGCCGCCCAGTGACATCGTGGGAGGAAGAGCCGAGGAAGAAGTATCATTGGTGGCAGCGGCAGGTAGGTGACATCACACCTGCCCACTAACCCATCTACCAACCTACCCACCCACCAGCTGACCTACCTGCCCACTCACTACACCCACCCACTAGGCTACTGTTTGAAACCCGGTATACTCACCTTCTCTTTGCTATCCCTTTAGCAGGACATGTGCCCCAGCCAGGCAAGAGTGAATGGCTGGTGTGTGCATGCTCCCTGCCAGAGAGTAGCGGGGATGCGGCCACTGATTGGACTAGGGAATGGTGGGTTAGTTTGGGAAACCTGGGGGGTTTCACATAGTGGGGCATGCCGATTCCGGATGCCTTGGGGAAGGGACCAAAACCCAGGATAGTCAAAATCCTAGGTTTTGGTCCACTTTAAAGCATAACAAAACCCACCAGCCTGGAATCAACATATTAATGTGCGGCTGGGAAAGCTGAATGGAAGCCAAGCCGAACTCAGCGCACAACCCCCTCCCCCGCATCCCTGGGCTGTGTGCAGCCATGGCAGCCATCCAGTTGCAGCGGCCATGGCTGCGCATAGCCCAAAAAAGGGATGCCGCCCCCAGCCACACGTGCAATGGGGATCAGGGCGGGACTTGGGAGAGGGAATAAAGTGGCCCTGGAGTTTTATGGATTCTAGGACTGCTTTTGGTCCTTAAAGTGAAACACTGGCACATTTTGCCTGGAGTCTAATAGACTCCAGGGCCAGCCTATTCCCTTACCCTAGGGCATCTTGATTTGGGATGCCTCACCGTGTGATACCCCCTTGGATAGACGCACAACCTAACCTTACCTAGCCAAAATCCAAATCATGGGTTCATTGGCCGCGTCCCCGCTATACCTTTATACTCATATCATGCATGTGAGTGGCTGGTGCTGGTGTTCCCGGCTAGAGGTGAGCAGGGATGCAGCCGGCTGCATGTCTGAGAGGCTATCAGAGCTGAATGGAGGCGAAACGGAAAAAATACTGTATCTGGGGCCTCCACCTAATTCTGTGCCCAGGGGCCTCCACCACTCTTAATCCTGCCCTGCCCAGGCTCATCCTCACTTTTCATTTAATACATTTCCCCTGATACCCAGTCTAAAGACCCTAACTAGCTGTTGCTTTTCACTGGACTCAAGTATCTGAATGGGTGTGGCGGGAACGGGCGCACAGCCCAAGGATGCAGGGGATGAGGCCACTCTCACTTCCCATTGTAAATAGTGCCATGTGCATGTGTAAACAGTTCTATCTATTAAATAGCAATAAATAATGGCAACATACAATCATGTACCCTGGGCTAAAGTGACAGTGACCAAAAGCAGGCCCAGCTGTCTCCCTCATGACTTCTAAGATTTGATATCTTCACATGTACTTATTTATTGTTTGATCTCTTTTAGTCACATTGGCTTTATTTTGGTGATTATCTGTTTGCATTGCTTTTGGTCATGGTCACTTTGCCTTGGGTTCCCTCAGCCCAGGGCACATGATTGTTTTATTTATTGATAGTTAATAGATATAGTTGTTTACACATTCACTGTTAGACCAGAATGTGATGAGGACATATGGGCAGTTTGGGTCGGCATGCCTTGTTTTAAACTTTTTTGTGTTGTAATATATCAATAAATTTGGCATATATCTAGTTGTTGTTTGCCAATACACTTGTGGTTCATTCATTATCCAGCACCAGCCTTGTGGAGTGTGTGAGCTTTCTTACAGGCTGATTCATTACTAGCGGCAGGTAGCGACAGATGAGCGTCTGTAGCATGCATTTCAGAGCGCCCGCTAGTAGTCGCTGTGCTCGTGGTTCGCTAGTTCAGAGCGCCTCAGTCGCTGTGCAGCATTGATGAATACGTTGTGGGGAGTCGCTATATGAGCAGTACAGCGCTGTATTGGATCGAATGGTAGCGACTGGTCAGTGCCACCCACTCACACCATATTCACCAAAAAAACAGCCTCACACACCGCCAGCGCTCAAAAAGCTTCGCTGTAGCCCAGAGCGCCAGAGGCTGTGTGATTAAAGGCTGTTTTTGAACATGTATCCACCAGTAACAAAGCGAAAACATATGACATTACATTGTAATAACATTGTGACATGAACACATTAATGCCAGACCTGTAATGTCGATTCTGCATAAATCATTAAAAAATGAAAAATGTTTGCAAAAATGGCTTTTTCTACGCCAGGAGAGGTCACAACATTATTTGAGAATAAAAAAAAAATAATAATAATAAAAACCCCCTGTTTAAAGAGAAGTAAAAGAACGTACATTGAAATGTATGAGAGAGCGACGGGTAGCGAGAGGTAAGACGTGGCGCTCTGCAAGGCTGAACGCTGGCGCTGTACGCTGAGCCTGGGATAATGATGAATCGGAAGCTACATGGCGTTATCCCAGTCGCTCAACAGAATCGCCTTCATAAATGTGTAATTGCGTGCCATGTCCGGCGTTCACCTGACGCTACCTGATGCTACCTGCCACTTACAAGGCACTACCTGACGCTATCCCTTCATGAATAAGGCCCTCCGTTTCCTGTCATTGTGTGGTGTGTGCTCAGCAGAAGATTGCAGCTACGGGAAGGGAACTGCAGATCTTTCTGGTAGGCTGCAGGGTGATAGAAATCTGTCTTTTACACTTGTGTGGCACTACAATACCCAGCATGGCATCAGCCTTCCCGGACAGGAATGAGTCTGCTGCTGCTGCCAGTGAGTCCACATCCATTAGCCTCAGGGTCAGGGCCAGGACAAACAGCCTCATAAACTAAGCTCTGGCCCACTCTCAGCTCTCTAACCAGGCAGTCGCCATGACAACCCAATGCAAGGCCTAGCTGAGGCACACAAGGGATGCATTCATTTACCTCACACTCACCACACCCATGGGCAGACTGGGGTTAATAAGTGCCCTGGGACTATTCTGGTCACACTGGCCCTTCTGCATGTCTGGCCTGGTATATGCGACCCCGCCATAACAAGGTGAGTGGCAGAAACCCCCCATAACAGGCTCAGTGCCAGAACCCCCCATAACACATTGAGTGGCAGAAGCCCCCATAACACACTGAGTGGCAAAACCCCCCATAACATGCTGAGTGGCAGAACCCTCCATAACACACTGATTGGCAGAACCCCCCATAACACACTGAGTGGCAGAATCCCCCATAACACACTGAGTGGCAGAACCCCCCATAACACACTGAGTGGCAAAACCCCCCATAACATGCTGAGTGGCAGAACCCCCATAACATGCTGAGCGGCAGAACCCCCCATAACACACTGAGTGGCAGAACCCCCCATAACACACTGAGTGGCAAAACCCCCCATAACATGCTGAGCGGCAGAACCCTCCATAACATGCTGAGTGTCAGAACCCTCCATAACACACTGAGTGGCAGAACCCTCCATAACACACTGAGTGGCAGAACCCCCATAACATGCTGAGCAGCAGAACCCTCCATAACATGCTGAGTGGCAGAACCCTCCATAACACACTGAGTGGCAGAACCCCCCATAACATGCTGAGTGGCAGAACCCTCCATAACACACTGAGTGGCAGAACCCTCCATAACATGCTGAGTGGCAGAACCCCCCATAACATGCTGAGTGGCAGAACCCCCATAACACACTGAGTGGCAGAACCCCCCATAACATGCTGAGTGGCAGAACCCTCCATAACACACTGAGTGGCAGAACCCTCCATAACACACTGAGTGTCAGCAACCACCCATAACAAATTGAGTGTCAGCAACCACCCATAACACATTGAGTGTCAGCAACCACCCATAACACATTGAGTGTCAGCAACCCCCCATAACACACTGAGTGGCAGAAACCCCCGTAACACATTGAGTGTCAGAAACCCCCCATAACACACTGAGTGGCAGAAACCACCCATAACAGGCTGTGAGGTAGAAACCCCCCATAACACAATGAGTGGCAGAATCCTCCATAACACATTAAGTGTCAGAAACCCCCCATAACACACTGAGTGGCAGAACCCCCCAATAACAGGCAGTGAGGTTACATTTAATCACAGTTAAACATGTACAGCGCAAAACAGGTAGGTTGGCACTTTAATGCAAATTAGCACCCATGGTCATGTGACTGCAACCTCACTGGTGGTGTCATTGCTGCTTTCAGTTCTGAAGGGGCAAGTCCTCTGCTGTGTGCTCTCCTGCCTGAAGGATCGCGACAACTCTCAGTCTCTGTGTGTCTCTGGCCCTTATTTAACAAGGGATAGCGACAGGTAGCGACTGGTGAGCGGCCGGTAATGACGGGCCCCGCCACGAGAACGCCGGCTCCCCACCACAATCACACATTTATCAAGCCAATCCTGCTTAGCGACTGAGATAGCGCCAGATAGCCACTCATTCATCGTTATTCCAGCCTCAGCCCACAGCGCCAGCATCCGACCTTGAACAGCGACAGGTATGACCTCTCGCTACCTGGCGCTCTCCAATGCATTTCAATGGAACAATCTTTAAATATTCATAATTAATTGTTATGATTTTTTTTTTTTAATGTGACCACTTCTGCCATTTTAGATTTAAAAAATTGTACAGAATTGATATTACAGGTCTGATATTAATGTATTCATATTACAAAACTATTTTAAAAACTTGTTTTTTTTGGTTTCCAAAAATATGGTTGTTTGGGGGGTTAAAAACTACTTTTAACCCATCGCCGCCAGCGCTCTGGGGTTTAAACATGCATTTTACAGCGCGAGAATTTTTTGAGCGTGATTTGTTAATGAATATGGTGGAAGCCGGTCGCTATGGCCAGTCGCTATCATGCGCTCCCATACAGCGCAGAACCTGTCAAATAGCGACTCTTCACCCAATATTCAACATTACGGCAAACCGACTGAGTCGCTATCAACTACCGAACAACGGCCAAGCACAGCAACTACTAGCGGGCGCTCTGAAAATGCTGCTACAGTCGCTCAACTGTCACTACCTGCCACTGTTAATGAATCGGCCTCTCTGTCTCTTTTGATTATATTTTTCAGGTATCTTCAGCAACCATGACCTCCCGGGAGGCAGCCCGACTCCAAATCTACACTCAGGCCCTTATTTAACAAGGAATAGCGACAGGTAGCGACTGGTGAGCGGCCGGTAATGACGGGCCCCCGCCACGAGAACGCCGGCTCCCCACCACAATCACACGTTTATCAAGGCAATCCTGCTTAGCGACTGAGATAGCTAAGAATTACACTGATTTTAGCTTCTGCTCGGTCTATCTAAAAAGTTTGGTTGGAGTCAATCTATGAGGAGCAAACTTATTTTTAAAGCAGACAAATATTTTAGCATTTATAATGTTCAGAATATATAAATGAATGCCTGGCTAAACAATCTTTTTCTTTACAGGTTTCTTACCGCGGCTTCGGTCAGGCAAGGGCCGTCTGGATTTCGAGGCCATGGTTCCCGAGACGTGCCACACACGCTGTTCCATCTGCCTCGTGGACTTCAAACAGCACGAGCCCTTGGGATTCCTAGGCTGTTGGCACATCTTCCACAAGAAGTGCATCCAGCACCGCTACAAGTGCCCACTGTGCCGTGATCGTGCACTTGGGTACGTGATAGGTCATCTTGCCATGGCTGGCAACACCAAACAGTTCTTTATGCACCTTTCTTTTATGCCGTTCCAGATTTCCGTCCCATCCGCTTTCGGAAGTGAACGCGGTGTCCTGATTACACCTCCAGAAATGGTGAAATTATCATTATAAATATATTGTATTAATAATAAGTATTATATATTTAATGCATTTATAGTATATTGTATTATATTTATATAGTATTAACCCTTTAAGTGCCAAGCACGTAACACCTACGTGCTGGCTTGGCTGGGCCTTAAGTGCCAAGCTCGATCCCCCCCCCCCCCAGGACTCTTCAGGAGAGAGCACGGGAGGCTCTCTCCCCTCTGCTCCTCCGACGGCGGCCACCATCTTGCCGCTAAGCCCCCAAAGGGGCGGGGCTAATGGCGTCATCCCGGCCCCGATCACCGGCTTCAGCTCTCTCAGCTGTCAGATGCCGGTGATCGGTGCCCGGGGAAGGAGGTGGCAGGAGATCCTCTGATCTCCTGCCTCCCCCTTCTCTGGATGCCGATCACCGGCATCTGTCATCAGAGCGGCGAGGGACAAGAGCTTACAATCGGAGGTAAGTACAGTAAAATTTTTTTTTTTTTTTTTGATAAAATACTTTTGTGTTGTGTGTTTTTTTTACAGTTAACCCTTTGTGAACTGGTAAGGGGTCCATGAGACCCCTTATGTCAGTTCACAAGGCTCCGGGTCTGGCAAGTCACCTGCGGCTAGGTGCGCACTTTGTCTGCAGAGCTGAAATTTTCAAGCAAAATTACCATTGTGCACATGCTTTACTTTTTGGTGTTTGGCAACTCTTCTTTTGACAGTAGCTATGCATGTTGGGTATCGTTCTGTTCAGGAGATGTTGCTTTTTCAGATTAACTTTTTTTTTCTTGTTTGCATGTCGTTTTTTTTAGGAAAATGTGGCTTTGATCCTGCTTTTTTTATCCATTTTTAGGGAAGCTCTGTGTAACCAAAGAATACATTGAGGGAGAACTTCCAGAAAACTGTGGCAACATCAACAAGCCTGGTACGCCTAGAAAGCTTGAAGTGTGTATTTCCAGAAAATATATAGTTTGTAGGGGGTATTTCAAATGTAAAGGGTTGTTTTTATTAAAAAACTGCAAGGTGCACATAGCGCTTAGCATGGCTGTATTTGATCTAAAAATCTCTTAAAGTGCTGTTTCAGTTTGGGGGAGTCTCCTGGGCAGGAAAGGGCGTCTACCAATACATATGTGGTACCGTTGTAACCGGGAGAAATTGGGATTTAACACGCAATAGGATTTTATTGACAAACTTACATTTTTTTAAAAAACACTACAAATTGTAAAAAATAGATTTTTTTTATTTTTTTTCACATATTTCACCCCAAAATATTAAGAATACACTTGACAAATGACAAACAATACATTTTATGTTAAAGCCCAGACTCTGCTGAAAAAAACAATATATAATCTTCCTAGGAAATCCCTGGAAATCCTTTCAAAAATCACAGTTGAACATGTGTAGCGCAAAATAGTGAAACATGGTCTGGCAACAGAGGGTGACAAAAGCTGCAGGTAGTCCCCCACCACACCGTAATGCGTTTCAGGCTTCAAGAGCCCTAAATCATATGATTGTATGATTAAGGGCTCTTGAAGCCTGAAACGCGTTACGGTGTGGTGGGGGATTACAGGGGATACACTGTCCTCTGACACTCTCTTTCTTTGGATCTTCATGGTGAATTTTATTATTGAATTCTCAAGTAAAGGTTACGTTTTATCCTGGGAGATAGACACCTTCCTTGTTTTGTATGCTGGAATTGTTCAAGAGTTTTTTCCTGAGTCCGTGCTGGAGGATATTTACAAAGGGAGAGCTGGTCATGTATAATGGTTTGGAAAGCTGCAGGTAGGCTGGCAGCGAAAGGGTTAATTATAACAACATTAGTCGTTGCGTCGTTAGGGTTATATTAGGTAAGGTTAGTGTATTCCAGGTATCCTTCAGTGCCATCTCCTCAGTCTGCCTCCAGCCAACATCTGCATCCAGCCAACATTTGCCTCCAGCTGCCTCCATGTCTCCTCCGGCCAGGTCATCGGCACCTGTCACCTCCAGCACCCGGCCATCGGTGCGTATGTGTTTGTATTTGTCCTGTGTTGTCTTTGTCCTGACTGCCACTGCCACAAACACACACACTAACACTAACACTTATACACTGACACCATCCAGACTCCAGAACCCTGACACACCTACTGATGCTTGTAGCGTGACGCAGACCTGACTAACGACCATGACCGTAGAGTAGATTGCACACACATAGGTTTAAACATTTAGGTAGATTAGGAACCCTACACCTGCATCCAGCACTAGTAAAGTAGGGCTCACGATGGCTAGCATCAGTTAGGATAGGCCAGTGCAGTGTAGTGTAGTGTAGTGTAGGACCTGCCCGAAAAAGAGTCTACCTTGGCGTTGGTGGGCAGGCTCATAATCCATTGGCCAAAAAATAAAGATAGACACTTGTGTCACATGATGTTCCCCTATTGTAGATCTAATTCCTATTAAACTGATTTTCTAACCAGGAAGCTAAATAAAGTGAACTTTCCCCTGTTGAGGGGAGGTCTCTCCATTTGTGGGAATGCTTCCGCTCCCCCCCACCCCTCTGTTACTTGCTTACCTGTTTCAGTGGCACTTTCCCTCAGCTGGGGGATGGGAAGCTGGAGCAGCGCAATGTTACATGATAAAATCACTGCTTTCAGCTGAGGGAAGTTGTGGCTCTGGAGCAGGTAAGCCAGTGAGCAGCAATAGGGCTTCCCCTCTGGCAGTGGCTCTAAGAGCAGTCACTGGCCTATAGGAATAATCGCTGATCACACCACTATTTCACACCATATCAAGTGTTTTGTTTCTGGCCATTGGATTATGCTAAAAGGCTCTTTGTTGAAGAGAAGTAAAGTGCACAGGTAGATAAATGACACATAAACTGTGTCCTGTGTGTGTTATGAATTATATTTATACACATTTCACATGTGGTGGAGGACTATTTGTGTTTTATAACGCTTTTTCTTTCTTAAAGTGGATCAAAACCCAGGATTTTGACTATCCTGGGATTTGGTCCTTTTCCCTGGGGCACCTTGATCGGGGTTCCGCACTGTGTGAAATCACCCAGATCGGCGATGCCAACTCACCCCTTCCTAGTCCTACTGCGTATCCGCGGCCGCTCGAAGCCACTGACGTAACGACGTCTAAGCCTTCGTCTAAGGCCAGAGACTCCGAGTGCCCTGGCGGCAGCATCCCCACTTCCCCCTAACATGGAGCGTGTCCGTGCCAGCCATTCACAAATGCCTGACACGGGCAGATGCCCTGCTAGAGGAATAGCAGGGATGCATCTCGTGCATGCGCCATTGGCCCAGGAAACAATGTAAGTGTATAGGGCAACCTGGGGGGTTTCACACAGCAGAGCATCTCAATTTTAGATGCCCCGGTGGAGGGAATCGATCTTCCTGAGAATCGATCGGAGTGGGTTTTGGTCTTGAGAATGCCAGCTGACGTGAAAAGCCTGCTGGCCGCATCTCCGCCGGTTGCCCTCTAGTCTAGCAAGCACTTCCTCCCCAACCTATCTAAATAGTTAGGTGCAGGAGCATGTCTCCTCTACAGGGATGCGGCCATGCACAGCAGAAGCGCAGTGGGAGCCACCAGGAAAGGTACGTTTAATGGCAACCCTAGGGGTTTTGCACAGCAGGGCATCCCAAACAGGGGACGGCTAGCAGCCATGAGAGGGTTTTGATCTGCTTTAATTCTGAGAAGACCTGAGTGTAACAAATGCAAAATGAAACCCTTAGCCCTGTATTCATGTGGATGTTCAGTCTACATGTAACTCCCCCACCCTGCCCCCTCCCCCTGGCACTGAGGCAGGACAGGGAGGGGAGTCACAACAACAAAAACGCCTTACCTTGCCTGGAATTCAGCTCTGTCATTGGTGCTTGGGTGGTGGCCACACAGAGCAGCATTTCCTGCCCTGTGTACTCTCCTGCCTGTCTGGGGCCAGCTCCAGGTTTATGTGGGCCCTTGGGCGGCATGGTCTCAGTGGGCCCCTTTGTGATGAAGAGTCACGTCACATTGCTGAGGGCCTTCCCAAATGTGGATGCCCCCTAAGGATCATGCTATCTAGGCCAAAACTCTAGTTTTGGTCTACTTTAAAGCGCACAAAACCCCTCGAACCTAGATTTTCCCGATTTTGGATGCCCCTATGTCTGAACCTCCCGTTCGTTCATTAGTTCCTCGAACTGGTGAATGCACTTGATTAACGATCCGACAGTGAATGGCCAAACCAGGAACATTCCAAATTTAGATGCCCGTGTAAGCAAACCAAAATACAGGTGAGGTAAGTGAAAAACAGAGCCGTAGCAGCCATTAGGCGAATGCGGCACTGGCCTCGGGCGCAGCTACAGTTCTGATGGAAGGGGGTGCAGCCGCGCAGTCAGGGCCGGATTATGGGCGGGGCTCGAGGGGCCTCCACCACTTTGCCTGCACCAGGGCACTGCCACTATTTTTACTATTAGGTCCCGCGGTGCATTTTCTTGTCCCGCGCCGCCGAGTGGCATCTCGGCCACTTTTGCTCCCGATTGCTGAGGATTAATATGCATTGTAAATCACCGTGATTGTACAAGAGCCCCGCACATGCGCCAAAGCACCAAGGAAAGGTGAGTTTTCTGGTCGAACTGTGAGGGTTCACACAGTGGGGCATCCCAAATCAGGATGCCCCCAGGGCAAGGAACAAAAGTCAGGATAGTCAAAATCCCAGGTTTAGTACTGTTTTAACCCTAAAGATCCCCTACTGGAAGTATGATGCCTGGGGGCATCCCAATTTTGTCCACAGTCAGAATCTCTCACCTTCCCTGTGCATCAAGCAGCACACTACTCCTACAGTCACATTCCGCACAGGAAGGGTGCACAGGGGCATCCCCTGCTCCCTCTGCTTTGTGTTGACTCCAGGGCTGGCCAATTCCCTGCCTGCAGGGTTTCACAGTGCAGGATATCCCCCTGGTTTACTTGATATCCCACAGCGACACCCTGGTCTGCGCATGCATGATGCTAGGAAGACTTGAATGGTGGAGAGAGCACACATGCTGTCACGTGCTGCAACAACGAGCTACAGGTGAGTATCAGCTGAATGCAGGGCATCCTACATTTGACATGCTGTAATCCAGCCCTATAATCTTTTGGACTCTAGAGGCAAGTTACATGGATTTTGATTCACTTTAAATTAGACCTAAACCCCGGATTTATAGAAATCTCAGGTTTATGTCCATTGTTCTCAGCCATCCCGATTTCTGTGGGCATGGCTATGGGTGTGGCTATACATGCCAGTTCAGGTGTCCCTCTTCCCCATCCTGAAAAGTTGGGAGGTATGCTAGGGGGCCTCCACCACCAACCTCTGGGTCGCCTTTGAACAGTGGCAACTGCACGCCCCTGTGTTTTTAATGCCTGCAGGATTGTTAGCCTGCGATGCGGGCATTAAAAACAGGGTTGCGCGCCACCGCCAATGCTCACAGGCGCAGGCCACGCAGCTAAGTCCTCCTCCAAGCTCCCGCGACTCGTCCCCCCTCCTCCAATCAACAGCCTCGTTTCCGCCCAGCCCCCCCCCCCCCCAGCTGACCTCGTAGCACAGCTTCCACTTCCGCATTTGACAGTGCGGAGCGGAGCCGGAGGACTGCGACTGCCACAGGCAGGGAAGAATCTGAGAGGCAGCGGTGGCGGTAAGTGACGGCGGCGCCGAGTAAATTTGATTTGTAGGTTAAGTTTGATAGTAGGTTTGATAATATGATAGTTAGGTTTAGGCGAGGTTTATCATGTACACAGTGGAGAAGAGGCCGTTCCGTTAGGTGAGTATTTCATACCTCCCAAGTGTCCCTGATTTGGTGGGAGTGCCCCTCTTTTGGGTCCATGTCCCCCTGCCCCTCGTTGTTCTCTTTTGTCCCTCTTTGAGGTGTAACATGTAGATTTGAAGCAATAAATGATTCATTTGCCTATGTCAAGCTTGTTTTAAAATAGTCCAACACCCAGGATTTTGACTATCCTGGGTTTTGGTCCACTTCCGCAGGGCACCCCGCTGCGTGAAACCCCCCAGAACACCCGATAAAACTCACCTCACCCCGCTCCTACGGCACATGTGCGGCTGCTCGTCCAATCAGCGTGCTCGGAGCTGCTGTGGTATGCGCAAGCAAGCGACGTACAACTACAGCGGCCCCAAGTGCGCTGGCGGCCGCATCTCACGCTTCCATCTAACAGGGAGCGCGCCCGCGCCGGCCATTCACAAATGCCTAATGCGGGCACGCGCCCTGCTAGACAGAAGCGTGAGATGCGGCTGCGGCCCGCGCACTGCCCTCACCAATGTCGCAAATGGGATGCCTGGCTGGTGCTGGTAGTTCTGTGCAAAAATAAAAGTATTTTCTTTTATACTGATGTGTATTGTGTGTTTTTAAGGGTGTTCGGGATGCCCCGCTGTGTGAAACCCCCAGGTCGCCCTCTATACTTACCTTACATCCCAGTCTAACGGCGCATGTGCCGGCCGGGGCCTCATCCCCGCTATCCCTCTAGCATGGTGCTGGTAGTTCTGTGCACAGATAAAAGTATTTTCTTTTATATTGATGTGTATTGTATGTGTGTTTTTAAAGGTGTTTAGGTGCACTTTCTGGCCAATGCTCACAGGCGCAGGCCACGCAGCTAAGTCCTCCTCCAAGCTCCCGCGACTCGTCCCCCCCTCCTCCTCCAATCAACAGCCTAGTTTCCGCCCAGCCCCCCTCCCCCAGCTGACCTCGTAGCACAGCTTCCGCTTCCGCATTTGACAGTGTGGATCGATTCCCTCCCCCCCAGGGCATCCGAAATCAGGATGCCCCACTGTGTGAAACCCCCCCAGGTCACCCAGTATACTCACCTTCTCCCTCCTATCCCTTTAGCAGGGCATGTATCCGAGCCAGGCAATAGTGAATGGCCGGTGCAGGCATGCACCGTGTCAAAGGTTAGCTGGGATGCGTCTGCTGATTGGACGGGAGGCTGTGCATGCGCCGTAGGGTCAGGGAACCTGGGGGGAGGTTTCACATAGTACACAGAATTGGGATGCCCTGGGGGAGGGACCACAATCCAGGATAGTGAAAATCCTGGGTTTTTGTCCACTTTAAAGTGTAACAAAACCCACGAGTGGTCAGCCTGGAATCTTAAAGATTCCAGGGTCAGCTGCTAGCTTTTTAGCTGGGGCATTCCGAGTGTGAAACCCCTCAGTTCTTCCACTACAACTCACCTTTCCATGCTCCAACAGCAGAACAGAACAGAACAAGCGCGCTGATTGGCTGAGCGTGCTCACTTTCACTCGGCTTCGCTGACGGCTAAGTGCGCCTCTGTATGCATTCCCCGCTCACGTCCTAGCTGTCGCATGCCTATACTGCCCATTCAGAAAGGCCAGATGCAGGTGCGCACACAGGCTAGAGGCGAGCCAGGATGTGTCCACGGCGCAGAGACGCAGCGAGGGCTACGGGACAAGGTGAATGAAACTGGGCTTCTGGGGGGTATTACATAGTGGGGCATAGTGGGGTATACTGAACGATTCCAGGGGTTTTGCAGAGCATTAACAATTTGTAATGCCCCAAATGCTAGGCCAGTGGTTGCTCCTCTTTAATGCAGACCTTTACGTCCTTTCCCTTTTGGACAAGAAGAACAGACTTCCTTTTAGCTGCCTAAGCCCCCGTCCAGCTGTTTTGGCAAGCCCAGTGTACTCGCCTTTTTTTTCAGCTTGGTAAACTGGGGAGCAGAAACTGCAGCACACATTGGTCAGATCCTTGACCATATAGATGCCTTGACTGCTGCAGTATGTGCCGTGGCTTATATTCTCCAGTAGAGAATAGAAGTAGAGAAGATAAGCGTGGGAGAAAGGCCCTCAGAAGTGTCAATGATTTTTTTAATGGGATTTAGAGTGCAACAAAGGCCAAGCTTTAACTCCGGCATGCCAGGCGATCATCCACCTACAGGGACAGCTTCCTCAGTTGGCAGTTGGCATTCTGCTGGTGTGAATAGCATACTTGAAAAATAAAAATTATAGTTAAACATATTTAAAAATGTGTTTGTACATTGAAAGCATTTAACCTTGGCAATTTTCAAATGTTATTGTCTTATAACATAAAATCACAAATTTAATTTACATGTTTTTTTTTTAACACTGGTGAACAAGAATGATAAATTAATATCAAAGGGAAAACTAGTCATTCGAATTGATGCAAAATTCAACCAACCCTTCTCCCAGCCAGACCCATTTTGGCAAATGTGACTTACCTAGGCCCTCTAATCAGCCCATTACCCTGGTGGAAGCTTAGCCCTCTATGCCCAGCTTCTGCAGGCTGGTGCTACAGGGGTTCATGGGTTCCTCACCCAATCACTGTAGCCATGGCCCACCTTGGCTTTCGGCAGATCAATGAACTGATCACATGAGCCAGGCCAACCATAAATTAAAATGATCTGAACACAATCACACCAGATAACATATATTTCTAGGGTTATTTTATTTCCCTTTCTAGCTACTTATATTCTCTAACAGCCTCAATCCTTCGTTATGACTGCTGGATCACAGAATGGAAGGGGGGATGGTACTGTGTGCAAGCCCATCCTGCAAACTTCACTGGCTGATGGTGTTCAGATGGGGCTATAAAACTCCAAAGGAACATGCAGGTGGACAAATGCAGTCGGCTTACAGTATCAGGCTTACTCTAGGTATCAGATACTCCCCCACCCCCTGGTGCCTATATGATCTACTCCTCATCATTCTACATGAAAATCTTCTCTTTAGACACTGAGGGGGTAATTCATTCAAATGTGGTGAGCAGGGATGTTGTCACAGTAGAGTACAGTAGAGTACTCTGCTGATTGCCAATATGACTGCCTTAAAATTCTGGGGTAAGGTTTTACACTGCGTTGCATCCCAAAGGAGGTTAACCCCAAGGAGGGGTTTAACCCTCATCGTTTAAACTCTGGTTCTGGGTATTGGTCTGAGTTTTTGGCTCTTTAAAGATGAAATTACCAGCATTTTGTCAAATTGGCAAAAGAGGTGCTGTTTGTATTTTAGAGTAGAAGAAGATAGAAGCCACCTGTAAATATATTATATACATGTACTGTATTGTTCCATTACCAGAAACTCCTCTCTGTTGTTCCCTAAAGGTGGGCAGAACAAGTCCCAAGTTTGGATACTATAGGCAATAGGATATACACAATAATAAGCGTTTTATATTATTACTAGAGGGGGATTGCTGGGGTTTTCTATTGTGAACGGCCTTGTCACTATTTAAAGTGGACCAAAATCAAACCTACAATCTACAAGGCTTTAGGTTTGTTAGAAACCTTTCCCTTGGGGCTATCCCAACCTTCGAGGCATGAAACTCACCTAGACCTGCAGCTGAGAGTTTTTTTTAAATAACAAATTTGTTAAAAGGAGACATGATTATAGGTAGGGACTGAGGGGCCCTACCTATAATCAGGTCTCTCTCAGGATATTGCCATGGGGCCTCCACCACTTGTAGCAGAAATGTAGGCAAGAGGTCCACCCTGAATGGTCACTAGCATGAGAGGGTGGGAGCTTGCTCACAACAGGGGCTGCAGGTCTTTGCATGCCATGCACCAGTGACAGCGCTGGATCCAGAGTGAGTTAAACAGGACCTTCAGCATCATTTCATGAAATGCCCAAACCCCCTCAAAAACGAATCCCCAGCATCTAAAATTAATAGATTTTAGGCTTTTAGTGACTTATTCTTTCCCCCGCTGGGCTGCAACTCTGTTCAGGACTGTAGGATACGGGCGCCATCTTGCCTCAGAAGCATCACATACTGAGGAGAGGAGAGAGGTGAAAAGTATGAGGGGCGGGGTTATAGCTGTGCTTTGCACAGACACAGCAGAGCTGGGGTCAGGAAAAGGACAGCAATCCCAGAATGCAGAGCAGCACAGACAGAGGACACTTCCTGTTACTCCATGGGCCGCCATCTTGGATGTTAAAAGACTCAAAAAACCAATAGGTGCAGATGGGATGATTTTTAATGTGAGCAATCTGTATGTACAGGGTGGGGGAAACAGATAAGATAGGCTCTTATTCAGGGTGAAGGTCGGTTAAAGGAGTTCTTTATTCTTGAACTCCCCCCCCCCCTAACAAGAGTTTGCCAAGTTTCAACCAATGTCTGCAAACTTCTGTTCAAAATGCCACATACAACCCAAATTTAAACAGCGACACTAAAAATACATTTATAGAAATGTGTAAAATCACAAAAGTTTATGTTTCTTTAGATGTGTGGCAACAAACCTGAGAAAAAATGGCTTGCTATGATGCGGATGCACTCGTGTGTTCCGTAACAGCTAAACGCCTCTTTGCTTTTTCACGGAAAAAAAGGCTCTGTAACACATCTATGACTAAAGCATGTATTGATTTCTCAATCATCCACCATAATTTTTGTGTTTTGATTAGTTTTCATGCCGCAATTAATTCCGCATGTTGAAGCCGCAGAAAGCTTGGGCTGACTGAACAATTCTTGTCAAAGTTGTTTAATTTGATCAGTCACGGTGGGCGTGTTTCCTGTGATTTCAGCTTGCTCCATGGGCCTATGGCAAAAGTGCCGGATTTATTTATTTGGAATTCCAGGTCATCTCTTCAGGCAGTGCAGGGGCAGATGTGTGAACCCAGGTTACAACATTCCAACATAACCCATTTAAAGTGGAGTGATTGTACAACCTGGAAAAAATGTGCACTACAGACTAAATTCTCTTGGGGAACACAAATTCTAATTTTCTTTGACCTTAGCAAAAGGCAGGGCTTGTGTTTTGTCTAAAAAATGACCTGGCTGCTGTTCCCATACTGTGCTACAGATGTGGTCTGCTCTTCACCAGCAGCATGGCCATCAGGGCTGGATGGCTACTCGGGTGTGCATAAACCGTCCTCTTTACTGCAAACAGGGCAACCATCAAGGCATAACTCTGGCCCTGTAATGTACCTGCTGTATACAAGGCTCAGTCACCACCATCAAGGCTGGCCCTGTAATGTACCTGCTGTATACAAGGCTCAGTCACCACCATCAAGGCTGGCCCTGTAAAATACTTGCTGTGTACAAGGCCTAGTATCCACCACCAAGGATGGCCCCGTAAAGTACCTGCTGTATACAAGGCCCAGTTACTACCATCAAGGCTGGCCCTGTAAAATACCTGTTATGTACAAGGCCCAGTCACCACCATCAAGGCTGGCCCTTAAAATACCTGCTGTATACAAGGCCCAGTCACCACCATCAAGGCTGGCCCTGTAAAGTACCTGCTGTATACAAGGCCCAGTTACCACCATCAAGGCTGGCCCTTAAAATACCTGCTGTGTACAAGGCCTAGTCACCACCACCAAGGCTGGCCCGGTAAAGTACTTGTTATGTACAAAGCCCAGTCACCACCATCAAGGCTGGCTCTGTAAAATATCTGCTATGTACAAGGCCCAGTCACCAACATCAAGGCTGGCCCTGTAAAATACCTGCTGTATACAAGGCCTAGTCACCACCATCAAGGTTGGCCCTGTAAAGTACCTGCTATGTACAAGGCCCAGTCACCACCATCAAGGCTGGCCCTGTAAAGTACCTGCTGTACACAAGGCCCAGTGACCACCACCAAGGCTGGCCCTGTAAAGTACCTGCTGTATACAAGGCCTAGTAACCACCACCAAGGCTGGCCCTGTAAAGTTCCTGCTGTATACAAGGCCTAGTCACCACCACCATGGCTGGCCCTGTAAAGTGCCTGCTGTATACAAGGCCTAATAACCACCACCAAGGCTGGCCCTGTAAAATACCTGCTGTATACAAGGCCCAGTCACCAACATCAAGGCTGGCCCTGTAAAATACCTGCTGTATACAAGGCCCAGTCGCCAACATCAAGGCTGGCCCTGTAAAATACCTGCTGTGTACAAGGCCTAGTCACCACCACCAAGCCTGGCCCTGTAAAGTATCTGCTATGTACAAGGCCCAGTCACCACCACCAAGGCTGGCCCTGTAAAATACATGCTGTATACAAGGCCCAGTCACCACCACCAGGGCTGGTTCTGTAAAGTATCTGCTATGTACAAGGCCCAGTCACCAACATTAAGCAACAAGGATGGCCAGGAGGAAGAGGGGAAGCATTGGCAACAGAAAAGAGGGGCAATGGGCTGCAAGAAGGTGGCAAAAAAGATGAATAACAGAAAGTAAAAAGAGGACATATCAGGGCCGGATTAAGTGTGGTGGAGGCCCCTGGGACAAAATGTGGTGGAGGCTCCAGATACAGTATTTTTTTTCCTTTAGTAGCACAGCCAAGTAACTGATTGGTGGTTGTCTAGCACCCACCCACATGCTGTAATGTCAGATTGAGTCCCTTGTACCACGCTAGTGCGGGTGCGTGCTGCTCTGAAACTCCTGCTTTGCCATTCTGGGTGGGGGGTAGTGTAGTCGCCCCGGCTGGTCCAGCAGAAAACAGTTCCCTGCATTGAGCTGCCAGTGGCTGTGCTTGGTTCTGCTCTAGACTTTTTATCCTGCCCTGTGGCGGCTTTAGCTGCAGGTTTGCAAAAACAACAAAAAGGCTTACTCAGGCACGTAGGCCTGCCACTGATTGCTTTGTTGCTGGCCCTGGGGCCCATCAAACCAAGGCCTGAAAGCCTCTTGGACCAGACCCTAACCCAAAAATTGGTGGAGGCTCCCTTCGCAGGGCAAGTGGTGGAGGCCCCGGGGCGCGCCCCATGCGTCCTCTTTATAATCCGGCCCTAAGACATAGTATGCAGCAGGATGGGGGCAGAAAAAAGTGGTAGCAGGAAGAAGGGAGGGGACATAGTGGGCAGTAGGATGGGGGAAGAGAAGAGGTATAGCAGGAAGCAGAAAGAAGACATAGTGGGTAGCTTGAAAGGGGTAGAATAGAGGAATTACAAAATATGGGCACTGTGGGCATCACAAATAGACAGAGCTGAAGGGAAATGGACAGCAAAAAGGGACACAATGAGGGAACTGTAAGAAAGGGGCAGAGAACCGGAACTGAAACCAACTTTGGGGGCCTACTGTACTGCATCCAGTTTGTGTTGTTTTGAATATCGGGCAAAGGCTGAGGTAAAAAAAGAAACACAGGCTGTTTTTGGGCACAGGGCTGGGGATAGACGGTGACTACATATACTTCCCTCTGAGTATAGGTGTACTTTAAATAAGTAAGCGACTAAAAACTTAAATTATGTTCATTTTAGATGCTGGGAAATAGCTTTTTAAGATTTTGGGCTTTTCAGTAAATGATGCTGAAGGTCCAGTTTAATCCACCTAATCCAGTGCTTCCTACACTGGCAACACTACGCTAAGGGTATTTTGTGTAGAAGGGTTGTGTGTTAGGATCAGGGGCTCAGAAACTCTTGACACATTAATACTTTGTAAAGCTACTGTTAGATATATACAAATATGTGTAAACAACTCTGGCTTTGTCTTGTGGATAAAGATCATGATGATCATTAGATACCAGTCATTACAATCCAAGGCATAATAAATCAATGTGCTGACAAGCAATTAGCATGAATAAACACAGCGAGCATTTCATGTGTGAGAGGGCATACAAGATGATGTTCTCAGCATTGCTAATAATTCCAGGACTTTACACACTCTCGCTCTCAACTTCAGCACTTGTCTACAATCCTTCCGCTGTGCTAGTGAATTAAAATTGTTCTGTCTTCTTACACGTTCATACAGTGTGTAATCCAACATTCAGCATAAACCATTCCTGTCTTCCAAATAAGAGGCCTGTTGTCTGCAGTTTAACAGGTTTATTATGTGATGGCGAAACAGGTTGTGTGTGTTTGATTGGTAAAACTATAAGAATACAGATGACAATGCATAAGTACAGAGTATAACATCTGTAGATATCATACATTACATAACAGTGAAGTACACGACAAAAAGGCTGCATATGAGAAGGATTGCATGGCTAGCTAGCAGTTTAACATCTACACATTAAACTCTCTGAGTAGTACAAATATCTAAACAGCTCTAGGTATCATAATGCCCTAGTAACTGAGGTAAATGACTCACCAGATATGCTGTTACACAGATGGTGGAGTTTTAGATGAGAGGAATATCATGGCAGCTCTGTGTCTGGAGGATAAAGACAGCCCACTTCTTCATCCCAGAATGCATTGCAATCTCCCATAATACTTTTAACTCGGAAGAACATGTTAAACAACTTAACACCACTAGATGGTGCTATAACCTCACTAATGATACGATGACAGGGCAGAAATGAATTATAATGATTCTATACCCTGCTGGGCAGAACACTCCCCGTCTGGCGTCAACCGATGCCACTACTAGGTTGTTTAGGTGAAAACAACAAAACTAGTTCCGCTACTGGCCTGAGGAAGACCTTGCACTCGCCAAGCTTCCACACTTTGACCTCGGCCTTGCGTATGTTCCCATCCTTGCTTGGGAATGTGTTGGTGATTAGGCCTAATGGCCACTCATTCCGGCGTGACTGGCTGTCTTTTAGAACAGATACTTCAGGTCGGATTTCTTCATCCACATCTGGGTCGACCAATTCAAACGAGTCAGATTTGATGTTGCAAGACGTTGAACGGTACAGGAATGCAGGACCTTTAAACCATGTAGTGTCCTTGAGGTGGCTTGCTGCAACAGATCTAGTTGCGTGGTCGGCAGGATTATAATGTGTGGACACATAGTGCCACTGTTTAGGACTAGTGGATCTTCTGATCCTTAGCACCCGATTGCTGACATAGACGTAGAAGCGGCTCATTTCATTGCAAATGTATCCTAGGATTACCTTGCTGTCCGTGTAGAACTCAACTTCCTCGATTTCCAGATTTAGTCCTGTTGTTATAAGTTCAGCTAACTCCACTGCAAGTACGGCAGCGCAGAGTTCTAGTCTGGGTATTGTGTGCTCACGGAGTGGCGACAGTTTGGTCCGGCTCATAACGAAACCCACATGGCATTGCTCTTTGACATCTATGGTCTTTAGGTATGCTATGGCTGCAATTGCCTTGACTGAAGCATCACAGAAGATAAATAGTCTTTGCATCTTGACCTCAGTTGAGGGCACAGAAGCATATGGTCGTGCCACCTGAAGGCTGGACAAAGCTTCGAGAGACCATCCTATCCACTGGTCTTTTTTCTCCATGAAGGTAAAGAAATGTTCTTTCATCTCTGGGTTCCTCTGAAGTTTGTGTATGAGGGAGATAAAATGATTGTAGACAAGTTCTTTGTTGTTAGGTAAGCGTCGTCTCTGCGGTTTAAATGGCAAAGGTGCAATCCAGCTTTTTGACTTGTCTTTTTCTATTCCGTGATCCATGATATCCAAGAACAGCCTGTCCTCTATGGACATTGCGACCTTGTTATCTTCTCTTGTCCTGTGGAAGACTGTGCACCCTAAGTGACCTTGCTCACCATCGCAGGCGTGATCTTCACAGGAAGGATCTACGTAAGGACAAAGAATGGGAGCGCTATGTGGCAATTCTTTTATCAGGAAACTACTCTGACACGGCTGAAATAGGGAAGGACGCCCATTTTCAAGTGTGTTGGTGAGCATACTGTTGACTGAGGTCGGCTTGTGTGCTCCTCCTAGACAGACATCTCCTATGATGACCCATCCTAGGTCTAGTCTCTGGGCGTATGGAGCGTTTTGAGGGCCGTTAATCTGTCCTCTAGCCTTGTGAACTCGTAATATGTCTCGTCCAAGGAGTAGGAGTATTGGGGCTTCCGGGTCCAGTTCTGGTATCAGGTGAGCTATACGCCTCAGATGGGGGTGGTATGCTGCTACCTCTGGTGTTGGTATCTCAGACCGGTTGTCAGGAATGTGGTTGCACTCCAGTATAGTTGGTAAGGACAAGCAGGTCTTGCCATCTATGGACTCTACCTTGTACCCAGTTGCCTTCCTCCCCGCCGTCTCAACGGTACCTGCACATGTCCGTAAGGAGTAGGGAGAACCAGGCCCTACGATGTTGAAGGTGTCGAAGAAGGCGGCTTTAGCTAAAGACCTATTGCTTTGATCATCTAAGATTGCATACATCTTGAGCGCCTTATCTCGCTGACCGGCTGGATAAACTCTGACAAAGCAGATTTTTGAGCAGGACTTCCCTCCTGCGAGTCCTTTACAGATTTCTGTACACTGAGAGGTGACTACTGCGGTGTCTGTGTCAGTGTCTATCTGCTTTCTGTCATGCTCCTCTGCTTGGGATGATAACTGAGAGGGTGGCCCGGGGTGTAAAGCCGTGTTGTGTCCTGTGCTTCCACATTCTGTGCATGTCACACTGACCTTACAGTTCCTGGCGAAGTGCGATGTTGTAGTGCAGCACTTGAAGCAGATGTTGTTCTCTTTGAGGAATTCCTTGCGGTCCTCTAAAGACTTCTCCCTGAAGGCTCTGCATTTCAGTAGAGAGTGTGGTTTCTTGTGCAGGGGGCATTGTTTAGTAAGGTCTTCCAGTTTGTTTCCTTCTTGAGAAGACCTAAATGACCTGTAAGGAGAACCTGTTGAGGCAACGTTAGTCTTATGCACTGCCACTGGTGTTTTATGGGGCTTGACACCAGGGGCAGTGGGACATGACAATGTAAAGTCAAAACTGGGATCATTTCTAATCTTTGCCTGTTGAGCAACAAAGTCTACAAACACTCTAAAGGGGGGAAAAGGTACATTATGAACCTGTTTAAAACAAGAACCATGTGTGATCCACTTCTCCTGTAGGTTATAAGGGAGTTTTTGAACAATGGGATTAACACCTCTGGCAGTGTTCAGGAATTCTAGCCCTGGGAGATCACCTTCTGCCTGAGCAACCTGTACCTCTGTTAGCAAGTCACTGAGTTCCCTGAGCTTTTGGTAACTCCTACTCATTATTTTGGGAAAACTTTCAATTCTCTTATATAAAGCATTTTCTATAGCTTCTATTGACCCATAACATTCATCAAGTCTTTCCCACACCATCTTTAGGCCTTTGCCCGGGTAGTTTATGTTAATATCTCTGATTCTTCTGGCGTGTTCAGCAGACTCACTTCCGAGCCATTTTACCAAGAGATCTAACTCCTCACTGCAGGAAAGATCTAAGTCCCTTATAGCGTTCTGGAAGGAGGCACGCCATGACCTGTAGTTCTCAGGGCGATCGGTGAACTTTATAAGTCCTTTGGTAACCAGTTCCCGTTTAGCAAAGAACTTAGCAAAGTCCATGGCAGCCTGGTTAGTGCCAGTGATACCTGGTATGCTGTTGTTATGCAGTGTGCGTGGTGTATCACCATACCTTTTAGGAGTTTCTAGCATAGAGAAGTCTGCATAATACTGTTCAGACGCGAAGGGTGTCCCTTTAAGTCGGAGTGAAGGTTGCAGCTTTCGTTCTGTAAAGTGGCAGTTGTGATCAGGATCACTTTGCTGCATACCGTCTTGCTCGAGGTGCTGTGATGCAAGGTAGGGTCTTTGGTGCTCTGTATAAGCTGGCTGATACACAGGATCGTAGTTGTCATCTGTCTTGGGATGCTGGTGAACGAATTCTAAGACGCGATGTGCTGGATCCTGTTGATCTAAGTCTGCTCCGAGTACTTGGCTGTGTTTCTCAGATTCAGAAAACTCTGCAGCTTCTAGGAACGCTGCCTTGGCTATTGCGGCTGCTGCTTGTTTCTCTGCTGCGAGTTTTTCCAGTGAAGCTTGCAGGCGCGCTGTCTCTTGCTTTAGCTGCATCTCCTGTTCAGCAAAGGAAGCCTTTACTTTTGCGGCCTCAGCTTCTGCGCGGGCAAGAGCAGCCATTTCTTTTATGGAGGACTTGCTAGAGCGGCTTGCTCGTGACCTTGTCCCATATGTTGATGCCTTGCTAGTAGACATGATGTACCTGTTGCTGGCTGCTTGATGTCTCTGTGCAGACACAGTCTAGGTGAAAACCGGCTTTGGCGTGGATTGGATCGTGCTGTGCTTGCTGTGGGCTGCACTCTCGCTTCTAGTGACTGTATGGCAGCCGCTGCAATCTTTTGCGCATGACCGCGTGGACGATGGCGGCTCCGTGTAGTCAGATCCACTATCGCTGGTAATTAGCATCTGTTTTACTGTTCTGTCTTCTTACACGTTCATACAGTGTGTAATCCAACATTCAGCATAAACCATTCCTGTCTTCCAAATAAGAGGCCTGTTGTCTGCAGTTTAACAGGTTTATTATGTGATGGCGAAACAGGTTGTGTGTGTTTGATTGGTAAAACTATAAGAATACAGATGACAATGCATAAGTACAGAGTATAACATCTGTAGATATCATACATTACATAACAGTGAAGTACACGACAAAAAGGCTGCATATGAGAAGGATTGCATGGCTAGCTAGCAGTTTAACATCTACACATTAAACTCTCTGAGTAGTACAAATATCTAAACAGCTCTAGGTATCATAATGCCCTAGTAACTGAGGTAAATGACTCACCAGATATGCTGTTACACAGATGGTGGAGTTTTAGATGAGAGGAATATCATGGCAGCTCTGTGTCTGGAGGATAAAGACAGCCCACTTCTTCATCCCAGAATGCATTGCAATCTCCCATAATACTTTTAACTCGGAAGAACATGTTAAACAACTTAACACCACTAGATGGTGCTATAACCTCACTAATGATACGATGACAGGGCAGAAATGAATTATAATGATTCTATACCCTGCTGGGCAGAACAAAAATGATCCCGCAATAGGAAGAGACAGAGGAGTAGCTAGGCTGTCTGTTAAAGATATGAAATGGCACCCCCATCTGTTCTCAGGCCCCCTGGCTTGCTGCACTTGAGGCAGGTGTCTACCCGCTCCCCCTATCTACGCCCCTGGGAAGAGGCATCAAAAACAAGGGGAAAACTTTAGACCTAATATTAACAATTTCTAATCTTGGGGCCATGCCACAGATCTAAAGCAGATTGTCATGGAAAACCACACAGGACACAAATAGTCTTCAAAAAGGTCAATGTTTATTGTTGGTCAACCAGGGTCTTCCATGCCTCTGCAGAAATGCCCGAGATGCCCCGTATACTGCTTATTTAAAGTGGAGCCCGAACAAACTCAACTCTTGTCCTATGACACATGTCTGGTCTCTCATACAGTCAGCGTGCTCGGATCTGCTCGAGCCCCTTCATTCAGGAGCTCGTCTAATACGAGCATATCTAAGCGTGCTGGTGGCCGCATCTCCCGTTACCCTCTAACAGGGAGCATGCTTACGTCGGTCATTCACAAATGCCTGGCGCGGCCATGCGCCCTGCTAGAGGGATAGCAGGGATCAGGACTCCGCTAACACGTGCGCTGTTGGCATGGGAAAGAAGGTGAGTTTATGGGCAACCTGGGGGGTTTCACACAGCTGGGCATCCCGATTCTGGATGGTCTAATAGGTCTAATATATAGACCCACATTAATAATACCTGTAATTTTTTGGTACCACCAAGACCTGAGGGCAAATACCCAACTCTGCCCCTAAAAGACTCTGATCCTACACCTGTTGCTCCTGTGTTGCTTAATGTATTATTGTTGTTTGTTTTTTTTAAAATGTATAATAGGTTGCGTCTGTGAATGCTAAACATGATGTCTGTTTCAAAAAGCCCAGAAGAGGACCAACCATCAGATTGTGGCTTCCTGAACGAAATGCGATTTCAAAGTGTTTGGAGAACCCCTATGATTGTAATGTAGTCTACAGCAGTGTTTAGTCCTATTATACCCTTTACTGCTATCCTAATTTTTTTTTTCTAGATATTTCCAGGTGTCTCTGTAATGAGCAGGTGAAGATCAGAGGTGTTATGCATTTCCTTAGCTTGCCCTGTTATGCAATTGCTTAGTGCTGTAATGCATGACCGGATTTTGCGATGTGCAGATAGTGCGGCCATCAACCTAGAGGGGCAATTGAGCACCAGACTATGGCCCTTATTTATCAAGGGCTAGCACCAGGTAGTGTCTGACGAGCTCCAGGTACCACCAGCTATTGGCGGCTACCGAATCAAGTACGCCCGGCGGCGGTCACAATGACGCATTTATCACGCTAAATGAGGCTAGCACCGGCGAGAGCGTCAGCTAGCGCGGGATTCATCATGTAGCCGACTGCAACGAACAGCGCCGCTGCTAATCCCATCACAGCGACAGGTATGACCTGGCGCTCCCTGGCGTGGTCCAATGCATTTCAATGGAGCAATCTTTAAATAATCATAATTAATTGCTATTACTGTTTTTTTTTTTTTTTTTTTTTTTTTTAAATGTCAAAAATTCTGTGACCACTTCTGCAATGTTAGGAATTTTTTTAAAGTAAAAAAAAAAAAAAAAAAAATATTGTGCAGAATTGATATTACAGGTCTGATATTCATGTATTCATATTACAAAATGTTTAGAAAAACTTGTATAATTTTTCCATATAAAAAAAAAGGTTGTTTGGGGGTTAAAAACTACTTTACACACATCGCCGCCAGCGCTCTGGGGTTTAAACAAGGAATTCACAGCGCGAGAAATTTTTGAGCGTGATTTTTTAATAAATCTGCAGCAAGCCGTTCGCTCTGGCCATTCGCTGTCAGGCGCACCCATACAACGCGGAACCTGTGAAACAGCGACCCCTAACCCCGTATTCAACATTACCGCACACCGACTGAGTCGCTGACAACAAGCAAACCCCGGCCAAGCACAGCGAATACTAGCTGGCGCTGTGAAAATCACGCTACTGGCGCTCATCTGTCGCTACCTGGCGCTATTAATGAATCGGCCTCTATGACTCCATTGAGTTTTGGATGTAGCAAAACCATCTTTTTACTCTTTTCAACCCACATATTTCTTCTTTGCCACATTCCCCACTTATTTCTATTTTTTCACATTGCCTCTATATTTCTCTCTTTTAAGCATTCCTTCCATATTTTTTTCTTCATCTTTTACTCTGTTTTCTATTCCCTCCACCTTTCTCTCTCTTCCACATTCAATCAATCTGTCTTTTTCACATTACCTCCATCTTTCTTCTTCTTCCACATTCCCTCCATCGTTTTTGTTTTTTCACATTCCTTCTCCTCCTCACGTCTGCATTCCGTTCATTTCTCTGTCTCATTCTGGTTTTTCCCCTCATCTATATTTCATCATCATCATCTTGATTTATCCTCTCATTTCCCTCTTCTCATACATTCTCTCTTATCTATCTCTGTTGTTGTTTTGAGAGTTAATGTATATGTGTGTGTTTGGGGGGCCTGATTTCTTACACAGTGCTCTAAACCTATGGTTGGTCCTTAAAGTGGACTAAAATCCACAGAACTTGTAAAATACATTTGGCCACAGCCTGTGCCAATACTCCCTTCTTAGGGCATAGAACTAGAAATATAGTATATTTCTGCCTTTCGAATTGTCCTAGAACACTGATTTATTTGCTGTCTGTCAGTGTGAGATGGTAGGCGATCAGTCGTTGCTTAGGTGTGGCAATGACACCATTGCCACACACAACAGTGGCAATGAATGGATGAGGCAGAGCTTTACAGCTAAAACAGGAGACATTAGGGTCGATTCAAAGAAACATGTAACAGCTTTGATTTTGGTGCCGATCATCCTATTATTTCCGATCGCTCGTGCGTTCGTATGAACTTGCGAGTGATTCTATAAGCAAATACGTTTCTTTCCTAAAATGTACGTCCGTTCGTATGGCAGTTCGCGAATCAGACCTATGTCAGTTTCCATCCTGAATTTTCCGTTTCATTTCTCAGTTTGCAACATTGGTTTTGCCCTTTTTCCTTTTTTGTCTGGACGTAAATCCTTCTGATCTTGCGGCTGCGCACTACAAACTTACCTCATTAAAGTGCATTCTAAATATTTGGTCTTTTATTTTTCTTTATTTCATTCATTTTGTAGTAACCAACCATTAATGAATGCATTTGCATAAGTAAATCTTACTTTGTTTAATTTTTAGTTAACTTGCATTTTTTACTTGTGGATTGAATTTTAATATTTTGGCTTCAAATGGTACAACTTAAAATTTTGGGTGTAGTTACCCACACCCTCTACATACAGATTTGCTCTCCAAAATTAAAAAACACCCAGCAACTTCAGCATGTTATGAGCCTAGAAACAGCCAAGATGGCGGCTCAGGTATTCTCGGGCAGCCTGCAAACAGAAAGGGCCTTGTGACTGTGTTGCTCTGCATTCTTTGATTTCTGACCTTTCCGTGCCCCCAGCTCTGCTGTGTCTGTGCAAAATACAGCAGTAACCCACATCCTGCACTTTATCCCGCTCTCCTCTCCTCAGTAAGTGTGATGCATCTGACCAAAGATGTGCTTAAATAATTAAACAAAGCAAAGGTAAACAACTACACCAATAAATGCAATCTAAAAATATTATTCTAGTACATAAATTTAAAAATAAATAACAAAGGACATAAGTTTCTTTAATTAACGCAAATATATTGCAAAATAAAGGTTTACATGCAAAGGACTAATTAAGGTCCACATTAAAATGCTTTTATAAGGCATACATGAATCAGGTATGCATTGCTATACAATTTATGGCCTCGGCCATGCTGATACATGCAGTTCATTGGAGCTCAAGACGCGCAGACTCCTCCACATAGCCAAAAAACCTGTTCAAGAACAGCAATCCGACTGCTAAAAGGTGTCGGCAGTGGCTTTCTTTTAAAACGTATTTAGAGGTTGGAAAACTGCTCTCTGAATCACACCTAAACACATCCGATTATCCTAAGTTTTACGTTTTGATCCTAAGTTTTAGGATTTGATCCTAAGTTTTACGTTTTCATCCTAAAATTTAGGAACGAACTTCCGATGATCGTAAGAGCATATACGCATTCGTACGTAGGCTCGTGCGAGTCGGAAATGGCCAAAAAAACAGGAAAAAATGACTAACACCCACCCAAACTTACGATTCTCGATCCGAAATCAATTAACTTTTGCTCTTTGAATCGAGGGGATTATCTAGGATCAGATTGAAGCAGGAGCGGTGAAAATTGGCAAAAGGTACTCATCGGGGGAGCAATTTAGGGGATGCTAGTTAAAAATGTGGTTTTTGGTCCGCTTTAATTTGTTTTAGCCTTTCTCTACTACCCGCCTTATGCAAAATATTTGTACCAACAAAGCCCTTCATAGTGATGTCTCTGCATGTTTATTTTCAATATTATATATGCTTCAGTGTCTAAACACTCTGGCGCCAGCACTGCCAGCTGGCACTAGGAGTGTCCTCACTCATGGGAAGCAGCGGCCATCTTTCTGTGGCTCTGGTCCACTGAATATTCTAACCTGACCCTGCCACTGACAAGAAGGGGATTGCGAAGCTGAGGTAAGTTTTACAGCAGCACTTGCTGCATACTCTGCGTCCTCCGCCCCTAAAGTTTGGGTCCCTATTGATTTCACCGTGGACAGGGCTCGGCCAAAGTTGCCAGGCCCGAACTTGCGGATCACTCATTCCTACTCTTACTCATCCTACTCCTACTCATTCCTGATCTCCAATCACTGTAGAGCTAGTTAGAGATGTTTTCACACTGGAGAATATCATCGGTCCCCATGGTTTTTCTTTAGTAATTACACTAATGTAATAAATAACTAAATATAACTCTATGGAACATTTTCCCTACACGTTACATACAGTATATGTATGGTATTTTGTACTTCTTTAGTCTAATTGTGTTAACTTTGTTCACTTTATTTATAACTACCTCTGTGCAGATAATTAGACTGTTGCTGCTTTATCAGTTTACTAATAATGATAATGCATCACTGATTAAAGCCAATTTTTTTGTTTTCGCACCATCCTCCTTTAAGGGAAATAAAAAAAAAAGAAATTCTCACATCATAACACTAACTGTGCTGCCTGCCTATTAGATGTGATTTTAACAATATTACATTAATGATGATGAAGTGTTCCTTACGTCAATTAGCGCAGCGTTAACCAGGATGTACTCTCATTAAGAGCATAGAATTTTTTCGTGGTGGCGCCCATTATTACAAATGATATGCAAATGGGGATAAATGACACGCACGCACCTCAGTTGCTTCGAATTATGAATTGCTTATGAAGTCTGCTTGGGAAAGTGAAAATGGGAAAAAGAGACATCAGGATGTCACACTGCGACTCTCATAATGTAGAAAATGACAATTTATGGTGCACAGCGAGAGGTACAAAAGCATTACAGTGATGTAAAGACATAGCATCATGTGTGAATCATAGAGCCTGTGACATATATAATAGAAACACGCAATGACACATGATGCTATTTATCTGCTCCTCTTTCACAGTAATGATGCCATGTTTGGAGAAGGTAGACTGAAAAACATTTGTTTGCTGCTCGATGGATATAGATTTGTGGGAATGCCACAATGAGAAAACTGCCATTTAAAAAAAGCTTGAGAAAATTGCAACAAGCTATGACAACCAATCCAATTTCAGGTCAATGGAAGATGACTTTTGATTCTGATTAATTGGAAAATGTTTGGTGTGTGCCTTACTATATTAGAAATCTAGCAAGGGTAAACCTTACAAGTAAATATCAGTGTCAGGTTATACGGAATTCATTTTACAATTATTTTTTCTGCAATGCCAACATTCTAAGTGAACATTTTCAAGTTTGGTAATTTCATGAGATTTTACAATCCTGCAGCTTTTGAGCATGTTTCTAAAAATAAAAGATCTGTGGGTACTGAAGTAATTGAAGTTACGTTTTATACAGCGGCGACAAGTCTAACAGTGCCAAATATTGTGATGCATTATCTCTCCCTCCTGCTTAGATTATGGGGGTCATGTTAAAGATTTGGTGAAGCAAGTGAAATCTGGGTGCACATTTGGGTGTGAGCTTTTTAGCTTTAACATGCAAAAAAGTGTTATGAAAAATGTGTTTTAATGTTCTAATTTTTCCGACAAAATCACTGGCATGCGTGATGGGGCATGTTTAAATGTGAGGTAATCATTTTTCAAATAAAGCAAGAATTTTTTTTAAAAGTTTGAAAACACTCACATGTGCACCCAGACTTAAACTTGCTTCACTAAATCTTTAGCATAAGCAAACAAGATGAGTCATTCTGAAAAGCCTACTCGTTCCTTAGTAAGGGTTACATTGTGTTACATTGTTATAGACAAGGAGCAGTTGATCTATCTTAATTGTTTCTATTGTAATCAACCTTGATACATTGTAAAGCAGTCATGAGCCTGCTATTGAAATTAAAATCATTTACAGATAGCTTGCAGCTCAATGTATGTATTGAGCTGTGTGAGGAAGAGAACACTTAAGATTGTTGTCTCCTCTGTATATTGCAGTATGCCTTTCCGACCCTCTTGAATACACAGCTACCATTTCTGCTTTTCTTTTATTGAAATGATATTGCACCTTTTCATCATGTTTGTACAGTATAAATGCCCCATGTCAATCTGTTGGCTGTCTCTGTTGAGACAAAGAAATCAGACATAGAGACAGGGGCCACAAGGATCATGGCTTCAACCAGGTCCGTGCCCACTACAAGGTATCCTAACACTCCAGCTCCCATTTTGTTTCACTACAGCCTATAAAGTAAAACTCAGATTCAGACCCCCGCTCCCTGTATTTGTCCCCAGCTACCGTAAAGCTTGCGGAAGAATTACTAAGTACTTGACATAGGCAGTGGTGCCACAAAGAGGGAGGATGATTTGAAATCTGCATATAAATTGTGGGTCTGGAGAGTTTTTGCAACCTTTTAATAATTGTTACCTTAGCGTGTTGTGTTACACACTGTTAAATAAGAGAACATTTCTTAAAAATGTGATTTGGGAAATTCAACAAAAAATTACATGTGTTCCTAATGCCCTCGATGTACAGCGGGTCTCCCCCTGACTCCGGTGACGGCGGCAGCTCCAATGTCCTTGTATTATGATAAGAGACGGAAATGCACAACCCTTAAGTATATAGTTAAAGTAGACACTAAATGATAGGGTGCTGCAAAGGCCCCAAAAACTCTGTATATTTCCAAACAACAAGCAATCTAAACCAATATTGGGCAGCACACCAGAGCAATAATTATGCCAAAGAAGTTCCCATTATTGCATAGAAAAGAATACACTAAATAAACACCAAGAAAGAATCAATAAAATCAATCAAAAATAGGGGATACATACATATCTTTCCCCAAGTCAGAGTAAGGCAGTCTTAGCCAATTTGCCAACCACAGTATGGACGTCACACATGTGCGAGTTATACTGGACCATCAGATTCCCAGGGCCCATCCTACTACCAATATGATAAGAGGATGGGTGGAGTTAGTGTGTTGGGCGATGGATTTGATGCAAAGATCAGAACAGGAATCTGAAAAATAGACCGTGCTGGATCCTAAATGGTATGTGATAGGCTCTTTCCAGCAGGTAGGTTGTTGTAGGAATCGGAGCATCAGCTCGAAGATAAGAAGGTAAATGATGCTGGATCCTTAGCGGTAAGTATGTAGCTGCGTCTCATTTGTATCATTCCTTCATACATCGCCAGGGAGACCATGCGCATTAAGGGGGTTATTTAAGAAACGCTAACGCCACGTAGTGCCATGTAGCGTCCGGTGAACGCCGGGCGCAACATGTTAAAACCATAAATATGAAAGTCAATCTGGTGAGCGCCATGTAGTGTCAAATGTTTTACTAGCGGGGGCTCAGTGTAAAGCGCCGGCGCTGTGTGTTCAGCAGCGCCATGTACCTGTCACTCAGTAGCGCACTCCCATACATTTCAATGGTGTTTTATTTGGTTGTGTATAAATAACGTTTTCCTAAAGTAATGTTCTAAATTTTTGGTTTAAATGATTGTGTGGCCTCTCCTGTCCAGCAGCCATTGCAGTGTCATTGTCACAGTATTAAAACAATGTCATTCCATGTCATTCCATGTGTTTTCGCTCTGGTGCTAGTGTATATGTGTTGAGAAACAGACTTTTTGCACATAGTGATTGGAACTCGATGCTAGAGTGCCCAGTTTAAAGCACCAACGCTAGTTGTGTGTAGTTTTTTCTTAAATATGGGCTTCAGCGCAGAGTGACGGACGCCCTTAACTGTCGCTACCTATCATTCACTGGATCATTGTTCTATTGTTAGATGTATCGTCGTCTTGGGTGCTTTGACTTCGGGACACAACCTAGCGTTCTACATTGGCTCTGCAGTGAATCAGGGAGAGCTTCTACAGCGCCCTCGAGACATTACATTTATTACTGCTGGACAGGGTACTACACTGTCACTTGGTTATAGTGCCAGACACCCGCTTGCAGCGGATGCTCTAAGCACCACTACATAGACACTCAAATGGCAATATGTGGCGCTAGTCTTAAATTAGCCTCCCCGTGTTTTTTTCTTTGGTGGGACCTCCTACAACAAGCTTGCCTGCTGGAAAGACTGCCTTACTCTGAATTAGAGAAAGATATGTATGTATCGCCTGTATTTGATTCATTTTCCTGATTCTTTCTTGGTGCTTACTTTGTATTATGTGGTGTATTCTTCTCTATACAATAAATGTTAACTACTTTTGCATAATCATTGCTCTGGTGCGCTGACTGCCCACTATTGGTTTAGATGGCTCCAGTGTCCTACTCTTTATCCAGTGATCAGGCTCCTCTTCTTTCTTGAACTGTAGCGGTCTTCCCTTCAGCATCCAGCATAGCCCTCAAAGACTTCGGCTGGAGGCCGGTAGCTGATTAGCTGCCAGACTGCTGCCAATTTACACACCGTAGGACTTAGCGGGCAGCACTGTGCTGAGTAATGATGGAGCTGGGCTGGTTTAGGCTCTCCACAGTCCACTTATTATACGTATGATGATGGTAAACACTGTGCATTCAGTCTTTTAATAGTGGGTCTAATGTCACAATGTTACAACAATGTCATTCCATGTGTTTTCTCTTTGTTACTGGTGGATATGTGTTCAAAAACAGACTTTAATCACACAGCTATAGCGACCAGCTTTAGAGCACCAATGCTGTGTGTAGTTTTTTGGTAAGTATGGTGTGAGTCGCTGAGAGTTGGTCGCACAGAGCTTGCGCTACCTTACGCTCCCTGCAGCGCTGTACTGGTGTTACAGCGCCCAGCGCATTCATCAATGCGGGCCGGGTTACTACAGCGACCTAGATGCTCTGTTACAGCACCCGATACCAACTTACAGCGTCTACTAGAGGTTGCTCTAAGCACCGCTATACAGACACTCAGCTGCCGATACCTGGCGTTAGTAATGAATAAGCCTCCACATCTCTTATATTTACCCTGTGTGCAAGATAACTTTCCAAGCAAACCAACTATGAAATATTACCACCCATTGAGAAGATCCCGCAGTAATCTTAAAAACTTACCTAGTTTACTAAAGCTACGAATTTCATATATTTAAACCGTGAAAATATTATTTAGTGATATCTACTATGACATGCCAGCCAAAAACAATACTAAGACTATGCAAAATATTTAATATCCCAACATGGTATACTTTATATACTTATAAGTGCTGTGCAGCTACTGCTGATAAATTGCAGGAACTGAGCTTCCTACCAGGGCTACATTACATACTATTCACATCCACTTCATTATTGCATGGAGCGAGCTGACACACAAAAGCCCATCTCTGGAAATTTATAACCCTAGAAAGTCCTGCAGTTGCATTAGGCCCTAATAAATCATTTTACTAATAAAATACAGACTTTATTATTCTGCCTGTCTGTTGATTGTGGTATTTGTTATTAGAGAAAAGAAGTGGCGTTTATCTAAATATATTTACAATTGGCATCTCCAAATATGTTTGACTACCCCAAAAGTATACTTTAGAAGAAGATAAGGAAAAAAAACTCAATGCAAAGTAAGTTCAAGAAAATGAATAAAGGGGGGTGGGAGCAGCTCAATCACTATTATTTATACAAAATTATTATTATTATTCAGGGTCTGGGAACTGTCCCAACTTTGGGGACTCAAAAATAAGAGTAGGGACCACACTAAACACAGAGTGCCTTGCCGGGGCAGTGTGGCTTCCACATGTATCTGCAGATATGTGCAACCAAATTTCTGTCCTTCCACATAGTTAGACATGTTTGGTGCTTAATACTTAGATGATGAGAGGGTTAAACTGGGCGGTAAATTGGTTCCCAGGCCCTGAATAATAATGATGATAATTTTGTATAAATAATAGTGATGGAGCTACTCCCACCCCCTTTGGGTGCATCAGACATGGCGGCCAGTTTGGTTTGTCTTTGATCCCCTCTCTCATTGTTGAACTGATATCTCAATAAAAGAGCTTTAGAGGTTTGAAATACCAGCTACACATATTTCACAATAAAAGATTCTGATATCAGTATATGTCTTAGATTTGTTTAGATATGCCACATATTCTAGGGCAAAAAACAATTCTTTTTATCCAGCAGGCTTAAAGTGGACCAACACCACTATCCTGGGTTCTGGTCTACTTCCGCGGGGCACCCCGATCGGGGGTGCCCTGCTGAGTGAAACCCCCCAGGTCGCCCTAAAAAACTCACCCCATCCCGCTCCTATGCGAGCGCTCGTCCAATCAGAACGCTCAGAGCCGCTGTGGTTGTCCGTCGCTTGTCCGTATATACCACGGCGGCTCTGAGCGTTCTGATTGGACGAGCGCTCGCATAGGAGCGGGATGGGGTGAGTTTTTTGAGCACGCTGGAGGCCGCATCTTGCGCTTCCCGCTAACAGGGAGCGTGCCCGCACTGGCCATTCACAAACGGCCGGCGCGGGTGCTCGCCTGGCTGGAGAGAAGGCTCGCACATGCACCGTTGGAATGGGGGATAAGGTAAGGTTTCTGGGTGTCCTGCGTGGTTTCACACAGCGGGGCATCCCGATTTTGGATACCCCACGGGGAGGGATCTGATCGGCCCGGGAATCTTACAGATTCCCGGGCTGATCCCCCCTGGGTGTTGGTCCACTTTAAACTAACATTTTAACTTGAATCAGAAGATGTTTTTCAAGTTTCATATGCAATTAGTAATTAGTAACATTGTGAGATCTCTATTCTAAGTATGTCACACACCCCGCTTCAAGATAATCATTACATGTGGGTATTATGGTCTGAAGAGGGCGATCTGCAGAGATGATTGGAGGAAAGAAAGCCCCTCCCAGTCCATAAATACCTGGGACCTCCCACTCATTACCCAGTTTTCCATCTCTGCAGACGGCGAGCAAGTCAGAAGATGATGTCTCCTCCTTGCACAGGGGGATTTCAGGTAGCCGGGTTTATTCCCGGCCCGCTTTTCTCTCTATTTCCACCCGGTTATGTTTTTTATAAGTCCCAATACACATGCCTCCCAGTCTAGGCTGTATCCCGGGTGAGGGTAGAAGGGCACTTTTAGTGCTCTGGAGCCATGCTCCACCGCGAAACCCTGTACCAGAGGGTAGGCGGTTATCCGGGCTGGTGACCCTGGTTTGGGATGCCCTGTCCCTTGGCCCCCCTTTCCTGATGCCCTTCTCCTGTGGAGGTGGGGATAAAATGTCGGGGGCCACCTTTTTTACCTCAGAGTTAGGATTTATTTATTGTGCATTGTTTCACTTTAACAGCGGCGCTTGCTGCTACTGGCGCCAGAGCTGAGGAGAACTTTTCTCCTCAGAAGTTGTAGTTGGGGGCTGGGGCCGGCTGTTGGCGCTGGCTTGTCCCCCTGGCTTTACTGTTTTTGTTGCGGTGACTACCGCAATGGCCGCGGCGCGGTTATTTGCGCTGGCGGTTCCCTTAATCTTGTGAGGGGAGATCTGGCGCTGGCCACAGTGGGCGGGGCCGGGCGATTGCGCGTCGCCGCGGCCCGCACTATTACATCCCTGGGGTCTTTGTGGTTACCGGCGCCGCGGTTGCTGTTCTTGCCATGGCGCCGGTATATGCGCTATAGTGTTTTTCTGAGGTAATTTACCTCACACATTTTGCCATTAGGGGCGGGGCCGGGCTGTTGAGCGGGACGCCACGGCCCGCCCCAGTTAGGCAGACCCACTGCGGAGCCCGCTTTCCGCTCTGTGAGGGGGCGGAGCTACGCATATCGCACACTCCGCGCTGGCCACGCCCACAGGATCCTCTCTGCCTCTGTGAGCTGCGTGTGTGGTGGACGCCATTTACCTCACGCAGGAAGGCACAGTGAGTGGCCCTATGGGCCCCCTATATTTCTATATTTCTATATATATATATATATATATTTACTTATATGTAACCCTTTATATCCGGCAGTCTTTCAGGTAGAACGCCTTAGGTTTTAAGGGGTCTTCTTCCGGTCCTTGGGTCCCTGGGTTAAATTCCATGTTAAAATCCTCCCACTTGGGACAATTATAAGGGCATCCCGGGTTGCTTACTAGCGTAATTCCCTCGGTCATTGCGACTACATATAAGTTCACCGTATGGAGGCATCCCCAGATACCGGGCTCCCCTCGGGGCGATCCCGGAAGTGCATGGGCTGTGGGGTATCCCTAACAGGGGATGACGTATTTCTATGTATACCATGTGCACAGCAGACTATTACACGGCAGTCAGAACCCCAGGCGTCTGGGTCAGCACCGCCGGCGTCATCCCCTTCCCAACCCGTCTTGGCCTGTGTCCCGTGTGACGTTGTCACGGGTGGGCAGTCGCAATCTGATGTGTGTGCTAGATTGACTAATATTGAAAAATGTATTTCTTCTGCGGTTGCCAAGAAGGCTCCAGCTAAGAGAAAGCATTTGTCACCTGTCCCACCGACATTTGAATATGACGATGAGGATCGCCTGGATTGGTCAGATTACTCCCCTCTGGAGGAAGGGGAGCTATTTGACGAATCGGATTATTTGGACGACCAGCATTGTTGGCGCGGACTCTGAGAAGGGGTCAGGGAGTTCTTTGGATACTCCTAACGTCCTTGCTCAGATGTTTGAGGTTCTGGCTATTTCTCCTCCGGAGGTTGCTCCTCATCAACAAGGGGAGTTTTATGAGGAATCCAAGCCGCGCTTGGAATTCCCTAATCAAAGGCGTTTTGATAAGATTATTTCTAAGGAATGGGAGAGGCCGGCTTGGCTCCCAGGCATTCCTCAGAGTTGGGATAAAAGATATCCTTTCCCTTCGGACACGGTTAAGCGCTGGACGTCCCCCCCTGAGGTGGATGCACCAATTCTGGGGTTATCCAATTCAGCCGTTTTTGAATAACCCCGATTGCTCTTCTCTTAAAGATGGAGGGGATAAACGAATTGACCAGATGGCTTGTCATGGTTTCGCCAGTATTAGGGCAGCTATACGGCCTTTTTTGCGCTCCATCTCTGCTGGTGGTGGCTACCAGGTCGGTGGTCAGAGACTTGTTGTCATCTTCCGGTTTGCACCTGGACAGTGACAAATTTCTGGGACTTAAAACGTTGTGAGTTATTCTTGTCTTTCATGTTAGCCGCCTTGGGGAGCTTCTGCTCTGATGGTGACTATAAGGCGTTCAGTTTGGTTGCGCCAGTGGGCGGCCGACTTTGGGTCAAAAAAGTCGCTGACGTCTCTCCCATTCGTGGGGCTATGGCTTTTTGGAGAAGAATTGGATTCAGTAGCTAAGGGGGGTAAGTTACCTCAACGCAAGAAGCAACGACGTCCCTTTCGCGGGGCGGCTTCTTTCAATCATTCCTTTCGCGGATCCAGAGCAGGAAGAGGTTTCGCCTTCCCTTCCACTAGAGGAGATTCCTGGAATAGGGGCAGAGGACGTGCCCGCTCAGGATACAACTGGGGTTCAAAACCCAAAACCTGCGAACAAGCCTGCTCAGCAATGAGGGGGCGCCCTCACCCGTGCGGGTGGGGGACGGCTGCGACACTTCTCTCTGATCTGGATTCGGGAGGTTTCGGACAAATGGATCCGGGAAGTCGTGCCTCCGCTTTTCTTCAGGTCTAGGGAGCCCCCGGACGCACCTGGCGCACAGGGGCTTCGGGAGGCGTTTTCAAGTCTTCTGGAGATAGAGGTCATCTCGCCAGTGCCCCTATCAGATCAGGGTCGGGGATTTTACTCAAATCTGTTCACGGCCCCCAAAAAGGATGGCTCTATCGGCCCATCCTGGATCTGAAGATCCTCAACAGGTTTATCAGGCTGCGAAAATTTTGCATGGAATCGCTTCGTTCAGCTATCCGCGCTCTCCGTCAGGGGGACTTCATGACGTCCATAGACATCAAGGACGCTTTCCTCCATGTTCCGATTTTTCCCGCGCACCAGAGATTCCTCAGGTTTGTGGTGGAAGATCGGCACTTTCAGTTTGTAGCTCTTCCTTTTGGTCTTACCACAGCTCCAAGGGTTTTTCACCAAGGTGCTCGCTGGGGTGATGGCTCTTCTTAGAGCACAGGGAATTCGCATAGTGCCATATCTGGACGATCTCCTCATCATGGCATCATCATTCAGCCAAGCGGAATTGGACACCAGGACGGTAATATCCACTCTGGAGAGGTTCTGCTGGGTGATCAACTACCCCAAGTCCTCCTTTTACCCGTCCAGGATAGTATCCTTTCTGGGAATGTCTCTGGATACAGATCAGGCCAGAGTGTTCTTTCTTCAATCCAAGGTTCTTTTGATTCAGGAATTGATTCGGTCGCTCATGTCCATTCCTCGTCCGACCATTCGACTAGGAATGAGACTGGTGGGGTTGATGGTGGCCTCCTTCGAGGCAGTCCCCTTTGCCCAGTTTCACACGAGGACGCTACAACTCCATCTATTGTCTGTCTGGAACAGATCTCCTCTGTCGCTGGATCAATTCTTTCTGATGTCTCCCCGGGTTCGCCGACCACTCAGGTGGTGGCTGAACTCAACCAATCTGTTGAAGGGCAGGTCTTTTCAGACTCCTCGTTGGAAGGTGGTCACCACGGATGCCAGTCTCTCAGGATGGGGGGGCTTCTGGAAGGATCTGCAATTTCAGGGGTTGTGGGGACCCCTGGAAGCCCACGAGCCTATCAACATTCTGGAATTGAGAGCCATCAGAATGGTTCTTTTTCGTTTGACTCATCTCCTGCAGGGCTTGCCGGTCCAGGTTCGGTCGGACAATCGGACGGCGGTTGCCTACATCAATCACCAGGGAGGGACTCGCAGCAGGAGTGCCCTCAGGGAAGTGTCGTTGATTCTGGACGGGGCGGAGAGCCACGTCCCGTGCATCTCGGCAGTTCACATTCCGGGAGTAGAGAACTCGGAGGCGGACTCTCTGAGTAGGTGGTCAGCCCGCAAGGGGGAGTGGCCTCTCAGTCCCAAGGTGTTTCGTTCGATTTGTCTCAGGTGGGGTTCACCGGTGGTGGACCTCTTTGCCTCCCGTCACAATCACAAACTTCCGGCATCTGTGTCTCTGGCGAAGATTCCGCTAGCCTTCGCGACAGACGCCATGTCCCTGAACTGGAGGGATCTGGGGTTTCTGTATCTGTTCCCTCCGTTTCCCATGGTAGCCAGAGTAGTGCGCAAGCTGGCTCTGGAAGGAGCGGCAGCAATTCTGGTGGCTCCAAGGTGGCCAAGACAGGTTTGGTTCGCAGACGTGGTAAGGTTAGCAGAAGATCAGTTCGTTCTGCCCCTGCTGCCGGATCTGCACACATAGGGTCATCTACGTTGCCCCAATTTACCAACGCTGGCTTTGACGGCGTGGCTGCTGAAACCTCCATCTTGAAGGAGGAAGGTCTTTCTTATGCGGTTATTCAGACTCTTATTAGCGCTAGGAAGAGGTCTTCTTCTTCCGTTTACTATAGGGCTTGGAGGTCTTATATTGATTGGTGTGAGACTAGGGCTTTCCCTTGCAGGGAATTCTCTATTTCTAGAATCCTGGAGTTCCTGCAACACGGTTTGGATATAGGGCTCCAACTTAATACTCTGAAGGGGTCTGCCCTGGCGGTGTTTTTCCAAAGATCTTTTGCGCTTCATCCGCTGGTTAAGACCTTTTTCCAGGGGGTTACGCACGTGCGGCCCCCTAGGAAGGCTCTGATTCCGGTTTGGGATTTGAATTTGGTTCTTTCTGCTCTTCAGGGTCCTCCCTTTGAGCCCTTGCATGATATTGCCTTGTCTTCCCTTACTCAGAAGGTGGCCTTTTTGGTAGCTATCACTTCTGTTCGGCGTGTTTCTGAGTTGGCGGCTCTGTCCATTCAGGTCCCGTATTTTGAAAGACATCAGGACAAGGTGGTTTTCCGTTTTAACCCGGATTTCCTTCCTAAGGTGGTTTCTGCCTTTTCACTTAAATCAAGACATTGTTTTGCCCTCTCTGTGTCCTAATCCCAGTAACGAAAAGGAGAGGGTCCTGCATTCCCTGGATGTGGTTCGAGTTGTGAAGTACTATTTGGTGGTAACGTCTGCCTTTCGTAAGACTGATGCCTTCTGTGTGGTACCCTCTGGGTCCAAGAAAGGTTTGGCGCCCGCTAAGTCTTCCATCAGTAAATGGATTCGTCAGGCCATTGTCGGGGCCTTTTCTGCTAAGGGGAGAAATCCTCCCCTTCGTGTTACAGCTCATTCTACTCGTGCGGTTGGGGCTTCCTGGGCATTTCAGCACCAGGCCTCTGTTGAGCAAGTTTGCAGGACCGCTACCTGGTCTTCTGTTCACACTTTTTCAAAGTTTTTACAAGGTTGATGTTTGGGCCTCAGCGGATGCTGTTTTTGGCCGCAAAGTTCTGCAGGCTGCAGTAGTTTAAGTTGTGCTTTATGCCTTGTTTTGGATCCCCACCCTTTATGGACACTGCTTTTGGATGTCCCACATGTAATGATTATCTTGAAGCGGGGTGTGTGACATACTTCGAATAATACCATTTTGTGAATACTCACCTTGTAAAATGGGTATTATAAGTATGTCACACACCTCGCTTCAACCCGCCCTTTTGTATTCTGGATCCATCGTTTTGTGAACTTTGCGTTGTTATGACTAATATTTGGCTCTTCCTGGTCCCTTACCTTACTGCTTTCTTTATACTGGGTAATGAGTGGGAGGTCCCAGGTATTTATGGACTGGGAGGGGCTTTCTTTCCTCCAATCATCTCTGCAGATCGCCCTCTTCAGACCATAATACCCACATGTAATGATTATCTTGAAGCGGGGTGTGTGACATACTTATAATACCCATTTTACAAGGTGAGTATTCACAAAATGATATTTTCTAACAGTGGAAATGTTGAAGATCTCTGTCGCTAACGGGAAAGTCCACTTTTGATGGCTTTTTTGAAAGTGTATGTGTTATTTTGTGTACCAAAATAATTTCCTTAATGTGCAGAGCTGATCTAGTTTTTAGTTTTAGTTCTAGTTTTAGTTCTTATGATTACAAATGTGTGTTTTATGGAAGCGGTTTACTACCTGCAATCTGTCACCATTGGCAACGTACACAAGACTGTACACCAAGATCTACAAGAAGAGAGAGGAAGGCCCTCTACACATAGAACACTGCTCCCTCACCTCAGCAGTGGTTATTGCAGCAGTATTCTGTGTGTATAGGAATCAATTCTGTCTTCCTGTAGATCTCAGTGTACAGTCTTGGCACACCATCTTGGGGTGTTGGCTTCAGATGCCGAGCACCCTTGCTCCCCTTCCGTTGTGCACGCACACGCTCTCTTAATGCTCTCCGGCAGCTGTGTGATTCTAGTGACCCACAAGAGGGAAGTCTGAACAGACCAATGAGCCCAGGACTTATTGTGGCTCTATTAGCCCTTATTGTTGTGTTGTATTGTCTTCTGATTGCTCCTATAAAGTTTACCCAGCCCATTTCGCCATGCCCGTTATAGTGATTAGCTTGGATGCGTTATTGTAGTGGCCTGTGTTTCAAGTAGTTGACTGTATGACCTTGACCTTCTGCTTTTCACTTGGATCTTAAATTTGTCTTATCTCTGTATTTTGGCATGTGGTTTTGGACTGACTTCCAGTGTATGACCGTTGGCTACCATTAGAATAACTGTTTACCCCCCCCCATGAGTGCTCACCCACTTGTGGTCCCAGGACATATTGCTTGTGCCTTAAAACCACGGGGGCATCCGTACAAAGGAACCCATGCCCAAGGTCCTGATAAATGGGGACTTGTCCACTAATGGTGAATCGTCGTGAAGATTGGGCAATATCCCTCTAAACTGAGTTCTGCATATGGTTGAGCCTTACATGCCTGGGGTCTGGCTGGATCAATAACCGTACTTTTGCCAGGTCATTTATCTGCGTTTTTCTTTTGCCCATGTGTGAAAAGAGATCTCCTACTGGTCTTTAACAGGAGCATCTTGACAGCCTTATGGATTAATCCCTTTGGATACTACCTGCCATATGGTCCTGATTCTTGCTTTTGTGATTTCATGTTGATGGTCCGGCTTTCCCAGTGACTTTCGCTTGACTCTGGGAGAACTCGTGTTTGACTTTTAACTTTCTACTCATTTATGACCTCTTGGTTGTGACCAGTGGCCTCAGCCTATCTAACCACTCAAGAACTTGTGGTAGTGACCTCTGCTGTAACTTATGGACGCGTAACGTTTATGGCAGTGACCACAATGGTGATGCTTACTGTGTCACAGGAGCCTTGAGCAGCCATTAATATGCTGAAAGGAGGCTCAGCTCCTCCTGTGCCATCTAGCTGCCTAAAGCATGTTCCTCGCCGTAAAACTCATCCCTCCACTAAAAGGTACTCCATCTCCAGGTATGTTTTATGCAAGTGGTCATCTGGAAAGCATTTGCCCCTAATGAAGTAACAACTTCTCAGTAGGAATTAGGTTCATCTTATGAGGCTGCTGTGCAGGTAACATAGGAGCCAGCTGGTGATAGTATATAAATGAAGCTTTTGGAATTAGTTATTATGCCCTGATATATGAGAGTTTTCACATTTGGGAAAAGCAAAGGGTGGATGCATCTGTAGATCTCCATGTTTGCTCCCTGTTGGTGTGCCCCCAAGAATTTGTGATACTACTTCACATTCCACCTTAACTTTTCCCGCACAACAAACATTTCTTGTTGATATCCCAATAACTTGTTTTTCTGAAGCCTTAGCAGTCATACTTGATTTTCTTCATGTTTTTCTAGTGTATGTATCTGACTCTGTCATCTAACTGTAACTAACTGTAACAACCTACCAATGAAAATACAAGCACCTTAACAATCCCTCATAGGTATATATAACAATATAAGGGTTCAAGCAAATTGTCAGATAAATCAAAACACCAGTATACTGGTAGGTTTAGTTAAAACAAAGTGACTTTACAGAATAGTAAGAATAAAATACAGCTGCCAATATACAGTGCCAATGTGATAAGTAGAAAACAATATCCCCAGGCACTGAAGTTTGGGCAGCCCACCGCTCCGATCATGTGTGTGCACTCACTGCTTGTGTTTGTCTCACTGAGCGGATGGGTTAAATGCGTAGGAAAATTCCTATTTGTGCACAAGCCTACAATGGTGATAAATGCACATACTGTATAGTAAAGAAAGGAATGATTTACAGATCTGCCTACTTTTATTTTATCTCCAATTTGAAGAAACAATTTAATGTATCTTGACATGCTTTCAACACAATATTGAGATATACACAGAAAGCCTTCAGATATAAGACCTGCTGGACGCCCATAGATACATAATACAATAGTCTAGATAATCAGAGTGTCACAAAAACAAAAGTTGGCCATCTCAAAACACTTCAAATATATATCAATACAACTGGACAAGAGAAAGGGTTAGGATGCAAATACCTGTAACATTGAGGCAAAATATCATGTTGTAAGTGTCCAACAGGTGTCTGATCACAACACTGATCACTCTGATGATGTATCATTCCATTCTCAGAAATAAAGCAATATATGCCTTTAGACAACCTCTCTGAAACTCTTGTGTAGTCATAAACAGGTGCACTTTTGGTAGGTTTGTAGCTTTGGCAGCCTAATCTAAAGAATGTTAATGGGTGTGAGCTAATGTCTGGTTTTGTTCCTACATATATATTCCTATCATAAATAACTTGTTAAAGCGGTCCTTCACTCTGAATAAGAGTCTATGTTATATGTTTCCCACACCCTGTATATACAGATTGCTCACATTAAAAATCATCCTACCTGCATCTACTGCATGTTATGAGCCTTTAAACATCCAAGATGGTGGCTCATGGGACATCAGGCAGCCTTCTGACTGTGCTGCTCTGCATTCTGGGATTGCTGACCTTTTCCTGATGCCAGCTCAGCTCTGTCTGAGCAAAGCACAGCTATAACCCGCCCCCTGTACTTTATCCTGCTCTCCCCCCTCAGTAAGTGTGATGCTTCTGAGTCAAGATGGCAGCACTCGTATCCTAAAATCCTGAACAGAGTTGCAGCCCAGTGGGGGAAAGAATAATAAGTAAGTGACTAAAAACTTAAAATATATTAATTTTATAAGGGTTTGGGCTTTTCAATAAATCATGATGAAGGTCTGGTTTAAAGGAATTGAACCAAATTATAACTCTCAAAACTTAGATGTCAAAGCTCTCTTTAACCTGACTCCTCCCTTTTCTGCCTATTAATAGGTGATTGGACGATCACTGGGGAACTTAGATTGTTCATGGATTGCCAAACAGGTTGCAGTGCATTTACATTTACTTTATAGACCAGCGTTACTCAACTGGTGGACCGAATGCGGACCCCGGTACTAGATTTCCGAACCCCTGCCCTGACAGCCCAGCACTCAATTGCTTCTGTGTTGTTGTGCTCAGAGTTGCCCCTTGATCAGCGATGTAGTGCTTAGGCCCTTATTTATGAAGGAATAGCGACAGGTAGCAACTGGTGAGCGGCCGGTAATGACGGGCACCGCCACGAGAACGCCGGCTCCCCACCACAATCACACATTTATCAAGCTAATCCTGCTTAGCGACTGAGATAGCGCCATATAGCGACTCATTCATCATTATTCCAGCCTCAGCCCACAGCGCCAGCGTCCGACCTTGAACAGCGACAGGTATGACCTCTCGCTACCTGGCGCGCTCCAATGCATTTCAATGGAAAAATCTTTAAATATTAATAATTAATTGTTATTAATTTTTTTTTTGTTTTAAATGTGAAAAATTCTGTGACCACTTCTGCCATATCAATTGTACAGAATTGATATTACAGGTCTGATATTAATGTATTCATATTACAAAATTATTTAAAAAAACTTGTTTTTTTTGGTTTCCAAAAATATGGTGGTTTGGTGGTTAAAAAACTACTTTTAACTCATCGCCGCCAGCGCTCTGGGGTTTAAACATGCCTTTTACAGCACGAGAATTTTTTGAGCATGATTTTTTAATGAATATGGTGGGAGCCGGTCGCTAGGGCCAGTCGCTATCATGCGCTCCCATACAGCGCTGAACCTGTCAAATAGCAACTCCACACCCAATATTCAACATTACGGCAAACCGACTGAGTCGCTATCAACTACCGAACAACGGCCAAGCACAGCGACTACTAGCGGGCGCTCTGAAAATGCCGCTACAGTCGCTCAACTGTCGCTACCTGCCACTGTTAATGAATCGGCCTCCCCGTCTCCCTGCCAGTGTCATGGCTCCCTGGAACCTAGCATTACTATATGAAGTGCTGCACGGATGGGAAGTGGCATTGCAAGGTACACACAAACTTTGTTTCTCAGTCTCTTTGCCTCATCCAATTCTTTTTCCCCCTACCCCAGCTCAGCCCCATCTATCCCTGTCCCCCAACCATTCCTGTCCCCCCAGCTTTGCCCCACCTTTCCAGTGCACCGTTTCTAACTATCCACCCCCCAGAACAGCCCGCCGCCCGGACCTTCACCTCTCCCTTGAGGCCTATAAATGGACCTTTACAAGAAGTGGTTGAGTACCTCTGTTATAGACTATGCTATAGGTAACATTCACTCTCCTTAAAAAGGGTGGGAGTCCTGCTGAACGTGTGTTTCCATGGAACATACAAGGAGCAACTGGTATGTTATTTAAATCAGCCTTTACCCATTTGTCATCCTTTTCCTTTCATCCACTTTCTTTAAAGCCTCTCTTCCTTGAAATTCTATCAATTTACCTTTTGCCAGTCCCAAACTCAACAACCATTTTAATAACTAAACAGATGGGGGATTTAACCAATTTCAAGTTAAATACTACAGCCTCGTCTAAACCCTTATAACACACAACCTGTTGCATTATTCCTCCTTGCTTTTTCCTTGCTGCTAAATTGTAAGATTGTAAGGGGAAGAACTTTTACTCAGATACTAATTTAAATTGTGGCACTTTAAGTGATTTGCATTGTTCTCTGTATTTACATTGCCCTCACTATCCTTGCTTTTAATTGCTCCTTTGTAAGGCAAATTATATCATGGTGCTATATAAATTAGTAATAATAATACCATTTTTGTTTATAACCAGCAGGCATTTAGGGCCAGCTTTGCTTTAAATATGCCAAAGCAATCCACCATAACCTTGTTTTCAGCTCTCCATTAACAAGCATGCAATTAATCATCTAGATGTAACCAGACTTTACAGCAAGGAATGATTTAGCAAATACAATAAACATATTGATTTAAAGGGTTTTGTATGGAAAACATTAGAAATACAGGATTGTATTAGTCAATCTATTAAATGTTCTTTAAAAGCTAAATGTCTCCTTAATTTGTATTTGAACCATCTCTCTGTGGCTGAGGAGCCTGTCTGGCTTCCCTATCTTGCACATGCTAATATATATATATATATATATATATATATATATATATATATATATATATATATTGCTACAGAAAATACCTACTTGGGTGCTCAGAGTGAAATGCGCACAACTTAAAACTACAAAGCATCAGTGTGCAGAAAAAAATAGCTACACTCACCTAAGCACTTGCGGCCATGAACCCTCATAGCAACAGTAGCTATGCAGCAGGTCTTAGTTTTCCATCTGGTTGCTGTCTGTGCTTGTTAGTAGGGATGAGTGAACCCCCCAATGTTTGATTCCGGCAAGTTTGGCTGAACTTGGAATAAAAGTTTGGGCCCCCGAACCCACACTCCATTGAAATCAATGGGGACTTGAACTTCGGGGGATGGGTGTGGTGGGGGGCGGAGCGCTGCTGTAAAACATACCTCACCCCTGTGATCCACTTCCTGTCAGTGGTGGCGTCATGTTGGAATGGTCCTCGGCCGGACCCACAGAAATATGGCCACTGCTCCCCCAGAGTGAGGGCAATCCAAGTGCCAGCTGGCAGGGTAAGCAAGCAGGAAGCACAGTACAAGGGAGTGAACAGGAGCCAAGGTACTGGCCAGACTAGGCTAGACCAGACTAGGCCAGACAGCTACCCAAAGGGCCTGTGGAGGATGTCAAGACCCAGGTACCTGTAAGCAAGGGAACAGACTATGCTGATATACGCGAAACTATTGTTGCGTTGAGAAGAATGAGTCTCATGACAACATCTGTAAGAAGAAAAATATACTGTAAGTTCTAGAGCTGTGTTAGCTGGCTCTTGTTTGCCAATCTGATGAGCGTCAAATCTACTTTTTATCGTGCCATGAGGTAACAGGGTCTCACAACTGATTCTTCTGACTCTAACGTCACCAGATTATCTTCAAATCCTTCACTTCGACACAGAAATGTGATATGCATACCTCATTTTTTTTATTATCATAAAATAAATGGGGAAATAGAAAGGGGAGGAAGCAAACAAACTCAATTCATAAATGCAATGGATAATTTATTACTGGGAACTCAAACATATAACAACAATACAAAAGCAAAAAAACACAAAAAACCTGCGCGGCCTTGTTAGGCAGCTCTCAATTGTAAAAAAAATCCTTACAATTGATAAATAAATGGATAAATGTTTGTATAGATGTGAAGAGTGGTACAGCCCAGAGGTGTCACATGCATACGCGTTCCACAACTCCTTGATACTTCACCAGGGCATAGCGATGCAGTATCCCCTTTCTTCTCATCGGGGTGGAGGGGCAGGAGATGGTCCTCAGTCACATGGTACTGAAGCGCTTCCATCATCAGAGGTTTGGGGAAGGAGTGCGGGCATTGCACGTCTGCAGTAGAAAAAAGGAAGAAGGTCCGCACTCCTAAAATGTAACTTTTATTGCCGTCCTTTTAAAAATCACAAAGAACAAAAACCAGCGATAAAAACATCAAGGCAATCCTGGCACCCTCTTCCTTCTTCCTTTTTTCTACTGGACGTTTGGGTTTTGGAAAAACCTTGGTCATTGCACCCACGGCATTTGCCTTACGCAGTGTGCACCCGCTTTTCTCAAATTGCACGTCTGCACTCTTTTCTCTTTGACCAATCCGCTTGGGTGGATGGGGGACCTGCTCGAACACTATACCCATGCAGTGTAACGCACATAAGGCTCATGTGAGGCCTCCATCCATGTGCGCGGCATGGCATGGATAAAAGGAGGGCACAGTCACGCTATACCCTAGAAAAGAGTCAACAAGATGTGATACATGTGGGCGCATGACACCTCTGGCTGTGCCACTCTTTACCAAGCATGTCTCCGTTTGTTCATCCATTGTATTTGTCATTTTGAGTAAATAGCTAAATAACTCAACCAATTATTATGCGCTTTAATGTGTTTGGCGTTCGAACTTTAAAACCCAGAACAGAACCCGAATCAGCCTTTATGTGCCAGGTCTGGCACGTAAAGGCTGATTCGGCATCCTGACATTTTTGTCGTTTGTTTCAGGTCAAATTTAAGGAAACAAAATTTAGAAAGGTTCACAAACTTTCCTTCACATTCGCAAAGAACCTTATAATCAGTGGTGGCCTTTGGGGTGTGCCCACAGTGCCACCGCACAGGGCGTCATGATGGACTGATAGGGGGGCGCCGGCATCCCTGTAGTTTATTAATTTTCTTTATCAGTGACCTGCTCCCCCTGTCCTAAATGGCTCTATCTTGCAGCTGGGCACCCCATAACATGAGGGATGTTATGGGGTGCCTGGCTGTGAAACTGCTAGGCCTTTCTGAATGGCCCACATCTAGAAGTTAGCGGGATGTGGCAGGAATCGCTCGTTTCAGGCAGATTTCCTTGCAGCAAGGAGCTCAGAGCGGTAAAGGAAATTGGCATGAAGTGAATGCCACTGATTAGCTGAGCAGCCCACGTATCCATTGTTTTGAACTGAGCGTCGGCATAGGCAACGGATGCATCCCCGACTTCCCTGTGGAGTGTGTTACTATTATTTTTCTTATTTACATAGAATATATGTTCATATGGGGGGGCTCCATCCTGCAGTCCCATTCAATTGCATGGGACCCCCACCTGTCAGGGGCTCCCCAGAACTCTTCTGAGTGAACACTGGAAGAGGCCAGCATCTTACTGTAATACTGATGATGCTGTCAGTCCCGAGGCTACATGAGAAAGAAAGCTGCTTCTCTCCATCATTCTCTTTAATATTGTATTTTGTTATATAAAAATGCCTTTGATTAGGGCCCCCAGACACAACTTGGCATGGGGTGCCATAAATGATTAGCCCGTCCCAGGGGGGCGCCTTTCATCCTATGGCTGGCCCTGGTTATAATGACACCAGAAAACTTCTGTAAGGACAGGATATACCATGCAGAGCCCCTTATTTTCTTACCAGCAGTAATTGGGCAATAGCATAAGTTTTGTTCTAATCAACTCAGTAGACATTTTTGTTAACCTTCTATAGAACTCACTATGGATTCATATTTTCTCATAATTACTCAAATCAAGATTCATTTGCTGAAAAAAAAATGCAAGCAATTATACAAAAGTGCCATCAGTCATGAGCAACATAACAACAAGTGCCCTTCCTCTCCTGGAATTGGCCATTTAGATGCAGAAACCAAGTTTTGATGTGGGAGAAGAGCGTTCTTTGCACACATTAAAAGACAGACACGCAGCTTCTCGCCATAAGTGTTTCATCTACAGTCATTTCACAAAGGGAAATTCTTCCACAATTGTTGATTAGATGTGCTGCATGTTCATACAAGAGTTCTTGACCCACTGTCATTGAAAGGTAGAGATTAATTATAACAGCCAATTACTCCATGATTCATTGAACAAAAGCCATCAGCGGCACATACTATAAAAAGGAACAGGTTTCTATATGGAAAAAATGTACAGTCTGTGAAGATTGTATAGAACAACATAATGAATGCATCCAGAAATCCAGAGGGAGGACTAAGGGGGTTTGCTGTAGGTGTCAATGTGACAGTTGGCTCGTCCAAACACAGATCTAATTGTATAAACCAATGTCATCACACACGTCACAGAATTATCTGAAATGTCAGTGGTTGCCCAGCCTGCGGCATGTGAATGGATGTCATCTAGTGCTTTCTTGGCACACCCACCAATTTGTTTATCAACACTGCAGGCTTAAAGTGGACCAAATCCAGGAATTTGACTATCCTGGGTGTTGGTCCTTTACTCCAGGGCACCCCACACCCCTTTGCCCCGCTGTGTGAAACCCCCCAGGACGCCAATACCAGCTCGCCTCTTCCCAGTCCCACGGCGCGTCTAAGCGGAGCGCCCTGACAGCCGCATCCTCCGCTTCCCTCTAACAGTGAGCGTGCCGGCCATTCACAAATGCCTGGCGCGGGCACGCGCCCTGCTAGAGGGATAGCGGGATGCGGCTGCTGCTCTTAGACGCGCTGTGGGACCAGGAAATGAGGTAAGTGAATAGGGCGACCTGTGGGGTTTTACACGGGGGGGGGGGGAAGTGATGGGCCCGGGAATCTTCCCGGGCCGATCGGGGTGGGTTTTGAACTAAAACAAAGCAGACCAAAACTCATTGAACTTGTGAAATACATTTGGACAAAGCCCCTGCTGATACTTCCTTTATAGGATTTAGAACTAGAAATGGATATTGTCACTTTTTGAATCATCCTGGAACACTACTTTTTTTGCTGTCCCTTTCGATGGCAGACGATCAGTCATTACATCAATGTGGCAATTACATCATTGCCACACACAACAGTGGCAATGAATGGAGGAGGCAGAGTTTTACAGCTAAAACATGTGCCATTATCTGGGATTAGAGTAAAGCAGGATCAGTGAAAATTTGCAAAAGGTTCTCTACATGGGGAGAGCAATTCAGGGGATGCTAGTTAAAAATGTGGGTTTTGGTCTGCTTTAAAGGGGAATTCCAGCCACCCCCCCCCCCCCCCGCCACCCTCTCCTGGCGCTGAGGCAGGATGGGGGAGTTGCAAAGAAAAAAAAAACCCTTACCTCAGCCGCAGTCCAGCACCGCTCCACGGGGCATGGGTGGGAGTCACATAAAAAGACAACCGGCATTCATATCATACAAAATGACAGCAGGCTGTTTTTTTCTGTTTAATCTAAATTTATCTTTTCCCCAAAATAATGCGTCCCTCCCAAATACAACCAGGATGGGCACCAAGCATAAGGGCTTGTAACCCAGAGCTCAGTGGCCACACCATGCACCCCCTGGCCCTGCAAGTTACAAGCCCTTATGCTGTGGGAATAATCCCGTGTCCACACCAATGGGCACCAGGATCTTCCACCCTCACGATGACCCTGGTGAACTGGTTTAGGGGTCCCCTGGACCCATTACCAGTTCAACCCAAGTAGTAAAAAAACACATCACACAAGAACTTTAATGTTCTTATTTTGACTACTCACAGATCCCGTCTTCTAGCTTCCTTTCCTCTCTGGGCAACATCCTCTTCCTCCTCCACCGGGTTCCCCACCACTGTCTGCTGGTCTTCGGGGCTCTTCTGTGCCCCCTCTGCCGTATTCTTAAGTGAGGGTCGGGGCTTTTATACTAGGAAACGAGGCCTCCATGAAATCTTACCTACGCCATTTATGATGTCACAGGAGGGGAGGGGATTAGAGGGGATTTTCCAGAGAAACCCATTCTAGGCCCCTCCCCTCGTGTGATGTCATTAGTCACATGGGGAGATTCCATAGAGGCCCCGCCTTTTAGTATAAAAGCCACTCCCAGCTGCTCATTATGGATTACCCGGCCAAGAGCCGGGACGGTAGGAAAGAAACCTGTGTTTCCCTTCTTTCTGTTGGCACGTCACTAGATGCCCCGCCAGCATTAAGTAAAGGCTGCACTGGACGCCAGATATGCAAGGTAATTATAAGTATAATTTAAAACAAGAATTTTTTTTTTATACTTGTGTTGAGTTTTTGGTTATTTAATTTTTACTTTGAACTGGTAAGGGGTCCCATGGACAAGTTCATTGGCCATCGCCCACACCACCAATGGTGTGGATAAAACCCGGCAACCCATAGCACGGGCCAGTGCTGGGCACCAGACCTGTGCTATAGGGCATAAAGTCTTGTAACTGCAGGGGCCAGGGGCTGGCTATTTGGCTTAATTTCCAACCCCTATGTTTGGTTTGGCAATGCTTTTATGGGGAGACATTTTTTAGAAGAGATTTTTTTCAAAAATAGTCCCACCTCCACATGTGTCAAAAATTGGAAAAAAATGGGGTGCCAACCCCTGGCCCTGGACATTGCAAGCCCTTATGCACCTATGGCACAGGTCCAGTACCCAGCACTGGCCTATGCTATGGCGAACCCTAACCATCATTAGTATGTGTACTGTACAGAGAGTTGTTGTTTATGAGTTTGTAAAAAATGTCTATACCTAATTGAAAAACTCAAAGAAAAAACTTCTCCATCCAATAATCCAATCATAAGCCAATCAGGTTGACAGGAGAGTTAGGGATTCTTTACCATTAACACATCCTTAGATTATGCTGGATTATCTATCTGCCCAGGATATCAGGTGCACACACGCTAAATCTGCATTTCCTTGCTTGGAAGGGTCCTTTGCGTTTCAAGCACTGTACATCTGGGTCAGTAGGTTATTTAAAAAGCACTTTGTGATGTGGCTTCGGCTTCCAGTAACTCTGAGCCCTCTACCTTTTCCTGCCTGTAACACCATTTGAACCTGTTTTTTTCTGCTGTGATAGAATTAAATTCTATAACTCTTGCAGCATGCCTGTAAGCAGCCGGAGCGTTAATATTTAATGATGAAAGATGTTTGTAATCACAGCCAGATCCCGGGTGCCTGCCTGTTTAATGTTCTGCCTTTGGGGTCATGATGGTGAACCTGGGCCTTTGAACAACTTACATTAACCATTTCATAGGTGGCTTCCATTTTTTATTGCGAGTACATTTTAATGCAGAGCAAAGGATTTGCCAGGGTTTTTTTTAGCTTAACAACCAATGGTTTGGCATGGCTTGATCTTTGAATGTGAAATTAAAGTGGATCTACTGTAAATATTGGTCATTTAGACTCCAGAGCTGGCTGTTCGATTCTCTCTGGGGCATCCTGAATTGGGAACCCCCTGATCCCCCCTAAAAAAGTTTCACCATTTGGCTCCCTATGCCGGAGCTCTGGTCTAAATGGCGCTTTGTGCCGTGCATTGATATGTACTTGATACAGCACTGATTGACCAGAGCATGCTCACACGCCGTAGGAACATCGGGAGGTAGGATGTTAGGGGCAAACTGGGATAGTGAGAATCACAAGCTCTGGTCCACTTTAATGCTCTAGCCAACAAAGGCTTTGAGGCCGATTCATTAATAGCGGCAGGTAGCGACAGTTGAGCGACTGTAGCGGCATTTTCAGAGCGCCCGCTAGTAGTCGCTGTGCTTGGCCGTTGTTCGGTAGTTGATAGCGACTCAGTCGGTTTGCCGTAATGTTGACTATTGGGTGAGGAGTCGCTATTTGACAGGTTCCGCGCTGTATGGGAGCGCATGATAGCGACTGGCCCTAGCGACCGGCTCCCACCATATTCATTAACAAATCACGCTCCAAAAATTCTCGCGCTGTGAAATGCATGTTTAAACCCCAGAGCGCTGGCGGCGATGGGTTAAAAGTAGTTTTTTAACACCCCAAACAACCATATTTTTGAAAACCAAAAAAAGTTTTTTAAATAATTTGGTAATATGAATACATTAATATCAGACCTGTAATATCAATTCTGTACATTTTTTTTTTTTTTTACCTTAAAAAAATTATCTAAAATGGCAGAAGTGGTCACTGAATTTTTCACATTTAAAAAAAAAAGAAAAAAAAAACAATTAATAAGAATTAATAATGAATATTTAAAGATTGTTCCATTGAAATGCATTGGAGAGCGCCAGGTAGCGAGAGGTCATACCTGTCGCTGTTCAAGGTCGGACGCTGGCGCTGTGGGCTGAGGCTGGAATAATGATGAATGAGTCGCTATATGGCGCTATCTCAGTCGCTAAGCAGGATTGGCTTGATAAATGTGTGATTGTGGTGGGGAGCCGGCGTTCTCGTAGGGGGGCCCGTCATTACCGGCCGCTCACCAGTCGCTACCTGACGCTATTCCTTCATAAATAAGGGCCTTTGTATTGTACATTGTATTTATGTTTTCATAGCACCAATTTTCATAAAACTTGTTAATAAGCTAGTAAAGTCATTCAAGGGTCTGCCCAAGCAAAAGCAATCTTTTTGACTATTATCCCTGTATGCCTCACCCCACAGGCAGTAACATTTGGATGGTTTGTCCCCCAAACAATAGATCTAGAAATTTCCCTGACGTCAATGAAGGGGAGGGACATGAAGGTAAAATTTCCCAGAATCCCCCTGCAAATCCCTCCCCCAATGTCATTAGTCACATGGGGGAATACCACAGAGGCTCATCCAGGAGAGAGCCCCCAACCAGGTAGACCTGCAGAGAGGACACTGCCTGGCGAGAGACAGATGAACGAAGCGGTGATGGTTCTTTTTTTTGTATTTCATAACTGTATTTGCTTTTTACTTTTAAGGGGTTCAAGGGACCCCTGTACCATTTCACACATTGTGGCGGCTGGAGCTCCTGCTCTGCAGGTTACCAATGTGGCTTGCTGGTGGGCGTGTATGCACTGTGAGTAACGCTATGCGTGCCTATGGCCACCACAGGCAACATAGGGCATGTGAACCATAGAAGAGGGTGGACCTGGTGACCTGCACACTCCTGCTTACCTACCAGGCAATTGATCTCTGTCAGTCTCCAAGAGGTGTAGTTGTTTTATATCTCGAGCCATGTCTTTCAGGTCAGCATGAACATTGGGGAAAAGGGGTTGGGCTTCACTGGTGGGTAAGCGGTGCAGGGGATCCAGGAATGTTATGCCCCTCTGCTGCCAATTTAAAGTGGACCAAAACCCACCCTGGTGTCTATGAGACTCCAGAGCAGGCATACTTGCTTTCCCCCGGGCCACCCCGATTGGAGATGCCCCACTGTGTAAAACCCCTGAGGTTGCCCGGAAACTCACCATCTTTCCCGATCCAATGGTGCATGCCTGAACAGCCGCCGTATCCCCACTATCCATTTAGCGGGGTACGTGTCCACACCAGGCATTTGTGAGTGGCTTGTGTGGGCACGCTCCCTGTTAAAGGGTAGTGGGGATGCAGCCGCCAGCATGTTTGGCTGGAAGGGAGGCTGCGCATGCGCTGTAGTACTGAGGAAGGGTTAGTGAGATAGGGCGACCTGGGGTGTTTCACACAGATCGGGTTTCAAAACCCAGGATAGTAAAAATCCTGGGTTTTGGTCCACTTTAAGAGGGACAACACCCATATGTGATTGCATATTGAGGCAGAAAAATGAACGCATACTCACCTTATGTCCCTTGCAGTTGATGCATCCTAATTCAATAACATTTACTGGGTTCTGAGATCAAAGATTGAGGCCTCCCTGCTGATTGGCAGTCTCTTGTTGTGCCCCTGCCCCTTCCCCGTCAGTCACAGTGACTGGCCACAATCGCTCTATTCACTGCAATGAAGAGGGTATGCCAGCACCGCAGTCTGTCACATCCTCTCCATTGCAGGTAAAGGAGTATGTGTGACACCCATGGATGGCCATTCAACACCCTGGTGGCTGGTCAGTGGAATTGCGGGGAGGGGGGACTCGATTCGTCCTAGTCCAGTTGATTAAACCTGGACCAAGATCAGGGCAGGTGTCAGCACTGGGAATACCACAGCAGGTGCCAGGGCCCCTGTATCTTAGGAGAGCCCACTTCATTCCCAATACCCTTGGCAACCCCTATGTGAGAAACAAAACCGTTTAGGACTGAGGACTGCCAGCCAGGGCCGTTCGGAGAGCCTTTCTTTCAATCTGTTAGTCCTTCTATTCTTTGTTTATGTCTTTCCGTCTATTCTTTTTTTCTTTCCATCTATTCTTTGTTTCTTTCTTCCGTTTTACCATTCCTTTTCTTTTTTCCTTGATTATTTTTTCTGTAATTCTTTCTAATCGTTCTCTCATTCCTTCTTTTTTCCTTCAGTCCTACTATTCTTTCTTCTTTGTTTCCTTTCATTTATTTTTCATATTTCTTTATTTACTTACCATCTATTCTTTTGTTTTCATTCCTTTTATCTATTTTTTCTGTCATTCCTTTTACTTTATCCCTTTCTTTATTTAGATTTCTTTCTTTCTATACTTTGTCATTCCTTCTATTTTTTTCTTTCTATTCTTTGACAGTATTATGTCACACTGCAAGGGGCCATTTAGACTCTATAGCCCAAGGGCCTCCCCACAAACCTAAAGCCGGGCCTGACCAAGATCACTGGACAAAGGTTGAGTCTTCTTTTTTTTTGCCTGGACTATTGCTTTAAATATTCAAAGTCAGTGGCTAAAAATGTTGTAAATTCTACAACATGAATGAATGTAGTCAGGAGACGAGATAACAGATCAACATGTTTGAAGTAATAGGATATTGAAGGGTGGTCTTCTTTTAAGTTTCTTTCCTCTAAATTATCTCACTAAATCAGGTTATAAAAGGTTGTAAAAGTTGTTATATTGATTGTAATTATCTTCATAGAATTTCATCAAACCCACTGAGACCTCAGCTATCTTCAGAGCCTTGTCTCCTGGCTGTGGCTGACTGTGATGGGCCCAGAAGAGACAGATCTTTATCTTCAGGCAGCTATTGGAATTGGAAAAGAGCTGCTATCAGGCAGATCATTAGCATTTGTGGCATTGATGAACCAAGTGTTCATACTGTCCGGGATACCATATTGAATATTGATTGACCTCCACACACTACTGAATTATCTACCAGCCTGTGATTGTCTGCATTGTCCCAGTATGGATGATTTAGTCAGGGAGGCTGATGCTGGTCATTCTGGAGCTTGTTAGTGCCTGGGATATAGACATCCTTATATTTTACATTCAATGATGTTTAGGTCAGCATTTTCTTTAGAGTATGAATTACCTGCTTCTCTTTAGCATAAGTCGTATGTTATTCCTGCACGACACTGGTGTTGCTGGAACATATCTCTCTCTTCTGATGCAATTCAGCCATTTTTTTGTTTTTTGAATATCCTAATTTGTCATCATATAAGGGGTTTATTCATCAAGGCATAGTGGCAGGTAGTGCCTCGTAGTGACAGGTAGCGAACGGTGAACGCCGGGAGTTGTACGCAATACCACATTTATCAAACGGATTTCGGTGAGCGACTCTAGCAGCGGCATGTAGCGTCCGATTCATCATCACAGACGACTCAGTGTATACCGCCGGCGCTCTGGCTTCCGGAGCGCCTAGTATTACCTGACGCTATCTGTCGCTCTCCTATACATTTCAATGGACATTACTTTTCGTCTCTTTAAACAGGGCTTTCTTTTTATTTTTTTTATTTTTTATTTTTTTTTTTTATCAAATCATTGTGTGACCTCTCCTAGCCTATTAAAAGTAATTTTTGAAAACTTTTTTGATTTTTTATATTTTTATGCAGAATTGTCATTACAGGTCTGGCATTAAAGTGTTACGGCCTTATTTATCAAGGGATAGCGTCAGGTAGTGTCTCACTAGCGCCAGGTAGCGCCAGCTATCGGCGGCTACCGACTCCAGAACGCCAGGCGGCGGACACAATCACGCATTTATCACGCTAAATGAGGCTAGCGCCGGCGAGAGCGTCACATAGCGCGGGATTCATCATGTAGCGGACTGCAACGAACAGCGCCGCTGCTAATCCCATCACAGCGCCAGGTATGACCTCTCGCTACCTGGCGCTCTCCAATGCATTTCAATGGAGCAATATTTAAATATTCATAATTAATTGATATGATTGTTTTTTGTTTTTTTTTTAACTGTCAAAAATTCTGTGACCACTTCTGCAATGTTATATATTTTTTTTTAAGGTAAAAAAAAAATAAAAAAACATTTGTGCAGAATTGATATTACAGGTCTGATATTAATGTATTCATATTACAAAATGTTTAGAAAAACTTGTTTAATTTTTTAATCAAAAAATATGGATGTTTGGGGGTTAAAAACTACTTTTAACACATCGCCGCCAGCGCTCTGGGGTTCAAACAAGCATTTCACAGCGCAAGAAATTTTTGAGCGTGATTTGTTAATGAATATGCTGGGAGCCATTCGCTCTGGCCATTCGCTGTCAGGCGCACCCATACAGCGCGGAACCTGTGAAACAGCGGCTCCTAACCCTGTATTCAACATTACCGCACACCGACTGAGTTGCTGTCAACAAGCGAACAACGGCCAAGCACAGCGAATACTAGCGGGCGCTGTGAAAATCACGCTACTGGCGCTCATCTGTCGCTACCTGGCGCTATTACTGAATCGGCCTCTTAATGTCACAATGTAATAACAATGTCATTCCATGTGTTTTCGCTTTGTTACTGGTGGATATGTGTTCAAAAACAGACTTTAATCACACAGCTTCTGGCGCTCTGGGCTACAGAGACCCAATTTTGAGGGCCGGCTCTTTGTGAGGCTGTTTTTTTTATGAATATGGTTTGGGTCAATGACACTGACCAGTCGCTACCGTTTGCTCCCACATAGTGCTATACTGGCGTTATAGCGACTCACACATCAAATTCATCAATGCCGGCCAGCGACTGAGGCACTAGGTAACAACGAACCATAACCAATCCCAGCGACTACTAGCGGTCGCACTGAGCGCCTCGCTACAGACGCTCATCTGCCGATACCTGGTTGCTAGTAATGAATCAGCCTGCCCATCTAAATTTGCAAAATGTATGTGTGGCAGGTATGACAAAGGTGAGAATTGAGAAAAAGTGTAAACAATGGTGAAGGATGCACAAAATATTTAAATTGCAAATTAAAGTGTATTGAACTGTATTAAAATTATCATACACTATGCACAATGTAATCAGCATACATCAACAGTTAGAAAAGGATACAGTGGGTATCTTAGAGGCTGATTTATTAATAGCGACATGTAGCGACAGATGAGCGACTGTAGCGGTATTTTCACAGCGCCTGCTAGTAGTCGCTGTGCTTGGCCGTTGTTCGGCTGTTGATAGCGACTCAGTCGGTGTGGCGTAATGTTGAATACAAGGTCACGAGTCACTATTTGACAGGTTCCGCGATGTATGGGTGCGCATGATAGTGACCGGTCAGAGCGACCGGCTTCCACCATATTCATCAAAAAATCACGCTCTAAAAATTCAAGCGCTGTGAAATGCATGTTTAAACCCCAGAGCGCTGGAGGCGGTGTTAAAAGTAGTTTTTTAACCCCCAAACCACCATATTTTTGGAAACCAAAAAAAAAATTATTTTAAATAATTTAGTAATATGAATACATTAATATCAGACCTGTAATATCAATTCTGTACAATTTTTATTTTTATTTTTTTTTCCCTTAAAAAAATTATCTAAAATGGCAGAAGTGGCCACAGAAATTTTCACATTTAAAAAAAAAAAAAAACATTAATAACAATTAATTATTAATATTTAAAGATTGTTCCATTGAAATGCATTGGAGAGCGCCAGGTAGCGAGAGGTCATACCTGTCGCTGTTTAAGGTCGGACGCTGGCGCTGTGGGCTGAGGCTGGAATAATGATGAATGAGTCGCTATATGGCGCTATCTCAGTCGCTAAGCAGGATAGCCTTGATAAATGTGTGACTGTGGTGGGGAGCCGGCGTTCTCGTGGCGGGGCCCGTCATTACCGGCCGCTCACCAGTCGCTACCTGTCGCTATTCCTTCATAAATAAGGGCCTTAATCTCAATCCAATGTAGATCCTCAGGAGAATGGTGCCCCTTTGTACCTAGAAAAATGAGTGACATGTAATCAATACAATCTATCTGTAAACAAAATCTCTATATACTGTATAGGTAAAAAGTACCATAAATGCTATTAGGGGGGTCACCAATATCCTCCTGTGGATAGCTGATAATTGTTAATAGTACCAGGGTAGCACAGATCCCAGGCTGCTGGTTGCATGGATAAAGTCAAGGAATAGATATATACATCAAGGCTGATTAATTACTAACGCCAGGTATCGGCAGATGAGCGTCTGTATAGTGGTGCTTAGAGGGAGCGCTAGGTAAGCGGGTATCCGGCGCTGCAACGGAACCCCTCAGTCGCTATAGTAACCTGGCCGGCATTGATGAATGTGATGTATGTTGGGTGCTCTAACACAGTACAGCATTACAGGGAGCAAAAGGTAGCGCCAGCTCAGTACCACCGACACTCGCCGCTCCACAGCACTTATCAAAAAACTACACACACACACAGCGTCGGCGCTCTAAATCTGGGCGCTGTAGCATAGAGCACCAGACGCTGTGTGAATAAAGTCTGTTTTTGAACACATATCCACCAGTAACAAAACGAAAACACATGGAATGACATTGTTGTAACATTGTGACGTTAACACTTTAGTGCCAGACCTGTAAATACAATTCTGCATAAAAAACAAAAAAGTTTCCAAAAATGACTTTTTCTAGGTCAGGGGAGGAGACACAATTATTTCAGAGAAATAATAGAAAAAAATATTAATGAAACCTGTTTAAACAGAAGAAAAGGAACGTCCATTGAAATGTATGGGAGAGCGACAGGAAATACCTGGAAGCTAGAGCGCCGGCGCTATATGCTGAGCCACCTTCAATGATGAATCGGACACTACATGGCGCTGTGTACAGCACCCAGCATTCACCAGACCATATCCATGTCTAAACACCAGCATATAAGCAGTTAAAGAACAAGGTCTAATGCATAACACAGCGTGAGCATAATGATAAGACAGAAGTTATACCCAATAATAAGGTTAGAATGGTTAGGCAGCGGAGTATTGAGAAAAAGGAAAGGTTAGAATGCAACCAGCCATTCAGAAAGACGTGGTGCAGATGCGTGCCTAGTTTTAAAGCGTGTTGGTCCCGCTGTCAGTTAATAGCAACAAGCTCATCGGGGGGGGGGGGGGGGCATCCAGAATGCTGGAGCCCTCCTCGTACATAACGCCCATAAGGCTCACCTTTATTACAAGCCAGCGCCGGGAAAGGAGCCCCACGATTGGCCGCCATTCGGGCACGTGGGCAGGCCGTTCCAGTGGTTGTGCTGAGGATGTGACTATTGCCCACGGCAAACTGTGGGACTCCTTTCCCTGCGCTGGCTCGTGATTAAGGTGAGCATTACGGTGTTCAGGGGTTTATGTGCGAGGGGGGCTGTTGTTATTAACTGACAGCGAGATCAACACCCGTTAAAGAAAAAAACAGGTGTTGGTCCGGTTTAAGGTATGCTAGTGATGTGTGGCAGAACAACCCACATCATCATCCATAGCAGACTGTGACAGAGCCCCCCCATCATATTCCATAGCTGACTGTGACAGAGCCCCCCCATCATATTCCATAGCAGACTGTGACAGAGCCCCCCCATCATATTCCATAGCTGACTGTAACAGAGCCCCCATGATCTTCCATAGCAGACTGTGACAGAGCCCCCCCCATCATCTTCCATAGCAGACTGTGACAGAGCCCCCCATCATCTTTCATAGCAGACTGTGACAGAGCCCCCCATCATCTGACATAGCAGACTGCGACTGAGCCCTGATCATCTTTCATAGCAAACTGTGACAGAGCCCCCCATCATCTTCCATAGCAGACTGTGACAGAGCCCCCCTCATTGCATAGCAGACTGACAAAGCCCCCCATCATCTTTTATAGTAGACTGAGACTGAGCCCCTACCATTTCCATAGCAAACTGTGACAAAGCCCCCATCATCATCCATAGCAGACTGTGACAGAGCCCCCCATCATCATCCATAGCAGACTGTGACAGAGCCCCCCATCATCATCCATAGCAGACTGTGACAGAGCCCCCCCATCATATTCCATAGCAGATTGTGACGGAGCCACCATCAACCCATAGCAGACTGTGATAGAGCCCCCTATCTTCCATAGCAGATTGTGACAGAGCCCCATCATCTTCCACAGCAGACTGTGTCAGAGTGCCCACACCATCTTCAATAGCAGATTGTGAAGGAGCCGCCATCAGCCCATAACAGACTGTGACAGAGCCCCCTATCTTCCATAGCTTGCCTCAATATCATTTTCCATAGCCGACTGTGACAGAGCCCCCATTCTTCCTCTATAGCAGGCAGATTGCTGTGTGCGCTCGCCTGCTTACTGGCCAGGCTGTCCTCCCAGCTTGCAGCCATCCCCCGTTGTGGTCCGGCATCGCCTATTCCCCTTCCTGGGTGGGGTCGGGGGGTGCGGAACAGGAAGATGATCAACATGATGACCAACCTGATTGGCTGCGGGGAGGGTAGAAGCTGGTTGATGAACTGCTCAGCAGTTGCAGGTACAAGTGATTGTTTGGGGGGAAAAATGATTGCATTTTTGTGTGCTAAAGTTAAAAAGCTTACTGAGATGCGATTTGCAATTCACACCTAAATGTGCACCCAGAGGTAAACTTGCCTCAATAAACAATTTGGATTATCCCCACCGAACATTTGCCTCTCCAAATGTACTTATATTCCACATAGACTGCTGTTATTTTATGGCTTCTACCCTTCTCTTGCTCCTCCACTATATAACCACCATATGACAGTTAATAGGGTCATGCTAAAGATCTGGTGAAGCAAGTTTACCTTTGGGTGTGAACTGAAGATTGTAGCTGACTGAGCTTTTTAACTTTAGACACATGAAACAAATTCTGTAAAAAATGTTTTAATTTTTTACAAATAATCACTTTATCCTTATGATGTGGAATTTTTACATGTGAGGCGTAAAGATTTTTTCACACATGTTCCCGGGGGTGGTGGAGCAGAAGGCCAATTGCTGTTAAGGTTGCGGGGGGGGGGGGGGGGAATATGTTGCACGCTGGGGCATGCTGCCCTTGTCTGCAGGGGCGGGCTGGCCAAAGGGCATACCAGGCAAAATCCCGGTAGGCCGATGGCAGGGAAGGCTGTAGCTGGGCGACAGTCACAGATAAGAAAGGTGCTGCTGGAACAGAGGCTGAGCACAGGGCTGCAGGAAGCCGAGTGAAAATGGTGCTGTGTGCTGGCCGTTTTTTTATTTTGTGACGTTGTTTTATTCTGTACCCTGGGCTGAGTAAACGATCTCGGACATCCTCTCCCCCAGAACGCACACACGTGCTCCCATACTCCAGCCCGCCGTGCTGTCATCAGGCGCAGCCTGTCTCTTCAGCATGACAGAGCGGGCTAGCTGCGGGAGTTGAGGGGTGTGTTCCCAGCCGCTGAACCACCAATGGATGAGGCAGCACAGGCCGAAGGCTTTCTAATCTCCGGCCCCATCGTACAAGCGCCCACCGAACATGTGACCAACCACTGGATCGCCCATATTGGCTGTCGCTGCTTGCTTGGGGGGCTAAGGTAAGCCTTTCCTCTAACAAGTTTGTGGTTTATAGCAAAACAAAACCCGGGATTTTTTTATGTACCTTGGGGGCAACCCAAATTAGGCTGCCCTTCTGTGTGAAACCCCCCAGAAGGCCCCGAACAACTCCCCTGTTCCCCGTCCTAAAGTGCATGTGCGCGCTCTCGTCCAATCAGAGCCATTTGCATGCATAATAAATGATCGGCCATTGGCTCTTGTTTTAAGTAATTGTGTGGGTGCTGTGTTTACATTGGCGAGGGAGCCCGGAAGTAGGTGAGTGTTGTGTCACCCGGTGGGGTTTCACACAGTGGTGCATCCTGATCTGGGATGCTCTGGGGGAAGACCAGTGACCAGCCCTGGTATCTTTCAGATTCCAGGACCATTTTACAAGGGTTCATTTTAAAGAACACCAAAACCAACAGGCCATCGTCCTTTCCCTCAGAGCATCCAGAATTGGGATACCCTGCTGTGTGAAACCCCCAGGTTGCCTGGTATACTCTCCCCTGGTCCAACACTGCAGGTGCGAATAGCTATTCCTTTAGTTGGGCATGTGCCAGCATCAGGCATTTGTGAATGGTTGGCACGGGCACACTCCCTGTTAGAGGGTAGAGAGGATGCGACCACCAGGGAGCTCAGCTGGACTTCTTAGACGAGCCTAGGCAAGCTCAATCCATCGCAGTCAAGCGTGCTGATTAGGCGGCGCTTGTGTCGTAGGACCAAGGAAAGGTGAGTGAGTTCAGGCGACCTGGAGGGTTTCACAGAGCAGGGGGCGGGGTGCTGCGGGGGCAAGGACCAAAACCAGGTATAGTCAAAATCCTGAGTTTCCAACAACCATCTTTGTGGCCTTGAATTTTAAAAGACTGTCTGCCTGATTAACGTGGACCTATCAGCACCATGGCTGGGACTCAAGGGCCGGCTGACTAATAGTTTTTTTGCACTGGGCTGGTTCTGCTGGCCTGGGTTCTGATGGGCTGAGCTGCGCTGGGTTATTATGGCTGGCTTCTGCCGGGCTGGGCTAGTGAAGCTGCATGCTGCCACCTGGCTCGGAGACTCCATTGTGCTTTCCAAGTACCTGGCAAATGGGTATGATGCACTGAGCTGCGACTCTTAGGCTGAGTGCAGCTGGCCCAACACACATACCACCCTACTTACCCGCAACTGCCAACCCGTATCCTCACCGAGCCTCCAATCTGCACCCCCCCTTATTACCCTCCCCAGAGGACGACCTGCATACTCACATAAATACCTCTCCCCAGCTTACACACCCCATGGGTGTGAGTTTGTGTCGATGGATGGGAAATTTGTCGTAGCAGGGGGCTTGGTCAGGGACGTGGCTTAATTACAAAATAATTGTCCCTCTTTGCTATATTCATAAGTTGGGAGGTTATGCATGATGTGGGAGGCAGCTGGTCTGCCAGACGTTGCTGTTCTCGGGCCGTCACACACACACTTACCGGCACTTCCTGGTTGTTGCATGCTGGTCAGTGGGCGTCTATGGGCGGCGTCCATTTGGGACTGTACTTAGGGATGCCCTCACTGGCTGTACTGAGGGATGCCCCCACTGGCTGTACTGAGGGATGCCCCCACTGGCTGTACTGAGGGATACCCCCACTGGCTGTACTGAGGGATACCCCCACTGGCTGTACTGAGGGATACCCCCACTGGCTGTACTGAGGGATGCCCCCACTGGCTGTACTGAGGGATGCCCCCAGTGGCTGTACTGAGGGATTCCCCCACTGGCTGTACTGAGGGATGCCCCCACTGGCTGTACTGAGGGATGCCCCCACTGGTTGTACTGAGGGATGCCCCCACTGGTTGTACTGAGGGATGCCCCCACTGGCTGTACTGAGGGATGCCCCCACTGGCTGTACTGAGGGATGCCCCCACTGGCTGTACAGAGGGATACCCCCACTGGCTGTACTGAGGAAAATCCCCACTGGCTATACTGAGGGAAACCCCCACTGGCTATACTGAGGGATACCCCCACTGGCTGTAATGGGAGATGCTGCAACATGTGCCTCTGGGATGCCCCTCACTCGCTGTAATGAGGGATACTGTTCACTGCCTGTAATGAGGGATAATGCTCAATGCCTGTAATGGGGTGATTCTGTACCCTGTTTGTAACGTGGGGAGTTTAGCACACCATTTGGTTCAGAATATTTTCTTTCTAATTTTTGTCCTCTAAACCCTTGGTGCGTGTTACGGAACAAAAAATAGGTATATAACATGTGACATTAAGATACTATACTGGGCCAGGAACAGTACAGTGGGGCCGGTGTGCCCCAAAAAGTCCCAGGGCCGTTTTTTAGCCCCAGTGCGCCCCTGCCTGTCTGTAATGGTGCAAGTTGCCCAACAATGTAATGGGCATGCTGGCCAGGGCTGTAAAGATTTGTGCTGCCCATGACTGTAATGGGGAATGCAGGCCCTGGCTGTAATGGGGCAAGCTGCCCACTGGCTGTAATAGGGCATGCTGGCCTCTGGCTTTAATGAGGGGTGCCACCCACTGGCTCTAATGGGGTGATTGGGAGGGGAATATTAGCACACCATTTGGTTCAGATTTTTAGATTTTTTTCCCTCCTCTAAACTCTGGGTGCATCTTATGGGCAGATGCGTCTTATGGTGCGAAAAAAATATGTTTTGTTGGGAAATACTGGAACAGAAGTGTTTTAGAGATTTCTTTCTGTGTTCAAGTTAAAAACGCTCACTCAGATGATAGTTCAAAGTACCTTGTTGGGATTACTGATAGGGAAAAATCGGGAACCATCCAGGCAGGGACAGCAGAGAAAATGACAGGGAAACTTTTTTTTTATTTTCACTTCACTTCATTTGCCAGATCGTTTTAAATTACTTTTTTTTGTGCTGTAAATATTCCTGGCCACTGTGCATCCCATCTTGGCAGTGGCATATTTAACCCTATCTGTTACACACAAGCATTTCTTATAACTCGATTAGTTTTAATTTTTTTTTTATGCTGTAAAAACCCCAGCCCACATGGGCATACTATTTCAGCACATTTCACCCTATCTGTTATACTAAATCAGCTTCTAAATGCTCTGTTTTATTAATATATTGCATTTTTAATTGGTTTTGTGCGTCCTGTAAAAACACCAGCCCACATGGGCATACTATTTCAGCACATTTCACCCTATCTGTTATACTAAATCAGCTTCTAAAGGCTCTGTTTTATTAATATATTGCATAAAAACACCAGGCCACATGGGCATCCCAAACCACCACATTTCACCCTGTTATACTAAATCAGCTTTTACAGGCTATGTTTTATTAATATATTGCATTTGGAATTGGTTTTGTGCGTCCTGTAAAAACACCAGCCCACATGGGCATACTATTTCAGCACATTTCACCCTATCTGTTATACTAAATCAGCTTCTAAAGGCTCTGTTTTATTAATATATTGCATAAAAACACCAGGCCACATGGGCATCCCAAACCACCACATTTCACCCTGTTATACTAAATCAGCTTTTACAGGCTATGTTTTATTAATATATTGCATTTGGAATTGGTTTTGTGCGTCCTGTAAAAACACCAGGCCGCAGGGTATCCCAAACAAGCACATTTCACCCTATCTGTTATACTAAAGCAGCTTCTACAGGCTCTGTTTTATTAATATATTGCATTTTGATTTGGTTTTGTGCTTCCAGTAAAAACATCAGGCCGCAGGGTATCCCAAACAAGCACATTTCACCCTATCTGTTATACTAAAGCAGCTTCTACATGCTCTGTTTTATTAATATATTGCATTTTGAATTGGTTTTGTGCTTCCTGTAAAAACACCAGGCCGCAGGGTATCCCAAACAAGCACATTTCACCTTATCTGTTATACTAAATCAGCTTCTAGAGGCTCTGTTTTATTAATATATTACATTTTGAATTGGTTTTGTGCGTCCTGTAAAAACACCAGGCCACATGGGCATCCCAAAACAGCACATTTCACCCTATCTGTTATACTAAATTAGCTTCTAAAGGCTCTGTTTTGTTAATATATTGCATTTTGAATTGGTTTTGTGCATCCTGTAAAAACACCAGGCCACATGGGCATCCCAAATCAGCACATTTCACCCTATCTGTTATACTAAATAGGCTTCTACAGGCTCTGTTTTATTAATATATTGCATATGGAATTGGTTTTGTGCATCCTGTAAAAACACCAGGCCACATGAGCATCCCAAACCAGCATATTTCACCCTATCTGTTATACTAAAGCAGCTTCTACATGCTCTGTTTTATTAATATATTACATTTTGAAATGGTTTTGTGCTTCCTGCAAAAACACCAGGCTGCAGGGTATCCCAAACCAGCACATTTCACCCTATCTGTTATACTAAATCAGCTTCTACAGGCTCTGTTTTATTAATATATTGCATTTGGAATTGGTTTTGTGCGTCCTGTAAAAACACCAGGCCGCAGGGTATCCAAAACAAGCACATTTCACCCTATCTGTTATACTAAAGCAGCTTCTACAGGCTCTGTTTTATTAATATATTAGATTTTGAATTGGTTTTGTGTGTCCTGGAAAAACACCAGGCCGCAGGGTATCCCAAACCAGCACATTTCACCCTATCTGTTATACTAAATCAGCTTCTACAGGCACTGTTTTATTAATATATTGCATTTGGAATTGGTTTTGTGCATCCTGTAAAAACACCAAGCCGCAGGGTATCCCAAACCAGCACATTTCACCCTGTCTATTATACTAAATCAGCTTCTACATGCTCTGTTTTATTAATATATTGCATTTTGAATTGGTTTTGTGCGTCTTGTAAAAACACCAGCCCACAGGGTATCCCATATTGCCAATTTTCATAGTATCTGGTGCAGAGAAGCAGTATCTCACTTTATTTAGCTTCTGCTTTTTAAAGTAAACACATTTTTTTAAGTGCCTATTGTGCAGTTCAAATACATAAAAATGTCAGGCAGACAAGTGGCAGGATGTTCAAAGAGGAGTGGCAGAGGCCAAGATTCAGCAGGCAGAGGTCGCAGCAGACTAGGGGCGAGTGGCAGCAGGAGTCGCGGTGAGAGACCTGATCTGCCAATATCTGTGGTCGTGTCTCCACCAGTAACGCATCTGCCATGGTAGATTGGTTAACGCGGTCATCCACATCATCACAAGTTACATCTGACACCCCCAGTCTAGGGTCGGTAGGTTCCTCTGACACAACCCTGAGTTGGCATGGCCCGAGAGCAGTCCCTGCCCTCCCATTGCCTCTGTCCTATGCTGTTCCCTCCCCCAGTGACGTATCCTATGCTTTGGGTTCAGCTCCACTCTTTAGTGAGGAGGACGATCAGATAGAGGACAGTCAACAGCTACTGCCCAGCCAAGAAATGGAGGTGGCTTCCTTCGCTAGGCAGACAAATAGTGATGTGGAAAGTGGCATGGGTGTTGCTGCGAGCGTTCCAGCTCCTGTGCCAGACACTGTTGAGGAAACCGAAAACATCAGTGACGTGCAGCCACAACTCGGTGATGGTAGCTACCTTATCGGGAGGTAGTGGAGCAGGGGTTCCTGGAGTTGGCGACAGTAGCAGTGAATCAGTGCGGGATGTTGGTGGGAAGAGTAGCTACTCGGCAGTGTGGCAGATTTCCTCAAGCATCCGCAGGAGCGTAACATGGCCACATGCAAGATATGTAGGCAGAAGGCGAAGCGTGGCCAGGGCCCAAATGTTGGCACGACGGCCCTGCGTCAACATATGCTGCATCACCATAAAGCGGCCTGGGAGAACCGAGGCTCGGAAGAGGTGGTTCAGGCTGCTTCCTCACCAAGTGGCACGCCGCTCCCAATTTCTGCCAGCCAAGGCTCCAGCACCTCAGCCCGTGCATCATCCCCATCCTCCTGATGCTCCTGCTCCTCCTCCTCCAAGTCATGCATCTCACCAGCAATCCATCAGCAAAGCCATGTCCAAGAGACAGCAGTATGCGCCCACTCATCCTACGGCGCAGAAGCTGAATGTGCTCCTGTCCAAGTTGCTGGTGCTGCAGTCGCTCCCTTTTCAGGTGGTGGACTCTGCACCTATCAGAGAACTGATGGCTTGTGCCGAGCCGAGGTGGAGAGTCCCAAGCCGTCATTTCTTTGCCAAGAAGGCAGTACCAGCGCTGCACACTTTTGTTGAACAGAAGGTGGGCCAGTCCTTGAGCCTGTCGGTGTGTTGCAAAGTGCATGGCAGCGCCGACATCTGGAGCTGTAACTACTGTCAGAGACAGTACATGTCGTTTATGGCCCACTGGGTGAATAAGGTCCCTTTGCAGCAGCAACTTGGACAGGTCACGCCGCTTCAGCCTCCGCGCTTCCTGGCCGTTGTGCCTGTGACACCATGCGACTTGGCGTCCTCATCCTCCGCCATCTCCTCACCCTCCACTGTAGGCTCAAGTCTCAGTGCCCCTCCAGCCTACCATGTGTGCACAGCATGGAGGTGTCACGCTGTGCTTCACATGGTTTGTCTTGGCGAACGGAGTCACACAGGGGAGGAACTGCTTAAATGTATTCATCAGGAAATCCAAACATGGCTTACTCCAAGAAAACTTAAAATGGGAACCATGGTTACCGACAATGGGAAGAATATTTTGTCTGTGCTGCGACAAGGAAGGCTGACCCATGTGCCCTGCATGGCTCACATCTTCAATCTGGTTGTGAAGCGGTTTCTGAAGTCTTCCCCCCATCTGCAAGACATCCTAAAAACTTCAAGGAAACTTTGCATGCACTTCAGCCACTCATACACCGCCAAGCACACCCATCTTGAGCTACAGCGTCAGAACGGTAGCCCCCAACATAGTCTGATTTGCGATGTTTCCACCCGTTGGAATTCCACCCTGCATATGTTGGACAGACTATACGAACAAAGAAAAGCCATCACGGATTTCTTGATGATCCAAGCGGATAGGGGGACTCCCCTGTGTAAATTCAATGTCAACCAGTGGCAGCTCATACGTGACACCTGCCGTTTGCTCAGGCCCTTTGAGGAAGCCACTTTATTTGTGAGTCGCCAGGATTATGGGATGAATGACGTGATTCCACTGCTTCATGTACTACAGCAAATGTTGGAAACCATGGCTGGTCAGGGCACTGGAGACATGGCGTCTACATCTTACGGCCACATAAACCCCGTTGGAGCTGAACTGGAGGAGGAGGAGTGGCACAGTGCACAGTTTAGGCTTGGCAAAATGGCTGGTTTATCTAGTCAGCAGACAGGAGAGGAGGAGCAGGAGCAGCCAGAGGAGCTAGAGGGTTGTGAGGAAGGCGAGACAGAGGACCCAGACACACTGTGGCAGTATGCAGTGGAGATGGAGACAGATAGCCCCTCCGAGTCACTTGTGCAAATGGCAGGAAGCATGCTCACGTGCTTGCGTAGTGACCCCAGAATTGTTTCCATTTGTCAGCGGGATGACTTCTGGCTCTCCACATTATTGGACCCTCGCTTCCAGCACAAAATGGGGGCATTTTTTAAACCCGCCGAGAGGGAGGACAAACTGAACTACTACAAAGACATTCTACGTAGTCAGTTGGCCAATGCCTATCTGTGCCATGGTCCATACTCTCGCAGGTCTGACTCGGGGGGACCTCTGCGCTCACCTTCCACTGCCATGGCTGCTGGGGGGGGTTGGCAGGAGCAGCAGCTCCATCAGCAGCAGCCTCAGTCTTCAGTCGCTAATGAGTAGCTTTCTACACCCTCATAGTGAGTCTACTCATGAGCAGCAGGAAGACCTGGAGCAGGACCTTAACCAGCAGGTCATGTCATACCTTGACACAACCATGCCAACACACCTTGAGGATCCGCTGGAATTCTGGGCAGCCAAACTTGACTTGTGGCTGCAGCTAGCTGAGTTTGCCCAGGAAAAGCTGTCCTGCCCGGCAAGTAGCGTGCCATCTGAGCGGGTGTTTAGTGTGGCGGGAGCCATAGTTACGGCGAGGAGAACTCGTCTGTCAAATAAAAATGTGGAGAGACTCACCTTTGTGAAAATGAATAAGGGATGGATCAGCCAGGATTTCCACCCACCAATGGCTGATGCATGCGACTAGATTCAACATGGTTCCACGTTTTACACTTTCCAAATGGTGCAAAACATATTTATGTCTTTAGGCCAATTTTTGGGCTCCTGCTGCCAACTCCAGTGTCTCTTTCAAGCTATGTTTGGGCTGCTGCTGCCAACTCCAGTGTGTCTTTAGGCCAATTTTTGGGCTCCTGCTGCCAACTCCAGTGTGTCTTTCAAGCTAGGTTTGGGCTGCTGCTGCTGCTTGCAACTCCAGGGTGTCATTCAACCAATTTTTGGGCTCCTGCTGCCAACTCCAGTGTCTCTTTCAAGCGATGTTTGGGCTTCTGCTGCTGCTGCTTGCAACTCCAGGATGTCATTCAGTCAATTTTTGGGCTCCTTCTGCCAACTCCAGTGTCTCTTTCAGCCAATGTTTGGGCTCCTGCTGCTCCTGCTGCTTGCAACTCCGGGGTGTCATTCAGCCAATTTTTGGGCTCCTGCTGCCAACTCCAGTGTGTCTTTCAAGCTATGATTGGGCTGCTGCTGCTGGCAACTCCAGGGTGTCATTCAGACAATTTTTGGGCTCCTGCTGCCAACTCCAGTGTCTCTTTCAATCTATATTTGGGCTCCTGCTGCTGCTTGCAACTCCAGGGTGTCATTCAGCCAATTTTTGGGCTCCTGCTGCCAACTCCAGTGTCTCTTTCAAGCTATGTTTGGGCTGCTGCTGCTTGCAACTCCAGGGTGTCATTCAGCCAATTTTTGGGCTCCTGCTGCCAACTCCAGTGTCTCTTTCAAGCTATGTTTGGGCTGCTGCTGCTTGCAACTCCAGGGTGTCATTTAGCCAATTTTTGGGCTCCTGCTGCCAAGTCCAGTGTCTCTTTCAAGCTATGTTTGGGCTGCTGCTGCTGCTGCTTGCAACTCCAGGGTGTCATTTAGCCAATTTTTGGGCTCCTGCTGCCAACTCCAGTGTCTCTTTCAAGCTATGTTTGGGCTCCTGCTGCTGCTGCTGCTTGCGACTCCAGGGTGTCATTCAGCCAATTTTTGGGCTACTGCTGTCAACTCCAGTGTGTCTTTCAAGCTAGGTTTGGGCTGCTGCTGCTGCTGCTTGCAACTCCAGGGTGTCATTCAGCCAATTTTTGGGCTCCTGCTGCCAACTCCAGTGTCTCTTTCAAGCTATGTTTGGGCTGCTGCTGCTGCTGCTGCTGCTTGCAGCTCCAGGGTGTCATTCAGCCAATTTTTGGGCTCCTGCTGCCAACTCCAGTGTCTCTTTCAAGCTAAGTTTAGGCTCCTGCTGCTGCTGCTTGCAACTCCAGGGTGTCATTCAGCCAATTTTTTGGGCTCCTGCTGCCAACTCCAGTGTCTCTTTCAGCCAATGCTTGGGCTCCTGCTGCTGCTGCTTGCAACTCCAGGGTGTCATTCAGCCAATTTTTGGGCTCCTGCTGCCAACTCCAATTTGTCTTTCAAGCTATGTTTGGGCTGCTGCTGCTCCTGCTGCTGCTGCTTGCAACTCCAGGATGTCATTCAGCCAATTTTTGGGCTCCTGCTGCCAACTCCAGTGTCTCTTTCAAGCTATGTTTGGGCTGCTGCTGCTCCTGTTGCTGCTGCTTGCAACTCCAGGGTGTCATTCAGCCAATTTTTGGGCTCCTGCTGCCAACTCCAGGATGTCTTTCAGACAATATTTGGGCTCCTGCTGCTGCCAGCTCCAGGGTGTGTTTTTCAGGCAATATAAGGGCCCCTCATAGTGATGCCACCTCAACTCTCTGCAATTGTGCCGCTCTGCGATTCTTATAGCGATGCCTCTGATCTGCATGTCATAATTATTTGCAGTATTATTTCACTAACCCAGCACGCATCCTATGCATGTTACAGCAATGTAGAATGGTTTACAACCCTACTGAGGCTCTAGGAAGTTTTTAATAGCGATTCATCGCGAATAAATTCGGACCGAAACTAATTTTGTCTGAAAATTCGGCGAATCAGCCGAATCGAAATATTTCAAAAGTTCGCTCATCTCTAATTATTTTATACCTTCTAAAATAAAATATCCAACCCACTGAAAAGCAATGTCCCCTCAGCTGTAGATTGTCCCTATCACATGTACGGACAATTTCAATAAAAAAAAAAAAAAATATATATATATATATATATATATATATATATATATATATATTTTTTTTTTTTTTTATTTCATTTATTGCAAGCTTATTGATACTAGCTTTGACCTCCTTTCCTAATTCCAGAAAAATCCCAAATCCTAACCCCAACTGTCCCCTTATGAAGGAGCAAAAGAGATCAATTTCTTAGTCAAAGAAATAACAAATCTAAATACTGATCTGTAAAAAAAATCATATTCTTGAAAGATTTTAAACTATTTCACAAACCTTCAGGTCAGACTCAGCTTTTAATATAGACCATTTTCTCACTCACCGGTTTAGTAAATGGGACCTATTTGTGCAGTGTCTGAAACATATTATTTTTTTCATGGTTTTTGTTTTCATTGCAATCATTTTTTTCCCTAAATGGTACAAATTGGGCCAAGGTTCATATTAATGGTAAAATGACAATACGCCAGAAATGGCTCTATTTGTTACCAAGATTGCTGGCTGGTGGGTAATGTTGCTTGTTGCCCCAGCACTTCCCCATCCACTATTATTATCCTTTATGTTTAAAAATGGCAGCACATTGTGCAGCTCTGGAAATAGAGAAACCAAAAGCCTATGTGAACAATATAACAATACAAGGAAAGCATGTGCCTAGCAGAGTGATCCCCATGTTTATTTAGAGAAGGGACCTTGCCCTTTATTTTTACTTGTTCTCCACAGACCTCACTGTTAAAGTGATCCAAATGTAATTCATGATTTCTCAAAACATCCTTAGGGCAGCATACCACTGAGATATTAGGGCTCCTCCCCAAGGGGGGAACACGTGATCACCAGAACGCACAAAAGTTTTAGCTTACCCTCCAGACACCAGTTCTTTGTGTTCCTGTCTGGGGCAGGAGCCAGGTCACCAGCTCCTGAACCACTGATTTAGGTAAGTAGATCGGGTCACTGTGGGTCTGATTGGGTTGACCCATTCCCTGGCTCTGGAGGCAGCCTGCCAGGGACACATGGTACTCCCAGGGAATAGGGGAATCTGGCAAAGTTCCCCTATCCCTGACTCATAGCCAATGGGGGGGGGGGTAGCGCTAGCCTCAGACCAAATATGTTAACGGTCTGAGGCATTATAGAAATCATGAGGGGGGATCACATTTCCTTACCACCAACCCCACCCTCCTCCGATACCATATGGGGCTTGTGAAACTTCGGTGGGGTGTTTTTCGGCCACTGTTGTGGGTCTGTGGAGCTACAGGGGGCAATTTCACCTGGAGGTGCTCGATGATGTCAGTGCTAAGCGCCGCTGTGAGACCAAGTTAATGCACATGCTCCCTAGCTTAAAGGGCTTAAGTGTTTTTTCCTGTACTCCCTCTCATTTTACCTTAGATATTTAAGACTCAGCAATTATGAACCTCCCTGCTTGCTGATTTATTGAGTTTGGGAAGGGGTGCCTCTACCGCACACCAGACTTCAGTATGGCGAATCAGAAAGGGGAATCCTTGCAAGTTCCTGCTCCTATATCATCTACTATGGGAGACTTTGCTACGGATCAACATAATTTCAACCTGATTAATTTAATTAGAAACTCTGTCTGCCGCTCAGCCTGGGAAGAAGAGGTCTAGCTCTGCTCCCTTTTTTACTTATGAGCACGCAGTTTTAAGGGCTACTTTGAATTATTATGTGCTTGGAAAGTTATATAGGATCCTTGGGGCCTACTACTCCTTTTGTATTTTAGACCAAGTCCTCTAAGGAAGTGTCCATGACAAAAGTCTAAGGATAAAAGTAGGAGATGTCCGATATGTGAAATCAAGCTACTAGATTCCTATAAGAAGCCTCTTTGCAAGCCCTGTACCAGTAAGATTCTGAGTAAGGAGCAAGATCAATTCTATGGCAGGAGTGTGTTGCAGGCAGCCTTTTCCACCCAGTAGAGGTAGTATCTCACTTACCCTCTCAGTGGTATGCTGCCCTAAGGATGTTTTGAGAAAGCATAAGTTAGTTAGTTACTTCCTTTCTAAACATCTGGAAGGGCAGCATACAGGCTTTCCTCCCTCTATGTTATTTAATATATTATCTTACTGATTTAGCAGTTGGTATTTCGTCTGTCCTTGTTTTTCAGATCTCTTAAACTACTGGTGTTTGGAGGATAAGCTAAAGCTTTTATGTATGGTGGTTATGTGTTACTACCTTGGGTTGGAGCCTTAATATCTCAGTGGTATGCTGCCCTTGGCTGTTTAGAAAAGAAGTTACCAGGTAACTAACTTCAAGTTATTACAGCATGACATGCAAGGGGTCATGTTGGTTTGGGATGCCCCACACATTAAAACATAACAAACAGCCATTTTTGTCTATATGCTTACCTTTACCTTATGTATTCCCCTGACAGCTGGAGATGCACAATTTGCATGACAACCCCACACCTCGTTTTATTTAGATTATTTTTATTGATACATTTTTGTTTCCTACACTCACACCATAAGTGATTGTTTCCCTAATGAAGTTAGCTTGGTGGGTGACTGAAAGGAACTGCTACAATTTAACAATCCAAGAATCTTCATTTAAAAATCCCCCCATTGAGCAATTAATAACACATAGAAACCTGGATTTACCACCCCATGTCTTGAACCAATCCCAATGTCAATAAATAATATAGTATATTACATGATAAATTCATATGATGACAGTAATGGGCTTCAAAATGGGACCAAAGCTAGATTTGTGCTGGATCTTGCCGCTTTGCTCCATCTCAAATTATTTGGTATTTCACCCAATGATGCTGGCAGGTGAAATGTCAGCCATAATTATGCTGTGAACTGGTATAGGCAGGGTGCAAGGGGCCTCCACCATGTGCTCTGCAAGAGGGTCTCCATCAATTAAGGGGCTATAATTGGGGTACCAGGATTTTGCATTGCTGCTGCTTGGTGCGGTGAGCTCTGAAGTTTGCATATAATTTATTATGCAAATATGATTTACATATAAAATGTGTCTCCTTTTGATTAAGAAGCCAATACATTATGTATTGCATTTAAAAAATGGCATTAGTATAGCATTTTTATTTTAAATATTTTTTGGCATCATTTTAAAGATTTTTGTTATTTCATTATGATCACAAACAAGAAGTAGATGGTGTTGTTCCCAGCCTGTGGTTCTGCCTGTCTGTGCTCTATTTTCAACCATTCAGTCCTTGGTCTGTGCCCCTGTTCTCAGTCTGCCTCTATTCCTAGTCTACACCCCTGTTCCTAGTCTAATTATGACCATTGCTATGGCCTCTATGGAGTAACTAGTGCTGAGCTGCCCGAAATCCCCATTTCCAAACCAATAAATTCTCGAGTGCTGGGCCTGACACCAGCAAGCATGACCAGTGTGGCTTGCTGAACTCGCTCTATACGATGTCTAAATGCGTTTCTGTGATTTTCAGTCTACAGTGAAGAATGATGTTTGTCATTATATATATATATATATATATATATATATATATATATATATAATGACAAATATATAACCAAAGGATTTTTTCTAAAAAATCCCATTTCTTACACAGCAAGCATGAAACCAATTCAGAACCTCAAATGGCAGTGAAGGGGTTTAGTTGTCCGATTCCTCTGATCAGCAGATTTTCACAAGCACATAGTGGATGCCAAATTCCTGGCAAGGAAGAGTGGATGATTAATCTAAAAGATTTGCTCTCCTCAATATTTTGCTACTTATGTCCTAGACATCCCATCACTATAAGAAGAAAGGGCGAATGAGGTATCTCCAAAAAGAAATCGCAGCCTGCCTAAACCTTGGCTTTGTCTCTAGAGTTAATATTTTTAAGAAATTTTTATTTAAGTCCAGGACTGGCAGATGCTGTCCTGTGCAGAAACAAATAGTTTCCCGATATCATCTGAGCATACGGCCCGTTCCGATCGTTAATGTTTAACGTCCTTTTTTCCCATGTCTAAATTGTTGCTTACAATTTTACAATGATTTATAATTCTCTTTTCTTACTTCTGCAGCCTCGGCTCATTTGTACTATTTCTCCCTTCAGGTCATTTCGAGTTTTCTTATGTAGCTTTTTGCCACGTTGAGAGCCAACGGCCTGTCTATTATTGTCATGGGTATTTTTAATAGCATTATATTTTAAAGACTTTGTGTGGGCTAAAAGAAAAAAAAAAGATTGACTTACTTTAGTGGAGCATCCAGGTATTGTATTGGGGGGGGCACCCACTCACCACACCTCCTGAACCATGACAGCCCACTCCTCATCCTCCAGAGATGTGTCCTGAGCTCCATGAACTTGCGGCACCCATGCTCCATTTTCCAATACTTTCCCTTTGAGCGCAGCTCCCAGGTGCTCCATCAGATCTGGGACCTCTGCACTTCCCCTGCTTACCAGACCAGCCACTGCCTTGATCCCTTATAGCCAATTAGTTTCACTCACCTCTGGAAAAAATGCTCCCTGGTTGGCTTAGGTGTGCACCACCTAAACACACTCTGAGATCATCCACAGTTAATATGCTTGTGGCATACCCACAACCCAAGTCTTAGATGCCGAGTGGCTAAACCCAACCCTAGCAAGCTACCAGCCCCTTCCAGTGCACCCTTGGGAGACTACCAGGCTCATGCCATTAGCCATCAATTGAGTAACTGTGCTGATGATGTAAAGAGCTCCAAAGGAACCCACATACCAGTTCAAAGGTAGAGGGGCCAGCAAATCACTTGCCTGCATACTAGTGGGTGACTTGTCTATACCTCCCTGCTGATTAGCTAAACCTCCAGCAGGCGGGTGCAGAACACCCCGGTGGCACTGGAAGAGCACTAGCATAGGGGTAGAAACTTGTGGGGTGTCAAGGTCTGGGTTACTAGCTAGTATCCCAGGAAGATGGGACATGGGGTATGCTTAGAAGAGCACCATACCTATGTTGAAATGCATAAGGGTTGGTAACACATGAGGAACAGGGACTTACCAGTCGGCCCCCAAGCTCTCAGTTACTAACCCCTATGACAGACTATTTCGTTTAGTCGGTCTATTATTTGGACAATATTGCCCCCCCCCCCCCCCCCACTGGACTTTAATGTGTTCAGAATAGTCTGACACATTACTCAACCAAACAGCTTCAAACCAAATAGGGGGCTGTTTAGCTCAGAAATAAGTAAAGCTGTATGGCTATGAGGGATCCAGTTAGCGGGAGGTCAGTAAGTATAGGATTTTCAGCTTGTGCCCTCGGTGCTTCTCTCAAAATGTAGATGGCAGCCTCATAGCTAATGGATCATAGAAGAAGTACAAATCACATGCTGGTGTCAGATTTTAATGATCATAAAAATAGACGGAATGACAATTCTAAAAGGATTGTTCATTAGGCGTTGATAGGACTGGCTGGGCACACATGGATTCCCGCTTTGGGAACTTTGCTATGTCTTTATCTCAGTATGATTGGAAACAAAACCCTTGAAGCAGGATATTTATTGTTTCTGTAATAAAAGTGTTTGCAATTACAGGCAGGCTCCTGCATTGTCAAATGGCTTGAGCTAAAATAACACAATATTAGATATTAGATTGTAATGGATTTAACTATTTACTGGACATGCTTCAGAGCATTGACACCGAATTGGTCATATTTGAATGGTGACAGTTCTCCAGCATGCTGTCATTTGTAATGTAGCGGTCTACATTCTATAGCTATTAGAAGAGCCCCCGTCTCTGTGTCATGTAATTTTAATGCACAGTTGTTTAGCTATTATACATTTTATCTGATGATTTACATTTTCAAAGGAAATTAGAGAGACAAAGTAATCTTAACATTCTGGATTCTCCCCTTAGTGGGAAATCTTGCTAAAAGCCATCTCCAAATTGTTGCTACAAAATTGGAAGCACACAATACTCTACAACAGACATATAAACATGTATACTCTATGATATTATCTGCATTGTGCCAGTATGAAGCTTAATGGGATAGACTTAGGGTGTCATTTACCAAACGTTCGCAGGCCGTTCGCCAGCAATTCGCTGGTTTACCTCATTTACTATTCTAAAAATGGCCTATTTGCCTGGCCAAGGCTGTATTTGCCTAAGGCCCTTATTTATGAAGGAATAGCGACAGGTAGCGACTGGTGAGTGGCCGGTAATGACGGGCCCCGCCACGAGAACGCCGGCTCCCCACCACAATCACACATTTATCAAGCCAATCCTGCTTAGCGACTGAGATAGCGCCATATAGCGACTCATTCATCATTATTCCAGCCTCAGCCCACAGCGCCAGCGTCCGACCTTGAACAGCGACAGGTATAACCTCTCGCTACCTGGCTCTCTTCAATGCATTTCAATGGAAAAATCTTTAATTATTAATAATTAATTGTTATTATTTTTTTATTTTTAAATGTGAACAATTCTGTGACCACTTCTGCCATTTTAGATAATTTTTTTAAGGGAAAAAAAAAATTGTACAGAATTGATATTACAGGTCTGATATTAATGTATTCATACTACTAAATTATTTAAAAAACTTGTTTTTTTTGGTTTCCAAAAATATGGTGGTTTGGGGGTTAAAAAAACTACTTTTAACCCATCGCCTCCAGCGCTCTGGGGTTTAAACATGCATTTTACAGCGCGAGAATTTTTTGAGCGTGATTTGTTAATGAATATGGTGGGAGCCGGTCGCTATGGCCTGTCGCTATCATGCGCTCCCATACAGCGCGGAACCTGTCAAATAGCGACTCCTCACCCAATATTCAACATTACGGCAAACCGACTGAGTCGCTATCAACTACCGAACAACGGCCAAGCACAGCGACTGCACTGCGCTCTGAAAATGCCGCTACAGTTGCTCAACTGTCGCTACCTGCCGCTATTAATGAATCAGCCTCTTATTCATGACGTACAGCTTTTTCAGTGTGCCAGCTTTTAATGGTAAACCCCATAGGAATCAATTTTATTTTCGACAAGAATGGCTGTTTGTGTTTTTTACTGTTTTTACTTTATCTGTCACTAATACATCGAACGTGAAGGTCAGACAGAGAACTAGTATTGGAGAAAAAAACTAATAAAACTAATTTTCACATGATTTTTTATTTTTTTATTTTTTTAACTATCTCAGACTCTCTAGAGACACAACATATATATTCTGAGACAAATTCCATGTTGCCATAAGCTGTTAAGTGGGTTTCCAGTATGATTTCTGGTTTTGTTACAGCAAATTGCACCGCCGTGAAGACATAGCAAAATGCATTGCAGTCTGCTCACAGGTATGTCACGCATGCGTCGCCGGTCTGTCATGCATGCATCTTGTGTCCGGTGAACATACATTTGTGTAAAGCAGCGACCTGTAGGAAACGTAGAGGCTGAGTCATTACTAAAAACAGGTATCAGCAGATGTATAGCGGTGCTTAGAGCGACCGCTAGTAGATGCTGTAAACATGTATCGGGCGCTGTAACAGAGCGCCTCAGTCGCTGTAGTAACCTGGCCGGCATTGACGAATGTGATGTATGTTGGGAGCTCTAACACCAGTACAGCGCTGCAGTGAGCGAAAGGTAGCACCAGTTCAGTATGACTGACTGGCGCTCCACACCATACTCAAAAAAGTACTCAAAAAAGGAGACACACAGCGCCGGCGCTCTAAATCTGGTCGCTAGAGCATAGAGCGACAGACGCTGTGTGATCAAAGTCTGTTTTTGAACACATATACACCAGTAACAAAGCGAAAACACATGGACTGACATTGTTTGAACACTGTGACAATAACACTTTAGTGCCAGACCTCTAATGACAATTCTGCATAAAAATATAAAGAGTCCAAAAAATGTTGTGTTTAAAATAAGTGTTTGTTTGCAGGCAGGAGAGGTAACGCAATGATTTGAGCAAAAAATAAAAAATGTCAAACATGCTGTTTAAACACAAGCAAATGAACGGCCATTGAAATGTATGAGAGCGACAGTGAGCGAAAGGTAATACCTGGCTGGCTCTCTGGAAGCGCTCTAGAGCGCCGGCGCTATACGCTGAGCCACCTGTAATAATACATCGGACGCTAAATGGCACTGTTAGAGTTGCTCATCAGATTCGCTTTCATAAATGTGGTTTTGCGTACAGCGCCCGGTGTTCACCAGACGCTTCCTGCCGCTACGAGGCACTACCTGGCGCTATCCCTTCTTAAATAACCCCCATAGTAAATCACCCCCTTAATGTACTATAGCAGATGCCACTTTCTTATTTAAACTGTAATCCTTCTTGGAGAGCTTTGCAACAAATTTATTTTTGTTGCTCATTTTTGTTTGCACACCTGCAAATGCAGCACCTGCACTATTATAGCTGTTTCAGCTGTTGCTTTACAAACATTTTTTTGTACATTAAAGTGGACACATTAAGATCCACACACCCCAAATGCATAAAATATACCCTCATAGACAATGATGGCATTTGGATACAGGTGATGCAGAACCAGAATATTACAACATATGTGGCAGAACTGCACCAGAACAGAACAGAGGCTAATTATGATTTGCAATGCCCATGTGGTCAATGAAAAATAGGAAACCCAAAACCAAGCAGAATTATTAACCTGTTTCAAGCTGCCGTACCACTCACCTACCTTGCTCCTGATGGTGACAAGAAAAATAGGCCCAATACCAAAATGAAGCCTTGTTTTTATAAGGATGTCCAAGTTACAGTGCTATTTAGTATGTTAAAAACATTTTTTTCTGATTTGTACTAAATAATTAGATTGTTTTAAAGAATACAGAAAGTGGTTTAAGAAAAAACTATAGATAAAGGCCTTTGGGCTGCTGCCTGTTACTGCCAAGGTGATCCTCCACTGATTACATCGAGCAGAGATGAAATGTGATTATATTTTCCTCTCTATTAAACATTATATGGAATTCACATATAGCATAACATTGCTTCCTTCTGTTTCATGTTTGCTCGGGAATTATTTCCTTTTAGACGTTCTGTTGGTTTATCAGCTTTGAGTGGAACAGACACTGGAGCTAAACAGACTGTAATTTAAACGATCTGAGCCCACAAGCTGCTTGTCCCAATTTCAGTTCTTATTAACGAGTTCCTTCTTATTTTCAAAGACTGTACCAGAGAGAAAGCAAAAAAGATTAGAGAATGTCTAATAAGTTTTAAGATAATGAAGTCCACATTTTTTAAATCTGCATCTGCCCAGAGTGAGATTGCAGAAGAAAATGTAAGGCTCGTTATCATTATTTGTTCTCGTCACTACTCCCTCGCACCTCTGCTGGGGGTCCTTAGCTCATCTAACTCCATCAGCCCCAACCAGAAATCCAGAAACAGCCACACAAGCTTGTGGATGTCACACCACCTTCATTAAGAGGTGGCAGCAATGCAACGTATGCATCTATAAAGTATTTTAGGCCTCTGGAGTAGTGGCATGGAGAGAGGTGGGAGCTTAGGGACCTTGGGGCTGGCATTTTCCATGTAGCAGAATTGCAAGAGAGGTCCGCTTTAAAATCTGCTTTCTTTATTACCGTGTATGATTCTTGCCAGAAGTTTGTAAGATTTGGTTGACCCATCCAGAACAATTAATTATCTACACAGTTCTGACTGGGTTCTGACTTATAATACTTCTGGTCCCACACAGCTACACACATTATTGCGACAATTACACAGCAAGGCACATGTCCATGTCATGTGTAGAGCCTTCCAGAGATCCTGAGAAGTCTAGTCAAATCAAATTCTAATACTAAAGTGAGCGATTTCCATAATGAAATACAACTGCTTATGACACTAGGTCACTTATTAATGAAGTATTAGGCAAGCTATACCCCCAGTGGCACTACCAGAACTAAGGTTCCCCTCACTATTCACAACTGTCACAACTATTACCTGTTTTCAGCCAATCACAACTTGCTCCAGGGCATTACAAGCTGATTCCTACTGGTACTTTGTAGATCTAGGGCCAGCATTTGGGTGGGACCATTAATGGCAATTGCCTGGGGCACCAGGACCAGCATGACTATTTCTTACTGCCCGGGAGACTTCAGGGTTATTCCAGTTATGGAAAGGCCTGATTTATGAAAAGGATGACTATCAAATGTCCAACAAGGTGATGAAGTGTTTAAAGGAAGGCACATGTCCATGTCATGTGTAGAGCCTTCCAGAGATCCTGAGAAGTCTAGTCAAATCAAATTCTAATACTAAAGTGAGCGATTTCCATAATGAAATACAACTGCTTATGACACTAGGTCACTTATTAATGAAGTATTAGGCAAGCTATACCCCCAGTGGCACTACCAGAACTAAGGTTCCCCTCACTATTCACAACTGTCCCAACTATTACCTGTTTTCAGCCAATCACAACTTGCTCCAGGGCATTACAAGCTGATTCCTACTGGTACTTTGTAGATCTAGGGCCAGCATTTGGGTGGGACCATTAATGGCAATTGCCTGGGGCACCAGGACCAGCATGACTATTTCTTACTGCCCGGGAGACTTCAGGGTTATTCCAGTTATGGAAAGGCCTGATTTATGAAAAGGATGACTATCAAATGTCCAACAAGGTGATGAAGTGTTTAAAGGACTTTCAGCTAACTCGTAGTGGATGTCATGGGTATTTCAATGGGTGTAGACCCTGTAGGGTTAATTTAGATAATTTGTTCCCTGCAGGAGAACTTGGGCTTAGTTTGGGGACTATGACCAAAGCCCTTCAATGTTTGGTGCAAGACATCCTAATCTTTTAGAGCCAAAAATGGAAGAGGAGAGGTTTCTGGGACTCTAAGATAGCATATATTTCACACACACACACACACACACACACACACACACACACACACACTATATATTTATGATCCCAGAAATAGAAGAATCGAGAAGAAGAATTGAATAAGAATTTGCATTCACACAGTGGCTATGACAAACTGATGATTTTTTGGCATTATTTTTTCTCAGCCAGTTTGCTACTGACATTTTGTTTTTGCAGGTGACCAGTCTGGCCGACATTCGTATTGTGAAGCGGGAGTGGAGGCATGGACCCTCCTTTTGGTCTCTTGCGGCCTAAGCCAGTGGCACCAGAAATCAAAATGCCCATTTTGCAAATGTGTTGGGTGTTGTTCAGGTTTAAGAGTTTTCTTCTTCATTTTTTGGGGAGGTGGAACTGATAGCCGCTGAAAGTGTACCTATAGTAACTCATTATTGGCTGGTCCTTACCCTCATCAGAAACCTCCATTGAGGTATTATGGGGAGGCCTGTCTGGTCGTCAATGGTTTATACTGACCAACACATTTTGGATCTGTTCCAACATTTGTAGAATTTTGGATCTAATGGTTTGAGCTACATTCTAGTGATGGAGCACCAGCTGCACAGTGCTGACACTGCACCAGCAACCAGTGATCACCTTACCAAGATTCATCAGACCAGGCTTCAGGCTTTTACCTTTGGTGAGCTGATGGACTAGGCTATTTTTAATCAAGATAACTTTCTATAAATAGTATACATATTATAGCACTGTATAAGCACCAGGTTTTCTGTGATTTCCCCCTGTCATTAATGGCAAATTCCAGTATTATAAGTTATAAATCAGAAATCATGCACAGAAATAGATGTTAAGTGTTTTGTTTTATTACTATAAGCAATGCAACACCTTTAATAGATGGATTCACAACACGGTAGATGTCTTGAAATCTAAATAGAACCAAGCTAGGTGATGCCATCACATTGCTCTCATTAGAAACACGTCATTATGGCCATAGCTGGAAGGAGATTGCAGGCCTCATTCACACATTCACTATTCCACATCAAACAGAAAATAATGATTCCCTGGGAGTGACAGTAATGTATGGCCTTATCGTGGGAGTGAAATTAAAGTTGATAAATATGAACTAATAGTAAGGGAAACTTTTCACTCTTCCAACCAACGTTTATATGGAAGCTCTCCTCTGTGTGGCAGTGTGTGTTGTGAGTGGATTCTTCTTCATAGATGGGGGTGCTAGGGAATTAACTGTTGGGTTCCTGGACTCGAGTTCCTTCTGGGGGGTCTATCATCAAAATCTGAACTATATATAGTCTTTAGTGGCATCCTAAGTGCACACAAACAGATAATAAAAACTATGTGCAAGGGCCTTAAAGGGACTTTAAACCTAACAGCAAAAACAAAGCATAAAGGAGCTCACCTGATACATTTCCTATGTTCCTCTACTCCATTTCCTGCAGTGCTGGGTAGTAGCTTTCACAGGGCTCCAAAGTTTGCCCTTCATTAAGTTTCATTCTTCCGGGACTACACAAAAACCTGCATCCAACTGTGATGTTGAACTCCAGATCTCCCAGTGGTCCCACCCAGCTACAACATTATAATGAGTAGAGCCTTCCAGAGCTCCTGAGAAGTATAGTCAAATGTCCAGTCATTTCCTTACCATACTCTAAGTATTACCCTCTAGGGGTACCCTCACTAGTCATAACTGTCACAACAGTTTTCAGCTGCTAGCTTCAGGGCACTGGCTGATTCTTGCTGGTACCTTTTAGATGTACAAGTAAGAGCAGGGAATGAAGCTAAAGAAAAGCATTAGACTAATTAACCAATTTATTGAAAGAATCAGCAAAATGTTTCAATTTATATTATGTTTAAGCTCAGGAAGGTTAAACATAGATTTAGTTTTATATACTGTAAATTTTATGAGCAAAAGAAATCAAAAAGGGACATGAATAGAGGAATTAAATCATGTACAGGTCCCTGTGCCAAAAAAATGGGCCCAAATTAATGATACAAAAACACAGACTATGTAGTCCCAGCTACCCCTGTGAGATTATATTGAGTAACAGTGATATTGAATAAAATATGCATGAAACTTGTTATTATTCCCAGGTCACAAATGTAGTCTAGGGTTAGAGTGGATGAAGAAGAGATGAAACAGGCCAACCCATCTAAGAGGACATAACTGTGGAAGAAGAGGACACTGCCAGAAAGGGTGGGGTGGGAGATTAGAATGGTTGAGGAACAAGGCAAAAGAAAAAAAAGGGTGTGAGGAGACAGGATTATTAATAGGCAGACAGCTTAGGTAGAATCACAGGGGCTCCAAATAATAAGGCCTGACATACAAGTTAATCACTTAGGTCTATGCAGTAGAACCAGGTTTGGAGACATATTTTTCATGTCTACCTTTCAGAGACGAGGGTAGTTCTCTTCATCCATTTCAAATTAGCTAGCCTGAAGCAAATGAGAATTCACTTTTCCAACAGGGTGGAATATATTCCTTTCAGTAGGTACTTTAAGATTATCTTATTATTTTAGTTTTTTAAATTCATGACCACCTTTTATAAACATTGAAATGTGGGTTGAGACAAAGATGTAGGGAAAAGACAGACAAGCAAAACAGGTACCAGCTATCCTCCACTACAGGAAAGGGGTACAATTTCGATAACATCATTATTCAGCAGAATATCAGAACAATTTTTTTGGAGGGTAAGCAAACAATCATTTATTTATACACTCTTTACTAAGTCTGCTCCCTCCTAGCTGGAAACAGGGATGCTTACAGAATCTGTGCGGGGAGTGTGCTGTCAGCTACCAGCTGAGATCATAAGAAGGGGTGACATTCAGCTTGCAGAACCCCGCTGTATAAAGCCTATGAGTGGTAATCTTTAATATTGCTTAATAATACAGGCAGTATACATTACAGCAAGAGAAAGACAAATTGTCCTTTAAATGCAAACCTTAGATGTAAACCTAGCCTTATACTTGTAAACTCATAAAAGGAGCCCTTATACAATAGTAAAAACAGGATCATATAAAAAGCCATATTTATAGCCATTCCGCTTGCAGAACCCCACTGTATAAAGCCTATGAGTAGTCATTTTTAATTTTGCTTAATATTACAGGCAGTATACACAACAAAAGAAAGACAAATTGTCCTTTAAATGCAAACCTTAGATGTATACATGTAAACTTGTAAAAAGAGCCCTTATACAATAGTAAAAACAGGATCATATAAAAAGCCATATTTATAGCCTGGCTAGTAATATACGGATTTGCTGGACATTCTCTGTATATAAATCAGGCAAATGCTGTGTTCCTTGTGCTCCCTGTGAATTGCCATTTTCTACACTTTATTCTTCCCTTTACACTTTTGTAAGCCTTTAGGAAAACTGTGTAAAATATAGTGGAAGAGGAGGCAGGCAATATTCCATTTATTTCTAGGCTTCTGCACAAAACATAATTATAAATAAAAGAGAGGACAAATTGGTAGATCATTTTTTTCTGCCTGGAGTTAAGCTTTGAGTAGTTTTTTATGGTTTATTTGCTTTTCAGTGTTTTATTAGAGTGGACATCAGGTTAACAAAGAAACAACACATTATATACTATATTCACAGCTCCTATCCAGCAACATATGCCAAGATTTTCCAGCTGACTTATGCCCTGATGTCCATAAATATCTTCGTATTATAGGTCACTTGCTAGGACTGTGATGTAGCAGTGGCGCCATAAAGGCCAGGCCCCTGTGTGCAGGATGGAAGGTGGGATGGTAGGTCACGTTGAAGCCATCTATGTTTAAGATCTAAGAGCTATTTACAGACACCTATTTGAGAAAATGCACTTAACTTTGGACCTTTGTGTGATCAGCAAGGCTTCTGCAGCTTCCTGCTCTGCCTTGAAATGTTTCATTTCGAAACTGACTTGGCCTATGATTATGTTTGCACTGCTATATCTGCTTCTACTTCTTGGATTAACCCTTTCACTACTGCACCCAAAATCTTGGTTACTTGACAGTTTTTTTATTTGTTTCATTTCTACCCATAAAGCACACTTTGCACAATAAAAAAAACGTAGGATCCTCCTTATCCTCAGTGTCGACCTTAAAGATTAATATCGGGAGAGGTTAAAACCTCCCCCAAGCCTCACTGATCTGCTCCCCCCTCTGGTTTTACCTTAGGGCATTCTTTACTCACCTCGCCAAGGGACCCATTTTCTAGGTCCCTCGGTTTCCGGGTGACCTTCTAACAGACATCCCATAAGGCACTGCACGTGGCCCCCAATCTCACGCCCCCCAGTTTCCATGAATGGGATGCAATGGAGTTCAGTGCTCCTATGACCCAATGGGGACTTAGTATAAAAATCACTGATGACCATGCTATGCCCTAGACAGCAGGAAGCTGTGGTGGCGGCCATGCCCTGCAGCCTCTCTTGTTTCCTGGTGGTGACACAGGCATCTGGACCTAATTGATGGGGACACCCGCACTGGCACACACCAGCTGAGGAGGCAGTGACATCATGACTCTACGGGGAGGGGGGGGGGTTGTTTGTCCAGATGCTCTTTGTCAGATCAGATACAATTGTATAGTATAGCCTAACTGCATATAATGGATATTTTTGTGTTATGCTTTGTTTTCAGGAATGTTTCAGTGATTGTGGTCCTTTACCAACCTAAAATGAGTTGTAATGTAGCAGACAAGATGGTCAAAAAAGTTCATGTCTACTTTATTACTTTATCGTTATTAATAAGACTCTAGGGCCAGTGGTCTGCCCCTTTATGAGGCATCCCTGGAGACTGCCCAGTACACTCAGCTAGCCGGCGATCCCACACCCATCCCGGGGCCGTGGCAAGATCCCCGCTATAACTTTAGACTAAACGCATACTCACAGCTAGAGATGAGTGGGGATGCAACTGGTGGCAATAAAAACCTGAATGGAAGGCAGGAGGATCACATGTCTCAAGAGCACTGTTACCCCTCCACCTGCCCTCCCTCACTGCCTTTCCACCCAGGTCACATGTGAGGGCTTCTGCAGTCCTCTCCATGACCAGCACTCTCTGATAAGATGGAGTGATTGCTGGCACCCATTATATTTCTGTAAGGTTGCTGCTATCTTTCGTTCTGCACTCTCTTTACATGCCTTCGTTTCTACACTCACTCCTTCCCTGCTTTCCTTCTCTGTCTGCCTGGAATTGTTTGTTTCTCCTGTTTTCTCTCCTCTGACTATTTGTATTTCTCTGTTCTGTATTTTTTTCCATCTCTTTTCACACTCCCCTTCTTTGTATGTGCATTCTTGTTCTGTCTCTATTTACACTTCCATTCACTTCTCCTCAGCCACTTCTTTCTTTCTCCCTGTTTTCTCTCTTTGTCTTAATTCAGTAAACTTACCATAAAACAGTTCATAAAAAGGAGGACTGTTTTTTGCTTATACATGCATAGGAGTATACATACAGAGGTTATCATATAATTAGGGATGAGCGAATCGATCCGGACGAACCCGGATTCGATCCGAATTTCAGGAAAAATTCGATTCGGATCGAATCCGAATTTCCCCGCGATTCGATCACTCGAAGTTTTCCTTTAACATCCATTCATTCACATTTACAGGCATTCTAAGATGGCGGACGGGACATGTCTGGACATCTATCCCGCGCCAGTGCAAGCTGGGGCAGTCACATGCAGCCTATCAGCAGCCAGCAAGCCCGGTGACGTCACACAGCGGTATTTAACGGCGGCCATCTTGCTTTTCCTCATTTCTCTATTGCATTCGTGACAGACAGAACGCTGTGTAGCTGAGGCAGTTAGACAGGCAGGGACAGACAGGGACAGGCTGGAGACAGGCAGGAGACAGACAGGAGACAGACAGAAAGTCAGCGGAAAACAGGGAAAGGAATGGAAAATCGGAGGCTGTCATTTTTTTTTTTTTTTTCATCCAGCCTGACAGCCAGGCTTTGTTAGCGTTTTCAGGCTGCTTATACTAACTAACTGTGCATATATACTGAACTGATCTTAAGTCTGCTGTGAGGCATCCCATTCTGTGACTAAAGCAGCCTCTGTTTAAGACCATATAAGCATTTGCTCTTATCATATTTGAAATTAGCCTGATAAAGACACTTTTGCTGGGCAAAGCACTACTGGACCCTGCCAGGTCCATTCCTGCCCAGGGCATCCCATTCTGTGACTAAAGCAGCCTCTGTTTAAGACCATATAAGCATTTGCTCTTATCATATTTGAAATTAGGCCTGATAAAGACACTTTTGCTGGGCAAAGCACTACTGGACCCTGCCAGGTCCATTCCTGTTGGGGCATCCCATTCTGTGACTACAGCAGCCTCTGTTTAAGACCATATAAGCATTTGCTCTTATCATATTTGAAATTAGCCTGATAAAGACACTTTTGCTGGGCAAAGCACTACTGGACCCTGCCAGGTCCATTCCTGCCCAGGGCATCCCATTCTGTGACTAAAGCAGCCTCTGTTTAAGACCATATAAGCATTTGCTCTTATCATATTTGAAATTAGCCTGATAAAGACACTTTTGCTGGGCAAAGCACTACTGGACCCTGCCAGGTCCATTCCTGCCCAGGGCATCCCATTCTGTGACTAAAGCAGCCTCTGTTTAAGACCATATAAGCATTTGCTCTTATCATATTTGAAATTAGCCTGATAAAGACACTTTTGCTGGGCAAAGCACTACTGGACCCTGCCAGGTCCATTCCTGCCCAGGGCATCCCATTCTGTGACTAAAGCAGCCTCTGTTTAAGACCTTATAAGCATTTGCTCTTATCATATTTGAAATTAGCCTGATAAAGACACTTTTGCTGGGCAAAGCACTACTGGACCCTGCCAGGTCCATTCCTGCCCAGGGCATCCCATTCTGTGACTAAAGCAGCCTCTGTTTAAGACCATATAAGCATTTGCTCTTATCATATTTGAAATTAGCCTGATAAAGACACTTTTGCTGGGCAAAGCACTACTGGACCCTGCCAGGTCCATTCCTGCCCAGGGCATCCCATTCTGTGACTAAAGCAGCCTCTGTTTAAGACCATATAAGCATTTGCTCTTATCATATTTGAAATTAGCCTGATAAAGACACTTTTGCTGGGCAAAGCACTACTGGACCCTGCCAGGTCCATTCCTGCCCAGGGCATCCCATTCTGTGACTAAAGCAGCCTCTGTTTAAGACCATATAAGCATTTGCTCTTATCATATTTGAAATTAGCCTGATAAAGACACTTTTGCTGGGCAAAGCACTACTGGACCCTGCCAGGTCCATTCCTGCCCAGGGCATCCCATTCTGTGACTAAAGCAGCCTCTGTTTAAGACCATATAAGCATTTGCTCTTATCATATTTGAAATTAGCCCGATAAAGACACTTTTGCTGGGCAAAGCACTACTGGACCCTGCCAGGTCCATTCCTGCCCAGGGCATCCCATTCTGTGACTAAAGCAGCCTCTGTTTAAGACCATATAAGCATTTGCTCTTATCATATTTGAAATTAGCCTGATAAAGACACTTTTGCTGGGCAAAGCACTACTGGACCCTGCCAGGTCCATTCCTGCCCAGGGCATCCCATTCTGTGACTAAAGCAGCCTCTGTTTAAGACCATATAAGCATTTGCTCTTATCATATTTGAAATTAGGCCTGATAAAGACACTTTTGCTGGGCAAAGCACTACTGGACCCTGCCAGGTCCATTCCTGCCCAGGGCATCCCATTCTGTGACTACAGCAGCCTCTGTTTAAGACCATATAAGCATTTGCTCTTATCATATTTGAAATTAGCCTGATAAAGACACTTTTGCTGGGCAAAGCACTACTGGACCCTGCCAGGTCCATTCCTGCCCAGGGCATCCCATTCTGTGACTACAGCAGCCTCTGTTTAAGACCATATAAGCATTTGCTCTTATCATATTTGAAATTAGCCTGATAAAGACACTTTTGCTGGGCAAAGCACTACTGGACCCTGCCAGGTCCATTCCTGCCCAGGGCATCCCATTCTGTGACTAAAGCAGCCTCTGTTTAAGACCATATAAGCATTTGCTCTTATCATATTTGAAATTAGGCCTGATAAAGACACTTTTGCTGGGCAAAGCACTACTGGACCCTGCCAGGTCCATTCCTGCCCAGGGCATCCCATTCTGTGACTAAAGCAGCCTCTGTTTAAGACCATATAAGCATTTGCTCTTATCATATTTGAAATTAGGCCTGATAAAGACACTTTTGCTGGGCAAAGCACTACTGGACCCTGTCAGGTCCATTCCTGCCCAGGGCATCCCATTCTGTGACTAAAGCAGCCTCTGTTTAAGACCATATAAGCATTTGCTCTTATCATATTTGAAATTAGCCTGATAAAGACACTTTTGCTGGGCAAAGCACTACTGGACCCTGCCAGGTCCATTCCTGCCCAGGGCATCCCATTCTGTGACTAAAGCAGCCTCTGTTTAAGACCATATAAGCATTTGCTCTTATCATATTTGAAATTAGGCCTGATAAAGACACTTTTGCTGGGCAAAGCACTACTGGACCCTGCCAGGTCCATTCCTGCCCAGGGCATCCCATTCTGTGACTAAAGCAGCCTCTGTTTAAGACCATATAAGCATTTGCTCTTATCATATTTGAAATTAGGCCTGATAAAGACACTTTTGCTGGGCAAAGCACTACTGGACCCTGCCAGGTCCATTCCTGCCCAGGGCATCCCATTCTGTGACTACAGCAGCCTCTGTTTAAGACCATATAAGCATTTGCTCTTATCATATTTGAAATTAGGCCTGATAAAGACACTTTTGCTGGGCAAAGCACTACTGGACCCTGCCAGGTCCATTCCTGCCCAGGGCATCCCATTCTGTGACTACAGCAGCCTCTGTTTAAGACCATATAAGCATTTGCTCTTATCATATTTGAAATTAGCCTGATAAAGACACTTTTGCTGGGCAAAGCACTACTGGACCCTGCCAGGTCCATTCCTGCCCAGGGCATCCCATTCTGTGACTAAAGCAGCCTCTGTTTAAGACCATATAAGCATTTGCTCTTATCATATTTGAAATTAGGCCTGATAAAGACACTTTTGCTGGGCAAAGCACTACTGGACCCTGCCAGGTCCATTCCTGCCCAGGGCATCCCATTCTGTGACTAAAGCAGACTCTGTTTAAGACCATATAAGCATTTGCTCTTATCATATTTGAAATTAGCCTGATAAAGACACTTTTGCTGGGCAAAGCACTACTGGACCCTGCCAGGTCCATTCCTGCCCAGGGCATCCCATTCTGTGACTAAAGCAGCCTCTGTTTAAGACCATATAAGCATTTGCTCTTATCATATTTGAAATTAGCCTGATAAAGACACTTTTGCTGGGCAAAGCACTACTGGACCCTGCCAGGTCCATTCCTGCCCAGGGCATCCCATTCTGTGACTAAAGCAGCCTCTGTTTAAGACCATATAAGCATTTGCTCTTATCATATTTGAAATTAGGCCTGATAAAGACACTTTTGCTGGGAAAAGCACTACTGGACCCTGCCAGGTCCATTCCTGCCCAGGGCATCCCATTCTGTGACTACAGCAGCCTCTGTTTAAGACCATATAAGCATTTGCTCTTATCATATTTGAAATTAGCCTGATAAAGACACTTTTGCTGGGCAAAGCACTACTGGACCCTGCCAGGTCCATTCCTGCCCAGGGCATCCCATTCTGTGACTACAGCAGCCTCTGTTTAAGACCATATAAGCATTTGCTCTTATCATATTTGAAATTAGCCTGATAAAGACACTTTTGCTGGGCAAAGCACTACTGGACCCTGCCAGGTCCATTCCTGCCCAGGGCATCCCATTCTGTGACTAAAGCAGCCTCTGTTTAAGACCATATAAGCATTTGCTCTTATCATATTTGAAATTAGGCCTGATAAAGACACTTTTGCTGGGCAAAGCACTACTGGACCCTGCCAGGTCCATTCCTGCCCAGGGCATCCCATTCTGTGACTAAAGCAGCCTCTGTTTAAGACCATATAAGCATTTGCTCTTATCATATTTGAAATTAGCCTGATAAAGACACTTTTGCTGGGCAAAGCACTACTGGACCCTGCCAGGTCCATTCCTGCCCAGGGCATCCCATTCTGTGACTAAAGCAGCCTCTGTTTAAGACCATATAAGCATTTGCTCTTATCATATTTGAAATTAGCCTGATAAAGACACTTTTGCTGGGCAAAGCACTACTGGACCCTGCCAGGTCCATTCCTGCCCAGGGCATCCCATTCTGTGACTAAAGCAGCCTCTGTTTAAGACCATATAAGCATTTGCTCTTATCATATTTGAAATTAGGCCTGATAAAGACACTTTTGCTGGGCAAAGCACTACTGGACCCTGCCAGGTCCATTCCTGCCCAGGGCATCCCATTCTGTGACTACAGCAGCCTCTGTTTAAGACCATATAAGCATTTGCTCTTATCATATTTGAAATTAGCCTGATAAAGACACTTTTGCTGGGCAAAGCACTACTGGACCCTGCCAGGTCCATTCCTGCCCAGGGCATACCATTCTGTGACTACAGCAGCCTCTGTTTAAGACCATATAAGCATTTGCTCTTATCATATTTGAAATTAGCCTGATAAAGACACTTTTGCTGGGCAAAGCACTACTGGACCCTGCCAGGTCCATTCCTGCCCAGGGCATCCCATTCTGTGACTAAAGCAGCCTCTGTTTAAGACCATATAAGCATTTGCTCTTATCATATTTGAAATTAGCCTGATAAAGACACTTTTGCTGGGCAAAGCACTACTGGACCCTGCCAGGTCCATTCCTGCCCAGGGCATCCCATTCTGTGACTACAGCAGCCTCTGTTTAAGACCATATAAGCATTTGCTCTTATCATATTTGAAATTAGCCTGATAAAGACACTTTTGCTGGGCAAAGCACTACTGGACCCTGCCAGGTCCATTCCTGCCCAGGGCATCCCATTCTGTGACTAAAGCAGCCTCTGTTTAAGACCATATAAGCATTTGCTCTTATCATATTTGAAATTAGCCTGATAAAGACACTTTTGCTGGGCAAAGCACTACTGGACCCTGCCAGGTCCATTCCTGCCCAGGGCATCCCATTCTGTGACTAAAGCAGCCTCTGTTTAAGACCATATAAGCATTTGCTCTTATCATATTTGAAATTAGGCCTGATAAAGACACTTTTGCTGGGCAAAGCACTACTGGACCCTGCCAGGTCCATTCCTGCCCAGGGCATCCCATTCTGTGACTACAGCAGCCTCTGTTTAAGACCATATAAGCATTTGCTCTTATCATATTTGAAATTAGGCCTGATAAAGACACTTTTGCTGGGCAAAGCACTACTGGACCCTGCCAGGTCCATTCCTGCCCAGGGCATCCCATTCTGTGACTACAGCAGCCTCTGTTTAAGACCATATAAGCATTTGCTCTTATCATATTTGAAATTAGCCTGATAAAGACACTTTTGCTGGGCAAAGCACTACTGGACCCTGCCAGGTCCATTCCTGCCCAGGGCATCCCATTCTGTGACTAAAGCAGCCTCTGTTTAAGACCATATAAGCATTTTCTCTTATCATATTTGAAATTAGGCCTGATAAAGACACTTTTGCTGGGCAAAGCACTACTGGACCCTGCCAGGTCCATTCCTGCCCAGGGCATCCCATTCTGTGACTAAAGCAGCCTCTGTTTAAGACCATATAAGCATTTGCTCTTAGATTTGAAATTAGCCTGATAAAGACACTTTTGCTGGGCATAGTACTACTGGATATTTTTTGGGGGCATCCCATTCTGTGACTAAAGCAGCCTCTGTTTAAGACCATATAAGCATTTGCTCTTATCATATTTGAAATTAGGCCTGATAAAGACACTTTTGCTGGGCAAAGCACTACTGGACCCTGCCAGGTCCATTCCTGTTGGGGCATCCCATTCTGTGACTACAGCAGCCTCTGTTTAAGACCATATAAGCATTTGCTCTTATCATATTTGAAATTAGCCTGATAAAGACACTTTTGCTGGGCAAAGCACTACTGGACCCTGCCAGGTCCATTCCTGCCCAGGGCATCCCATTCTGTGACTAAAGCAGCCTCTGTTTAAGACCATATAAGCATTTGCTCTTATCATATTTGAAATTAGCCTGATAAAGACACTTTTGCTGGGCAAAGCACTACTGGACCCTGCCAGGTCCATTCCTGCCCAGGGCATCCCATTCTGTGACTAAAGCAGCCTCTGTTTAAGACCATATAAGCATTTGCTCTTATATTTGAAATTAGCCTGATAAAGACACTTTTGCTGGGCATAGCACTACTGGACCCTGCCAGGTCCACTTCTGTTGGGGCATCCCATTCTGTGACTAAAGCAGCCTCTGTTTAAGACCATATAAGCATTTGCTCTTATTATATTTATATTATAAGACACTTTTGCTGGGCATAGGCTTACTGCTGCCTGCCAGGTGCACTTCTGTTGAGGCATCCCATTCTGTAACATAGCATACCCCTCTTTATTTACACTAAGCAGCTCTCTTATTTACACTAAGCAGGCCTGTTGGAGGCTGAGTGTTACTGCTCACTTTTGGTGTGCATTATATTCGGTTTCATATAGACCCACCGCTGCCCGGGTTTTTTTTAAATATCACCTACTCCCACGCCAGTTAGACTATGTCGGGCAGACAAGTGCCTGGAAGTGAAAAGAGGAGTGGCAGAGGTCAAGATTCCGCAGGCAGAGCTCGCATCAGACTGGGGGCCAGTAGCAGCAGGAGTCACGCTGAGAGACCTAATCTGCCAGTATCTGCTAGCGGTCGGGTCTCCACCAGTAACGCATCTGCCGTGGTAGATTGGCTGACGCGCTCATCAACAACATCATCACAACTTACATCTGAGACCCCCAGTCTAGGGTCGGTAGGTTCCTCTGACACAACCCTGAGTTGGCATGCCCCGAGAGCAGTCCCTGTCCTCCCATTGCCTCTGCCCTACGCCGTTCCCTCCCCCAGCGACGTATCCTATGCTTTGGGTTCAGCTCCACTCTTTAGTGAGGAGGACGATCAGATACAGGAGGACAGTCAGCAGCTACTGCCCAGCCAAGAAATGGAGGTGGCTTCTTTAGCTAGGCAGACAAATAGTGATGTGGACAGTGTCGTGGGTGCTGCGAGCGTTCCAGCTCCTGCGCCAGACACTGTTGACGAATCCACGAACATCAGTGACGTACAGCCACAACTCGGTGATGATGATGATGATGACAATGAAGCCGATCGCACTTGGGAGCCAGGTGATGAAGGGGCTTCATCGTCATCATCAGGAGAAGAGGGGCGCAGGTTGCCCCGGAATCAGCAGCTGAGGCAGCAAGGTGGTAGCAGTCAGCATGGGGGCACAATTCCAAAGGCTGGAGCCGGCCGGGGCCGGGGCCGGGGTAGAGCACCTGCTGTGCGGCAGTCTACCTTATCGGGAGGTAGTGGAGCAGGGGTTCCTGGAGTTGGCAACAGCAGCAGTGAATCAGTGAGGCCAGGGGGTGGGAAAAGTAGCTACTCGGCAGTGTGGCAGTTTTTCCTGAGGCATCCGCAGGAGGGTAACATGGCCACATGCAAGATATGTAGGCAAAAGGTGAAGCGTGGCCAGGGTCCAAATGTTGGCACCACGGCCCTGCGTCAACATATGATGCGTCACCATAAAACGACCTGGGAGAACCGAGGCTCCCAAGGGGTGGTCCAGTCTGCTTCCTCACCAAGTGAGCTCCCAATTTCTGCCAGCCAAGGCTCCAGCACCTCAGCCGAAGGCAGCTGTGCGTCATACCCATCCTCTGTCGCTCCTGCTCCTCCTCCTCCTCCAAGTCATGCATCCCGCCAGCAATCCATCAGCGAAGCCATGTCCAAGAGACAGCAGTATGCGCCCACTCATCCTACGGCGCAGAAGCTGAATGTGCTCCTGTCCAAGTTGCTGGTGCTGCAGTCGCTCCCTTTTCAGGTGGTGGAATCTGCACCTTTCAGAGAACTGATGGCTTGTGCCGAGCCGAGGTGGAGAGTCCCAAGCCGTCATTTCTTTGCCAAGAAGGCAGTACCAGCGCTGCAACACTTTTGTTGAACAGAAGGTGGGCCAGTCCTTGAGCCTGTTGGTGTGTAGCAAAATACATGGCAGCGCCGACATCTGGAGCTGTAACTACGGTCAGGGGCAGTACATGTCGTTTACGGCCCACTGGGTGAATGTGGTCCCTTTGCAGCAGCAACTTGGACAGGTCAAGCCGCTTCGGCATCCGCGCTCTCTGCCCATTGGACCTGTGACACCGTGCGACTCGGCCTCCTCATCCTCCGCCATCTCCTCACCCTCCACTGTAGGCTCAAGTCTCAGTGCCCCTCCAGTCTACCATGTGTGCAGGGCACGGAGGTGTCACGCAGTGCTTCACATGGTTTGTCTTGGCGAACGGAGTCACACAGGGGAGGAACTGCTTAAATGTATTCATCAGGAAATCCAAACATGGCTTACTCCGAGAAAACTTAAAATGGGAATCATGGTTACCGACAATGGGAAGAACATTTTGTCTGCGCTGCGCCAAGGAAGCCTGACCCATGCCCCCTGCATGGCTCACGTCTTCAATCTGGTTGTCAAGCGGTTTCTGAAGTGTTCCCCCCATCTGCAAGACATCCTAACAACTTCAAGGAAACTTTGCATGCACTTCAGCCACTCCTACACCGCCAAACACACCCTTCTTGAGCTACAGCGTCAGAATGGTATCCCCCAACATAGTCTGATTTGCGATGTTTCCACCCGTTGGAATTCCACCCTTCACATGTTGGACCGATTATATGAACAGAGAAAAGCCATCACAGATTTCCTGATGATCCAAGCAGATAGGGGGACTCCCCTGTGTAACTTCAATGTCAACCAGTGGCAGCTCATACGTGACACCTGCCGTTTGCTCAGGCCCTTTGAGGATGCCACTTTATTTGTCAGTCGGCAGGATTACGGGATGAACGACGTGATTCCACTGCTTCATGTACTACAGCACATGTTGGAAACCATGGCTGGTCAGGGCACTGGAGACATGGCGTTTACATCTTACGGCCACATGAACCCCGCTGGAGCTGAACTGGAGGAGGAGGAAGAGGAGGAGGAGGAGTTGCCCAGCGAAACACAGTTTAGGCTTGGCGAAATGGCTGGTTTATCTAGTCAGTGGACAGGAGAGGAGGAGCAGGAGCAGCCAGAGGAGCTAGAGGTTTTTGAGGAAGGCGAGACAGAGGACCCGGGCACACCGTGGCAGTATGCAGTGGAGATGGAGACAGGTAGTCCATCCGAGTCACTTGCGCAAATGGCACGAAGCATGCTCACGTGCTTGCGTAGTGACCCCAGAATTGTTTCCATCTGTCGGCGGGATGACTTCTGGCTGTCCACCTTATTGGACCCTCGCTTCCGGCACAAAATGGGGGCATTTTTTAAACCCACCGAGAGGGAGGACAAACTCAACTACTACAAAGACATTCTACGTAGGCAGTTGGCCGATGCCTATCTGCGCCATGGTCCATACTCTCGCAGGTCTGACTCGAGGGGACCTCTGCGCTCACCTTCCACTGCCATGGCCGCTGGGGGGGTTGGCAGCAGCAGCAGCAGAAGCTCCATCAGCAGCAGCAGCCTCAGTCTTCAGTCGCTAATGAGTAGCTTTCTACACCCGCATAGTGAGGCTACTCATGAGCAGCAGGAAGACCTGGAGCAGGACCTGAACCAGCAGGTCATGTCATACTTTGACATGACCATGCCAACACACCTTGAGGATCCGCTGGACTTCTGGGCAGCCAAACTTGATTTGTGGCCGCAACTAGCAGAGTTTGCCCTGGAAAAGCTGTCCTGCCCGGCAAGTAGCGTGCCATCTGAGCGGGTGTTTAGTGCGGCGGGGGCCATAGTTACGGCGAGGAGAACTCGTCTGTCAACTAAAAATGTGGAGAGACTCACCTTTGTCAAAATGAATCAGGGATGGATCAGCCAGGATTTCCACCCACCAATGCCTGATGCATGCGACTAGATTCAGCATGGTGCCACGTTTTACACTTTCCAAATGGTGCAAAACATATTTATGTCTTTAGGCCATTTTTTGGGCTCCTGCTGCTGCTACTGTCAACTCCTGCCAACTCCAGGGTGTGATTCATCCAATTTTTGGGCTCCTGAAGCCAACTCCAGTGTATATTTGGGCTCCTGCTGCTGCTGCTGCCAACTTCTGCCAACTCCAGGGTGTGATTCATCCAATTTTTGGGCTCCTGAAGCCAACTCCAGTGTATATTTGGGCTCCTGCTGCTGCTACTGTCAACTCCTGCCAACTCCAGGGTGTGATTCATCCAATTTTGGGCTCCTGAAGCCAACTCCAGTGTATATTTGGGCTCATGCTGCTGCTACTGTCAACTCCTGCCAACTCCAGGGTGTGATTCATCCAATTTTTGGGCTCCTGAAGCCAACTCCAGTGTATATTTGGGCTCCTGCTGCTGCTACTGTCAACTCCTGCCAACTCCAGGGTGTGATTCATCCAATTTTTGGGCTCCTGAGGCCAACTCCAGTGTATATTTGGGCTCCTGCTGCTGCTGCTGCCAACTTCTGCCAACTCCAGGGTGTGATTCATCCAATTTTTGGGCTCCTGAGGCCAACTCCAGTGTATATTTGGGCTCCTGCTGCTGCTGCTGCCAACTTCTGCCAACTCCAGGGTGTGATTCATCCAATTTTTGGGCTCCTGAAGCCAACTCCAGTGTATATTTGGGCTCCTGCTGCTGCTACTGTCAACTCCTGCCAACTCCAGGGTGTGATTCATCCAATTTTTGGGCTCCTGAAGCCAACTCCAGTGTATATTTGGGCTCCTGCTGCTGCTACTGTCAACTCCTGCCAACTCCAGGGTGTGATTCATCCAATTTTTGGGCTCCTGAAGCCAACTCCAGTATATATTTGGGCTCCTGCTGCTGCTGCTGCCAACTTCTGCCAACTCCAGGGTGTGATTCATCCAATTTTTGGGCTCCTGAAGCCAACTCCAGTGTATATTTGGGCTCCTGCTGCTGCTACTGTCAACTCCTGCCAACTCCAGGGTGTGATTTATCCAATTTTTGGGCTCCTGAAGCCAACTCCAGTGTATATTTGGGCTCCTGCTGCTGCTACTGTCAACTCCTGCCAACTCCAGGGTGTGATTCATCCAATTTTTGGGCTCCTGAAGCCAACTCCAGTATATATTTGGGCTCCTGCTGCTGCTGCTGCCAACTCCTGCCAACTCCAGGGTGTGATTCATCCAATTTTTGGGCTCCTGAAGCCAACTCCAGTATATATTTGGGCTCCTGCTGCTGCTGCTGCCAACTTCTGCCAACTCCAGGGTGTGATTCATCCAATTTTTGGGCTCCTGAAGCCAACTCCAGTGTATATTTGGGCTCCTGCTGCTGCTACTGTCAACTCCTGCCAACTCCAGGGTGTGATTCATCCAATTTTTGGGCTCCTGAAGCCAACTCCAGTGTATATTTGGGCTCCTGCTGCTGCTACTGTCAACTCCTGCCAACTCCAGGGTGTGATTCATCCAATTTTTGGGCTCCTGAGGCCAACTCCAGTGTATATTTGGGCTCCTGCTGCTGCTGCTGCCAACTTCTGCCAACTCCAGGGTGTGATTCATCCAATTTTTGGGCTCCTGAGGCCAACTCCAGTGTATATTTGGGCTCCTGCTGCTGCTGCTGCCAACTTCTGCCAACTCCAGGGTGTGATTCATCCAATTTTTGGGCTCCTGAAGCCAACTCCAGTGTATATTTGGGCTCCTGCCGCTGCTACTGTCAACTCCTGCCAACTCCAGGGTGTGATTCATCCAATTTTTGGGCTCCTGAAGCCAACTCCAGTGTATATTTGGGCTCCTGCTGCTGCTACTGTCAACTCCTGCCAACTCCAGGGTGTGATTCATCCAATTTTTTGGGCTCCTGAAGCCAACTCCAGTATATATTTGGGCTCCTGCTGCTGCTGCTGCCAACTCCTGCCAACTCCAGGGTGTGATTCATCCAATTTTTGGGCTCCTGAAGCCAACTCCAGTATATATTTGGGCTCCTGCTGCTGCTGCTGCCAACTTCTGCCAACTCCAGGGTGTGATTCATCCAATTTTTGGGCTCCTGAAGCCAACTCCAGTGTATATTTGGGCTCCTGCTGCTGCTACTGTCAACTCCTGCCAACTCCAGGGTGTGATTCATCCAATTTTTGGGCTCCTGAAGCCAACTCCAGTGTATATTTGGGCTCCTGCTGCTGCTACTGTCAACTCCTGCCAACTCCAGGGTGTGATTCATCCAATTTTTGGGCTCCTGAGGCCAACTCCAGTGTATATTTGGGCTCCTGCTGCTGCTGCTGCCAACTTCTGCCAACTCCAGGGTGTGATTCATCCAATTTTTGGGCTCCTGAGGCCAACTCCAGTGTATATTTGGGCTCCTGCTGCTGCCAACTTCTGCCAACTCCAGGGTGTGATTCATCCAATTTTTGGGCTCCTGAGGCCAACTCCAGTGTATATTTGGGCTCCTGCTGCTGCTGCTGCCAACTTCTGCCAACTCCAGGGTGTGATTCATCCAATTTTTGGGCTCCTGAAGCCAACTCCAGTGTATATTTGGGCTCCTGCTGCTGCTACTGTCAACTCCTGCCAACTCCAGGGTGTGATTCATCCAATTTTTGGGCTCCTGAAGCCAACTCCAGTGTATATTTGGGCTCCTGCTGCTGCTACTGTCAACTCCTGCCAACTCCAGGGTGTGATTCATCCAATTTTTGGGCTCCTGAAGCCAACTCCAGTATATATTTGGGCTCCTGCTGCTGCTGCTGCCAACTTCTGCCAACTCCAGGGTGTGATTCATCCAATTTTTGGGCTCCTGAAGCCAACTCCAGTGTATATTTGGGCTCCTGCTGCTGCTACTGTCAACTCCTGCCAACTCCAGGGTGTGATTCATCCAATTTTTGGGCTCCTGAAGCCAACTCCAGTGTATATTTGGGCTCCTGCTGCTGCTACTGTCAACTCCTGCCAACTCCAGGGTGTGATTCATCCAATTTTTGGGCTCCTGAGGCCAACTCCAGTGTATATTTGGGCTCCTGCTGCTGCTGCTGCCAACTTCTGCCAACTCCAGGGTGTGATTCATCCAATTTTTGGGCTCCTGAGGCCAACTCCAGTGTATATTTGGGCTCCTGCTGCTGCTGCTGCCAACTTCTGCCAACTCCAGGGTGTGATTCATCCAATTTTTGGGCTCCTGAAGCCAACTCCAGTGTATATTTGGGCTCCTGCTGCTGCTACTGTCAACTCCTGCCAACTCCAGGGTGTGATTCATCCAATTTTTGGGCTCCTGAAGCCAACTCCAGTGTATATTTGGGCTCCTGCTGCTGCTACTGTCAACTCCTGCCAACTCCAGGGTGTGATTCATCCAATTTTTGGGCTCCTGAAGCCAACTCCAGTGTATATTTGGGCTCCTGCTGCTGCTACTGTCAACTCCTGCCAACTCCAGGGTGTGATTCATCCAATTTTTGGGCTCCTGAGGCCAACTCCAGTGTATATTTGGGCTCCTGCTGCTGCTGCTGCCAACTTCTGCCAACTCCAGGGTGTGATTCATCCAATTTTTGGGCTCCTGAAGCCAACTCCAGTGTATATTTGGGCTCCTGCTGCTGCTACTGTCAACTCCTGCCAACTCCAGGGTGTGATTCATCCAATTTTTGGGCTCCTGAGGCCAACTCCAGTGTATATCTGCTGCTGCCAACTTCTGCCAACTCCAGGGTGTGATTCATCCAATTTTTGGGCTCCTGAGGCCAACTCCAGTGTATATTTGGGCTCCTGCTGCTGCTGCTGCCAACTTCTGCCAACTCCAGGGTGTGATTCATCCAATTTTTGGGCTCCTGAGGCCAACTCCAGTGTATATTTGGGCTCCTGCTGCTGCTGCTGCCAACTTCTGCCAACTCCAGGGTGTGATTCATCCAATTTTTGGGCTCCTGAGGCCAACTCCAGTGTATATTTGGGCTCCTTCTGCCCCTCATAGTGATGCCACTTCAACTCTCTGCAATTGTGCCGCTCTGCGATTCTATTAGCGATGCCTCTGATCTGCATGTGATATTTCTTCAAAGTATTATTTAACTAACCCAGCACGCATCCTGTGCGTGTTACAGCAAGGCTGAATGGTTTACAACCCTATTGAGGCTCTAGGAGGCTCAGAAATAGCCGTTTTTAATAGCGATTCGTCGCGAATTTATTCGGGTCGAAACGATTTTTGTCGGAAAATTCGGCGAATCAGTCGAATCGAATTTTTCAAAAGTTCGCTCATCTCTACATATAATATAAAAATCATGGGAATAATTACCGGTATATCCCATTAAAGTTTTGAAGTTTTCTTCAAATGAAAGACTATACACAATGACATTCATATTTTAGGCAAAAGTAATTGTTACACCATTGCGTCAGGCTGCATTTAGAAACATAGAAGGTTGACGGCAGAAGGAGACCATACGGTCCATCTAGTCTGCCCTTATGTATATACTGTATGTACTCTTTATCTTAGGATAGATATGTACTTATCCCAGGCATGTTTAAATTCAGTGACTGTTGATTTTTCAACTACCTCTGCTGGAAGTTTATTCCAAGCATCTACTACTCTTTCTGTAAAATAGTATTTTCTAACATTGCTCCTGATCTTCCCCCAGACTAGCTTCAGGTTGTGCCCCCTTGTTCTAGCATTAAGTTTCTTCTTAAAAACACTTCCCGCCTGAACCTTATTCAATCCTTTCACATATTTAAAGGTCTCAATCATGTCTCCTCTCTCCCTTCTTTCCCACAGACTGTACAAATTAAGTTCTTTAAGCCTCTCCTGATAAGTTTTAAGTTTAAGTCCTTCCACCATTTTTGTTGCCCGCCTTTGGACCCGTTCTATTTGAATAATGTCTTTTTGCAGGTAAGGTCTCCAGAACTGCACACAGTATTCTAGCTGTGGCCTCACCAGGGCTCTATACAGCGGCATCACAACCTCCCTCTTCCTATCGGTGATGCCTCGAGCTATGCAGCCGAGCATCCTGCATGCTTTTCCCGCTGCCTGGCTACACTGTCCACTCATCTTACAGCTATCAGTAATCAGTACCCCTAAATCTCTCTCCTCCGAGGTCCTGGCTAACACAGTGCTGCCCATACGGTACTCAGAGCAGGGATTCCTTCTACCCAAGTGCATGATTTTACATTTAGAGACATTAAACTCTAGTTTCCACAGTTTTGACCATCTATCCAGTAAAGCTAAATCATTTTCCATGTTGCAGACACCTCCAGGAATATCCACCCTATTACTAAACTTTGTATCATCAGCAAACAGACAAACTTTTCCTACCAAGCCTTCTCACTATGTCACTTACAAATATATTAAAACTAATGGGGCCCAGGACAGAGCCTTGCGGCCCACCACTTGTAACTCGCCTTTGTTCATATTGCACACCATTAACAACAACGCTCTGATACCGATCCTTCAGCCAACTGGAAAGCCACTGAACTATCCAGGGATTGAGTCCTACCTACTTTAGTGACATTGTCAAAGAAATCAATAAGATTGGTCTGACATGATCTGCCCTCGGTAAAGCCGTGCTGTTTTGGGTCCAATAGGTCATTAATTTTAAGATGGGAAAGTATCTGTTTATTTAAGAGTGTTTCCATTAATTTGACCACTATAGATGTTAAACTAACTGGCCTGTAATTACTGGCTTCTTCTCTACTCCCCTTTTTATGGATTGGTACGACATTGGCCATTCTCCAATCATCTGTAACCTCACCAGTTGAAAGGGAATGGTTAAGTAAATCAGTCAGAGGGGCTGCAATCACAAACCTAAGTTCCTTTAGAAATCTGGGGTGGATTCCATCTGGACCCATCACCTTACTTATCTTTAGATGTGCCAGCTCGGCTAAGACATCAGCCTCCAGAAACTCCGGAGTTGTGCCCTCCCAGCTGGATGCTGTGCTATGGCCATGCCTGCTACTATCTGAAAATACCGAAAAAAAGCTATTCAGATGGTCAGCCACAGCCCCATCTCCATCAATATAATTATTTTCCCTATTTCTAATTTTTGAGACTGCATTGTTTTTCTTCTTTCTGTCACCAATATATCGGAAAATGGATAAGGGTCAGCTATCTAGTAAACATGGTCCCATGACCTCAAAAATGAGGATACTTGTACTTTCAAGTTACATTATGTAAAGGCTAAGTCAGATATTAGTCCAGGATGGGGGAAGGGGGGGTTATTGTTATGGGATAGGGAGTTATTTTATTTTGTATGTATCGCATTGTTTGCATACATTGTATCAGGCACCAGTTTACCAGGGAAAAACCCTGATAAAGCTCCCACCCCCCCTAATTTTCATCCAATTATAATTCCCCAGCTGAAGACAACATACTAAGAATCTTATGCCTAAGGCCCCCTTTCATGATGGGGGCCCTAAAAAATTGCTCAGTTTGCCAACCCCGCTTGATCTGTTAATTTTTCTATGCTATGAATAGTGCAAATTGTACTTGTAACTGTAGGGTGGGCCCCGGAGTCAGTCCGCTGGTGTGCCTGCAACACTGCATCATATGAAATCTTATTCCAGGCTGCAGAAAACTGCGCCTAAGTGAATATTATGCAAGAAAATCCCTTTTTAGTTTTTACATTTTGTAAATGTTGTGCCTTCAGAATATCGTTCTTCTCTCTGCCCTGTTGCTGTTGACAGTTTCTTCCCTGCTCTTGTCATTTGTAGGCTGCAGGCTCGGTGTAACTCCCTCCCTCGCCAGCTCCTGCTTTGTGTCAGCATGGATTAAATAAACTAGCTGCGCTCTCAGGCATTGCACGCCGCCATGGGGTTTGTGATTGGGGATGAACATTGGCGTTGCTCCCGCTCTGTCCTGGTGGAGGGAGGACGCATTAGGGCTGCATCAGTCATAAGTCGCCAGTGGCTTTGCTATGTATGCGGAGAGAGGCTGAGATCACTGCGGCTTTGGCATACTGAAATTCTCTCCAGCCTCACGGAGAAAGTTGTTGATTGTCTTTGGACAAAACGTTCTACAAGTCTTGCCAGAGCCCATCAACACTTAAAGGGACATGCCAGATAAATGGTTCAATGAGCCTGTTTGTTGCTCTCCCTATGCTGGCTGTCAGGAGCTGCAGCTTACATACACCCATCATTCATTCTGCTTTATATTTCTTAAAGCAGAGGTTCTTATTTGGAACCCTCCAGTCACCCCTCTTGTGTTGTGTTAAAATAATAAAATGCCTGATTGCATTTAAGTGACAGCTGTACATAAAGAGGAACTCTGGTCAGAAATGACCGGACTCCTTGTTTAATATGATGCAGCAGGGCAGCACGGATCACTGTGCATCGGAACCGCTAATCTAGAGAACAGGGCCACCAGGATACTCACCTCTTCCAAGTTGCGCAACCGTGAGAAGCCTGAGCAGGCTGAGCACATTACTGTTTAACCACCGGTATTGTGAGTGTGATACTTTGCTTCCCGCTATAGTGGAAGGATCCCGGAAAAGATGAGTAACCGGGTGGCCTGTTTTCTAGTTTAGCGGTGCTGATGCCAAGCAGGGGAGCCTGTTCCAGACTGCTCCACTGCTGCATATTAAACAGGGAGTCCAGCCATTTCTCAGCAGAGTTTCTCTTTAAGTGACAGACCAGTACACTGGGGGGATTAGTTGACTTTCCAGTCACTTGATGTCCCAGTTTTAGCTTCCATGCAGATAGCCCCCCTGTTGTAGATATACTTAAAATTAAAATGGATGTAAGCTACAAAATGGCTGATGTGCTTGTTAAGAGTTAAGTATTTATTGCTGTGGAATAAAACCCTGGTCTTCCCCTTCCCATGGGGCATCTTAACTTGGGATGCCCCACTGTGTGAGCCCCCCCCCCCATGTGGGTCACGCAAAACTCACCTTTTCCGGGGGCTCCTTTAGCCATATAAACAATATCTTGGATGCATCCCTGGGCTGAACCTAAGATATACCTTGACCCACTCAAAGGTACATATAACCAGCATTTAGCTTAGGATCTGTTTCAGCAGATTTTCACATCATGATTAGGTCAGGTTACAGCAGTGTTACAACAGGTGATTCTGTTCCCTATAACATACTGTACCTGTCTCATACTCTCAACAGATCTTTTTTAGCCAGCTTTCTTCACTTGTGCAGTACAACTTTTGATCACGAGTAAAGATGGATGAGTGCCAGTGAACTTCTTACAATGCACATGAAAATTTTGACCATGACCAAGCCCTATTGCCAACCTGTCTCACCACGTTCAGTAGAAAGTAGAAAGTGTGCAGGGGGCAGTGGAGTTGCATCTTTTGGATGCAAAAAAAAATCATTGTAACCTACCTAGACTTAACTAGAGACTGGAGGAAGACTGACCATCCATTTATAGCCTTTAGGGGGAGGAACAGGTGGTGAAAAGCATCCAAAGCAACCCTAGCAAGATGGGTTAGAGAGGCGATTCTTAAAGCATACCAGGAGCTAAATATGGAGCTGCCAAAGAATGTGAAGGCTCACTCAATGACATTGGTAGCCACATCCTGGAGTTCCACTGGTCCAAGCAGGAGTTCCACTGGTCCAGATTTGTAAACAGTACACACATATTTTTGAGGCAATACAGGATGGGCCTTCAAAGCTCAAGACAAAGAGTCTTTGGGGAAAAGGTCCTTCAAGCCGTTATCCCACCCTGAAGGTAGGATCCTTGAGGATGTCTTGGGAAAACCCTGTTTAGACTTACTGGTAGCGATGTTTCCATTAGTCTTCAAGGGTGGCGTCTTACTTCCCGACCTTATGGGAACGTTTAAATTAATCCCCCAGTGGTGCGGGGAACTATCCCTTTCCTGACATCTTAGTAAAAAAAAACACTGGAGACAAAAGGGAAGTTGAGGAATTTAAGGCTGTTCAAGTTTGTATTTCCTCTTCCGGGTAGGGGGAGACAAGCCATCCTTGAGGACTAATGGAAACAGTTACCGGTCTAACAGGGGTTTTAAGTCTTTACGTGATTGATATGATTAAACTGGGTTCACCTTGATAAACATTAATATTAATTCTGTAGATTTGCAATCCAGTGCTAGTTTTAGACCAGGATTAGCTAACCTGAAAAATGAAGCATAATAATCAAAATATATCTTTATAATCTGAACCATGAATGTTCTCATCTCCAGCCAATGTCCAATTTATGAAAAGACTGAAAATGATTTTAATATTAAAGTTGTTCAAAAAGCAAATGAAAATCCGTTGCTGCTGTTGGAGTTAATATAACACAGACAATTATTTTTAGTATGATAAAGCTTACATCATGCTTTCTTAAATAGAATCTCCACCAAGGCTGCAGCGGTGGACAATACTGCCTCAGTGAGCTGAGTTCATTCTATTTTATGAAAACAAGCAAGCTTTCAGTCATCATGACTTCTGACATTTTCACCAGCTATTGATATTTCAAATGGATTGCTTTAGTTCTTTCCAGTGGTGAATATTCCCATGGCAGAGCGGCAGTAGTCATAGAAGGTCAGCCGAGTAAAAATAATTTTTAATGCTTAAACTTAAGCTTAAATAAAATCTTCATGAGTATCCTTTTCAGACATAAACCATTTTTTATCAGGACTCAGCTGCACCTTCATAGCCAGACTCCGAATTCTACTTAGGGCCTTATTCATGAAGGGATAGTGCCAGGTAGTGCCTGTACAGCGCCAGGTAGCGGCAGGTGAACGCCGGAGACGGCAATTACACATTTATGAAGCCGAATCTGGTGAGCGACTAGAACAACGCCATGTAGCATACGATTCATCATTATCCCAGCCTCAGCGTACAGCGCTGATGTTCATCCTTGCAGAGCGCCACTTCTAACCTGTTGTTACCTGGCGCTCTCCCATACATCCCTATGGACGATCCTTAAATCCCTTTCCTGATCCCAAAAACACAAACCTTCTGACATGTATTCTGGGCAAGAAAATGACATTTTCGAAAAACGTTTTGGATTAATTAAATTTTTATGTAGAATTGTCCTAACAGGTCTGGTATTAAAGTGTTCATGTTACAATGTTATAACAATGTAATTCCATATGTTTTCGCTTTGTTACTAGTGGATATGTGTTCAAAAACAGCCTTTAATCACACATCCTCTGGTGCTATGGGCTACAATTACATGATTTTGAGCGCTGGCGATGTTTGTGGCTGGTTTTTTGATGAATGTGGTGTCAGTCAGTGGCACTGAGCTGGAGTTACGGTTCGCTCACATACAGCATAGTATAGCGAATCACATCTCATATTCATCAATGTCGGACAGCGACTGAGGCGCTCTGAAACAATGATCCATGGCCGAGCACAGCGACTACTAGCTTGCACTCTGAAACCAGCTATACAGACGCTCATCTGTTGCTACCTGGCACAACCTATTCAAGTGCTGTGCATGCTACCAGGCACCGCTATTTGATTTGACTCCTAAACCAAGTTCACCATATCTCATGGCGAATCCCCTGTAATGACATACAATTCATGTATGTGTTCAGTTTATGATTTATGTCATAATTCCCTGTACAGTACTGGAGCCAGGATGTCTATAGGATTTCTTTGAAGCTTGCATCCAGCACAAGCAGGGGGTTTCCTGCCGGTCAGGCTTTCCTCTGCTCCCAGCCATTCTAAATTAGTATGGGGCTGATGCATGTGCTACAATAGCTGTTATAAATTTTTATATCAAAGGGTATTTTAGGTGTAAAACATTCTCACAATGATTAGGGTTCAACAGTAATACATGCTTAGTCTTGAGTTTATAGGATTATTTTCTGTTTCCCCACAACATAAAAACACACTCATCACATGAATATGTGTTGTTCACACATCTCCATCTTACTGAAACCAGACCTTCACCCTGAATAAGAGCATATCTTATGTCCCTGTACACAGGGCCGGATCAAGTGCGGTGGAGGCCCTCTGGGCACAATATATGGTAGATGCCCCAGATACAGTATTTTTTTTTTCCTTTAAAATAATAGTCCTGCCAAGTAACTGGTTTTCTAGTACCTGCCTACTTACTGAAATGTCAGATCATGTCCCTTGTGCCACCCTTGTTTGGGTGCGTGCTGCTCGGGAACTCCTGCTTTGCCATTCTGGGCAGGGGGTAGTGTAGTCACCCAGCTGGTCCAGCAGGAAACAGTTCCCTGCATTGAGCTGCCAGTGGCTGTGCTTGGTGACTTATGTGCAGTGAGTGTTCGCCAATTTACAGCTCTGCACCCACCCATCACTGTAGCATTGCTGATGGCGGCTTCGCTGCTCTAGACTCTCCGTCCTGCCCTGTGGTGGCTTTTGCTGAAGGTTTGCACAAACTCTTATAATCTGGCCCTGTACATACAGATTGCGCACATTAAAAATCATACTACCTGCTTTTACTGCATTCTCTGAGCCTTTAAACATCCAAGTTGGCAGCACATGGAGACTCAGGCTGTCTGCAAGCAGGAAGTGTCTTCTGACTGTGCCGCTCTGCATTCTGGGATTGCTGTCTTTTTCTTGGCCCCAAGGTCTGCTCTATCTGTGCTAAGCACAGCTATAACCTGCCCTCTTGTACTTTTGCCCCCTCTCCTCAGTATGTGATGCATCTGAGGCAAGACAGTAGCACCTGTATCCTAGAGTCCTGAACAGTGTATAAAATATATTAATTTTAGATACTGGGGAATCATTTTTTAAGGGTCTGGGCTTTTCATTAAATGATGCTGAAGTGTGAATAGCTTCTCTGTCCTAGCTGGCAATTATTAACAAGAGTAGAATGTTGTCATGTAGAGAACATTTCGAACTTTTTTAAAAAACGTATCCGCCGATATATTCTGTAGTAAAGAACGTATTTATCTTATTAGGAAAATTCAGCACCTTAGCTTGAGAAATTGAAAATGCTTCCAGTAGAGATTGGCAAAATTATTCGGAAATCATTCATTTATTTTTAAAATTTTGTTAAACATTTTTTGATATAAATATATATATATATATATATATATATATATATATAAGGTTCCTTTTCCTTGCTGTCTTACCACCATGTTCCTCCAAATCTCTTAGTCCTGGGCCTGCATTATCTTTACTACCATAACAAAATACAATTCTGTGATTACTCACCTGTAGAATTGGTATTATATGTATACAGCACGTCCTGTTCCAGAATATTCCTTACACATGGGTAATACATCCACAAGATGGCGCTGGACTGCAGAAAACGTCTTGTGGCTCCTCCCGGCCATATATAAGTCAGGGACCTCCCACAAATTCCCCAGTATTGACAAGCAGTTAACAAGAAGCCGGGAGAACAATAATAACAGGAATTCAAAAATGAACATATGAACAATCACCATACTGAGGTAACTAAGAATAATGATAACAAGGCGGGATGGAACAGAAGGTGCTGTATACATATAATACCAATTCTACAGGTGAGTAATCACAGAATTGTATTATTCTAAGTATACAGCAAGTCCTGTTCCAGAATATTCCTTACACATGGGACATCCAATAGCAGTGTACGTTAGGTAGGGTGGGATCCCCAAAAAGTAACAGCGGGCAGTTTAAACCACTGCCGCCTGCAGAACTTTGCGACCAAAAGCAGCATCAGCTGAGGTCCTAACATCAACCTTGTAAAACTTAGAAAAAGTATGAACAGAAGACCAAGTAGCGGCCTTGCAAACTTGTTCAACAGAAGCTTTCCAGAAGCCCCCCAACCTGTCAGACTAGCATCTGTGGTGACTGTCTCCCAGCACAGGGCCAGAAAGGATCTGCCCACCAACAGGTTTCTTCAGTCCAGCCACCACGAGAGAGACCGTCTGGCCTGAGGTGACAGAACCAACACCTGATCCAGGGACCGAGGGTCCCGATCCCAAACTGACAAGAGGTGAAGCTAAAGAGGTCTCATGTGACCTGAGCGTATGGAACCACCTCGAAGCAAGACACCATCAGGCCCACCAGCTGCATCCCCTGCCGGATGGAGGGATGAGGGCAAGACATAAGGAGCCTGGCTAGGGCCTGAAGACTCTCCACCTTCTGCAGAGGGAGAAAAATCTTGACCTGAGATGTATCCAGAGTCATGCCCAGAAAGGACCTCACCACTGACGGTGACAAAAAAGACTTGGGGTGATTGATCACCCAGCCGAAGGACTCCAGTGTGGACATCACCAGCTGGGTATCCCTCTTGGCCCGCTGGAGGGACTGAGACATGATGAGAATGTCGTCCAAGTAAGGAAGGATGCGAATGCCCTGAGATCTCAGCAGAACCATTACGCCCGCCAGCACCTTGGTGAATACCCTGGGAGCCGAGGTGATACCGAAAGGCAAGGCCACAAATTGGTAGTGCTGATCCTCCAGAGCGAACCTGAGGAATCTCTGATGACCTGGAAAGATTGGTATATGAAGGTAAGCGTCCTTGATGTCTACAGAGGTCATTAAGTCGCCCGGGCATAGTGAATTGACAACTGAGCGCAGAGTTTCCATGCGAAAGTGTTTGAATTTGTTGAGGCACTTTAAATCCAGGATAGGTCTGATGGACCCGTCTTTTTTGGGAACAGTGAAAAGATTGGAATAGTAGCCTCTGCCCCTTTCCCTCAAAGGCACCTGGCAGATAACCCCCAACTCCAGAAGGTTTTGGACAGCAAGGCACAGACCCTGAGCTGACAGGGGGTTTTGAGCCATCCGGGATTTGGGGGGGGGGGGGCAGGCTGCAAACTCTATCTTGTAACCGGAGGACACTACCTCCTGAATCCACCGGTCTGAGACGTGAAGTTTCCAGGCGTGAGCAAAGAGCCGGAGCCGTCCCCCCACCTGGATGGGTGAGGGCGCCCCTTCATGCTTGAGGGGGCTTGGGTGAGGATTTTGGTTTGGGAGCCCAGGAGAGACCAGGACGGCCACGTCCTCTGCCCCTTCCCCAGTGATCTCCGCGGGCCCCAGTAAAGGAGACTCCTCGGCCAGTTCTGGAACCACGGAATGATGGGAGAAAGGCACCCATCCCCCGAAAGGACCGTGACGGCCTCCTACGTTGAGGTAACCTACCACCCCTGGCATACAAATCCTAACGTTCACCAAAAAGGCGCAGGCCCTTGAAAGGGAAACCAGTGAGAGCCTTCTTAGCAGCATTATCAGCTACCCACTGACGTAGCCAGACAGAGCGGCGTATAGCCACCAACAGGGCAGAAGTCCTACCACACATTCTAATGGCATCATCCATAGCAGAAAGAATATATGCAATAAATTCCTCAAAAAGCAGGAGAGATCTATACTCTTCTCTACCCGCATCCTCAGATGCCCCGTCCAAGAGACACTTAATCACTCCTTTAATGGCAATAGCCGTGATAGCAGAGGCACAAACTGGACGCAGCGCCGTCCCCACACAGGCAAAGGCGTGACAGGCCAGTTGGTCCAAGCGCCGGTCCTCCCCATCCCGCAAGGTAGTAGTATCAGGAGAGTGCATGACAGATGTATTGGACAACCCGAGAACGGGCGCATCCACCTCGTGAGAACATGACCAACGCTTAACAACATCAGCAAGAAAGGGATACCCTTTTGTCCCAACTCTTAGGCACCCCTGGCAGCTTGCTAGGTCGTTCCCATTCCTTGAGCACTAGATTATTAAAGTGAGACTGCTCAGGGAACTCCCAGCGTGGCTTAACCGTATGAAGAAGTGCGCGGCGGCGGTTAACAGTAAAACACATTAAGCACAAGTAAAAAAAGCAATTCAGGCTGCTTGGCATACCGCACCCCCTCCCCGCCCCCCCGAGATCTCCCCAGGAAGAGCGAGGCAAGGGAGCAGCAAACAAATAACGCCCAAAGTGAAATAAAAAGGAGAGGAGGGGACAGACACCTAAGGGGGATAGGGATTAAGGGGGAACCCCAGGAACGGGAGGGGGCATCCCACAAGGCTCACCACAGGCCTATACCGCCTACCCATGTCAAAGCAGGGACTGCGGTCGGAGCAGCGCTCCTCAAGCACCTGACCCTGGTGCTGTCATACCTTCACCCGAACCAGTCAGCCGAGGCTGGCAGGCAGTGGGTCCTGAACGGGTGGAAATAGTCCTGCAGGACCGCAGGCTGGTAAGCCCCGCTCGCCTGCGTATATAGAGAGCCATCTTCTATCTTCGCAGTCCAGACTGCAGATGAAAACTGGGGAATTTGTGGGAGGTCCCTGACTTATATAGGGCCGGGAGGAGCCACAAGACGTTTTCTGCAGTCCAGCGCAATCTTGTGGATGTATTACTCATGTGTAAGGAATATTCTGGAACAGGATGTGCTGTATACTTAGAATAAACTCCTTTAGGTGGCAAAGTGAAATGGCTCCCTGGCAAGAAGCCAGAAGATTCTTCCTCTTCACCTTTTAGTCTAGGGATTTTCTTGAGCACTTTGCCCTTATTTTTTGTATCCTGTTTGATTTCCCTTATCGTAATGAGTACTCCTGCCACAAATAATTAATTGTATTTCTGGACAGGGAAAACTGCCCTGAGTTCCTGAAGGGACTAGTGTGGAGGGGGAGCATAGGGTGTAGAGTTTGGCTGTGGAGCATGCAGTTTTACTTACCTAGCCCTCTATGCTCCTGCACTGCGTGTTTCCTAACCTCCTTGTCTGATCCAAGATGCTGGAGACCATCACCCGATTGCACGCCAGAGCACCCAGGATCCAACCACCAGCCCTCTGAGAAGATAAAGCCTCCCGCATGCCTGACGGAGACCGCTGTACGCCAGCTATACCTAGACGGGATGCTGGGTATAGTAGTTCTGCAACAGAGGAACATGGCTTATCCACGACTAGGAAAAAAGATATGACTGCTGGAGCCCAAAGAGGGACAAAAATGTACTGATCCCCAAGATTAAAATGAGGCCAGTCACTAAGGGGTTAAAAAGCATTTTAGAAACCTGAGTTATGTGCCAACTTTATTCACATGAGACATAGATCTGGAATATAAAAGTGAAACATTTTCAGCAGTGTTTCTTCCATTTTCATGTGACAGTCAAGGATATATCTCACAATATGATCACAAGTCGCAAAATGTTCAGGGTTTCACGCAGCTTAGCATGCCAAACCGGGATATCCCAGGGGAACGGTCCACTTAGGGCTTGTGTCTTCATATTTGTCACTGTATGGCCTTGATTCCTCAAGAGTTGAAAATAATTCTCATGGTAGTAAAAAATTCACTTCAACCAGACCTTCTCCCTGAATAAGAACCTTCATGTATGTTTCCCCCACCCTGTACATACAGAATGCTCACAGTAAAAATCATCCTACCTGCATCTAGTGCATTACATGTGCCTTTAAACATCCAAGATGGTGGCCCATGGAGTCTTAGGCTGGCTGCAGACAGGAAGTATCTTCTGAATGTCATTTTCCTGACCCCAGCTTTGCTCTGTCTGTGCAAAGCACGGCTATAACCCGCCCCCTGTACTTGTAACCTCTCTCTCCTCAGTATGTGATGCTTCTGAGCCAAGATGGCGGTGCCCATATACTAGAATCCTGAACAGAGTTGTAGCCCAGAGGGGGAAAAAATAAGTAAGCGACTTAAAATATATTCATTTTAGATGCTGGAGGATAGTTTTTTTTCAAGTTTCCTGCTGTGTGAAACCCCCCAGATTTCCAAAACCAACTCACATATTCCCGGTCCTACGGCACATGTGCGGCCGCTCATCCAATCAGCGCACTCGGATCTGCTGATGTCACAACGTCTAAGCCTTCACCTAAAGCGAGCGGCTTTGAGTGTGCTGGCGGCCAGCTTATTATTCTTTCCCACGCTGGGCTGCAACTCTGTTTAGGACTCTAGGATATGGGCACCGCCATCTTTACTCAGAAGCATCACATACTGAGGAGAGGAGAGCGGGATAAAGTACAGGGGGGCGGGTTATGGCTGTGCTTTGCACAGACAGAGCAGAGCTGGGGTCAGGGAAAGGACAGCAATCCCAGAATGCAGAGCGACACAGTCAGAAGACACTTCCTGTTTGCAGGCTGCCTGATGCTCCATGAGCCGTCATCTTGGATGTTTAAAGGCTCATAACATGCAGTAGATGCAGGCAGGGGCGGACTGAAGACAAAAAACGGCCCGGGAACTTTCTGGTCATACAGGCCCTGCATTTGCCCAGGCCCTTTCATTGCATCTGCAACTGTCGATTGCAATTGCATTGCAAAGGTTCTGCATGCAGTGATTTTTATGTGCTAGCATTTGCAACCGCACTCCATTGAATGGTGATCACAAGCATTAGCGCTAGTAAATCACCATGCTAATGCATTTGCATGTGTGCTAGCGATTTCCTATGTAAACCGCTAGCGCACATGCAAATGCGTTAGCACAGTGATTATGACCACCCTAGTGTGAAAGTAGCCTAAATATTCTTGCAAGTCATTATAAATATATATATATGTCACAGCCCTGGCATCTTGCTGCTATCAGCTCCTCCTGGCCCAACTGTGGGGGAGAAGGGACAGAATGCAGAGAAAAGGGGGGGGGAGTCTGGAAATGTGAAGGAAGGTGAAAAAGGAAGAACAGAGGCAAAAAAGAAGGAATGTAATAGTAATGTAATAAATGGCATCATATATTGGGGTCACAGCCTTGCAATGCATTGACGTGTGCTGCAACAATGGCTTTACAACATTTTGTGAGCATTAAAGTGGACCAACACCCAGGATTTTGACTATCCTGGGTTTTGGTCCACTTCAGGGGGGCATCCCGATTAGGGGTGTCCCGCTGTGTAAAACCCCCCAGAAACCCGAAAAACTCACCTCACCACGCTCCAACGTAGCCACGGACAAGCGGCGGACAAGACAGTGCGCCCGCCGCCGCCTCCCGCACGTCGCTCTGACAGGGCGCGCGCCCGCGCCGGCCATTCACAAACGGCCGGCGCGGGCGTGTGCACGTCTAGAGCCGCCGCCTCCGATGGGGTACGTTTTTGGGGGGTTTTGGGGGGGTCCCTCACCGCGGGACATCCCGATCTCGGATGTCCCGCGGTGAGGGAGGTGATCGGCCCGGGAATCTTATAGATTCCCGGGCCGATCAGGGGTGGGTGACAGTCCACTTTAAAGTGGACTAAAACCCACCTGTCACATGGCCAGTAGCATAACTAAATATGACAGGGCCCTGGTGTGAACATTAAGTGAGGCCCTTTCACAGCTCCTTGAGTAAACTTTTTAATTTTTTTAATCTTTTAATTGCAATTTGATGCAGCTAAAGACTGTGACAGCAGAATGATGCTTCCTTTATCTAAATGATGCTAAGTGATCACAAATATGATAAATAAGGTGGAGGAGCAACACTGATGGGGCCCCACTGACCTTCTGGGCATCCCACTTGTGTGAAATCCCTGGGTCACTGAGAAAATGCTGTTGGTGCAAGGAGCTACTGGCATCCCCGGCTGCTGCACGCTCACTAGCTCTGCCTATCTGAATGGCTGCATCCCCGGCTGCTGCACGCTCACTAGCTCTGCCTATCTGAATGGCTGCATCCCCGACTGCTGCACGCTCACTAGCTCTGCCTATCTGAATGGCTGCATCCCCGGCTGCTGCACGCTCACTAGCTCTGCCTATCTGAATGGCTGCATCCCCGGCTGCTGCACGCTCACTAGCTCTGCCTATCTGAATAGCTGGCATCCTCGGCTGCTGCACGCTCACTAGCTCTGCCTATCTGAATGGCTGGCATCCCCGGCTGCTGCACGCTCACTAGCTCTGCCTATCTGAATGGCTGGCATCCCCGGCTGCTGCACGCCCACTAGCTCTGCCTATCTGAATGACTGGCAGGAATGTGCACAGCCAGAGGGAGCAGCCAAAGGGATGCGAACTCGGGCGAGAGACTGTGCATGTACATAGTAATGTGGAGTAAAGTAGAAATCTGGCAGGACTGGGGGCTTCACACACAGGGGAAATCCCAAATTTGGGTGTTTCACAGCAGCACAAACAAATTGAATGAACTGCTTTTGTACAGTACCGGACCTCGACTTGCCCACTTAGTGGCCGCCCTAAGTCATGGTTAAAGTGGACCAACACCCAGGATTTTGACTATCCTGGGTTTTGGTCCACTTCCCCGGGGCACCTCAACCGGGTGTGAAACCCCCCTGATCGCGTGTAAAAACCCCGCTCCTACGGCTCATCCAGTCAGCGCGCTCGGAGCCGCTGTGGTATGCGTGTCAAAGCGACGTCTTAGCTCAGCGGCTCGGAGCACGCTGGCGGCCGAACCTTGCGCTTCCCTCTAACAGGGAATGGCCGGCACGGGCACGCGCCCTGCTAGAGTTGGACCGGGATTCAGGTAAGGTTTCTGGGCGTCCTGGAGGGTTTCACACAGCGGAGCATCCCGATTTTGGATGCCCCGCGGGGAGGGTTCGCATCGGCCCAGGAATCTTATAGATTCCTGGGACGATCAGGCAGGGTGTTGGTCCACTTTAATCAATATGCTGGTAGGTATGGGTAGCTCATGGGTTAATTAGCCCCCCCTTCCTCCCCGCACTCCTTGCTGACAGTCTTTACCTCTAAACGAGCAGCCTCCGCTCCCGCCATCCGCTGCCTGACAAGCAGCGCAGAGGTGGATGGGAGAGGGTGACGTTACTCCCAGCCGCGCTGCTTGTGGAGACGGTGGATGGCAGAACCGGAAGCTGCTTATTTAATTAGAGCGAGGTAGCACTGTCAGCAAGGAGTGCGGGGAGGAAGGGGGGGGGGCTTATTAACCCCTGAGCTACCCATACACCAGTGTAACATTCTGACACAGCAGTAAAACTCAACCACCCGGGTTTCTTATCAATTTAGCAAAGCTGCAGCACCATGAATTTGACATTATTGCAGTGTGGGGTAGGCGCGGCCCACCGGGATTGTGCCCGGTATGCCCTACGACCAGTCCGCCCCTGGATGCAGGTAGGATGAATTCTAATGTGAGCAATCTGTATGTACAGGGTGGCGGGAAACATATAACAGGCTGATTCATGACTACATGTATCGGCAGATGAGCATCTGTACAGAGGTGCTTAGAGCGACCGCTAGTAGACGCTGTGATCGGCTATCGGGCACTGTAAGAGAGCGCCTCAGTCGCTGTAGTAACCTGGCCGGCATTGATGAACGTTGCAGGGAGCAAAAAATAGCGCCAGCTCATTGCGACCGACTCTCTGTTTTTTTGGTTGAATATGGTGTGAGTCACACCATATTCAACAAAAAAAAACAGATACACACAGCGTTGGCACTCTGGATCTGGTCGCTATAGCATAGACGCTGTGTGATCAAAGTCTGTTTTTGAACACATATCCACCAGTAACAAAGTGAAAACACATGGAATGACATTGTTGTAACATTGTGACATTAATACTTTAATGACAGACCTGTAATGACAATTCTGCATAAAAATATAAAAAATCAAAAAAGTTTTCTAAAATGACTTTTTCTAGGCCAGGAGAGGTGACACAATTATTTGAGAAAAAAAATGAGGAGAGCGAAAGGTAGCCACAGGTAATACCTGGCACTCTAGAAGCTAGAGCGGTGACGCTATATGCTGAGTTGCCTGTAATGGTGAATCGTACGCTACATGGCGCTGTTAGAGACGCTCACCAGAATCGACTTCATAAATGTGGTATTGCGTACAGCGCCCTGCGTTCACCAGAAGCTGCCTGCCGCTATCCCTTGATGAATAAACCCCTTAGATATGCTCTTATTCAGGGTGAAGGTCCGCTTTAAAGTGGACCAACACCCAGGCTTTTGACTATCCTGGGTTTCGGTCCACTTCGGTGGGGCACCCCGATCGGGGGTGCCCCGCTGTGTGAAACCCCCCAGAACGCCCGGAAACACTCACCTCACCACACTCCTACGCGGGCGCTCGTCCAATCAGAGCGCTCAGAGCCGCTGTGGTATGCACGTACAAGCGGCGTCCAACCACAGCGGCTCTGAGCGCTGGAGGCTGCGTCTCGTGCTTCCCTCTAACAGGGAGCGCGCCTGCGCCGGCCATTCACAAACGGCCGGTGCGGGTGCGCGCCCTGCTAGAGGGAAGCGCAAGACGCTGCCCGCACATGCGCCGTTGGAACGGGGTTAAGGTAAGGTTTCTGGGCGTCTTGGGGGGGTTTCACCCCGCGGGACATCCCGATTTCGGATGCCCCGCGGGGAGGGATCTGATCCCCCCTGGGTGTTGGTCGACTTTAAGTCATTTTTGACTATTGGTCTGCTTTAATGAATCAAGGCCTATGTCTAACATATAAATATTCCATACACAATGCTAAATGATTTCCATCACCCTCTAAAAAGGAGGCAACATATTTTTCTGGTAGGCATCCAATATAAAAATGTAACTGCCATGGCATACTATTTTCAGAAGCAGTTGTAGCTATTCTGTAATAAGTGACTCAGGATTAAAACTGACTGGGAGACGTCAATTAATTTTTCTGGTTGGCGCTCAAGCTCTGGCATGCTCGGCTTCATCCCGGAAATCATCCTTTTTTTTTTTTATCTGTACTCGGCGTCCCCTCTCCGGTGCCTTAGGCACCATCCCCGGAGAATTCCCCGCAGCAGATTTGCTGCCTAAAGAGCAGCACAGTGTTAGCTGGAGGGCACAGGGCTGCACTGCTTGTTTTGCCAGTGCAGCTTTCATTATGCTCTGTGTAGTCACTTCTCAAAATCTCATCAATGCTTAAGGTTCCCAATAGGTTTTCTCTGTGAGAAAAATAAATTCCGGAGGTGTATTTTGTCATTCTGGTCTGTGTAACGGGAAGGCACCTAAGTGTTACCAGCCAACACCCCTACCGAAAAAGAAAAAGATGAACAATTATTTGCATGCAATTGATAGTTACTGAAATAATTGTCAGGACGCTAGTTATACGCGCAGGTCAGAGATTTAATGAGGCCTCTGCAGAGCTTTATGGTTGAGGTACTGCACTCGCTGGTCTTTAGCTTTGGAAAAAAAGAGACAAGAAAGGGGACAAAAAATCTATTTTAGGTATCTCACCAGTACTAGATGCCTGTATGTCATACAATATTACTATTCTTCTTTTCATGAAATATTCATAGATGGAAATACGATATACTATGAATACACATGACTTTACATTGGTATCTAAAGATTTTTTGGGAAAAATTGTGTAATATTTAGCCATCTTTTAAAGCGGAACAAAACCTTTCCCTTGGTGTGTGAGACCCCCTAGAAAGCCCCAAACAACTCACCTCTTCCGCTTTCCAACTGCGCAGGCACTCAGCAAATACGGCTGATCAAGGGAGACTAGGGACCCAGGGAGAGCATGTCCTCAGGATGGGTGGGAAGGATAAGGGGGGGGGGGGAAAGAAGAAGGGGAGAGAAAAAAACAAGAGGAAAGGGGAGGTTTCTGGTTCTGGTGTCCCGCACCCGAACCCCCCCCCCCCTGCGGCGCCTGTGTTTCTCCGACAATTCAGGAGAAGTATAGCTTTACCTTCATCCGATTAGATAAACATATTCCATGGAGTCCAGAGAAGCCTGTGCCTCACCTCAGTCTGCCTGAGGGAGGCTGTGAGATCATCCATGCGTCTAATATCCTCCACTCTCCTCACCCAAGAGCCCAGGGAAGGTGGTACTAGGTCTCTCCAGTGTGCCGGAATACAGGCACGGGCGGCATTTATTAAGTGGATAGAAAAGGATTTCCTATATTTCCCTACAGATAGGGTTGTAGAGTGCAAGAGTAGGACCTCTGGGGCAAGAGAAGAGGCCTCCCCCGTTATCTTGTGGATTCATCTCACAACCTCCATCCAGAAATCCCTGATTTTCTCACACTCCCAGAAAACATGCAGCAACGTACCTGGGACTTTCTCACATCTCCAACAGAAGGGAGAGACTGTTGGGTAAAACTGATGCAGCACCTGGGGTGTTCTGTACCAACGACTAAGGGATTTGTAGCCTTCTTCCTGATACGACTGTTGGACAGCTCCAGGATCTTCCTAATTTGAGTCGGGGAGAAGGAAACTTTAAGGTCCCTCTCCCTGGACTCAGTTCGGGACAAAGGTCTCCCCAGGATCGATTAAAAAATTGTATATAAAGGGACAGAGATCCCCTAGACCAGTGGTCCTCAACCCTGTCCTCAAGGCCCACCAACATGTCATGTTTTTTGGATCTCCAAATAGCCAGCTCTATTGCTCTGCAGCTGCACTAATTACTCCACCTATGCATCTTGTGGAGATCTGCAAAACCTGGCCTGTTGGTGGGCCTTGAGGACAGGGTTGGGGACCACTGCCCTAGACGACTCTGTGGCAACACATTGATTTCAGAGGGTGTCAGTTCTCAACAATGACACTTTTTAACTCCTAAGAAAAAAATGCCATTGACTTTCATGTCTTTATCTGGTGATTCAGTAACCGTGACATTATCATGCTATTTAATCATGAAGTGAATTGTTTAATACTATGAGAATTTTTTTCTACTCTTTTGGAATCAAGGCCATTGACTTTAATGGAGAGCACATGTTGCCGTATCCCCCGTATCCCGGGCCTCATGCACACTCTCCTCCCAGCTTAACTGAATGACTGGGATGGGAGCACGAGCATGATGACAGGGATGCAGGGGATGCAGCAGCGCACGGTCCCCATTAAAGTCAATAAGAGCTGCCTGCCAAATAATGTAGTCATAGAAGGTGGCTCTCAAAGGAGTATTCAAGCAGATCATTGTTGAAGATCTATTTTTGCAACAACTTATTGCTTTGTCTTTAAATGTGATTAATGGTTTTGTCGGATTTATTGCAGTTTGCAGCTATTACAGGTTGTGACACTAGATGGCGTGTGACCTATGCGCAACTGTAGAGTTTTCTATGTAATTTACTACTTTGTTACTTCCTGTATATCGAGCTGTAATCTCTATAACTGTGAGTTATCTTCCTGTCTGTGATCTAGCCACCATGTAAAGTGACATTCTCTTATTGCATTCATGTCCAGTAAAGCCAGTTCCTGTTACCCGACTAATGTCCATCTGGATTTGACTCTGCTGCACCCAGCACTCACACTCTGCAACTGTCAGGCCGGAGAGTTCTCCAACATGAACTCTCCGCCAGGGGAGCAGAGGAAACAAACAAAAAGATCTTCAATTCAGATATACAACCAAAGGGACAAAAAACAAGGCTAACTAGAGGAATAAATAATAAAAATAATAACTGAAGCCCTAAGGTGCTGGCGCACTCACCCAAGGGCTGAGGACAGGTGCCAACAGCAAGCAGCCTCAGGGAAGCCAGGGAGAGGCCTGCTTGCCACAAGACTCCACGGGGATACAAACTCCAGTTCCAATACAGATACAACAAAGTAAACAAAGCAATCAAAATCATGCTGCCCCAGGTGGAGGGCTGAGCCCTTTAAATAGCCCTCACACCAGGTGCAGCACATAATGGGAAGGTGGCTAATGGAACTGCAGATGAGTGAGAGAGCAGCCAGGGCTCTGCTGACACCTGCTGGTGGCTAAAAGTAAGAATTGACCTTTAGAAATGTCATGGTTCACAACATAGACCGAGGTGTCAGGCTGCCTGATAAAGCAGTGTCTACCATTCGGAGTTCCAGGAGCAACTGACTCATCTCAACTATTGCTCCCCCTAGCTACAGCCTGTGCTAACTGCTCTGCTACAGGAGCCTGCTATGGCCAAACTTACAATCTATATTCCTAAATGATGAGTTTTAAGTGCATTTCATCAAAACGAGTAAATATGTTAAAGAGGACCAAAACTCATAAACCCCCCCAGGTCGCCCAAAAACCTTTGTTCCCGGTCCAACGGTGCATACACGAACAGTGGCTGCATCCCCACTATCCCTTTAGCAGGGCACATGCCCACGGCAGGCATTTGTGAATGGCTAGCGCAGGCACACTCCCTGTTACAGGGTAGTGGGAGATGTGGCTGCCAGCTCACTTGGATCCACTCATATTAGACGAGTTCCTGGATGAAGTGGCTCAAGCAGATCCAAGCGTGCTGATTGGATGAGCAGCCGTGCATGTGTTGTAGGACTGGGAAGAGGTGAGTTTCTTTGGGCGACCTGGGGGGTTTCCCGATTGGGGGGGCTCCGGGGGCAAGGAACAAAACCCAGGATAGTCAAAATCCTGGGTTTTGGTACACCTTTGGTTCCAGGAGCAACTTACTCATCTCAACTGTGGTTTCCCTAGCTACAGCACATGCTAACTGCTCTGCTACAGGATCCTGCTATGGCCAAACTTACAATCTATATTCCTAAATGGCGAATAAAAGTGTATTTCATCAAAACTGGTAAATATGAGACTCCAGGGCAGGCATACTTGCTCCCCCTGGAGCACCCTGATCGGAGGTATGAAACCCCAAGGTCACCTTGCTCGCCTCACCTTCGTTCCTGGTCCATCGGCGCATGCGCGTGCAGCAGCTGCATTCCCACTATCCCCTTAGAGGGGCACATGCCCGCGCCAGGCATTTGTTAATGGCTGGCATGGGCACACTCCCTGTTAGAGTATCTCTGGGCTGAAGAACGCCTCCTAAGATGTGCTCCCCTGGCTCCCTCATTCATGCAGGGAGTGCTGAGGGACATTTGGAGGGTGGTCATGGAAAAATGGAAAGGAAAGGAGGGGCAAAGGTTGGAGATCTGCTAGAGCATCTACATTTCACTGCAGTCAATGGAGGAGAGGTACATGGCATAACAGGCTTCAGGTGTTCCTTGCTAACATGCATGGCAATTAATGGTCTTGCTGGTGAAGGCCTGCACATGTGCCGTGGAGGTGAGTTTATGGTGAACCGTGGAGCTTCACACACAGGGGCATCTCAAACAGAGGTGAACCTAGACTCTCTACTAGGTTGATGCTGCCTGAGGTGAACTATAGAAAGCTCCCCCCCAGGACGTACCACAGTGCTCTGCCTGGCTCCTTCCTCTGATGGGAGTAGCACCACCTCGCTAAAAGTGGTAGGGGGTTGGGCCACTGCTGCTGAGCCACCAATCATTGAGTGCAAACACAGGTTTCAGTATTTTCTCATGTTAGTAATAAGAACCTTTTAAGAAAAAACTGGTTCATCTGCTGAGTCGCCTGAGACAGCTTCCTCACATGGCCTCATTGCAGGTGCACCTCTGATCCCAAATCAGACCAAAACCCAGGGAGGTGAAAATGCACTTTAAAGTGATTGGTCTTTGTTCCTGGCACATCAAGATTTAGGATGCCACTCTGTGTGCAACCCCGCGAATAGCTGACAAGTCCACCGGGACCCTCTTGGCCATCAATATTAGTGCATGGCATATTATTCTGTTTACACACAGCGTGTCACATAGCAAAAGGGGAGCAATCGCATCCCCCGCCTCCCTGCAGACTGTGGCACGCTCCCACCTCCAGCTTATCAGAATGTCTGTGTGCCAGAGCACACCTAAGCCGTGCTATGCTAGGGATACGGCTGCAGCCCAATCGGAAAAGTGAGTTATTTCATTAAACAGCTGGATTTTACATAATAGGGCATCCAAAACTGTGATGCCCCAGGGATAGATAATCAGAGCCCTATGGCATGTTCATAACACAAAAAGACTAGGCCCTATAAAGTGGACCAACGCTGATTTGGGATGCCTGGATATGTATGAAACTTCCTGGGTCCACCATATTGCTAACCTTGCCAACAATCCTATGGTTCATGCATGGACAGCCAGCGGTTTCCCTCCAGCTGCTGCTGGCACCCAGTCACGAGTGGGTAAGTATGGGTAAGTTGGTAAAACCCTGGAGAAGCTGCGGGCGCATGGCAGAACGTGCGGGGTGTGCGGGCACACCGACCCTGGACCTTAATGATTTCTAACAGGGCAGTTTTCTTTATCGATATCTTTGGTTTCTATTGTGTTACCTTTCTCCCTTATGGTCTATGTAATTTCCTATGTATTATTAGTGGTATATGTTTACAACCGTTTGTGTGGAGCTCCAAACCTTGGATTTGCTTATTAATTTTTGATTAATTCTTTGTGGGATTTTAGTTATATATTTTTGAATTATGTTATCGATTGCACATATTTATTGAGGTTTGCATATATTTATTTTTTCACTATTAGAACTTTCTAAGCACTTTAGTGTGAGTTAATTAAACTACAAAAAAAGATTTTTCTTTGCATAGCACTTGGTCACTTTATTAGTTGTCTATTGCGTATAAATATAATTAGCAAGGATACTTTTGTATCCCTATTGTTTATATTACTTTAGATATTATAAAGCATTAACATTGGGTCCAGGAGAGGTGGTGATGTTTTTAACAGTGTCTTGCGGCTTTTTGTCTTTTGTGTTTTTATTTTTTATGTCTGATCAATAAACTTTATTGATTTTATTAAGGTGTGTTTGCCCTATTTCTAGACTCATTTTGAGTCTAGTAATAAATTGGTAAGTGGGTTTATATACACAGCTAAGAATGCAGATTGAGGGAGAGCCCATGCATGCCTTTGGGATCATTGGCCAGGTAAGTAAATATGGTGAACTGGGTGGTTTAACAAATTGGGCATTCCAAAGTTTTCCTTCTCCTTTAAAGGGACAACACCAGACTATGGGGATTATTTAAGAAACCCTAGCGCTAGGTAGTGCTACATAGCGGAACGTAGCGTTGAGTGAATGATGTATGTGAAAAACACATTTAAGAAAGCGAATCTGGTGAGCGCCTCTAACAGCACCATGTAGCGTCACATGTATTACTAGAGGCAGCTCAGCGTATAGTGCCGGCGCTCTATGTTCAGCAGCGCCATGTAGCACCTTTCGCTCAGTGTCGCTTTCCCATACATTTCAATGGTGTTTCATTTGGTTATGTTTAAATAGCGTGTTGTAAAATTATTGGCTCAAATCATTGTGTGGCCTCTTTTGCCAAGCAACCAAACACTTCTATTGTTTTTTTTTTTTTTTGTATGCAGAATTTTATGTGCATGTCTGACATTTCAGTGTCCTGGTGCATATGTGTTGAGAAACAGACTTTTATCACATAGCTTCTGGCACTCGATGCTAGAGCGCCCTGTTTAAGAGCGCCAACGCTGGTTGTGTGTAGTTTTTTCTTAACTATGGTCTTCAGCGCGGAGTGCTGGATGCACTTAACTGGCGCTACCTTTCGCTCGCTGCAGCGTTGTCCTGTTAGATGTAACGTAGTCTTGGGCGTTTTGACCTCGGGACACCACCTAACGTCGCGATTGGCTCTGCAGTGAATCAGGAAGATCGCTTCTACAGCACCCTGCACACATCACATTTATCACTGCTGTACAGGATAATACAGCGCCACTTGTCCGCCCGCTACGCTAGGTTATAGCGCCCGACACCCGCTTGCAGCGTCTGCTAGTGGTCGCTCTAAGCCGATACACAGACGCTCACAATACGTGGGGCTAGTGTTAAATCAGCCTCAAAATGTTTTTGGCTCTGTAGAGGGCCGACATCAGGACAGATTTACCCCCTCTGGGTTTTGGTCCTCTAAATATCTCTAATCTTGGCCCTTTATTATCAGAAACAAAAAAAAACATTACACTTTTGGCAACTATTTTGTTTGAGTGTCTAGTAGAACAAACCTGCCGACAGAAACCTAATTACGGCATTTCATAGCAATTTAGCATTTTTATATAGATCTCAGGCTTGTTTTATTACCTTCTCTGACCCGGGAGGAACAGAAGCTTACAAACAGTGTTTATATTTAATTAACTGTCATCACTCTTTAAAAGGAAAGGATGATGTGTAAAAAAAATAATTAATGCACACTGCCTTGTTTTTTTACTCACTACTAATAATTATTGCTGTGCTGTTTATTATCATAATTAATGATAGAAGCCGACCATTTCATATTTTTTTCCTTTTAATTGTATAGTGATGCGTTACATTTGCGTTGCGTTTCCAGAATTACAGCTATTAGCCAGCATTGCAGCTGAAAACACAAGGTTTCCATTTTAATAGACGGTAATGTTAGCTAGAAATCATGTTAATGGTGGTTAAAAGTCAACAATAATCTAAAATCACAGCTTAGAACATGATGGATTTTTGTTAATAAGTGAATGTGTTGGAGGCACAAAAAAAAAAAAAAATATATATATAGGCTGAGTTGTGTGTCCTGGGTTTTAGCAGACGGCAAAGATTTGTAGACAAAACTCAATATTGGGCTCTGGGCAGAGTTTGGAAGCTTGCGAAAGCCGGCTGACTTAATATTTTTTTTATTTATATAACTTTATTTGTTTCCTGTTTAGTAACCCTTAAACGTCTAATAATAATGTACTTTGTTTTTATTGTTATTTTGTGCATTATAATAATCATTGGTGGTTTAGCTTAATGAAAAAGTTATGCCCGAGGGGGTCCTGCTACACAAAGAGAGTTGAAGTACATGTCCAGGCCAAGTGTAAAAACAGCATTGGAAGATGATGGGGTTTTACAAATAAACAACAATAATAATAATTGTTTGCTTACATGCAATGCAGAGAATTCATCCAGATGTGCTGCTGAATAAAGCTATTGTTGTTGAGAATTATACCCTTTCCTGTAACTCAGCCACTGGATTTCACTTATATATATATATATATATACATAACCACCTTTTTTTAGCATTTTTATCTCTCGTATCAGACTGTATGGCTACATTGATGCATGTTTGTGTGCAAGAGAGCTGCTCCCTGCTTTGTATGTTTTTTTACCTGCTTGTCCACCTTTTAGTGCTAAAAAGGGTGGTCATAAATAACTAAAATACAGGGGCTGGGCTTCAGGAAAAATCTCCACAACAACAAATTTATTCAGCAGCACCTCAAGATAAATCCTCTGCATGGCAGGTAAACAAACAATGATTATTTTGCACTTGGCATGGACAATCCCTTTAAAGTAGACCATACTCATCTTTTGGCTAATTTTCCCCACATCCATCACCCCACAGACAGTACTTTTGGATGGTTTCACCATCCTGTCTTCTCACTTTTCCTGGTAATAGATCTGTCAATCTCCATGCAGTCCCGCCCATCCAGGGATTTGAGTGGCAGGACCAGTGGTTGCCAGATTGAATCATGATGCATCACCCGAAGCCCAGGAAGAAATAGAGGAGGAAATAGGGGAGGAAATCTGATGACTTAGGAACTCACAAGTCAGAGTAAGTAAATATAGCAATTAATTTTTCTTCTCCCAGGGAGGGGACCCAACATGATACTTGTAACTTGATACCTTGAGTCAAATTAAATGTCACTGTATATTTAAACCCTTGGAGAGACCTAAAGAGCCTTGCCATTTTTTACTTAATAGGGTGCTGTTATTTGCAAATTTGTCAAAAATGTTTCAAATTCAACAACGCCCACTTAGATGCAGCATAAAGGGCTCTATTCCTTTAACAACTGAACACAGCATTACCTATAACAAAAAAACATTTTGCAAGAATAGAGCATCTTGGTATTGTCAGGATCTGGGGCCAACGGCAATGACTCTGAAGACAGTTCTTAGTCAAATAATAAGCGATTTATTGAAAACAAAGTCCAACAGGCAAAATCTTTTAACTTCAGAGTATGATGCAGAATACAATGCAGTACAGCAAGCGGTTACCTCACCAACTTTAGTAATGTCTAGTGTAGGATAATTACAGCATATTGCAAGTCCTTGATTAACAGGTCCTCTTTCAGGGCATACAGGTCCAGGCTGTTAATCCACAGGTTCCAAGACCAGATAACACATAAAGTCCTTCGGATGCAATTCACCACTGTCAGTCTTGGGAGCAGCAAGGCACGGGCTCCTCATCCCAGCCTCTCCATCTCCACTCTGAAAGCCTCAGCAACTCCTTTTATAGGGCTTCCTTCCTTCAATTAGTCTCATCACCTGGGAAGACCTGTGAGTAGGGGAAAAACCCGTAGGAGGACTCGGGATGTGGATTGGATCTCTGATATCCCGGCATGGATCGTGCCTGCCTGAAAAACTTAGGGGAAAAATAGACCCCATCCACCACTTTTCCATACACTTTACCACAGTACCTAACTACCTAACACGAGCTTACACTTAAACCAGACCAACAGCCTGGCACAGTTGGAAAAGAAAGGTAGCGGCCATTTTGGAGCTCCCTCTCTCAACTGACATAACTGAAATGCACAGTAACAGAAAGACCAGCATGACTTCCATGTTTGCAGGTAGCCTGCAAATCCATGAGCGACCATCTTGTTTTTAAAATTTATTCCAGCAGGTGTTAGAAAAAGGTAAATTATTTGTTACATGCAGCAATCTAAATTGCGCTGGGGAGGGATGCATATGAGCACGGTTTGTTGTGTTGGCGTGATTTAATTCATTTTGACTGTTGGTCCTCTTTAAGATCAGATTGCTTTGGGCCTCACATCCACTGTTTACAAGGATGAGAGTGTTTCAGGGTTTTGAAAATATTTTAACGTTTACACCATCCAATTAGAAGCTGGAGACTTTTTTTTTCTAACTTTTTATTGTGCGTTGAGTGAGAAAGGTTCTTTAACACTTTAACTGCCAGCCTGCCTAGAGTTTTTGCTACCCTCTGTTGAGCTACACCTGTTCAACTGTGATTTTTGAATGAATTTTCAGGGATTTCCCAGGAAAATGATATATTGTCTTTTTCAGGAGGTAGCAGCAAGCTTTAACATGCAGTGTCTTGTTTGTCATTTTTTAAGTGTGTTTTCGATATTTCTGGGTAAAATATGTGCAGAAAAATGTATGTTTTGCAATTAAATCTTATTGCGTGTAAATTCCCTATTTCTCCCGGTTACAACGGTACCACATATGTATTGGTATACACCCTTTCCTGCCCAGGAGACTCCCCCAAACTGAAACAGCACTTTAGGAGATTTTCATATAAAATACAACTGCTAAGTATACCTTGCAGTTTTTTTAAAAAAACAACCCTTTATATTTAGAAATACCCCCCCCCAACTATATATTTTCCGGAAGTACACAGTATTCTCTGGAAGCTTTCTAAGTGTACCAGGCTTGTTGACGTGGGCACAGTTTTCTAGGAGTAATCCCTCAATGAATTCTTTGGTTGCACAGGGTTTCCCTAAAAAAGGCTAAACAAGCAGAATCAAAGCAACATTTTCCTAAAGAAACAATATACAAATAAGAAAAAAAACAAGTTAAATCTGAAAAAGCAAGGACTCTCAAACAGAACAATACCCAACATGCATAGGTACTGTCAAGGGAAGAGTTACCAAACACCCCATCTGCATGTAAGGATAAATTTCAGCTCTGCAGACTTTCAATCGTTCAACCAAAACAACCCTTTTGTAATACCCCCCACAAACCATATATTCCCTGAAAGTAGACACATGGGGAGGCCGATTCATTAATAGCGCCAGGTAGCGACAGATGAGCGCCAGTAGCGTGATTTTCACAGCGCCAGCTAGTATTCGCTGTGCTTGGCCGGGGTTTGCTTGTTGACAGCGACTCAGTCGGTGTGCAGTAATGTTGAATACGGGCTTAGGGGTCGCTGTTTCACAGGTTCAGCGTTGTATGGGTGCACCTGACAACGAATGGCCAGAGCGAACGGCTTGCTGCAGATTCATTAACAAATCACGCTTCGAATTTTTTCGCGCTGTGAATCCCTTGTTTAAACCCCAGAGCGCTGGCGGCGATGGATTTTAAATAGTTTTTAACCCCCAAACAACCATATTTTTTGATTGTAAAATTATACAAGTTTTTATAAACATTTTGTAATATGAATACATTAATATCAGACCTGTAATATCAATTCTGCACAAAATCATTTTTTTTTTTTTTTACCTTAAAAAAAAATCCTAACATTGCAGAAGTGGTCACAGAATTTTTGACATTAAAAAAAAAAAAAAAAACATTAATAGCAAGTAATTATGAATAATTAAAGATTGCTCCATTGAAATGCATTGAACATCACCAGGGAGCGACAGGTCATACCTGGCGCTGTGATGGGATTAGCAGCGGCGCTGTTCGTTGCAGTCGGCTACATGATGAATCCCGCGGTAGCTGTCGCTCTCGCCGGCGCTAGCCTCATTTAGCTTGATAAATGCGTCATTGTGGCCGACGCCGGGCGTACTTGAGTCGGTAGCCGCCGTTAGCTGGCGGGACCTGGCGCTCGTCAGACACTACCTGGCGCTATCGCTTGATGAATAAGGGCATCGGTTTTCTAGGTGTATCCAGCTTGTTGTAGTGGGCTCGTCTTTCTGGAAGTAATTCCTCAAAGAATTATTTGGTTCCACAGGATCTTCCTAAAAATATTTTAAAAAGCTGAATATAAAGCAGGAAAAAACTAAATTTGAAAGTGCAAGGTCCCCCGAGCAGAACAATACCCAACATGCATAGGTACTTTTAACCCTTTTAACTGCCAGCCTACTTGAGATTTTGTCATCCTCAGTTGACGGGTCATTCTTCATCATTTTACATTATTTTTAACTGTGATTTTTGCAGGAATTCCCAGAAAAATTGGTTGCTGTTTTTTTTTGGTTGAGTTTAGGCTTTAACATGAAATGTCTTGGTTGCAATTTTGCCACTTTTTTATAGTTTTGAGTAAAAAAGCTAAAAAAGAAAAAAATTATTTTTAAAACATTTGTCTCATTTATTTTAACTAAAACATACATTTTATTAAAGAAAACCCTACTGCACTTGAAAGCCACTTTTCCCCTGATTACAACGGTACCACGTATGTATTGGACTGTTTTTCCTAAGACAACTAACGAAGACAGGACTGTCAAAAAAGTTGTTAGTGCTCTTCTTTAATGCAGTAATAGGTTCAGTATTATGTTTTTCCTTTTCTGTCTGGTATGAGGGAGCAACTAAAAGAGATAAGTGTAGACACCAAAGAACAATCAACATTGCAGAAAGAATAATTGGAACACCCTTACTATCCCTGCAGGAATTGCACATAGAATATTTTCACGGGCGCAGAAGATTCTTTGGGACCACTCTCACCCTGGACACGTCCTATTCCAGTATTTACCATCTGGCTGGCGTCTTGTGGTACCAGCTTGCAGGACTTCTAGGTCTAGGAATGGTTTCTTTCTTTTGGCTATCCATGCCCTTAACAAAAGCCAGGCTCACTTGCACTATGTAAGAGCATATGTATCTCTGTATTCAATGTAGTTCGTATCGCTTGTTTAAATATCTGTTCCACTGTGTATATGCCAAAAAGAATTCCTTGCTAATCTCACAATGTACTTTACAAACAATAAATTGAATTAAATTGAATTGGTAGCCCACAGTTCCTGCCCAGGAGACCCCCCCCCCCAAAAGTGAAAAGAGCACTTAAAGTGGACCAAAACCCAGCTGGATCCACCCAGAAATCTATAAGATCCATTCCCTCCCCACGGGGCATCCAAAATCGGGATGCCCCGCTGTGTGAAACCCCCCAGGTCACCTGCCACACGTACCGTAATCCCGGTCCAACTGCGCATGCGCAGGCCACAGCCACGTCCCCGCTATCCCTCTAGCAGGGCGCGTGCCTGCGTTGGCCATTTGTGAATGGGCGGCTCCCTGTTAGAGACACTATGAACCCCTACCTACCTGGCATAACCAGCCTGAGGACCATCTATGGGGGCTTTTAGAACCGGGCAAAGGGGCCAGTCTTGGTGGCCCCCACCCTGCAGGCTACAAGCCCACACAGCCTAAATGGCTGTCCCCCCAGACTTTAGGGAGGCAGGTAATAGAGTGGCTGGGGGTTAATGGTAAGTCACTGTCAGGACTATACCAAACACCCGTCTGTCTTAAGCTGGTATCCCCCAATCTCCACCGCCACTTCCGCCTATAGACAAGCCCCCGCTTGTAGGAGACACGGGTAATGCCTCTCCCAGTCGGTTGCCCCCAGGACTTAAAAGGCGCAAAGGATAACAGCTTAAGGTGCAGAATGATGTTTGGCAGGGAATCCCGAATGAGGATGCCGGGGTGCGAAAGTCCAAATTTCAGGCCGAGGTCAAACCGGGAGGTCTCAGGCGAGGTATCCAAGGGAGATAACGAAGGGGTGGTCGAGGCTAGCCGAGGTCAAGTCCAGGAGGTCACAGGCGAGGTACAGGAGGGTCAGGCAAAAGAGTGGTCAGGCAAAGCAGAAGGTCAGGGCAGGCAGCAAGCGAGAATAGTCGAAGTCCAAATCCAAATGTTCACCAGAGACACAGCAACGCACATCCAGAACCCAGAAGCTATAACGGGCACTGGGATACTGGAGCAGTGCAGCTTTATAGGGAGAACTGGCCAGTGGGAAACAGGGAAAAATGGAGGGAACAATAGTGTATGGTGCATTCACTAAAACGGGAGTGGTCCCAGGAGCTGGACGGCCCAGGCCAGACAGGCCGACCAGTCCCTGGGCTCACTCTAGGATCAGGACCAGGATTGGGTGTTTTAAACTCGCCCCCGGCGGGCGCGCTGGGGAAAGCGCCGCCGGGAGGCATAAAGGAGGCGTGCTCGCGCGCGCGAGCACGTTGAAGATCGGGCGCGCCCCCGCCGGGAGGGGGAAGCGCCGCATCGCGAGGGAGCTCGGCGGGACCGCGCAGCCGCGCAGAGCGGGCTGCGGCGCGGCCACCGACACCATCCCGCGCCGCCGACCCCTGACCCCCACAACCGCGCTGAGGAGCCAGGACACCCGGGGAGCGTCGGGCAGCAGCCAGCCGGGGACCACCCGACAGCGCGTCGCGGGACCAGGGACGGCGACGAGGTAAGTGCCTAACATTACCCCCCCCCTGAGGAGGGGCCACTGGACCCTCCAAACTGGGTTTCAAAGGATTCTCTCTGTGAAATCTCTTTACCAAATTCTGCGCATGAACCTCTCTGGCCGGAACCCAAGATCTTTCTTCCGGACCGTATCCCTTCCAGTCAATAAGATATTGAAGAGAGTTTCGAAAAAAGCGAGAATCAAGAACCCGGGCAACCTCAAACTCCTGATGCCCATCAACTAACACAGGACTAGGAGGACTATTAGATTCATGGTTTTTTGCAGACTTAAGAAGTGAAACATGAAAGGATTTACAGATTTTCATGGACGAAGGGAGGGCCAACTGATACGTAACCTGATTAATTTTTCGTGTTATGGGGAAGGGGCCAATAAATTTAGGTCCTAACTTAGCGGAGGGCTGGCGTAGCGCCAAATTCTTGGTTGAAAGCCAAACCCAGTCACCCACCTTATAGCTAGGGTTAGAAGATCGTTTGCGATCAGAAAATTTTTTCTGCTGAAGAGCGGCCTTAGCTAGATGTTGTTGGATTTTATTCCATTCCCCTGGCCATTTGGAAACCCATTCATCCACGGAGGGAACTCTAGAGGGTTGGTCCGGAAGGGCAGAAAACTTCAGGTCCTTGCCATAAACACAATGGAAAGGAGAAACCCCCGTGGAAGAATGTGCAGCGTTGTTAAATGCAAATTCCGCAAATGGTAAGAAGAAGGCCCAATCAGTTTGAGTATCCGCCGTAAAACAGCGCAAATATTGTTCCAGGGACTGGTTCGTTCTCTCGGTTTGTCCATTCGACTGCGGATGGAAGGCCGAGGAAAGGGAGACAGTGAAACCCAACTTGGCACAGAAAGCCCTCCAAAACCGGGAGACAAACTGGACCCCCCTATCCGATACAATATCCATGGGAATACCATGAATCCTAAAAACATGAGTAATGAAGAGTTGAGCAAGTGTTTGAGCTGAGGGGAGTTTCTTTAAAGGGACGAAATGGGCCATCTTGCTAAAGCGGTCCACAACTACCCAAATAACAGTATGTCCCTGAGAAGGGGGAAGGTCAGTAACAAAATCCATGGCCAGATGGGTCCACGGGGAGGCAGGAATGGATAATGGAAGGAGTGGGCCTTCAGGCGAACGCCTCAAGGACTTACTTCGGGCACAGACTTTGCAAGCGGAGACGAATCTTTGAGCGTCCTTCCTGAGAGAAGGCCACCAAACTTGGCGTGATAATAAAGCTATGGTTTTCTTAATCCCTGGATGACCGGTTGTTTTGGTATCGTGAAAATGGGACAAAAAATCAGACCGGTAAGTAGAGGGCACAAACAGGGCTGAAGCGGGTTTCCCAGGAGGAGCTTGGGCCTGGAACTGAGTAAGATCAGGAAGTTGGGGTTGGATGGCGGCCACCACTAGGGAGCGAGGTAAGATGGGAGAAACCACCCTTTCCGGTAAGTCAGGAGGAGAGAAACTCCGAGACAGGGCATCCGCTTTTATGTTTTTGGACCCGGGCTTATAGGTTATAGAAAAATTAAACCGAGAAAAGAATAAGGACCAGCGAGCCTGTCTAGGAGTTAATCTCTTGGCGGACTGGATGTATTCTAGATTTTTATGGTCCGTAAAGACCGTAACTGGATACTGAGCCCCCTCCAGCCAGTGTCTCCATTCCTGGAAGGCTAGCTTGATGGCCAATAATTCTCTATTGCCGATATCATAATTTCTTTCGGCCGCTGAGAATTTCTTGGAAAAGAAGGCACATGGATGGAGGCGTGCAGGTGAGCCGTAATACTGTGACAAGACTGCCCCGACCGCGACTTCAGAAGCATCCACCTCCACAAGGAAAGGTCGTTGCTCATCAGGGTGGACTAGGACGGGAGCAGCACTAAATACCCTCTTAAGATTCCCGAAGGCCTGGACAGCTTGAACCGGCCAAACCGGGGGGTACCCGCTTTTCTTGGTTAGGTTAGTTAGTGGTGTAACCAGGGCAGAAAAATTCTTAATGAACCTCCTATAAAAATTGGCAAAACCCAAAAACCTTTGCAGGCCCTTCAAATCTCTGGGCTGCTCCCATTCTAAAACGGCCTTCACCTTAGATTGGTCCATAGACAGACCAGATTTGGAGATAATGTAACCGAGAAACGGAACCTCAGATACTTCAAATTGACATTTCTTTAACTTGGCATATAAACTGTTCTCCCTAAGTTTCTGCAAGACCAAACACACGTGTTTACGATGTTCATCAATGGACGAAGAAAAAATTAAAATGTCGTCTAAATAAACAACCATAAAACGGCCAAGATAGTCCCTAAAGATTTCGTTGACAAAACTTTGAAAGACCGCAGGGGCATTACACAGGCCGAAAGGCATTACTAAATACTCATAATGCCCTTCAAGGGTATTGAAAGCCGTCTTCCACTCGTCCCCCTGCCTGATTCTTATGAGGTTATAGGCCCCCCGGAGATCGAGTTTAGAGAAGACCTGCGCCCCAACCACCTGTGTAAAGAGTCCCTCAATAAGCGGTAGGGGATACTTATTTTTTACCGTGATGTTATTTAAGCCCCGGTAATCAATACAGGGGCGAAGTCCCCCATCCTTTTTCTCCACGAAAAAAAACCCCGCCCCTGCTGGAGAAGATGAAGGCCGAATGAACCCCTTTTCTAAGTTCTCGGTGATATATTCCCGCATGGCGAGGGTTTCTGTTCGGGTCAAATTAAATATTCTCCCTCTGGGAGGCATAGTACCGGGAAGCAGTTCAATAGGGCAGTCCCAAGGTCTATGGGGAGGAAGTTTGTCTGCCGCCTTTTCTGAAAAGACATCAGCAAACTCCAAATATGGAGTTGGAACCCCAATAGGTGCTAAGTGCGTAACCCTGAGTGGGAATTCTAGGCAGTTCTGAAAACACTGGTGTCCCCACTTGGTGATTTGCCCCGAGACCCAATCAATTTGGGGATTGTGCTCCTGCAGCCATGGCAAACCCAAAATCAAAGGGGTACCAGGCATACTCAATATCAAGAACCTGATAACCTCTGAATGACTGGCTCCCACTTTGATTTGCATAGGAGGGGTTTGGAACCGAACTAACCCCCCGGCCACTGGAGTGCCATCAATGGCTGAAACCCGGATAGGAGTCGGCAAGGTCTGTACCACAATTCCTAAAGTCTGCGCTAGTTCAGAGTCTAGGAAATTCCCAGCTGCTCCAGAATCTAGAAGAGCCTTTAGATTCATACATTTAACACCACTTTTAAACTGGACTGGGATGAAAACTGGAGACGATACTTGAGGAGATACCTTACAGCCTAGGAGGGCCCCCTCGAAACCCCCTAGGCTCTGAAGTTTCCCGACGGTTTCTTTGGGCAAAGTCTGACCATGTGGCCGGTTCCTCCACAATATAGACAAAGCCCCTCGGATAAACGTCGCCGCCTCTCGCCTTCAGTGAGCCTTGTGGCACCTAACTGCATGGGCTCTTCTGAAGGTTGAACGACTAGAGCCTCAGACTTTGAAGCAGATTCGAGGTGCGATCCTTTTTCTAGGCGCCTCTCCCGAAGTCGACGATCAATGCGGATGGCCAGATGCATCAATTCGTCCAGAGTCTGAGGTTCCGGGTAATTCACCAAGGTGTCCTTGATAGTGTCAGCCAAACCTAGTCGGAATTGGCCGCAGAGGGCAGGATTGTTCCAACGAGAGTCAACCGCCCAACGCCGAAATTCAGAACAGTAGTCTTCGGCTGGACGGCGTCCCTGGCGGAGGGTACGTAATTTGGCATCAGCTGAGGCCCCTTTGTCGGGATCATCATAGAGGACCTCCATTGCAGCGAAAAAACTATCCACAGATAGGCGGATTGGGTCCTGAGCTGATAAGCTAAAGGCCCAGGACTGAGGATCTCCATGCAGAAGGGAAATAATCAAGCCGACCCTTTGCTCTTGTGACCCTGAGGAAACAGGACGGAGCTGAAAGTACAATTTACAAGAGTCCCGGAAATTGGCAAATTTTGCCCTGTCGCCATAGAACTTTTCAGGAAGTGGGATCTTGGGTTCCACAAACATTGCAGCCGGAGTCCCCTGAGAAGTGGGGACAATGGGAGTAGGACGGTTCTCCTGAGCCGCAACCCGATGAGCCAGGTGCTCCACAGCCGCTGTCAAGGCTTGCACCTGCTCCAGGATTTGGTCCATTCTTCTGGCCCGTTATAATGTCAGGACTATACCAAACACCCGTCTGTCTTAAGCTGGTATCCCCCAATCTCCACCGCCACTTCCGCCTATAGACAAGCCCCCGCTTGTAGGAGACACGGGTAATGCCTCTCCCAGTCGGTTGCCCCCAGGACTTAAAAGGCGCAAAGGATAACAGCTTAAGGTGCAGAATGATGTTTGGCAGGGAATCCCGAATGAGGATGCCGGGGTGCGAAAGTCCAAATTTCAGGCCGAGGTCAAACCGGGAGGTCTCAGGCGAGGTATCCAAGGGAGATAACGAAGGGGTGGTCGAGGCTAGCCGAGGTCAAGTCCAGGAGGTCACAGGCGAGGTACAGGAGGGTCAGGCAAAAGAGTGGTCAGGCAAAGCAGAAGGTCAGGGCAGGCAGCAAGTGAGAATAGTCGAAGTCCAAATCCAAATGTTCACCAGAGACACAGCAACGCACATCCAGAACCCAGAAGCTATAACGGGCACTGGGATACTGGAGCAGTGCAGCTTTATAGGGAGAACTGGCCAGTGGGAAACAGGGAAAAATGGAGGGAACAATAGTGTATGGTGCATTCACTAAAACGGGAGTGGTCCCAGGAGCTGGACGGCCCAGGCCAGACAGGCCGACCAGTCCCTGGGCTCACTCTAGGATCAGGACCAGGATTGGGTGTTTTAAACTCGCCCCCGGAGGGCGCGCTGGGGAAAGCGCCGCCGGGAGGCATAAAGGAGGCGTGCTCGCGCGCGCGCGCGAGCACGTTGAAGATCGGGCGCGCCCCCGCCGGGAGGGGGAAGCGCCGCATCGCGAGGGAGCTCGGCGGGACCGCGCAGCCGCGCAGAGCGGGCTGCGGCGCGGCCACCGACACCATCCCGCGCCGCCGACCCCTGACCCCCACAACCGCGCTGAGGAGCCAGGACACCCGGGGAGCGTCGGGCAGCAGCCAGCCGGGGACCACCCGACAGCGCGTCGCGGGACCAGGGACGGCGACGAGGTAAGTGCCTAACAGTCACCCACTAGCCGCAGGTGACTTGTCAGCCCCCTAAGCCCTGTGAACTGGTATAGGGGTCTCATGGACAGCTTACTAGTTCACAAAGAGGTAAATGTAAAAAAACACCACACAGAGAAAAAAGTATATATTCGATCCTCCGTCCCCCAGCATTCTGATGACAGTTGCAAGGATGATTGCTGGAGGGGGGCTAGGGAGGTGGGGCATCACAGACCCCTGCCCCTCCAACCCTCTATGGCAAACACCCGGGTGCCACTGAGGGTCTTTGGGCAGGTTGGAGGCCCCCTGGGTGAAGAGGAGACCTGGCGGGAGGCATCACGGGTGCAAATTAGTAATTTCAATATTTTTTTTTTACAGCTGTCAGGGGGGCAGGAGCGGGGGGGCTCTTTTGGGCCCTCTCCAGAAGCTGGAAGAGCACTGGGGGGGATCAGATGCCTTCCAGGTGAAGAAAAGACCCAGCCAGATCGATCGAGGGGTCAGGTGAGTCTTTATCTTCGAGTCTCTCGTAGCTGCCACTTAACTGTTGGAGAGGCAGCAACGTAAGACTCACGTAGCTGGCACTAGAGGGGTTGAACACAGTGCGAAGATTACAAAAAAATGAATCCAGTCTCTTCAGATCTTTTGGATTTCTCTCATATAGTTTGAAAGAATTGTATCAGGTTTGTCCAAATCAACTGTGAGCTTTGTTTTTGGTCCAAAATGATTGGAATGAATTAGCCTACGTAGTTAAAAAAAAGTGTTCCAGATTAATTTTGGACCTGAATGTTTTAGATTCTGTACATAATTATATTCCACCTGAAAGTAATCATTCATGTTTATTCACTAGTTATCAAACTGTCTTTCTCAGCTCAGAATGACTTGTACAGGAATCTTAAATTGATTTGAGTTTTACTCAAATTAGCATAAACAATTATCATCATAAGGGCAAGGGCCTCATAGAGGTAAGGTGTTGATTGCGATTGCATGATTTGAGATATGAGGTGCTATTATTGTTACAGTAATAGTGTTATTTTACTAACTGCCCTTTAACCTTCCCTCTGATGTACAAGGATGACTGCAATGTCCCTTTTCCATAATTTCTCTGCCTGCCCTGGCCTTGACACACCCCCTCTATTGAAGTGAATAGAGCGGGAGCGTGCTCTAGCCACCGTGAGTGATGCAAGGAATGGCCCCACTTCCCCCTACACTGATTCCCAAAAGGGTAAAAATGTTTTGAATCTTTCAGGCTCTGTATGGTATCTCACTATCCTTTTAATGTGAGATTGTCATTATTTTATAGACATAGATACCGCCTTGCCTATCTCTTACATAAATTGGACTAAACGTTTAGCATATAATTTGTTATTCTTGTCATATAACTGCACTGTTACTGTTTTGCACCTGGTAGGGGGCAATTCTTCGTGTTTACTACAAATTGCAACCTGTTCTCACAAGCTTACCAAGCATAATGTCACTGGTCCAAATAGAGGAGCAGTTCTAAAAAAGATTTCTCAAGAAAAGAGGAACCGCATCATCCAACTCATTGAAGGAAATTGAAGAAAATTGGCATCATGTCAGTGCCATGGCAGTTGGAAGAATACAACATGAAGTCGATCTATCTATTCCAAGCCAAGAGGTGAACTTCCAGGCAAAACATAAGAGTCAACAAGTCGACTCATCACAAAGTTTGTCAGTTCTGCCGCAATGAACATGGTGGTAGAGGTGACTTGTATGCTTCGTAATAGTGAAAACACCGTCCATCCAAGCAGTTTGCAATGGTGGGCTAAAAATGTGCAGAAGCCTCAACTCCAACATCCAATATCGTTATAAGAAATGTTTACTGCAAAAGAGTATGAAATGTGGGCAGTACAAGATTGAAAGAAAGAGATTTGGAGTAATGAAACGAAAGTCAATAGACTGGGTACAAATGGGTCTGGAAGAAACAAGGGGAAAAAGGTGGCTAACAGAAACAAATTAAGTCACTGTAAAGTTTGGGGGAGGAAGCCTGACGATATGGGGTTGTTTCACAGCCAAAGGCATTGGATATTTGGCCAGCATTACTGATGATCTTAGTGCTAAACTATATGCGGGTATCCTACAAGACGAGTTACTTCATACACCTGAGTACTATGGGTATGAAAAGGACAACGTGGAGGCTGATTCATTACTAGCGCCAGGTACCGGCAGATGAGCGTCTGTAGCGACGCGTTCAGAGCTACCGCCAGTAGACACTGTGGTCGACTATGGTTTACTGTTACCGAGCGCCTCAGTCGCTCGGCAGCATTGATTAATTTGATGTGTGAGTCGCTATAACACCAGTACAGCGCTATATGAGAGCGAATGGTAGCGACTGGTCAGTGTGAGCGACTCAAACTATATTCACCAAAAAAACAGCCTCACACAGTGCCGGCGCTCAAAATTGGATCGCTTTAGCCCAGAAGCTGTGTGATTAAAGTCCGTTTTTGAACACATATCCACTAGTAACAAAGCGAAAACATCCGAAATTACATTGTTATTACATTGTGACATTAACACTTTAATACCAGACCTATAATGACAATTCTGCATAAAAATTCAAATAAGGTTTCAAAAATGACTATTAATAGGCCAGGAGATGTCACACAATTATTTGATAAAAAAGAAAAAAGAAAAAAAGAAAACCCTGTTTAAAGAGAAGAAAAGTAACGTCCACTGAAATGTATGGGAGAGTGACAGGTAGCGGAAGCCAGAGCGCCGTCGCTATACGCTGAGCCGCCTGTGATGATGATCTGGACGCTACATGGCGCTGTTAGAGTCGCTCACCGGAATCGCTTTGATAAATGTGGTATTGCGTACAGCGCCCGGCGGTCACTATTCGTGACCTGTTGCTGCCAGACGCTACCTGGCGCTATGGCTTGATGAATAACCCCCATAGTGTTTTACAGTGGTGTAACTAAATGTGACTGGGCCCTGGTGCGAATTTTAGATGGGGCCCTTTCACATCTAAACTTTTTTCTGTCTTAACTTAAGTGGATGCAGCTAGATTAATAAATACTGAAACAGCAGAGACAATAATGGTGCTTCCTCTATCTAAATGATGCCAAGTGAGCTTAAATATGATAAATAAGGTGCAGGAGCAACAATGATGGGACTTTTGTATTTGCAGGTATTTTAAGGTTTTTACTGTGTCTTGTATTGTTGTTGTGGAATAAAGATTTGCATTGTTTAATTATTTAGTGGGTTGGTGTGCCTCCTTTTTGCTATACATTTGGTTTAAACATAAATATTGATTTAACGAATACCCCTGAGTACCTATATAATAATGCAAGATTATCACGTAGCTTTACATCCTCTACTCTTCCCTCTATTCTCTCGTTATCGCTTTTCTGTTCCTTTTAACTAAAGTGTTTCCAAAAGTTAAATAATTCCTGCACATTGTCCCCACCTACCACGCTATGTCTGTTTCAAAGTTGGCAAACTGTTTACTAGATCTGAACAAATGTGACTAATGCATGCCCAGGGCCGGATAATGAGGGAGGCGCAAGGGGCCTCCACGACTTGCCCTGCAAAGGGGGCCTACACCAACCTTTGGGTCTGGTATGGTACCAGGAGGATTTTCAGTCTTTGGTCTGACAGGCCGGGGGGCCAGCAACAACGCTACCAGCAGCAAAAGCCGCCACACCTGGGCAAATTCTGAAATCCTGCAGCCAAAGCCACCACAGGGCAGGACAGAGAGTCTAGAGCAGAAAAGCCGTCACCAGCAATGCTAAAGTGATGGGTGGGTGCAGAGCTGTCAAACGGCGGCCGCTCATTGCACATAAGCCACCAAGCAGTTTTCTGCTGGACCAGCTGGGTGACTATGTAAGAGAGTAAAGCAAATGTCATTACATAGAGACTGTTGTTCTGTTGTTTTGCCACAAAGGGCCGCTGTTTCCCCCATGCAGCTAAGCTATGCTGGAGCTTACACTCAGAGAGAGGAAGTGAGTCATCTTGTCGGGGATGAAGAAGGAGAAAGCAGAGAGATCTCCATCTTGTGACAGCAGAGGAAGACCGTGTGGGAGCAAGGCCTGGGTGTCGTGCGGAGACCAGTGTTATATAGGGACTGAACGCTATCCTGATCCTTGCCAAAAGCGGAGAACTCTTCCAGGATGGCTGCTGAGTGCCGTGTGAGGAGCCAGCCTGCTGTTCTTCAGGGTTGTGGACGAAACCTGTTGCGGCCCAGCTTTGAGACCTCAGTGAATGCCTCCATCAGACCCGGGTCAGTAACATAACATAAGAGCATGCTTAACGGAACAGACTGAGACTAGGCCTATTAGTTAGTTAGATAGATTTTACATAGGCCAAAAGTGTTCTTCCATATTTGCTGTTTGCTGCCTGGATTTTAGAACTCAAAGGAACATTTTTTGCCTGTGAAAGCTGACAACTGCGCCACATCTACATCTTCAGTCAGTGGATTTTTCACTCATCTAGTTCTTTTGGGTTTTGGGCTAGTGCTGGGGAGTGGAGTTGTTTTTTTCTGGTATTTTATGGTTATAGGATTGTAAGCTGCTGTGCTGTACCGCCGATGACCCCTCTGTGTGCACCCACGGTGGGACATTCTAGTGCGCCCACTAGTAGGTGAAATTACCAGTGCTTGCTGCAACATTCACTCAGGGTCATCTGGCTGTGTAGCACAGGGGTTCTCAGCCCAAGCTGAGTGTGTGTAATCAAGTTTTATTGTTCATCCCATTCGCCTTTTTCCGAGTTGGGTTTGATACGCTATTTCAGTAAAAGTTTGATATACCCACGCTGTCGCTTTTCCCGCACGTGGCTTCGCTGTATCCTGGGGAGCCCGCACCGGTACACGGCTTACATCTACACTCCCCCCCACCCAGAATAGCAAAGCAGGAGTACCCGAGTAGGATGCACCCACACAAAAAATAATACTGTTTCTGAGGCCTCCACCAGTTTTTGAGTCCAGGGGCATCCATCACACCTAATCTGGCCCTGTGTATGTCACACAATATTTTCAGACTGTACATTTCGATTGTACTTATTTATGTATGCTTCCCCAATGGCATGAATAAAGAATAAAAAAACAGCTTCGGGAACAAAAGGGGACTTTTTCCTTAAAGAAAATTTCTGAAACGGATGTGGTGAGGAGATTTTCAAGAGATACTTGTATAGTCATTTCTCCGTGACTTTAGCTGTCCTATTTCTCAAACAACAGATTTTTTCTTGACCTTGAACTTTTTTTTTTTGCTCATTCACTACTACCTCCATTATTAACACAATTTGTCTTCTGCATTCTGTTGAACCCTGGTGAATCATTATAATGAATACAGCGGGCTTCTTCTAAGATCATCCTGAAAAATGAGCTGTTAATGTAAAGAGATGCCTACTCACATAACTCTAACCTATGTTGCTATACGGCAGAAACAATCACCATAAATATATATAGGTGTCTCACAATCTAAGACCATTGGTGTACACCAGTGTGCTAACAGAGCCCAACATGTTTTATATGTTTAGCTGTATTATATATATTTTAATGTTTGCATACCTACAGGCCTGCTTTTGCCATTGAACATATGATATACATGGAGTCTAAGAATATTTTCCAGGCTGTAGCTGTTTTCGATTTAGCAATAAAATCTAAGGAATATTTTTGCTGCTGACTGTAGTTGACTGCCACATAATCAAAGCTTATCAAAAAATGTAACCACCAAGTTTTTCTATCCTGAAGCCCCGTCCAGGCAAATAAAAATACACTTACTATATCCCAAGGGATCCTGCAGGCTGTTGGGGAAAAAGTGATTTTTGACAATTCGTAAAAGAATAGCAGTTGGCGACATTTGCATTTTCGACATGTTATCTAAACTATTTCCATGTATTATGTTTCTTTTCAACATTTTTTAGTTATAAAACACGTCAGTACATTTTTGCCGCTTTGAGCTCTATGGCAACTTAAGCTTCAATGCCACTAAAAACAGGCCCAGCTTAAACAACTGCACCGTTCTGCCCTGCAAAGAGGACGTGAGCCATAAATTTGTCAATATCTGGCCTACACATTGGCGCTGTCACACGCATCTTAAAGTGGATGAAAACCCAGGATTTTGACTATCCTGGATTTTGGTCCTTGCCCCCCCCCCAGCACCGCGATTGGGGGTGCCCTGCTGTGTGAAACCCCCCAGGTCCCCTGAACCAACTCACTTCTCCCTGGTCCCATGGCACGTGCACAGCCTCTCATCCAATCAGCGTGCTTGGATCCACTCCTGCTCATTCATCCCGCTATCCTCTAACAGGCAGCGAGCCCACGCCGGCCATTCACAAATGCCTGGTGCGGGCATGCACCCTGCTAAAGGTATAGCAGGGATGTGGCCACTGCTCACGTATGTTCCGCTGGACCGGGAAAAAGGTGAAATTCTGGAAGACGTGGGGGGCTTCACACAGCAGAGCATCCCGATTCTGGATGCCTTTGGGGGAGGGAATCAAGCGGCCCTGGAATCTTATAGACTCCAGGGCCGTTGGACCAAGGTTTTGGTCCAATTTGAATGGGACATAAAGTGACGCAGTTCTCAAAATAGTTGTGTACATTGGTGCCTAATGATGCAAAATTGCACAATACATTAATAAATAATAAATAGAGGGCACTATTTATTAACGTATATATATATATATATATATATATATCGTAAGTGGGCAAATAATCAGCAGTGACGGACAACGGATTTGAACGGCAAAACGGTTTTTATTCAGCAAAGTTCAGTAGATAGTCCAAAAGATTGCAGCATAAATGCAGTAAGCAAAAAGGGTTACTTCACCAACCAAATAGTCCTGGGCTGGGTACTCCAGCAAGCTGATCAATTCCAGTCCACTTTACAGGGCGTATCAGCCCTCTGCTCAATGTCCAGTGCTATTCTTCACCACAGCTCAGCCTGGGCTCACTCCAACAGGCTGGTCATCCAACAAAGGAAAAGCCGTGTGCTCTCTTCTTATGCAGGCTTCTCCTGTAATCAGCGTGCACACTTGTGGAGGGCCTTAGAACATGTAACAACCCGTTAGGGAATTGGGGAAGTGACCTGGGTCCTGAAAACCCGGCCCGGATTGTGCTTTATACAGCCAAGCAGGGGAGAAATAGACATTTTGATACAATTTACCACAATATATATATATATATATATATATATATATATATATATATATATGCGTTTTTTAAGGTTTTCTTCATTCATGTTCTTATTTCTTTTACTTTTCTCCTTTTGCAGCCTATTTCTTTCTGTTTTTCTAATTTCTAGAAATAGTTAAGGAGGAGCAGACTGTACCAACATGTCTTCTGAGACAGCTTGTGCTGGAATAATGGCTCATTCCTATTGAAAAGCTTCCTAATCTGCATAGATGCTTTTAACCATTATGCCCTACTTTGCGCAGATTAAAAAAATGGTTCTAGAGACAAACTGTAATTTTACTGGTCCTGGCCAGCCCAAAACCAGTATGCTCTATAGCTCAGACTATAGCATTTCAGAGGCAGATCATTGGCAGAGGTGAACAGGGACACTTTAGGCTCCTTAGGAATACTCCAATGTGACAATATTAGGAAGAAAAACCTCCCTATTAAAATGAATGGGCAACTTCACACCTATGTGCTACTTTGCAAAAGCTTTGAAATCAACTGTATGCAGCGTTTGCCCTATAAGACAATCACAACACAGCTCATAGATGAGCAGCACAGGTAAAGCACTTGAACTGCTTTTCACCTGCGATCCCATTGTGGTGATACTAACCTTTGCCTCCACTGCTGGTTCTGCTGTCCCGTCCCTCCCCCTGGTGACCAGGCACCCATTGAAGTCACCTCAGGGGTCCTGATAGGGTCTCCTATGTACTGTCACCAACTCCCAGACTCCTTCTTTTGCCACTAACACCAGATGAGCCGTTTTCCATCGCTACTACCTCCACCCAGGTGCCATGCAAACCAACATATATGTCCGCCATTGCACTGCGCACTTGCGGTAGAAAAACATAATGTGAAAGGGCCCTTAAATTGATGTTACTGAAGCTTTAGTAGTAGAAGTGCTGGTACTGTGGCAGTGGTGGGTATGACGCCCTTCAGCAATGATGTTCAGGCTGAAGCATTTCAGGGGCAGATCATGGGTAGTGGTGGAGAGGGCCACTGTTAAAATGATGGTGTTTAATCTTTGGTTTTCAATCTTCTTATGGTTGCTGAGTTGGGCTGAGTCTTGGGGAGTAAGTCCAGCCCAGTCAGCCCTGTGACCCACTGGAAATTATACATGTGCTCCCTATGGCCAGTCTATCTGTCATGCCCAGGGCAAATTAAGTCACTGGACAACTTGGGAGGCCTGGGAATTCCCTGGTGTGGGAGTCTGGACATGGGTAGTGGACTGGACAGCGACATTACCTGGTTTAAGGATTGGGACTCAGTATAGGGAGGCGGCTTTCAGCCAGGCAGTTAATTCTTCCATGAAGGCTATGGGCCGGACATCCCGGGAGGCCTGGGGATTTACAGGTGCGGAGTCTGGACATGGGTAAGGGACCGAACAGCAGAATATGGGACTAGGAACATAGTGGATAAAGGACTAACAACCCGCTTGCGCCACCAAAGAGGCAAGCTGCCGAGCACCCGGGGTGTGGGAGGTCCTGTACTTGGAGAGCACAAAACCTACCCAGTTCTTCACCAGCGTTCCTAGAGGTGGAGGGCACAGGCCCCAGATAGTCCTTTGGTGGTTGCAGACTTGGGGGTTGGGAAACACAGGGCAGACATACACAAGATAAGTACAGATGGTCTGGGCCTCAGTGCAGGCAATGGCAGGATGGGGCCCCAGTGCAAGCAATGGCAGGATGGGGCCCCAGTGCAGGCAATGGCAGGATAGGCCCGAGTGCAGACAATGGAAAGCTGTGGGAACAGTGCAGACAACAGCACTGACAATGGAGGGCCGTGGGCCCAGCACTAACAGTGGGAAAGACACAGCAAGGGCTGCAAGTTTAATTCAAACAGACTACACAGGCAATAGAAGGGCTGGGGGTCTGGCGCAGACAATGGAAGGGCAGTGGGCCCAGCCAGGGCTGCCATCGGGGGGGAGGGGTCGAACTGGTTTCCCGGGCCCCAATCCTAGTGTCCCAGAGGGGTCCGGCTCTAGCCTACCAATGTGGCAGTAATTTTAAGCTCCCAGCCATGCACGAGGTGCTCTGCAGAGCGTCCGTGCCGTGTCATTTAAGAAAAGATCTGCAGGCACCACTTATACTTATGGGTCTGGAGGAACATATAGAAAGATCAGGGCACAGACAGCAGTGGTGGGGCCGTTACTTATTGACCTGATATTAGTTGATGGCGGCAGTGTGATAAATACAGTGTTGCCTTTCAGTGATCAGGGCAGCAGTAGGATGTGGGATGTTATATCTGGAGAGTACGGCTGATCTACTCATGGGGGATTTTCTCTCCTCGACCTGTTTGTTATTTAGCCTAGAAACTGCCCTGCCCACCATTATCCCCACTGATGAGTTGGGGAGGGGGGGCAAGGCACACTGGCAAACTTAAGGGCCCATATCATGCCCCCGAGCCCCACCATTTTCCCAACCCATGGGGGGCCCAAACTATACAGGCTATAGGACCTGGCTGGGCCCCCATACCCTAGAATTTGGTGGGGAAAGTGTTGGGGCACGGGGGAATGACATGAGCCTCAAGTAAAGGCTGGGGCCCAATAACCTAGAATCTGGTGGGGAAAGGGGTTGGGTCTGGGGGCATGCCATGGGCCTTGAGGTGAGGAAGGGACAGGCAACATGGCGGGTCCCCAGACCAAACTTTGTCTTTGCTAGTCTGCTTATTAGATTAATAGAGCTTTTGCCTTTTTTGTCAGTTTTGTGTTTTATATACTGCATTTGTTTTGCAGTTTAAATTGTGATTTCCCGCTGTGTGAAACCCCCCCAGAATGCCTGTACAAACTCACCTCTTCACGTCCTACAGTGCATGCAGGCTCTTGTCCAATCAGAGCTGTTTGCCGTGCATATGTAATACTTGGCAAATGGTTTTGTTTACATGCAGGGCTTCAGCAAAAGGAGTGAGAGCAGCCATATCTAAATGGCTTGATGCGGGAGCGTACACACAGCCTACAGATGCAGGGATGAGGCCCCTGTTTACATCAGCGAGGGAGCCCCGGAAGCAGGTGCCCCTGGGGGCTTCACCCAGGGGAAAGCCAGCAGCCTAAAAGATTCCAGGGCTGTGTCACTAGGGTTTGGTTCAGCTTTAATAAACATTACAGAAATCTATTTAGGCAGCTTACACTAACGTTCACTACATTTTCTAACCTAACAGGTTAGGGCCCTGCTACTTTGACATGGTAGCAGGCTTAAAATCTTTTGGGCAAAGTATTTTAGTAAGCTCTTTTTTAATGTTTTTATTTTTTTATTTAACAAGACAAAACACTATTCTGTTTATACATTTGTGCTGGATGGCCGGTACTTTTTTTTTTACTTTACCAGCTACTAGCCTGGCGGTGTCAATAATTGTATTTTTACTGGTAAATGTAAATGCAGGTATACTTTTCCCATTCCCAATTACCAGTAAGAAAACTAATACCAGCAACGTCAGGCCATGGGCCAGTGACCAGTAAAGTAAAAATAAAATACTGGCCTGGTGGCAACCCTGGGCCAGACACATGCATTTATAGAAACTACCACTGTCAGGTGAGATTAAACGGGGACCCAGGTAAGAACCATATCACTCCATCAAACACACAACAATACCAGCACAGTGGACTGCAAGCGATGCCCAACAGTGGATTGCCGGTTCCAGACCCCATTCATGCCAGTCCTCACATAATCCCTGGATAGTTTAATGCTGCGGTTTCCCACAGTCTAGTTCAGGGAACAGTCCACTGATTTTATGCAGTTATCCCCAGTAAAAGTAGCACAACTCTCCTTCCTAATGGTAAAACAAAGCAAAAACTTGGTTTGATTTTTTTAAGCAGGGTAACACCTCTTCTTGCTATCCAGCATATTTGTTTTTTAATATTGGACTGGTTGTGTTATAGTGCTGCATTAACTACATCATGAATGTGTTTTTTGGGGTTTAGGTGTTGGGTGAGCTGATGGGTGAGCTGCTGCCCAAATACATTTTAGGATAGAAGGAAAAACATAATTAGTTGTTCTTTTTTTTTCTATCCACTGGTAAGCTTGGTGTTCTTTTCTAGCTTTTGCAGTATTTTAACAGATCCTTTTTTAGATATTTGCAAACTTTAAGGTTTTCTACTACATTTTACAGGCTTTGCTTTGGCATCTGTGCTGGTTTTATTCCTCCTTTATTCTTCTATAATCTCTGCCCAGGGGAGAAGAGATTTAAAAAATTCCAGCTTTGGATCCAGTGGGTGGCAGGGCTAAATGGCAGGGTGTTGGTCTACATAAGATGCAGACCATTAATTCCAGCTATCTATTAGAAACTTTCTGTAGCTTCACATGCAATCTCCTCTCAGGATAGCCCTATGTGACCAGTGCATTATTTATTTTTCTCAACAGGGTTTATGAATTAGAATTTCATCATCAGTCTTCCTGTCCAGTCTATGATGTCTGGTTTGCAATGGATTATACAGTATATTCTAATTATGGCTGGCCTAAATGGTCACACGGGACATCATCCCAGTGTCGCAGTAAGGAGGTGCAAGGAGACACCATTCAGAGACCTAAAAGGAAAGTGGGTATCCTTGCTTTTCCTGGTCTCTGTTTTTCTCTTTTACATATCCACCATCTTTATTTCTTTTCGTATCCTACTTTTTATCTTTTCACATATCTGAATCTGATACAGTAGCTCCCTTGGACATCTTACCAGTTCACAAATAGTAAAAGTGAACCAACAGTCAAAAATGAAGTAAGTCAGCCCAACACAACAAACAGTCCTCATATGCTGGACATAAAAATAATTCACTTTCTACTAATGCCTGCTGGGATAAATTTTAAAAACAAGATGGCCGCTCATGGGCTTGCAGGCCACCGGCAAACAGGAAGTCGTACTGAGCTTCCTGTTACTGTGGATTTCAGTTATGTCAGTTGGGAGAGGAAGCTCCAAAATGTCCGCTACCTTTTTTCCAACTGTATCAGGCTTTTGGTCCGGTTTAAGAAAGAAAAAAAAAAGAAAAAAGTGAATATATTTTTTAAATAAATAAATTGATGCTTTGTAATACATCTGTTCCCCGCCAGGCGGCATCCTCTCTGCAGGCCCGATGGGTCACATACTTCCTCCTGGTCCAGTGGGCTGTAATTTTCCTCATGCCAGGGAACCCCTATTGCACAGGTCCCCCCTCTTCTTTCTTTGGCGTCCCAGTAAGCAAATCCTGGCTCACCGGATCAGGGAGGCTTTTATACCTCAGATGAAGAGCCTCTGTGGAATCATCGTTGTGACTAATGATGTCACTGGAGGGAAGAGACATGAGGGTCGATTCAAAGAAACATGTAACAGCTTTGATTTTGGTGCCGATCATCCTATTTTTCCTGTACGCTCGTGCGTTCGTATGAACTTGCGAGTGATTCTATAAGCAAATACGTTTCTATCCTAAAATGTACGTCCATTCGTATGGCAGTTCGGGAATCAGACCTATGTCAGTTTCCATCCTGAATTTTCCGTTTCATTTCTCAGGTTGCAACATTGGTTTTGCCCTTTTTCCTTTTTTGTCTGGACGTAAATCCTTCTGATCTTGTGGCTGCGCACTACAAACTTACCTCATTAAAGTGCATTCTAAATATTTGGTCTTTTATTTTTCTTTATTTCATTCATTTTGTAGTAACCAACCATTAATGAATGCATTTGCATAAGTAAATCTTACTTTGTTTAATTTTTAGTTAACTTGCATTTTTTACTTGTGGATTTAATTTTAATATTTTGGCTTCAAATGGTACAACTTAAAATTTTGGGTGTGGTTACCCACACCCTCTCCATACAGATTGCTCTCAAAAATTAAAAAACACCCAGCAACTTCTGCATGTTATGAGCCTAAAAACAGCCAAGATGGCGGGTCAGGTATTCTCGGGCAGCCTGCAAACAGAAAGGGCCTTGTGACTGTGTTGCTCTGCATTCTTTGATTTCTGACCTTTCCGTGCCCCCAGCTCTGCTGTGTCTGTGCAAAATACAGCAGTAACCCACATCCTGCACTTTATCCCGCTCTCCTCTCCTCAGTAAGTGTGATGCATCTCACCAAAGATGTGCTTAAATAATTAAACAAAGCAAAGGTAAACAACTACACCAATAAATGCAATCTAAAAATATTATTCTAGTACATCAATTTAAAAATAAATAACAAAGGACATAAGTTTCTTTAATTAACGCAAATATATTGCAAAATAAAGGTTTACATGCAAAGGACTAATTAAGGTCCACATTAAAATGCTTTTATAAGGCATACATGAATCAGGTATGCATTGCCATACAATTTATGGCCTCGGCCATGCTGATACATGCAGTTCATTGGAGCTCAAGACGCGCAGACTCCTCCACATAGCCAAAAAACCTGTTCAAGAACAGCAATCCGACTGCTAAAAGGTGTCGGCAGTGGCTTTCTTTTAAAACGTATTTAGAGGTTTGAAAACTGTTCTCTGAATCACACCTAAACACATCCGATTATCCTAAGTTTTACGTTTTGATCCTAAGTTTTAGGATTTGATCCTAAGTTTTACGTTTTGATCCTAAAATTTAGGAACGAACTTCCGATGATCGTAAGAGCATATACGCATTCGAACGTAGGCTCGTGCGAGTCGGAAATGGCCAAAAAAACAGGAAAAAATGACTAACACCCACCCAAACTTACGATTCTCGATCCGAAATCAATTAACTTTTGCTCTTTGAATCGAGGGGATGGAGTGGGAATCTTCCTCTATGCAACAGCGGCTCCTCAGCATCAAAAAGATCCCAGCCTGCTGGATCAGGACAGAGCCCAGAGCACACAGACCTGCAGAGAGGACACTACTAGCGGGGGAAAAAGAAGGAGGCAGGAGTGAGTTATTTTTTCCTTATCTGTTTGTGAACTGGTAAGGGGTGCAAATTCACAGGGTCGTGATGGTTACAGGAAGTGGCATTACGGATGAGTTGATCCAGGTCTTTCCCTACCCAGCTTACTCTCCATCTGTATTTCTTTGTCTTCTGTTTTCTCCCCCCATCTCGCCAACTTATCAGTGCTTTGCACAAAATATCTCACTAAGATGTAGGTTTCAATTCACACTCAAATGTGCACCCAGAGTGCATAATTAGAATGACCCCCCAAATATGTGCTATATGTGACCAAAATCTCACATATTCTTCATATGTCTGGGTTGTGGGGTAGAGTGGCAAGACAGAAGGCTTAGAAAGAAAAACATTCAAGCCTATCTATTCCTTTTTTGGGGATACTCTTGCAGGGAGCATATTAAAGTGAAATAAACCATTTTACACCAAATGCGTGTTGGTCTGTGCACGGTGGGGTATTTCATTTTGATAAAGCCCCCTGCGCATACACTCCTTACAAGACCTATAGAATGACTTGCTCCTCATGCCTCTCTCCTGTTAATGATGCAATATACTGCGACTGGTCACAAGGGAGCAGGCGCCTTCGTTAATGGATTACTTTGGTGCCTAATGATCTGCAGAAGATGCTACTGGAGTTGATAGCTCCAGTAGTGAAATAGTGAATGAAGCTTCTCATAGGCTTGGCTGGGTGAAAGAGCATGGAAAGGCAGCAAGTTAATTGTTTTTCTGTGGGGAGGACTTTACCGTCCTTTCTTCATTTTTGTCTCATTCTGCCACATAAAAAAGCACATATGTTGGGTTGATAATTAGACAGTTCAAAGGGGCACCACAGGGAACAATGTCTAGCAGTTAGTTATAGAGGATCATCACTTACGTGTTGTATGTGTTCAGGCCCTCATCACATACTGTAGCTCTGCTGTATAGATGGGCCACCTACCTACTTTGAGCAATCTCTCCACTTTCCAATTTCTCTGCCCTCTAGACAGGCAAGACCACCAGACACTTGGCACACCCCACTTGATGATACATTTCTGCTAACAATAAGCTTGTTATGCCAAATATATTAAATGGATCAAGATGGGCAGAGCAGAAGACACAATTCATGCAACAGAGCAATTGGAAGACTAACAAAAGGCGGTAATCAAGGGAACACCTAAGAGAAAGGTCCAGGGTTCTAGACTACTTTTTGGAGCACAGAATTGCTGATTCTGCTTCTGTGGCACTGTTGAGCACATCATAGCCATTGTTTCAATTAGGGGATGCTTAGCAGCAAGGAAAAGCCAGGCGATGGCTATCGATGGGACAGAGTAAATAGCACCTTCGCTGACTATATTGCTTTTGCAATTGCTGGTTTTCCCAACTGTGAAATAACATGTGAAGGCAACTGGATTCCTTCGGGACTACAGTAAGAAGTCCTGTGAAACCAGCCTTAACCCTTTCGCTGCCAGCCTACCTGCAGCATTTGCCACTCCCTGTTGCCAGACTGAGTTTGACTGTTTTGCGCTACACATGTTCAACTGTCATTTTCGAAAGGCTTTCCAGGGATTTCCCAGGAAAATTATATATTGTTTTTTTCAACAGAGTCTGGGCTTTAACATGAAATGTCTTGTTTGTGTTTTTTAGGTGTATTCTCAACATTTTTGGGTGAAATGTGTGAAAAAAAATAAAAAAAATATATTTTTTTACAATTTGTAGAGTTTTTTTGTAATAAAAAATGTAAGTTTGTCAATAAAATCTTATTGCGTGAGAAACCCCAATTTCTCCCGCTTACAGCGATACCACATATGTATAGGTAGACACCCTTTCCTGCCCAGAAGCCTTTTATAGCTGCTGGATGACAAATGGTTAATTAAAAAAAAAAATGACATAGGGTCCCCCTTCCCGGGGAGGGGGACCCCATTTTTTTTTGGATTTTTAAGGGTTAAAAACCCTTAAAAATCCAAAAAAAAAAATGACGTGGGGTCCCCCTTACCCAAAGTAACCAGCCCGGGACCAGCTATGGGGGCTTGTAGGCACAGAGTGGGGGGGCCAGCTTTGGTGGCCCCCCCACCCTGCAGCCTACGAGCCCACATAGCCTATGTGGGCCCGGGCTCTTCTGCCCCCCCCTGGCCTTTGGGGAGGCAGGTAATGGGGGTGCGGGGGTTAATGGCAATGCCACCCCCCCAGCCATGTGAACTGGTATAAGGGGTCTCATGGACCCCTTACCAGCTCACAAAGGGTTAACTGTAAAAAAAAAAACACCACACAATAAAAAAAAGTATTTTATTAAAAAAAAATAATTTTTTTTTACTGTACTTACCTTCGATTGCAAGCTCTTGTCCCTCGCCGCTCAGCTGACAGATGCCGGTGATCGGTACAGGAGAAGGAGGAGGCAGGAGATCAGAGGATCTCCTGCCACCTCCTTACCCTGTGCCGATCACCGGCATCTGAGAAGTTGAGAAGGGTGAAGCCAGATATCGGGGGCCGGGATGACGTCATAAGCCCCGCCCCCAAGGGGGCGGGGCTTAGCGGCAAGATGGCGGCCGCCATCGAGGATCAAAGGGGAGAGAGCCTCTCAGGCTCTCTCCTGAAGATCGGTAAGTCCTGGGGGGGGATCGGAGGCCCCCCAGGTGAAGAGGAGGGACAGCGGGAGCCAGCGCACATGGAGGTAAGTGAATGTCATTTTTATTTTTTATTTTTTTTACAGTTAGCAGCTGCTGCTGCAGAAGCGGGGGGGGGGGCGGCCTATTCCGGGGGCTCTCCTGGAGCCATCCGACCCCCCACGGGGGATCGGATGGCACCAAATTAAAGGGGAGACCCGGCCGGATCCAACAAGGGGTCAGGTGAGTATTTTTTATTTTTATTTTTTAAACTAGAAGCGATCAAAGTCAAGCACGTAACACCTACGGGCTTGGCACTTAAGGCCCAGCCAAGCCAGCACGTAGGTGTTACGTGCTTGGCAACAAAAGGGTTAATGAGGGGGGATCCGTGATACAGGGCTATGTGAAAAATGTAAAATGTGGCCGAACACCAGCATCCAAAGCTATTTACAAAACATAGAAAATAGTGGGGTCAAAGCAACAGGATTCCTTCGGGACTAGGTAAGTAAGAAGTGTGAAGCCAGTGTGAAATCGACCTTTATTAGTGACCCTTCTGGGATTCAGGGATTGAGGGGGTGATGTGGCAGGTTAAAGGATCAGATCCTTTGGAGGAGAAGGAGCGATCTGTCACAGTTAAGGAGGTGCTGAGAGCATCTTAGCTCAGGAGCACCCAAAAGGCAAAATACCCTCAATGTTTCTGCAACAGTCACAATCCCATGTTCATTAATTCAGCAGCCGGGTAACACAGAGGCCCTGCCCTATCTGTGCCACAACCTTTGCTGGACCCCTTCCCCGCCCACATAACATTCAACATAACATTCCTGGGTACTTCACTGGGGGTAATTATTGGTCCTTTTTAAGCTGAAATTCCAGCCAGAGTTGTGTTCTGCTGTAATGCAATCTGTTGCATATGGAGGACACTTGTGACTTTTTCATACAATTGTAGTGCCCCGCTGAGCAAAAATGTATTTTTTATTTTTTTAAGTAGCATCCAATGTAATCCATAAAATATTATTTTAGAAAAATCTGTAGTTACATTATTTCGTGACAAACCTTTATTCTAAGGCTGTTGCATACTCCCACACATGCAGTTCATATATGCGGCCATGAGCTATAATTTCGAATGACATGAGATGCAATGATTGCATGGAACAACAGCGAGCTTGTTACCAACATATTGATATTAATTGCCCAACATATTTGAGAAACAGTATGGAGTCCGAAAAGAAGCGCTAGGCAAATGCTTAGGGAATTATGCCCCTGGAGCTCTCTCCATAAAATGTAATGGATTCTGAATATTTTTTGCTCTCATAAAAACTTTTATAGACCATAAGATCTGTGGGGAATGTATTATAGACTGTAGCAATCTGTAGGGCTGCGGAGAAATCTTAAGAAGAATGGCATAATTGCTCTCAATAATAAAGGAATATATTGATGCTTTAATATGGTCGTAGAATAAACATTGATTAAAATTATTATTAATATCAGATTATGGGAACGTATACAACAATGGACATGGTACAGTTTCTTGTGCTTTGTGATTCAGGTTATTGTTCAAGCCTAACTCCAGCCACTGTGCTTTTATTTTAGGTCCTTTTTTTCTGTTGGTGATTTCATTGTGAAGATTTAGTCCAACTTTATTTTTAGTCCAAGACGAGTGTCGGAGATATATCATTCACGAGAATTACTGTAGAAATTAGTGGATTTATTTTAAATTCGATTAGAACGATTCACCAAATTTCCAGAAGAAATGTGGTTGGTTGCGAAATGAATTTTAATGAATCTCTCTAAAAATCACTCTGAAATTCAGAGCAAATTCCAATTTATATCAATTGGTTCACTCATCTACTGTATAACGCACTTATGCCTAGTGCTGCACCAAAGACACCACAAATACTGGGGCCAGTTAGTTTTACAGGTTAGCTTTTTAGTATTAATTCTAATTAAAACATTAATGGTCGGCTGCCCAGCAATCTCAATGCCTATTTAATAGTTATCTTCTAAGTTTTCTAAAAAGGGTAAGGGAATAAGGATGGGAAGGGTAAGCGGGTGGGTGGAAGTTGGCAGGGAGGAAGAGGAGATTATAGAGGAGAAGGAGTCTATCTCTGAAGGTAACATTTGTTTCCGGTTTGAGTTTGGGGGTGCAGAAAAGCTGAAATGAAGGACCGGGCAGCTATCAGTAGATGTGTTCAGTGGGTTTTGGTCTTAAAGGGATAAACTTCTCATGTATTAGATGTAAAAGTTCACACATGTCAATAAAATTTTAAACTTTCATTACATTGTATAAGAAGAGTTTTCTGATCACTCCAATAAAGCCGGGGCCCTTTGGGGCCCTGTGAAACCTATGTATCCCGCTGTATATACATTACCACACTGACTTCAAAGTTGCTCATGCTAACTACTGTCTTGAGGAAGCAAGTGTTCCCAGATGCCGCTTTCAGTGTAGTGTGGGAATGGACTCCAGGCAGCCTGTCAAAGTTATTGGAGACACTGTTCAAAAGGGCCTCCAACTGTGCATCCAGGAAATGGGGCACTCAGCTTAGCCCTGGTCCCTGGGCACTTGGCTGGTCAGGTGATGCAGAGTCACTCCCAGGCCTGGAAGGGGTGCTGCTCAGGCTGGCGGGGAAATGAGCAACCCCGGCTATGACTCTGCTGCTCTGTCCTGGGCTCCACCGTAGGCTCCGCAATGGGGCCCGCACTGTGATGCGCATACGGTGGCTGGACTGTAATGGGGTGTCACAGGAGCCCTGGTGTGGCTTTCCCACTGCTGCGGTGCCACATTGCTGTGCCTGCGGGACCAGTGGTTGTAGCTGGGGCTGCAGCGCCTTGGCTGGGTGCTGCATTTCCCATCTGCTATGCCTGGCTTCTGGGCTCTGAGTGCTGTAGTGGTGTCTACCTCGGGGCATGTAGAATCCAAAAGTAAGCACTGCCATCAAAGTCCAGGTATCAGCTGTGTGATTTTATACACAAGTGGGTGGTTAATTGGCCAACAATTGAGACTTTATTTAATAAGCCAGCACAGATGTTTGCCACCTAGAGGCTACAACATCATGGGTGTCTACAGGACGGACAGCACACTTCCGGGATCCCCTGGGGTGCATCGGTGCTGGGGTGCATAATGCAGCTTGAAGAAAATGGAAGAGACTCTGCAGCATGGCACCAACCCTCTTCACCCGCAACAACAGGAGTACCCCATGGTGGTAAGTACACGTGCTATGACATGCTTTGCCTATGTATGTTTGCTGCTTTACAAGCAGGAAATTTGCGGACAGGTCATAGACTGGCCAGCGGGTCACTGCTACGCAAGCTGGCAGATCCAGGATGCGTAGCTGTGTCAGCAACTCCAATTTGGCACGCCGTAAATGCACATGCGCTTACTCATAAAGTGCATGCACGCACTCTTAACCCTTTTAATTGCCAGCTACGTGAGTCTCATGTAGCTGATTTTAAACCCCCACAGAAAAAAAAGTATAAAAGTAAAAAACTCACCTGACCCCACGTTGGATCAGGCTGGGTCTTCCCTTTACCCCGGGGGCATTCGATCCCCCCTGGGGCTATTCTAGCTTCAGGAGGGCGCCAGAAATAGCGCCCCCCCGCGCTTCGGACACTGCTGTTTACTGTAAAAAAAAATTACATTTACTCACCTGCGGGGTTTCCTCTTCTCCTGGGGGGCCTCCGATCACCCCCCCCCCCCGGGCTCTTCCACTTCCTGGTTCGCGGCTGTTAGCCCCGCCGCCTTGTAGGCGGGGCTAATGACGACATTGTGACGTCACCTGTCAGTCAACACCGCATCTGAGCCGAGAAGCTTAGTAGATGCGGGTGATAAGTGGAGGCAGGTCAGAGGGGGCAGATGGCTCTGATCATCTGCCCCTCCCAGCCCAACTCCACTGATCACCTGCATCTGTCATCGGAGCTTAGTGGGACACGATCGCCGGGGGACAGCAGAGGATCGGAGGTGAGTAAAGTAAAAAAAATAATAATAAATGTCATTTTTTTTGTGAGTGTTTTATTTTTTACTGTTAACCCCTTGTGAACAGGTAAGAGATCCATGAGACCCCTATACCAGTTCACAAGGCTGGGGGGCTGGCAAGTCACCTGCAACTAGTGGGTGACTTTCCATTAACTCCCGGCACCCCAATTACCTGCCTCCCCAAAGCCCAGGGGGGGCAGAAGAGCCCGGGCCCACAGAGGGTATGTGAGCTTGTAGGCTGCAGGGTGGGGGGCCATAAAAGCTGGCCCCTGCACCCTGATCTACAAGCCCCCATAGCTGGTCATGGGCTGGTTACACTAGGCAGGGGGGACCCCATGTCATTTTTTGGGGGATTTTTAAGGGTTTTTTAACCCAAGGGGGGACCCTATGTTATTTTTTTTATTAACCCCTTATGCTCTGTTGCCAAGCAGCTATAAAAGGCTTCCAGCAGCAGCAAGAGAGCAGAAGCCAGAGTGATCAGCGTGGGGCACAGTGCCCAGGGATGGATGGGAGGTAAGTATAAAAAAAATAAATAAAATATTTTTTCTCTTTGTGTCTATGTGTTTTTTTTTTACACTTAACCCCTCGTGAACTGGTAAGGGATCCATGCATTCCCACACACATTCACACACCCCTGCACTTGCTACAGACCTGCTACAAACGAGGGTTATTACCTTACCGTCATATAGGGCGAAAAATATGGAAATTTACTTTAATCATTAATAATTAGCATTTGGTAAAGCCCTAGAGGTTTGGGTTTGGCGTGTTCGGCCAAACTTTAAACAAAAGTTTGGTTTGGGTACCTGAACTTGAGCCCGGTCCCCTGAACTTTGGGGACAATTCAGCATCTGGGGGCCCCCCTGACTCCTCACCCACCTAGGCGGAGGGGGGGGAGCATCTGTTAAGGGGCCCTCAGAGGTGGAATCTCAACGGTAACTGTTAAAAAAAAATAAAAAATTGTTGGGGAAAGATGTCCCCAATAGCAGCAGCTAGCAGCTTCCGGGATTATGGGACTCAGGTACAGCTGCTTCCTGCTGCTTCCGCACATTCTGCGTTAGGTTAAGCTGGTTGATGAGCTGCTCACCGATCAACCAGCTTTTAAGGGTTTGAAATATAATGCCAAATGCTTAACTCAAACATGGACTTTTGTCAAAAGTCTGTGTTTGGGAACCCGAACTCGCTAAGTTTGGTACAAACCATAACTTTGTGGTTCAGGTTCGCTCAACGTTATTAATAATATAACAAACATATTCTGATAGAAACATGGCAGACTTGCCAGTTATGCAATATGACCTACATACTATATTATTATAGCCATCTGATTATTAATCAATATTAAATATCCCAAAAAATATATATTTTATATACAAATGCTAAAAAAACAACTGTCTTGCTTGGAGATGTACTTTAGTTTTGATTCTTGTGACGTTATATTAATTGTAAACCACACACTGAGAAAGCATTTTTCCAAGTGAGCTTGGCGTGTATTTGAAAGCAGAAGGTGGGAGAACCAATTTATCATACAGATGACAGCAGATGTGTCTCTGATAGCACTATAATTCTTCACGGAAGTCTAATAAGGACAGGTGGCAGCCTTGGAGGCAGTCTGTGGACGCGTTTCGCCTTCCTCCCCTTTGTACATATCCTTTTTTTTTCCAGCAGACAAGTGAGCAGGATAGACAGCTGTGGTCACCACATTTGCACACAGTGGCTGCTGTGCCCCAGGAGACAACCAGTGCCTGGGTTTCTACTGATAACTACTGACCCGCATATAAAAGATGCCATTGCTAAAGAAAGCTGTCGGCAATTAGTGCTAATAAAAGTCAGTGTTCAGCAATAGAAAACCAAATAAGGATACTCATTAGCAGCATTACTCATCTACTTAATTATACCTGTGCTTTAATATACTGTATCATCATCTAAATCAAATTAGCTTTATACATGTAAAAATGTTATGTAGAATTCCTGTGACTGCATCTGCCCTCACAACTGTTTACAAACCTTTAATTCGGAGCTGTGTAAATGTCTCATTACCTGTACTGTACATTTTGGTAGACAAATACAAGTCACCTTGAGCAAATAATCCCGTTTTATATCACGTATTTCTAACTACTGTATCTTTTCTACTTTTTAAAATTATTATTTTCATTTTTTTAATTAAAGCGGAACAAAACCCAAACAGGCCAGTCCTGATATCTAAAATATTCCAGAGCTGGCAGCTGGCCTTCCCCTGGGGCATCCCAAATAGGTTTGTTCCGCTTTAAATTATATATAGTTCTTATCGTAAAGGGGGGGTTAGGCAAAAGAAGGCCCTGATATACTCTACAACCTTTTACATCAGAGTGTTGTTGTTAAAGGCGAGTTACAAGTGGTGTGCCACAGGGCTCTGTCCTGGGCCCCATTCTTTTTAATATATTTGTAAGTGACATAGGAGAAGGCTTGGTAGGAAAAGTCTGTCTGTTTGCAGATGATACAAAGGTTAGTAATAGGGTGGATATTCCTGGAGGTGTCTGCAACATGAAAAATGATTTAGCTTTACTGGATAGATGGTCAAAACTGTGGAAACTAGAGTTAATGTCTCTAAATGTAAAATCATGCACTTGGGTAGAAGGAATCCCTGCTCTGAGTACCATATGGGCAGAACTGTGTTAGCCAGGACCTCGGAGGAGAGAGATTTAAGGATACTGATTAGAGATAGCTGCAAGATGAGTGGACAGTGTAGCCAGGCAGTTGGAAAAGCGAGCAGGATGCTCGGCTGCATAGCTCGAGGCATCACCAGTAGGAAGAGGGAGGTTGTGATGCCGCTGTATAGAGCTCTGGAAAGGCCACAGCTAGAATACTGTGTGCAGTTCTGGAGACCTTACCTGCAAAAAGACATTATTCAAATAGAACGTGTCCAAAGGCGGGCAACAAAAATGGTGGAAGGACTTAAACTTAAAACTTATCAGGAGAGACTTAAAGAACTTAATTTGTACAGTCTGGAGGAAAGAAGGGAGAGGGGGGACATGATTGAGACCTTTAAATATGTGAAAGGATTGAATAAAGTTCAGGAGGGAAGTTTTTTTAAGAAGAAACTTAATGATAGAACAAAGGGGCACAACCTGAAGCTAGTCGGGGGGAAGATCAGGAGCAATGTTAGAAAATATTATTTTACATAAAGAGTAGTAGTTGCTTGGAACAAACTTCCAGCAGAGGTAGTTGAAAAATCAACAGTCACTGAGTTTAAACATGCCTGGGATAAGCAAACATCTATCCTAAGATAAAGAGAACATACAGTATACACATAAGGGCAGACTAGATGGACCTTATGGTCTCCTTCTGCCGTCAACCTTCTATGTTCATTTACTTCAAAGTGAGGATGTACTGCTGCTTTCCTTGCTTACGGTTATAGTTAAACTGGAACAGCACTCATTCTTAACAAAATGGGTGTTGTTCCCTGTGCAGAGGCGCATCCCAATTGCCGGTTTGCCCCCCCTCCCCACCGCAGTGTAATGTCCAGTAAAAACAAAATGCTTATAGACCTGTGTAAGACTCTTAAAATCACCCAGTAAACCTACACACTGATCCGGTGACAACCCCTTACAGATATAAAACAGGCCCCTCGTGTGCCGCAGCATACAAGGCTTTATCCATAGGCCAGATATGCTTGGCAAGCTCTAGACACCACCGCTAGCCATTCAGACTGGGTTCTCAAAAAGGGGGGTAACCAGCCCCACCCCAAAGTTTATCGCATTATACTTTCCTTATTGCCATTTTCCTTATTGTATGCTTCCCATAGACTTGATGATCAGTGTACGGACAGAACATGGGCTGGGGTATCTTGGTTGAGGGGTACATTGGGGTAGGTATCAAAGAAGAGGTTAGGGGAGAATTTGTAGACAGGAAGGGGAAGGGGGATTTAGAAGATAATGAGTTATTTCCAACACAGGCTTTGAGTATAGCAGCCTATATGCTGGGGCTACACAAAGCCCAATGAGTATTCTGCTCTACTCATCCTATCTACTCTGACCTGAACTTGTTGGTACAAATGTGTGGACCACAACCTGGGCAAATAACACAGTTTGGCTAAAAAAAAAAAGACTGCATCTTTGGTGATCTCACAGCAACTGCTTTCATATGAAGCAAAGATACATTAACGTGACAGACAGGACTCCATTGGTCAACAGCTACAGCTGAGTCAAAAGTCAGAAGAAGCCCACTTTAACCAATAAAGAGCTACATTTTAGATACTTAAAAAATTCAATTTTTAACTATAGTAAAACCATAAAAATTCCAGCCGGTAAGTAGGTCTGATGAGTGTTGGGCTTGCTGCTAGGTTATGTGCAAATCAGGATGACCCCAGCTGTAGCACCAAACAATTACTGTAGTGTTGTTTTTGACCACTGGTGCTCTTTAAAAGACTGTTTAGTAAGTTTTCAACACAGTTTTAGGGATCTGACAGCCCATATGGCACTTGAGATAATTAGAAAATGGAAAGTGGTACTTGATAGGAAATGATTCCTGGAATAGTTTTATCTATCTGTCAAAAACACATTGTTGTGAAAAGCTTGTCATATCAGTTCAGCACAGTATAGAATGATGTGTAAGGTTAGGATCAATCCTATACCCGGAATGTAATATAAGGACCCCCAATATATTGGCAACATATTCATATGTTACATAAAACTTTACTGTGAAGTTTTACCGTGTTCTTCCTCATTTTTACTCAGAACAAAGTATAAACGCTTAACGTGTCAGGATGAGTCAACAGCAAACTAGCAGGGGTGCACCACTAATCCTAAATTAATTGTGCTCACTCTAAACATCTAACATGAACAATGAAGTGGACATGCCACAAAGCACACCTTCCTCCCAAAGAGGAGCACCACAAACACAAGGAAAATATTGAATACATTTTATTAATGCATCAAAAAATCCCATAAAAACACACATAGACCACAAGACATTTTAAAATACACTGAAAATACCCCTGACTGATCTGAAATACAAATGCTAAATATATATTCAAACAAAATTGATACCAATAATGAGAATACTACGGGCTGATGAAATCCCAAATAGTATCACACCCTGATTATTTTTGTGCTAGCACAAAATCAATACTAATAATACAGTACAACCAATATAAAGTGCAATAGTGCTGAAAACACCATATATACTATACCATGAGTAAGGATACTCTAGAATAAATAAATATCTATACGTAACAAATATATAAATACATATATGTATATAGCACCATCCCTAAAAAGCAACAAATAATCTATGTGTATATATACATGAATAAACAAAGAACTTATATTGCACAAAACTCCCAAAGTGATATACTACAATGCATCATATAGTAAGTGAATGAAGACAAACAATTACATACAGTGTATGTGACAGCAGGGTTTCAAAGAAATACCAAAGATACCACCAACATAGCAGGGCAGCCCATAGGTCCAGAGCAGCAGGGGTCGATTACAATTATACACCCGCGCACGCGGCTCCCGTGCCGCTTCCCAGGGTGAGGGTGAAAAACGCTTGAAAATCCTACCCTTAAATATTCATTTCCACATACGCCGTCATCCCGCGCGCGCCAGCATAAAAGGGGGCGGCAGCGTCACAGACGCCAGAAGACCAAAGCATCCGGCCAGCCCATACAGCGAGACACAGACCGCGTCAAGGAGACACGCCGGTCCCGATGTCAGCTGCAAATCGACGCGTGGTCACATGACGTGGGAAAGTGAGATACTGCCCCTGTGTTGCCACAGCAACACAGAACGCGTACCACACTAGCCAGCAGCACTGGTTCCCGGCGCGCACTCACAGCCTGTCACGCTCCACCAAGCCACATGCTGGACAAACACCACCCGGGGAGATGAAATAAGGGCACATACGAACTCCCACATGACTCCCAACTAAATAATAAACTGAAACGTATATTCTACAATAACAATAATGTCTATAATATACATGACCTAAGCCGGATCCTATGCAAAATGTGTGTATACAACATGCATACACACTCCATGCACATACCCGCTATGAATACAGATACAAATACAAGAGGCCAATTAATTAATAAGGGCTACAGCCTTGGGAGACAATCAGTATTAATGCTAAAGATAAAAAGCAGCCAGGTAAGTATGATTAATAGGACATCGACTGAAGTATACAGACAATATATCATATATTCAAAGGTCCGCCAATTCTTGACCACTTGAAAGGGGAACAGGCATCAAACTCCACCGTACAAGTCCCCAATAAGATGGCTGTTTATAGAATGATCATATGCTGCACAAGATCTGGTATTCTTTAACCCACGATGTTAACTTCTGGGGTTCCCACGAGATGACAGGTGTGAAAAAAACACCTGATACTGCTGTGGACAAATGTGCACAAAGAATATGAATCACAAAAGTGCCAAAATGTGAAAAAATATGTGTGAAAGAATATATATATAAAAATATATATCCAAAAATATAGAAATATATGAAAACTATATAAAAAATGTGAAAAATAAAGATAAAAATATATAAAAAATAAAATAAAATGTGAAAAATAAAATGTGAAAAAATAAAGCTCAAATCAATAAAAAGCAAAAAACAAAAACAATGAGAACAAAACAAGCCGTGAAAATGTGGGCGTAGGCACACCTGTCCAGGTGTGATCACGACCCTGGTGAAAAACAGGGGGACCAAGTAAACTCAAACGCCTGGCTCCCCCTGCTTACAAAGGGAAAACAACCAGAAACCATCAAAGGGACCAGGGCAGCTACTATCATGCTGGCCACATGACCACCCAACCAAACCTCAACCATAAACCATCCAAAAAGGTGAGGACCTAAAGATTCATCCCAGAAATGGACCAAAGGACCATTCCTCGTTTAAACCAATTGGAGACCTGGTGTCAAGTTGGAAAATCCAACGTAATTCCAGTTGCAACAACCGTTGTTTCAGGTCTCCCCCCCCCTAGGGCCCAGACGGACTCTCTCTATCCCTGAGACCCGTAATGACGAACAATCCCCCCCATGGGGGCTGTTATCTGACCATTGGCATATACTCACCACTGATTCTACTATTTCTTCCCTGGCTCGGTTGACGGCACGGAGGGCCCCCAACCTTAGAGACAGGCTAACCAAGAGTCATTTATCTGGTCTAAATACTTGGTTGAGTGACACTACCACGAGGGGTTGCTTCCCTTGTGGCAGTTGCTTTATTGGTCAATACATCGATAAAATGACTGTCATTAGAAATCTTGGTACCAATCGTGTCTATTAGATCTCTTCTTTTATCAACTGCAGGACCCGGTCGCTCAGTTACGCTGTTCCTGCCTCAAGCTGTATATTGGCGAGACACAAAATGCTTTGAGGACGCGCATCCATGGACATTTGTCCAACATCAAATTGGCTAATCGAGACGTTACTCTAGGTAAGACTATTTCCCCGGTGGCCCGCCACTTTTTGGAGGCCCATGGGGGGATTGTTTGTCATTACGGGTCACAGGGATAGAGAGAGTCAATCTGGGCACTAGGGGGGGAGACCTGAAACAACGGTTATTGCAATGGGAATTATGTTGGATTTTTGCAACTTGACACCAGGTCTCCAATTGGTTTAAACGAGGAATGGTCCTTAGGTCCATTTCTGGGATGAATCTTTAGGTCCTTACCTTTTTGGATGGTTTATGGTTGAGGTTTGGTTGGGTGGTCATGTGGCCAGCATGATAGTAGCTGCCCTGGTCCCTTTGATGGTTTCTGGTTGTTTTCCCTTTGAAAGCAGGGGGAGCAAGGCTTTTGAGTTTACTTGGTCCCCCTGTTTTTCACCAGGGTCATGACCACACCTGGACAGGTGTGCCTACGTCCACATTTTCACGGCTTGTTTTGTTCTCATTGTTTTTGTACATTGTTTTGTACACTGTATGTAATTGTTTATCTTCATTCACTTACTATATGATGCATTGTAGCATATCACTTTGGGAGTTTTGTGCAATAAAGGTTTTTTGTTTATTCATGTATATATACGCATAGATTATTTGTTGCTTTTTAGGGTGGTGCTATATACATATATGTATTTATATATTTGTTACGTATAGATATTTATTTATTCTAGAGTATCCTTACTCATAGTATAGTATATATGGTGTTTTCAGCACTATTGCACTTTATATTGGTTGTACTGGCACCCTGTACACTGGCACAGGGTGTGATACTATTTGGGAGTTCATCAGCCCGTAGTATTCTCATTATTGGTATAAATTTTGTTGAATATATATATTTAGCATTTGTATTTCAGAGCAGTCAGGAGTCTTTTCAGTGTATTTTAAAATGTCTTGTGGTCTATGTGTGTTTTTATAGGATTTTTTGATGCATTAATAAAATGTATTCAATATTTTCCTGGTGTTTGTGGTGCTCCTCTTTGGGAGGAAGGTGTGCTTTGTGGCATGTCTACTTCATTGTTCATGTCAGGATGAGTCCTTTTCTTTTTCCCAAATTCAGCAAAGTGCTTTTGGAAGCTGTGACGGTCTGAGTGTCATTTGCATGAGTGAGCCATAAAAATGGAGGGTTTTATGGAGTAATAAGATATGTTAGGGGATAACTGAGGATGTGTTATGTTATTCAATTTACTTTGAACATTTTTCATTGCTGTAAATTTGCTGAAAGTAAAGAGTAAAAATATGAATAAAGAGACTTTTTCAGATTAAACCAAGTATTAGATTGATAAGGACTAATTGTCCCTGGGAGTGGCAGTGGTCCCTGATAATGATCAGATGTAATCCGAACAAGCATCAGTTACAAGGTCTTAAACCAGGATTTTGACTATCCTGGGTTTTGGTCCTTATCCCGGTGTAACAGGCCAGAGTATACCCTCAGGCCAGACTATACCCGGGGTTAAAGAGGCCTAGGCTAGATTATACCCCGGGTATACTTTGGCCTAGGCCAAATTATACCCCCGGGTATAAAATAGCCTAGGCCAAAGTATACCCCTCCAGGCCAGATTATACCCCCGGGGTTAAACTGGCCTGGGCTAGATTATACCCCGGCTATATTTTGGCCTAGGCCAAACTATACCCCGGGATGTAAAATAGCCTAGGCCAAACTGTAGCAGGCCAGAGTATACCATCAGGCCACACTATAATCAGGGTTAAATTGGCCTAGGCTAGAATACACCCTAGGTTTATTTTTGCCTAGGCCAATTTATATCCCAGAGTATAAATGAGCTTAGCTCAATTCATACCTCTCAGGTCATATTATACCCACCTGTGATCAAATCGGCCTAGGCTAGTTTTACCCCGGAGTATAAATTAGCCTAGGCCAATTTAAATTCACAGTTTGCACAAATATGTGTGCAAAAATGTGAAACCTTGCTATAGTTTGGACCAGGCCATAGTATACCCCGGGTAATACACTCTACACAGGGAGTATAAAATAGCTTAGACCAGACTATATCCTCCCGCCTTATCAGGCGCAAATTTAAAAAAGTCGCAAACAGCAAGTAAAAATTCTTGCAAGTAACAAGCCAAGTGCAAACCTTATGATTGCACCAAATTATCATCTAAAAAGTAACTGGTGCAATTATTATATTTGGGGCAGGGATTTATGATTGGAGGTTTGACTTGGCAGCTATAAATGCATTGGCAAGTTTACTTTCATTGCTGCAAATGGATTGAAAATAGCGCAATCCCTGTTTAAGATAAGTATAAATTAGCCTAGGCCAATTCAAGTTCACAGTTTGAGCAAAAATTGGCACAAAACGTGAAATCCTGGTTTAGTTTAGCCCAGCAAAGTATACCCCGGGAGATAAACTCTATACCTGACGAATGTAAAATGGCTATGGCTACACCTTCTACGCTATAATGTTATCATGCGCAATTTTACCCCATGCGCAGAAAACGAAGGCAATGATACATTCCCCTCACAGACTTTTTTTTTTTACTTCAACCAGAAAAAAACTTGAAGTGTCATATACTAATCAGATGCCAAGCGGAGAAAGGAAATAGCGCAAAATTCAAAAACTGACCCAGGCTACAGTATACCCCCGAGGGATAGACTTTATACCTGGGGGTATAAAATAGTCTAGGTTAGACTATATTTCTCCATCTGCGTACCGGAAGTTAACCTGGTATATATAGGAGGGAGTAGCCGCCTGTTCACTAGCCCTGTGTCCAAGCATAACGCGAAACTCGCATTAGGGTGAGTGCCCGGGGGGGACCGTTCATCATCTGAAGGTATGATATGGCTATGTAATGGTGACTGGTAGTTTTATGACTGTTAAGGAGTGCAGGCTTGTATAAGGGCTGAGTATTTAGCTATACCCACTTGTACCATTGAGAGCCCTGGTTGGGGTAATTGTTACTATTTATTGGGTTTACCTGTGTTAGCATCTGAGCACTTTGTCAGTAGTCTATTTATAGTTTCAGGCTGGTATAGCCTGGTTATTGATCAACTACCTCTGTGTCCCCTACCTTTTTGCTGTGCTTTATGTGTTTTTTATTATTGTGATTTTATTATCTACTAATAAAATTGATTTGTTTGCATTATTTGGTTGTTGACTGCATTGTTTATTCGGAATATAGCATTGCCGCAGTCCCAATATTCATTGTGATTGGTGTATAGGAATGTGTTATATTTCTCCAGGGCATAATGTTTGCACTTCACTGCTTTTTCTCACCCTCTCTAATTTGTTGAAAAGTGTGCAGATCTGAACCGACAGTAGATGGTGCTGTCCCATCAGTGCATAGTTCATTTTATGTACTATTACTTGCTATGTATGTTTCTTTCTGCTCTCTATGACACCAAACTTTTTACAAGTTTGAGAACCATGGAAGATCAACTGTATGACCAGCTTTTGAGATTCTACACTGCAACTCAACAAAGGTACCCTCAGTGGACCTATGATCTACCTCTAGAGAAACGTGCAAATGCCAAGTCCCAGTTCAGACAAACAGCAAAGCCATATCATGCACAAGGAGGAATTGTTTATCATGGGGAAAAGGAGGTTCTCACTAAAAGCAGACTGCCAAATATCCTGAAGGCCTGTCATGACAACCCAATATCTGGGGGCCATTTTGGCAGAGATAAAACTTTAGCCAAAATCTCTGACCGTTATTACTGGAAGGGAATGAAGAATGACGTGCACCAATATGTAAAAGCCTGTCAAAAATGTTTTGTCATAAATCCCAAAATCACCAAGGAAGCTCCACCACTCAATAGTATACCAGTGCCTGGAAAAGTATGGAGCTTAGTCGGGATTGATATGATTGGTTCTCTTCAGGAAACATCAAATGGAAACAAATATATAGTTGTTGCCACTGATCATTTCTCCAAATGGACTGAAGCAACAGCTGTTCCAGATAAGAGTGCCAAATCAGTAGCAAATTTTTTATACTCAGTTATTTGTCGTCTTGGCTGTATGGAGACCCTTATTAGCGACCAGGGACGAGAGTTTGTAAACTCCATCATTGACAACCTGATGGAGCATTTTCAAACAGATCACCGAATTTCATCTGCATACCACCCACAAACAAATGGCCAGCGGGAACGTGATAATCGAACACTCAAAGAAGCTCTTAGTAAGCTTGTCAATGACCAAGGAAACAACTGGGATCAGTTTATCCCTGGTGTTCTGTTTGCCTATCACACATCTGTGCATGCTTCAACCAAGTTCACTCCATTTGAGGTCATGTATGGAAGGAAGGCCAAGCTTCCTATGGACCTTAATCCCTCAAAAAATGACACTGCAGATCCCATGCCCATTTCAGACGACGCCACCCCTGATGTGCTAAATACACTGACAACCATTCTTAAAAAGCTCCACTCAGACGTCAGTACCAACATCCACTCGGCCCAGGAACACCAGAAGTGTGCCTTTGATCGCCGGCACAACAGCAACAAAGAAATCACTGCTGGTACCATAGTTTATATCAAGAATCAGTGCTGTATTCATCGCATGGGTTCAAAGATGGAAGCACTCTGGATTGGACCCTATTTAGTTGTGGAATCCTTGACCAAAGGACGAGTAAGGCAAGATACTAAGCAACACCTACCACACCAGCAACCTTAAGATTTACCAGGATGAAGCGACTTCTCCACCACCCCATTCCCATGATGATTGTCCCAGTGACTCTGCCACACTGAAACACAAGGAAAGTAAGACTTCCTACCACACCAGCAACCTTAAGATTTACCAGGATGAAGCGACTTCTCCACCACTCCATTCCCATGATGATTGTCCCAGTGACTCTGCCACACTGAAACACAAGGAAAGTAAGACTTTCAACCTACTACCAAGTTCAAGAAGGAAGTATCTTAGCACCACTCTTGGCCTTATGTTTAATAAGGTTGTATACTATGGATGCAGAAGGGACCTTGGACAACCACGGCGTACATATAAAACCAAAGGTGATGGGAACTGCTTCTTCCGGGCCATCAGCTACATCTTGACAGGAACAGAGGACAACCATGCCCTTCTCAGAGATAAAGTCATAGGCCACATGAAAACTGACTTGACAAAAAAACTACAGGACTACTTGAACCAAAATGTGAATGAATATGTAAACATCTCTGGAATCTGTCGTGACGGAGTCTGGGCAACTGATGCAGAGATCATGGCCACAGCGAATCTGTTGAGCTGCGACATAATCATCTACACAAACGTCGATGACTCCATGGATTGGTTGACATATCCTGCAAGCTTCCATCTACAGTCAACAACGGAACATGCACTGTATCTTGAAAATAAGCATGATCATTTCAATGTTGTTATCAGTGTTTAGCTGTAAACATTAATATTGTTGCAAGGACTTGCTAGACTAAAGCATGTCCTGGTCCTCCTCTGTCCCTCCTCCATGTCTCCGGAAGCCACCATTTATCGCTTCTCTGGCTGCAGCTTTTGAATTTTATGCAGTTTCCTATCTCTGACCTGATCAGTGCATGACACATCATGCACTGATCAGGTGAACCATAAACATTTGCCCCATGTAAGACCACCTTAACAAGTTTACGTTCCGGATGTTTTAACTTTTGTTATAATATTAGCGTTCAAGTTTTTCTGGTTAAGGTAACAAATCTATGGGGGGGGGGGAATCAATACCCTCCCTTAATTTCTACACCTGGTGTACACTGGAAAAATTGTAACAAATCTATGGGGGGGGGGAATCAATACCCTCCCTTAATTTCTACACCTGGTGTACACTGGAAAAATTGTGCAATCTTCCCCATGAAGAGTTTAAGAATTAAGTCAGTTTGGTTTAGCAATCTTCCCCATGAAGAGTTTAAGAATTAAGTCAGTTTGGTTTCTCAATAAAATGTTGAAAAAGCAATCTTCCCCATGAAGAGTTTAAGAATTAAGTCAGTTTGGTTTCTCAATAAAATGTTGAAAAAGCAATTCTTGTGTATATCACTCAATGATTTCATTGGGGTATAATATGACCTGAAAGGTATAAATTGGCCTAGGCCACTTTACCCCCAGGTGCCATGATAGAAAGGTATAATCTGGCCTGGAGGGGTATAGTTTGGCCTAGGCTATTTTACACCCCGGGGTATAGTTTGGCCTAGGCCATTTTATACTTGGGTATAGTTTGGCCTAGGCCAGTTTACACCCCGGGGTATACTCTGGCCTAGGCCAAATTATACCCGGGGTTAATCTGGGACAGGGTTATTCTGGCCTGTTACACCGGGGCCCCCTGATCGGGGGTGCCCCACTGCATGAAACCCCCAGATCGCCTAAGGCAACTCACCTGTTCCTGGTGTTATGGCGCATGCGCGGCCACTCGTCCAATCAGCACGCACGGCACCGCTGATGTCACATCTTAGGTGGCTAAGAGCAGTTGCTCCGAGCATGCTGACAGCTGCATCCTCCGCATTGGCCATTCGCAAATAGTTGGCACAGGCACGCGCCCTTCTAGAGGGATAGCGGGCTTGTAGCCACAGCTCGCATATGCGCCCTTGGACCGGGAAACAAGGTAAGTGAATGGGGCGACCTGGGGGGTTTCACACAGCGGGGCATTCCGTTTTTGGATGCCCCGGGGGGTTTGGTCCACTTTAAAGAGGAACAACACACCCGAATTTCACTTTTCAGCATATTGTTCCTCTCAGTGAGGGCATCCCAAATTGGTATCCACCCAGGTCGTCCCCATTCACTCCCCTTCCGGTCGCTCCCTTATGCTTTTGTGTTTTACCAGGTGCTACAGCGTGGGGCAGGGGCATCTGCAATTGGGATGCGCCCCTACCCCACACATGGAACAACACCCTTTTTTCCTGTTTAAGAGGAAAACTGCGACAGGAAAAAGGCGTGAAGGGACAAGGGGACTCTTTTCCAAGGAATTCTGTTCCCCAGTTCTAGTTTCGCAAGGCGAACTAGAAAAAGCAAGTGCTTACCTTTAAAGTGAACTAAAACCCAGCTTGATCCCGATTGGCCGATGGCCGATTGATTCCCTCCCCCCAGGGCATCCAAAACCGGGATGCCCCGCTGTGTGAAACCCCCCAGATTGTTTGGTACACTTTAGGTTCAAAGTTTAAGCTTTTGTTGAGCTTTTTTGAGGTCAAAAGTATGCCAGAAGTATGACATCAAACTCCAGGAGCTCGAACGCATCCTTAATACACCACAATGAACACATAAAAAGCAGCTACAGCCACCGAGCATGATAACAGCCATTTAAATGTAAAAACACATTTAAAACGAGTGTAAACCTGCACATCACACAGAAGAGACCAATTATGTCCCCGTATAGGAAAACAGCACCAATAAAAAACCAAACCTGCTTTATGAGCACTTGATGCCTTTTCTTATACAACATTTTCAGGATGCACATAAACATGGTTATCACTCACATCTGTTAAGACCACAAAACACTGATGGAAAAGGCAAGCTCAGATCTAGTCTTAAGGCGGAGAGGACATTTTTGCAAAAAATTGCTGGTAAAATGTCAGATCTACCCCTTGCAGGCACCTGAGGGTCCTGGTGCACCATTTTTTGGGCCTGCAGGCCTCATTTTACTGAAGATTGTAAAAATCGATTTGAATGTCCTTTCAATAAGAGAGTGAGAGAGAAACTCAGAAGACTCCTTTTCCCGTATTCCATCAGTGTATCAGACTCCAGCTTCCCAGCTGTAACAGCTCTGGAGTCTTGTTTGCTGGTGCACCATTTTAGATCAGGTGAGTATTTAGATAGTCTTTGTTTTTGCCAGGTATTTACATACATTGTTTTACATCCAAGGAATTCCCTGAGGCAGTACATTGGGTATCTTTGGTATGGAAAATGTTAATAATGGAAAGTGGAAAATGCTGTAGTAGGAGTAGGAATAAGGGTACACATGTTCTCTTCCAATCAGGACTACCTGCCCGGACACCCATCACAAAGTGCCACTTGTCAGTTTAGGTCCATGGAGGTAACTAGTGGGTATAAGCGCCATCTTATTAATGAGAACACCGTTGATTAAGGAATATGGATAGTAAGCAGAGCCGGATTAAGTGTGGTGGAGGCCCCTGGGCACAAAAATCTGATGGAAGCCCTAGATATAGTATTTTTTTTCCTTTAAAATAATAGTCCAGCCAAGTAACTGCATTGAGCTGCCAGCGGCTGTGCTTGGTGGCTTATGTGCAGTGAGTGGCTGCTGAGTGACAGCTCTGCACCCACCCATCACTGTAGCTTTGCTGATGGCGGCTTTGCAGCTCTAGACTCTCCGTCCTGCCCTGTGGTGGCTTTGGCTGCAGGTTTGCAAAGATAAACCGCCCTCATAGCTTTGTTGCTGGCCCTGGAGCCTGTCAGACCATAGACTGAAAAGCCTCCTAGAACCAGACCCAAAGGTTGGTGGGGGCCCCCTTTGCAGGGCAAGTGGTGGAGGCCCCAGGGCTCGCGCCCCTTGCACCCCCCTCATAATCCGGCCCTGATAGTAAGTGCTAAGACCAGCTGGTGTGTGGTATAGTAGGAGTGTGAATTGGCAAGAATCTGGTGATACAATATGTATCATGATAGGTGTATGATGATACATTAGGGTCGATTCAGAGAAACACCAAAAACGTTAGTATTTTTTCCGATCTGTGTTTTTTGGTGTAAATTCTCCGATTTCGTATGAACATTCGAGCGATTCTATAATGCATTTCAAACCGTGTGTAAGTTTTCCGTCCGTTCGTATGGCAGTTAGTGAATCAGTTGAATGTCAGTTTCCATCCTGACTTTTCCGTTTCATTTCTCAGGTTTCAAAGTCGGTTTTGGATTTTGCCCTTTTTCCTTTTTTGTCCGGACGAAAATCCTTATGATCTTGCGCCTGCACACTACAAACTTCACTCATTAAAGTGCTGCCTACATATTTGGCTCACTCACTTCTTCTACAATGCTTAGCTAAATCACTTTGCACTTTCTTACATCTTCCATGTCTCACCCCTAAAACCGACCCAAACCACTGTGCGCTCGGGCGAATCTTCATTTCTGCTTTTTCTTTATTTCATTCGTTTTGTGGTAACCAACCATTAATGAATGTATTTCTAAAAGTAAATCATACATTTTTTTTTTTTTTTTTATTTTGAACTGGCATTTTTTACTTGCGTTTTTTAATTAAAATTTTTGGTTTCAAATAGGACAACTTTAAATTTTTTGTGTTGTTACCCACACCCTGTACATACAGATTGCTCTCCAAATTTTTAAAACACCCAGCATCTTCTGCATGTTATGAGCCTTGAAACAGCCAAGATGGCGGGTCAGGTAATATAAGGCAGCCTGCAAACAGAAAGGGCCTTGTGACTGTGTTGCTCTGCATTCTGGGATTTCTGACCTTTCAAGGCCCCCAGCTCTGCTGTCTCTGAGCAAAACACAGCTGTAACCCGCACCCTGCACTTTATCCCACTCTCCTCTCCTCAGTAAGTGTGATGCATCTGACCAAAGATAAGATAAAATAATTACACAAAGCAAAGGTTGCCAACTACAACAATAAATCCGAAAACAAATTAAGATTCAAGTACAACAACAATCCAAAATAAAAATAACAAACGACATAAGTTTAAAAATAAATCGCAATTATATGGATGTGTGGCAAAATAAAGGTTTACATGCAAAGGACTAATTAAGGTCAGCATTAAAATGCTTTTATAAGGCATACATGAAATGTATTGATTCAGGTATGCATTGCTATACAATTTATGGCCTCGGCCATGCTGATACATGCAGTTCATTGGAGCTGAAGGCGCGCAGACTCCTCCACATAGCCACAAAACATGTTCTACAATAGCAAATCCGAGTCCTCAATGGTGTCGGAAGTGGATTTTCAATTAAACGGATTTTTAGGGTGGGAATCAGCTCTCTGAATCACATGGAAACACATCCAATTAACGGAAGTTTTAGGAACGAACGGAAAAATTACAATTTGGTTGGGAACATTTTCGATTTGGTTGTAAAACTTCCGATTTTGTTAGTAAAACTTCCGATGATCGTAAGAGCATATACGAATTCGTTCGAACGTTCGCGCTAGTCGGAAATGGACAAAAAAAAAGGAAAAAATGACTAACACCCACCCAAACTTCCGATTCCCGATCCGAAATCAATTAACTTTTGCATTTAGAATCAACCCTAATATATCCCGATTCTGTCTCAAAGATGATATATTGCGATTTTTTTTAATTAAAAAAATGACATAGGGTTAAAAACCCTTAAAAATCCCCAAAAGAATGGCGTGAGGTCCCCCTTACCCAGCATAATCGGCTCGGGCACCACCTATAGGGGTTTGTAGAATAGGGATGCAGGCTACAATCCAGCATAGCCTAGTGGCCCCGGACCCTTCTACCCGCCTCCTGGGCTTTGGGGAGACAGGTAATGAGGGGGCTCAGGGTTAATAGCAAGTCACCCGCTAGTGACTTGCCAACCCCCTTAGCCTTGTGAACTGGTATAGGGGTCTTATGGATCCCTTACCAGTTCACAAAGAGTTAACAGTAAAAAAACACACCACACATAAGAAAAAATGATAAAAAAATGTATTAAAAGAAAAAAAAACATTTTCTTTACTCACCTTCAACTGTCAGCTTCTCTGTCCCTTGCACATCCGATGACAGATGCGGAGATCACTGGAGTGGGGAGGCAGGGCATCAGATGATCCCATGCCCTTCTCCTCCTCTGGCTGGCGATCCCTGCATTGCCGCATTGCAGCTGCAGAGCCGGGAGCAGGATGATGCCCGTAGGAAGACGTCATCCGCCCCACCCCAAAGGCCGCCCCTTCGGGGGCGGGGTGGATGACGTCACCCTACGGGCATCATCATGCTAGTCGTGAAGATGGCGGCAACCATAAGGAAAGCAGGGGGAGAGGGCCTGTCGGGACTGAAGCGACCCGTGGGGGGGGGGGGGGGGATCAGAGACCCAGCAGGAGTGATGGTGCAGGAAGGTGAGTAAATGTCATTCTTTTTTCTTTATTTTACAGGACTTGCCGGCGGTGGCTGAAGCAGGGGGGCGCCCTATTTCAGGCACTCTCCTGCAGCCGGAGGAACCCAGGAGGGTCGGAGGCCCCCGGGTGAAGAGGAGAAGCGGCTGCATCAAACGAGGGGCTAGGTGAGTATTTTTTTACTTTTCTTTTACTGTTACTGTAGCCGGGGGGGGGAGTCAGAATCGATACTAGAAAGAAAGAATCAATAGTAGACAGAATCGATTTTTTCTGACACCCCTACAGTATAGGGCATTTTAGCACAATATTTTGTTCAGAATATTCTTCCTCTAAACCCTAGGTTCAAGATAAAGAAAAAATAGTGGACCTAAACTATCCCTGGAGTCCCCTGAGTGCTCTGAACTGGGATGCCCCACTGTGTGAACCCCCTCCCATTCACTTGAAATTCTTACCTTTCCCCCGAGCCCATGTCACATGTGCAGACAGTGCCGGTATCACTTGCTTCCCATCTTGACCCATCTTGACTATGCAACTGAATGGCTGTGTGTGGCCGCAATTGATGATATATGCTGCTAGGGATTCGATTCAGCTTCTCTAGCCTCACGTTAATATGCGCAGCTAGAAAAGCTGAAAAGCTGATTGGATGAGCAGCCGCGCCTGCACTGTAGGCTCAAGGTGACCTGAGTAGATTTGGCGACCTGGGGGGTTTCACACAGCAGAGTGCCCCAGGGGGAAGGACCAAAGCCCGGCATAAGTGAACATTATGGGTTTTGATTCACTTTGCTGTGCGGAGAGGAGGGGTGGGGACTCTCAGCAAAGTTTTGCCTCTGCAAGACTGCTGCCTTTTAATATTTAAGGCAGGCAAGGCAGTAACCTTGAGGGCCCGATGGCAGCCACTGAGGGCCCCGATCTAACTTGTAACTATGCTTAATATAAAAATATGCACACAGCCACAGGTGTAGGCAGGGGAGGCAGCTTGCACCAGGCCCCTTTGTCTCATGAGCTCAATAGCAGCTGCCCTCCCTGCCTCCCCTGTATGTCCGCCATTGCTCCTCTTATTACATAGGATTTTAATATGGATTTTATTATGACAGTTTTAATTCCATTGCTTCTTTAGTGCACCTTTAAGGATCCAGTCTCCCATTTTACAATAGTGCCAGTTTTACATTTCTCATGTTGCAAATCATGAAATTAAAAAAATGTCATCTATTTAAAGTCCAACAGCATCAGTAGAACTAGCAGCTTTAAGGGAATTAGCGTGCAAGGTTCATGTAAAAGTTATGTTTTATGGGACTTGGTCGAGCTGGATATATGCATGGAAATGAGAGCCACTTGCCAAATTACATAGGCACGACAAACAGCTCTGAGAGCCCACGCACCCGGGGGGTTTCACAAAGTGGGGCATGCCAATTTCAGGTTTGCCTGGGGGGAGGACAGTGATCACCCACCCTGGGTTGACTGCTGAAATCCAACCATTGTCTGCCATGGCCGAAACACTGCCCTCCGCAGACTCCACAGTGAATGGAGCTAGCAGCCCCTATTACTTTGTTCAACCTGCATTTAGCTGTCACTGAAGTTACAGTGCCACCTGGGTATTCTAAATGTCTGCGTAATACACTGCAAGACCTTGATATCTACAGATGGTATTTGCAAATAACCATCCAAACGTTTTTTTTTTCCTCAGTTTATATCATCGTACTCCATCCTTAAACACATGGGCCCTTATACATCAAGCGATAGTGCCAGGTAGTGTCTGACGAGCGCCAGGTAGCGGCAGCTAACGGCGACTACCGACTCAAGTACGCCCGGCGGCGGTCACAATGACGCATTTATCAAGCAAAATGAGGCTAGCGCCGGCGAGAGCGACGGCTAGCGCGGCATTCATCATGAAGCCGGCTGGCCCGAACAGCGCCGCTGCAAATTCCTTCACAGCGACACGTATGACCTGGCGCTACCTGCCGCTCTCCCATACATTTCAATGGCAGACGCTGCAATGATTGTTTTTAGTGGTTTTTGGGTTTTTTTCTTTGGTACAAAATTCAACACATGTTTATATTGATATGTTTTATGAATCTGGCTGGTTATTTCTATGTATTTGAAGTTTTTATTATTTTTCACAATGTAATGTTGTGAGTGACATGGGAATTGCATCTCCTCCACCCAAACTCATTGACATCAAAATCGCTTGTTTTCACCACAAACGGGGCTTGTAAAGCTATTTTGTAGCCTGTCAGGTTGGGCGGTCACGTTTGCTCTTCGAAATTGTCAGCGCCCAAGCTATTCGGCAGCCCTGTCCTTGATGAATCTGTGTTGGTCAGTGTTTGTGCAGTCGCTGTTTTAATTCGCTATGTGGCGGCGCGAGCGTCGCTGTGCCTCGCTGTGCTGCGTTGTGCGGCGCTGTGCTGTTCATACATGTGCCCTTCTGCCATTTGCAAGGAATTCACTTCCCGCGACCCCAGTCGTTGTTAATGAATACACTGTAGTTGTGAGCGTGCCTGGCCACATATTGCAGGATTAACATTCAGTCGTACCAGCTCATAACAACCCGTTATGCATTCTCATGTGTGCCACATTTTCATGTAGTTGTCTAGTTTGATTGTGTGATGACTTTGGGAAGGAATAAGATTTGTATATTTAAGCACAACGGTGTATGCTTTATAAGGACCTATGCATTACAGTATGTAGAACCCCCTGCTAAATCAAGCTAATAATTCGTTGCGCCTTGGGCCCTAGCTTGTTTTCAAGCGTCATTTTAATTTTTTGCCGCCACTTAGCTTGCACATAGCTGATATTAGCTTGTCCCTGTTGCGCGCATCTTTGTTTTTGAATTTTGAAGCACAGTTGCTTGCGTCATATCCGGTTCCGGTATCCTCTTTTGCGTTTCAACGCCACCTTAAGGTAAAAATGTCTAGCGCTTATGCCAAAAGCTTGTTTTCCAGCGTCATTTTAATTTTTTGCCGCCACTTAGCTTGCACATAGCTGATATTAGCTTGTCCCTGTTGCGCGCATGTTTGTTTTTGAATTTGGAATCACAGTTGCTAGCGTCATATCCGGTTCCTGTATCCTCCTTTGCTTTTCAACGCCACCTTAAGGTAAAAATGTCTTGCGCTTATGCCAATAGCTTGTTTTCAAGCGTCATTTTAGTTTTTCCGCCACTTAGCTTGCACATAGCTGAGAATAGCTTGTTGCTGGTGCGCGGAGCGTTTTTTTTTTTTTTTTACTTTTTTCCAATGTCGCTTTGGTCATTTCCGGTTCCTGTTTCCTCCTTAGCGTTTCCACAATGCTGCCCAGACGGTGAGTTATGCGCCTCCCCAGCTCCTCCTCCGACTCGGACCCCACCACCCCTCCCCCACCTCCCCCACCTACCTCACCTTCCCCAACTAGCACCCCTCCCACCCCTTCCCCTCCTGGGCCGCTAAAGAAAAGGCGCAACCGTGTGGATAGCCGCGTTAATGGCCAGGTGGTCAAAGTGAGTATTTGGTTTGTGTATTTTTAGCTTTAAAGTTGCAGAACACACAGGGGGGATTGGCCCAGAAATTTCTTAGTTTTCTGGCAAAATTGGATCACTCCCCGTGGGGCATCCCCATTCTGTATGTCCTGCTGGGATGCCCCCCCCTGGAGGGCCATAAAAATTACCTCAGCCCCATCCCATCTGTGCATGCGTGAGCTGCGGATGCCTATTGCGCTTACCTCTAGCAGGGTGTACCCCTGCGCCAGACATATTTTAATTTTGTGTGCAGGCGCACTCCCTGTTAGAGTCAAACGCCACATGCGTACTTTGCTGTGCAGACCCAGCTGAGCTGGTATGCACGTCCAAACGGCCTTGCATGCGCATACCACAGCGGCGCTGAGCGCTGTGCTCAGCTGGCGCAGTCACGTGGGAGCGTCCTCAGTGGTGTATTTGTGGCCTTCCAAGGGGGTTGCAGACAGCGGACCACCCACAATTGGTGTGGCCCACCAAAGTGCACACAAACCCAGAATAGTGATAATCCTGGGTGTGGGTCCACTTTGATCTGGTCTCTGTATAACTGTTTATGCCATTGTTCTGATGTCATGTATTGATTTTGGTTTGTTTGATCATTTTTCATAGGACTTCTGCGTGGCCGAATACGACTATGCCCGTGGAGGAAAAAAACGCATTGCCATGGAGGTGAAGGTCACAGTGTCCCGGCGCTTCCACACCGAGCTGTCCATCAGAGCCATTCAGCAGAAGTGGTCAGATTTCAAGCGCCGGGACCCTGAAGGCGTGTACCGCCTATATGATGCCTACGCATCAGGTAAGTTAAAGCATATGCTCTGTTTATACTTTTTGCAGAATCATCTGCTAAGCTGTGTCCATTTGTGCTCTTTATATTAATTATTTTCTTTCACCCCCTCCACACAGATAAGCGTCCTCCCCTGGGGAAACGTGGGAAGGGATTCCTCCCCCGAACCAGGCAGGCGGACTCGGGGGAGTCATCGGGGGAGGGTCCCTCCCGCGGGTCCTATTTAGAGGACCCAGGGGAGGAAGGGGATGACGCCCCAGAGGAGTGTGCTGCTGGGGGGCTGGCAGGATCAAGCCTCAGCTCCTCACACTCTGAGTCTGAGGACTCTCACCAGGCAAGGGGCCACTCTCAAGTGGGGAGTCCAAGTGGGGTGGTAGAAATGGACTCGCCCACACTCCCTGAAGGAGCAGGGAGTGAGAGGGAGGAGGGTGGCCCTTTGCCTGGTGGATCTTCTGACCAGAGTGTGAGGAGCCGAGGCTCCCCGCCTCCTCCTCAGAGCCCTCCCTGGGCTTCAAGTGGCGGTTCATCCCCTGGTGAGTGTCCTTTTTTTAATTGTTAGTCTGTGACAGGTTTCATCTTGCAATTTGTACTTAGCCCTTGCCATTCCTCTCTAATTTGCAGGGCATCATATAGGCGGCACCTCCATGGCCTTTTGGCGAAGCATTCTCCACGGGCATAGTCGTGGTAAGTGTTTGTTGTTATCCATCACATTCCCTATGTTATGACATTCATTAAAGTGGACCCACAAACATTGATAGTGCTTGGATTCTCGAAGGTTCCCTGAAAAATCACATCCCTCACCCAGGGCACCCCCCCAAAAAATACCCCACAAACTCCTTACCTCTTTGGGGGTTGCCAAAGCCACTGTCCCAGCCTCCTGTGTGACACTCTAGATGTGTGTGCGCCTGCGCTCTGTTTCCTAATGGGCTGCGCGTGCGCACACACTGGAGGAGTGATGTGTGGAAGGCAGCGGCCGCCGAGTACGTTGTCTCACTCAAATTGTGGTGCTCTGCCAAAGCGGACCCAAACCCAGATTTGCTGCAATCCTGTGTATTGGCCCACTTTTAACAGACACATGTTTCCTGGTCCATTGTCACAGCTGGTTTGAGAATGTACCTTAACCTCACAAACCCCACTACAGTGCTAGCCAACTGGCAACCACCCCTATGTTTCTGCCCACACCATGATGGTTGTTCTAATTTCTTTTCTTGGGTTAAGTTGTTCCCGCTCAAACATGTGGCCCACTAGTAACATTAGCCAATCAACTGCTAATGAGTCCTTTACATAGCACTGTCTATGTTATTTGCACATTATCTTTAGGGATACATGTTGCAACCCTAACTAATTGACATTAACTCATGGACCAGGAAATATGCTAATTTTGGACAACCTGTATGTAACCATGCAAGCCTTTGATTTTTCAGACTCAATAACCAGATGGATGTCAAATAGTCAGGTGTCATTGGCCCACTAATTGTGTTTTTGTCTTTTGCTTTCTGTTGACAGATGTTGCTACGCAGACGGAGCCAGAGAACCTCCTCCCCACCCCAGCTCCAGGGACGGCCAGCAGCATGGGCCCCCGCCACAGCTGCGATGGTGAGTACATCCCACTTCATATGCCTAAAGACTTGTGAAACCTATGTCTTCTAGTCACATCTGCAGACATTTAAAATGTACCTATGTGTTAATTTCACACACATCTAGATTCAATGTGTTTGTACAATAATCCAACGTGCCTGTTTGCATGCTTGATTGTTGCCTCACATTCTTCATTTGGCCACATTGAGACTATTTTTGCCTTAGACACAACCAAATGGGCCGTATTAGGTCTGGACCTCTAACATTATAGGGCAAACTCGTGTACTCGTTAGGACTTAGGCCCTGAGGTTTGGCTGTGACTAAACACAAAAATGGACACACTGGGACTTATACCTTCTTTGCTTCCCCAGAGTTAAAGTGGAACAACAACCAGGAATTTGACTTTCCTGGGTCTTGGTCCACTACGGTGGGGCACCCCTGATCGTCACCGCTGTGTGACAACCCCCTGAACTCACTTTTACTCCATCAAACGTACAAGCCGCGGCAAAGTGGCTCCTCCTCCGCCTCCCGCGCGTCCCTTTTTACGCGCACGTGCCTGCGCCGGTCATTCACAGATGGCCGGCGCAGGCACACACACGTCTAGAGGGGTGGCAGGGAGGGCTCGGCGGCCGTGCCAAAAACGAAACTGAGGTAGGGATTTAGGGGTGTTGGGGGGGTTTCACCCCGAGGGACATCCCGATCTCGGATGTCCCGCGGGGAGGGAGGTGATCGGGCCGGGAATCTGATAGAGTCCGGTGCCGATCACCGGTGGGTGTTGGTACACTTTAAGAGTAAATGTATGCTTGGGATGTGTTGTTCACATTCCTGCCAGTCAATAGTACTCATATCATGTTAACCAATAAGCGCACAGTGGTCCACAATGTTAATGTGAGTGTCACCTAATTGGACACACTGACATTACATTGCTACATCTGTGTCTGTTGAGGTCACATTCAATTTATTAATAAATTGTTGTTTCTACATCTCTACAGCTTGTGAAAACCAGCATCGCAGACTGTGGCGGGAGATCAGGCTCCTGAAGCTGATGCTGCTGGCCAAGAAGAGGCGCCGGCGGCGTCGTTAGGGTGGGGGGAAGGCTGGCCTGTTGACGCCCTTTGTTGGGCAATGTTGGCCCTGTTGGCCCCATTTTTAAATTAAAAATTTTGATGATCATCATTACAGTGTGGTGCCTTGCAAAGCATAGTTTAACTGTCTCAAAAGCCATTTGTGTGTCAATTTAGCCATACCTTTGGAGCCATTTCATGTGTTAACCATAGTAAGCTATGGTCTCAAATGTGTGGCCTAAATTTAAAAATACATTGACATATCTAGATCAAGATACTCATCCCTGACTGTGTTATTAGCTAGGTCTTAGGAAAAACACAATTTAGAGGTGGGTTAAGCAAATATATTTACACAAACCAAAACAAACAAAATTAATATTCTTGGCTGGGTGGCCGGGGAGGTTGGGAGTCATTGCTAGGGGCGGTGTTGGGGGACAACAGTGCAGTAAAAAATATAGACTGCTGTTGTATGAGCTGTTGTATCAACAACAACGTTTGGTCCTGCCGCTGGATCGCTTGCTGCTGCTGGTGTATGGAATCGTCAATTGCATTGGCCAGCCGACCAAGTTGCTGGTTTTGATGCAGATTGTGCATCAATAGGTCGATCTGGCGCTGCTGGGCCTCATGTTGTTGCTGACACATCAGCACCTGCTGTTCCAACGCCGCAATGCGCTCATTAGTTCCATCACGCGGCTGTTGGCGACTGTAGTCCTCCAGCATCCGGACCCCTAGCTCATAAAAATCAGCACTGGTTGGTGCCACACCTCCTCTTGCTGTGGTTTGAGACTAACAAAATAGAAAACAACATTTTAGTCAAACCGAACCAATGCAGGTATGCCCCTCAAAAGAATTATCCAAAACAGTCACTATACAACTTACCCTTGTCTGAGCCTCGGAAGCTTGGCCACATGGGACTTGGGAAGAGGTCCCAGCTTGGGGTTCTGGTTCCGCCTCCTGCAAAAACAACAAAGAAAGGAAATGTGACATGTTGCTTCATCCACTACCCACGAACATGCCAATGTGGTTATAGGTCGTCTACATCAGCCATGTTACCTGCGTGTCCTCCGGCACAGGTAGGCTCGAGGTATCGCTGCCAGAGAGTGGCAATTCCACATCCGAGATGTCCGGCAAGTTGGCATATGCTAAACAGGAAAGTCAGGTTAGTAGGTCAGTGGCCCAAACTCAAATGTAACCTGGCTAGGCTATCGAGGCCATACCTCAACAAAGTGCAAAATTACACACTAGACCAAAGGTATCTGTTAAACTCAGATTGTTAACATGTATGTTACAGGACTAAGAGGCAATAATTTTGGCTAAGAAGATCAGACACATTGCTTAAATTACACATACCCGCAATCTCCCAGATGTCTTGAGTGGGGCCCTCACTCGAGCTTGGACCTTGAAAATACATGTGGACACACAAGTTGCCAGAAGCAAGTGCAACAAAAGTAGAGCCAAAATACAGACTAAAGCAAGGCAAAACAACTTACCCTCATCTCTGGCAGCCTGAACTTGAGGGGCCCTTTCTGGACAGCCACTTCCGATATTCGGGTCAACTAAAAAACACAAGTAATGGCTCTAAATATTCCTCAAACTACTACGGGGAATGTTTGGCCAAAAATATGTCCTCAAAAATACATTGCTATCACTCCAATAACTATTAGACTGACCCTGGGGAGGCAACAAGCACTCCCAAGAGGCATCTTCAAGTTGACCAAGCAAACATGTAGATTAGTAGACTAACCAAATTGAACCAGTGTAACAGAAACAGCATAAAGGATACATTATGTATTGCTATACACACCAACAGGGTCCTGTTGACCTGCAACATCGGAAGTGGGGTCCAAAGATGAACCAGTCACTTGGCCTACCAAGAAAAAAGAGGAATGAGACACATGCACTTGGGTAAAAGTGGATAAAGCAAGGTGGACACATGCACTTACCGACATCCAAAGAGTAGCTTGGATCCGGAGGAGATGCTGGGGCCAATGGCATGGGAGCTATGCAAAAATCAAGCAAACATTGAGCCATAGTTAATGTGCGTGCAAAAATACAACATGCATTAAGGTGTGTTTGAGCAGCTCTTTCACTAATATTCACTAATCAAGGCCAGTGTGGCTTCCACATTTATATGCCGATATATGGCCACACATCTCTGGCTTCATACATATCTACACATGTTAGGGCCTTGTTAGTTAGTTGCTGTAAGTGTTACAGTGGGCGTGAAATTAGGCCGCAGGCCCATATTATTAATACTCAACAGTGCAACACTCGATTGTTTGAGCTGCTCCCACACCCATTTGTTCCCCAAACAACCAGCACCAAAATTAGGGGTAAATACCTTCAATGGCAGACTGGGGTAGCCTTGAGGTTGCTGGAAGGGCAGGAGTTTGGGTGTCCTGAGGCACATCCCGGACAGCAGCATGTGCACCTATGCAGAAAGCAACAGACAGAAAAGAAAAAAATTTTTGAGCTCTAATGTACTACTTCACAGGTCCTACTGTTAGTTGGTCAGAAAGAAAAAATGCTAATCACATACATTAACAGTAGCTTTTGAAAAAAGGCAGAAAATATGTACCTTCAGTCCAACCTGTGGTGTCATCCCCAGGATCCACACCCTGCAGCCGAGCCAGGGGAATTTTGGCCTTCAGCATCTCCTCATACGGCCTGTAGGTACTCTTTGGAGCCTGGATGGTCCCACTGTCCACATCAAGATCGTGATTCATCTTTTTCATAAGGGCCCCTCTCAAAGTGTAGAAGCGTTTCCTGCAGGATGGGCCACTACGTGGGTGTTGAGCAGTGCTACTAAGCTCCACACCAATGGCATCCCACAGTTTGCTTCTTTCTTGTTTGCCTATGGACTTGCTTTGGGAGCCAAATATCAGCTCCCATTTAGCAAGTGTAAGGCGCACAAGATGATTATTCTCCGCCAAATTAAATTCAGGCTCCCTCTTGGCACCTGGGCGCTTAGCCTGGGGTGCTGCCCCACCTTCAGGCTGGGCCCTTTTCCGTAAGGGAGGTCTGCGCACAGCACCCACCAAACTCCTACTTGGGCCTGCTGTGGCCGGCAGATGTCCTGAATTTGGCTCCATCCTGTAGCTGCACACACACACAAATACACACCCAACAAGCACGCATGCAGACTACAGAATGGCATCGCAATCTGTTAGGGTTGGGCAGGTTTTATGTGCTCTAACAGCCAATCAAAAACCAGGCCACTTAATTGATTCACACATACAGCCCAGTTCCTTCTAGCCACACCTCCACTGCACTGACTGAAGCATGTGTGTTAGCCAATTAACTCATTACAGACCTCATTAACCAAACAACACACACCCAAATACAACAATGGACTGATGTATCTCAACCCCTTGTGACATGTGGCTAGCCTAACGGCTATTTAAATAAACAGCAGCTTACCTTTCATTGGGCCACCACTGATTTTTCGGCCATGTCCGTTAATTCACGCAAGTTTCGGCTCACGTACGCTAGTAGCGCTACTAGCGTGCGCGTGCGCACTCCGTTTTACGCACACCTGGGTCGGCTAATTGGCGCCCGGAAATAGCAGAGCAACGCAAAAGGCGGCAAAGTGGACCTGTCCGTTTTGAAAGAGAAGTATAAATGGAAGGAATTTTCAAGCTTCTGGCATTCTTACACTGTGGCAAAGGCTGTGGTGTGGTGCGGTGCTCGCTTGCTTCCCTTAGCTCATTTGAGCCTCTGTCTGGTTTCTGTCCTCACTCTCTGTGGCTTGTTGGGTGATTTCTGACATCAGTGCTGTTTCTTTAGGAGCTTGTTTTTGGTGGCATCTGCAAATATTGTGTAGCATACAGCAAGTGAGGCTTGATTTTGGGGCCTTTTGTGGGCTGTGCAGCAACTCCCCTCTTGGTTGTGCCTAACTTAGAAAGCTGGTTTTCGGCAGGCTGGTGGTTTGGACCACTATAGTTCTGGTTTTGTGGTGAGCTGCATTGTAGCGGGTGTGTATGGAGTGTGATTGTTTGTGTGTGTGTGGTGTGTTTGTGGTTTGGTTTTTTTTTTTGTTTATTTTGTATATATCTTGAGTGTGTGTGATGGATAAGAGGGTGATGTATGGTGTCTGGGTGGATGGATGTATGTGTATGCTGAAAGAGCAGGAGGAAAGGGAGCGGGGTGTTGTGAGGCTTAGGGCACCCCGCTCCTTTGCAATCCGCCTTTCAGTATGGGACTTAAGTGACGAGCAGATCAGGAGCCGCTTCCGTCTGAATCGTGCTGCACTACAGTCCCTATATGATCAGATTAAGCACAAAATCGAGCCATCCACCAAACGCACTCAATCCATTCCAGGCATAGTACGCCTGTGTGCCACTCTTAATATTTTGGCACGAGGGACCTTCCAGGCAACCTCCGCCCTCCTCAGCGGGATAAGCCAGGCTACTATGAGCCGCATACTAATCCAGGTAGTTCTGGCGATTTGTGATTTAATCCCAATTTACATCAAGTTTCCTGAGGATGAGGAAGAGGTTGCCAAAATAAAACATGCTTTCTATCTGATGGGAGGGATCCCGAATGTGCTAGGGTGCGTTGATGGTACACATATCCCTTTCCGCCCTCCCCGTGCACAGGAGCTGTCTTACAGAAACCGGAAGCATTTCCATTCGCTCAATATAATGGTTGTCTGTGACCCAGACATGAGGCTGCGGGCGGTGAGATCGGGGTTCCCCGGCTCATGCCACGATTCTTACGTCTTGCAGCGGACAGTCCTGTGCCGGAAGTTTGATAACAACGAAATGCCAGCTGGCTGGCTACTGGGTAATAAATTAACCATGTCAATGTATTTAGCAAATATGTGGCCTAGTAAGCCAAATTTATCAAAACCCCCCAAAAAAAACATGTACTAGTACTAATTGCTGTCTCTCTCCTTGTGTTTTTTCTACAGCGGACAAGGGATATGGGCAGAGAACGTGGGTCATGACTCCGGTCAGGAACCCACGGACCTCTGCCCATGAACGCTACAATGCAGCGCATCGCAAGACCAGAAGCATTGTGGAAAGAACCATCGGCCTGCTGAAAGCACGCTTTCTCTGTTTGGCACGGCCAGGAGGAGAGATGCTCTACAGCCCAAAGAAGGTCTCCAAGATCATCCTTGCCTGCTGTGTGCTACACAACATTTGCATTTGCCACCGAATTCAAGCCCCCGAGGAGACAGCACTGGTGCCAGAAATCCCCAACATGCCCGCAGAAAGAAGTGAGGACACCCAGACTGGCGATGAGCTAAGGGAAAGGATGATCACTTCTTTTTTTGCGGTAAACTAACTACCCTTCACTCTAATGCAAGTACTGCACTACTGGCTAAATGTATTTGACCTCCCATCAAAATGAGCCCAAAAAAACACTAAGGGGGGTGTAAGATGACCAAAACCACTCAAAGGGGGGTGTAAGATGACCCAAACCACTCTAAGGGGGGGTGTAAGATGACCAAAACCACTCTAAGGGGGGGTGTAAGATGACCAAAACCACTCTAAGGGGGGTGTAAGATGACCCAAACTACTCTAAGGGGGGTGTAAGATGACCCAAACCACTCTAAGGGGGGGTGTAAGATGACCCAAACCACTCTAAGGGGGGTGTAAGATGACCCAAACCACTCTAAGGGGGGTGTAAGATGACCCAAACCACTCTAAGGGGGGTGTAAGATGACCCAAACCACTCTAAGGGGGGTGTAAGATGACCCAAACCACTCTAAGGGGGGGTGTAAGATGACCCAAACCACTCTAAGGGGGGTGTAAGATGACCCAAACCACTCTAAGGGGGGGTGTAAGATGACCCAAACCACTCTAAGGGGGGGTGTAAGATGACCCAAACCACTCTAAGGGGGGGTGTAAGATGACCCAAACCACTCTAAGGGGGGGTGTAAGATGACCCAAACCACTCTAAGGGGGGTGTAAGATGACCCAAACCACTCTAAGGGGGGTGTAAGATGAGCCAAACCACTCTAAGGGGGGGTGTAAGATGACCCAAACCACTCTAAGGGGGGGTGTAAGATGACCCAAACCACTCTAAGGGGGGTGTAAGATGACCCAAACCACTCTAAGGGGGGTGTAAGATGACCCAAACCACTCTAAGGGGGGTGTAAGATGACCCAAACCACTCTAAGGGGGGGTGTAAGATGACCCAAACCACTCTAAGGGGGGGTGTAAGGTGACCCAAACCACTCTAAGGGGGGGTGTAAGATGACCCAAACCACTCTAAGGGGGGGGTGTAAGATGACCAAAACCACTCTAAGGGGGGGTGTAAGATGACCCAAACCACTCTAAGGGGGGGTGTAAGATGACCCAAACCACTCTAAGGGGGGTGTAAGATGACCCAAACCACTCTAAGGGGGGTGTAAGATGACCCAAACCACTCTAAGGGGGGTGTAAGATGACCCAAACCACTCTAAGGGGGGGTGTAAGATGACCCAAACCACTCTAAGGGGGGGTGTAAGATGACCCAAACCACTCTAAGGGGGGTGTAAGATGACCCAAACCACTCTAAGGGGGGTGTAAGATGACCCAAACCACTCTAAGGGGGGGTGTAAGATGACCCAAACCACTCTAAGGGGGGGTGTAAGATGACCCAAACCACTCTAAGGGGGGGTGTAAGATGACCCAAACCACTCTAAGGGGGGTGTAAGATGACCCAAACCACTCTAAGGGGGGTGTAAGATGACCCAAACCACTCTAAGGGGGGGTGTAAGATGACCCAAACCACTCTAAGGGGGGTGTAAGATGACCCAAACCACTCTAAGGGGGGTGTAAGATGACCCAAACCACTCTAAGGGGGGTGTAAGATGACCCAAACCACTCTAAGGGGGGGTGTAAGATGACCCAAACCACTCTAAGGGGGGGTGTAAGATGACCCAAACCACTCTAAGGGGGGGTGTAAGATGACCAAAACCACTCTAAGGGGGGGTGTAAGATGACCCAAACCACTCTAAGGGGGGGGTGTAAGATGACCAAAACCACTCTAAGGGGGGGTGTAAGATGACCCAAACCACTCTAAGGGGGGTGTAAGATGACCCAAACCACTCTAAGGGGGGTGTAAGATGACCCAAACCACTCTAAGGGGGGTGTAAGATGACCCAAACCACTCTAAGGGGGGTGTAAGATGACCCAAACCACTCTAAGGGGGGTGTAAGATGACCCAAACCACTCTAAGGGGGGGTGTAAGATGACCCAAACCACTCTAAGGGGGGGTGTAAGATGACCCAAACCACTCTAAGGAGGGTGTAAGATGACCCAAACCACTCTAAGGGGGGTGTAAGATGACCCAAACCACTCTAAGGGGGGGTGTAAGATGACCCAAACCACTCTAAGGGGGGTGTAAGATGACCCAAACCACTCTAAGGGGGGTGTAAGATGACCCAAACCACTCTAAGGGGGGTGTAAGATGACCCAAACCACTCTAAGGGGGGTGTAAGATGACCCAAACCACTCTAAGGGGGGTGTAAGATGACCCAAACCACTCTAAGGGGGGGGGGTGTAAGATGACCCAAACCACTCTAAGGGGGGGGGGTGTAAGATGACCCAAACCACTCTAAGGGGGGTGTAAGATGACCCAAACCACTCTAAGGGGGGTGTAAGATGACCCAAACCACTCTAAGGGGGGTGTAAGACGCCAATGTTGGTTATCAAGTAATGCATTTTTTTATTTTCTACAACAAAACTACTTTAAAGATCTATACTAACTGCACTTTTCTTATTTTTTCAGGCACCAATAGATGCACCCTGATCCCTATTTTCAATTTTCCTAACTTTCCTGCACTTTACTTTGCTTTATAATTTCTGTTGGACTTTTGAATTTCAATTTCTTTTCTGTTATTTATTTTATTGTTTTTTAGTGTTAAAATAAAAACAACAATATATAGATACATGTGGCTATGTGTTTAATTCTGTTGTAAGTTTCCTTTGCATTCTAATTCCTATTTTAATTTTCCTCTTCTTTCTCAGTTCTGTTTTTATTTTCCTTTTCTTTCTCATTTCTGTTTTTATTTTCCTTTTCTATTTTCCTTTTCTTTCTCAGTTCTGTTTTTATTTTCCTTTGCTTTCTCATTTCTGTTTTTATTTTCCTTTTCTATTTTCCTTTTCTTTCTCAGTTCTGTTTTTATTTTCCTTTTCTTTCTCATTGGTGGTTTAATTGTATTTCCTTTTTCTTTAAAAAATAAATAAAATAAATTAAAATGTGGCTATGTGTTTAATTATGTTTTATTTTGCATTTACATTCTAATATCTGTTTTAATTTAATTTCCTTTTCAACACAAAATAAAAACTACAAAAAGTAAAGAAACATGTTGCAATGTGTTTTATTCTGAAGGTACTTGATTCCCAGCCCACAGCAAAGCAAAGCGCAGGCGCTGTGTTGAATAGCGTCGTCAAACTGACTGACAGCGCCTACAAAGCTGAGGGCCAACATCATATTCAGCAATGTAGGCGTTGTTCCCAACAACGCCAGGTAGCGACTGAGGAGGCCTGCTATAGCGAATCGCTACCGCCCACGGCTGACGCTAGCGGCGCTCATAGCGCCATACTTCAGTCGCTCATCTGTCGCTACCTGGCGCTATTGATGAATCGGCCTCATAGTCTTGGCATTCATGCTTCCAGTCGGCTACACAAGACCCTCCGTCTTCACACTGACACTTGGCTGCAGTGATTTCCGTAGCTTGGCTCCAGGTTCCGCCTGCACCTCATCAGCCCATACAGCAGCCTCCTCATAAGCCCCTTTTAGTCCTTACGGCATGGACTAGTACAGAACTGGGTTATTTGGCCAGCCGCACCCACCCAGATTTTCCCAAACTCCGGGACTTCCTTACTGGAAGCCTCTGAAAGGGGACCATCTATTACTATATACAGGGCCAGCTCCAGGTTTCCAGGGTCCCTTTGTGGTGAACAGTCGCTCCACATCACAGAGGAACATCCCAAATCTGGATGCCCCTATTTGGACCAAAACTCTAGTTTTGGTCTACTTTGAAGCACACCAAACCCCTTTAAACCTGACCTCGGAATCTAAATGAATCTAGATTCTCCTGATTTTGGATGCTCCTGTGTATGACCTCCCCCCTTTGTTCATTACTTTCCTTGAAGTGGTGAAAGCACTGTGGGATCACCAGTTTGAGTTAATGGCCAAACCAGGGGGTTCTTTCACAAACAGTAACATCCCACAGAGAGATGCCACTGTAAAGTGGACCAAAACTCAGTGGTGGAATTGCTTGCATAGTGGGTATGCAGTGATCCCAGGGGGTTTCACACAGTAGGGTATCCAGGGATAGGAAATCAGCTGGGGTGGACAACTTAAAAGCAGAGCAAAACCCAGCACTTTCTCCCCTGGAATCTAAATCGAGATGCCCCGTTGTGTGGAAACCCCCATTCGAGGAGCAGCTGGTGCCCTCCCAGTCCGACGCCAGTCAAGAGCCACCGCACACCCCAAAGGCCGGCCCTTTCGGTGGGCCGGGTGCTGACACCGGCCCTGACTATATATATATATATATATATATATATATATATATATATATTTATTCGAGTATGCAGTATAAATATATTTTATGTAATGGAGCTTAGCTGTGCTTTTCTTTCCGGTTTATCCATCGACATGGTATGTTCCTTTTAAAAGGCAGAGAAGATAAAAAAGCATCTTGGTTTCATTTCTTTCCCGATAAAGATGACATTAGTGTTCCATACATAAATTACATGGTTTAATGAAATGTATTTTCACAGGTTCTTATCTTGATCATGCCAAGCCTACCATGAAAATAAACAAACTGTTAGAACAGACAGTTAGAGGCCCCTGTTTTTTCCCTTTTATCTAGGTCCGCTCGCTGTTGAACCACGCGTCTCCCCATGCACACGCATGCACAGCTGACCCCATTTGCAAAGGGAATAACCTGACTCAATCCCATGCCTGTTTGAGTTCTTCTGACCTATTTGCATAATGTGCGCGCGGTTAAATGAGAAGTGAGCACCTAATTAAATCATGCACCACAGATAAAGGATTAAAAAATATTCTTCCTGCTTTCAAAAAACCGTACTAATTATTTCCTTGATGTGGTTCCCTTCCCTCTAATTCCATGCCATTTAATCTGCTAAATGCATTCCTTCTGAGGATTTTTGTTTGCCTGTTGATTCCATAGGGGATGAGAGCAGAAAGAAATAGGTGTAAGGCATTGTTGTTTAAAGCAGACCTACACTACATCCCTGAATGTAAGCCTATGAAGTTAACTGACTATTTTCTGGGGGCTCAAAGGGGAACACTTAGGTAAACTATCCAGTTTACACGGTAATGGGTGTGACGGAGATGTGGTCCATGGGCTATTAAGGAACAGATATCCGCAGCATATTTTGCTACACCTCTATGTTTTTTGGAGGACTCAAATTGGGGCACTTAGGTAAACTATCCAGTTTACACGGTGGGTGTGACAGGACTGTGGTCCATGGGATAGTAAGGAAAAGATATTCGCAACATATTATGCTACAACTCTATGTGTAAATATAGGTTTAGCCCTGCCTCCAAACACGTTGAAATCAGTTCCACACCTATTTTCTACCAAATGGTTGACGAACTGCATTATGACACAGATTGTTCAAGCCACCTGTACATACACCCGTGTAATCCCCTGGTTTCACTCCCTTGCACCGCCATCCTTGTTGATATAACCGCACACCCCCTAATTGAATTGTATACAAGAACCATGTGACTGCAAGCTGACAACCACAGGACCAGATTTCGACAGGAGATTGTGCTGAAACCGGCGGGTGTAGCAATCTGGATGTCCACTAGTACCCCTGACCAAGAAAAGCCACAAGCCCGCATAGCCTATATGGGCCACGGGCTCTTCTGCACCCCTTGGACTTCGGGGATGCAGGTAATAGGGATGGGGGGTTATGGCAAGTCGCTTGCTGTCATTGACTTGCCAGCCCCTCCTGCACTGTGAACTGGTATAGGGGTCTCAAGGACTCCTTACTAGTTCACAAAGAGTTAAATTTAAATAAAACACACCAAACAGAGAATAAAGTTTTTTATTTTTTTTCTATTTACCTCAATTGTACTGATCGCTATGTTCCACGCAGATCACCGTTAGGAGGAAGTGATCAGCAGAAGCTAGGCAGGGGCAGGTGATCAGTGTTTTTTTTACTCACTAGAGGGACAAAATGACACATAGAATCTATTGTGCTGGCCCTTAATCGTAAGAGAGGCTAGAATGTAAGTGGCTGGCATTTAAAGGATTAGGCATCCCCAGAGTTTTTAGGGGAAGTGGGACAAAATGCATTACAGTGGGACTGTCCCACCGAAAGTGTAACATCTGTTCACTATGAAGGCTAACCCTCCATACCCTAAATCCCTTTTTCCACCTCCTCTATTATTAGCTTAATGCGATTGACCACCCAAAAACACAGAAACAAAGGAGTAGTCCCCTTTTTTGTCTCCTGCAGCTGATCAGCCCAAGTGCAGCTATCTGCAACTCACCTGATCACTGGATCCCAACATGCACCACCCCAGGCTCAAATAGCATGTGCCAAGGCCTGACATGCACCCTCTATTGTAGTGAATGAGCGGTCACACCCCTGTGACTGAGGGCAAGAGCTGGACATGGAAGTGCCAATCAATGGAGCTTGAGCCTGGGGCAGCGAGGGCTGCAATTTGGGCTGGAATCCATCAATCAGGTGAGTTGGTGATCGACCATATTGGATCGATCAGTTGTGGAAAACAAAAGGTGAGTTTTTTTATTGGGTGGTTAATCACTTAAATTATCTGCTTAAAGGGTTACTGTAAGTTTAGAGAGAACCTAGAATCAAACCTGGAACTGTTGCCTAAAGCACATGGTTCAATAGTTATCTTCCCTTCTTAAAACAGCAAGGATATACCTATAAAAACACAGAGCAATGTCCAAAGTGAATCAATGCCGAAGATAATCTCAATCCCACGGCACATGCACCTCCACACTGTGAATCCTCCACCAATCGTGCAAATCCTTACCGACTAATGGGAATTAAAAGGCCTTCAGATTTCCACATTGAAATGCTTAACGGAGCCTGCTCCTCCTTGTTGCGCTCACCACTCTCCAACAGATTAGGACAGAAGAGCCAATCGCCAGAAAGATAATAAAAACAAATCTAGTGTAACTCCGTGCCGTGGGATTGAGATTATCTTCGGCATTGATTCACTTTGGACATTGCTCTGTGTTTTTATACTATTTATTTTTTGGGTCCATCTGGGAATAAGGACTTGTACACGTGGAGCATTTAATGTGTGGACTTACATTTTGTTTAAGTTTGTAAATTATAAATTTATTTATAGCGTGGTGTATGTACTACCCTTGTACTTTTTTCCAAGGATATACCTATGCTGGCTGCAATCATTCTGACATTTCACAATGCTTCGCAATGACACAGCAAGACTCTAAAGGTAACCAAAGGCACTATTAGAGCCTGTTTGATGTGGGCTCCAATTTGAACAGATTAAAAATAACTAAATAAACAAAAACAAATCATATTTACCTTCCCTTTGGAGACATGGTCATTTCCAGCAGTGGCTCCTCCACTTCCACCCATGTACTGTCCAAACTAGGCTATGAACAGTCAGGTTGTAGCAACCATAAGAAAATAGCCAATACAGCCCGTACAAACAGGGATATAATCACTGTGTGCAGGGCTGGATTATTAGGGGGTGCAAGGGGCACGCACTCCGGGGTCTCCACCACTTGCCCTGCAAAGGGGACCTCCACCAACCTTTGGGTTATGGTCTGGTCCAGGAGACTTTTCAGTCTTTGGTCTGACGGGCCGTGGGGCCCGCAATAAAGCTATAGGTAGCAGGGGGGGCCTCTCGCACCTGGGAAAGCCTTTTTTGTTTTTGCAAACCTGCAACCAAAGTTACCACAGGGCAGGAAGGAGAGTCTAAAGCAGCAAAGCCGCCATCAGCAACGCCATAGTGATGGGTGCATGCAGAGCTGTCAATTGACAGCCACTCACTGCATATAAGCATAAGTAACTTCACCTACCCCAACACCCCTGGTTGAGTAGAGAAGGCAATGAGGCTGTCCAAAATAACGGTGCTCTTTCTGAAATTTCAATAAGGGCCTATCGTTTGCTGCATTCTGTGAAACCTCCAACTACCTTACTTTTCCTGCTGACAGATTCACTTTAAAATCTATTTTGTGGAGACGATATATCTCCAGGACCCATCAAACTAAGGCCCTTATTTATGAAGGAATAGCGACAGGTAGCGACTGGTGAGCGGCTGGTAATGACGGGCCCCGCCACGAGAACGCCGGCTCCCCACCACAATCACACACTTATCAAGCCAATCCTGCTTAGCGACTGAGATAGCGCCATATAGCGACTCATTCATCATTATTCCAGCCTCAGCCCACAGCGCCAGCGTCCGACCTTGAACAGCGACAGGTATGACCTTTCGCTACCTGACGCTCTCCAATGCATTTCAACAATCTTTAAATATTCATAATTAATTGTTATTAATTTTTTTTTTTTTTAATGTGAAAAATTCTGTGACCACTTCTGCCATTTTAGATAATTTTTTTAAGGTAAAAAAAAAATAAAAATTGTACAGAATTGATATTACAGGTCTGATATTAATGTATTCATATTACTAAATTATTTAAAAAACTTGTTTTTTTGGTTTCCAAAAATAGGGTTGTTTGGGGGTTAAAAAACTACTTTTAACCCATTGCCGCCAGCGCTCTGGGGTTTAAACATGCATTTTACAGCGCGAGAATTTTTTGAGCGTGATTTTTTAATGAATACGGTGGGAGCCGGTCGCTAGGGCCAGTCGCTATCATGCGCTCCCATACAGTGCGGAACCTGTCAAATAGCGACTCCTCACCCAATATTCAACATTACGGCAAACCGTCTGAGTCGCTATCAACTACAGAACAACGGCCAGGCACAGCGACTACTAGCGGGCGCTCTGAAAATGCCGCTACAGTCGCTCAACTGTCGCTACCTGACGCTATTAATGAATCGGCCTCTAAGTGTGAGTAAAGGCTGATCTAGCATCCTCTTATATTTGTGATAAACTAGAAATAAATGCTAAAGGGGGCTGCTGACTAACACTGTTTTGAGCAAATATCACATTCCTGAGACTTGGAATAAATATAACAAAAGTTGGATTTCTATTGTAAATAATTGTATCTCTTTAAATTCCATTATAGGCTATTGTGAAACATCAACACCTTCAAATTACCCAAAACGAAGTAAATTGCAAAATTCAATCATATGCAAATATTTCGCAATGGAAATTTACATGTGTGAAAGCACTGACTTTAATTCCACAAGCAGAATCAAAATGAACCCGGGTTCACCTAGCGTTACATCGTGTTCCTTCAAATCTGCATTTACAGCAGCCGTTTGTAACAGTAATGAGATGAGGTCATAGCCCTGTCTCAGCATTTTTTAATGTTTAGGGTTGAATATATTATTTTAATTTTTAGTAAGATGAGTCATGATGTTTAAAATCAAAACCTCCATCCATATGGCTTGAAGCTATCTGTGGTCTACAAAAAAAAAAAAAACATTCAACTAATTTACCACCCAATTGGCTATTAATGAGCCTGCCAGATAGAATGAACCACTATAAAACCAACTGTCCTACTGTTAGGACATGCAGACATCTTTAGCCAGGAGAACCATTAAAGTGGTAACCCTAGGTCTGTGGCAACCCAATCCCGTGCAGTAGTGACACTGTACTGGTCATTCACTCAAGTCCAACTGTCACTCAGGTCTACAGCTGCCATTTAGAGTCCCAGGCTCCTGCTGTAATCAGGGAGGTAATAAGGTGATCAGGTAAGGAGTTTTATTAATTTAATACCCAAATCGGGGTAGCACACAGAGATGGAAGGGGTGCCTGTAGGTGCCTGTAGATTACCAAAAAAGCTTCTTCTTTAATTAAAGGGTATTTGCAAAGTATCAAAACTCTGGAACATTTTATCCCTTGCTTGCTGGAGTGATCCCCATTTATGATATCCTTCCACTCTGGAACCCCTGAGAATTTGCTGGGACTGTGCATCCCATTTGAGTTCCTGGGGCCACGGCCCCAGTGGTAACAAGTAGATTCATGTCTTGGGTATGCACACGCCTTGCATGGCACCACACAAACCCAACCCACACATCCCTTTGGCTGCTAGAGGTCACATAAGACAGCAGGACCACAGCATGAAGTTCTCGTGCCCAATTTTGAGCATCTACAACAATAGATAAGCATCTTAAAACAGGATGCAAAGATGATGAAGGATACAGCAGCAGCTGCTGCATGATTTTGGACTACTGATGCACCCAAGGGGATAGAAAAAAACTTCTATTCACTCCATAGGACAGCTAACCTCTTTTTTTTAATAACACTTTCTATTGTCAGATTCAGCTGTCAATCGCTTAAAAATGGGCCAAAATTCACAAAAGTGAGGTGCAGGACACAGGGGCGTATATACCATAGAGGCAATGCAGACATGTGCCCCCGGGCTTGTGAAACAGAGGGCCCGGTGCAAGCTACCTACACCACCTCTGCAGAATGTATGAGCAACACCAGCGTACATACCACCTAACCATCCATGCTGCCTCCTTCCTTCTCACCTCCATAAACGTGCCTCCATACACGTCCCGCATGCCTTTCAAACCACCCCACGCATTCCGTTGCGTACACGTCTCTCTCGCCTGCCTTGGTGAGTGTTCACGGGGGAGGGGGCTCTCAGTGCTGATGGGGGCCCATGATGGGCTTTGTATGCTACTGGCAGGAAATACACATTATGCTCCTAAATACAGTAATAATTATACCTTTTGGATACTTTTGTATTTATGGAGCAAATCAGAATCAAGGAAAAGAATGGTTGGCTGTAGATTGGGTTGAGGTACAGATAGGCAGGAAATCTGTAGCTTTCCTTGCAGCATGTATGAAAATGAAATTTGATTGGTGAAGAAACAATCATAAAAATATTAAAAGTTATAATTTGACACATCACTGCAAAATTAAGTGGCTGTTTTACATCACAGCTTGGAGAGGACCCATATTTTCTTCATGCTGATCGAATAATCTATTGTAATTTATTGAGGGTGGGGAGTGGAGTTGTGACCTGTCCTGTGTTCCTCGGGGTGGTCAGTGACATGCAGCAATAGGGAAGGCGAAGCTTGATTTAAGACTCCATGCCCCCCCCCCCCCCCCTTCCACTGACAGACATCCCCTCATCACTTCCTTGGGAGATTAAGATTGGTAGGGCCCCACCATAGTGGTGGTCTGGGGCCAAAATTCAGCCCCGGATTTAGCCTGCTCCTAGTCAGCTCATGTCCAGCCTGCAACATTAGCAATGAGCACCCCTACCCCTTATTTACTTTTAGGCTCGTCAACCAGTTTGCTCCATGGCTAAGACTAATTTAATGCTGGGACAGATTATGGTAGGAAGCAGACATTGCAACTCTTAAAACCTATGGTACTGAATCTTAAAGTGGAGCAAAAACCTTTTATACTCCCCCTGTCCACCCAATTTCCTGTTTTTTGTTAGACATTTTTGCTCTCCTTAGCCACACCCACCGACAATTTTGAAATTGCTGAATCTCAAAATTACTAGTGATGTAGCCCACACTCTGGCTGCATCGCCGATTTCCTTTCGTCCCCATGTCTGGATATCTGATTGCACCTCAGCCACCATACACTAGGCCCACAAAGCACCATGAAATCACCAGGGCCAGATTATGAAGAGGGCACAAGGGGCGTGAGCCCCAGGGCCTTCACCACTTGCCTTGCAAGGGGGGTCTCTACCAACCTTTGGGTTATGGTTCGATCTAGGAGGCTTTTCAGTCTTTGGCCTGATGGCCCACAGGGCCAGCAGCAAACTATTGGCGGCAGTGGCCCCATGCCTGGGCAAGCCTTTTTTTGTTTTTGAAAACCTGCAGCCAAAGCTACCACAGGGCAGGACAGAGAGTCTAGAGCAGCAAATCCGCCATCAGCAACACTACAGTGATGGGTGGGAGCAGAGCTGTCAATCGTTGGCTGCTCACTGCACATAAGCCACCAAGCACAGCCGCTGGCAGCTCAATGCAGGGAACTGATTTCTGCTGGACCAACTGGATGACTACACTACTCCCCACCCAGAATGGCAGAACAGGAGCAACACGCACCCGCACAAGGGTGTCACAAGGAACTTAATCTGACGTTCCAGTAAGACAACCACAAATCAATTATTTGGCTGGACTATTATTTTAAAGGAAAACATACTGTATCTGGGACCTCCACCAGATTTTGTGCCCAGAGGCCCCCACCACACTTAATCCGGCCATGGGGGGGGGGGGTCGCACAGTGGGGTATCCCAAAACAGGAAGCCACAGGGGGAGGCTATGATGGTTTTGGTCTGCTCTAAGGATTTTATAGACAGAAAAGAGAAGGTATGCAACCAGAAGCTATAGTGGGGTACTGTGGGGCTGGCTATAGGGAGTTAGTGGCAGACTATGGAGGTAGGGAGAGGATCTCGCTATGGCCAGCCCACAGGTGAACACACCTGTTATTTCTTGGGCCCTTTGTGAGATTTGTGATTTATGCACTTTGAGCCATTGCATCCTACAATGCCATATTTGGGATTCCTGTCTGCTGAAAGCTCTATAGGAAGACTAAAAAAAAAAAAATTACTCTGTATGCTGTACACTGTCTTTCCAAGTACCCTACATCCCTTTTCTTGCTGAAGCCTCTTCCTCATTTGCCCCGAACAGCACACCACATAATATATATATATATATATATATATATATATATATATATATATATACTCTATATTCTGAGATAGGAGTGCACAGCTACATATATATATATATATATATATATATATATATATATATTCCTTGTGTGAGCATTTTAAAAGTCTAAAATTAAATATTTATTTCCCCCCCTCAGGTCTGCTCAACTCTCTGGGAAGTTAGATTTGATGGACACTGTCAGTCATGTGATGAATGAGCGGTGACAGCGGCACAGCCAGAGTGACAGGAAGGTCCACAGTAAACAACCATCAAGGTCAAGTGAAAGTCGGCAGTGCTCAGTTTACGGATGAGCTAATTATCTACTGATCGCCTGTCCACGCTGACCGCCCTAGAATCTGCAAAGATTTAATTAGCATGATTAATAACTCTAAACTTATTAATGATCTATTTCTTGGACTGCTTCTAATTTGATCTGTTTTTTTGCCTGTTGTCAATATTTGGTTCTCCTGTAGAAGTGGTTTAGTTGCAATTTAAAATGTATTAAATTGTTTAAAGAGACACTAGACACAAGAAACATGAGAGTTTAGGTAAAATATACTAGGCTGATAATATAAAAGCTATGATGACATTAGACAACCAGAGGGGCCTGCAGTGATACACACCTTGGTCAGCTGGCGTCTCGATCTTCTACACCAACCCTAGTGCTGTACTGACAGAGATTGTCTTCTAAAAAATTTGGAGCTGTGGTTCACTTTTCAGTATTGATAAAAATATGACATGTAGAAACCATCCGCAATGTCATGGGACAATGGACCCAGGGCCTTGTTTAAGGAGATGAATGATGGTAATGGCTCCTGACCAGGGTTTGCCACCACTTGGAGGCCTACACCACTTGAAGCGATACAGTTACTTACAGGGGCCCTCAATATCTGCCTAGTGGCTATCCCCACACTTAATCTGGTCCTGCATGGACCTCCCACATCCCTAGTCTAAGGCATACTCATTCTTGGAAATCCTTTGCAATGATCAATTAAGGATGAATTGTGCAAAGTTATTACAAGGTAATGTTATTAAAAAGGGAGACTAAATAATAGAACGCATGTTTAGCATTAGGCAAACAAACACAGATATGTTTGTGCATACCAAAATGCAAGCACCTATACTGTCATTTCATCCTGTTGCTCCACCATGCCCTGGCCCACTATAACTCCAACAGGATGATTTGGGTGGTCAAGTCATCAAGCTGCAGGCATCCAGGATCTTAGGATGATGGCATTGCTGGCAGAAAACCCCCACTCGGCCAGGTGTAGTATATAAATTAGAGCTGACATCTGGGAAAGTCTGTATTGGTTGGTACTTGAGAACTTTGTAGCATTGGACGTAATACTCCATAAAAAAAAAAGGTTGGGAAACCCTGACAAAGTTTGCTGTGTTCTATGTGGCTAGTTTTCATATGATGCGCAGCAGTGTTTTAACATTAGATTTTAATGGATACTGGGCCCAATTTTGAGGATTGAGAGGTACGCCGTATGAATGGCACTAGTAACAGGGGCTCTGATCCATCTCCAGAAAACTGGATGGTGAGGTGAATGCCCACTAGCGAATCTGGCCAGAAGTAAGGCTGCATAATGTTATTGCAGTGGGGTGGCCCAAGCCCCTTCACATGAGAAGTCTCACCTGTGGCTGACAAAATGAAAGATATGTGGCCCAAGAAAGCAAAACCAACACTAAATATTTCTTTAAATATATAACCTGAAAGAAACCAAAATCAGAACAGGTAGGTACTGTAATTAATGGTAGTGGGGAGTCGGTCACTGGGGACCAAAAAAAGGAGGAGCTGCTAAATGGGGTCTTTAGCTCTGTCTTCACAAATAAGGCACAATGTACTAATTTAGGTGTTGCCACTGCAAACAATACCCCAAGCACAATTCTTAACTGGCTAAACACGGATATCATCCAAGAAAGATCATTTAAATGTGAATACGACTCCAGGACCTGATGGACTTCACCAAGAGTTCTTAAAGATCAGTTATTTCAGCACCTCTGCCTTTGACCTTTAAAGACTTTCTAACAACTGGTATAGTACCAAGTTATTTTCACAAGGTAAATGTGGTACCCATTTTTTAAAGAGGGCTCTAGGTCCCCATGGCTAATTACAGACCTGTAAGGCCTCTATGAGGAGGTGAGTAGAAGCCTGGACAGAGGGGCGGCTGTAGTAGTTTTGTATGGATTACAAAGGCACACCCATCCCTTGAAATAACTTGCTCTAAAAGAGCAGCTATGTTACTAAATATATAGCATTCATATATCACGGTTTACCTTTTGTTGCACTTACAAGCTTTTCTAGCAATGCATGTCCTATTTCCTATTATTCTAAGAAGGAATTCATTTTGTTAACCTTCTGACCTACCTTCAGCCCCACAAAGCAAATTAAATTATCCCCAAAAAACCAGGAACACTCCATCCACTCACATAGATAACATCAGTGCCTACAGCTTGAGAGACTTAAATTAAGTTAGTACAGTATACGAGTTAGGCAATTTGGCTGTAAAACATAAATTCAGTTACTCCATTTACTATATATAGAATAGAAACAAACTATACAGAACAGATTACGCAGTAGAATATCAATCTTTGCAAATGAAATTAAGCTGTGTAAATGAACACAAAAGAGGACAGTGTGTACATACAAACAAGATACGCTGGAAATATGTGCAGAAAAAATGGTTAATGATGCTTATTATATGCACATGGGAAGGAACAATTGGCCTGATGCAGAGCCTCCCCTGAACTGACCTTAAAACCTTCCGATTGTCCGGGGCTCCCGTTTGAATCGTGGCTCAAATGTGATGCAGAGCCTCCGTCGGAATGGCTCCCTAACTGATCCGTCAATTTGACTTCACTCGGGAAGTTTTTTTTGCTCTCTCGGGTGCCTTCAATTTGATTGGGGCTTCCGTTCCCGTTCACACGGGCGGCCCGTTTTTCCCTGCTTTTTCCTTGGTTTTTGAACGTACCTGCTTGGTTGTTTTTTTCAAGTATACTTACATCTCCATGGCTCTTCAGTTGCCAATCTGGCTACACGCAAGCGCACATCCCTCAACCTCCATTGGAATATACATATGGCAACAACTGCCAATTTGGCACATATATATATATTTAATTAACATTTTTGTTGTTCCTTCTTCCTTGCCATTAATGCATACCTTAATCTCCTTTGTGTTCCTTCTTCCTTGCCATTAATGCATACCTTAATCTCCTTTGTTGTTCCTTCTTCCTTGCCATTAATGCATACCTTAATCTCCTTTGTGTTCCTTTTTCCTTGCCATTAATGCATACCTTAATCTCCTTTGTTGTTCCTTCTTCCTTGCCATTAATGCTTACCTTAATTGTTTCTGATTGTTTTTGATTTATTGTCCCATATCTAAACCTTTTGTGTCATGTAAATATGTGATGGTGTTGTGTGATTGTACATTTGCAGGAAAGACAACTCTCAAAATCTGTGTTATTTTTTTTTATTCCAACGTTGGAATTTATATTTTTTTTTCCTGGTTTTTCCTAATATTTTTTTTTAAATTTAAAACTATTTACATTTTAAGACAAATTAAAAAGCTTTAGGCCTCGGGTTCTTGTGGCTGTGATTTTCTGGTATCTGTGAATGAAAAACAACATTAGTTTAGCATTGTTTTTATGGTTTGGTTTTGCGTGATTTTTTTGGGGCCCTTTTTAAACCGAACCTTCAGCGTGATTCAATGAAACGGCCAAACTCTTCAAATACGAGATCGCAGCATTTGAAACTAATATTTTAAAAGTTTTTAGTCACTAACTTATTATTCTTTCCCCCACTGGCCTGCAACTCTGTTCTGGAATTTAGGATATGTGCGCCGCCATCTTGACTCAGCATCACACTTACTGAGGAGAGGAGAGTGGGATAAGGTACAGGGGGTGGGTTATAGCTGTGCTGTGCTCACACAGAGCAGAGCTGTGCTCTTGAAAAGGTCAGCAATCCCAGAATGCAGAGCAGCACAGTTACAAGGCACTTCCTTTTTGCAGGCTGCCTGATAAGATGGCGGCTTCCATAATCAGCCATCTTGGATGTTTAAAGGCTCATAACATGCACTAGGTGCAGGTAGGATGAATTTTAATGTGGCCAATCTGTATGTACAGGGTGTGGGAAACATATAAGATAGACTCTTGTTCAGAGTGAAGGTCCGCTTTAAGGGCTATTTTTTTTTATTTATTTATTTTTTTTGGGCGATGTTTTTGGCAATGGAATTGTTAGTTCATTTACTTTGACCAAATAAAAACACACTTACAATGTTTGGGGCGCACATTGCGTCGGGGGCGTCTCCTTTCTTCCTCCCTGCGTTGCTGCTGTGAATCTGTTTGGATGACAAACACACTGACATTAGAGACTGTTGTTGTATCATGAATATCATATTAAGTTAGGCTTCTAGGTATCAATCTACTCACCTTCCCCAGCCACCTCTTCCTCGTCGCCCCCTTCCTCGCTCATCCCTTGGGATGTCCCTGCGACGTCTGAATCTACAACTAACAATAGTGCACATGAGTATATGTATTTAATGCATGTATTAGCACATCTCTAACTATATTTCCCTTACCGGAGTCAGGTTGAGGCTCATTTAGGCTCGACTCCCTGCCGTCAGATTCCCCCCTCCCCTGCATGCTGAGGTCCAGAGGCTCCTCATACTCACTGGCAGAGGAGGGGGTGGCCGTTGACACTGGCGGTGGACCACCTACACCTTCACCTGTTTCGCCCAACACTGGGCTGCGTGTCCTGGTCTGGGTGGGGCGGAAGCGCATATTCCATTCATGTGCTGAAATACAAACACAATCATAAAACCACGCCCAGGCGAGGCCAGGGTTATAGGTGCATTTACATTTTCAACACTTACATGGGAAATGTTTGGCGAAGTACCGCCTCACCCGGGGCTTATGCCTTCGCTTCAAATCAGACCAGTGTTGGCCGATCTGGGTGAAGGTATAGGTGGTTTGTGATCGGCGTGCGATCGCGTCCACCACCGCCAGGGCCAACGTCCACTTCTCATAATCTGACGGCAGGAAGTCGTAGCGATTCCTCAGCATCATCTGTAAAAAAAAGATACAAGGACCCACCATTAATCCACCAAATAAATTACCAAGTTTCTTGGCCTAACTAAAGTCACTTTATTAACCTCTTGCTGCCTCACATTGCCCTAGTTCTTCTATCTGCATCTAGCCTAGTTTGTAGCTGCGTACATGTGTTAAACTAAGGTGGGCTTGTATTTAACGTGACAAACTAAGTTGTTTCAGACTATTCTTGCGCTTTGTTTTTTTTTTATTATAAGGAATGTGTGCGCGCACATAAACGCACGCTCGCATACTCACATCCATGATGATGTCGTCCTGCTCGTGGGTAAAGATTGCGGGCGACAAATTTTCTTGCTTTTCCTGGTCTAGCTCTGACGTTCCCCCTCGGTGACGTGCGTGGGTGCGCACAGGCGCGCACCCGCTGTTGGCAACGCCCACACGGGAAACATATTTAAAGCACAAGGCACTCAGCTCTGTGTTGGATACCATATCAATATGGGCAGACCTAAAGGCAACCAAGGCCCAAGGCACATAGCAGCCGCACACATGCCTCATCCTCCAAAAGACAGAAGAGCAGGCACCAGACACAGGCAGAACATGCCCCAACTAAAACGCTAGATACTCCACACACACAGGCACATTCAAAAAAACGCAGGACCAAGGAGACATTCACCCATTCACCACCACCTGCCAAAAAAGCACGAACACACAAGGGTGCCAAATCGAGTAAGACCCTGCAGCATCCTCAGCCTCAACACACCAAGCATACCCACAAAACAAAACACATCAGCAAACACATCAAGGGAAAGCATATTGCCAAACCCACCACCCCACCAAGGTCACCCACCCCTCCACCTTAACCCTCTGGTTCTCCCAATTCCAGTACCTCACATTCCACATGCAGCTCCACATCTGATAGCTCCACAGGAACCCAGACATTAAGCCATAGCAGCACACACACAACATCACCCTCCCCCATAAGCCCCAGAACCACACACGACTCACCAGATAGCCAACCATCAATTTCCCCAGATGCAGGGGACACCACACACCCATGTGGCCGACAACTACGCCGTGGCTCCCTAACTGCACGTTTTTGCGATGCTCAAAGCATGGCTGTGGCAAATGCAGTTTGTGAGCATTATGATGCCCTATTTGGCAGGACCTCCAAATCAACCACTAAGCAGGCTAAGCTGGAGATCTGGACGTATATTTGCCGCCAAGTAAATAGTGTGGGATCTGTCCGGCGAGATATTCAACAAATCAAAAGGAATTTTGGGGACCTGAAATACTACAGTAAAAAAAAAAATGGACATGCGCCGTCAGCAGAGGTAAAGGGCAAATTAAATGCATTTGTAGTCGCATTGGTAACAGGATGTAACACTTATTAGGTGTAATTTAATCTTCCCCAGCCAACAGACAGGGGGTGGAGCAGAGGTAAAGGGCAAATTAAATGCATTTGTAGTCGCATTGTTAAAAGGATGTAACACTTATTAGGTGTAAATTAATCTTCCCCAGCCAACAGACAGGGGGTGGCTTACCCACTAAAATAATCCTTACACCCGCCGAGGAACATGTATATACATACATACACCCGGCCAGCATCCAGGGCCTGGCAGAGGCACAAGACACAGACCGGAATGTAAGGTCCCAAGGTGAGTCTGAATTTGCCATGACCTATTACAAAAAGTTCAATAAGGCAGTGTTAGGCTACACAACACACTGTACTTGGCCATTTAGCTAATCTTCAAATCTACATTCTAAGGACCAAGTCAACAGGACACACCAGGCACCCAAACCCCTGCGTTAGCACTGAGGCCAAGGGCACACCAGGATTCTACACCACGAACCCAAATTGTGGATTGCGATGAGGTAAGTCAATGGTCATTGGTGTGTACTTTTAACATTGATCTTTGAGAGCTTTTGTGGACAGAAATAAACTAAAAGGAACCTATATTTCTTTACAGACCACAGGAAGCCCACCCATCATCGACCATATAAGAGATTTGGAGGAGGACACCCCACATATGTCACTAACCACTACGGCAACAGTGGCAGCAACGCAGTCAACCCCGGCACAACCACCACATCCACAACCACCTTCTGAACCAGAACCAACCACCCGTCCCACTGCTCCAACCCAGTCCAGACGCCATATTTCCCAAAGAAGGCAACTTCAAATTTTGGAGGAAGCATGGAGGCAGGAAAATATAGCCTTTTCGGTGACAACACAGCAATTCAATCAGACTGTGTGCACCCAACTCACAAACCTCAACACCCAATTAGAGGTATTAAACAGAAATATCTCTGCCCTAACCAGCCATATGGGTGAGATTAATCAAAGCCTGGCCCACATTGCAGCCAATTTGCAGGCACAACATCATTCCTCGTCAACATGCACCCCAACATACCACTAATTTTTGGGGAATACATTTTCTTACCCCCCCAAAAAAAAGTTTGGTCTCTGAAAAAACACTAAACAATAGTTGTGCACGGATGGTTTGCACGGTGCCACTTTGGGTGCAAGAAAAAAGAGGGGTGGGGACGTCTGAAACTAAAGGTTGTGGAGTAGCCCACAAGCCATGATTAGTTTTAGGACCGTTGCAGGCGTCTATTGTAGTGCCCCCCCCAGTCTCATCAAGACAACGGAACCTCATCTTCAAGAGACCAAAGCCTTGCTCCACCACAGAGCGAGTCCTCCTGGGGGCAGTATTGTAGCGCTCCTCTGCCTGTGAAGATGGGTGCAGGATGGGGGTCATCAGCCAGGGGAGCAAAGGATAGCCATAGTCTCCTGCCAAACCCCCAAAAAAAAAAAAATAAATAAATAAATTAAAAAAAAAGGTGTGCATTGCAACAATAGAAAAGAGGGACAAATAGGTGAGCTGGGTAGGGTGGGAGGAAAGGACATTTCTAATGAGACTACATGCACATCCAACCTGTACACTCATTAAAAAAGTCTGGGGAATACTACTTACATAAGAGGGCAAGAACAGGACGCAATAGGGTACAATCACTTAACCCATTTAATTTGTAGCTCAATAATTAGGCTCAAAATATACTACGAAAATTGTTACAAAATAGTATGTTAAGGGAAAAAACACAGTCAGACAGGGTGGGCAACCAATACAAGTTTCATACACATACCCAGTAGCCAGCCACCAAAAAGATCGCCAGATTTGAATCGCTCATCTAGGCAGGAATTCCTCAAGATGTGCGCATCATGCGTCGAGCATGGAAAGCCAGCAAAACGACTCCCAAAAACCAATTCTGGGCCAGCCAGTGCCTGCACATTTATGCAATGTCCCATCTTCCAGTTCCTGCACACAGGCAATAAAAAAAAATTAGGTAGACCCTGTAAAATGGACCCCCCCCCAAAAAAACCCCCCAAAAATATAACAAATACACATGCCATCGATGTCCAAAGGCGTGCGGTGCAGCCTGGTTTCTGCCATACTAAGCAGGACAAGACCGAGGAGCTGGTGCCGCTGATGTGCTCCAACAGAGGACTGCATATTATTGCCCGAGTGCAAATACGGCTGCTCTGACTGCCCGTAAGTGAAGGCTCGGCGGCCCCGTTTTATTAGGGTGATTTCAATCGGAAATCAAGGCTCTGCATCACTGAAAAAAACGGACCAATGAACGAGGCGTCCGTTTTCCCGGGAAACAGCCTCGTGCGAGCCGACAATCGGAAAGGCGGCTGAGCGCACACCTGAGTTCATAAACGCACACTAAAATCAACGTAGCACCCTTTCCTGACCCGATCAAAGCCCAAAACCAACGGGAAAACACATGGGATAGCTGAACGGGGAGGCTCTGCATCAAGCCAAATGTCATGATTACACAAGGGACTGCCAAAGCTAAAGTAAAATTCACATGGTCCTTGTGCATCTGCTTGATTACAGTTGTGGTAGGAGCAGGAAAGTTTCACTTTCTTTCTGATTGCATTCTCAGCATCCTTGGACCTCCTACAGTTGATCACCAACACCTTCTCCAGCGATGCTGAGAATACAGTTAGGAAGGAAGCAAACCTTCAAAGCTCCTGCTACAAGGTGAGGCAGGCAGATGCACAAGAACAACAGTTACAGGCACCAGGTATTTATTGACTACACAAATTTAACCCTTTGCCCAGATAGTCCCTTTAAAAAGGAAAACACTGGGTAAAACTACTATGGAAAAGGGCCTAGGGATTTTAGTTAGTCACCAATGCCAGGCAGCAGCTGCCAAGGCATATAGCATCATAGGGTGTACCAAGAGAGACAGAGATGCCCAGACTAGATACTAGAGTACCCAGAACAATTGTCAAAGTTAGGTCTATTTTGTTTTTGCATATAAGACGCCTGATGGTTGATCTAATAACTTTCTATGTCATATATTTCTGGGGTCAGCACAAATATCTGAGCCATGATTTATTTTTACAGAGGTCTGTAACCATAACACTGGAATATCTGTTAAGGTTAGAGTAAGGAGACATAGGTTAAATACATTGAGATGTAGGTGGGGAGACTGTAAGAGAAGTGAGGCTATAGAGCTTTATGCTAGAGGAGGTTGTCATAAGGAGTATAACAAAGGTGTTCAAAAGTGTCTGGGATACCTTCCTTGAATGTAATAATATCACCCGCTATGGCTACTAGGAAGTAGATTATAAACAGGCTGAACCGGATGGACTAAAGTCTTGCATACTAAACCACTATATCACGGGGGCTGTGTGTACACTTGCCATAATGCATGTTAGGGCGAGCGCTGCACGCCCGTCTCACAGCAAGTCACTTACCTCCATGGCTGCATGCAGCCGTCATCCATCTTGCAGCACTTCCCTCATGGCTGCATCCAGCTGCCGCCCTTCCCCCCATGCTTCCTCCTCACATGCTCAGGTGCGCGCACGTCTCCATCCACTAGAGGGCGAGCGCACTGGATTCCTGTGATTTAAAGGGCCTGTACAGCACTGATTGGTGTTTGGTCATCCAATCCTGCATCCTCTTCCCCTATTTAAAGAGGCACTTCCTTCCTTCAGTGCCGGATCTTGGTCTCTCCATGCTTGTTGAAAGTCAGACATTCTTGGATTGCTCACTCGTGTACCGACCTCTGCCTGTTCCCGATTCTGAACCTTTGCTGCCTGCCCCGACCTCGGCTACTCACCTTTACCATGAACCTGTGCTGCCAGCCCTGATCTCTGCCTGTACTTACTACGCCTTTTGCCTGCCACTTGTGTACCTCACTGAACCTCGGCTGACTGTGGGACTGGGCCGCTGTTGAGGGGTAGCGACCTGGGGGTCACTCGCCGCACAAGACCAACCTGCCTTGCGGTGGGCTCTGGTGAATACCGGTGGCCCCTTAGACTCCGCTCCCCTGACACGGTACCCGCCATCGGTCCCACGGTTAAAGCGGATCCACACCTGAGTCCGCTTCACCCGGTCCGTGACAATGCAAAAGTGTCCAGGGTTTGAATCCAGCCTTTAATGTATCAACAGGAAGCTAGACATTACTTCCCATGATGTACTAAATGGCCTGTAATCCTGTCCAACACAACGGGGGGGGGGGGGGTTATTTACTGTTCTTTTTTGTACCTTTGCCCTAGGCATGTCCTTCATCAAAGATCCAGCACAGGTTCCAGGCACCTCTGGTAGAGCACTTGGGGCCATGCTGATGGGTTATGGCTAGAGAGGGTGCAGATAATCCTTGGGACTTCTTATCAGTTGACAAGTAGTTAAAGTGTTAAAAAGACACACTGACTGAGATCTGGAGCAAGATCAAGCGTTACCAGCAGATAGGCACTGCAAATCAGCATATGAAGGGACGGGGCTTCTAAGTAAAGTCCAAAAATGTAATAGATATTTCATAGATTCAGACCGATCTATCCAATTTTCTATCTTTATTTCTATCTGTACCCAAGACTTATACATCATTATAAAGCTGCTGGATGTAAGTAATATTACCTGGAACCTCTCTCTAGAGAAATCGAATAATGAAGCAGAACTATTATCAAATTTTAATGCTCTATTAAAATGTGTATTTTACTAGCTATCTGCTCTTTTTACAATGTAATTTCCAGCCCTTTCCTTTTTATTCCACTAATTAAAGCAGCAGGTTTTCTTCAAGGTACATCACATCTCAGGCGGCTAGAAGCTCCTGTATATCCTAATATTAGTCATTTGTAAACATCTAAACATTTAAATGTTCGCCAATGCATATTCTATTATATTAAAGCAACCTGAAGAAACAAAATTACACTTTTCTCATTTAATGTTCTTTAAAAGGAAACCTGGGAAATCTAATCACCGAGGAGTGGTGCACTCATTCTTTTTCTCTGCAATCCTTCTTCATTATGTGATATCTTAGTGTGTAAGATTCCTGGCTGGGAACACGATGCCCCATTATTCCAAGCTATGACCAGGCTTGGTCTCAAATACTTTCAACTCTTTCCCTTCCAGGTCATTTTAAATTCAACTCACCTTTATTCCCCTTTTGGCTGTATGTGGCCCAAACTATGGAGAACATCTCCATTGTTTATTAAGCATCTAAAAGACCCCCATGTTCCTGGAATGTATCTCTCTACCATCACACCTGCAAACCTGGACATTGGTGGTCCTAGGAACTCAGACTTGGATTTAAGAGGACTGAAAGGACAGACCCAAATCTTCTTCTTGCAATTCCTTAAGTAGCTTCTGCCCCACTCCAGTTGATGTTACATTAGGGGACTTACAGTATGCAAGTCAAATCACACACATGGATCAAGCCACATGGAGAGACAAAACTGCCATAAGGAGCACAGAGAAAATTCCCAGTGGACCACACTAATTTGGGGATGAATGGGCTGACACCTCACCCAGACCCTTTTTCCAGAAATCGCTTCTTCTAACACCACTGTCAGTTCCTTGCCTTTCCGAGTCTTCCTCTAACCCCTCACCACATACCTAGCCCCATTATACTTCCTAGACATTAAACCCAGTCCATGTTTTGTCCCTGCAATGCTACAGCCTCATCACTATGGCTGTAGGGGGCTGCCACAGTATCTGCCCCTACTATACTAAAGCTTCAGTCATGTCTATGAGGGTGGTCATTTCCACAATGACTCACGACAAGCAGTTATGGAACCTATGGGTGTGTGAGCTGACCTCCATTGTGTCTTCATCATTTTACAGGCATGTATATTAAGCATCACTTATTGTGATTTTGTTTGTCTCCACAGGTTGTTTATTGCTGCTTTATTACATTGAATACAGGTATTCTTCTATTTTGAGATTGGATGTTGTGGTCTAGTGGTGTTTTTGATCTATTTTATTTGTATAAATTTTGTGCTTGACTAACTAATAAACTATACATTCTATGTAATCTTATTGGACTTAACTTGCTCTATCCCTAGCAAAGTCCCCTAATTTTATTTAGTAACTGCAGCATTGTGGAGCCCCTTGGCAGCTTTTTGGGAGCACACGCTCTTTTTGAATCAGTTGTAGTGCATGTGCATGTGTTTTTCATATTTCCACTTGGCTACATTGCCATACCCTCGGCTGAGAATCACAATTGTTCCCAGGCAGGGAAGCGCCCTGTGGGCTGGGCTCAGTAGCTCATGGGCTGGCCAAGATTAGTAAAGTCCCGGGCCAATTGTTGGGATTCTTTTCTGCTTTAAAATGCCAGAAGTTCTCATTAACAAAATGTGTTTGTATTGTATTTGTATTACAGAGAAAGAAATCTTTTGTTCACAAAAAGTTACTGGTGCTGAAGACTTTTTCTTAACAAAAAAAGGTGCTGCCTAATTTGACCAGAATGGTGGCAAAATTTTATATTGGCAGAACCCAACTGGAACTATTACATTACATTAACGTTAATGTGAAACTCAACCCTTATATAGCAGTATATCTTTACTTTCTTCTAGCTCTGTGAATACGGTACATATTTTTTGTAAGTTAACAGTAGGATCAACTGCAGCCACCCTAAGATTTAATGGGCTTATGAAGTTGCTGTCTGCAGGTCTCTAGCAGGAAAATAATTGTTGGTATGTAGGACTCTATATAGCTTTAAAACAATTGATCTGATGTGTAAGGAATAGTCTGTAGTGCATAACTAATGCACTATTGCTACATGTAATTATAAACAGCTTTTAACTTAAGCAACAACATTAATTACTAGAACATGCTGCCTCTCCAGCAATAAGAACCATGGTGATTTTAATGGTATTTGCTATGCAGTAGGATTAAGGCAACATTTGTAGGTCTAGGTAGTGTAAACATTAAGCCATGCAAATATCTCATCTCTTTTAGCCCACTATTGTGTAACATATGTCTCTCTCTAAGGTGGCTTGTCCCTCTGTTATTGTGCTATTACATCTTTTCTTCCCATACAGCAATTAACTTTCTGCTCTTGAGGATCAAAACCTGAAACACATGTCCCTAAGTTAAAAATGCTGAATGCGAGGTGTGAGGCTGGGGACAGGGAGCAGGAAATGCTGACTGCAGCACTCACTCTCACCTTCTACTTTTTCGGCCTCTAATTAAGATGAGGGAAACCTAGGCCATTGACTTGTATTTAATGGTGACTCTTTCTTAGGGATTCTGAAAGGATTCTTAGGTATTTTATGATGTGTTACTATTGTCAGGAAACACAATAATATCCTGGAAGCAGTGGCAGGGTGGGGACAAAAATTATCCTGGGATTTTGTTAGTTCATGGCCAGTCCATGACCAGACAGCGCCATCCCCTGTGCTTACCAGACCAGTCAATTAGCGGACTCCGTGGTAGAGTCTTTAGCATTGCAGTGCTGAATATCTGTGATGATTAGTGATGAGCGAACCCCTAGAAGTTTGGATTCGGAATGTTCGGGCGAACTTGCTGCCAAAGTTTGGTTTGGGTTCCTTGACCCCACTCGAACCCGAACACCCAGTATGTAGAATACAGGAGTGCCAAGGAACGTAGTTACCCACTGCTGCGTTTTATACGAACTACTCCATGGCAACTTCACTGAAGAGGAAGTACAGCTTGCCTGGCGCCTCATGTGCTACATTAAGGACGCTATGTGGTACGCTGAAAACCGCTTCATCCTCAGACGGGAGTAGATGAAAATCAAGGACTGTCGCAGGCTGATCCACAGCCTGCTCAGAGACTATTCCTTGATGGACTTTGGAGGACGAGGAAGACGAACTCCCCTTCTTGTTTCATGTCTCAAAATAAAGCTTTGGGCCTGTGATTCCCCCTGCCTTACCCTCCTCTCCCTCCCCCAGACCCCCTCACAGACCGTCGCTTTATGTATGTAACTTTAGAATGGTGGACTCATGAATGATGTGCAGTCAGGGACCCTTGTCCAGGACGGCACATTAGGCATGGCCCAAACTGTATATAAAACTGTTATGTTTATGCGCTTTGTATTCTGTATTTTGTACAGTGGACCCATGAATGGTGTGCATCCAGGGAACTTTGTCCAGGACAGCACATCAGGCATTGCCCACAATGTAAAAATATTCTGATAGTTGCGGTATTTATGTAAAGGTGGACTCATGAATGATGTGAGGTCAGGGACCCTTAGTCCAAGACTGCACATTAGGCATGGCCCACTTAGTATACGAGTAGAGGTGGTGGCATGCAGGATGTGAGGTTCAGGGCCCATAGCCAGGCACCGCACATCAGTCGTCCGGCCGTTAAACATGAATGTAATTTATTGTATGTATTGAAGTGTATCCGTATTGTAATGACTTAGTGGTGAGAATGTACTGTCCAATGTATTTTTGTGTGCAACTATATAAATAAAGGATATTTTTCAGTAAAAAAAAAACATGTCCCCAGGTGGGAGATGATAGCTGTGTGAGAGCCCCTGAACATGGGGTCTCTTGAATCATGTGTTCTTTGTTCTTGACTGTATTCCAAGGTGTAGGTTTAGGTAGTGTGAACATTAAGCCCTGATGGGTTAAGAACACATGGATTCATCAGAGGGGCCTGTAGGAAATTGTAGTGTTATGAAAGTGTAACAGAGGAGCAAGACACTTTAGGGAAAGACAAGTGTTAGACTTAATAAAAGTGGGCCTAAAGAGACCTCCATACACCAGGTACTCCTAAGTACATAAGCCCCACAATGTCTTTGCCCACTTGTCACCCGGAACCTCTCCCAGCTTTGTAAACCAGGCTGTGGTAGACCGACTGGTGGTGTGAGAGTATGGTAAGCAGATTGTCCAGCGCTCTCTGGCACTGAGCAGCCCTGGAAACTTTGGATAAGACCTAGCCTAACATAGGTATCTGCCTCAAGTGGCTTGCCCTTCTGTTAAGACACAATCAAGTTTCTTCTTGTTGAAGACGCAACAACTTCCGCTTATTATATATATTATATAAATATATTGCTGGAAGGACTGCAGTATTATTGTTATGACAGTAGATAGTGCTCTTACTTTTACTTATCTGTAGTCTCTCTAGAGTTTGTTGTATTTTCTGTATTGAAGTATAATTGTTGACTTCTTCTTCCTTCCTGCATGTTATCCACCACATTAAGATGACCTCTCTGACTCCACACATATTGTTCCAGCAAAACTAGTTTGTGTCTCCACAATGTTTATCTAAATTGACTCCACCACACCCAGCATGCATACTCTGCAACACTTCTCCTATAAAGCAATTGACTTCCGGCCTTGTGTTGATGAGAGCTAAACTTTTGAAATGCATGTCCAAAAGTGGAAGATGATAGTTGTCTAAATATGACTTTACCTTGTAATGAAAGGTGTATATTTACTTGCCCCCTTCCTGGATAGGAAAACTAGCATGGATATTAGAGACTCTGCTGTGTTAAACTGTTACTGAGGTGCAAGAATCTTATTTGCTGTAGCAACTCAGGTAGCGTCCATGGTCCCAGGAAGCGGTGGACTGGTGATAGGGAGACATAGGAGAATTCCAGTTGGGCCGTATTGTTTGGGGCCAGCTGGTCTTTTGCTTCTAACAGCCACATGTAATCCCTGCCTCCATAGCCTCCCTCTGCGCCTCTGTCCCCCACCTCACTGTGCTCCCCAGCCAAGAAATTCCAATCCATATTCTTCCCCTTGCTGTACTATATTCTCAGCATCATGGCTGTGTGGGCTATACCCACCCCTGCCATTTCTGCCCCTACATTAAAAAAGCTTCAGTACCATCACTAGAGATGAGCGAGCCTGAGCTGTAAAGTTCAGGCTAGTACTGAACTTTGCGAGTTCGGGCTCATGAACCCCAGCACAGACCTTAGCAAGAAGAGCATGCCAAAGTTTGGATTTTGGTCAAACATAGAAACCCGGGAAGCTGGTTGATTGGCTGTTCAACCAGCTTTTTACATTTCGAAACCACAGTTTATGGACATGGCTTTGATTGGCCAGGCAGGACAAGTGACCCAGCATAATAAATGGCAGGGTCACACGTCCTGACGATCTCAAGACACTCTGCAGTAGATAGGAAGAGGTTACTGTTTGACGGACAGACAGGGACATATTCAAAAAAAGAACGATAGCTAGGGAGAGGAGGCTGTTGGAGTGAGGGACACTGAGGAAGTGACAAAACTGTTCTTTTCAGGACAACTAGGTAGGAAGAGTCTGCGGTGTTAGGGCTTGTGGAGTGAGGGACATCTAAAACTGTCCTTTTGAGGACAGCTAGAAAGGGAGAGTTGGCGGTGGTATTTGGAGGGACAGCTAGGCAGAGACATCTGCCTGTTGTCCTCATTGTACTCCGAGGAACAGCAGCTGCTGGGACACACTTAATCCTACATCTGGGTATTTAATACAACTCACCTCTGGCCACCTGCATTCTACATACTGGGTGTTTGATAAAAGTATTCACTAGTGGACAACTGCATTATACATACTTGCTGTTTAATAAAAGTACTCACCTGTGTCCTCCTGTATTCTGCATACTGGGTGTTCGGGTTCGAGTGGGGTCCAGGGACCCAAACCGAACTTTGGCAGCAAGTTCGCCCAAACATTCCGAACCCAAAGTTCTAGGTGCTCGCTCATCACTAATCACTAATCAAGATTCCATGACTGCAATGCTAAAGACTCTACCACGGGGTCTGGTCTGGGAAGCACAGTGAATGTTGCTGTCTGGTCATGGGCTGGCCATGAACCGACAAAATCCCAGGATGATTTTTGTCCCCACCCTGCCACTGCTTCCAGGATATTATTGTGTTTCCTGACAATAGTAACACCTTATAAAATACCTAGGAAACCTTTCAGAATCCATAAGAAAGTGTCTACATCACCATTAAATACAAGTCAATGGCCTAGGTTTCCCTCATCTTAATTAGAGGCCTAAAAAGTAGAAGGCGAGAGTGAGTGCTGCAGTCAGCATTTCCTGCTCCCTGCCCCCAGCCTCACACTTCGCATTCAGCATTTTTAACTTGCACTCAGATATATAACCCTATGAAATATTCACGACTTCGGCTGGACCAGCAAGACAAATGGGATCCTTCGTTAGCACAAGCCTATATCTGAAAGAAGAAAACAGGCTCTGCAGGCGGAAAGCTTGAAGTTTTATTTTTTTTTCTCAGCAGTGTTGTGTGTTCTCCTGGTTATATATATATATATATATATATATATATAGCAATCATTAAGACAAAGGGACAAATCAACTAAAATCTGATGTCTATTCTGTGATGAGATGAATTTATGTTTAAGAGAGAATTTATGTTTAATTTCATTTATGTATGGGAATTTGACTTTGTTCCATGCCCCTGGAGCATTCTGAATCGGCATGCCCAGCAATGTGAAAACCCCAAGGGTTTCTATGGGTTATACATCTGAGTTATGGGGCTAACCCTACATGCAGCCTTTACCAAAACCTGCCACAAGACATGAAGACTATTCATTTCAATGGGCACAGTCAAGTCTCCATTTACTGCAATGGGGTATTCCTAATCCATACTTACTGCAATGGTAGCCAGGGCAGCTCCTAACCCCAGGCAACTGCATGGAGTGCAGTGACCACAGAGGAGACGGTGCTCAGTGCGGATGTCAGCTGAGCTCAGAACAGCAGGGTCTACACCAAGATGGCCAGCCCCATCACTGAGGACACTGGTGCAGGGGTCTACCTAGATCACAGTAGTGGCACACTGCAGTGGTAATAATGATCAGCTTTAAAGTGTAATCCACAGAAAAATGTCATGGCCAAACACAGTTCTTGTAATTCAATAGGCATAAGTCACAAGCACATTACTTCAAAAGTAATGTGTCACGGGCAGCCAATAACCTCCACACCACACAGCGATGACTTAACCAATGTAGCTCCACTTTATTGACTTCAGCAAAAAGCAGCTCATATCACATTCATGAAAGCAAGCTTTAACTTCCAAGGAAGCACAGTATCAAAGCATCCAGGTAATATCCAAATTAGGCCCAGTTAATGCCCAGTTAAATCTTTGTTCTCAGTTGACAGAAAATCACATTGGCATTGAGACTTAGTCCATCCCACTTTGATGGGACCACTAGCTCTGGGTAACGTAAGGCAGGAAATCATGCAGAGCAACACACACACTAAGACATGATCTCTCCACCTTAAATGCCCATGGACAACACTCCTAGTTGCGTTCAACATTTCCCTGGGGTTTTACGGGCCATCATCGGGGCAGCCACACCTTACCGGAGTCCAGGCCCCTCTGCTTGGCCTTGCACACTCCCAATACTATGTGGCTCCTCATCTGTTAGATACATGCCCTAACTGTTAGATCCTCAGGCACCCCTATGAGTTGTCTCTTTCCCGATAGAGTCCTCTCCAGGCATCCCAAAACCCTTTCTTCCTGCGCTGTGCTTGCTTTTTATGCCACTCTCTGACTGGTATGAAACTGGGCTTTTAAGGGGTGACCTGCCCAGTGACCCACCATTAACTCCACCCAATTTACCTGTGGAATTTAGGGAGACTCCACCCACCTTATATAGTTAAGGGCAAAACTCCACCCTTTTCCCTCTAGCCTAAAGTCTAGCTCCTCTCATTCTACTCTCCTATTAACCTCCCTGGCGTTATGATTATGTCTGGAATTTTGTACCAAAAGCGTTACCATTTTTTTGTATGGAAATTTGGTGTTATGTATTGTAGGCCTGCAATTCTTAGTAATTACTTACTTAAACCTGACCATAGAAGACTCTAGTAGACCTCTCAGATGTGATAAAGTTCGAAACATAAAATCATGAATTATAATCTAATAAATAATATAATTTTATTCAATAATGAAATAAATAATGAAATTTGTCAAACAAAGAAAATTCAATAAACATCCTGGGTGTGGTAAATTTTGAAACATGGGACTGCACATAGACCGACGTCACAATCAGGGCAATGGAACCTGGTTTCCTTTCTGATTTTTTTTCCATTGCCATCTCGCTTTGAGCAGCAAACTACGCACATCCTTGTAGGTGCTGCCTTTTTTGCGGTTGGCGGGATGTAATCCATAAAGTGACGACCAGTCAGGCGTTCTGGGTTGACAACGTCAACAGCACGACGTCCAGATCTGTTCACGGCCACTGATGGCGTTTGGTAGTTCACAAAAATCCGCTCCGCCACCTTCCAGATAAAGTCAGAATGAACAAGAGGCTTGTCACTCTTTCCTCTGTGCAGTATATAGGCATTCCAGAGGCATTGTTCCAGGAGATGCCTGAAGATTTTTTTGTAATATTTTTTTAGTTGTTTCCGCATAGCCGGATAAAATGTCATCGCCTGATCGGCTCTATCGACTCCTCCCATGGTGTTGTTGTAGTCAATCACAAGTTGTGGCTTCATGACTTCTTTCCCACCTCTTGTGTGGACCATAACAGTGGAGGTGTTATGCACTGTACTCATTAGGCACACGTCTTTTTTGTCACGCCAACGCATTGCCATCATCTTTCCTTTCTGCCAGGAAACCATTTCTCCTGTTTTCAGTTTTTTCTTGGCAAACATAGATGGCAGGTCACGTCGGTTGAGCCTAACGGTTCCATATCCATCAGTCTTGTGCTTTATCAGAAACTCGTACAGCTCAGGCGATGTGTAAAAGTTGTCCGTTGTCACACAATACCCCTGATTCAGCAATGGCTCAAGCAGTGTGAGGACTGATGACGTTGCCATCCCATAGCCGCTGTACCTGGGGTTGAATTGTGTTCCTTTACCGGTGTATATGACGGAATTCCATATATAGCCAGTGGCAGACTCGCAGAGCATATAGGATTTTATTCCAAACCGTGCTCTCTTGGATGCGATGTATTGAATCCAGCTGAGGCGTCCCTTGTAAGCCATCAGACTTTCGTCAATGCTGATGTCTCTATCTGGCACATAGGACTGCTGGAAATTTTTTAGGATCATTTGGTATACTTCTCAGATCTTCTAGAGTTTTGGCGCTGGATGTGTGGCTTCGTCAAATTCCTCATTGTTGGTGAAGTGCAAATTCTTCATTATGAGGGAAAATCGGCACTCGGACATGATGGTGCCAAAAAATGGGGTTGCCAGCAATTTATTGGTAGTCCAGTACCATTTCTACAGGGGTTTCCCCACCACCCCAGTAAGAAGTATTAGCCCCAGGAACTTCCAGATGTCCTCTTTAGTCACCGGTTCCCATTTTCTGTTCCTGGAAAACTTGCTACGCAGAGTTGCGGATTGCTGCTCGTTGTAGCGATTTGTCTCCGTGACAATCTTTTCAATGACGTCATCTGTTAGAAATAATTTTAGGTACGCCAAAGGATCATTGTGCTCAACGTCTACCTTCATCCCAGGTGATCCAGTAAAAGGAAATCTTGGCGGCGGTACCTCATCCATACCGCAATCAATTGGGCACCAAGTGCGCACATCACTGAGGTCGGGTGCAGAATTGTCGCTGTCGCCACTTCTCTGGTCAGTGTCAGAGTCAGATGACGAATCTTGCCACGAATCGCTATCGCTCATTTCTGCGAGGGGCTCTGTGTCGCTGCCGCTGTCACTTATCTGATCCAAAACCGCTTTGGAGATGCTAAAGTGACGCTTTGATGCCATGATAAATTTTTTTTTTTTTTTTTATGGGCAGAAAAAGGGCAGGCAGGGCAGTGTATGATGATCAAAGGGCAATACAATGTCAAATCTGAGGTGATACAGTGTAATCTCACAGGATTTCACTGTATCACTCTGTGTGTGTGTCTCCTTTTATCCATAACAAGCATCTCCAATCTTTTTCCCTTCCAAGACCTAAAAGGGGCAATCCACCTGGACCATATTAACCCTTTCCTTTCCTGCTTCCAATAAATCCCCATTTTAAGGAAAAAAGGTTGTGGGAGTGTTTTTTTCATTTTTACCACACTAGCAGCCGAGCAAGCACACACAAGAGGCACTGTTGCTGAGGGGAGCCTGCCATGCTCTAGGCAGCAGCTCATGAGCCGAACCTCAGTGTTATTCAGCACTTTTATTTATCTGTCTGAACGCCTTCATTTATTTTCTTCCTTTTTGCCCATTTTCTTTCTTTTCTTATTTCCCTCTTTCTTTCTTTCTTTCTTTTCTTATTTCCCTCTTTCTTTCTTTCTTTCTTTCTTTCTTTCTCCCTTCCTTTCTTTCCATTTGTCCTTCTCCTTCTTTCTTTTTTCTTTCCTCCATTCCATCTTTCCTTCTTTTCTCCATAAATTTTTTTCCTTCTCCCTTCTGCCTTTTTTTCTATACTACATTCCTTCTTTACTTCTCACATTCCTTCTCTTTCCTTCTTTTAACCTTTCCTCCTTTCTTTCATTCCCACCATTCTCGGTTCCTTGCCTTCTTTCCTTCTCTTCATTCCTTTTTTCTTTCTTTTTAACTTCCCCCCCATTCCTTTCCTTTTTCCTTTTCTTCCTTTCTTCCATCTCTCTTCTTTTGTTACCTTTCTTTCTGTCCATGTTTTTCTTTGTTTACTCAACATTTTCCTTTTTTTTAATCCTTCTTTCTCTTAACTTTCCTCCTCCTTTCTTTCTTTCCTTCCTTTTTTCCTTCCCCACCCTCTTTCACTTTCCTGCTTTCCTTTTTGTTTTCTCCTACCTCCTTTTTTTCCATTTCTTTCCTCATTCTTTCAATTTTCTTTCTTTCTTCCTTTCTTTCCTCCCTTCCCTCTCTTTTTATACCATTTATTTCTCCCTTCCCTTTTTGGCACCCTTTGGGGGGGGGGGGGGGTCTCCATGCCCTGGGAGCTATTTAAAGTGGACCAAAAGTTTAGTAAATTGCTACCCCAAAACCCCCTTCTGGCAAAAAAAACCTATTTGACAGGGCTTAACTCTATGGAAATGTTCTGGAATAACAGGCCAATTCTTTGCTGCCGAACATCATGGGAGTGGCTATCACACACATAAGCATGAGGGTGGTGCTGTGCCAGCAGCAGCCCACACCGAACAGAGAGAGATAAATGCTTTAGAAACACAGGCAGCTTGTGTATTATGTTATATAAACATACAGACTGAATGACCAGCTGCTAGAGAGATTGTGTGTGTAAAGGGAAACCTGCAACAATGTTTCTTTATCACTGTTCACAGCACACTCCGGATTTACCGCACTCCCATTCAGTCTAAAGTGTTTTTTCAGCTGTTCAGCAGAGCAATAGGTCGTCACAGCTGATGGCTTTCTACTAGAAATAAAGGAGGACTGCACTGATATGTGAGGCAATGTTGACTGTGGAACTGGGTTTTTATGTAAGCTATATGTGGAAAGATGGCTGCTGCCATGCAGTTATGCAGCAGAGAATCTGCCTGCTATTCCATAACATCTGCTTGGAGTTAAGCCCTCTCCAATAGTTTATGCCACTGGAAATTGGGATTTAAAAACAGACTGGACTTCCCCCTTAAAGCAGACCAAAACCCACATTTTAAACTAGCAACCCCTGAATTCCCCCCCCACCACCACTACCAATAGTAACTATTTTTACTGCTCCTGCTTCACTCTAATCCCAGATAATGGCGCCTGTTTTAGCTGTAAAGCTCCTCCTCCTCCATTTATTGGCCTGCTGTAATGTCATTGCCACACTTATGCAATGACTGATCACCTGACATCCTACAGAGAGGGACAGCAAAGAAAAAAGTGTTCCAGGACAATTTGATAAGCCAAAATATCCACTTCTAGTATATACCCTAAGAAGAGAGTATCGGCAGGGGCAAGTTCTGTGGGTTTTGGTCCGCTTTAAGCTAGGGATTGCCCTGCTGGCAGCTAAGGGGTTAATTTTCCTGCACAGGAAATGTATCTAGACTGCAGCTTTCCCAAAGCCTTGGCACCGCCATACATTACATAACTGTGTCTCGTCTGTCAGTCAATCACTTTAGTAAAAGATATATATATGTGCAGCCATCAAATATTGATATGAATTTTTAATGCAGTCGCTGAATAAATCAGATTGCAGATGAATCTCCTCCCGTTTACCGTGTTTAAGTTGAGCAGTGGATAGATTAATTTATAGGAAGAGTAATTTAGCAGGTCCCAGGTGCTGCAATGCTCCTGCTGCTCTCTATCAGGCTTCTGGGTCCCTCAAATTCAACAGTGATAGGAGGAGGAGGAGAAAGCAGCCGGGGCCACCTGAAATTGGCTTCCCCATTCGTTATGGATTGCAATTTAGGGGGATGTTACTTTAAGTAAGACACCTTAAACCGGACCTTCAGTATCATTTAATGAAAAAGCGCAAACCCTTAAAAACTATTCTCCAGCATCTAAAATTAATATATTTTATCACTGAGTGTTTGTTTTATCAATGCTTATTTATTCAGCAAAAGGCCGGATTCCCCGATACTTGAACTTGTGTACTCCTGCTTCTCTCTCCCAGCATTTGCTGTTACACTGAAGCTTGTTGCACTAAAGGGACATATTTCTCCGGGCGCTAAAGTGGCCCAAAGTCATTTTTTTTTCTTCTTTGCATTTTCTTAGCTTCCTTTTCATCGTCTTTGCCTTCCTCTTTTTTCTGTGCTCTTTCCTCTTCCTTAGTTTCTCTTCTTCCTCCACCCGTTTGCCCCCCCCTCTTTCTCTCTGCCCTCTGTCTTTCCTGTTCTGCCCTCCTGACCTTCCCCCTGCTCTCCACTTCAGGAAACCCAACAACAGATACTGGTGCATTGTCCTATAAGCATAATGACTATAAAAATTGTTTCGCTAAATATACAGGGTCATACAAATATGAATGTGCTTCAAAAAAGGGCAAAGGCTTTTAGACAGATATGTTCCCTGCATGCTGATATTGTATGCCTGCAGGAAATGCATTTCTTGGCACCTAGATATCATAGTGATGATTACCCTACTTTCTATGTGGCAAATGTTTCAACTAAACAAAGGGGAGTATTGATTGCCATGAAGCGATCAATGAACTTTACCTTGGAGCGCAAAATGTCTGACCCTTAGGGTAGATAACTGATTTTAGTGGTGCACCTGCAAGACACTCAAATTACTCTTGTAAGCCACTATGCACCTAATACTAACTAGAATGTTTTTTTTTAATCACTCCTTAAGCGTCTCTATCAGCTTTCTCTGGGGCGTCTCATTTTATGTGGGGACTTCAATCAAGTGCTATCTCCACACTTAGATAAATATGCCCCCTCTCTGCGCTGCCCTGAAGCCAACTCAGGACAATAACTCAGCTAAAATGTTTCAGACTCTACTTGAACAACACTCCCTAGCGGATGCTTGGCATGAATCTCATTCAATCAGGCATGACTGTACACACTACTCAAGCCCCCATAATCTGTTCTCCCGAATAGACCATATATTATTGCCTACCCTTGGTTACAAATGCTGCAACTGTTCCAATAGCCTGGTCAAATCACAGTTTAGTAACACTCTCGCTTCCGTCTCTAATCGACAGACGAAAATACACCTATTGGAAATTGAATGATCGCATGAGGCCACCTAATTTAATAAGAATCCCAGAAAAAGAAATTGAGAACCCCGTTAGAAGCAGAACTATCCCAAAACCTACTGACACCACTGAGACATTTCAAAAGGACCCCTCCCATATCAATTGAACTGCATTCCAGTAGGCAAAACACATGCTAGACCAATGCTTGACAGATAGGGCAGAGAAGCAACTCTGTCGGACAACTTAATAGAAATTTAAATAGTATCACCGTAACAATAAAGTGGGTCCTGTTTTAGCAGGAAGACTGAAGGGAGACCATAAACCTATATTACTAAAAATACAGAGGCCACTCTCTCAAGCTTAAAATAGTGGAAACCTTCAGAAAACACTTGGCTGAGCTTTACCAGTTCACAGGCACTTTGAACGTGTCCAGTAGACACACTTTGAAAAGAGGTTCCCCTTCCTGCCCTACTGGCGCATGCCAGAAAGTTGCTGGATGCAGAAATCTCGGTAGAAGAGGTTTTACCAATCATCAAGCAACTGAAAATAAATAAGTAGCCAGGCCCTGATGGGTTTACTGCTTTGTATTATAAGAAACTTGCTCCTTTTCTGTTTCCTTGCTCACAGCAGCCTTCAACGCTTTACTAAAGGGAAAGCACTGACCTTGACGGCTGCCTTGGTTACTGTTAGGGCACTCCAAGAGATGCAAGACTAAAAAAGGGGTTCTAGCTTATATGGAGTGCACTGGAGTTTTTTTTTTACTACTTCAGTAAGTTACATTTGTTACTTGGTCAATGTATTTGTGTTTTAGATGAATGGGGGGCCCCAAGAAGGATTGTTTCTGTGGGTCCAAGGTGCTCCAGTTCGACCCTAAGTATGAATAAAAGGCAGATGCCTGTTCAGCTCATCACTGCTAACAAACGATCTATCACCATTTAATATTTCTGTAAAACGGTTCCAAGTAGAAAATGTATTATTCTGTATTATTTTTATTCATATGCAATGTCACTAATCTTCTAGATACATAAGTGCTGTTCAATGAATTTCACAAGTTGCCACTGTAAGAATGTAGATGGATTTGGACAAACGCCCCTACAGAGCCTGAGTGTAATGAGGTCTGTCAGTTAGATAGCGGTCAAGGCTAGACATCTCCCGGGGATAATAGGATGCTGTACGTGCTGATCGTAAAAGGATTAATGATAATGAAGCTGATAAACTGAGCTTGTGGAGATCTGCACATTTTAAAATCGAGAAGAATGTTAAACCAAAAAACAAAATACTTATATAACACTTTCATTTTTTTCATCTTTGAACAAGGACTTTTTGGTGATTTTTTCACTGGAAGTGTGATCCGTCGTATGTACAGGACAACAGGTAGATGTATCGCCTCTGCTCTCTATTTTAGAATACACTGCAAAGTATCAGTTCCCCTGGCTTAGCATCAGTATCAGTTCAGTAGCAGATAGTTATAGGGTCAAATACTTTATTTAAAGGGACTGCTCAGGCAAAGGGTTAAACCGGAACTTCACTCTAAATATGAGTCTATCTTGTATGATTCCCCCAGCCTGTGCATCCAGATTTCTCACATTAAAAATCACCCTACCTGCATCTACAGCATTTTATGAGCTTTTAAATATCCAAGATGGTGGCCCATAGAGTCTCAGACTGCTTGCAGACAGGAAGTGTCTTCTGACTATGGCCCTTATTCATCAAGCGATAGCGCCAGGTAGTGTCTGACGAGCGCCAGGTAGCGGCAGCTAACGGCGACTACCGACTCAAGTACGCCCGGCGGCGGTCACAATGACGCATTTATCAAGCTAAATGAGGCTAGCGCCGGCGAGAGCGACGGCTAGCGCGGCATTCATCATGAAGCCGGCTGGCCCGAACAGCGCCGCTGCAAATTCCTTCACAGCGACACGTATTACCTGGCGCTACCTGCCGCTCTCCCATACATTTCAATGGCAGACGCTGCAATGATTGTTTTTAGTGGTTTTTGGGGTTTTTTCTTTGGTCCACAATTCAACACATGTTTATATTGATATGTTTTATTAATCTGGCTGGTTATTTTTATGTATTTGAAGTTTTTATTATTTTTCACAATGTAATGTTGTGAGTGACATGGGAATTGCATCTCCTCCACCCAAACTCATTGGCATCAAAATCGCTTGTTTTCCACACAAACGGGGCTTGTAAAGCTATTTTGTAGCCTGTCAGGTTGGGCGGTCACGTTCGCTCTTCGAAATTGTCAGCGCCCAAGCTATTCGGCAGCCCTGTCCTTGATGAATCTGTGTTGGTCAGTGTTTGTGCAGTCGCTGTTTTAATTCGCTATGTGGCGGCGCGAGCGTCGCTGTGCCTCGCTGCGCTGCGTTGTGCGGCGCTGTGCTGTTCATACATGTGCCCTTCTGCCATTTGCAAGGAATTCACTTCCCGCGACCCCAGTCGTTGTTAATGAATACACTGTAGTTGTGAGCGTGCCTGCCCACATATTGCAGGATTAACATTCAGTCGTACCAGCTCATAACAACCCATTATGCATTCTCATGTGTGCCACATTTTCAGGTAGTTGTCTACTTTGATTGTGTGATGACTTTTTGAATGAATCAGATTTGTATATGTAAGGCCCACGGTGTATGCTTTAGAAGGACCTATGCATTACAGTATGTAGAATCCCCTGCTAAATCAAGCTAATAATTCGTGGCGCCTTTTGCCCTAGCTTGTTTTGCTGCGTCATTTTAATGTATTTCCGCCACTTAGCGTGTACATAGCTGATATTAGCTTGTCCCTGTTGCGCGCATGTTTGCTTTTGAATTTGGATGCACAGTTGCTTGCGTCATATCCGGTTCCGGGATCCTCCTTTGCGTTTCAACGCCACCTTAAGGTAAAACTGTCTAGCGCTTATGCCAATAGCTTGTTTGGCAGCGTCATTTTAATGTATTTCCGCCACTTAGCTTGCACATAGCTGATATTAGCTTGGCCCTGTTGCGCGCATGTTTGTGTTTGAATTTTGAAGCACAGTTGCTAGCGTCATATCCGGTTCCGGGATCCTCCTTTGCGTTTCAACGCCACCTTAAGGTAAAACTGTCTAGCGCTTATGCCAATAGCTTGTTTTCAAGCGTCATTTTAGTTTTTCCGCCACTTAGCTTGCACATAGCTGCGAATAGCTTGTTGCTGGTGCGCGGAGCGTTTTTTTTTTTTTAACTTTTTCCCAATGTCGCTTGGGTCATTTCCGGTTCCTGTTTCCTCCTTAGCGTTTCCAATATGATGCCCAGAAGGAGAGTCATGCGCCTCCCCAGCTCCTCCTCAGACTCCGACCCCACCACCCCTCCCCCACCTCCCCAACCTACCTCACCTTCCTCAAGCACCACCCCTCCCACCCCTTCCCCTCCTGGGCCTATTAAGGCCAAGCGCACCCGGGTGGATAGTAGAGTCAATGGCCAGGTGGTAAAAGTGAGTATTTTTTGGTTTGTCTTTTTAGCTTAAAAGTGTCAGAACACACAGGGGGGATTGGTTATGACAAATTTTGCTTTTAATAACAAATTTGAGCAATCCCCGTGGGGCATCCCCATTGTGGATGTCCTGCTGGGATGCCCCCCTGGAGGGCCCTAAATATTACCTCAGTTCCGTCCCATCTGTGCATGCGTTAGCTGCGGATGCCTATTGCGCTTACCTCTAGCAGGGTGTACCCCTGCGCCAGACATATTGTAATTTTGGGTGCAGGCGCACTCCCTGTTAGAGTCAAACGCCACATGCCTACTTTGCCGTGCAGACCCAGCTGAGCTGGTATGCACGTCCCAACGGCCTTGTATGCGCATGCCACAGCGGCGCCGAGCCCTGTGTTTTGCTGGGGGAGTGACGTGGGAGTGTCCTCAGTGGTGTATTTGTGGCCTTCCAAGGGGGTTGCAGACAGCGGACCACCCACAATTGGTGTGGCCCACCAAAGTGCACACAAACCCAGAATAGTCATAATCCTGGGTGTGGGTCCACTTTGATGTGGTCTATGTATAACTGTTTATGACTGTTTTCTGATGTCATGTATTTATGTTATTTTGTTTGTTCTTTTTTCATAGGACTTCTGCCTCGCCGAATATGACTATGCCCGTGGAGGCAAAAAACGCATAGCCATGGAGGTGAAGGCCACAGTGTCCCGGCGCTTCCAGACCGAGCTCACCATCCGCTCAATACAACAAAAGTGGTCCGATTTCAAGCGCCGGGACCCTGAAGGCGTGTACTGCCTATATGATGCCTACGCATCAGGTAAGTTAAAGCTTATGTTATGTTTCGCCTTTGTGCAGAATCATCTGCTAAGCTCTGTCCATTTGTGCTCTTTAGATTAATTCTTTTCTTTCACCCCCTCCACACAGATAAGCGTCCTCCCCTGGGGAAACGTGGGAAGGGATTCCTCCCCCGAACCAGGCAGGCGGACTCGGGGGAGTCATCGGGGGAGGGTCCCTCCCGCGGGTCCTATTTAGAGGACCCAGGGGAGGAAGGGGATGACGCCCCAGAGGAGTGTGCTGCTGGGGGGCTGGCTGGATCAAGCCTCAGCTCCTCACACTCTGAGTGTGAGGAATCTCACCAGGCAAGGGGCCACTCTCAAGCAGGGAGTGAGAGGGAGGAGGGTGGCCCTTTGCCTGGTGGATCTTCCGACCAGAGTGTGAGGAGCCGAGGCTCCCCGCCTCCTCCTCAGAGCCCTCCCTGGGCTTCAAGTGGCGCTTCATCCCCTGGTGAGTGTACATTTTTTAATTGTTAGTCTGTGACAGGTTTCATCTTGCAATGTGTCCTTAGCCCTTGCCATTCCTCTCTAATTTGCAGGGCATCATATAGGCGGCACCTCCATGGCATTTTGGCGTAGGATTCTCCACGGGCATAGTCATGGTAAGTGTTTTTGGTTACCCATCACATTCCCAATGTTATTACATTCATTCAAGTGTACCCAAAAACATTGATGGTGCTCGGTTTCTGGAAGCTTCCAGGACCAATCACATCCCTCACCCAGGGCCCCCCCCACCCCAAAAAAACCACAAAACTCCTTACCTCTTTGGGGGTTGGCAAAGCCACCGTCCAAGCCTCCTGTGTGACACTGTAGATGTGTGTGCGCCTGCGCTCTTTTTCAAAATGGCCTGCGCGTCCGCACACACTCGAGGAGTGATGTGTGGAAGGCAGCGGGCGCGGAGTAAGTTGGCTCATGCAAATTGTGTGGCTCGGCCAAAGTGGACCCAAACCAAGATTAGCAGCAATCCTGTGTATAGGCCCACTTGTAACAGACACATGTTTCCTGGTCCATTGTCACAGCTGGTTTGATAAGGTACCCTAACCTCACAAACCCCACTACAGTGCTAGCCAACTGTCAACCACCCCTATGTTTCTGCCAACACCATGATGGGTGTTCGCATTTCTTTTCTTGGGTTAAGTTGTTCCCGCTCCAACATGTGGGCCACTATTAACATTAGCCAAACAACTGCAAAAGATTCCTTTAAATAGCACTGTCTATGTTATTTGCACATTCTCTTTAGGGATACATGTGTGAAGCCTTACAAATTGACATTAACTCATGGTCCAGGAAATATGCTAATTTAGGTCAACCTGTATGTAACCATGCAAGCCTTTGCATTTTCAGACTCAATAACCAGATGGATGTCAAATAGTCATGTGTCATTTGCCCCCTAATTGTGTTTTTGTCTTTTGCTTTATGTTGACAGATGTTGCGACGCAGACGGAGCCAGAGACCCTCCTCCCCACCCCAGCTCCAGGGACGGCCAGCAGCATGGGCCCCCGCCACAGCTGCGATGGTGAGTACATCCCACTTCATATTCCTAAAGACTTGTGAAACCTATGTCTTCTAGTCACATCTGCAGCCAATTTAAATTTACCTATGTGTTAATTTCACACACATCTCGATTCAATGTGTTTGCACAATAATCCAACATGCCTGTTTGCATGCTTGATTGTTGGCTCACATCCTTCATTAGGCCCCATAGAGACTATTTTTGCGTTAGACACAACCAAATGGGCCCGATTAGGTCTGGACCTGTAACATTATAGGGTAAACTCGTGGACTCGTTCGGACTTAGGCCCTGATGTTTGGCTGTTACTAAACACAAAAATGGACACACAGGGAATTAGACCTTCTTTGCTTCCCAAGAGTTAAACTGGAACAACAACCAGGATTTTGACTTTCATGGGTGTTGTTCCACTACGGTGGGGCACCCCTGATTGGCACCGCTGTGTGACAACCCCCTGAACTCACTTTGACTCCAACAAACGTACAAGCCATTGCAAATTGCCTCCTCCTCCGCCTCCCCCGCGCCCCTTTTTACGGGCGCGAGCCTGCGCCGGCAATTCACAGACGGCCGGCGCAGGCACGCACACGTCTAGAGGGGCACCAGGGAGGGCCCAGCGGCACTGCCACACAGAAACTGAGGTAGGTATTTTGGGGTTTGGGGGGGGGTTTCACACCCAGGGACATCCCGATCTTGGATGTCCCGCGGGGAGGGAGGTGATGGGGCAGGGAATCTGATAGATTCCCGGGCCGATCACCCGTGGGTGTTGGTACACTTTAAGCGAAAATGTATGCTTGGGATGTGTTGTTCACATTCCTGCCAGTCAATAGTACTCATATAATGTTAACCAATAAGCACACAGTGGTCAACAATGTTAATGTGAGTGTCACCTAATTGGACACACTGACATTACATTGCTACATCTGTGTCTGTTGAGGTCACTGCCAAATTATTAATAAATTGTTGTTTCTACATTTCTACAGCTTGTGAAAACCAGCATCGCAGACTGTGGCGGGAGATCCGGCTCCTGAAGCTGATGCTGCTGGCCAGGAAGAGGCGCCGACGGCGTCGTTAGGGTGGGGGGAAGGCTGGGCTCTTGATGGCCGTTGTTGGCCAAGGTTGGCCATGTTGGCCATGGTTTGGAATAAAAATTTTTTGATTCACATCATTACAGTGTGTTGCATTGCAAAGCATAGTTTAACTGTCTCCCAAACCATTTGTGGGTCAATGTAGCCATACCTTGGGAGCCATTTCAGGTGTTAACCATAGTAAGCTATGGTCTCCAATGTGTGGGCTAAATTGACCAATACATTGACATATGTAGATCCAGATACTCATCCCTGACTGTGTTATTAGCGAGGTCTTAGGAAACACACAATTTAGAGGTTGGTGAAGCAAATATATTTACATAACCAAAAAGATACAAAATTAATATTCTTGGCTGGGTGGCCGGGGAGGTTGGGAGTCATTGCTAGGGGCGGTGTTGGGGGACAACAGTGCAGTAAAAAATATAGACTGCTGTTGTATGAGCTGTTGTAGCAACAACAAAGTTTGGTCCTGCCGCTGGAGACATTCTGCCTGGCGCTGTATTGCTTCTTCCTGGCGCTGTACAGATTGCTCAATTACATTTGCCAGCCGACCAAGTTCCTGGTTCTGGAGTTGGTTTTGGAGTAACTGGTCCATCTGGCGCTGCAGGGCCTCATTTTGTTGCTGACACCTCAGCACCTGATTTTCCAACGCCGCAATGCGCTCATTAGTTCCATCACGCGGCTGTTGGCGACTGTAGTCCTCCAGCATCCGGACCCCTAGCTCGTAGAAATCGGCACTGGTTGGTGCCACACCTCCTCTTGCTGTGGTTTGAGGCTAAACAAATAGTAAACCACATTTTAGTCAAACAGAACCAATGCAGTTATGCCCCTCAAAATAATTCCCATAAACAGTCACTATACAACTTACCCTTGTCTGAGCCTCGGAAGCTTGGCCACATGGGACTTGGGAAGAGGTCCCAGCTTGGGGTTCTGGTTCCGCCTCCTGCCAAAACAACAATGAAAGGAAATGTGACATGTTGCTTCTTCCACTACCCACGAAGAGGCCAATGTGGTTCTAGGTCGTCTACATCAGCCATGTTACCTGCGTGTCCTCCGGCACAGGTAGGCTCGAGGTTTCGCTGCCAGAGAGTGGCAATTCAACATCCGAGATGTCCGGCAAGTTGGCATATGCTAAACAGGAAAATCAGGTTAGTAGGTCTGTGGGCCAAACTCTAATGTAACCTGGTTAGGCTATCGAGGCCATACCTCTAAAAAGTGCCAAAATACACACTAGACCAAAGGTCTCTGTTAAACTCAGATTGTTAACATGTATGTTACAGGACTAAGACGCACTAATTTATGCTAATCACATCAGAAACATTGCTTAAATTAAACATACCCGCAATCTCCCAGATGTCTGTAGTGGGGTCCTCACTCGAGCTTGGACCTTGAAAATACATGTGGACACACAAGTTGCCAGAAGCAAGTGCCACAAAAGTAGAGCCAAAATACAGACTAGAGCAAGGCAAAACCACTTACCCTCATCTCTGGCAGCCGGAACTTGAGGGGCCCTTTCTGGACAGCCACTTCCGATATTCGGGTCAACTAAAAAAAACAAGGAATGTCTCTAAATAATCAGCAAACTACTACGGGGAATGTTTGGCTAAAAAGATGTCCGCCAAAATACATTGCTATCACTCAAATAACTAATAGACTGACCCTGGGGAGGCAACCAGCACTCCCAAGAGGCATCTTCAAGTTTACCAAGCAAACATGTAGCTTAGTAGACTAACCAAAATGAACCAGTGTAACATAAACAGCATAAAGGATACATTATGTATTGCTCTACACACCAACAGGGTCCTGTTGACCGGCAACATCGGAAGTGGGGTCCAAAGATGAACCAGTCACTTGGCCTACCAAGAAAAAAGAGGAATGAGACACATGCACTTGAGTAAAAGTGGATCAAGCAAGGTGAACACATGCACTTACCGACATCCAAAGAGTAGGTGGGATCCGGAGGAGATGCTGGGGCCAAGGGCATGGGAGCTAGGCAAAAATAAACCCAACATTGAGCCATAGTTAATGTGCGTGCCAAAATACAACATGCATTAAGGTGTGTGAGCAGCTCTTTCACTAATATTCACTAATCAAGGCCAGTGTTGCTCCCACATTGATATGCCGATATATGGCTACACATCTCTGGCGTCCTACATATCTACACATGTTAGGGCCTTGTTAGTTAGTTGCTGTGAGTGTTACAGTGGGCGTGCAATTAGGCCGCAGGCACATATTATTAATACTCAACAGGGCAAAACTTGATTTTTTGAGCTGCTCCCACACCCATTTGTTCACAAAACAACCAGCAACCAAATTAGGGGTAAATACCTTCAATGGCAGACTGGGGTAGCCTTGAGGTTGCTGGAAGGGCAGGAGCTTGGGTGTCCTGAGGCACATCCCGGACAGCAGCATGTGCACCTATGCATAAAGCAACAGACAGAAAAGTTACAAATGTTTGAGCTCTAATGTAATACTTCACAGGTCCTACTGTTAGTTGGTCAGAATGTAAAAATGCAAATCACATACATTAACATTAGGTTATTATAAAAGCCAGAAAATATGTACCTTCAGTCCAACCGGTGGTGTCATCCCCAGGATCCACACCCTGCAGCCGAGCCAGTGGTATTTTGGCCTTCAGCATCTCCTCATACGGCCTGTAGGTACTCTTTGGAGCCTGGATGAACCCACTGTCCACATCAAGATCGTGATTCATCTTTTTCATAAGGGCCCCTCGCAAAGTGTAGAAGCGTTTCCTGCAGGATGGGCCACTACGTGGGTGTTGAGCTGTGCTACTAAGCTCCACACCAATGGCATCCCACAGTTTGCTTCTTTCTTGTTTGCCTATGGACTTGCTTTGGGAGCCAAATATCAGCTCCCATTTAGCAAGTGTAAGGCGCACAAGATGATTATTCTCAGCCAAATTAAATTCAGGCTCCCTCTTGGCACCTGGGCGCTTAGCCTGGGGTGCTGCCCCACCTTCAGGATGTGCCCTTTTCCGTAAGGGAGGTCTGCGCACAGCACCCACCAAACTCCTACTCGGGCCTGCTGTGGCCGGCAGATGTCCTGAATTTGGCTCCATCCTGTAGCTGCACACACACACAAATACACACCCAACAAGCACGCATGCAGACTACAGAATGGCATCGCAATCTCTTAGGCTTGGCCAGGTTTTATGTGCTCTAACAGCCAATCCAAAAGCAGCCCACTTAATTGATTCACACATACAGCCCAGTTCCTTCTAGGCACACCTCCACTGCACTGACAGAAGCATGTGTGTTAGCCAATTAACTCATTACAGACCTCATTAAACAAACAACACACACCCAAATCCAACAATGGACTGATGTATCTCAAACCCTTGTGACATGTGGTTAGCCTAACGGCTATTTAAAAAAACAGCAGCTTCCCTTTCATTGGTCCACCCCTGATTTTTGGGCCATGTCCGTTAATGCACGCAAGTTACGGCTCAAGTACGCTAGTAGCGCTACTAGCGTGCGCGTGCGCACTCTGTTTTACGCACACCTGGGTCGGCTAATTGGCGCCCGGAAATAGCAGAGCGACGCAAAAGGCGGCAAAGCGGACCTGTCACTTTTGAAAATGAAGTATAAAAGGAAGGAATGTTCTAGCTTCTGCTATTCTTACACTGTGGCAAAGGCTGTGGTGTGGTGCTGTGCTCGCTTCCCTTAGCTCATTTGAGCCTCTGTCTGGTTTCTGTCCTCACTCTCTGTGGCTTGTTGGGTGATTTCTGACATCAGTGCTGTTTCTTTAGGAGCTTGGTTTTGGTGGCATCTGCAAATATTGTGTAGCATACAGCAAGTGAGGCTTGATTTTGGGGCCTTTTGTGGGCTGTGCAGCAACTCCCCTCTTGGTTGTGCCTAACTTAGAAAGCTGGTTTTCAGCAGGCTGGTGGTTTGGACCACTATAGTTCTGGTTTTGTGGTGAGCTGCATTGTAGCGGGTGTGTGTGGAGTGTGATTGTTTGTGTGTGTGTTGTGTGTTAGTGGTTTTTTTTGTTTATTTTTGTTTTTGTATATATCTTTAGTGTGTGTGATGGATAAGAGGGTGATGTATGGTGTCTGGGTGGATGGATGTATGTGTATGCTGAAAGAGCAGGAGGAAAGGGAGCGGGGTGTTGTGAGGCTTAGGGCACCCCGCTCCTTTGCAATCCGCCTTTCAGTATGGGACTTAAGTGACGAGCAGATCAGGAGCCGCTTCCGTCTGAATCGTGCTGCACTACAGTCCCTATATGATCAGATTAAGACCAAAATCGAGCCATCCACCAAACGCACTCATTCCATTCCAGGCATAGTACGCCTGTGTGCCACTCTGAATATTTTGGCACGAGGGACCTTCCAGGCAACCTCAGCCCTCCTCAGCGGGATAAGCCAGGCTACTATGAGCCGCATACTAATCCAGGTAGTTCTGGCAATTTGTGATTTAATCAAAATTTACATCAGGTTTCCTGAGGATGAGGAAGAGGTTGCCAAAATAAAACATGCTTTCTATCTGATGGGAGGGATCCCGAATGTGCTAGGGTGCGTTGATGGTACACATATCCCTTTCCGCCCTCCCCGTGCACAGGAGCTGTCCTACAGAAACCGGAAACAATTCCATTCAATTAATGTGATGGTGGTCTGTGACCCAGACATGAGGCTGCGGGCGGTGAGATCAGGGTTCCCCGGCTCATGCCACGATTCTTACGTCTTGCAGCGGACAGTCCTGTGCCGGAAGTTTGATAACAACGAAATGCCAGCTGGCTGGCTACTGGGTAATAAATTAACCATGTCAATGTATTTTGCAAATATGTGGCCTAGTAAGCCAATTTTAACCAAACTACCACCAAAAAACATGTACTAGTACTAATTGCTGTCTCTCTCCTTGTGTTTTTTCTACAGCGGACAAGGGATATGGGCAGAGAACGTGGGTCATGACTCCGGTCAGGAACCCACGGACCTCTGCCCATGAACGCTACAATGCAGCGCATCGCAAGACCAGAAGCATTGTGGAAAGAACCATCGGCCTGCTGAAAGCACGCTTTCTCTGTTTGGCCCGGCCAGGAGGAGAGATGCTCTACAGCCCACAGAAGGTCTCCAAAATCATCCTTGCCTGCTGTGTGTTACACAATATCTGTATATCCCACCGAATCCAAGCCCCCGAGGAGACAGCACTGGTGCCAGAAATCCCCAACATGCCCGCAGCAAGAAGTGAGGACACCCAGACTGGCGATGAGCTAAGGGAAAGGATGATCACTTCTTTTTTTGCGGTAAACTAACTAACCTTCACTCTAATGCAAGTACTGCACTACTGGCTAAATGTATTAGAACTAACATCAAAAAGAGCCCAAAAACACACTAAGGGGGGTGTAAGATGACCCAAACCACTCTAAGGGGGGTGTTAAGATGAACAAAACCACTCTAAGGGGGGTGTAAGATGAACAAAACCACTCTAAGGGGGGTGTTAAGATGACCCAAACCACTCTAAGGGGGGTGTAAGATGACCCAAACCACTCTAAGGGGGGTGTGAAGATGACCAAAACCACTCTAAGGGGGGTGTTAAGATGACCAAATCCACTCTAAGGGGGGTGTAAGATGACCCAAACCACTCTAAGGGGGGTGTTAAGATGACCCAAACCACTCTAAGGGGGGTGTAAGATGACCCAAACCACTCTAAGGGGGGTGTGAAGATGACCAAAACCACTCTAAGGGGGGTGTTAAGATGACCAAATCCACTCTAAGGGGGGTGTAAGATGACCCAAACCACTCTAAGGGGGGTGTTAAGATGACCCAAACCACTCTAAGGGGGGTGTGAAGATGACCAAAACCACTCTAAGGGGGGTGTAAGATGACCCAAACCACTCTAAGGGGGGTGTGAAGATGACCAAAACCACTCTAAGGGGGGTGTTAAGATGACCAAATCCACTCTAAGGGGGGTGTGAAGATGACCCAAACCACTCTAAGGGGGGTGTTAAGATGACCAAATCCACTCTAAGGGGGGTGTAAGATGACCCAAACCACTCTAAGGGGGGTGTTAAGATGACCCAAACCACTCTAAGGGGGGTGTTAAGATGACCAAAACCACTCTAAGGGGGGTGTTAAGATGACCCAAACCACTCTAAGGGGGGGGTGTAAGACGCCAATGTTGGTTATCAAGTAATGCATTTTTGTATTTGCTACAACTATACTACTTTAAAGATCTATACTAACTGCACTTTTCTTATTTTTTCAGGCACAAACACGGGCACCGTGATCAATATTTAGGACTTTCCCAACTTTATTTTACTTTACTTTGCTTTTTCCTTTCTGTTTGAATTTTACTTTACCATTTCTCTTGTGTTCATTTTTAATTTTATGTAGATTTGAATAAAAAATCTACTATATATAGATACATGTGGCTATGTGTTTAATTCTGGTGAACGTTTCCTTGGCATTCTACTTCCTATTGTAAATTTATTTTTCTTGCTGATTTATGTTTTTATTTCCCTTTTCCATTTTCCTTTTATTTATCTGTTCTTTTTTTTATTTCTTTTTCTATTTTCCTTTCTCATTTCTGTTTTTCTTTTTTCTATTTTCCTTTCTCATTTCTGTTTTTCTTTTCTTTTTCTATTTTCCTTTCTCATTTCTGTTTTTCTTTTCTTTTTCTATTTTCTTTTCTCATTTCTGTTTTTCTTTTTTCTAATTTCCTTTCTCATTTCTGTTTTTCTTTTCTTTTTCTATTTTCCTTTCTCATTTCTGTTTTTCTTTTTTCTATTTTCCTTTCTCATTTCTGTTTTTCTTTTCTTTTTCTAATTTCCTTTCTCATTTCTGTTTTTCTTTTCTTTTTCTATTTTCCTTTCTCATTTCTGTTTTTCTTTTTTCTATTTTCCTTTCTCATTTCTGTTTTTCTTTTCTTTTTCTATTTTCCTTTCTCATTTCTGTTTTTCTTTTTTCTATTTTCCTTTCTCATTTCTGTTTTTCTTTTCTTTTTCTATTTTCCTTTCTCATTTCTGTTTTTCTTTTCTTTTTCTATTTTCCATTTCTTTCTCTGTTCTGTTTTTATTTTCATTTTCTTTCTCATTGGTGGTTTAATTGTATTTCCTTTTTATTTAACAAATAAAAAAAAAAAAAAAATTGTGGCTATGTGTTTAATTCTGTTTTATTTTGCATTTAGATTCTAATATCTGGTTGAATTTAATTTCCTTTTCAACACAAAATAAAAACTCTTTAATTTTTTAACAAATGTGGCAATGTGTTTTATTCAGAAGGTACTGGATGGCCAGGACACAGCAAAGCTAACAGGCGCTGTGTAGAATAGTGTGGTCACACTGACTGACAGCGCCTACAAAGCTGAGGGCCAACATCATATTCAGCAATGTAGGCGTTGTTCGCAACAACGCCAGGTAGCGACTGAGGAGGCCTGCTATAGCGAATCGCTACCGCCCGCGGCTGACGCTAGCGGCGCTCATAGCGCCATACTTCAGTCGCTCATCTGTCGCTACCTGGCGCTATTGATGAATCGGCCTCTATGTTGTTCTGCATTATGGGATTGCTGTCCTTTTCCTGACCCCAGCTTTGCTCTGTCTGTGCAAAGCACACCTATAACACTGTCCCCCTGCAATTGCCCGCTCCTCCTCTCCTCAGTATGTGATACTTCTGAGGCAAGATGGCTGCGCCCGTATCCTGGAGTCCTGAGCAGAGTTGCAGCCCAGAAGAAAAAATAATATGTAAGTGGCTTAAAATTTAAAATATATTAATTTTAAATGCTGAGGAATTGTTTTTTTAAGGATTTGGGCTTTTCATTAAATGGTGCTGAAGGTACAGTTTAACTCAGAGTGCCCCTATTTTATGTGACAAAATACCAACTGAGGTCACTGTCACCAGAACAGAACCCTGCCACCAGCTCTGTTTAAGACAGACAGCTCATTGTGGCAAATTAATCTGAACCAAAACCTGTTGCAGAGTGTGAGTGCTGGGTGCAGCGTCAAATCCAGACATTTGTCGTGTAACAAGAACTGGCTTCACTGGAACATGCGTGCAGTAAATGAAGGTCACCTTACATGGTGCACAGTAAAAAGTCACAGAGAATGCACAATAGAGACTACACATAGATATATGTAATAGCGCCATCTACTGTCAGAAATGGTAACTTATAAACCTAGCAATATAGATGCAGATCACATACAGAGACAAGCTGTAAGCTGTTGCACAGTATCTCCAACACGATGCTTAAAGGGACCAACAACCCATCTGCCTGCTTCATTGCTGCCGCCCTACAAAGACACCACACCTAGAGCTCCCCAAGTACCACTTTCCCCAGCCCGGTCCCTGCTCCCCTAATTCCACCAGCCTAATCCTTCTCTTTTCTATATACAGGGAGACCACCCATCCCCAGAAACCACCCTGTCCCCCAGACCTAGCAGTGGACCCTGCTAATCCCCTACCAGATTGGCACTGGAGGAAGGAATCAATTGTACTCTGCCAAAAGTAAGTATGAAGACACCAGAGCTTTTTTGTTGCCTGGACAGTTCCTTTTTTTACAGGAATTTAATGAAAGTTATCATATAATTAGTGGAGGGTACTGGTCAGTAAGTGTCAGGACACATGTGCAGTGATGGCACAGATGCATAACCATAGAGGCAGGCATTTGTGCTAAATTCTGCTTTAATCTGAATTTAAGCAGCAACGCTAGTCATAAATACAAACTAACAACAGGCCCTCCTCACCTGCATCATTACATAGTTACATAGTAAAAGAAAAGACATATGTACATCATCAACCAAGGGACAGATTTGAAGATTATTTTTTATTATTATTATTTATTTTTTTACAGATAACATTTTGTTCAAAAAATAACCTCATTTTTGAAGCTGTAAGCTGTTGGTGCTGTAACAAGATTCTGTTGGAGGATATTCCACAGATTTATAGTTCTTCTAGAAAAGAAGGATTGACGCCTTTGAAGAAATATCTTTGTCCCTAGACTGATGAAATTTACACTTGTCTTTTGAGGGGATTTTACATGAAGTTTTTGGGAGAGAGAGAGAGAGAGAGAGAGGGAGAGAGAGAGGGAGAGAGAGAGAGAAAGAGAGAGAGAGAGAAAGAGAGAGAGAGAAAGAGCGAGAGAGAGAGAAGCCACCTTAAGGAGAGACCCAAATGAGGATTAATATAAAGGAGAACAAAAAGCCCCCTATTTAAGGTAAAGAGCACTTTACTAAAACAGAAAGTATTTACTTGGCACATACTGACCAAGAACATTGGTGTATTTAGATTATTCTTGGTAAGTAGGTGGGCCCATGCAATGATCTCTTTTTGTGTCAGTACTATCCCAAGTGCATATAAACCCACTGAATATGCAATGTTTGGATAGACAACAAAATTACCCAGAAAGGTACCACCAAAACCCCCAAAACCAATAATGCTACACAGCAAAATACCAATGTCATTCTATCAATCTGATTTGTTGACACAAAAACATTTTGTATTATACTTGATTGTTGTGGATTGTTCATTCATCTATGTTTGTCACAGTTTTTTCTATTTCTCATTTTTTGGGATAACCTACAGCATATATTGGCACATTTTTGAACCTTCAAGGCAGGGCATGTGCTTGTTGGGAGAGTCCACATTTGCAAGTTTTGTGGAACCTTCGGGGTACTAGCACTTTAGGGTAATTAGGGCTACTTGACATAAAAGTATGTTCAGTGGACGCACGCGTGACAGACCGGAGAGTAAGCAAAACACCAGTGAACACAGACTTTTGTAATGTATTTTGTTAGGTTTGTGCCAGAATTAGCCCACAAAAGTCATAGGTATTTACATTGAAAGGTGGTTTGGAGAATGTCGGCGAACTTCCGTGACAGAATTCTTGAGCAAAAAACATGAAATCTTGCTAAAAACACACTTTTATAGATTCCTATGGGGCTCGCCACTTAAAGGTGGTGAATGCAAAAGAATTCACCAGCATTCACCGAGCCAAACTTATATATAATTGTTGGATAATCAATTAGATTTTTGGATTATTGTTTTACTATTTACTTGTAATGTATTCAATTTTAGCACCATTTTGTGCATGTGTGCATGTGTGAATATCTGTTATTCTACATTACTGGGGTATCCCGCTCTTGACCCCTGATTTTTAGTGTTTTTAAGTGTGTGTATGTCTGTTGTATTGTCAACAAATCGTAATAATAAAATTAGCTTGGTGTTTTTATAACTGTGTAGCATTATTGGTTTTGTTCCTTTCTGGGTACTCATTTTGTTGTGTGCATGGGTTAGTCCCCTACCAGTTAGGTTATGCATTAGGTTGTGCAACACATTTTGTATGTCTGTATATGGCTTTTATGTACACAGCCATCACTTTCTACTTCTGAACACATGTCTCACGCTTGTTGCCCCAACCACTGCATGCTCAATAGTGTTCTGAGCATTTGGCATAGCATAGAGGCAAAAAAAGATGATTTGCATTGCTCCACCTACCTAGAATAGATTTGGTCTGTAACTTTTGACTGTATGTGCCAAGTAAATAATGTCTCTGTTCGGAAATTGTTCTTTTTTTTTTCAACCTTCAGCATGTGGCTTCATATGACAAATTTGGAAAGAAGAGTTGACAGTAGGGCGAACCCAACCGCAAAGTTTGGGTTCTTACTGAACTTTTCGAGTGTGGGTTCCAAAACCCAAACACGGACTTCAGACAGAAAAAGCTTGATTTCAATGGGGACTGGGTTCCCATTTATTCAAAGTTTGTCTGAACTTCCCAGACCCGAACTTTGGGGTTCACCCATCCCTAGTTGTCAGAAACGGTTAGTAAATTCAACTTAAAATATCGTCACTAAAAGGACGCTTCTGCAATTGCCAAAATGTATAAATTATGGATAGTAGACTGGCAAAGCTGTAAAGGAGCTCTGAAATATAATTAGTAAGAGAGGCTCTTCTTTCATGTCTTGAGATCAAGACTAGTATTCTATGCAGTATAATGGCCTTGGTCAAATTAAGAATTAAAAAAAAATCAAAGGAAGTGCTCTACTTTAGATCCATAAAAGGAACCAGCATTGTAATTCACCTCCCTTGTATGAAGTGACAATACTTCTTCTTGGAAGGCAAAAAATAAAAAAGGCAGTAATGACCAAAGGGTAATACCATCTCTCCTTTTTTAGAGGGGAGTGCCTTATAACTTGCATAGACAACTGGGTGGCTATGTATTATCTGTTATACAGTAGATAGATATTGGATTATGCTAGAGTGGAGATTAGGAGGTCTCCCAGCCAAGATTCTGAAACATATAAACACTTGGTGATTCATTTATATAATGATTTGATTAGGCTATTAATTGCTAAGTTAATTAGAATAATTGTATTGTTTGATCATTTGATGGGACAGTCCAGTCAAGTAACAATAATAATGCAGTAAGGAGCTCGCCTGAAGCCTGTCCCATGTGCCTGTTCTGCATTTCCTGCAGCTTGCTGTAGATGCAGGGGTGCACCTGTAATGAGGCCACATGAGGCAGGTGCCTCAGGTGTAACTGCAGGTGGGCGGTGGCAGTGCAGTGCTGGTCCCAGGGGGCATCTTTCTATAGTTCACATGTAACACACCCATTCCAGGTGCATGCGCCATGGGATACCCATAAGGCTTGGTTTTAGAGCAAGGTCACGGGAGAGGGCTGTCCTTGCCTGAATTACTTGGCTAGTTCCACCTGGAGAAGGTCCTGTCCTCAACGACAACCTCAACCTGTGTTGACCATGTGAGTACCTAGAACAAAACCCTGCATGGCAACCCTGGACTCTAAAATATCAGAAATTATTGACAATGGAGAGCGATTGTGGCCATATCACCTGCTTCCTCGGGGTGTGGTGCATGTGGCAAATGTCGGAGAGCACTATAGACAGCCGTGTAGGCTAACCAGGTGCAGACGGCACCAGAGCTTGGGAGAGTTCGCAGTTTTACAGCCATGTGGGCTACAGGGTGCAAGTGGCCCCAGGAGCAGGGGCCTGCTGCCAAACAGAGTGAGAAAGTCGACAGGACAGAAGCGTCCAAGAGCTTCTGATGTGAGCTGTGAGTAGGCGTGTGGACCTATATTTCCTTACGAATGCTGAATAAAGCTTGTTTAATTTGGGTTTTGTTACTCCAAATGAACCATTTGAGTTAATTACCCCATGTGTATGCCTTGGACAAGAGCCCACGCATGCGCTGTAGGACCAGGGAAAGGGAAATTATACTGGGTCACTAGGGTTTGTTGTAATGATGCGGGTAGAAACGGGGGGCGTGTGCACTAGGAGGTATGCGCCCGCCCCCCGCTACTCCCAATCCCAGCGTCTGATTGGCGCCAGTGGCACCTTACACACAAACACACCTCTTTGGTGTGGTAGGGGGTATGCGCCATATGACGCGTCATGGCGGACTCAGGGAGCTTTCATACCCACGTGTTTGATAATAGTAAACAGCGGCCGGGACGAGGCCTGTATACGTGGGAGGTGTCCATCTGACGCGTCAACCTCCCCGCCCTCTTTCCCCTCCCCCTTTCCCTCACTCCTTCCGGCCCCTCGTTAGCAGAGACGCTTTTTAAGCGGGGAAACCACCACAACAAAGCCCGCACCCAAGGAAGAAGCGGTTGCTCTGACCGCGAAGCGCAGGTGGAGCCGCCTCCCGCCCTGTCTGTCCTCCCTAATGGTCTAGTTACTTCCCTCTCACGGCTGAGTATCTTTATTTTTACAATTGTATCTCGTTTCACTCTTAGCAGTCACGGTGTATGCATTATAATATGTGGTTTAATTTAATACATTTGAGTTTTGTTATTGTCTATGATATCTTGTAAACACTTGTATGCTTTGAGGGTTTTTTCTTAAAGAACCTAAGTATGTTTTGCACAATGCACATGACACTTTATTGGTAGCTTTTTTGATTAAATCGGTGTAGGATATTTTTTTATGATATTAACTGTTTCTTGATCTATTTTTGTGCCGGCACAAATGAGTACAGGGAAGCTTATCCCATACAGGGATTAGGCTGTGGGTATACTTATATATATATATATTTTTTTTTCTTTACATTTTTTGTATACATTAAGGGCAATACTAGGACAGACTCATATATAGTGACAGGGCAGGTAGAGGTGTGTTTTTAATATGTCTGTTGTCGTGTTGTTGTGGTTTTTAAATGTTTGTTGTGGACTTTGTATTAATAAATTGTAGAGTGAACTTTATTATATGGTGGTGCTTCTTTTGTGTGACTCTCTGGTCTGGTTGACCATTGAGCCAATTGTTTGCATTGTTTGAGTCTAGCGAGCACGCCTGGTATTAGTTCATTATTAGAGGTGCACCATTTGAAAAATAACTGTCTGGGTTTTGTTACTCCAAATGAACCATTTGAGTTAATTACCCCATGTGTATGCCTTGGACAAGAGCCCACGCATGCGCTGTAGGACCAGGGAAAGGGAAATTATACTGGGTCACTAGGGTTTCACACGGTGGGGACTCCCAAATTGGGGTGCCCTGGGGCCAAAACTCAGGATAGTCAAATCGTGGGTTTTGGTCCACTTCAAGCACTGATGAAAGTTCATCTGACAATAGACACATATTGGATAGGATAAAGTCTTACCTTTGACTGTAATTAAAGAGCTTTTATTTTTCCAAGCTTTTATTTTTGTTACTCCCCAGCCACCCCTCGCTTCCCCTGTGCTAAGCCAGATTTGGTCATTAAAAGAATACAACTCACCTGATTTTTGTAATCCTCCCCTGAAGCTGGTAGGAGGGCGGGGCTATGCATGGCAGCTGTAGACCTTAGTAACAGTTAGGCCCTTATTTATGAAGGAATAGTGACAGGTAGCGACAGGTGAGCGGCCGGTTATGACGGGCCCCGCCACGAGAACGCCGGCTCCCCACCACAATCACACATTTATCAAGCCAATCCTGCTTAGCGACTGAGATAGCGCCAGATAGCCACTCATTCATCATTATTCCAGCCTCAGCCCACAGCGCCAGCGTCCGACCTTGAACAGCGACAGGTATGACCTCTCGCTACCTGGCGCTCTCCAATGCATTTCAATGGAACAATCTTTAAATATTCATAATTAATTATTAATGTTTTTTTTTTTTTAAATGTGAAAAATTCTGTGACCACTTCTGCCATGTTAGATAATTTTTTTAAGGTAAAAAAAAAAAATAAAAAAAATGAGCAGAATTGATATTACAGGTCTGATATTATTGTATTCATATTACTAAATTCTTTAAAAAATTTTTTTTTTTTTGGTTTCCAAAAATATGGTGGTTTGGGGGTTATAAAACTACTTTTAACACATCGCTGCCAGCGCTCTGGGGTTTAAACATGCATTTCACAGGACGAGAATTTTTTGAGCGTGATTTTTTGATGAATATGGTGGGAGCCGGTCGCTCTGACCAGTCGCTATCATGCACACCCATACATCGCGGAACCTGTCAAATAGCGACTCGTCACCCCGTATTCAGAGCTACAATTCCCTGGCCAAATTTTGCCCCAGTCTTTACCAGATTGAACACTTCTGAGCCTTTAAACATCCAAGATGGTGGCCCATGGAGTCTCTGGTTGTCTGTAAACAGGATGTGTTTTTTGACTGTGCTGCTCTGCATTCTGGGAATGCTGTTCTTTTCCTGACCCCAGCTCTGCTCTGTCTGTGCAAAGCACAGCTTTATCCCGCCCCCTGCACTTTTGCCTGCTCTCCTCTCCTCAGTAGGTGATGCTTCTGAGGCAAGATAGCGGCTCCCGTATCCTAAAGTCCTGAACAGAGTTGCAGCCCAGTGGGGGAAAGAATAAAAGGTAAGTGACTAGAAATGTAAAATATATTAATTTTAGATGCTTGGGAATTGTTCTTTAAAGGTTTGGGCTTTTCATTAAATTATGCTGAAGGTCCGGTTTAATTATCAATATCAAACAATGAACATCAAGGACACAAAAGAATGTGTAAAGGTTCCTAATGTAAGGTACCCACGGTATTAAAAACCATGCAGCTAGTAGACCACTGGGATAGCAATGGTGTTGAAGGCAATATATTGAGTGGCATAAACAAGGTAGAGTTTCTTCCTGGCCATTAGAATCAGTAGTGCAATTTATGCTCTGCGCAGCACCTCTTCCCTCCTGCACACCCTCACTACGTTGATAAGACTTTGATTCACAGTCACGGAACTCCCTATGGGAGTCATTAGCCCTCTGTGTACCTGCCTTTCAAGCACTGGAACTGCTAATCAAAATAAAGGGAGGGCAGAGAGAGGAAACTTCCTGATGTATGGGATTGGGTCAAACCAAAGACAGCACCAGCATTAACCCTTGAAGCATTGCTAGGAGCACACGGAGCAATAGTGCAGGAGTATGATGCATTCCCTTGCCAGCCGCGAATAGCTATTCTATATTGCTGATTGGTGTTATTCTAACAGAAACCAATTTTATTATTATTATTATTATTATTGTTTATTTATATAGCGCCATCATCTTCCGTAGCACTTTACAAAGTAGTAATTACAGACAGGGTAGAAACATACGATACATATATTATTTCAAATGCAGTTTTACAGAGTTGACAATGGATATTCTGAGTACAAGATACAATAGGGGAGAGAGCCCTACCCTTGTGAGCTTGCAGTCTAAAGGAAGAGGGGTGAAGACGAGGGGGAAGGATCACAAACAGTATTGAGCTTTGTGGCATGTGCCCTTTAGAAGATTTAGCTAAAGAAAAATTTGAGACTGCACTAAAGCCTGTAGTTTAAATAATAAGTCAATCAAAGGGCGGTGTGCACAGGTGGGTGATCAATCCTGTGAACAAAGTTATAAAGACAAGTCCCACTGCATGTCAGTCCACCCATTAACCATGGCACCACCGCTATAGTTTTCTTAAAAATACATTATTTTATTTATAATTGATAAAACATATATCAAAACATTAGACAAAGTTAAAAAACATTGAGGACAATAGACAAAAAGGAAGGGAAGCTTCTGTGTGGGGGCAGTGGGAAAGGGGGTCGGATGTAAGTTAATGACCTATCAATAAGGATAAATGAACCCTGGCTGGACAAAAAAGTGCATAAGTGCTAACAGCTATAAACCTACTTCAATATCACAAAGTATGTGTATGTGTATATCATATGTGCCTTAAATACCATGTAATGACTGATCCATAAAAATAAAAATATACAGTACTAATCAAAAAGTGTACTCACACTAACTACTCTAAGACAGCTAAATGAAGACACAGCCAGGGAGGACCAAAGAAAAGGTCCCCAATGTACAAAGACAATGAACTCACGTAGTGAACGACCACCTGCCCACAGCCCCGCCCGTCTACGCGTTGCGTGACGTCAGACCGCGTCACTTCCTCAGGACACTAACACACCCTAACCCTCCCCTCTATTTATATACACACTGACCTGTGTTGGCCTCACGCCCCCCTACTATTAAGAATCCCGCGCACCTGCTGTCAAACGGTCAACCAATCCCGCCTCCATAGTGAGTGGGCGCGCCCCGGCCGGTGGCGAGCCCCCGGAGGTCTGATCTGACGCGTCCCGACCGGAGGCGCGCCAGATCAGGAAGTGGTGATAATGCAGAGTGCGCATGTCAGGGCAACAGCCCAATCAGGGGAAGACCTCGTCACACCAATGAGAAGCCCCCAGCCAAAACCACACGCAGGCTGTAAACGCTACTGCGCGCGCATCTGCTCGCCCCCATCAGATGAACAAAGAGCGGGGATGCGCGCGCCGAGCACTGCTGTAATGAAAGGTGCACAGGCGCACTAGCCCCACACAGGGGGGAGGTGGCTCTGTGCTGCTGGCGGACATTGTGCTGCGCTACTCATTGAGCGCGGTGAGGTCAAAACAAATGACATGGTTAGGAGCCAACACAGGTAAGTATATGCTGAAGTCTAGAAACACACACACTACATAAGCCTATACCAATACTCCAGTACTATATGACCACTATATATACCTAGATCAAAAAGAACCACTATATACAAAAAGTCAAACATATGCCACTACTACAATATGCCTAAGCTGGAACCCTAGAGGCTGATTATAACGAGGTAATTACTAAAGGTACTACTGAATTGATTACAGCAAATGGGTCCCCTTGCATATCCAAACGCAGTTTCATGCAGTGGATTCCCAGGTAAACAATGTACAGACATATTAAGGGAAGTCAAGGAGGAAAACAGGTGATTAAATACATTATACATCAAAAGGGAAAAGGGGAAGGGGAGGGAAAGGAGGGGGGGGGGGGAGGGAGGGAGAGGGGACGAGGAGGAAAAAAAAGGGGAGGGGGGGGGGAGGAGGGGGGAATACCACACTGGGGGCCCGGATCAGCCCCTCCAGTGCACACTAACTCCGCTGGTTATCATATCGTCCCACTTTCAAGAGGATCCAAACCAGTAGCATTTCCATGGCCCAGTGGTTCTGTTGTATCAAGAGCTCCTGCAGACATCCAAAATTACCAACAGAATGTCAAGCAGTTTGCAGACACCATCGCTGTGCTGCTCCAAAGCCTTCCATTGTGTTTTTCTTGAGGGTGCAAATTCCCAAGGGCCAAAGGTCCATGCTTTGATATAATTAAGCTCATTTTGATCTGTCAGGGGGCCTGCAGGCACCAATGCCAACTTGTTGGGTACAGATTCTTCTATGATCTTCAAAAAGGCGTTGCTTTGCAGGGGTGAACCATCCATGTTTTCATCCAGATGGAAGCAAGACCTCGTTCTTAATGACACATCAGCCCTTATCAGTCCGGGATGAATTCCGTGCACCACATGACCCTGTGTTATACTAATCACCAATACAAAAACACACATGAGTATCAACAACTACAAGTGACTGTGAACATTTGTGAAAAAACATGCCAAACCCGGCCCCCCCCCCCCCTCCATGACCCATCCCAACAAAACCACATGCCCCCCCCCCTGACCCCACCCCCCCCCCCACCCACACAAACACACACCCCCCCCCCCCACCCTCCCATACACACCACAAATGCCCCCAACATGAGTGAGGGAGATTCTCCTCAAGTGCCACTACCAAATACTACTGTGAAACTGGTAACAACTTAAACAACTTAAAGGTGTATGGGGTTCATGTGCCCAAAAAGGGAGTGAAAGCTGTGTCTTCATTCAAACCCGTAGGGGATTGTGTGTCCAGATTCCATATCCACCTAAGTTCCCTCTGCTGCAACGCCCGTTTGATGTCCCCACCCCGTGGGCCCACTTTGACCCGCTCAAGACCAGTGATTCTAAGGCAACTGGGATCACCCCCATGTACATTTAAAAAGTGTAACGCTACTGGTGGGATCTTCCTTCCTTGTTCAAGATTCCTACCAGCCAAGCGGATACTGGAGATGTGGGCTTGGATCCGCGCCTTAAGGGTATTACGTGTTTCTCCTACATATGTTTTTGGACAGTCACACGTGAGTGCATAGACCACAGCCGTGGATCTACAGTTAATCATCTGTTTGATCTTAAAAGTCTGGCCTGTTTGGAGATTTTTTATACTTTTTTGTTTTACCATGTGGGAACATATTGAACATGTGCCACATGGAAAGTTACCAATCACTGTTCTGTCAGTATCCAGCCAGTTCCCAACTGGGAACAGATGACTACTGCATACCCGATCCCTCAGATTGGGAGCCCTCCGCGCCGTCATTTTGGGACCACCCCGTGTCCATCTCTCCAACTGGGCATCCGATCTCAAAATGTCCCAATTGTCCCTCAGCAAATACCTGAGGCGCTGCCATTCCGTATTATATTGAGTAATATACCTCACCTCTAGATCTTGTCGTCTCTTAGGTCTAGGATTCAGAAGGCTCCCTCTGCCGGTACTCATGGCACGATCCCGTGCTCTCTTTATCACCTCTCTCGGGTAGCCTCTCTGTAAGAACCGTCCCCTCTCCCTCCCTCCCCCCCCCCCCCCTCCTTTCCCTCCCCTTCCCCTTTTCCCTTTTGATGTATAATGTATTTAATCACCTGTTTTCCTCCTTGACTTCCCTTAATATGTCTGTACATTGTTTACCTGGGAATCCACTGCATGAAACTGCGTTTGGATATGCAAGGGGACCCATTTGCTGTAATCAATTCAGTAGTACCTTTAGTAATTACCTCGTTATAATCAGCCTCTAGGGTTCCAGCTTAGGCATATTGTAGTAGTGGCATATGTTTGACTTTTTGTATATAGTGGTTCTTTTTGATCTAGGTATATATAGTGGTCATATAGTACTGGAGTATTGGTATAGGCTTATGTAGTGTGTGTGTTTCTAGACTTCAGCATATACTTACCTGTGTTGGCTCCTAACCATGTCATTTGTTTTGACCTCACCGCGCTCAATGAGTAGCGCAGCACAATGTCCGCCAGCAGCACAGAGCCACCTCCCCCCTGTGTGGGGCTAGTGCGCCTGTGCACCTTTCATTACAGCAGTGCTCGGCGCGCGCATCCCCGCTCTTTGTTCATCTGATGGGGGCGAGCAGATGCGCGCGCAGTAGCGTTTACAGCCTGCGTGTGGTTTTGGCTGGGGGCTTCTCATTGGTGTGACGAGGTCTTCCCCTGATTGGGCTGTTGCCCTGACATGCGCACTCTGCATTATCACCACTTCCTGATCTGGCGCGCCTCCGGCCGGGACGCGTCAGATCAGACCTCCGGGGGCTCGCCACCGGCCGGGGCGCGCCCACTCACTATGGAGGCGGGATTGGTTGACCGTTTGACAGCAGGTGCGCGGGATTCTTAATAGTAGGGGGGGCGTGAGGCCAACACAGGTCAGTGTGTATATAAATAGAGGGGAGGGTTAGGGTGTGTTAGTGTCCTGAGGAAGTGACGCGGTCTGACGTCACGCAACGCGTAGACGGGCGGGGCTGTGGGCAGGTGGTCGTTCACTACGTGAGTTCATTGTCTTTGTACATTGGGGACCTTTTCTTTGGTCCTCCCTGGCTGTGTCTTCATTTAGCTGTCTTAGAGTAGTTAGTGTGAGTACACTTTTTGATTAGTACTGTATATTTTTATTTTTATGGATCAGTCATTACATGGTATTTAAGGCACATATGATATACACATACACATACTTTGTGATATTGAAGTAGGTTTATAGCTGTTAGCACTTATGCACTTTTTTGTCCAGCCAGGGTTCATTTATCCTTATTGATAGGTCATTAACTTACATCCGACCCCCTTTCCCACTGCCCCCACACAGAAGCTTCCCTTCCTTTTTGTCTATTGTCCTCAATGTTTTTTAACTTTGTCTAATGTTTTGATATATGTTTTATCAATTATAAATAAAATAATGTATTTTTAAGAAAACTATAGCGGTGGTGCCATGGTTAATGGGTGGACTGACATGCAGTGGGACTTGTCTTTATAACCCTTTAGAAGATTGGTTAGGCCAGATTATATGCTTGTCTGAATAAGTGAGTTTTAAGGGCGCCTTTGAAGGTTTTGAGGGTTGTGGAGTGGCGGATTGGGTGGGGGAGGGCATTCCAGAAGATTGAAGTTGCGCGTGAGAAGTCCTGGAGGCGGGCGTGAGAGGAGGTGACCAGGGAGGAGGACAGGAGAAGGTCGGCAGAAGAGCAGAGGCTGCGTCTAGGTTGATACTGTTGGATTAGAGATGAGATGTAGGGAGGGGCCTGGTTGGAGAGAGCTTTGTATGCGAGATTTAGAGTTTTAAACAGGATTCGCTGTGGGACTGGCAGCCAGTGTAGGGATTGGCAGAGAGGCGCAGAACTGGAGGAGCGAGAGGAGAGATGGATGAGGCGAGCAGCAGAGTTCAGGATAGATTGGAGGGGTGCCAGTCTGTTAGTTGGTAAGCCACAAAGAAGGATGTTGCAGTAATCCAGACGGGATATGACCAGGACGTGCACTAGCATTTTAGTGGTGTCAGGTGAGAGGAAAGGACGGATGCGGGAGATGTTTTTAAGCTGGAGGCGACAGGTGGTGGCCAGTGAGTGAATATGTGGTTTAAAAGAGAGGGCAGAGTCCAGAATGACTCCCAGGCATCGAGCTTGGGGAGTTGCTGTTATTGTGTAATTGTTGACAGAAATAGGCGTGTTAGAGAGGGGAGGGGAGTTAGAGGGTGGGAAAATAACCAGTTCTGTCTTGTCCATGTTTAGCTTGAGGTAGTGAGATGACATGAATGAAGAAATAGCTGAGAGGCAGTTGGGGAGGCGAGATAGGAGAGAGGAGAGATTGGGGCCTGAGAGATATATCTGAGTGTCATCCGCATAGAAGTGGTATTGAAAGCCTAGTGAGGTTATAAGTTTGCCAAGGCCATGGGTGTAGACTGAGAAAAGTATGGGGCCTAGGACAGAACCTTGCGGCACACCAACAGAAAGGGAACGTGAGTGGGACTGTGTTAGAATAGAATACACTGAATGATCTATCAGAGAGGTAAGAGGTGAGCCAAGAGAGTGCAAGCCCTTGAACCCCAAGAGAGGAGAGAATATCAAGAAGCAGAGAGTGGTCGACAGTATCAAAGGCTGAGGAGAGGTCAAGAAGGATGAGGATGGAGTAGTGACCAATGCTTTTGGCAGTGAGCAGATCATTGGTGACTTTGGTGAGGGCAGTTTCAGTGGAGTGGTTACGTCGGAATCCTGGTTGTAAGGGGTCAAATTAGTTGTTAGTGGATAAGTATTGTGACAGTTCTGAGTGGACATGTTGTTCAAGAAGTTCGGAGGAGAAAGGGAGTAGTGAGATAGGGCGGTAGCTGGAGAGGGCAGAGGGGTCAAGAGAGGGTTTCTTGATTATCGGAGTAATAACCAATCTGTCTATCCCTCCTTTACATTATTAATGGCTTTATAGGTCATGCTGGTAATGTCTGTGAAATCAGGAGTTGGCAGGTATTTATCAAAAAGAACTATTTTAGGCATGGTTCTAAATTATTTAATAGTAGTTTTCTTTTTATATTTATCTAGGTAATAACTTAATATATTGCCATGGGTTGGCCAATTGTTACCCTTATTTACCTGGTTAGAAATTAACAGGCTTCAGAGAGTGGGTGGCTTCTGGTCTAAAGATATCTCGGGGTCTATGCATGGACGAGAAGTATCCAGGAGTGTCAGGCTGACTTAAGTCCAGTTTTATTTAAGTTATTCCTGCATTGGTGGATCAGTGAACCAGACCACTGCAACAAGCCTTGGGGTAGAGGTGGGGCCCCGATCCACCAATTACAAGATCAAACTACTGTAAATGAAACAGCATGGTACTGTGCTGGTGCGCCTGATCCTCTGCTTGACCACCAATAGAAATGGATTGGCATGTGTATGGAGAGAATTGATGTCTGTGGGGATGGATTGGTGTAACTATGCATGCAGGGGGAATTGGTTTGTATATGCATACGGGGAGGGTGTGTGTGTGTGTGTGTGTGTATGTGTGTGTGTGTGCGCGCGTGCGCACAAGCAGGGTGGAATGGTTTATTTATGCAAGGGAGGGTGAACTGGTGTGTGAATGCATGCTAGGGGAGTCAAATTGGTGTGTGTATGTGTTCAGGGTATAAAGGTGTGTGCATATGCATGCAGGGATGGATTGGTGTAGATATATTCTAGGTGTGTGTATGCATATGATGGAGACATCCAAAATGGCTTTTGCTCTACCCAGTTTGCTCTTGAGCTCAGTGGGCTCTATTCATACCACTGGACACATGTATTGTATAGGATTGTCCTAAAATGGACCAAATATGGCCCTGAAGTCTATAAGGCTACGCCTTGGGCCACCTGATTTCCCCACCCCCGGGAGCATCCAGATTCGGGATGAACCTCCCCCCAAGTCCCCTTCCGCGGCCACCAGAAGCTATACCTTAAAGTGTCTGAAACCCAAATTCTGTGTCCACAGCTCAGTGTCTGGTACCCCCCCACCCAAGTAGCCGGACGCTGCCGGTGCCTCAGTGGTGGCCCTGTTTTCAAATAAAACTGGGCTTTTCCACGTCTATTGGCTCTCTCAAAATTACCGCTGTGATGAGGTGCAGCTGGCTGGCTGCATCCCCGGCACGCTGTTCGGGGGTGTATGTTCCCACAGAGATGCTGGGGATGTGGCACCGGCAGGGATCACAACGCGGGACCGATAAGGATCAGGTAACATCACCGGTGCCCAGGGGGTTTCACACAGTGGAGCATCTGGTGTAGGATGCCCCTAGGGTAGGCTAGTGGCTGGGCCAGTAATATTTTAGATTTCAGGGCCAGGTTGCGTGGGTTCCCATCCGATTTAATGCCTGGTGCGGGCACACACTATGTTAGAGGGTAATGGGGATGTGGCCGCTGGGATAAGCCCTTCACCGAGTCTTATCTGAAATTGATTGAGTGCAGCCAAGCATGCAACTTGGACGAGAGCATGCACATGCACCATAGGACTGGGGAAAGGTGAGTTTTACTGAGCGACCTGAGGGAGTTTCACACAGCGGGGCATCTGAATTGGGGTGCCCTGGGGGCAAGGACCGAAATCCCAGGATTTGGACCACTCTAAGTTCAAATTGAGATGAAACACGTTTCTCAAGAAGGTTCCACTTTATTAGAATCTTGGATCTTTACAGTTAGGTTTACTTTAGTAGTACATATGATCAAAGAAACCCCATTGCCACCTGGGTATACTTTCAGGGATGACAGGATGTTGCTTTAATAAAGTACACCACACATCAAATAACTTTGGATACTTTATTTTTATTAAAATACTAAAATAGAGCAAAGTGCCCAACAGTCTCCGATGACTCTAGCCTAACAACATGGCATCTGTAAAGACAAAAGAAATGCATGTCAATATCTGCTGAAAGCCATGTGTGTCAGTTCCCCCTGTTCAAGACCTCAAATGCTCACTAATTACCACCACACTGTAATTTGCCCTTTTAGAGGGCCAGCCTCCGCCTTGGAGCCATCCCTTCCTCTCGGTCTCTAATGACTTGCAAACAGATGTTAAAAGTCGGCACGTGTGTGATGTGTGTTCTGCTCGTGTAGTGGTCTGCTTGATTTGTTTTGCACCAAGCAACCGGCACCGTTCCTGTCTCAGGTGGCCCCATTGCGGCATATTCATCCAGGTCTGATGAGTATGTAGGGAAAGAGAAGCATAAGTGCTGTCTTCTGTCTTATCCTGCCCCTGTTTTGTATTCCCCTCTCCCTACACACATCTTTGGGCCCCCCAGCATCCCCTACAAACAGGTAATAGCAGGACACGTGACAGTGACCGGAGCGTCTGCCTGACGGCATGTTCACTTTGGCATATGTGGGTTGGCACACTAAAAGTGTTCAACGTCTGGCCCTTCAACAGGCAGCCAGGGTTTGGGTCAGGACTATTTTGCACACTCAAGTCACCCCATTCCTGTTTGTCTTTGAATACCAGGCTTCCGCCATTACTGTGCATAATGCCATGTGCCTTCGTTTGCATGTCACCTGTCCGCACCTTTGTCTGTTGTAAAGTGGCAAACGTGTAGGTGAATGGCATAGCATGTGTACTTACCATCATGATGTAGTCTTGCTGATAATGGGTATATACGGATGGTGCCATGTTGTTCGACCCTGGAAGTGAGCTGACGATGTTCAGATGCCCATGATGGTATAGCCTAGAGGTTGGCCACGCCTGTGCTAGCTTGTTAAATAAACTCAATTGTTGGTTAATTATTCACCCCTTGTGAATGAAAGTACAGCAGGCAGTGTGTTTATATCAGAATACTTTGACGCCCCAGGGAGAAGAGCTATAGACCACCAGTCGAGCCCTATGATTGGTGGTATACTGCTAGGAGAATCAGGGGAGTGCCAGAAATCAGTGCCAAGTTTCTGCTTCTGAATCCTGCTGCATGGTTATAGGAAGGAAAAGGACAGATATTACGAGGTAAGCTGTTGAATCATGTTTTTTACATTATGCCTGAACAGTCCCTTTAAGGTTATAGATCAATAGTTATATAGATGATAGGCCAAAGGATTCTTTCTCTGCATCTATAATACTCAATCTGCATCTCATTTAGATTCCTGGTTCCTCCAGCCACCATCAGCACCCTCTTTTTCAAGAGTTTTATTGTACTTTCTTTTATCTTCTTATTCACAACTAATACTTCTGTAACCCACACGCCACTACCAGGACCGGGCTATGTGAGGGGAGTTGTTCACGAGTTCTTTAGGATTGTGAGGGAGCTTGGGTTTGCAGCCTGTGGAGTCACTAAACACTTCAAAAGTCTCTTTACAACTTTTATTACAAACAGTAACTTTCAAATCAGCAACTTTGGTAAGCAAACCCAGTCTCTGGATCCTGGGGTCACTCTAGGGGCTGGGACTATACAACTGCTGTACCTTATATGATGGTCTTTGGTGTACTCCTCACGCTCCTCCTAGGCCTTCATGGATTTCTTTCACAGAGGCACACTGACTTGCTCTGCTGGCTTGCCAGGATATCTCACTCCTCACTTCTGTGGGTGTTAACTCTTTCCACAACAGTGTTTCCTTCCCACATTCTGCCTCTTATGCGACTTCTTCAGGCCTCATGTGTGCTGTATGTACCTCTGGTACACTCTCCACACTGCATTGTAACTCGGCTGCCCCACTACATGACTACATGGAACACTCACTCTCTAGCTATTCCAGGAAGTGGCAGAAGTATTTATTACCTCTGGTTGTGATGTCACTCCCATCTGGTGGTTAACTATATAACTGCTGCTCTTTATTATACACAGCTAGGCTGTTTCTGTATAGGGTTTTGTATAATATTTCAAGTACCTCTGTTTTCACCTGGGCCACACTTCCTTCTATCTTTCATACATCTCACTCCTACACAGGGCTCTTTGGCTTTGCTTGCTTGCTCACTTGGGCTTGTGTCTACTCACTCAAACAATAAAAGCCTGAAAGAAGCTTTGTCTATGTACTGTAATATATGTCTTCTCCTAGGAATTTGGGATTACCCTAACTAGGCTCTGAATTCATCTTTACAGATGATCATCCGAAACAAGTGTACTGAATCCTGTTTCCATGGTTACATAGTGATCTGAGACCATCACAACAGAGGCAGTGTTCCCTCTACATATCTACCAATGACCACGTGTACTATTATAGACAAAACACTGCAGGACTTAATCAATTCCTTCTATTGGCAGCTATTAGTGGCAGACAGCAGGGGGGGCATGAATTGCATCTGTCCAGGTTTCATAAAAACACATAACATCCCTTATCGTCTAGAACAAATAATAATATGACGGATGCACATCACACGAAAAAGATAGTTTGCTTGTGTCTGCGTCATGACATCATTGGTCGACACTGCATCAGACGTGCATTCTAATTGGACGTGGGATGTTTCCCTGGAAGTGATGCACCAGAAGCTGCTCCTGGCTAAAGCAACCCACTGGTCGGCCAGGGGGAGATGCAAATACAGGTCATGTAATGGCAGCTTGGAAAGCAGACCTCATCATGATGTTAAAGTGGAAGTCCAGTCTCTAGGTAACCTCTGGCCCAGGGCGCAGCTACTGTACTTTGGAGAGATTGCTCTTGGGTGATAGAGTCTCAATGGGCCCATTGCAGTGCGGGAAGACACTCCCGTACATGGTGATTAAGTTGCATGTATAGTGAATACTAAATAACAGAAGGGATGACAAAGTATAGAAGGAATGACAGAAAGAAAGAGAATTAAAAAACTAAAGATTAGAAGGAATGACAAAAAAGAAAAGAAAGAAAGAGATAAAATAATAGAAATAAATAAAGTATAAAAAAAATAAATGGAAAAAAAGAAATAAAGAACAAGTGCATGAAATGAATGACAAAAACAAAAAATAGGATACAAGGAAAGAAAAAAGACGGAAAAAGAGAGAGAAGGAATCATAGAAAAAAAGAAGAGATGGAAGAAAAGTAAGAATAGAAGGAATGACAGAACGAACAGATGAAAAAAAGAAACAAAGAATAAATGGAAAGAAAAAGACTAGAAGGAAAGAGGCAAAGAATGGAAGGACTGACAGAAATAATAGAAGGAAACAAAAAAAAGGATTGGAAGAAGGACCGATGAAAAAAAGAAAGAATAGAAAGATAAAAAGCAAAGTATAGAAGGAAAGAAAGAAACAAAGAATAGAAGGACTGGCAGCAGAAAGACAAGCCAACTTCCCCTGGCTGACAGTCCATAGTCCTGGCTAAAGCACGGCTCTGTGTCCTGCATAGGGGCTGCCCGGGGTAGAGGGAATGAGGTGGACCCTCCAAAGATGCAAGGGCCTCAGCACCTGCCCGGCTATGCCCAGTGCTGATGCCTGCCCTGAATTAAAGGGTAAGTCTACCTTCAAATGGAATTTTTTAAAGTGTATATTTTTGTTTGCCAAAAGGAAGCCATTAAGGTACTGAGCTGATTTAGTATTTATTAATGTTTTCTTACTGTTTTATGGAAGTAGATTCTAATACCTGCAATCTGTTGCCATTGGCAACGTAAACGGGGAGGCTGATTCATTAATAGCGGCAGGTAGCGACAGATAAGCGTCTGTAGCAGGCATTTCAGAGCACCCGCTAGTAGTCGCTATGCTCAGCCGTGGGTCGCTACTTCATAGCGACTCAGTCGCTGTTCAGTAATGTTGAATACATTGTGAGGAGTCGCTATTTGACCAGTACAGCGCTGTATGGGAGCGCATGACTGCTCATAGCGACCGACTCACACCATATTCAGCAAAAAAACAGCCTTTCTAATCTCTGGCGCTGAAAAATGCTTGTTTGAAGCCCACAGCGCAGGAGGCTGTGTGTTTAAAGTCTGTTTTCCAGCATCTATAAACTAGTAACAAAGCGAAAACTTATGGAATTACATTGTAACCACATTGTAACATGAACACTTTAATGGCAGACCTGTAATGTCATTTCTGAATAAATTTAAAAAAAAAAATCATAAAAATTTGAAAAAACACCTTTTTCAATGTCAGAAGAGGTCACAGAATTATTTGTGTTTTTTTGGCTAAAAAAAACAAAAAACCCGGTTTAAAGAGAAGAAAAGGTTCGTCCATTGAAATGTATTGGAGAGCGACAGGTAGCGAGAGGTCATACCTGGCGCTGTGCAAGGCTGAATGCTGGCGCTGTTCACTTAGGCTGTGAACATGATGAATCAGACGCTACATGGCGCTATCCCAGTCGCTAAACAGATTCTGCTTGATAAATGTGGAATTCCGTGCCGTGTCCGGCGTTCACCAGTCGCTATCTGTCGCTACCTCACATTAACCAGGCGCTACCTGACGCTATCCTTTCTTAAATAAGGGTCCAAGTCTGTACACCAAGAAGAGAGAAGTGAGTCCTGTACACACAGAACATTGCTGCTGGGCATGTGTAAAGTTGAATGAGCTCCCTCACATAAGCAGAAGTATTCTGTGTATACAGGACTCACTATCTTCTTAGTGTACATACTTGGTGTATATTGACAGTGGCAACTAATTGCAGGTAGTGCATCAAACACACAACATAAGAAAAAATTAAAAATGACTAGATCTGCTCAGCACCTAGCTTCTCATGCAAGTATCGGTGGGCCGTATCGCAAGGTGGCTGGAGACGCTAATGAGGAAATGTATTTCCTGATTCACAGTGAGCTAAGAGGAGGCACAGCACTGGAGAAATGCTTGGCAAGGTGAGCTGCTGTTTTTTTTTTACTTTTGATCTTGGTTTATGCATGACTGCCATTTTTTAATACAACCTTTACTTGCTACAAACTATCTTTTGTGTTGTATGCATTCTTTATACTATTTTTCCTGGTATATATTAGGGGAAGGTCTATTTGCACCCATAAGATTTTCTTGACTACTTTTTAGCTGTGATTACCTTCCATGTATTAAACATCTCAACGGACATTAGACTGACTTACAGTAAGTGGACCAACCCTGTGGTATATGCTATATATAACTTATTTTTGGCTCTATTAGAGCGGGAAAAATATTGGTGTGTTTTATAGAGCGAATGCATATGATTGGGGGGTAAGTTAAAGCGCATTCTTTATGGTGCTTCTGCACCGCTCTTCATGCTGCTGCAGCTCTAGTTTTGGTAGGTGGGCATGGCCTGTGTCCAACCATGGTCATCGGATGTACATAGGCTACGGCCACCCATCAGAAACGCAGAAGCGGCACCATGAAGACCACCCTAAGGTATGTGCTTTTAACTTACATACCCCACACACACATGCTCACAAATACCTTACCACACTCTAGGGCCACTCTTCATTCAGTTGCAGCACAAGCTCCACCTCTAAAGAAATCTTTTCTTCTTCGTTTATAACACATAGTGTTGCAAACACATAGAAAAAAATGAACAGATAGGCTCAGCACCTTGACCACATAATATTGGCACCTGATAGTGGAAAATGTTAAAAATACCATCAAAAGTGGAATTACCCTTTAAGCCAAACAGGTTATGTCACTGACTGCCAGAGGGGGATTTTAGGGGAGCAATTTACTAGGCTTTGATTTTTTTGACTGAAGGTCCGCTTTAAGTAAGAGGCTCACATCCAGGATTCTCATCTCCTAATGGTAGAGTAGTGGGGCTACCATCCTTTCGGGCATCATTTAGGTGAACTCTTTCCTTATTAGTATTTATTGTCACTTGTTAGCATCCTTTGCACATTATGGGCACATTAGCACTTTATTAGTTTTATTTTGATTAGTATTATTCAACTATTGATTGATAGCATAGGGTATGATGAAACGGGGAGGCCGATTCATTAATAGCGCCAGGTAGCGACAGATGAGCGACAGTAGCGGCATTTTCAGAGCGCCCGCTAGTAGTCGCTGTGCTTGGCCGTTGTTCTGTAGTTGATTGCGACTCAGTCGGTTTGCCGTAATGTTGAATATTGGGTGAGGAGTCGCTATTTGACAGGTTCCGCGCTGTATGGGAGCGCATGACAGCGAATGGCCATAACGAATGGCTCCCAGCATATTCATTAACAAATCACGTTCAAAAAATTCTCGCGCAGTGAAATGCTTGTTTAAACCCCAGAGCGCTGGTGGCGATGGGTTAAAAGTAGTTTTTTAACCCCAAAAAAAACATATTTTTGGGAGAAAAAAAAAACAAGTTTTTCAAAACATTTTGTAATATGAATACATTAATATCAGACCTGTAATATCAATTCTGCACAAATTTTTTTTATTTTATTTTTTACCTTAAAAAAAATATCTAACATTGCAGAAGTGGTCACAGAATTTTTGACATTTAAAAAATAAAAAAAAAAAAAAAAACATTAATAGCAATTAATTGAGAATATTTTAAGATTGCTCCATTGAAATGCATTGGAGAGCGCCAGGTAGCGAGAGGTCATACCTGTCACTGTTCAAGGTCGCTCGCTACCGCTGTGGGGTGAGGCTGGAATAATGATGAATGATTCGCTATCTGGCGCTCTGTCAGTCGCTAAGCAGGATCGTCTTGATAAATGTGTGATTGCGGAGGGGAGCCGGCGTTCTCGTGGCGGTGACCGTCATTACCGTTCGCTCACCATTCGCTACCTGGCGCTATCCCTTGTTAAATAAGGGCCTCAGTAATATATTGAATTTGATTATTGCACTTGTCCGGTATTTATCTCTTTGGTCTTTGGTGCGGTTGTGTGTGCTACCCTACGAAGTGGCTACTGGAGCCACAATTGTTTGTAGATAGGTCACCTCCAGAAGGTCATGGAAAAAGTTACCGAAAACTGGAAATCCATGTATAGGCTTATCAAACACTTTCAAGCCTTGGCCAAAGAATTTCTTGCTATAAATGCTTTGCTTTTTATAATATCATCTTAACCACATTTTTTCAACAGACTTATTTGTTTACTCATGCATTTAATTAATGCACATCCATCTGTCTAAGCCACAATGTCTGCTCCTCAATTCACCAACATGAAATATTTGCATCCTGCTTTTCAGATGTGTGTGGTGCTTCTCTATTAAAAATCCACTTCCATAAAGATATATAGTACTCTTATTATAATTATTTGTTGTATTCAGAATTCTTTAATGATATGTAGCCTGTTTTTCTGCTCATGGTGGCTAAATCCTCTATGAATAAATATGTTGGTGACGTAGGATTAATACTCAGCTCTGCTTTCAACTGGAGAAGACACCGCTCAATTTCATGAATGAGCGATTTGACATATTCAACAGTCTGCAAAGCGATCAAGTTATTTTATTTAGATGGCACAGCATTTTCCTGGGGATTAGAGACAAAGCACTGAAAATGTCCTCTTGGCCTCCTCTATGGGACAAAATAACAAGGCATTTGCACATTTAAAGGTTTAGGGAGCGGAAAACCTTAATGTGAACCAAAACCCAGGATTTTCACTATTTTGTTCCTTGCCCCCAGGGCACCCCGATTGGGGATGCTCCACTGTGTGAAACCCCGCAGGTCGCTTGAATAAACTCACCTCTCCACGGCCCTACAGTGCGTGCGCCTTTCATCCAATCAGCGCACTCAAATTCGCTTCTGCTCCTTCATCTAAGCCTTCATCCAGTAGATCTGAGCACACTGGTGGCCGCATCTGCCACTACCCTCTAACAGGGAGCATCTCTGCGCCGTCCATTCACAAATGCCCTTGTTAACACCTTGTTAAGCCCCATGCAGCCCTGTTGGCCGGCAGCTGTCACATGCCCGCTCTCAGCCGGTGGCCGGGAAAGCGAAGCCTGTGCACGGGGCCATCACGGGGTGTATCTCCAAAGATTAGCTTTCCTTTCCCTCACTCTGAGCTCAGCCACTGACTGCACCCCCTCTCCTTGGAGCATACCTGTGCATGGATTTTCTGAATGGATGGAGAGGGTATGCACAGATAGGGGTGAGCTGCAATGCGGCCATGGTATGCACATGTGCCATGGGATCAGCGGAAAGATTTGGTTGATCACAAATCGGTATTCTCCTCAAAGACAGGCATCACCGGCCCTAGACTCTCATAAGCTCTAGGCCAGCAGTTACTCCTCTTTAAACCAGACCAACACCCATTTCACACCATGGGAGCATCCTGATCATCCCCCCGGGACATAAACCCAATGTAGCTGAGAAAACTCATGTTCCACTGGCCCATAGTGGGTGTCTGCCTGGTGCAGAAAGCTTAGCTGCCCTGAAGAAGTGACGCGCTGATGTCACGCAACGTGCCGGCTGTGGGCGGGGGGTGCTGCTGCTCTGCTTGACACTTGACACGTGAGATTTTGTGCATTATATGTCTTTATGTCTGTTTGTCCCTACCTGGCTGGTCCTCTTCTAATTAAATTTTTTACACATGGCACTTTTGGGATGGGTTTGATAAATTTCATAGGATATTTTTGTATATAATATAGTTTTTAGGGATTGTATGCATAAGAACTATTTAGATTTCCAGGTGGGATTAAAGTGGACCTGAAATATATGATTACACTATATGATGTTGATTTGACCAGTGTCTCATAAACAGCAATTATGTCATCTTGTTCCTCCCCCCCTCTCCCTTCTCGGGTCATCCATGTTATGTGTTTTTAGCATGTTTTTAATGTGTCTTATTGTATTGTATTGTAAAGTATGCATCAATAAAATTGTTGATAATTTTGGATTAAGCAGTGGTGCCACTAGGATTTTTCGGTTAGGTTTTGGGGGTTGTGGAACCCTCTTTACTTTATTGCTTTGGTACAGAAAAAAACGGCACCTGTAATTGGGAGCATGGAAAAAGGTGAGTTTTCTCAGGCTACAGTGGGTTAATAAGTGGACCAACACCTATTTATGTAAAATGGGTGTTGGGGGGGGGCATGGCATGCACATGGCAGTGAATAAGCACACCTCAGGAGTTTCGGTGAGACCTAGCTAACTTTAGCCCCATAGCCAAAATTGAACCTGGGTATCACCCATCTAATGCCCAGGAGGGTTAAACATTGAGGGACAGCGGGGAACCATCACACACGTGATAATAGAGTATTTTAACTGCACTAAAGCCATTAGCAGAGCAGGGGAGATACTCAAGATGGTGCCAATGGACAGAGGAGAACACCCAGAACAAACCCCACCCTCAACTCCATTCCACTCACAGGCACCTGCCCCTACCACAATCGGGGGACCAGGATGGGAGGATGCAGTTCTGAAGAGAAGAGAGGAGGAGAGGCGGCCCGCCGGCAGAGAGGAGTTGGAGCTAGCAGTGAACACGTCGGTGCAGTGTCAGATAGGCCCCAGCTGGGAGAGAATGGAGGTGGATAGACTACACTGTGGTGGGGAGATCAAGATGGCATGGCTGCCACATAGGTACCTCTCCCTTCCCAAGACCCACAGAGTGGACAATCACAAATAGGGGGCCCCTCCAGTTCAACCACAAATGAAAGGTGGGACTGGGACAAAATAGACAGCAAAAATGTCCTCTTGGTAGGATACTTACTTAACCCCACGAAATCTGCCTACAGTGACATAACTCCTCAAACCCCCCTCAGAAAGCCCGTATACAGTGCCTCCACAATAGCTTGCCTTGACACCTCCTTTCCAGGAACTACTTTGAGGGCGATATCACCTGCATGGAGGGAACACTGAGGAGAAAGCTCAATACAATTCAAAGCTCTATGTCAGATATATCTAACAGAATAAATATTATAGAGCAGGATCATACAGAAGTGGAGGAATTACTTGCATCCCTAGAACAGTTTTGTTTAGAATCTAAACAACAAATGTCGCTTCTTTGTCTCAATCAAGATGATCAGGAAAACGGAGGAAGAAGCAATAACACCAGGCTCAGGGGCATCCTCGAATCAGTTAGTCCAGCGGATCTTAGAGCTAAAGCTATCTTAATCTTCAATACCATCCTAGACCAGCCACAAACAGAAAATGTGGTCATTGATAGAATACACAGAGCCCTGGACCCCAAATCATTACACCCTGATAGACTGAGAAATGCAATCTGTCGGCTTCACTATTTCAGCAACAAGGAAGAGATACTTAACTAGGCATGAAAGAGAGGTCCCCTCCAGCTTGGAGAGTCCAAAGTTATTCTTCTTCAAAATCTCTCCAGAAGACCCCCTTTAAAGTGCAGGCTCCTTAAACTACTACTAGATCTTATTCAACAACAAGATGCATTGTATAGTTGGGGTCATGCCTTCCACTTGATCATTCAGCGACAGAACAGATCTTTTCTCCTAAAGTCACCAGCACAACTACCAGAGCCTGGAAGTGCGACCCATCCCAGTACGAGACTGGCTATCCTCCACACTTGCACCCAAACCTGGGATGCCCCAACAACCAGGTAAGGGTCCAGAGCGAGATCCAGCACCAAGGTGAGATGGCGCACCTGCACTTAGAAGAGGTCCTCGAGATGCTAAAACAGCAAAACGGGAACACATTTCTGATCATGCCCCTGTGCTTTTAAAGGAGAACAAGAGTTAACTCGCCACTTAATGAATTGCTACTAAAAGTAGTTGTAAACACTCTAACACTGTCCTTTACAGATTGTTTTGACTGAAATGGCATAGCGGAAGTGGCATCATGAGCCTGTGGGAAGCCTACAAGAGCGCCATAAGGGGTAAATTGATTCAGGGAAATCAAACAGTTATAAAACCAGAGGGTGGAAAAACCTATTGGTGCCACTCATATCAGCTAGGGAAAAATTAAAGGAGCTGCTAAGACATCCCTTTAAAAAATGCAATTAAACACTGCAAAAGAAACCATTATGAATGGTGCAACAAAAGTGGCACACTAGTTGCATGGGCCTTAAAGGAAGAAGAAACCATAAATTTCACAGGCGATTCTAGATAAGCAGACCAAGCAGAACACTATGGAACATATAGTGAATCAATATATATGAAAATCTGAGATGTCCAAACTGAAGAAATATATCCTACAGGACTTGACTCGTCTCCAAGGAACTAGAAAAAACAATCAAACAAACCCCAGTAGGAAAAGCACCTGGACCAGATGGAATCACTCTATCTTACTAAAAATTATTCTCCTCCCACCAAACTTTTTCCTCAGAGCTTTCAACTTTCTCAATTCTAAGGAATAAAATGATTCAATCCCAAAATGCATGCTGGAGGTTCACGTCTCACTTATACACAAATTGCCTCCCAAACTCAAACAGGGTTCATTATGTATAGGGAAGTCAGAGATAACACTATCAGAGCAATAAACATAATACATAAGGCCAAACTCACAAATAATTTGATCCTGTTTCTTTCCAAAGCTTTTGTTTGGGTGAGCTGGCACTTTCTCCAAGGAATGCGGTGCGGAGACTCCTCCCGTCATCAGTCACTGATAGCTGGCACACCCCCTCCATTCTCTGCAGTGGAGGGGGGCATGCCAGCTATCAGTGACTGATGGGTGTCTCCACTTTGGAGAAGCAAGAAGAGAATGGCGATGCCTTGTTGGCCAGGGACATGGATGCATCGATCAGGTAATCGCTGCTTTCCTGGACCAGGAGCGATGGGCTGCTTGGGAGAAAATGTATAGCGTTTTGTTTTTTGACTGTAAATTGTCTTTGATATGCTATGAGGGTATTATGCTATAAGGGTATTTTTAGGTTTCTTATAATATAACTTACTTAAAAGTGCACTATCGCAAAAAATGGCTGAATGATAAAAATCCATATAAATATGCTGGATGGTGGGGGAGTGAGGGGAGGGGTCACTTATACATCTGGCATCAAGAAATATCCAGCCAGGTTTGTTTTTTTTTTTTTTATCTTGAGGGAAGGAAGGACATCTAGGGTGACAGAACGACAAAACCTGTGAGCCCTGGATTTTATTACTCCCATGAGCGAATAATCCACAAGCTTGGTGGATGTTTTATTTTGTTCGGGTGTGAACCCTCCTCTCATTAGCCGATGTGTTTATTTGGATTTTTTAAATTACACAATTTTGCGATAGTGCTCCTTTAATTTACTCTCATACAGCACTGTTTTTGGCAACATTGCCAAATGAAAGGAAAGCATACTTGCTTGGTGACTTAAAGCGGTCCGTCACTCTGAACAAGAGTCTATCTTATATGTTTCCCACACCCTGTACATACAGATTGCTCACATTAAAAATCATCCTACCTGCATCTACTGTATGTTATGAGCCTTTAAACATCCAAGATGGCGGCTCATGGAACAACAGGCAGCCTGCAAACAGGAAGTGCCTTCTGACTGTACTGCTCTGCATTCTGGGATTGCTGACCTTTTCCTGACCCCAGCTCTGCTCTGTCTGAGCAAAGCACATCTATAACCCACCCCCTGTACTTTTTCCTGCTCTCCTCTTCTCAGTAAGTGTGATGCTTCTGAGTCAAGATGGCGGCGCCCGTATCCTAAAGTCCTGAACAGAGTTGCAGCCCGGTGGGGGAAAGAATAATAAGTAAGTAACTAAAAACTTAAAGTATATTAATTTTAGATGCTGGGGAATCGTTTTTTAAGGGTTTGGGCTTTTCAATAAATCATGCTGAAGGTCTGGTTTAAGCATGTTGATGTCATCTGTGTTAGCTAGACAAGATGAAATTATAACTGTGCATCCAACTTTTCTTTGACGTCTATACTTGCTTGTATTTAAAGCGATTGCTGGAGGTCATATGTTTTCATACATTAAAACTCGTAGTCTGTTCATCATACATTGCCGCTCTTGTACTTATGTAATCCCTGGTGCTTTGGGGTTAAGCTCTAAGCTCTTGGCAGGAATAAGAGGCACAAATATCTACTTTACCCTACTGTTTGCTCAAAGGAATTAGCCCAAAAGGTAACATCGTGTGACAGAGCGAGGCAACAGAATATGTGTAATGATGAAAAAGCTGTGTCAATAAGGAAGAACATAAAACCAGTGATCACTATTTGCTCAGGATTAATCCACACTTCATAACCAGCCTGCTTCAGAGCATCCCACTTACTATTTACCGTGATATTATCCTATTCCTATTCTTCCTGTGCTGACTCATCCAAATGTTTGGAATGGGGGGGGGGCAGGGGTTGTATATCTAGATGGATTTGAAGGATGAGCAGACCTAGGAGATCATTAGAAGAGATGGAGCTATTGTTCTGGGAACATATTCAAAATATGCATTTACTTGCAATTTATGAAAGAGGATTTCTTTTGTCCATTTGTGTTTAATAAATCTATAGCTGAATAGTGCTTTGCTCAGCTTCTAATGCGTAATGCTCCCGTGCCTGACACTTGGTGCATGAACCTATTTTGCAGCCTCTGTTTTTGTGATCTTCTAACAGTTGATATTATCTTTGCTGAAACAATTGTGGATTTAAAATGTATATTTATTGAATGCATATATTTTCTACCAATTTGTGTTCCTCTAAAGCACATGTGCTCATCCTGTGGCCCAGGGGCCACATGTGTCCCTGACGACCATTAGATACCACCCCTGACCTTCTGTGGGGAAAGTGGGAGGGGTTAATAGAACATAAAGGTAGAATGTAAAGGTAATAGAAGGTAGTTAAATAGGATGGGCAATTTCACATATACAAAAGAAGCATTGGCAGCGGTGGCTTGGAGGCACAATTATTTGTTAAAGCATTGATGGGAGCTTAGATAGGTGAGTATGGTTAAAATGTGGGACTGATGGGGAGGGCTATAAATAATGGACCGATATATTCAGAGGTAAGCCAATTGGCATAGGTTTTGCTAGCATGTGGGGATTGTTACATATAAATATAGAGATGTGGTGGAAGGACATACAGGAGGAGTTTGTGGAGACAGTGGGAATGCTGATTATTGTACAAAATCTTCATTATACTATTCCAAATGAAATAATTCTGGACTTACTAATTGTCACCCCCGATCAGGTTTCAGTTCATTTAAGTGTCCCGCGCTTGTCAAAAGGTAGAGCCCCCCCTGATCTAAAGCATACCTATATCTTATTACTAGGTGTGGATCCATCCACCATAGCATTTGTCCCTGCTACAGATGAGCCAGAAAGGAGTCCATCCGATTCAGAAGCCATTGGGCCAAATGTGTGAAACCACCTGGGCTTTTTTATACCCAAAGCTGAACCCCATTAAAGCGATCCTAATTATGTAGTCACCTTCTATACCCAACTCAGTGACCCAGAACAGCATGTGTTTTTTTTCTTTACTAGAAAACTGTATAAAACATCACTAGGGAGCTGTTTCTATGAATATTGTGCAAAGGCTTTTGTAACAAAAAGAAACAGAGGGTGTTTTGGGGCACTGGGTTGGGGACAAAAAGGTGCCTACATAGATTGCCTCACTTGGTATAGGATCACTGTGAAGTCTATTGTGGGAAAAAAAAAACAAAAACAGTGTCTCTTTCTGCCTTTTTTAAATTGTTTTTTTTTATAATTATAATTTATAATTTTATCATTTTCAGTTGTGTGCTACAGTTTGACCCTCTGACGTCATACCACGTCAGGTGGTAATCACAGCACCTCTGACCTTTAAAAGGCAAGCTGCGGTCTTGCCACTGTTGTTTGTCTGCCCTGAGGAAGGGGTTTTTTTACACCCCCGAAACGTCGGCTTATGGACACTGTTCTGCTATCACCTACCCTATCTTATGGACTTTGATGCAGCTGAATGGTCTGTATGTACCTCATCTTGCTGGATATCATTTAATACAAGTCTATTTGATTTAACTATTGGTGTGCTGGCCCTTTAACCAGTTGTGGTCTTTCTTCCTCTGGGACACTAGACCAGCGCACCAGAAATAAGGGCGTGTAATTCAGGGCTCTGAGCACCCACTAGTGTACTAATCTCTATGTCCTTCAGCAAAGCTCTGGTGCAAATGAACACTGGACTTATGCTGATGGGCACCAGGCTCTTCCTCACCCCCTGGTAGTCAGGCAGGGGTACCAACAAGCCAATTACTGTACCAGACAGGACCCTCTTTGGACTGTCTGGTAGCCCTTGGGAAGGATACACAATTTTCTTTTTTGTTTGAGTTTATAATAAACACAAAAGGGGTCCAAAACAAAAGAATACACAAAATATATTTGGGCGTAAATCTTCTCAACAGTGCAGATGAAATAGGTAATAAAAACTCATACACTTTCACCACTTTTTTCACAACTACCCCACCCTGCCCCCCTTCTCTGATTCCCAGATCCTAGCTGTGGATAGTCATGGATAGTGAGCCCTTGTATCACTGATTCTCTCTAGACCAAGCATAGAAGGCAGCAGGGTTCTGCAGGGGATCATTATTGATCCATTGTTCAGCCAGCAGGATCAGAACAACACCCAGAGGCAAACCCACAGCCTCTGATAAGGATGACCTTTGCAATTCTCAAAATACATATTATCCTGTTGAACTATGGGATGTGCAAGATGAGCACACCAGGCTCTTTCCAGCAAACCTGAGATGACTGACCTTCAATAAAATGAAACAGAGATGGATAAGCCAACATTTCAAACCTCTGTCATTAATGTCACCCCACCAATATAATCACCCAATTTACCTTTATTGTCTACTATAAATGAGGTGATAATGGTGGTTTCTATCCCAACCAACCCTTGAGCAAGAGTACAATGAAGTGCAAACCTATTTGGCTATTGTAGCACCGTATTTTACCCCAAAAGACGCACTATATTCCGGGGGCGTCTTATGGGGCATATATATATATATATATATATATATATATATATATATATGATATGTCCTGGCACTCCCGCACTGCTGGACAGACTCCTGTGCTGCTGACCCGGCTGCCACAGTGGGTGGACGTGGCCTGGATTCTCAGAGCAGGCTACGTCCACCCGCTACATGGATCCTACTGTTAGCATGTGTCCATTTCCCCAGGAGAAGCAGGGATAGGGGGCAGGTTTCAGTACCCTGCTTGTCCGCCGCTCCTCGATCTTCTGGCCTCCCAGTGGCTGTGGCAGCCTGACCAGCAGCATGGAAGTGCCTAGAAGTGTGAGTATACTTTTTTTTTTGCTTTTCTTTTTTTCCAGGGGAATTGGAGGGGTAAAAATGCCACACTTCTATAGGGATGGGGGGAATGCCACACTGTCTATATGGGAATGTGATGGGGGGAATGCCACACTGCCTATATTGGGAATAGGATGGGGGGAGGATGCCACACTGCCTGTATGGGAAATGGGATGGAGGTAATGCCAAACTGCCTATGGGAATTGGATGGGGGGGAATGCCACACTGCCTGTAGGAATGGGATGGGGGGAATGCTGCACTGCCTATATGGAGAAAGGAAAGTGGGTTTGCCTCACTGGCTATAGGAATGGGATCGGGGAATGCCACACTGCCTATCTATATGGAAATGGGAGGGGGGAGAAGTCCACACAGCCTGTCATTGGGAAATTCTGCACCTTGCCTATTATTTGGTCCCTAGGGGGATGGTATTTTTGCACATTTGGTTCAGAATATTTTCTTATTTTCCTCCTCTAAATCCTAGGTACGTCTTATAGGGAGGTACATCTTAGAAGGCGAAAAATACGAGCTGATAGTTTTCAAAAGTGGTTGGAATTCTTTATAGAATTACTAAGTGAGTAATATCAACTAGGCTCATGGCTTGACTTCTAGCCATAAAGCTATTAAGTGCCTGTAAACACGTATCAAAATAATTTTGTGGCTTGGCAAGCCAACATACTGTATGGCTACAATTCTAATCCACAAATTGCTTTTGAATTTAGATTAAAGGAAATCTAGTTTCTGAATCCTTCTTACTAGGGAGACAGCATTACAAGTCACTCAGAAAATTCTCTGAGCCAAGTTAAGTCCCTTACAAGATTTAAGAGATGGATTGGCTCCTCAGAGAAGCCTGGGAGATTAAAAAGGAGTCTTTGAAGATAAAGATACTAGAGCTACCATGTTCTTTATTCTGTAATTTATTTGTTAAAATTTCATTTTGGGTTTGGTGGATGAGTCAATGTTAAGAGTGCAAGCAGTGTTTTATTGTTGCCTAGAAAGCCATAGAGTCAGACAAGATGAAGGAAAAGATTTACAAATAGTGCTGTGGTAGTACATCTCTTAATGCAGGAGAATAGATGAATTGAAAGTGAGGGAACACGTTGTTAACCATGTTCTGCTGCAGTAAGGTTTTTAGAAAAAAAAACGTTTTTTCCTTGGAGCATTTTATTCTACAAAGCTCAGAAGAACCAAACCAGTTTAGCCTGATTTCTGCTATTCATAATCTGGATCTTAAACTCCAGATTCAAGACTCTGTTCTATCCTCTCTAAACCATAGACTCCAACCTACCACTGCCATCTTGTGTAAACTACATCTAACAACTAAGATCTTTTTTTCCAGTCTAACAAAAGTATTTTTAACCAAGAGAGGGCACAAACCCCAGCGTCACTCACCTTTATTTGGTCAAACGGGGCATGCATGTGCCCTCGTCCAGTGAGAGCCGTTTGCCTTGACTTCGTCATTCGGCAACTGCCTCTCATTGTTTTCAATGGTCAGGGAGAGAAGCTACATCCCCTGCCTCCTTGGGCTGTGCGCGTGCCCCCGCCTCAGCCATTGAAACCTATCAGAGCCATTTGCCAAATGACAAGGGTGGTCTTTCATTATTTTTGTATAAGTTTCAAGAATGATTTCATTTGGTGGGCCCCAAGAATTATTTCTTCTGGTGGGCCCAAGTATGGTTTCATCTGGTGGGCCCAAGGTTGGAATGTACATTGACTAAGGTTTTGATGTAGAGCATTGGGTTTTGTTCAGTTTGCAGTGTGATTTAATATTATCTGCCCTACCCCGGGGCACTTCCAAATAAGATCCTGTCTACAGAATGCAATATACTTTAATTGTGAATCCCCGCAAAGTTTCTACCCTTTGAAACTATACATAAAAATGCTTGTCATGCTTTAGAAGTCTGCATGGGACATTGTTTATTTAGAAAACTAAAATGTTCTATGCTTAACAAATTTCAATAATTGCAAAGAAAACTCAAAATAATCTGGTGAAGCTGATGTGTCTGCCAACAGTCTATGATGTGCTGCACACAACGCCTCTTCAAGAACAAATATTTGTGTAAAAACTTGAAATGTCTAAACGAATCAAAATATTTGCATCAGAGAATTCAAAATCCTTGTGTTATTGGCTAGTCCCGAGAAAAAGAGTGAGTGAAGAAATTAAAAACATTCTGACAGCATCACACGGAATTTACATGGCCTTAACCTAAAATGGTCCAAAGGACCATTTTATCGTCAACCCACCAAACATTCATCCTGGGTTCAAACGCTCGTCTACTGAATGTCCCATTGAAATGACTGCAATCAAACATTAGTACTTACCCTTACATGCCGCAGAAGCTGCGTTTTCACTTTTTCATCAACATCAGGGATTGTTGGGATGACTTATGCATTGATTTTAGCCATTTCTAGGAAAGTAGAAGTGCATTCCAATTAGCAATGCCTGGGAGTGAGGGATGCAGGTTGTATAGTTTTTTATAGCCTATCATGTCCAATAATTTGAGGAATGCAGGAATTTGAGTGGCAGCATACATAAAGCAATGCTGGTCCTTGTATTACCCTGTATAACCATGAACTTGCACCTAAAAGATAAAAATAAGGTGCTTATTTTTGACCATTGTATGCTCGAACATTTAACCTGTGTGGTGAGAACTGAGAACCAACACAAACCAGTAAAACACGCCAGCCAACTACACTAAAGGACTAAGGGGGACTTAGCCGGTTACCAAAACTACAACCCTCACAGACTGCCCTCACAATTATTCAACCATCAACTTACCAGTAGTTAGTAGCAAAGCTTTACCTTAGACAACTTAAAAAAAAAAAGAAAATACTTTAACAGTAGGGAAGTTGGCAAGACATCTTTTTGCATAGGCCTGTATAGGACTATATAGCCCGGATGACTACTTTAGTTTAGTGTGATAACCAGGGACAGGCTGGTCATATCTAGAGAAAGGATAATAGCTGATGACTGAACTGCTTTTGGGCCAGCTCGACCAGTTGTAGCCCACCTCACCCGGAGCCTATGCCGGATATTATTCATTATTGTTGGTGCACTGATGCTCTAACATCCCCTTCAATTACATTTCCCCACAGCAACTTTATTGCCAGTGACATTCCCGCCAACGGGACGCATTAAGTTCACTACTCTTTCAATCCAATTGAAGACATTGTTGCTGGGCAGCTTCTAGGATTGGTGATGCCTCAGCATATACAGGATTCAGGATATACAGGATACAGGATATACCCTTTATTGGCCCTATTCTCTAAACAAGAGCTAGCAAGAGTGCCTTAAACAAGAATTCAAGAGGGTCCATAAATAATTGTGTACTAAAACAGTTCTGCACTGTTAGCGGAAGAGGTTTTGCAAGTTTTTAACATTTTCAAAAGTGCTCTTTTTCCACCTGGTGCTGAATCGCCCCCCTGGGTAAACAATTTTTCACCCGCTAAACTTAAGCACTAAGCCACCGCCAGGTCAAAATAAATTTAGCTTATTTTTTTTTGGAGTAAAAAGTGCCATTCATGTTTATTGTCTAATCAGGAGGCCGATTCAGTAGCAGGTGAAAAACAACACTTCAATTTTCATTTTTTTCTTTACAAATGTTACTGAATCGATCCCCAAACTGCCAACCTTACCATTATCCTCCACTTGTTTAATGCTCCCTCTTCTCTGTCAGATCCGAATGAAAATAGACCTCTCATCTCTGACTTTTGTTCTGATTAAAAGAAATCACTTTTAGACTGGCATGACAGACATGGAATAATGCCTCCTTACAAAATCAATACATTAAAGTAAAATAAGAAAAAAAAACAGGTTCGGCATCTCGGGCTTTGTTCCTGGTAGCTAGGTAAAATAGAGCATTTCCCGAGACTGCAGCTGCTGTAAGGCAGTGAAGACTTTCTAGACAACCTCTGTTACTTTTGTTCAAAGCGTCACTAAGCTGCCACCGCCGCAGATATCTGCTTTAAAGTCTTGTTTGAAAAGCACATGTCAGGGTTTATTCATGTCACTGCTGTAAATCCATAACATTTCAGCACATATGGCAGAATTTTCGGTGCGTTTGTCTTTTTTAAGCTGGATCGACATCGGCAATAGGGGAGCCTATTGCCGTGTTCATGCCGAAGAGAGTTGTAGATGAGGAATGGATTATCAAGGAGCCTAGACTCAAGCACAAAGTATAGTAGTTAAAGTGGAGTCACAAATGGAGCCAGGGGGAAGCACCTAAGCTCCCTTTCCTTCCAATGTCCAATGTAGATTTACACCCATTTTACACAAAATGGGTGTTGGTCAATGTGCGGGAAGGCATCCCTATTGCTGATGTCCTCCTGCCCAAGATTTTCTTGCTGTGGGCGCTCCCTCAGATAAATCCAACCACGTGCTTTTTCACGGCCACGTGACTTGGGTTTCTCCTCCTCAGCTACTGAAGGAAACTTGGAGCATTTGAGCATCATCAGTAAATCCCAGGGCCAGATTTCACTTAGTGGAGCATTGGGCAGGTTAGGAAATCTCAGGATGGCAGCGGTGTATGTATGGGAGGGTATAAGCAATCAGGATGCCCCCCATTCATGGACTGGCATGAGATTGGTGTTTGTTAAACTGACCATTTTTTTTGGCGTCAAAGAGGGACAGCTTAAACCAGTTTGTGGATGATGTGCATGGTGGGGGTGTGGTTTAGGAGTGTGGCTTATGTACTGGCTTATAGAAACAATTATCCATAGTGGGATAGGGATGTCATTTTGCCTCTTTACAAGGCACTGGTGCGTCCTCACCTGGAATATGCCATCCAGTTCTGGGGACCCGTTCATAGAAAGGACGCTCTGACTATGGAAAGGGTGCAGAGGAGAAGCCACCAAACTAATAAGGGGAATGAAAGATCTTAGTTATGAGGAAAGATTACTGGAATTTAAACTGTTTAGTCTTGAGAAAAGACAACTGAGGGGGGACATGATTAACTTAATAAAATATAATAAATAAATATATAAATGGGCAGTGCAAAAAATATGGGGAAACACTATTTCAGGTAAAATCATCTCTAAAGACAAGGGGGCACTCCCTTCAACTGGAAAAAAAAGACATTCAGTCTCCGGAGGCGACATTTACTATAAGAACTATAAATCTGGGGAATAGCCTCCAGCAGAAGCTTGTTACAGCATCAACCGCTGAGAGCTTCAAAAAAGGATTAGATGCGTATTTAGAAGAAAATAACATTAAAAGTTACAATTAGCTGTTATCAGTAAAAAAAAAAAATAAAAAATAAAAATTAACTTCCCCTACCACAACACCCTTGGTTGAACTTGATGGACATATGTCTTTTTTCAACCGTATTGACTATGTAACTTTGTAACTATGTAAACATAGCATTCTACGTTACTATTGTGTATAAGTAGGCGTAGCCCTGCCCCCAGTCACACGCTCCAGGGATCTTCAGTCCATAAAAGATGTTGGTGATTGAGCCGATTCTCAGTCAATCTATGCATTCCACTATTGCCATTCGACCAAATAGTCAGAGCAGTTATAAATGCCCTGACAGCCTGCACCATAATTTGACCAAAGTGGGACATTTTGGTGTCCCCAGAATTTTTATAGGCCTCAAAATGGGACTTTCCAAACTGAAGTCGGGCAGCTGGGGCTCTAGAGAAATACAGAAGGTGTACAGAGATCTGGCACACCCCCTCCATTGGTCAGTGCTAAATACCACTTGCTCAAACCACTTGGGTGTCACTACTCCTAAATACCACTTGCTCAAACCACTTTGGTGTCACTACTCCTAAATACAATTTGATCATACTACTAATTGTTAGTATCCACTGGTTCTGAGCACTTGTGTGTCACTACTGAAAAAAAAACACTTGGATTCACCATTCTTTATAGCCAATTGTTAGTGGAGTATACACTGGTTCAGGGCATTTAAGGATAAAAAAATGTATAATGTCCACTGGCTCAAGGCACATGTGTGTCACTACTCTTTAATACAACTTGCTCAAACCACTTGGATGTCACAATTGTTCAGGCCACTTGGGGTTCACTGCTCTTTCATCTAGCTACTAGTAATAACACAGGCTGAATATGATGAACCTGCATTTCTTGTTTAATTACAACAAACAGCGCCCTCATATGGCTGTGACACCTGTAGCACAGACATGTATTGATTTCTCTAGCTTCTGGTGTTATTGAGATACTGCATCCAAACTCATTCAGCCCTGCTGCTAGTCATGTATTTTACAAAGTGTATCTCACTCTTTCGGAAATCAGAAAACTCGCCAGGTGTACCATCGTGGCAGCACCCACAAGATATGGCCGGAGGACTACAAACAGAGCTTCCCACTCAATAAAATGAATTAGTAACTCATATAATGTCTTTAAACTAGGCAACAGGTCTGAGAGTACTGAAACTTGGGCTGGAATTTTTAAAAATGTTGCTGCCTTTCTCCATCGCACTGTAACATGTAACAAGCTGGATGATGCATGCTCTTACATTGCAACACAGCATAACCTGGGGAGAACCCTGCTATGATACATTGGATGACACCCAAATGTCTATGTGCAATGTAAACAGCTTACAGGTTGGGATGTGTAAATTATCTTTCCATCAAGCTGATACCATGTAGAGATCACTATGTATCTGTATGATTAGAGCCTGTGGCTATTATTGCATATGGTAACGTTTTTTCACTTGATATCTGCTCTAAGCTGTGGCCTGCTTTTCGGGGGTTCATTGAGGTGCATTAGATGAGATATTTAAAAAAAAAAACAAAGCTAAGGAAACAAAATAAAGTTGCCTTACTAGCACAGAATGAAAAGCTATGAGTTATTAGAACTACATAACCCTAATTTTGCCTACAGCTGTCCATTAATTTGTTCTAAACTTTCCCGGCTCTATCTGCAATTGAACAAAAATAAAATCATAAAGGCTGCGGCTGTAGTTGGGCTTTAGGCTGATATCAGTATTTTGACAAAAGAAAACTTTTTTTACTTTATTCCTTGATTCTTTGCTATAGGGAGAGATTTATTATTCGACCAGCGTGCATCCAGTTGCGGTTTCCAAGCCTCTGCACATTCAGCTTCTAAATTTTAACTATGTGACACACAGGAGCGGCAGACCCTCTGTATTTACGGGTTCAAAGTCCTGTGAGTTCACACAATCCAATGATTAATTCTCTAACAGACTTGTCTAGTGACAGGAAGGTTAACAGGGGAGATATATAAACGAAGTGTGCGTGAGAGCTGGAGAAAGGGAAAGAAAAAATGGACCCCAGTAAGTTTATTTAACAACCCTTCAAACTATTTTAAAACACTTATGTGATACTATAATTAATTAGTGGAGATATTTAATAAAGGGAATTCATTAGCATAATCTTTAAAGAATGCCAAACCAAAATATTCTAAAACTTATATCTACTAAGGTACCACCAGAGTTGAACAGAGGCATATTCAAAGAGCATAGCCATTAGTCTGCTGCTGATGCACCTCCATAGGCTGTGCCCAGGCAACCACTGCTGACACATTTTACGTGTCTGAAAGAGCTCAGACACTTTGCATGTAACTCATTGCAGTGGAAAGATCAATCATTTAAGCATTTAAGGGTCGATTCATCACAGGTCTTAAATACTCAGCTCAACTCTTGCATTCTCACATGATTCAGGAGACACATGTGAGACTTCGCAAGTGCAGAAGCAGTCGAGAACACTGGCACTGTGCCCTATTTTAACCTGACCAATATCCGGGCACAGTTGAAAAAAAAACTCACCCAAACTCACTTGCCCCATCTACACACATGATACTGGAGCATTGTAAGCACTTACATTTGCTCCTGCATCCACTTCTAGTTGAATACCACCTCTCTGATCTGATTTTCTGGTGGTAGCGGCCATTTTGGAGCATCTTCCCAGCATCTCAGCCATGCTGCTGCCTGGATCAACTGACAAAACTGACAATGCACAGTAGCAGGAAACCCAGCAGCACTGTCTGTAGGTGGCCTGAAGATACATGGGCCTGAAAATACATAATCAGGATGCCCCACTGTGTGAAACGGCCAATGGCGCATATGCGAGCTGCGGCCATATCCCTGCTATCCATTTAGCAGGCATTTGTGAGAGGCTGGCTCAAGCACGGTCCCTGTTAAAGGATAGCGGGGGATGTGGCCACCACCGTGCTCGGATCTGCTCGCATTAGACGAGCTCCTGGACGACAGATGCTGATTGGACTAGAGGGCTGAACATGCACTGTAGGACCAGGGAATGGTAACTGAGATTGGGCGACCTGGGGGGTTTGACACAGCGGGCACCCCCAATCAGGGTGCCCGGGGGGCAAATACCAAAGCCAAGGATAGTCAAAATATGTGTTATTTCATAAGGTTTTTTATTTAAATAAAAAAAATATGTTACTATTTACTATAAATAATATTAAATAAATTAGAACAAACTAGAAAACATTAATACATTGGTAAAATCAGGAACATTACAAATTGAAAATAAATCCTACAAAATTCAAGAACAGTCAAGGTTCATCAATGTCTAAGCAAGGTATTCATCAAAAGGCTCCATTTCTCCTAAAGGCTTCTGAAACATGGCAAGATCCCCATTCTTTCTAGTAAAACTATGGAGTGAATTCTCACACCAATTTCTTGCCTTAATAGCCTGTCTCTAAGGTTAATTGAGGCAGTCGAGTGCATCTGCATTTGCTAGAATCTTTGCATGCAGGGAAACTTTAAAGGGTAATTCCACTTTCAATGGCATTTTTAAAAGCTTTCAATCTATTGTGCCAATATGATGCTCAAGGTGCTGAGTTTATCTATATTTTTTTTACTATTCTCTGTTTTTGCAACTCCATGTCATAAAGAAAATGGTTCTCCATAGCAACAATGTGTTTACCTTAGAAATGTACATCAAAGTGGTGTCCAGATGTACATTTCAGAAGCTTCCTAATCATCTGATTGGCCGAGGCAGACATGACAAGTTTAACCAAATCTGCATTATTTCAATCTCTTCAGATAGGGGAATCAGTGTTGTGTTCCAGAAGCTAAAGGCATACTAGCAGCGTTCTCCAGTGAAAAGGGTGATTGCTGCCGTTTTGTTTAGTCAAACCTGCTAATAAACACACCTGTTACAGTTGAAGGATTCAGGGATTTGCAATGAACAAAGGATACTAGGAGCTTTACTGAAGGTCAGGAAAGCCACACCTATGTTACCAAGTCAGACATACAGGAATATAAGGAACTTGTAAGCAGCATGCTGGTATGGGGGCACAATCCTAACACAATTGTTTATTTTACATCCCAGAAGAGGAAAGCAATAAGGCAGAACACCAAAAACCTCACAAAAAGGGAGTTTTTCTTTAAACCAGAATACTCCCTTGTGCCTGGGCTTCTGTACCAATTTACTTTTAAAGATACTTGCACCTAAAAGGTGCTGGCTGAGACAAATGAGACACAAATGTAAGGTTTTTGTCTGCTCAAACCACTTGGGTGTCACTACTCTTTAATATCAATTGTTGGGGGAGTATCCAATTGCTCAAACCACTTGGGTGTCACTACTCTCTAATGCCAATTGTTAGTGGAGTAACCAATTGTTTAGGGCACCTGTGGGTCACCACTCTCTAACACCAATTTTTAGTAGAGTATTAACTGGTTCAGGGCACTTAAGGCTTTGAAGAAAAAAATAGTGTAGTTCAGGGCACTTGTGCGTCACTACTGTTTAATACCAGTTATTCAGGCCACATGGGTGTCACTACTCTTTAATACCAATTGTTAGTGGATTATGCAATTGTTTAGGGCACTTGTGTGTCACCACTCTCTAACACCAAGTATTAGTATTCACTAGTTCAGGGTCCTTAAGGCTTTGAAGAAAAAAATAGTATAGTTCAGGGCACTTGTGTGTCACTACTGTTTAATACCAATTGTTATGGCCACGTGGGTGTCACTACTCTTTAATACCAATTATTAGTGAAGAATCTAATTTTTCAGGGCACTTGTGTGTTACTACTGTTTAATGCCAATTGTTCGGGCCACTTGGGGGTCACTGCTCTTAAATACAAATTGTTAGTGGAGTATCCACTGGTTCAGGACACTTGTATGTCACTACTGTTTGATACCAATTGTTCAGGCCACTTGGGTGTCACTACTCTATAATACCACTTACTTAAACCACTTGGGTGTCACTACTCTTTAATACCACTTGCTGAAACCACTTGTGTGTCACTACTCTTTAATACAACTTGCTCAAAGCACTTGGGTGTCACTACTCCTAAATACCACTTGCTCAAACCACTTAGGTGTCACTACTCCTAAATACCACTTGCTCAAACCATTTTGGTGTCACTACTCCTAAATACAATTTGATCATACTACTTAATAATAATTGTTAGTATCCACTGGTTCTGAGCACTTGTGTGTCACTACTGAAAAAAAAAACATTTGGATTCACTATTCTTTATAGCCAATTGTTAGTGGAGTATACACTGGTTCAGGGCATTTAAGGATAAAAAAATGTATAATGTCCACTGGCTCAAGGCACATGTGTGTCACTATACAACTTGCTCAAACCACTTGGATGTCACAATTGTTCAGGCCACTTGGGGTTCACTGTTCTTTAATACTTATTGTTAGTGGAGTAGCCACTGGTTCAGGGCACTTACAGGTAATTTTCCTGTTAATATTTTTTTTTTAATTGTCCATTTTGGGCCGCTGTAGCTGCAGGTGTTTAACAATGCAGAAAGCAGCAAATAAGACACAGAGATGTGGTTGTGGTGCTTCTGCGCCTGCTGGAGACAGTTTAAAAAATCTGATGGTGGCACCTGTTCCACAATACACCGTTCCCAGCTACTTTTCCTGCCAGGCCATCATTGCCCTGCCCCAACAGGTTGTGTGAAAAAAGATGGGCACTGGGCAGTTCCAGTGTCTACATTACCAGGTGGACAAGTAAGCATGGACAGGCATATTACGGGCTCGATTCAACAAAGGTAGAAATAAATTTGTGTCGCTCGAAAAATCGGATTGCATGCGTAAATTTTTAACTATTTCGAGTGATTCAGAAAAGGGGTTGAATTAAATACGTGCACTCGAAAATGCAATCGAAAAATTTTTGAATCACTCGTAACATTTTCAAAATGCTTGTAAAAAGTCTGTTGCAAGCGAAAATTATTGGAAAATGTACTCGAATTTTTTTCTATTGTTTAGTATTGTTTTCTGACTGCTGCATGGTGTTGTTAGGTTTTTCAATGGGTAAATGTAACTGCATAATTTTTTTCAACTTTTTAAGTTGCCTGTGTAGCTGTATGTACATGGCTAACATTGTGGATACATGTAATAAAGAGGCAAGGTATGCTGTAGTAGAAGTACTAATTAAACAGTAATATTTGTAAGAGGCATGTATGTTATTTTTTTTTTGGGGGGGGGGGGCTGGTTGGATTGCTAGGGACCTGCATTAAAAATGTTTCTTTTAATTCAGAAATGTGGCCATTGTTTTCTTTACAAAGCTTGCTCACATGGCACCACGTGCCCTTGGGTGCAGGGTGCAGCTCTTTGCTAGCTTTAACCCTTATGGTACGCCATTCTTATGCTTACACTATAACGTGGACCAAAACCCAGGATTTTGACTATTCTGGGTTTTGGTGCCCCACAGTGTAAAAACCCAAAGGTCGACCACTCCCATGTACCTTCCCCTGTTCTTATGGAACTTTTTACTACTACTGTCATTGTCTTCCTAACTATTGATTCACAAACAGTGGAATTCTCTGGCTTTTTTCTTATGAATTTAATTTTTGACTACCATTAGAGTTTACTACCATTGCAAAGAAAGTAGAAGGGCTCCATTGTGAGAAAGAGCAAAATGAGTTTTCTCCTGCTGAAAGCTGCATCAAAAACTAGTGTGAAACACTCTAATTTATATCATGTGTGTGGCTCATCAAGTCCACCTGAATCAGTAGTAAAATTTTCGAATTGCAAAATGCAGTATTACATTTTTCGATCCACTAATCTATTTTGCACTTTTACAATCGCAATTGAATTTAATTCGAGTGACTCCTGTTTTACAATGGTTGCAGGTTGCTGATTCACTCGTAAAAATAACTATCACAACTTTTTAAGTACAAAACACACGAAAAATCAATTTTCTACCTTTGTTGAATCGAGCCCTACATCTTTCTAACTGCCCACTGGGTCAATGTAGTGGTGGCTGGGACTGGGGCAGGAAGCACTGAGGCGCATATCCTTTCACCAACCAGGATTGATGGAATTGATGGTGTCTCCTGTTGCCTTTTCCTCCTACCCTGCTTCCTTCTCTGCTTCCTCCTCATGCAGTCAGTGCAGCCCCTGCACCACCAATTTGAGCACAGCCATGGGAAAACAGCAGCATGTGGTGCTAAAACTCATCTGCCTGGGCGAAAGACATGTGGCCAGTGCTTGCCCCCTATGCCTTGGAGGTGCAGGGCTCCCCTGCAGCAAATGTCCTATCAGAATGTGTAATCAGAACTGCAGGGGGTGTCATCACCATCAGGAGGATCCGCCAACGTGGACATGCTTACATTCCCTAAGATCAACAAGACGTGGATCCCGCGTGATTTGGTTGTGCCAGCACCTAGGTGAGTGGTTAAAGTGTTTGCTACCTCCTCCTCCGTCTCTGCTTTATCCACCTCCTTTGTCTCTTCCGCTTACTTATTATTATTTATTTATGCATATGTATGCATATATTCATTTTTTATGTATATATTTATTTATGTATGTTAGTATTTATTTATGTATTGATGTTAGCATTTATTTATGTATATATTTCTTCATTTATCGTTATTTTTAGTACCTCCCCTTGCTTATTTTGTGCAGGGAAATCTCCCAAGTGTTACACCCCCCCCCCCCCCCCCCAATTTGCGCTTCAACACCCATAGAGACAAAAATGGCATTTTTTTCATCTATGTGTGTAATTCTTAATTTTTTTTTTCTTCTGTTAATTTAAGTACTTTCCCTAGCCCATTTTGTGCAGGTCAATCACCCAGATGTGACCTCCCCATTTGTTCTCCAACACCCTTAAAAAAAATCTAATTTTTTTTTTATTTATCTATATATTTCTCTAATGTTATTTTTCTGTTATTATTTTTACTACTTTCCTATTACTAGCCCATATTTGTAAAGGGCAATCCCCAGGTGTTACCCCTCCCCCCAATTGGGCCTCCAACTCCCATAAAAAAATACATTTAATTTTTTTCATTTATGAATGTATTTATTTCTTTTTTTTCCTGTTATTATTTTGAGTACTTTCCCTAGCCCATTTTGTATAGGGCAATCACCAAGGTGTTACCCCCTTCAATTTGGCCTTCAATACCTGATTGCTCTGGTGTTTCCCCTGGGTTGCAGCCCTCTAGCCCTGCCATATTTGGTCGCTCAAATTCGGGTCTCCATGGACTTTCGGTTCGGGTTGAGTCCAGGGCCCCAAATTGGACTTTAGCGACTCATCGAATCCCGAACTGCAACGTGTCCACTCATCAGCTCTAGATCAACAAAATTTTATGAATAATCAGAATCACCAAACTACCACCAGACATACCTCCTGTGGCAGCATGGCCGCTTCAGAACCTTTAACAACCTTTTTTTCTGTCTCAGCTTTTGCAATCAGTTTTTATCATCACATCATTTAACGAAAGTTTTAGAGCATCACAGGCACTTCCCTTATATTTCCATTTTTATGGTTACCAGCTGATTTCTAAATATAACCCAGATAGTTATTCCGCTTCTATCTACCTTGATCTATATTCTCTACCTTGGCAGGTTTTCTTGTCTTGGCCTGTGTTCTGACCACCATTTATCCTAATCAGCGCCTTACCGTGACCTGCTGTCAATTTACTCCTAGTTGTTTCTTTCCTTGTAAACCATCTCTTGGCAACATGGGCTGGGGGTCACCTGCCCAGGCTATCTGCCATTGTGATCAATGCTAAATATTTGGTTGTGCTTGCAGTTTGTATCTCGGTGAGCATTATGTCTTTAACACGAAAGGCACTGATTCAGTAAACCTTCCTAAAAATATACTCATGAAAATAAGGCACATTTTGCTTTATCTCAGGTGTCCATCTCAGGTGTCCACCTCCACCGGCCCTGAGTTTGAGCACTCGGCTGCACGCTCTGGGGGCACCAGGAAGGTGCCTGGCCTCGCTGGAGATCACGCAGGAGGGGTGTGTGTGTCTGTGTGTCTCTTTGTGTGTGTGTCTGTGTGTTGCCCCCCCCCCCACTGGCTGTAAAAAGGCATGCCCCTCACTGACTTTAATGAGGGATGCCCCTAACTGGCTGCAATGAGGGATGCCCCTCACTGGCTGCAATGAGGGATGCTCCTCACTAACTGTAATGAGGGATGCCCCTTACTGGCTGTAATGAGGGATGCCCCTCACTGGCTGTAATGAGGGATGCCCCTCACTGGCTGTAATGAGGGATGCCACTCAATGACTGTAATGAGAGATTCCCTCACTGACTGGAATGGTGGGATGCCCCTCACTGGTTTTATTGGAGGGATGCCCCTCACTAATTGTATTGGAGGGATGCCCCTCACTGGCTGGAATGTAAGGATGACCCTCACTGACTGGAATAGAGGGATGCCCCTCACTGGCTAAAATGAAGGGATGCCCCTCTCACTACAGCCCCTGGCTGTAATGTGTTTGCAGAGGCCTTGCCTGTATTATTATTATTATTTTTTAATTCTTAGGTGGTGTTTCTTCTTAAGGGCGTAGCTGGGGCGTGGCTGGGGCATGGTTTAAATGTTAAAAAGTGTCTTCTTGTGTCCCTCTTTACTGCTTTCAAAAGTTGGGAGGTATGATAAGGTAGAGGAGCAACAATGGCCTTCCAGGCCGTACTCCCTATAGTTCCGCCCCTGCATTTATCTGCACTTCATGGTTCAGCAGTGCTGTTCTGCCTCTGTGTTCTGTTTCTGAATTCCACAGTTTCAGGCTCTGTTTCACCCAACATGTCTCTTACTGGGCCAGATCTTCTGCCTCACTGTAACAGAGCATTCAAGATCTCAAGGTTCAAGCCCTCACCCCATGTCACAGTGATTATAGTGCACTGCTTCATTCACTCTCGGTGAGTCCCTGCCTCCTCAGACATACACACTGGACCAGCTTTAGAGTCTAGGGCTGGGTGATTACCTGTCCTAGGTACATCTTGATTTGGGATGTTTCACAGTGTGAAAACCTCTGACTTGAGTATATTCTATAATCATATTGATCCTCAATCCCTCAGAGCATGTGAGGGCATCATCAGCATCCACTATCCGCACACTTGCCATACATGCTTTGCTGCACCTGCCAAGAGGAGTTTAAAGGGAAAACAAGTGGTTTCACAAGGGGTTACTCATTTATTTGGCCTTTGTTCCACTTTAAATATAGCAGCTCTATTCAACCATGCTCTAAAGTGGGCAAATGGTCACAAATTTCCGGGGTACTTCCAGAATTAACAATTACGGCAATCCACATTGGTTGCACAGCTGGCTCCAACCACAGCAGAGTATACACATGACTCATAAAGCTGTACTAGGACCAGGGTTGGGCCGGCGCCAGCACAGGGCAAACCTAGGCAATTGCCAGGGCCCCTGCCATCTTCAGGGGCCCACTCAGGCTCACAGGTGTCCATGGTATTATTTTATCACCGAATGATGAGTGCTGTGTGCATACCTATTCATGGCTGGTCTTAGCAACAGGGGATAATCAGCAACAATGGAAAAGGTGGCATGGAATAAAGGTGGCGAGTACCAGGTGTCAACTGAAGCAGCAGGGCTGAAGGGTGCTTGGTGGCACTAGAGAAGGCAACAAGGACTAGAGGATGATTAATGGCTATAGGGAAGACAATAAGGACTGGAGGGCGATCAGCAGCAGAAGATGACCCATTTGTGACTGCGGAAAGGAAAGGTGACATCATGTGACTCATTACTTAAGGGTCCACTAAGACTCTCTTGCCCAAGTGCCCCTGCATACCTAGAGCTGGCCCTGACTAGGACATACTCTTCCTAGCTTAGCCATGCCCAGGAATGAAAGCAAAGCCAGTGGCTTCACCTAGAATACATAAGAAGTTTACATGTAATCAGAGATTTGCTTTGAAATGGTTCATTTCAAACAGTTCCGACAGGGGATAAGGGGGGAGGACTTAATGGATACATGTACAGGCAACAGATACATTTATATTTGCTTTTTCTTAATGAATTAAAGGAACTGTCCAGACTAAGGCCCTTATTTATCACGGGCTAGCGCCAGGTAGTGTCGGACGAGCGCCAGGTAGCGGCAGCTAACGGCGACTACCGACTCAAGTACGCCCGGCGGCGGTCACAATGACACATTTATCAAGCAAAATGAGGCTAGCGCCGGCGAGAGCGACGGCTAACGCGGCATTCATCATGAAGCCGTCTGGACCGAACAGCGCCGCTGCAAATTCCCTCACAGCGCCAGGTATGAGCTGTCGCTCCCTGGCGATGTCCATTGCATTTCAATGGAGCAATCTATAATTAATCATAATTAATTGGTATTTATTTATTTATTTTTTTTTTTAATGTCAAAAATTCGGAGACCACTTCTGCAATGTTAGGATTTATTTTTAAGTTAAAAAAATTTGTGCAGAATTGATCTAACAGGTCTGAGATTAATGTATTCATATTACAAAATGATTCTAAAAACATGTATAATGTTACATTCAAAAAATATGGTTGTTTAGGGGTTAAAAACTAGTTAATACCCATCGCCGCCAGCGCTCTGGGGTTTAAACAAGGAATGGACAGCGACAGCACATTCGGAGCGTGATTTGTTAATGAATATGAAGCTAGCCGTTCGCTCTGGCCATTCGTTGTCAGGCGCTCACATACAACGCTGAACCTGTGAAACAGCGACCCCCCAGCCCGTATTCAACATTACCGCACACCGACTGAGTCGCTGTCATCAAGCTAATGCCGGCCAAGCACAGCGAATACTGGCTGCCGCTGAAAAAATCACGCTACAGTCGCTCATCTGGCGCTACCTGGCGCTATTAATGAATCGGCCTCCCCGTGTAAAGACAAATCATCGTTTACATACCTATACCTACCATGCAGAATATTCATCCTGGTGTTTCAGTTTCAGATTCCTTCAGTGCCTAAGAGGCTCATAGGACTTCCGCAAAGAGTCTCTATCAGGTTCTGTCCTTTGCTTTCATAGTTATCTGGCCCTTGTTTTGCCCATCTCCTTCAGTTACCTATCAACTGCTCTTCTCCACGTTTATCTTGGTCTTAACCTTATCTGCTGGCCTTGGGGGTTCGATTCTAATGCTTGTCTTGTTATGAAACTGTTTGGTTTTCTTAGCGTGTGACTTATCCACTTTCACTTTCTCTGTTATATTTCTAGTTGGTCTATGTCTTTCTTCATTCCAAAGTTTCTCATTTGGGATTTTGTCAGAGAGGCTTTAGCCAAGGGTGTATGAAGTGCCTTGTCGGGGCAGTGTGGCTTCCACATGTATCTGCAGTTATGTGCAACCAAATCTCTGTCTTTCCACATAGCTAGACATGTTTGGTGCTTAATACTTAGATGATGAGAGGGTTAAACTGGGCGGTAAATTGGTTCCCAGGCCCTGAATAATAATGATAATAATTTTGTATAAATAATAGTGATGGAGCTACTCCCACCCCCTTTACTCATGTATGGAACCTGTTTTAAGTTTATGGATGACTTCCCTGGTATTCTTCAAATGTTCACTGCCATACATTAAAACTGACTTCACATTCATATTAAAGATTCTTAATTTAGTACTTTAGTAATTTATTTATATACATCCTGGTGTAATGCTGAATAAAGCTGTTGTTGTTTGTGTAGTCATTTTCCGGTAGCCCAGCCCCTGGATTTTATTTATGACCTTTTTTAGCATTGAGTAGTGGACTTATCTCCAACCCTCTTGCTTTAGACTGTGTGGGAGACAACAATGCTTATGTGGCCGGGGCGGGGGTCCTGCTCACTGTTTCTTTGTATAGGTCTAACTTTCAGTGCAAAAGAAAATGGTAACGAAAAAATACATTCCAGTGGCAGGTAAACATCTAGCCTGGACAGTATCTTTAAATTCATTAAAAAATCCCTTAAAGTGGATCAAAACCCAGGATTTTGACTAACCTGGGTTTTGGTCTTTGCCAGAGCACACCCTTATAGGGGGTGCCCCGCTGTGAGAAATCCCCCAGGTCGCCCGTTCTCACTTACTCTTCCCCAATCCTTCAGCGCATTCACAGCTCTCTTGTCCAATCAGTGCGCTTGGATCCGCTCAAGCCCCTTCGTCTAGGAGTTTGTCTGATGCGAGCAGATACGACAGGCAGGGATGTGGCCGCTGCTCTTGTATGCACCGTTGGATCGGGAATGAAGGTGAGTTTTTTTGATCATCCCCAAAAACCTTTCTTTCGTTCTCACGGCGCATGCACAAGCCGCTCAGCCAATCAGCACCTTGCAACAAAACCCTTTATTTATACTATATAGGGTTTTGCTCCTCTTGTCTGGGGCATCGTTATTTGGGATGTCCCACTGTATGTAGCCACCAGGATTCCCAGAAAACTCACCTTTCTTTTTTTCCCATGGCCGGGGCTGGGTTATGAGGAGGGCGCAAGGGGCATGCTCTGGGGCCTCCACCACTTGCCCTGCAACGGGGGCCTCCACCAACCTTCTGGTTATGGTCTGGTCTAGGAGGCTTTACAGACTTTGGCCTGATGGGCCGCGAGGCCAGCAACAAAGCTATCGGCAGCAATGGGGGCTCCCTGCGCCTGGCCAAGTATTTTTTTGTTTTTGCAAACCTGCAGCCAAAGCCACCACAGGGCAGGATGGAGAGTCTAGAGCAGCAAAGCCGCCATCAGCAACACTACAGTGATGGGTGGGTGCAGAGCTGTCAATCAGTGGCCGCTCACTGCACATAAGCCACCAAGCACAGCCGCTGGCAGCTCAATGCAGGGAACTGTTTTCTGCTGGACCAACTGGGTGACTACACTACCCCCCACCCAGAATGGGAAAGCAGGAGTTCCCCAGCAGCAGGCACCCCCCCAGCATGGCACAAGGGACTCGATCTGATGTTCCAGTAAATAGGTGAGTGCCAGACAACCACCTGGTTGTACCAGATTTTGTGCCCAGGGGCCTCCACCACACTTACTTTGGCCCTGCCCGTGGCGTATCCAGCCACTCATTTACTAGGTGACTCTCATCTCGTGAGCGATCTCATGGGCAGCGACATACTTAAGGAGGGGGGGCAGAATATACTTTATAAATATATATATATATATATATATATATATATATATATATATTTATAAAACAAGGCCATAGTGATCTTAGACATTGTGATGTACATTTCAGATACTTTAGTCTTCTGGAACAATGGCAGACATTAGCAAGCATGAAAATGTGGTCAGAAGTAAAAAGCCTTCCTTTTATATGGATATTTTTATATTAATCCCCAGCTCTTTTTTGCTGAAACACGACTGCCTCTGCCCCATCTGCCATTTCACACAGGTAAACCGTTTGTTATAAGAAGAACTCAGACTGGGCCCCGTCTGTCTCTTGACTCTGCTGCCAGCCTTTGATTCCCGTACCGATGCTTGTAATCTGTCGCTCCATACCGGGGCTCGTTGTTATGTAAAGCTGCACATGCGATGTCCACAGGTTCTGAACGGCCAAGATGAAATGTTCTATGAAATAGAGTGGAGAGATCAGAATACAAAGCTTCTGACAGAGGGTGGCTTAAGCTCCCCCTCGTTATCCGAGGGAATTAATTACATGGGGGACAGGGGGATGATGAAAAGAGCAAAAACGATGAAAAAAAGCGATGACTATATGCTAAGAATAGGGCTTTAGAAAGGAGGCATAAAAAGGAAGGCAAAATAAGGGAAGCAAAAAAAGAAAAGAGATTAGAAGACTGAAGAAAAATATTAATGCAATGACATAGCAGATCATTACATTTACAGAACAACAGGATAGGAACTAGTGTTGCTAAAATATTCCTCATGAATAAAATTCTGATTTAGGTTCAGTAAATCAGGCATTAAGGAAGAACAACATCCTGGCCTCTAGAAAGCAACTCAGCAACCGAATGCCCCCAAATTGCGGACAGGGGCAGACTACGATGGAGTGCATGTGACTTGTAACGTAGGATTGAAAAATGCTACTAAAACCAGTTTCAAATATAAGTTATGATAGGGCCCTATTGATATTTTCATGAGACATTTGAAAGCTTAACGGTAAAACTGGTCCCAAATATTCTGTGTTTTCGTCCTGGCAAGCATTGCTTGAGGGAATGATGGTTGTCCAAGGCCACATCCATTTTCCACCAAAGTATAGAATTATTATTATTATTGTTTATTTATATAGCGCCATCAACTTCCGTAGCGCTTTACATGGTATGATTACAGACAGGATAAAACATATAGTACAGAGAACAATATAAAATTAGATGCCACAGGTTTAAACCAAGTGTTGTGAGCACAGGAGACAATAGGGAGGAGTGCCCTGCCCTTGCGGGCTTACTAGAATGTCCATATTTGCAGTGGGTTAGGAGAGGAAAAAATGCCCCTCTCTCCCTCAGTATGTGATATGTCCAACCCTTGCCTCACATCCTGAGGCATAAAATCAGCAAATCATTTTCTGATTAGATGTGTCCAGAATTCTTTCTGCCCTTGGAATGCTCAATTTTTGTACAGATTGGTGATGTATAGAATTTTCAGTCTATTCTCTCATTTATTTTTACTTTTACTGTTTTCTGCTGGTTGTATGTATATTTTTTTTATTATTTTGTCCAACTCCATCTAAGAATAGGTCTATCTTTATTAAAAGTAGAAGTTCCTAGAAGCTTTGTGAACAAACAATTGCAAAAATCATTATATTGAAATAGTCAATCCCTTCTAAAAGCATCAGTGTTAAGTTAAAGTGCTATAGCAGGCTCATGCCGTACAGCCTCTTGATACAGGTCATTAAGACCCTGACCCAGCTGCAGGACCCTTTCACTACCGCCAGTGAACTGAGCCCTGCTAACCCCGCAGGAATGCCTTAGGCTCTCTTTGATATAGCCATAGTCCATCGATAGTCCATTAACTGGATTATGTCAGGCCAGAAGCCAGTCCAGTAGCGTATAATATAACTGAGAAGCACGGGTGAGTGGGTTTGGGAACAAGATAACAGAGCAGCCCAAGATGAAGTTATATATGTAATCATTTTAAAGCAGACCAAAGGAAAAAAAGCCCAGAGGAATTATGCTGGTCCAGATGCTCCCGCCACGCACAGCCTACTACTGCTGGCTATGCTGTTTTGTTTGCCAGTGGCTTCCAGGTTCATGTAGTGCAGTACACTGAACCAGTATGAAGCTGTAGATCACCGTAGCTTCTTTCCCTTAGGTCTCCCCGCTGCCACTGCTCGATGGAAGATGGCAAGATGGCCACTCCCTGTAGGGGCTAGCACAGGGTCAAATGCTGCGCCCAGGAGGATTGTGGGATACATACTCCTGGGTGTAGCAAGAAGGGGGCACGGGAGCGAGATAATTGGGAGCTGGCCTGTTAAGGTTGGTAGGCCACTAACTGCCATTGCTGCGGTTTGCATGCATATGAACCTATGTTTTGGAGTAAAAAAAAAAATTAGACTTTCAGCCTGCTTGTAGCAAGATGGGTACCTCTAGGGTACTATCTAGTCAGTTTGTAGCAAGTGTAGTTTGTAGCAAGAAGTAGATCCTATATTGGCTTTATACAGACGCGTTTTGCGGCTTGGCGCTTCCTCAGTGTATACAGCCAATGTTTACATCTGTAGCATAATAATTACATATTGCATAATAATTACATCGTCAGTGTTGATACTCAAATATATGACATGCAACATTGAAAGCATCATACATAACATATGCATTTGGTAGTGTAGTATTAACACAATTCAAACTGACTAGATAGTACCCTAGAGGTACCCATCTTGCTACAAACTCTACTTGCTACAAACTGTATTGACATGGACTGAATACATTTCACAGATCTCTGTGAGAATGGTTTTAACCCTATTTATATCTGGATATTTCTGTATAATAGTATCTTAATGTACTACATTACTATATACTGTTTTGATCATATTCACTAATAAGGAGGACAGGGACGCCCTCCTAGGGTCCAAAAAGCCCCCAATTCTCCAGATTTCCCTTTTATGTCAGGGAAATCTCCCCCCCTCCACTCTATGGGGAGAGCCCTTGATAAACCTGGTTGAAGCTCCTAATGAATGGGGTATTTTGTTTACTGGTAATAAATGGTGTTGGGCGAACCCTAATTGCATAGTTCCCGAACATGGACCTCAGGTCAGGTCTGTGCTGGTGTTCGGCCCCGCACCAAACTGCCACCCTCCCCGCAGCCAAAAAGGTTGGCCAGCAAGCCAACCATCTCACTGATGAGGAAGGCAAGCAGGTGAACGCACACAGCTATAGGGCAAGATGGGGGATTCTATCAGAGTTTGCTATGGGGTGATGGGGGTCTCTGTCACAGTGTGCTATGTGGTGATGGGGAATTCTGTCACAGTGTGCTATGAGGGAATTTTGGGGGGTGTTCTGCCGCACAGTCTGCTATAGGAATGATGGGGGTTGTTCTGCCACACAGATTGCTGTGGGAATGATGGGGGTTGTTCTGCCACGCAGTCTGCTATGGGATAATGGGGGTTGGTCTTTCACACAGTTTGCTGTGGGAATGATGGGGGTTGTTCTGCCACGCAGTCTGCTATAGGGATGATTGGGGTTGTTCTGACACGCAGTCTGCTATGGGGGTGATGGGGGATTCTGTAACACAGTGAGCAATGGGGACGATGGTGTTGTTCTGCCACACTGTCTGCTATAGGAATGATGGGAATTGTTCTGCCACACAGTGTGCTATAGGGATGATGGGGGTTATTTTGTTGCACATTGTGAGTACTGGGTGCAGCAGAGTCAAATCCAGGTAGACATTTGTGATGAAACAGGAACTTGCTTTACTGGAAAATGAGTGCAGTAGGAGAAGGTCACCTTACATGGTGGATAACATAGACAGGAAAAAAGTCATAGAGATCACCTCAATGTACAGGAAACACAACATGCAGTAAAGGATGTACAACCGAGAGTAAACATAGATATATGTAACAGCACCGTCTACCGGCCTAAATATAAACTACATTACCTAGCAATATATATGCAGATCACATACAGAGACAGGCTGTAAGCTGTTGCACAGTATCACCGACAGTTCTGCCACACAGTCTGCTATGATGGATGATAGGGGGCTCTGTCGCAGTCTGCTATGGTGGGTGATAGGGGGCTCTGTCGCAGTCTGCTATGGTGGATGATGGGGAGGCTTTGTCACAGTCTGCTTTGGGGGTGATGGGGGGTCTCTGTCACAGTCTGCTAAGGGGGATGATGGGGGGGCTCTGTCAAAGTCTGCTTTGGGGTGATGGGGGGATTCTGTTATAGGGTTATGGGGGTTCTTTTTATTTCTTAATAAAGCATACATATTAGTACTGTCCCAACCCCATCCTGTGCAGGCCAATCTCCCTGTTGTTACCCCCCGATTCTCCCTCTGACAGCTGTAAAAAAAATATATATTTTTAAATAATTTTTATTTATTTAGGTGTTTATTTAACCCTGAGGAAGTGATCTCTCACGCAACGCGTCGGTGTTCAGGAACGGGCTCCTGCAGGGGTTTTGGACCCATGAATTGGTGGTAGTATCATGTTTAATCTTGCTTCACTTTTGTGAGCCATGTATTATATTTCATATGCCATGGTGTATTGGTATGACAGCACCCTTTGAACACTCTTTGCACTTGCACTCTCTTTGAATTATTTTCTACAGGGCCCTTTTGCTCTGTTCCAGCACTATTTTCTGTAGTTTAAATTTCTGCTATTACGATCCTCTGATCATTCACTTTATATAAATTGTGTGCACGCTCCTTCATATAGTTCAAACCATACACACATGGCATAATTTAATAGTGTTGATGCATACTTAAATTGTACTTTTTGGTAGTCCTACTACACCTACCTGCAGGGCCCGCTCTTTTTATCTGTGTGTATATATATGTACATACATTTTATTGTGTCTTTAAATGTCTGATATGTTACATTATGTGTCATTGAATCAATAAATTTTTGATTGGATATTATAGTATGTGTGCGGCCTGATTATATGGTGAGATAATAACCATCCAGCACTGGTGGATGGCCCCCTTTTGAGTGTTTATTTAATTAATGTATTGTATTTAAATCGCCCTGATGCCCCCCCCCCCCCCCCCCCCATTTGCAGCCCTCTAGCCCTTGCTCCCCCCATTTTACAGCTATTTTTGGGACCATTTTTGATTTCAATGGTTTTCTGGCTTGGGTTCAGGTACCCAAAATGAACTTTGGCGGAAAGTTCAGCCGAACTTGCCGAACCTGAACTTCTACAAGCTTGCCCATCACTAGTCATAACTAGAAATTATATCTGCATTTTCCTCACAAAGGGCGTTTTCTTAATGTTTTTTTTATCTCTCGTCTTATCTCTCAGGGAATGAGGCAAAGGTTGGGGATGTCACCTGGGGAGTGGATTGCCTGACATTTTTTTCTTCCTTAGTCTTCTACAAATATGGACAGTCTATTACCATTCTGCACCCCAGATGGGTATCTGCACAATACTCTACTGCCAGCTGTGACCAAAAACAAGCATCGGTTTACCCTACAACGAGTGCAGCTCTTGTTAAAATAGGTGATTCATTCGCTGCAGGAAAAATGTTAGCAGGAACATAGTCGAGGGAGAAAGGGAAATAAAAGTTCAACATTCAGGTACAGGAAGACATAAGGCACCAAAGACCTAAAGTAGTAAATATCAAATGAAAAATTAATAAAATGGAGATATAAAAGCATAAAACAAGAGGCAAGAATGAGAGCTGCCAGGGAGAACGTGAAAAGGATATATATTTTTTTCATGTTTTTCAGTCAGGGTGGCATTTAAGATGTTGAACTGATTGACTGCTTCTGAGAAATCCTTGTATCTAAAACACATGCATCAAGAAGCGTTGGTTTTCAAAGGCATATCATTGTAATGGGGGACAAATACGTTTCTATTCCAGTCACATTCGGAATGAAGAATAGTTGGCTTTTTTTTCTTCAACACTGAAATAATAATCACTTTTCTGAAATATTATTCAGCAGGGGTAATATTGCGCAATACTTAATGAAAACCCCCGAACTGTAAAGTAATGTGACTAGAAGGTAGAACGCAGCTATTATGAATCTTTTGATGTAAATCAAACCAAATGCTATATATTTCATCATCTATCTTTCTAAGCAATGTACATTACAAGGGCATACTGTATGTAAAGTTCCTTCTAAACTGTTTTGGTAATGGATACTGTCACCTGCAAGAAGCTGTGTCATGATGCTCATGTGCCCAAACCTTCTCTTTGGGGCAAAAGATGAACACCAGCCAGAGGGGGGGTACTGACTACAGGGGAACCAGTGTTTCACTGCTTGGCAAGGAGGACACAGAACCTACTACCCAGAACCAAAGACTCAAACCAGTGGCCTAGAAAGAATCTAAGGGCAACCTCAGTCTTCAGGTTTTGCTGCATGGGGGCACCAGATCATACAACCAGGCAATCAGAGGCTTGGCCAGACAAGCAGTGGCCTGGATGATACGGCAGCACAACAACAGAAGCATAACTAAATGTAACCCAGATGGAGGATTGGAATAGTTATAGTGGTCAAACTCCAAATCCAAGATTTGTGGGTGATAAGCAAGCAAAGATAACCAGAGTCTATAATCCAAAGTCATAGGCAGGCAGCAAACAAAGTGTTAACAAAGTCTCTAATATGAGATCATAAACAGGCAGCAAAACAGTAATGTCCAGCTACAGGCAGGGGTCGGCAACAAGTGAGTTTCCAAGATTCAAGGACCTGAGAAGATATTCCTGCACCATCTTACCACCAGAAAGCTCCTTAACGAAGGCAACTTGATGCACATGTATAGTCATTAATATGTAAACAAGCACTGCAATTAGAAGCACTTAGCACATGTGCACCTCGAGGGAAGCTTAGCACACGTGCACCACGAAGTGGAATTGAATTGTCACATGCCCCAAGTTTTGCATTTAGCCGTTTGCACACCGGTACGCTTAGGCCCATGACACTGAGCTGAAGATGACCAAAACAAAATTAAAATAACTTGACATGTATCTATAGGCCTAGCATGCTTCCCAATGGTCCTTCATTTGGAGGGACTGTTTGAGTCCATGTCCCCCTGTCCCATGTTGTTATCATTTCTCCCTCTTTGAGGTGTAACATGCAGATGTGCATCAATAAATGATTCATTTGCCTATTCAAAGTGTTTGTTATGTTTTAACTGTTACAACCTATCTCCTATCCATCCCTCAATGAGGGGGCATGGCTTAATTTAACAAATGTCCCTCTTTCCCACTCTGAAAGGTTGGTAGGTATGGCCTAGCTATTCTTTATGACTTGCAATTTCCAGAACAGAGACCTGGATGAGCAGCATTCACTAAGAGACTAACCATATAATCATGCATATAAGCCCACTTCCATGTTCATACCACCTGCAGGCATAGACCCAGTCCTCAGGTTGACACATACCATAGTCCATGGAAGCCTAAAGTACATTTTCATCCAGATAATAAGCTATACTCACCTTTTCTTCCATGCAGACCGTCGCTCCTACTCCAGGGATGCTGCGCTCACCTGAAAGGCTTCATCCAGGTCCCTCGCTGTCCGGCATCATACGCAGTCCTACGTCGAGTGAGCGGCACTTCGTATTGTGCCAGACAGCGAGGGACCTGGATCCAGCCTTTCAAGTGAGTGCTGCAGAAGCAACGGCCTGTGTGGTAGAAAAGTATAGCTTTTTTATCTGGCTGAAAATGTACTTTTAATAAGCTTTAATAACTTTAGCATTAGCTAACTAGTATTTGAAAAATACATAATAAAACTGGTTTCGCATTACTTTTTTTTTTTTTTTTTATTTGCCCATATTGGTATTAGCTGTAAAAGTGTGTTTTCAGCAAGGTTTCTTTAATTTTTTATAACTAAATCAGGCACATCAGTTCGCCAGCTTGCAACAAACTTTAGTTCAGGCAAAGTGCAAGGAAACAAAGCATAATGCCAGTAATAGTCAGTAATAGTAATTGTTAGTTTTCCCTAATTTCACCTTTACAATTAGAACTCTGTTGCTGTGTTCCCAAGTTGTGCCACACATGAAGCACTAAAGGTAACCTGAACTAGCAAAAACCCACAAATGTTGTAATTACAATATATTATCTATAATAAAAGGGTACAAAAAAAGGTACTCTCTCGTGCATGAGAATAACCCTTTAAACGCTAAGCATTATTATTATTATTATTATTATTATTATTGTTTATTTATATAGCGCCATCATCTTCCGTAGCGCTTTACAAAGTAGTAATTACAGACAGGGTAGAAACATACGGTACATATACTAATTCAAATGCAGTTGTACAGAGTTGACAATGGATATTCTGAATACAAGATACAATAGGGGAGAGAGCCCTGCCCTTGCGAGCTTACAGTCTAAAGGAAGAGGGGTGAAGACGAGGGGGAAGGATCACAAACAGTCAGTATTGAGCTTTGTGGCATGTGCCCTTTAGAAGATTGGTTAGGCCAGATTATATGCTTGTCTGAATAAGTGAGTTTTAAGGGCGCCTTTGAAGGTTTTGAGGGTTGTGGAGTGGCGGATTGGGTGGGGGAGGGCATTCCAGAAGATTGGGGTTGCACGTGAGAAGTCCTGGAGGCGGGCGTGAGAGGAGGTGACCAGGGAGGAGGACAGAAGTAGGTCGGCAGAGGAGCGGAGGCTGCGTCTAGGTTGATACTGTTGGAATAGAGATGAGATGTAGGGAGGGGCCTGGTTGGAGAGAGCTTTGTATGTGAGAGTTAGAGTTTTGAACAGGATTCGCTGTGGGACTGGCAGCCAGTGTAGGGATTGGCAGAGAGGCGCAGAACTAGAGTAGCGAGAGGAGAGATGGATGAGGCGAGCAGCAGAGTTCAGGATAGATTGGAGGGGTGCCAGTCTGTTAGTTGGTAAGCCACAAAGAAGGATGTTGCAGTAATCCAGACGGGATATGACCAGGGCATGCACTAGCATTTTAGTGGTGTCAGGTGAGAGGAAAGGACGGATGCGGGAGATGTTTTTAAGTTGGAGGCGACAGGAGGTGGCCAGGGAGTGAATATGTGGTTTGAAAGAGAGGGCAGAGTCCAGAGTGACTCCCAGGCACCGAGCTTGGTGAGTTGCTGTTATTGTGTAATTGTTGACAGAAATAGACATGTTAGAGAGGGGAGGGGAGTTAGATGGTGGGAAAATGACCAGTTCTGTCTTGTCCATGTTTAGCTTGAGGTAGCGAGATGACATGAATGAAGAAATAGCTGAGAGGCAGTTGGGGAGGCGAGATAGGAGAGAGGAGAGATTGGGGCCTGAGAGATATATCTGAGTGTCATCCGCATAGAAGTGGTATTGAAAGCCTAGTGAAGTTATAAGTTTGCCAAGGCCGTGGGTGTAGACTGAGAAAAGTAGGGGGCCTAGGACAGAACCTTGCGGCACACCAACAGAAAGAGAACGTGAGGATGAGACTGTGTTAGAAAAGGATACACTGAATGATCTGTCAGAGAGGTAAGAGGTGAGCCAAGAGAGTGCAAGACCTCGAACCCCGAGAGAGGAGAGAATATTAAGAAGCAGAGAGTGGTCGACAGTATCAAAGGCTGAGGAGAGGTCAAGAAGGATGAGGATGGAGTAGTGACCAATGCTTTTGGCAGTGAGCAGATCATTGGTGACTTTGGTGAGGGCAGTTTCAGTAGAGTGGTTACGGCGGAATCCTGATTGTAAGGGGTCAAATAAGTTGTTAGTGGATAAGTATTGTGACAGTTCTGAGTGGACATGTTGTTCAAGAAGTTTGGAGGAGAAAGGGAGTAGCGAGATAGGGCGGTAGCTGGAGAGGGCAGAGGGGTCGAGAGAGGGTTTCTTGATTATCGGAGTAATAACAGCATGTTTGTAGGAAGAAGGAAAGGTGCCAGTGGAGAGAGAAAGGTTGAATATGGATGTTAAGGCTGGAGTGAGGGATGGAGACAGTTGAGGAATAAGGTGGGATGGAATAGGATCAAGGGAGCAGGTAGTCAGGTGGGCCCTAGAAATGAGAGAGGTTAGTCCAAGCTCAGTTATTGGAGTGAAGAAAGTAAGAGAGTGAGGCGGGGGGATTGTTTGAAGTGGTGAGGGATTCTGAGGGGCATGTGAAGTTTACATGGCTGCATGTCTGTCCATTAACTGCCAGCTATGAGAATGCAGAGAGCACCGATCCTCTGCCCCAATCCCAACTACCGCTTCACGATCACTTCTGTCAGTGCAAAGAGCAGTCGGCTTAGGATCACCATTGGAAGGTTGTTAGTAGAAAAAAGCAAAATAAATAATTTTTTTGAGTGTATGTGTGTTTTTGCCATTTAACCCTTTGTAAACTGGTAAGGGGTCCTTGAGACCCCTATAACAGTTCATAGGACAGAAGGGGCTGACAAGTCACCTGCTGGCAAGTGGATAACTTGCCATAAACCCCCATCTCATTATCTGCATCCGCAAAGCCCAAGGGGGATGTAGAAGAGCCCATGGCCCAGCTGGGCTATATGGGCTGGTATTCTTCAGGGTCTGGGGGTGACCACTCTGCCTCCGCACCCTGCTTTACCAGCCCCTGTAGCTGGTGTCCAGCCTGGTTTTGCTAATAAATAATAATAAAATTAAGGGTCTAGCCCTGGATAGTGCGCATAGTAATTATTGCAAAATCAAAAAGCACTCAATTTAGGATATGCTACTGGCTTTCCAGGTCTAATCATGATCTACGAGCAGAGTTGTGGTTATGATTAGGGATAGCTGGACCCCTCAAAGTTTGGGTATTGCAAGTTCGGCCGATCTTTGCATAAATGTTCGGCTTCCGGGATCCAAACCCAGTCCCCATTAAAATAAATTGGGGAGGCTGTGGTGCAGAATGTGCAGCAATAAGCATGCAGCTGTAACTCACTTCAGCCCACAATCATGTTCCTCTCAGCGGCGGTAGAATGGCATTTGAATTTGCAGTTTTTGCTGTGACTCTGTATGTGCACGATGTGCCTAAATGAGAACCAAGTCTGGTAGTTTCTCTACGTGCCTTGGAACAATTAGTACATCAGTACACTAATGTGATAATAAAAGCAGTGTTTTGTCATTGCAATTCATTTAAAGTGGACCAACACCCAGGATTTTGACTATCCTGGGTTTTGGTCCACTTCGGGGGGGCACCCTGATTAGGGGTGCCCCGCTGTTTAAAACCCCCCAGGAACCCCCAAACTCACCTCACCACGCTCCCACGGACAAGCGGCGGACAAGGCAGCGCGTCCGCCGCCGCCTCCCGCGCGCCCCTCTGACAGTGCGCGCGCCCACGCCGGCCATTCACAAACGGCCGGCGCGGGCGCGCGCACGGCTAGAGGAGCGCGCGGGAGGCGGCGGCGTCCGCTGCCGCCGCTGCCGCCGCCGATCAGGTGAGTTCTTTTGGGGTTTTGGGGGGGTCCCTCACCGCGGGACATCCCGATCTCGGATGTCCCGCGGTGAGGGGGGTGATCGGCCCGGGAATCTTATAGATTCCCGGGCCGATCACCCATGGGTGACGGTCCACTTTAAAGAGGAAGTCCGAGCTTTTGGCAACCCCCCCCCCCCAGCTTCCTCTCCACCCCCCTGGGCAAAGCCCAATTTGGGTGTTACAATAATAAAACAACACCCCTGATTGCCAAAATCCCCCCCTTATGCCGGCGGGGGATGGGGCTCTGATGGGCTGGGGGGGATGGGCGTGAGTGACAGACCAGATTGCCTGTACCCAGTGAGCTCAAATTAGGCTTAGCACAGGGAAGGGTGGGTCGAGTAGAGTGTTACAAAATGTGTGGACTTTCTCTTTAAAGCAGATCGAAACCCAACCCTTGTCCCTCCCACCCCACCCCAAGTACTCAGGACGATGCTGTCAGTGGCCCAGTTTTGAAAAAACATGTTTTTCCACCACCAAGGCCAATCCCCCTGGCAATTTTGAGATTGCTGATTGGCTGATCTCAAGATTGCAAGATGATGTACGCCAGCTGGCTGTCCGCATCCCCTTCTTTCTTCTCAAACGTGCACGATCCTACGCCCATCCATTTAGACAGACTGGATACGGGAGCGCACACAGCTACAGGGATGCTAGGGATGCAGCACCCGTGGATCACATTGTTGCTGGAGCTACCGCTAAGGGTGAGTTTGCTGTTGACCCCGAGGGGTTCACATAGCGGAGCATCCCCCTATAGGATGCCCCCGGGGGCAGGCTAGCGACCGCCCATGAAGTCATTTAGATTCCAGGGCCAGACGCAAAGGGTTTTGATCTTCTTTAAATCGTTTGTTGCTGACTTTCTTTTCACTATGGCATGAAACTGTTTATGATTCATGTAAAAATAAACTATTTATTCTAAATAACATAAACCCTTCCTAGAGGGTGCCTACATTTATAAGCACAGTATATGCACAAGGCCTTCTCACAATTTGTTCCACCTTTAAGCTCCCCTAATAGCTTCACAAAGTAGTTTTTTTTAGAGCCCGTACATCATTTGGTAGGATTTCAGAACAGGTTTTAACCATTTCACTGCCAGATCATTGCCGCTTTTTCTGAGAACAGCTGCTATAAACGCGTTTGCTGGGTGTGAAACACAAGCTCAAGGGAAGGCTGCCAGTGACAAGGGACAGATTCTGGCATCGCAGCTTGTGAATGTTACACACAAGCCCCCTCCCTCTGAGCCCAGGTATGATACACAGCTACACAAACTGCACTGTCATTGTTATACTGTGTGGAGCCCTCAAGATCCCCCATAACTCACCTCTTTCTGGTCTAACGGTGCATGCATCGACTATCATCCAATCAGCCATTTGCGGTGACTCCTAAATCCTGCATATGGCTCTGATTTGCTTCAATGTGGAGCCCAAGCGAGCGCATCCCCAGCGACTTGTGTTCTCTCCTGCTCCAGCCTACCTGAATGACGGGGTGGGAACGCACACTCAACCTGAAGATGCTGGGGATGTGGCCGCTTGCACTCACCATTGAAAACAATCAGAGCAGTTTGGCAAATAACATATTTACAGCAAGAGGCTCAGATTGGACACAAGTTTTAAAGGAGCCAAAGCACTCAACCCTGTTAGCTGGCAGACAAACCTATAATCTGGTTAAACACAGGGGGCTCGGTCACACACATCTGTAGAAACATGCTGAAGCTGCTCCACCTAGCGCCAAGGTGGCTCTGTGGGGTGCAGTCCTAACTATAATCTCTGAGAACCCCCTTTGGGACATACAATGCAATAATTAAATTGGAGGCAGGCTTAGCTGAGGTTGCCCTATAACCTCGAGTGCAGCCCATGGGGTGGAAGGGTTGAAGACCTCACAGTACAGCCTAGACCCCACACACCATGTGCTTCCACAAATTCAAAAGAAACAAAGGAGGGGTGGCAGCCACTCAGACCATTTTATAACTAACCTAGGAGGTGCACGTGAGCATGGCAATTAGGACACACAGGTCTTAAAGGAGCCACAGCACTAGCTTGCAGGCCAAACTACTAATCTCTGAGAGACCCCTTTAGACGCAATAGATACATTGGGAGTAGGCTTATTTTGGTTGCCCTATATTCTCGAGTGCAGTCAGATTGGAGGAGAGCCTGCGCATGCGCCATTGGACCAGGAAGAGGTGAGTTATTATGGGTGATCTAGGGGGTTACACACAGTGGGGCATCCCAAAGCGGAAGGCCCCAGGGGAAGGCCAGCTGGCCATTCAAGGTTTTGTCCCGCTTCAAGCTATGCTGGTCTGGCATAGGCTGGCACACCCTAGCATAGCAAGCACAGTAGACAAAGTAAAATCACTAACTTATTTTTGCCTCAATGTGCTCACTTGATGGAATTTCATATTTAATACGCCTTCTTCTTAGTTCTAAGCACAGTCAAGAGGGCTCGACTCCTTTTTGATGGCACAGGGAGGCTCACTCCTATAGAACACAATAGGACGGTTATAAAAGCATACTATTTGACTTGCGGTGTAAAATATAACATAACATACTCTTTTTCAACTTGCAGATCTTTTTGTTAGAGCTTACAAAGAAACATATTTTCGAAAGCTATATATTTTTTTTTTACATTATCTATTTTATTTACTTGTAACTCTGAGAATGATTACATACTTTGTGGGTCAGCTGCCATATAACAGAAAGACATTTGCAGGTTTCTCTTGAAAACACAGGCTTTTATTCCAAGAAAAGTCACAATTTCCTTTTCAGCATTAAATCAAAAGTCCAGCAAACAAATAATGCTTTGTAATAATAATGCTTGAAAAAGATAGCAACACATATAATCAGAGCTTACCCGCAAGCAGTCATTTCAGGGAAACTTTGAGGCTGATTTATTAATAGCGCCAGGTAGCGACAGTTGAGCGACTGTAGCGGTATTTTCACAGCGCCCGCTAGTAGTCGCTGTGCTTGGCTGTTGTTCGGTTGTTGATAGCGACTCAGTCGGTGTGCAGTAATGTTGAATACAAGGTGATGAGTCGCTATTTGACAGGTTCCGCGCTGTATGGGAGCGCATGATAGCGAATGGCCATAGCGACCGGCTCCCACCATATTCATTAACAAATCACGCTCCAAAAATTCTCGCGCTGTGAAATGCATGTTTAAACCCCAGAGCGCTGGCGGCGATGGGTTAAAAGTAGTTTTTTTAACCCCCAAACAACCATATTTTGGGAAACCAAAAAAAACAAGTTTATAAAAACATTTTGGAATATGAATACATTAATATCAGACCTGTAATATCAATTCTGCCCAAATTTTTTTTTTATTTTTTTCTTACCTTAAAAAAAATATCTAACATGACAGAAATTTTCACATTAAAAAAAAAAAAAATTATTAACAATTAATTATTAATATTTAAAGATTGTTCCATTGAAATGCATTGAAGAGCGCCAGGTAGCGAGAGGTCATACCTGTCGCTGTTCAAGGTCGCTCGCTGGCGCTTTGGGGTGAGGCTGGAATAATGATGAATGAGTCGCTATCTGGCGCTATCTCAGTCGCTAAGCAGGATCGGCTTGATAAATGTGTGATTGTGGTGGGGAGCCGGCGTTCTCTTGGCGGTGACCGTCATTAACGTTCACTCACCAGTCGCTACCTGTCGCTATCCCTTGTTAAATAAGGGCCTTTGTTTCTGTCCACCTCTCAGCAAGGAGAGGGGAGGTTGGATCCCAATATAGATCTATGTCCTACCCCCTTGTCTTCAGCAGAGAATGGCGCAGGACATGAGGACACTGTCTGGTGATGGATAGCGAGGAAGGAGAACGAGTATTGGAGTATTTAGAAGTATTGGTGTCTAAAATTTTAATAAATGACCTTGTTCTTGTGTGTGTGGTTTTGTTACATTTAACCCTTTGTGAACTGGTATGGGGCATTGAGACCTATACCAGTTCAAAGGGCAGGAGGAGCCAGCAAGTCACCTGCTGGCATCAGGTGACTTGTCAACACCCTCCGCCCCATTACCTGCATCTCCAAAGGTGCAGAAGAGCCTAGTGCCTTTGTGGGCTATGTGGGCTGGTAGCATTCATGGATGGGGTCCGCCTCTGAGCCCTGGGCTACAAGTCCACATAGCTGGTGCCTGAGCTGGTGTTGCTGGGCAGGGGGGATCCCATGCTATTAAAAAAAATTAAGGGTTATCAGTTATTGCCCTTTTTTAGACTATAAGCTTGCAAGGGCAGTGCTCTCTCGTTTTGCATCTTGTATTCAGAATATTTATTGTAAACTCTATAAAACTGCACTTGTAATTGTCTATGTACTGTATGTTCTTCCCTGTCTGTAATTACTTTTTTTAGAACAACACAATGAGCAGGCACCACCAAAAAAATTGAGATATATCTTTAAGACGAGGGCGTGCTCCATCAGACCCCTTAGCTACTATTACACAACACTAAAACCAGTTCAAGGCCTGTACAAAGGGCACAACTCCAAATATATATAAAAATATGTAAATTTAAATTTTATTGGTTGCAAACTGTTAAAACACACGCAAGATACCACAATGATTAAAAACCAAAAGTATCACCAACATTTCCCTAGGCTTCTGGTGCAAATACACCAGCTGCTGATAAATTCATACGGGGAGGCCGATTCATTAATAGCGGCAGGTAGCGACAGTTGAGCGACTGTAGCAGTATTTTCACAGCGCCCGCTAGTAGTCGCTGTGCTTGGCCATTGTTCGGTTGTTGATAGCGACTGAGTCGGTGTGCAGTAATGTTGAATACGGGGTGACGAGTCGCTATTTGACAGGTTCCGCGATGTATGGGTGCGCATGATAGCGACTGGTCAGAGCGACCGGCTCCCACCACATTCATCAAAAAATCACGCTCAAAAAATTCTCGCGCTGTGAAATGCATGTTTAAACCCCAGAGCGCTGGCGGAGATGTGTTAAAAGTAGTTTTTTAACCCCCAAACCACCATATTTTTGGAAACCAAAAAAAAATAAAATTTTGAATGAATCTAGTAATATGAATACAATAATATCAGACCTGTAATATCAATTCTGCACAATTTTTTTTTTTTTTTTTTTACCTTAAAAAAATTAACTAACATGGCAGAAGTGGTCACAGAATTTTTCACATTTAAAAAAAAAAAAAAAAATAACAATTAATTATGAATATTTAAAGATTGTTCCATTGAAATGCATTGGAGAGCGCCAGGTAGCGAGAGGTCATACCTGTCGCTGTTCAAGGTCGGACGCTGGCGCTGTGGGCTGAGGCTGGAATAATGATGAATAAGTGGCTATCTGGCGCTATCTCAGTCGCTAAGCATGATCGGCTTGATAAATGTGTGATTGTGGTGGGGAGCCGGCGTTCTCGTGGCGGTGCCCGTCATTACCGGTCGCTCACCAGTCGCTACCTGTCGCTATTCCTTCTTAAATAAGGGCCTAAATATCACACCAATTACATTCCCCAGGGAGAAGCTCCCCAAGCAGCTACCAGTATGAAAAATTCCCCAAAAACTAGTTTATAATAGTTTTTGGGGGAATATAAATGTCAGTAAGTAATTACAAAATAATATACTATATAATCAATCCAAATAAGACATATGAGTCTTATGAGTGTTATTCCCAGACCTAGTGATATGTTGCTATCAATAAATAAATAAAGTATTATTCCAATCCATCCAAATGACATATGTGAAATTCCATTGCAAAAATATCCATAAAGTGACAAGTGACAATAAGAATAAATATGATTGCTGAAAATATAACTTATACTCAATATACTCCACTAATAGTATGAATCAATAGCAAAAATTATAGCAAATAAAACCGGGAGACAAACCCTTAAGAAATAATCCATAAAGATAATGAAATAAGAGATAGAAGGCCAATGGATCAACTAGGAATTGGTGAACACGTTCTGCCACCCTCCTGCGGCTTTTACAGGGGTGCTGTTTCACTGTCAAATCCCCCCTATTTATGGGGACAGAGGACGAGTGCAAGAACAACCCGGCCGGAGGTGCTGCGCACACTGGCGCTGCTCACACATGGCCAGACGGCTGCGAGTACCACCAGGTACTTCTTTTTTAGCTTTGTGGTCATGTTTTTATTATGTACAGATAGGATATAGCATATTTCTCAATTCTATATATCTGTAAGTTTATCTCTTTTCTTTTTGTTGTAGTACAGTTTTGATCAACATGTGGTACCCACAGTTTTTTACCATCCAGTCTGACAGATAAAGCGTAAGGGGTTTAGCAAATCTTTCAAATTTGTTTCAGGTTCAATTCAGCAAATTGGTGAAACAATTTGTTTTGGTTCAGAACAATTTGTTTTTAATTTATACGTTAAAACCTGGCAAGTCAAGTATAGTGGCTGAAATCCTCATGGCGCAGAAGCGAAAGCAGCAGGCCTTCACCTATGCCAAACAGGGGATCTCAGGTATTTGTTTGCAATGCTGTTTTATAAAAAAAAAAAAAAAACATTTTCCCTAGCAATAATGTGTTTACCAACTGATGCGTTTGATGTACTGATAGAGATGCCCTCACTTTGGCCTACTAATCATCTGATTGCCTAAGATCAAGACAACAGGTATAACCCATTCTGCCGAGATCCAGGCTTTTCAGATAGCAGGGAACACATTCTTGCATTAAGCTAAAGGGTTATTGGAAGCAGTCTCACATGGGGAGGTTTTTGCTGCTATTTAACCTTAGCCAAAGCTGCTGATTATCTCACCTGTTACAGTGAAAGAATTCTGGGGCTTGTAGTTTTTACTCAAGGCCATGAAAACTACTCCCACTGTAGCAAAACAGGGCTCCAAGAATATGAGAAGTTTGAATACATCATGCTGATAATTAAATCACAGATCTGGGGCGGCACAATCCTCACGCAAATGTTTATTTTACATTTCAAAAGATGAAAACAATAAGGCCAAGCACCAAAAGCCTGACAAAAGGGAGCTTTCTATTAAACAGAGATCACATACACCATGGGAACTGGGCTCTTATGTAACATTATTGCACAGGAGAAGTAGCCAGTAATCAGGCATTTATACCACAGGGGTGTCCATACTTGGGATTCCCCCAAAGCATCACAGCCAAGCATTGTGATGCTGGGAAAAATCTGCAGCTACTCCCTAAGCTATAAAAGCCTGTGACAATGTTGCTGTGTTCCCCTGAAGAACTAAACACCCGGAGGACACCACCAGGAGATGTCAGAAACTTCCAGAGATCTTCAAGCAAGCCGCCAGGGACAAGGAGAAATCCTCAGGTGGTGAATATTAAATTATTTTTTTTTATTAAAGTTTATTTACTGTTACAAGGGTAAAGTTGTGTATATATTTAACTCTTCTCCACTACTTGTAAACTGGGTATGTGCTTGCCCGACATGTGGCAGGTGGCTTAAATAGGAACATTGTAGGTTTGGGGAGTTAATAAAAACTGCTTCCCCCCACCCCTTCAGGTTGAGCATTTGAATAGTAAAAATGTAACTCTCTGGTCACATCGCGCTCAGCAACCCTCCGCTCCCTTGCTGACTTCTGTAGGGCAGCACCATCTTAGAAGCTTTTGGCTTTCCCTGACAGAAACGTGCATGCACCGTGTCATTACATAGGCTGAGATGACACTGGGCGCAAATGCATGCGAGATTTGTAGAGCAGCTCGTGGGATTTGAACATCGGCCGGCAAAAAGGTGAGTATGCTCCATCATTCAGGGACAGCCAAGGTTGGGAGGGGGTGGAAATGGGCCAGGAATTCAACAGGATGTCAGTTTTTAAGATAACGTTGACATCCAAAAGGCAGGGAGGGAGGGGGGAGGAATTATCTGAGAGAAACATCAAAAAAGGTCTGACGTTCCTCTGTAATGAATCCTGTCAAACCTATCACCACTGGTTATCAGGGGTGCAGAAGAGCGTTGGTCATGTGCCGAAGGTCATATGGGCTGTTAAGGACTACAGGAGGAGGTCGGCATTTCGATATCCAAGCTCTGGGGATTCCAACCCCCAGAGCTTATAAGCTTCAGGGGAAGGGTTGCCATGTTTTTTTTAGTAAAAAAAACAAGTATAGACAAATAGTTTTGTGATATTTTGCATCTTTTTAGGCCAGGAAAAATGAACGTTGCATAACTTGCATTGAATAATTTAGTTAATCTTTGTATGCCTTTAATCAATAAAGCTTCAGGTTACTTTTTATATATAAATGTTTGCAGACTTGGCATGGTAAATACTGGCATTTTAAACACTGGGTGGGTTTTTGCAGATGCTATTAAAATAGATACAGTTTGGTGCCAGGTCGGGTCTCACTTTGCTAGTATCATAATCCTTCGACTTCCATTGGCAGTAAATTCTGAATTTAGAGGATGCTACTCTTTTCATCATGGGGGAGGACCAGCAAAAAGCTGCACACTTTGGTGCCACGTACCTCCTACTGGAGTAGGTGTGACTGCCACATGTGGGTGGAGCTCTTTCTTGTCCCCAGTTGAAATGAAGGTTGTAGGTACACGTTACGGAGCCTTGGGTTAAAATCTCCACCAGGGTCTCATAACCTGTATAGAGCAACTGAATTTTACAAAATACAAGTACAGTGGCATGGAGCATGAATACATGTGCTACTTGACTGTACAATAGGTAAAAAAAATAATAAAACGCTAACAATCACAAAGGAAAATGTATCTAAATTGACAAAAACACCATCACGCTTGCCTGGACTAGAAAAATATACTCTTGACATACTCTTGACATGACCATTTTACCTGTTTACGCCTAAGGGCCTACAGTAAATTCTTATTTTGGTCATTGAGTTACTCATCCAGACTCATTGGCAAAATTCTGATTTTATCTTGACATCTTTAGACGCTGGAACATTCTTTCTGTCAGATTGAGGGCCTCACTGACATGTGTACTTTCCTGATTTTATTTCTGTTTTGGAAATTGTATTATGGATGAATTGCTGATACTTTTTAGAGATTAGGCCTTTTATTTCCTTGCTACTGAAGAGACGTATTGTAAATCTTACCATCTACGTGGCATCTAATACTTTGTTGCTTAAAATCTTAGCCTTTTGCCCCCCCCCCCTGTTTACAACCCTAATGAGAAGAGCCAGACCCCCTTCCGCCCAGGGCCGCTGTCAGCACCTGGCAAGCTCGGTCAGCTGCCAAGAGCCCCCACCCCCACTGGAAGCTGGCCCACATACTGTAGGAAAAAAAACTTTTACTTACCTGCGGCCGCGATCCCTCATATTTCTCTCTCTCCCCATCACGGAAGAGCCTGGGGGCCAATCGGGGGCCCCGCTGGTGAAGAGAACACTTGGCGGGGGCCTCCGATTGACCCCCCTGTGCTCTTTGGTGGTGAGGAGAAGTCGAAAACACGTCCTCTCCATCACTTCCGCAATCACCCGGCCGCTAGCCCCACCTTTTGAGGCCGGGGAGGATGGCGTCGTCTATGACGTCATCTCCCACATGCCCCAAGAGGCACAGTAGCGCTGGGCGAGCATTGGTAAGTCAATAACAGCTGCTGGCAGATCGGTGGCGGGGGGGCAAGGGATCACAGCCCCTCGCCCCCCCTCCACGAATCACCCGGCAGCTGTCATCGGAGCTTCGTAGGACAGGATCGCTGGGGGACAGCTGAGGATCGAAGGTGAGTAAAATTTTTTTCTGTGTGTGTGTGGATATGTAACCCTTAAAATTCCCCAAAAAATTGGGTGCCCCCCCAAGGAGGGAGGACCCTATGTAACTTTTTCTTTAAAGGAACCCCTTATGTTCTGTCGGCCAGAAGGCATAAAAGGTTCTTCCACCAGCAGCAGGAGTGATGGGAGCTAAGTATTAAAAAAACACTGAGCCCATGCCGCCCGAGGGCCCACATAAACCTGGAGCCGGCTCTGCTTCCGCTTATAGTGATCAAACTGAAATGTTTCTAGTGGAAAGGCCCAGAAACAGCTAATATAAGAAGGGGGATCACCGGAACAGTGAAATTTCTTTGACCTTTTCCAAAGAAAGCAAGAGATGCTAAACCTTCCCACTAGGGCCACAGACTAGGCATGATTCTAACCCATTGGTGATAAAATTATTTTAAACATAAGCCCTAAAGAAACATTCCTGCCAAGCTCAAATGACTGAATAATTTAGCCATGTGGCTATTGCCTAATTGGTCTTGCACACTAGTGTCACCCCAGATTTCCTTTAAATTGATATACCCTCCCTCAAGCACAAGATACAAAGGAGTTTTAGCATTGTGGAGGTTTACTCAGACATTCTAAGTTAACTGAGGTTCTTGTTTAAACAAGTACTAGAGGCTCATGTTGGGACTTGGGGTGCACCTGTAATGAGGTCAATGAGGTGGCACTGCTAAGGGAGTGGCAATCAACATGTTTTTTTATTTTTTTTGCATGCTGTCATCTATTAAGGGCTCAGCAGCCGTGGCCCTGCCTCCACTACCCACCCCCTGCGTTGCTCTGTTAAGGTGTGGAGCAGTGTCTTTTTGCAGTAGAAAGGCTAGGTTCACCCCTGGGCTGAGGTTCCTGTCAACTGGGTATAAGAGGCAGTAAAATGAGTGGCAAAGATATGGATCTTACTAGTTTTTAAAAGGTTCTGCACAGTCATTCCATGTGACACCACAATTGTGTGCAGGAAAAACCAGATTAAAGGGGGCAAAAGAGGCTTCCACCACAGGACCTCCACCACTTGGGGGCTTCAAACAAGGGCAGCAAATGTTCTAAAGTTACCTACATTGGTCTCCACTGCTGCTTTTAGTCTCCTCTCTCATCACTGGTCCTCAAGGAATCCTTCATTTTTGCTGCTAGTGCCTCCTGGTCTTGATTCCAGCATCCATGGGCACCACTTCCTATCTCTATCTTATGTTGTCTCTGAATCCAATGCCTTTATCCTCCAATTATCCTCACTGCTCCCAATGGTTTCTCCTGGTCTCCTGATCCTCCCTATCACATGGGAACCAAACATCTACATACTGCATTGTGTTATGTTACCATCTCACACAGCCAACTGCTGTATCGTGCTCTTTCTCTTGACTTATTTGAAGAAATGGGTCACAACTTCAGGAAGAGAAAATTCAAACCCTTATAACCTTTATCAGAATTATTTTAACATGATGCAAATCAGAATGTTCTTACTCATACTGCATATATTTATAATGGCCAGGGTTCTTTAAGTCTATTTATGTGATTGTGGGTTATCCAGATTCAACTTTGCTTACAGTGCCCATCATCACCTTACCTGTGATTTGTTGAAAGACTATTTTCTTATGACAGTGCAATATCAGGAAACATTGGTTACATTCACATAACAATCATTTGTTAGGCTCTCATAGACACGTGGTACAATGAACTAGATAACCATCACATGATAGTGTGTCACAAAAACAAAAAGTTGACAACACATATGTCACAATAAAACTAGTAATCAGAAAAAGTAAGAATGGACATATCTTTACATATGAAAACATTAGACTTTTTCAGATAAATGCTTCTGATTTGCTGATTTCTAACTAAGATGACACAGGATTCCAAACCAGTAAAATGTTATGATTGCACAGAAAATGACAACTGCCTGACAAATGTGGCCAACCTAGAATTGTCTGTCTAAATTTTAACAATAGAAATATATTGCAAATCAGTGTTGAGCCTACAACCATTACAGAATAGAACACATCATCTAGCGTGTGAGGGGAGTGGTATGGAAAATAGCTTTGGAAATTTGAGAAAGCAGTGGCGGATATGGGAATGACAGTTATTCTTCGCATATTTATAGTAATTTCTTCGGGACTATAATATACTAATGGTTTAGGGCTAGGAGAATTGAGTTTGTCCAGGAGAGTGGTGTGTCATTAAGGTCAAACCTGTTACATGAATCTCAACGAATCTGAGGTGGGGTGCAGATATAGGCATTTAGCCCTGTTAATCATTGTAAGGTTCTCTGACATGGATTCATGCTGGGTCAGGTTGACAAATAGCTGGAATATACTTTAGTTTACCACCAACTTTGAAAAGGGGTGCTAATGTAAAATGTCCGGTGCTGTGTTGCTGAATTGAACCTTCACCCAAAACACCTGAAGGGGCCCTCAGGACTGAATTAAGAGGCCCAACAACATTAAACTTTGTTGAAATATTCAAAATCAGGTAAAGGTACTTACCACCATGTGATGTCCAGTTACCAATGAGGATCGTACACATGTATGCGCATCTGCAAACCCCATTAGTGGACACAGTCACTGATAGGAAGCTTCATGGAGTGCAGATTACGGATTAGAATAAATGTACATGATTTGGGGCATTTCTACAAGCAGTTGGGGTACAACACAGTGTTTAGGGTATAGGTTGAGTTTAAAGTGGAACAAAAGCCTAATAGAAATAACATGCATATAATCATCCTGCAACTAATTTTGGATCTCTGCATAGATGTGCATGTTCCATAACGTTTTCTGCCAATTGATTGCTGAAGCTCTGCCCTTAGGGGCATCTGATGCATGTTTGAGTGACAGCTCTAGAGCCAAAGGAAGGGCTGGCAATAGGGAGCAGCACAGGGAGAATTCCACATGGGTCACACTGGCTGATTAGGCTTAGGGTGTTAGGGTCAAACCCACCCCTGCCACGATATCTGCCTCTGAAATAGTAAGGTTTCCGTACCATTGCTTTAAGTGTTGCAATGTCCACCATGCCCATAATCTAGGACTGGTAATGGGCTGTCTGTTCTGATTTTTAGAACCCCTGTCTGTAGCTGCCACATTTTCTTGGTGTATTTTGTTACCATTGCCCTTGCCTAGGTGGGCTGTGCTGTTTAGGCCAAAAGTGCATGGCATATGCTGGAGAATTGTAGTGCACCTAAAAGCAAGGTATAGAAGTGGCAGACCATCCTGTTTTTTGAGGATGGGTCAGGTCCAAGGGCGGACTGACCATAGGGAGACCTGGGACAATGCGGCGCTGCTTTGGGGCCAGTTGAGCTGCTGCTTTTAACACCCACATTCAATTCCTGCCCCCTCCCTCTCAACCCCTTGTACCCAGCCCCATTGTAGCCACACGCGAAGAAACCTAGCTACTAATGCTATAGCCCCTGCATCCTGGTTGTGGGGCCTCAGCAGGGACGTCTCAGGCCGGGCCAGGGGCTGGTAAAATCCAGGGCTGATTTTTGACCCCGGTCCACCACTAGTCAGGTCCCAAGTTAGTGATGCAGGCCAAAAGACATGCCCTTCATACCCCAAATTGGGCTCAGACATGGGGAGAGGGCCAGTGCCCACTGCTTATGGCACATACCTGTATGGAACAGCATTTTACTTTTTTGCACTGAGGGCTATTTTGCCATGAAGCTATCCTAACCAGGATGAATCCTCTACATGGCAGGTAAGAAAACTTAGCCCCGGCAATCCCTTTCGCATTATTCCTGCCATGTAGAAACCAGGCCATTTTGAGTTTTGAGCTAGCTCTATAAGAATTCTGTTGCTCCTGAATGCGCTTGCCCATCTATAAAAGTGACGCTCCCCATTACAGGATTATGTCCCCTTCTGTTTTCCGCAAGAATTACCACTTGCTTCTTTTTCATTAGCTAACAATACAAATAATCATATAATTATTAAATATCTTTGTTCTCATTGCTTCGCCATAAAAATTGTCTTGAAACTATTTCATAATCATAACCGTTAAAAACGTATGAATCAGTTCATTCTCCCCGCTGCTTTAAACATCTGACACAGGCGCTTAACGTAGACCAATTAAAGATAAAAAGCTGAGAAATTCATCAATAGCAGAAAAGGATCTTCCTAATTGGAACTCTGAGCAATTGCTTAGTTAGCTGGAACGGTTGGATGGCCTTATCAAATATTTTGTCCAGTCATTCAAATCTGCGGGACACAAGCAGAATTATGCAGACAAACTCTGACTTTAGTTGGGTGTGCGGGTCCTAAAGGGGGCCTTCTAATAACTAAGAAGCTTTACCTGAAGAACTCCATCTACCATACCATGTAGATGTGTGCAAAGTGGGGCTGGTAGGACTGTTACTAGTCTAGCAGTGCAAGGGAGGTAGTCACCATACAGGACGCCACTCCTCCAAGGGTCTAATAATCATAGCCATGTAAAGTTGTAGTAGGACTTGGAATCCTTTACTATAGTTAGCAGTTGGATACATAAATAGTTACATAGTTAAAGCATGTGTCTGGTTCCTCTGTTCAGCCAGTATCTTCCTCACATGGGCATGTGTCTGCGAAAATACAATGTTGGCAACTGGGAGGGACCAGAACCTTTATAAATTAAGAACCAGCTAGGGCTAGCTGTTGTTGTGAACCTATGAACACTGAAATATGGCACTTAAGAGAGACACCAAGGGAGGAGCCAAGTCCAATCCAGACAGTTGCCCAAAGGACCTGTGAAGAAAGCCAAGGCCCATGTAGCATTGGGGAAAACAGGATTCAGGCCAAGATGTAGGTTTAGATTTTGTAGAACTCTCTAGTTTGTGGGCATCAGCATAGAGCATAAGTTGGCTTCAAGTCTGGGGATATTTCCATGTATTGCTTACTAGTTAATGTGGCTGTTGGTTTTACAGGTTTTGTACACATGGTGCATACATAACCCTGTGATTAGTACAGGGGTTGAGAGGGGTGGATACTTCTCAGGCCCCGATATGTCCTGCATGGGATGTAGGTACTGTTAGACTTACACACACTCTTGCAGGACTACAGTCCCAGACAGGGACCTCTTAAAGTTGACCAAAACTTGGAATTTTCAGTATTCCGTGTTTTGTTTCATTCCCACGCCCCACACTGCGGCTAGACCAGCTGCAGGGAACCCTAGCCCCACACAGCCATTCAGTTGTGGCAAGCAGTGCCAGGCACAGCTGAGAAGGGAGGCAGGGTATGTAGGTGCCAACTGCACATGCGCAGTGGGCTCGGGGGAGAGGTAAAAATATTGGGCGCCTTGAGGGGTTTCACAGAAGGTGGGTTTTGGTCTACTTTAAGGAAGTAATGATTTACTTTATTATAGTATATAACTGCTTTTGAAGTTGGAGATATTCTTGAACAGTAGCAGTACTCTGTCTGTAAACACTCAGGAATACTGGGCCTTGGTTCAGATTCAGCTGGCACAGTACATAAATAGGTAGGGGTAGGCTTATCATTTCTGGGGCCCCATGCAAAGTTGTGTCTGGAGGCCCTAATCAAATACAAATTTTTGTATAGCAAAATACAATGTTAACGCACCTTGTCGGGAATGTAGCCGTGCACTGTGGGAGCATGAGTGAACCTAAAGGGGCTTCCTGGCATTATCTGTCCATGGCCTATGGAATTGTCCGGGAACTACCCATATGGCCACCCAATTTCTACTCCCTGTGGCATCCCATACTAGGATGTGCCACTGTGTGAAACCCCTTTTTCATAATCTAACACTGTAAAAAATCAAACTCCCTGGTTCATCTTGGTTTCGTCCCATCCCCAATCCCCTGTTGCATGTGCAGACTCTTCTCCAATCATTATTCATTGCCATGCTTATTAATACAGTGAATCATGAATGAATAAATTAATGGGCTCCTCCCACTGGCCATTCACTCCAGCAGAGGGACAGCTTTAGTCGGGAAGACATTTTTCATATGTTTATGTTGACCGGAACGGTGTGTGAGGATCATTTTGTAGCTCGCTGTAGTTCCATAGTATATTTTAATAACGTTATCCGCTGTGCATTGATGTGCCGACACAGAGCCATTAATATGAACTAGCGTTAATTGTACCTTGACTTGAAGGGCTTTGCGCCTCTCCCGCGGTCGCATCCTCTGCAGTTAAGTGACAGGATTTATGATTATTTACTTATTGTTTTTGGGAGAGTGGCAAGGCGCAGTCATGCTAATGGCTTCTGCTGTGACAGCCATTAATGACTTGGTGCCATAAATAAGGTGGGTCAGGTGAACGGATGCATGGCGTCTCCTCCAGTATTTACAGTGTTACAAGGCTGAGGACCTTCCTGGCGTGTTCTGTGGGTGGTGAGGGTCAGAGGCCAGATGTACTATTTAGGCCTTTTTGTTTTTCTGCATAAATATTTATGATTCCATTTTAAAGGAGTATAAGAAACCCGGACCATTAACCTTATCAAACCTGTCAGCTGCCCACGCAGAAAAGTGATATCTTACTGCTCATAAGACAACTCTACTTATATCATTGCAGTTCACTAAATAGAAAGTCTCCTTGGCTGTGATAGCAGAGCACTTTTTCTAGCAGCAAAATAAGGACAGTGTCCTAGTGTATGGACGATGGTTTTTAAAGTGGACCTAAAATGAAAAAAAATGACCCTACAAAGAGGTATATTTAAAGAAACAGTGAACCCAACGGAAATAATAAGACGGCAAGCAGCATACCTGATGCCTGCCTCATGTGCTTCTCTTTCATTTCCTTCAGCACATGGTAAAAACATTGCAGGGCTCTAAAATTCTCCTCCTTTTAATTTAATTTCTTCAGGACCACACAAAATAGTGGTCACACAGCCACAGCGTATGTCGGGAGCAATGCTACACCTACTTACTAACCGAATCATATAATAAAGACTGCAGATATTTGTTCCTTTGGCCTTTAAATGCCAGGGGACCTTTCAGATTTAGCTTGTTTATTTCACTGTGCGACCAGTGAATTCCTCGATGGTTTGCGTTCAGAAGACTGAGCCCACTACAAGTGTGATCCACCTAGAAAGCGTGATGTGTGTACTGTCAGAGAATATATAGTTTGTGGGGGGATTTCAAATATAAAGGGTTGTTTTCTTGAAAAATTTCAAGGTGATCAGGGTGCCCCAGGGAAGAGGACCAAAACCCAGGATAGTCAAAATCCTGGGTTTTGGTCCACTTTAAAGCTCAAGCTCTGGTATAAAAAAACAATATATATATAAATTTCCTGGGAAATCCCTGGACAATTCTTCAAAAATTACAGGTAAATATGTATAGTGCAAAATTGTGAAAATGGTCTGGCAACAGAGGGTGACAAAAGCAGGCCATACCAAATCAGGATGGCCCATAAAGGGGGAGACCACCCTTATAGACCTTTAAATGCCAAGCCTATACATTCTACGTGGCTGCTTCTGGTACCTAAGCACCAGCCACATAGATTGTCTCTGGTGTTTTCCCTCTTTTAAAGCCAAATAAAAAAAAAAACAAGCTGGATCCCCCCCCCCCCCCCCTGTCTAGGATCCAGCCTCTGATGACCAGGCCCGGGGTCTTCTGAGAACACAGATTTCCTTCCCTGTGTTCTACTTATGACAGTACCCTCCCTACCACATGGTGCCTTTTATACCAGTGAGTGTGCTGAGGTGCGGCAAAACTGTGAGTGAACAGCGGAAGCCGAGAGTGGGGCAGGGGACACTGATCCTCTGCCCTGCTCCCAACAAGCCGCCTTTAGGGCCAGGGGGCTGGTGACCTTGTCTACCAGTCCCCATAACTGGTGCCTGGACTGGTTCTAATGGACCCCCAGGCCTTAATTTTCTTTTTTTTTTTTTTACTTTTTCAGGGTTTAACTCTTAGTGTGTGCAAAGTAAACTACAAAATTTAATTTTTTTTCCCACACATTTCAAACTAAAATATCGAGAAAGCACAGAAAAAAATTAAAAACAAAATATTCCATGTTAAAGGCCAAACTCCTGCAAAAGTCACAGTTGAACATATATAAAACAAAACACTGAATTTGACAAAATCTCCAGTTAGGCGTGCAGTTAAAAGGTTAAGGTAAATGTAATGTTCCAATCAGTTTTAGCGCTGAGATGGGGGCTGAGCGGCACTTTGGTCTTTCTAAAATCGACAGCTCCTTTAATTATTCTGCAAGTCACATTACAATGTGTAGAACAAAATGCAGTGCTGCCTTATTATTTTGCAATAAGCAAGGTCTGGCCAATATATATATATATATATATATATATATATATATATATATATATATTGAGCATCTTCCAAAGCTGCCCTCCTGTTCTCTAAAATTAGCAGCATTGCATAAGAGATGGTTCATTCTGTTCCAGGACTCGGCTTTCTCTGGGTATTTGCATATATACATATGTAAACACACTAGCTGGAAGCGACCATATTGGGAATAATGTGTGAAGAATGCCAAGTTGAATTGTGCTCCCCGTACGCAACATGTAATTGTAAATCTTCCATTCTGTCAGGCTGCGGCAAATGTTTGGCATGTTTGTTAAATGTTGGCGTGTGTTGTTTTTAAAGAAAGACTCCAGGTCAATGTGAAAATGTAGCTTTCAAGCTTACACAGAATGATATAAAAAGTCTGCTAGAAACTGTGAAAATAAAAATAAATTGATATATGTATTGTTTTTTATTCTCTATGCATCTTTTTTTTGTACTTTTACTGTTTGTTAAATGTTGAATTTTTTTCCTGAGCCTTTAGGAGATTTAAGTCTTCTGGGGGTGTATACCAGAGTGTTTCCTGGTTTGCCTAATCAACCCTATCCCTTTGAGCTCTTGGAATATGGCAATTGTTGTCAAATCTCATGATTGTAACTATGCCTTTGTGTTGTTTGTCAGAAATATCTATGCAGCAGCCGCTATGCCCTTTGGAATTTTCTAGAGGTTTCCCATTAAAACCCCTCCAGGACGTGCCCTCCAGTGACAAACGTGGAGGTTGATTCATTACTAAATCCAGGTATCGGCAGATGAGCGTCTGTATAGCGGCGCTTAGAGCGACCGCTAGTAGACACTGTAAGCAGGTATCGGGTGCTGTAACAGAGCGCCTCAGTTGCTGTAGTAACCTGGCCCGCATTGATGAATGTGATGTATGTTGGACGCTCTAACACCAGTACAGCACTGCAGAGAGCGAAAGGTAGCGCCAGCTCAGTGCGTCCAACTCTTGGCGCTTTCCACCATACTTATCAAAAAAGGACACACACACACATTGTCGGCACTCTAAATCTGGTCGCCATAGCATAGAGTGCCAGACGCTATGTGATTAAAGCCTATTTTTGAACAGATACAACGGTAACAAACACATGGAATTACATTGTTTTAACACCGTGACAATAACACTTTAGCGCCAGACCTGTAATGACAATTCTGCATAAAAATATAAAAAGTCCAAAAAGTTTCTAAAAGTGTTTGTTTGCAGCCAGGTCACAATGATTTGAACAAAAAAAAACAAAAAATGTCAAACACGCTGTTGAAATGTATGGAAGAGTGACAGTGAGCGAAAGGTAATACCTGGCAATCTGGAAGCTAGAGCGTCTGCGCTATACGCTGAGCCGCCTGTAATAATACATGCGACAAAACATCGCGCTGTTAGAGTCGATCACCAGATTCGCATTCATAAATGTAATTTTGCGTACAGCACCCGGCGTTCACCAGACGCTGCCTGCCGCTACGAGGCACTACCTGGCGCTATCCCTTCTTGCATAACCCCCATACTCATGCCTCTGAGCCTATGAGAGCTGTCTCTGGGGGAAGCCACAGCACACATTTGTCTCAAATGCGGGTGGAGAAAGTGGTGAGAGACCCCGTCACTGAAGGTATTGGTAAGTATAGGTTAAATTGAGATTACAATTTTGATGTGTTTTTCTATGTGCAATAGTATAAATTGTTAGAGGAGATTATGTTATTATATGTTTGCAATAATTGTAAACAGGGCATGTCATTAAGTTTAGTATGCCCTACAGGCCATGTCTAAACAGGGAGATATATGTAGGGGGAACAACCCTTGACTCAGGTTCAGACTAGAGCCAAAATTTAGCCCAGGATTTTACTGGTCCCTGCGTCTATAACATCCCCACTGAGCCCCACCACCATAGCTGAGGCTACAGCAAGGCAGCCATTAGGGCAGCAGAACCAAGGCCCCAGTGTGGGTCCCAAGGAGCCTTGCTGTGAAAAGGGGGCCCCCGGCCAGGTGGCCTTAAAGGCCACCCTGACCTCAGACCTTTAGGCCTCCACACTATTGCTGGTGTTGATGATAAATTAGTCTACCACCTACTAATCCTAGGCTAGATTACCTTGGGGCCCAATTCAAACTGGCAACTGAGTCATTGCATATAGGCTAGATAGGGGGCCACAGTCTACAGAGTTTATATCGTGCCTGTGTTCCTCATAACCTATGGCTAGCCCTAGTCTGAGTTTCAGTTTACTTTATGGCCTGAATAATAAGGTAAGCTGCTTTGGGGACAGAGGTCTGGTTCAAATTAAGGCCCCAACCATTACATATAGGCTATAGAGGGACCCGTTCTTTATAAAGCCTATATTGTGTCTAGGCCCATCATAACATATAATGTTATGGCTTGGCCCCTAGCTTCTAGAGTTTCCTGTATCCGGTCTAGATTTTGAGGTAGGCCTGGTTGCCTTGGGGCAAGAGGCTCAATTTAAATTAGGGGCCAAGTCATCACACCTTGTGAGGGGGGGGGGCAGGCATTGCCGCTGTATGGGGCTCAAAATTACAGATGTGGCCCTGGCTTACAGCATTGCAAGGACAGATTAGAGGCAGCCATTGGTCATTTGCCAGTCTGGTCCTGGCTCTTCCTATGACATTCCAGAGGAAGGGCTTCCATTTTACCAACATCATTTCCAGATTAGCAATATCCAGAACAGCGGAGAGAGGGTTTTTGGTAACTTTAGGCACTTTGAGGCACATCTCAAGATCTCATAGACTGTGGTAATTTCAAGGGCCAGCTACTTCTGCTCTCTACATAGAGATTTGACTGTACTAATCGCTATAATGAGCTTCTGTCTGTACTGCAATTCCATTTCTTCTATCTAAAGTCAGAAGCGAGGCTAAGCAAAGATTTCGAAATGGTGTCCCCCACCAGTGCTCAGGCTCCCATTTGGTGCCCCCCTGACCTTCTGTACCTGGGGCATGTGCCACCCTGCCCCCACAGCTACTCCCCTGCTATAGTACCATGCGGCCTTTTTAATTTGAAGGACCAAAACCCTGGTAACCAGGCTCTAGATTTTAAAAGAGCATCCAGGGCCCAGTTTAGGCTAGCCCCTAGGGCATTCCAACTTGAGATGCCCCATTGTTTAAAAGCCCGCTGGTTGCCTGTTTATTCACCTATGAGTGGTCCCATGACATGTTCCCCAGACCTCCTCTATCTGAAGCGCACACCACTCGTCAGCATATCTGAATGGCTGGTGGCTAGAGGCAGCAGGAGGTGCCTGGCAATTGTGAGCCGTGTACGGGTGTGGGCCCCCCAGGATACAGCGAAGCCACATGTGGGAAAAGCGATACTGACACCAGCGTTTGTAAACCAAACTTTTACTACAAAAGAGTACCAATCCCACTTCAAAAAAAGACAAATGGGAGAAACAATAAAAATTAAGTACACACACTCAGCTTGGGCTGAGAACCCCTGTGCTACACAGCCAGATGACCCTGATTGGATGTTACAGGAAGGCCTGGTGATTCACCTACTAGTGGGTACACTAAAACGTCCCATGTTAATACCCTAATGCTGGAACAAGTGTTTGTGTGGGTGCTCACTGAGGGGTCATCGGCGGTACAGCACAGCAGCTTACAATCCTATCACCATAAAATTACAGAAAAACAACTCCCCTCCTCAAAAGAACGATGTTGCTACTGGATGAGTGAAAAATCCACTGACCGAAGATTGCAGTTGTCAGCTTTCACAGGCGAAAATGTTCTTTTGAGTTCTAAAATCCAGGCAGCAAACAGGGAAGAACACGTTTGGCCTATCTATCTAACTAAAAGGCCTAGTCTCAGTCTGTTCAGTTAAGCATGCTCTTATGTATTGTTACTGACCCGGGTCTGAAGGATGCATTCAATAAGGTCTCAAAGCTGGGCCGCAGCAGGTTCCATCCACCAGCCTGGAGAACAGCAGGCTGACTCCTAACACAGCACTCTGCAGACGTCCTGGAAGAGTTCTCCGCTTTCGGCAAGGATCAGGATAGCGTTCAGTCCCTCTATAACACTGGTCTGCGCACGACACCCAGGCCTCGACTTGACTATAGTTCCTGGTTAAAGCAACTCAAAAGCCATGCGGTGCAGTCCTGGAGTTTAAAAAACTCAAGAATGGTCGCTAGCATGCCCTTGTGGCATCCGAAATGCGGATGACCCACTGTGTGAAACCCCTTGATCGCTGGTAAACTCCTCTTTACCGATGAGTCCCCCAAAGCTGTCATTGCCGCTGGCTGCATCCCAGACTTCCCTGTAGCTAAGGTGCACTCCCGTGTCCAGCTATTCAGATGGGGGGGTGGGTACACTCCCCAGAGTACAAGCAAATCGGGGATACGGCCAGCAGGCTGGGTAACGTCAGCCGGAATTCTTGACGTCAGCCAGTCTGTAATATCAAAACTGCCATATGGCCATGGTCTTGACAGTGGAAAAGCCCATTTTTTTACAGGCCTATGTCGAGCCAGCTGCATTGCCCGAGGTACTCAGGCAGGAGGGATGGTGGTATGAGTGGGGGGACCCAGGAAGGGTTTTGTGCACACGCCACACCTGTGTGCTAAGGGACAAATCTGGAATGCTTAAATTGTGACAACTCAACAAATCGCTAGATTATTTTAGATAGCAGCAATATTGTATGATGTGTGACCAATGTTGTCATTATCAAAAATGAACCTAATGATTTGTCAAGCCACCACAATTTAAGTGCCCTAAATTTGTCCCTCTGAAGAAATGGTCAGTTTACCCATATTGGGCTCCAGCAGCACCATAGGATAAGAGAGGAGGGGACATTTTTCTTTTCTGCATTGAAAGATAGTTTGCCTAAAACTGTCCTGAGCCAGATCTTTGCCATTCTGCTGAATCTTCCAGTGTAATCGCTGTGTTCCCCTAGGAATTTTAGCAAGTGATCCTAAAGTATTTTCAAACTTTGAGGTCAGTTTAACCAAATGAGGGTTCACATAAGTGGGTGGGAGAAATTAAGATATGTATGCAACATGGTTCCCTGGAAGCCTAAATATAGAGGCTAATTTATTATTATTATAGGTGCAGGCGGCACTTGAGCGCCTCGTCTGGGATGCTCGGCAGCACCTGCACCACAAAGCTGGCTTCAGGCTGGCGGCGCTGTCAGCTGTAGCGCTCCCGGCCAGGCAGTGTTCACAGCGCACGGCTTGTATATGCCTATGCGCTACTGACACCTAGCGCCGACCAGTGGCATCGCAAGCTGAATATATTTATAAAAAATACATAGCGCTCCAAGAGGAGCGCTATGTATTGGGATTTTTTTTTTTCTTAAATAAAAATGGGGATTGCATTGGGGACACTATAAAAACATGACATATATTTCTCACTGCCCAAACCACAAGTTTGCAGCCAATGCAAATGTACAAACTATTCATCCAAAAATAATCCCAACCAGCCCAAGGATCCCGTGGCACATGCACCAGCTCAAAAAAAAAAAAAAAAAGCTTAAAGTGGACCAAAACCCAGGAGTTTTAGTATTTGCCCCCCAGGGCACCTCGATTGGGGGTGCCCCGCTGTGTGAAACCCCCTAGGTCACCCAACCTCACTTGCCCCTTCTCGGTCTTACGGTGCTTGCGCAGCCTCTCATCCAGTCAGCTCACTCAGATCTGCTTTCCCCTTTTATCCAAAAGCTCTTCTAAGGCGAGCCCCCCACTACCCTTTAACAGGAAGCGTGCCCACGCTGGCCATTCACAAATGCCTGGCACGGGGACACGCCCTGCTAAAGGATAGCGGGAATGCAGCGGATGCTCGCGCGTGCGCCGTTGGACCGGGAACGAAGGTGAGTTTTCGGGAGACCTGAGGGGTTTGACACAGCGGGGTATCGCAATTTGGATGCCCTGGGGGGAGCATCTCCTAGATTCCACAGTGGGTTTTGGTCCACTTTGAATAATTCTAACCATCACAGCTCATTGAAATGTATGGGATAAGGACCCATTTCAGGGTGAGTGCCTGGTCCTATCTGGCACTGTAGGGAACTCAGTGCCAGCACTCATCCCATCCCCGGTGCTGTTGATAGATGGAACCCTATCTGGCACTATCACAGACGCTCTGGATTTTTGACTTGATAAAAAACGTTTTCACTGGGACCTGACACTCATCTGGCACTACCTTGCCATACCTCACCTTAGCATTTCTTAAATAACCCCCATAGTATACTACGATATATTGAAAAAAATAAATGGACCCCCCCCAAGGCTACACATCTGGGAAAAATCACAAAATACCTTTTAGGAAAGTAAAGGTTTTATAGACTGTTGTGGCACCACTTTATCCAGCAATTCTCATGAGAGGTCTAAAATATTCCTATTTTCAAAATATCAATAATCATTTCTCCTAATCCACCACTTATGAATTGCAAACCATGGAATAAAATGTATAGATGTCCCCATGGAGTAAACTGTATAGATGTCACTTCCTAAAATAAACGAAAAAAAAGATATTGATAGGGATGCTCTGCTGTATCCCCTCATCTATCTTCCTACAGCCTATTTCGATAACCATTTGGTTCAGTGAGCTGGATTGTAAATATTCTTCTTGTTATGAGCCTTTGCTGTATGGCCATGTACTGTAGTTCTTCAGATCTAAGTACCTGCAGAAGACTCTACGCAGATGGCCTGTAAAGCAGATAAAATCCAAGCGCACCTATTTTACTTTGCAAAGGGTTAACAGTGCTGCAGGTGCCGGCATAAGGACAGCATTAAAATTTGTGTAGCTTGTATAATGCTCATAAAAGTTATAACGCTCCAGATTCTATTACGCATGCTTTTATATTCCCCGTATCAGATTTACTGTTTTTTTTCCATCCTCTATCGCTTGCACAGAGGATGGTGCTCGTCCAGCCTAAACAGTAAAAAGTCCTGTTATATTACCTGAGCCAAAATCTACTCCAACACATTGTCTAATGAAGGGACCCCTGGAATCATTAGGGTTTTATCCGCCACTCCGTTTAATAGCTCCGTATCTGGTTTCTCGCGTTACAGGTGCCTGGGAAGAATTTCAGTGCAGCGGTGTTGCCATCTACTGTCCAGTTCTGGCAAATATTGTTTATATAAAATTAAGTTTCTCGAAGGAAAAGCTAAAGTTGGAATATGTATATTTATAGGAGGGGTTCTGCTTTTACAGAAGTCAGGAGCCCCCGATGGGGTAATTGTTTTTAGTATCTATCTTGGGGACCTGGATAATCACCAATCACCTCGACCTGCTTTGGATGGCAGTTGACTTGGCTAAGGTTTTCAACAGTGTACAGTATGAAAGCATTACTGATGACCAGGGGTGGACTGACCATAGTGCATTCCGGGCAAAATCCCGGTAGGGCAGCACCAGTGAAGGCTGCGGACAGTGAGCGACAGATGTGGGAGGTCAGGTAGTGGCTGCTGAGTGGCCCGAGTGCTGTACAATGATTAGGCGGCAGGCAGGGTAACTGCCTGCCCACCACCACAAACTCATACATTTGCATATATTTGCTCCTGCTAGTTCTGGGTGACCAATGGATGTACATTGTTTTCATTGGACACCAGCCATTTGGGCCACGCCCACCGGCCACCGGAAACGAGCACCGTGACAAACAGTAAGCGCCAGTAAGTGTGTGTGTGGTGGCGGCCTGCTTGCCTGTCTGCTGCCTTATTATTGTCCAGCGCTGGGGGGGAGAGAAGGTTTGTACGCTGCTCACTGCCTACAATGAGGGATGTCCCCATTGCATGTAATGGAGGGATTCTAGTCTCTGCCTCAAGTGTAGGGATGCCACTTACTCTCTGTAATGAGGGATGCCCCTGACAGTCTGTAATGAAGGAGGACGCACACTAATGTGGGATGCCCCTTGCTGTCTGTAATGGGAGATGCCGCACAATCCCTGTAATGAGGGATGCCCCTCACTGCTTGTAATGGGAGATGTTGCACACTGCCTCTAATGTGGAATGCCAGACACTGCTGGTAATGAGGTATGCTGCTCACTTGCCATAATGAGGGATGCTACTTACTGGCTGAAATTAAGGATGCCCCTCACTGCCTGTAATGGGATGATTCTGCACATTAGGCTCGATTCAGAGAGACAAAAAAAACTTCAGTTTTAGTGCCGATCTGTTTTTTTTGTGAAATGTTTCCATTCTTGTATGACTGTACGAGCGATTCTGTGCATGCATTGAAAACCTTCTGGAAAGTTTCTGTCCGTTCGTACGACAGATTACGAATACGAGGATGTCATTTTCCAGCGTGACTTTTCTGTTTCATTTTCACATGTTACAACATAGGCTTTCGTTTTTTTTGCCCTTTTCCCATCGTATCCTCCAACGAATCCTTTTCGTTTCCCGTTCGATTCTGTTTCCCTTTTTCAATAAATATTCGTCCAGACGGAAATCCTTACGATCTTGCGCCTGCGCACTACAAACTTAACTCATTAAAGTGCTCGCCTACATATTTGCCACCCTCACTTCTACTACAATGTTTAGCTAAATCACTTAGCACTATCCTCCATCTTCCCTTTTGGACCCTTCAAGCTCACCCAAACTACTTAGCACTATCCTCCATCTTCCCTTTTGGATCTATAAGATTCCCGGGCCGATCACCTCCCTCCCCGCGGGACATCCGAGATTGGGATGTCCCGCGGGGTGAAACCCCCCCCAAACACCCCAAACTCCTTACCTCACCTCTCCCCGCTCCCAGCGCCGACGGACAAGCCGCGGACAAGCGGCTCCTCCGCCACCGCCTCCCTCGCGCCCCTCTAGGCGTGCCCGCGCCGGCCGTCTGCGAATGGCCGGCGCGGGCGCGCGCGCGTCAAGAGGGATGCACGGTAGGCGGCGGCGGAGGAGCCGCTTGTCCGCGGCTTGTCCGTCAGCGCTGGGAGCGGGGAGAGGTGAGTTTTTCGGGGGGTTCGGGGGGTTTCACACAGCGGGGCACCCCGATCGGGGGTGCCCCACCGAAGTGGACCAACACCCAGGATAGTCAAAATCCTGGGTGTTGGTCCACTTTAAATATTTCTGGGCCCATTAGTTTTGTGTTAATGTATTTTGTAAATGAAATGACACTATAACATTTTTTTTTGGATTCCATCATAAATATAACATTTTTAAAAAAGTGTCTAATATTTACAACTATAAAAAACAAAATACATAGCAATGGCAGGCCACAGAACATTATTCTTCATCTGTGGTCCCCAACGAGTTGCGCAGCTCCTGCATCTCGCCCACCAACTGAAGGACCCTGACACTCAGTTGTGCCACTCTGGCACGTGTGGTCCCTGTTAAAAAATGTAAATAAAAATATTGGTATAACCTTGTTGGGGTCATACTGCAGTGCCCCCCCCCCCCCCCCGTATGGTCCAAACACCTAAATCTGGACTTCAAAAGCCAGAGGGGACTTCGCCACCACGGCCTGGGTTTTGCAGAAGGCCCGATTAGAGAACCCCTGGCCCGCATTCTGCAGGCAAAGAACGGGCATCAGGAGCAAGGGCAGGAGTGGATATGGATATCCAGAATCCCCTGAAACTATTTAAAAATACTAACATAAAATGCACATTCTAAGCTACAATATTGTTTAACATGTCATCAAGGGCTAAAAACAGCCATAGGTTAAGACATGAGTCATCAACTATATTCATTGCCATACAGTGAAAATGGATTGATGGAATGTGAGCAAACTTACCCAGGAGCCATCCACCAGATAATTCTCCTGACTCAAACTGACGAAATAAGCCGGAGCTCTGCAATATATAAGCATCATGGGACGACCCTGGAGGCCCTGCAAGAACACTGAGGAATCGCATCGCTGGACCAAAGACTGCTTGTATGTTGTGTGAGTGGCACATCTTGCGGTTCTTGCAACCAAATATAAAATAATTACACAAAGCAAAGGTAACCGACTAAAACAATAACTCCTACAACAAATTAAGATTCAAGTTCAACAATCCAAATATAATTCACAAAGGACATAAGTCTAAAAAAATATAGCAATTATATGGATGTGTGGAAAAATAAAGGTTTACATGCTAAGGACTAATTAAGGTCAGCATTAAAATGCATCTATAAGGCATACATGAAACGTATTGATTTAGGTATGCATTGCTATACAATTTATGGCCTTGGTCATTCTGATACATGCAATACCTTGGAGCTAAAGGCGCGCAGACTCCTCCACATAGCCGCAAAACATGTTCAACAATAGCAATCCGAGCCCTCAAAGGTTCCGTAAGTGGATCGGAAATGAAACGGATTTATAGGGTGGTGATCCGTCGGAAATCAGCTCTCTGAATCAGACTGAAACCCATCCCAGCAACGGAAGTTATCTGAACGAACGAAAAATTTCCGATTTTGTTTGGAAAATGATCCGAAATGTTTTCCGATTTGCTTCCGTTCATCGAAAGCGCATATACACATTTTCCTGAACGTTCGTACGAAGGAAAAATGAACGAAGAAAAGCAACACCCACCCAAACTTTCACAGACAGCTACGGAAGTCCGGACGAATGTGTCTTTGAATCGAGGCTATTTGGCCTGATGCAGAGCCTCCTCGTTCAGCTATCCCGTGCGTTTTCCCGTTGTTTTTGGGCTGTGATCGGGTCAGGAAAGGGTGCTACGTTGCTTTTTGTGTGCGTGTATGCGCTCAGGTGTTTCTGCAGGCGCCTTTCCGATTGACGGCTCGCAAGAGGCTGAACTCCGTGAAAACAGACTGGCCGTTGATTGGTCCGTTTTTTAATTGATTCAGAGCCTTGATTTCCGATTGAAACAAGCCCAATTTAACGAGGGTGTTGACGCTTCACTTACGGGCAGTCTTAGCAGCCGTATTTGAGATTTGTGACTTGGAAATGCATTCTGCTGTGCGTGAGCATCAAAGGCATCAGCTACGCGGCCTGGTTCTTTTGAGCATGGCAGAAACCAGGCTGCACCGCACACGTTTGGACATCGATGGCATGCATGACCTTGAGCTATTCAAGCTCACCCGCCTTAACCGTGTTTCTCTCCAGGACTTGTATAGGCAGCTGCGGCCATGGTTAGCCCGCACCACAAGGAAGGGGCATGCAATTGCAGGTATGACCAAATTGGTTGGCTGCCTGAAGTTTTTGGCAAATGGCTCGTTCCAGGGACTGGGTGTCTTCTCCGTGGGGATGTCCCAGTCTACGCTGAGCCGCAGCCTTACCAAGTTTTTGGATGGCATGGCTACCCTGGCACCCAAATATATTTTTTTCCCTGACACAGTGGAAGCCTGGAATGCGGTTAAGCTGGCCTTTTATAACATAGCCGACATGCCCAACGTCATGGGTGCCATCGATTGTACCCACGTATCATTAATTCCTCCTGCTGACCAGGAATATCTGTTCAGGTATGTGGTTTAGGTCAGCATGTATGTGCAATGTTGGCCAGAAATGTTCATCATTTCAATGTGTATTATTTTTTTTAGGATTAAAGCAGACTTACACCCTGTGTTTACCAAACATCCATTGTTTTTAAATGTTGTTTCTGTGAAAGTATGTTTTGAATTATGTTTCCACTTTTGTGCCCACTAATTCCTGTTGTATTTTGCTTTTGCAGGAACAGGAAGATGGGCCATTCAATCAATGTGCAGGCAGTGTGAGGCCCAGATCTGCAATTTTTTAGTTTGAGGAACTCCAGCCTCTTTGTGCGATTTCAATCAGGAGATCTGTCTGGCGGATGGCTACTGGGTATGTGTCCCAAAATTGTTGTTGCTGTCCACCATGTTTTTTTCTGTGCCTGTACCCCACTAATCTGTTATAGACTCCAATGAAACAGTACAAGTTTTCAATCACTTAATTACCACTATTTTCTCCTATGCTTTTTTTTGTTAGCCTCCACTATTCCTTCCTGTCCTGGCCCTCTTAGCTATTTTTTATTTTGGGATTATAGTTAAGTGTCGACTAGTTCTGGGGCCTGCCACTACATATGTTGCAAAGAGGCCCATTTGTCATGTGTATTTTGTATTATGGTTTGTGCTTAATTCTTTGGTTTTATTTGCAGGTGATTCTGGATATCCATTGCTCCCATGGCTACTTACCCTCATCCTCCACCCATCCTCGCAGGCCCAGGAGCGATATAACACTGCACATAGGAGGACTCGCTCTGTGGTGGAACGGGCCTTTGGCTTGATGAAGATGCGCTTCCGCTGTCTGGACCAGACTGGGGTGCCCTAATGTATGAGCCCGCCAAGGTCATCAAAATCATAATTGCGTGTGGGGTCATGCACAACCTGGCCATACAAAGCCGGGTAGCAAGATACACTGACCTGCCTGAAGCCACTTTACAGATTTCGGAAGAAGTCACACCTCCCTACTCCGGATCCCAAAGTGGCACAGCACAGGCGATCCGTTCCCAACTTGACAATGTTTTTTCTTAAATAACATTCCTTTGTTTTGTTTGTTTTGTTTATTTTTTGGTGATCCCTAAAAAATTAAGTTACAAACTTTTTTGTTGTATTTTGTAAAGCTTAACGTGGGGTCAAATACATAAACACATCCATTTAGTGGTATGAAGAGTATATGGTGGCAGTTGATTGCTGGTGTGGGTGAATGTTTGCGGCAATATGTGCAAGGCTCTGATTAATGAGCTGCCATTGGTGGACCATTTCACCCATATGCCTGGTTAGTTGTCTGGTTTCTTGCAGCAGCCCAGAGACATTTTGGTTTAAAATATCTAATTGGTTAGACATCAAGGTGATTTGGGTACGCACAGTTTCATTAAATCTCTGTGTGTTTGCAGAAAATTCAACATTTTCCTGGTGCCAGGCTTCCTCCATGATCTGCAGCTGTCTCCTCTGGCTGATATGTCGCCTTGGATGTGTTCTGCCACTGGCACGGGTGGGTGGTTCTGCTCCAGATTGAGTGGCTGCTGGTGGCTGGCTTGACGCAGAGTCTGTTGTGCGGACGGCAGAAGAGGTTGGTGCCACAGAGGTTTGGTTAGTGAACACCAGGGGCTGAAGTTGCTGGGCCTGTTGGGTCTGATATTCGCCCACTGGTTTGGTTGGCCTTGGCTGCATCTGAATTGTGTCCTTCTCCTCCAAATCAAGAATGTCTTCTATAATTGGTGGACTGGGTAGGTTCTGCCAAGAAATGTAGCAGGTATTGAGTCCACTATTTAATATTAAATGGATGCAAGTGCAATTTCATAAGTCTACACAGTGGACCATTGACTTACCTCATCCAAACACTCAGGTTGGTTTGTGTGGACTGAAGGCTGTTGTTGCATGGTCCTCCGGGACAAGCCAGGGGTAGTTTGGCCTTGTGGCGTGTCTTGAGTTTGTTCTGGGACGAGAGAATGTACTTTTAGTGTTTCAGCAAAGGCCAGTGTGTATTAAGGTGTATAAAACTGTTTGGGTACCCATTTAAAAGGCTCAATGTAAAAACATACTCACCTCCGGACCTGACATTCCTGTCTGTGTCTTGGCCCCCTGGCAGGCCCTGAAGGGTTGCTGGGTGAATATATGTAAACACATGTTCTTCTGCTGGTGTTAGGATGATTTTAGTTGGGATCCCACCCCCTGTCTGCAGGCTGGGGAAGATTAAAGCACACCTAATAAGTGTTACATCCTGTCACAAAGCAGCCTATACATGCATTTACACTCTAAATGGACTTTACCTCTGCTGGCGGCGCATGTCCATTTTTTTTTTTACCATAATATTTCAGGTCACCAAATTTTCGCTTAATTTGCTCAACATCTCTCCTCACAGAACCAACACTATTAACTTGCCGGCAAATCTTATCCCAAATCTCCTGCTTTGCCTGCTTTGTGGTGGATTTAGAATAACGCCCAAATAGGGCATCATAGTGCTCACAAACAGCAGTGGCTACAGCCATGCTTTGGACATCACAAAAACGGGCTGTAAGTGAGCCACGGCGCAGCTGGCGCCCACATGGGTGTGTGATGTTCCCGCAGCAGATGATATTGATGGCTGGCTGTCTGGGGAGTAGTTTAGGTTTCTTGGGCTGATGGGTGAGTGTGATGGAGTGTGGGTGGTGGTATGTGATAATGGCTGGGTTCCTGTTGAGCTGTCACCTGTGGAGCTCTCTATTGATTCTGTGGTTGTGGTACTTGGGGACACAGAGTGTTGAGGAGGAGGGGTGGTTGGCCTGGGTGGGCTAGTGGTTTTTGTCCTACGCTTCCCCTTGGTGGTGTGTCTGGTTTTTGCCACATGCTTTGTGTGTGGAGGAGGTGGAGGCTGCAGGGTTGGAAGAGATTTGTGTCTCTTGTGAGGCCTGGCTGATTTAGCAGGTGGTGACGAATGTGGCAAGGGCTCCTTGCTCCTGCATTTTTGGTGAGCAGCCTGTGTGTCTGGCTTATCCACCCTTTGAGTATGTGCATGTCCCTCCCGGCTCTTGTGCCTGCTCTTGTGTTGTTTTTGGTGAGGTCTATCTGTGCGGCTAGTATGTGCCCCTGGGCTTTTGAGGGTCTTACGGCTCCCTTTTGGTCTGGCCATAGTGATATGGTAATCAACACAGAGCTGAGTGCATTGACTTTTAAATAGTTTTTCCGGGTGGGCGTGTTCTGCAGCATGTGTGGCCTGTTTTTATGATTGTGTTTATATTGCAGCGCATGAATGGAATATGCATTGCCGCCCCACCCGGAGAAGATCCCGCAGCCCAGTGTTGGGAGGTACTGGTGAAGGTATAGGTGGTACACCGCCAGTGCCAACGCCCACCCCCTCCTCTGCCACTGAGTTTGATGAGCCTTTAGACCTGAGTATGCGGGGGGGGGGGAATCGCACGGCAGGGAGTCAAGCCTGACAGAGCATCAACCTGACTCCAGTAAGACTTTCAAATTTACATATGTCCTGATACATGCAATAAAGACATATACTAATGTGCAATATTGTTATTTGTAGATTCTGACGTTGCAGGCCCATCCCAAGGGATAGTCCAGGAAGCTGGGCAAGATGAAGAGGTGCCTGGGGAAGGTGAGTGATTTGATGCATAGAAGCCTAACCTAATCTGACATTCAGGAGCCACAAACAGTCAATAATATCCTTGTGTTTTTGATCCCAACAGCTTCACAGCAGCAACAGATGGGGGAAGAAGGAAGAAGGCTGCGCCCCAGATGCCATGTTGCTCACAAGCCTTGTAAGTTTGTTATCTCTATCAAAAATGTAGTCTGCACTCATGCCCCCCCCAAAAAAAACATGGTCCAAAAAACATTAAGGAAAAAACTTAGCAAAAAATTAACCCTAAAAATGGACCAAAAAAAAAACCCCTAGATAAGCAAAACATACTTACAAGGCAAAACTGATGATGTTTTTCATTCACAGATCAAAGAAAAGGGCAACAATGAGCACCAAGAAGAGCCTCCTGCCTGTGCTGTTCTTTAAAATGTTTAAAAAAAAAAAACATTTTACAATTTTTACAAAAATTCTTTGACATTTTCTAAAAAAAAGTTTAAGTAAAAAAAAACAAAAAAAAAAATTGTGGTGTGTTCTCTTTCCTGCCACTGTACATTCTCCCAACATAACCATACATTTACATGTCCCAAAAGGTAAGTATATGGGACAAGGAATAGGAGGAAGAAGAAGGAGAAGAAGAAAAAGAAGAAGGAGAACATATTCAGGTAAGCATTAAACACAGGGAAGAAGAAGAAAAAGAAGAAGGAGAACAGATTAAGGTAAGCATTAAACACAGGGAAGAAGAAGAAGAAGAAAAAGAAGAAGGAGAACAGATTAAGGTAACCATTAAACACAGGGAAGAAAAAGAAGAAGAAAAAGAAGAAGGAGAACAGATTCAGGTAAGCATTAAACACAGGGAAGAAGAAGAAGAAGAAAAAGAAGAAGGAGAACAGATTCAGGTAAGCATTAAACACAGGGAAGAAGAAGAAGAAGAAAAAGAAGAAGGAGAACAGATTAAGGTAAACATTAAACACAGGGAAGAAGAAGAAAAAGAAGAAGGAGAACAGATTAAGGTAAGCATTAAACACAGGGAAGAAGAAGAAAAAGAAGAAGGAGAACAGATTAAGGTAAGCATTAAACACAGGGAGGAGGAAGAAGGAGGAGAAGACATTAAGGTAAGCATTAAACACAGGGAGGAGGAAGAAGAAGAAGAAGAAGGATATTAGTTTAAGGTAAGTTTTGGTGTTGGTAAAAGTGTCAGTTTGATGTATGAGGGAAGCTTGAGGGAGGACTAGGGATGTGCACTTGCGTGGACCCAGATTGTCAACAGGAAATCCATGGAAATGTAAGTATACATGGAAAAACAGTCGGAATCGGGTTGAAAACGGAAACAGATGGCAAGAAGCTACGTTTGGAAACGCATTAAAAAGGAGCCAAAAACGGATCGTCCGTGTGAACGGCAACAGAACGCACGACCACACGGAAAGCACCCGAGAGGGGAAAAAACACTTCCCGAATGAAGACACATAAATGGATCAGTAACGGAGCTCTCCCGACGGCGGCTCTGAATCACATTTGAACCCCGAGACAAACGGAATGAAAACGGGACTTCAGAGAAACGGAACAAAATAAGGTCAGATCGGGGGAGGCTCTGCATCAGGCCAATTGTCTGTAATGGGGTTATTAGGAGGGGCATTTAAGCACAACATTTGTTTCAGAATATTTTCTTGCTTATTTTTGTCCTCTTAACCCTGTGTGCATCCTTTGGAACGAAAAATATGGTATATATATATATATATATATATATATATATATATATATGTATAATTTGATTTCACTTTTTAGCCCCAGTCTGCCCATAATGCACTGGTGTGGATAATGTTATATGTAAATAGACCCCTGTTTACTGGACACTGTCCTCAAAGTATTGATCAATGAAACCTAAAATGACTCTTAAAATTGATAAACAATCAAAAATGACTATTGAGCTCAGGAGCGTAGATAGGGGGGAGCAGGGGGGCACTTGCCCTGGGTGCAGCATGTCCAGTGGGGCTCCAAAGAGGGGCCTGAGAAAAGGTGGAGCCGCCATTTTGAATTTTTGCCTCGGGTGCCAGAAAGTCTAGCTACTCCTCTGATTGGACTATCCAAGCAGCAGAACAGCATCTCTAACAGCAAGCCCTGTGCCAGGAAGAGGTACTTACACAGTCTGGATCTGGCTGCACGCAGTAATGTGCCAGCCCATATGGCGAACCTGATTGGATGCTGGCAGTGACATGGAGCAAACTGTCAGCCCATGTTGGTTAGTCTATGGTTGTATTTGGGGTTACTCCTAAAGGGACTGTAAACCCAATTTTAATAATAAGGGAGCAAGCAGCTCACCTGATGTCTGGCCCATGTGCCTCTCCTCCATTTCCTGCAGTGCTGGATAGAAGCCGTAGAAAATCTACAAAGTTTTCCCTTACTTACTTACTAAAAAAAGTGGACTAACAGTCACTCTGTCCATAGGCACTCACGCCACAATAGTCCCACTGCTGTCTCTGATCACAAAGCAGCCATGACATGAGAAATTGAAATGAAGAACGATAATAAATATATGATGAATAAGTTATTTACAAATTAACAGTTTTTGAGATGCTTTAGAGCAGCCTTTTTTTACACTGTTCCCGAGGGGCAAAAGAGGGGAGGAAGTTAGTGTTTGCCTGGATAGGGACTTAAAACCTGGGCATTTCACTATCCCGCATTTTGGTCCTCCCCACCGGGTGAAACCCCCAGAACGCTGGGCTCACTCACTTCTCCATAAGTCCACAGTCGCTTGTCCAATCAGCTTCTCCTGCCGTGCATATTAATGAGCGGCTAGAGAAGCTAAATGGAATCCTAGGCGCACTTGCAAGGGGCATGCGGCTTCGTTCGGCTGTGCACAGCCATTCAGTTGTGGTGGGTGGGGCCGCTCAGAGCCAAGTCTCATAGGTTTTGGTTCACTTTAAGTATTACAGAGCAGGGCATTAAATGTACAGTTTCTGTGTCTCTGTGTGGATGAACCAAAGGTATGTAGTGTTATACAATCCAAGGACATTGTCTCAACCAGAAAACTCAAGAGACATGTCAGATATAGACAGGGCCGAATTATGAGGGGGTGGGTATGTGCTCCGTGGCCTCCATCACTTGCCTTGCAAAGGGGGCCTCCACCAACCTTTGGATTATGGTCTGGTCCAGGAGGCTTTTCAGTCTTTGGTCTGACGGACCGAGGGGCCAGCAACAAAGCTATTGGCGGCAGTGGGGCCTCCCTGCTCCCGGGCAAGCCTTTTTTTGTTTTTGCAAACCTGCAGCCAAAGCCACCACAGGGCAGGACGGAGAGTATAGAGCAGCAAATCCGTCTCCAGAAACACTACAGTGATGGGTGGGTGCAGAGCTGTCACTTGGCGGCTGCTCACTGCACATAAGCCACCAAGCACAGCCACTGGCAGCTCAATGCAGGTAACTGTTTTCTGCTGGACTAGCTGGGCGTCTACATTACCCCCCACCCAGAATGTCAAAGCAGGAGTTCCCGAGCAGCACACTCCTTCACAAGGGAGGCAAAAGAGGTTCCAGTAAGGAGGTGGGTTCAGGCCCATATTTGCCACAAGGCATAGGCATAGAGCTAGGGCTAGGGTGGAGCTTACTGACAGGGGCAGGGCCGGGGCAACGGCCAACAATAATTAAAATTTTCATATTTTTTTTTAATAATGTAGCAGGCGATGTACGGTAGCCTGCTGTTTATTTCATGAATACATTGGTGGTTCAGCAGAACCCTCCCGTCCCTGTGTGTTTCGCTGCCGCCGCCACGACTGCTGGGTCAGCTGTGTGATCATGCAGGAAGTCCCCACCCGCCCCTCCACGCTTCTGTCCCTCCCCTCCTTCCCCACCTCTGCCCCTCGCCGCTCCCCGCTCCTGCCCCTCCCGCTGCCCCGCCTCATCTGGCAGCCGCCTGCTTTCTATGACAGGAGCGGTGCGCTGGCTAAGTGCGGGAGCTGGGGGGCGTGGTCTCACCCCCCCACTACAAGCGCTGCCTGGTCACTGAGCATGCGGGGGCGGCGTGTTCCATCCATTGATCCACCAATGGTGCCGCCGGCTGGACTGTGTTACACTTTTATGGTAAGACTCCGTCTTATCCCAAGGGTTGGGGTGTTAACTTTGTGTATATGGGGGGAGGGTTACATTTTTCTGAGTTTTGGTGGATTAAATGTATTCTCTCATCCAATCAGAGCCATTTGCCGTGCCTATATAAATCGGCAAACGAGCTTGGGATGTGCACAAGCTGTTCAGATAGGCTGGGATAGGAGCGCGTGCTGCTGGGGATGTGGCCGCGCTCGCTCGCTATTGAGGCCTATCAAAGACATTTGCTAAATGACCCATATTGCAGGGGTGCACCTAGGAAGGGCATGTGCCCCAGGTGCAGCAGGTCAGGGGGGCGCCAAAGGGTGGCCTGAGCACAGGTGGGGGGTGCCATTTTGAATTTTTGCCAGAAAGCCTAGCTACTCCTCTACATATTGGCAAAGGGCTCTCATTGTATGCGCTGTTGACCCAGGAAGAGGTGAGTTGTACTGGGCGATCTGGTGAGTTTCACACAGTGGGGGGAATGGAACAAATAACGTGATAGGTAAACTCCTGGGTTTTGTTCTGCTTTAAAGAGGAACAAAATCCAGGAATTTGACATTCCAGTGTTTTTTTTCCACAGGCTCTCATCCAATCAGCACTTTATGCCGTGCATACTAATGCAGTTGTTTTGGACTGAGCATTGGCATAGGGAGCGATGGTAGCTGCATCCCCGGGTTTACCTATGGAGTGCTTGTGTTCCTGTGGCCATTCTATCTGAATGGCTGGGCATGGAAGCAGCTTTGCTGCTGGGATGCTGTCTGTGTTCACGGTGAGGGACCGGCGTAAAGTTAAGGGGTTTTGAGGGTCACTGCGGGGGGGAGGTTCACACAGTGGGGCATCCTGAATCGGGAGGTGGGGGGGGGCGTAAGCACAAATAGGGCCTAGGGAAGCATGAACCTTAAATACAGCTCTGGGTGGGTGCCAGACAACCACCAATCAGTTACTTGGCTGGACTATTTAAAAAAAAAAAAAATACTATATCTGGGGCCTCCACCAGATTTTTTGCCCAGGGACCTCCACCACACTTGATCCAGCCCTGGGTGTAGATAAATCGGTCAGTAGTGGGCGAATGTAGATAAAGATAAAAAATAATGCACCAGAGGCTAATAATTTGCATTAGGAAAAAGAGTTTGGGTCTTGTACAGATGAACACAGACTGGACAACAGTATGAAATGTCAATCTGCTGCTTCTAAAGCCAGAGAAATCCTCTCATTTTTTTTAAAGAATCTTATAAGAAAGAAAAAGGCAATATTTTACTCCTTCACAGATCACTAAAAAGAACACTCCTGGAATGGACGTCTCACTTTTCAGTTCTTAAATAATACCCCGTTTACTAGAAAAAGAGAGGGCAGGGCAATCAAATAAATAAGGGTTCTGAAGGTTTTGAGTTAGGAGAGGTTATGAGTGGAACTCATCCATACTCATCCATACTATTCGGTCAATTTTCCCTGATATATGAGAATCTGTTACTCTGGAATCCTAATATATATATATATATATATATATATATATATATATATATCTTCTACGCCCTCGGTCATAGTTCTGGTGCTAAGACTTTAAGACTAAGGCTTTAAGACTTTAGACTGTAAGATCGCAAGGGCCAGGCTCTCTTTCCTATTGTATCTTGTATTCAGAATATTCATTGTAAACTCTGTAACACTGCATTTGTAATAGTCTATGTACTGTATGTTTCTATCCTGTCTGAAATTGCTACTTTGTACAGCGCTACGGAAGATGATGGCGCTATATAAATAAATAATTATAATATTTTATGTGTATGATTGTATGTTTCTTTTCATGGTAATTCACTTGGCTATGTGCCCTATGTGAAAATTCCTGCGAAATGCACAAATTCCTACACCTGCTACATTGATACATATCTACAAGAACTGTAAAGTCCCCCAATAAGCTCTAAAACATGTTGGCAGCCTCTGAAGCTCAAGGTAGAGGAAAGCAGAAAAGCCAGCAATATACAAGCTGCAATGCTGTGCAGTATAATGGCTATGAGTCATCAGTCAATACTAAAAAATGGCAAGGATCTTCAAATAACGCACCCACATTTATTAAACAGTGCCTTTAAAATAATATCTTACATATTATACCATCAATACAGCAAAAGCATCCCCTAAAGGTATCATCATTCTAGATTAACTTGGCTGCGCATTTATAAACCCCCTATGAAGGTGCTCTGTCTACCCCCCAAAACCAAGCAAGGCACCAACAGAAGCTAGCACACCTCTGCCATAACAGCAAAACAGTCAAGCTTCATCTCCATGACTACGGCTTTGGGACACTGCCAACTAGAACAGACATTTCTGCAGCAAAAAGCCAGGGGAGGAGGTATATCCAGTCATTAAAGGAGGAATCAACCAAACTTCATTTGCCTGGCAGATTACCTGAGGCAGTGTCAGTTCCATGTTGTCTGGTTACAGAAAGGAAGGGGAAATTCTTCTCCCTCGTCTTCTGCCTCCAGTGCCCCCCCATCCAGACCACCAATGCAATCCTGAGGCTGGGACACCCCATCTGTTAGTGATAGGTTAGAATCAATCTCAGCTCACTGCAATGGGGGGGGGGGATGCCAGTGTGTCCTATGCGGCGAATGCAAAAAAACCCTGTCGACAAAAAAACACAAACATATACATTACTGCTTTCGCTGCCCATGCTGCTGCCATCCGCCCTCGCCTCCTCTTGTTCCCGTAGCCGCCACTGCTCCAAGTACCCAGAGACCCAGCTCAGGCAAGGCGTTCGGGTATTTTAGAACACCATTTGACTATTTTTCTTCTAATTTTTCTCCTCCAAATCCTGGGTGCAACTTATTGGGCAAAAAAATGGTAATTTATCATTACTTTGGCAATATAGCTTCATTTGTAAAAAGAAGAAAAGAAGAAGAAGAACATTGCCATGTAGCCGTACACGATAGGAATATGTTTGAATGTGCCTGGACAATAACTTTAAATATTGGAAGGTTAAATAGTGTAACAATATTAAATCGATTGACATACTTTATAATTTGAAGCCCAAAGTCTAGCCCATAATCATGTTAACATTCAGACTGTGGACAAGCAGAAGTTCTGTACGGAGAAGCAGATATTTTTTGTCCAATGTTCCTGCACTGCTCTTCAGTTATTGCTCCGACAGATGGCAGCATTCCTTTGCGACCTTCAATGGTTTGGTCTCAGGGTGCTCCTCACTACATTACCTCCCCTTGCGTGTAAACTTCAAAACTTAAGTAGCCTAGGCACCGGGGTCCTGGCTAACCTCTAGATTAGAGTGCTGTCTAAATTGTCTGTTTGCATTTCCATTCAGGATTAAAACTGCTCTGATACTATACCTATTGCTGACCTTGCCACAAACCTGTCTGCCACCAGGCCATGACTTCTGCCAAGAAGGATCCTGACATTGCTTGTCCTCCAGACCATGACCTTTGCCAAAGATCTTAACCATACATATATCTGCCACCAGACAATGACTTCTGCCATGGATCTTGACCACGCTTCAACTTGTCACCTGCCCATGACTTCTGTCAGTGATCTTGGGCATGTTTCTATCTGCCACCTGCCCTTGACTGCTGCTCATGAGATCTGTCATTGATCTTGAGCATGCTTCTGTCTGTCACCAGGTCATGACTTCTATTAGTGACCATGCTTCTATTAGTCACATCATTGCCAACTGCCCTCATCAGTAGCCTCTACTATTTATGTTCAACCAGGGACTTGTCCACAGCAAGGCAACTTTTTCTGACATTAGACGCAATATCTAAAACATGGTAGATAACTCTAGTTGCTTTGCAATCTAAATCTTCCTTCAAATCTTTCTTCAACTCAACTGCTGGGAATAGTACTAGACCACAGGGACACCAAGCTACCCTAACCTACTCCCTCCATTACCAGTGAGTCAGGCATTTAAGAGATGCAGAGCTCCATCTGATGTGGAATATGAAACAGACCTAATCCCATCATAAAGTGCTCCACAAGGAAAAGGTGAGCATCTACTATAATCTGGGCAGCGGTGGCGAGTAGCACATATTTGCTAGGGAAGCTTTAGTTTCATCTAAGGTGAGTAGGAGTTTGCATGTCAGTTGTCATGCTGACAGCCATAATTACAATATGTGTTTGTTTTACTATGTACTACTACTGCTAAGTACAGTATTTCAGACAAACATATTATTTGCATATTGATGGCATATGAGCATATAAACAGTCAACAGAGCTGACTGACTTTACAATTTAAAAACAGGGAAGCTAAAGTAAGGCCACTAAAGAGGTATTTAATTGCCTCCAAGAGCCTCCGGAAGCAACTATGAATATTGTTTAGGTCTTAATGAGTTGTTATCTAATTTAATGAATGCTGAACAAAGACACCACACACTGCAAATGAAAACCTTACCCATTGTTAGTTCAGAATCACAGTGTGCGCCTATTCACAGTTGACGTAATGATACTTGGAAGAGGAAAAAATGTTTACACGAGTAAGAAAAGAGCATACTGTTACAAGCCTATGAATTAAATTACAATACATACGTCTAAAACATTGTTTGCACTTTTTTTTTTACAATTTTTCTTTTGATTTTTCCCTGTGTGCAAATCAACACCACCATTTGTTTAAAAAATAGCACAGCTAAATATGGTGCTGAATTGCACTTAGGGAGAAAATCATAAGAAAAATGTTTACTCTCCAAAAAACGCGAATAACAAAATTACTCACAGTCATTAATCAACCCTAATGAGTGAATAATACCTCTGATTGGTAAGTCACTTTTCATATGATGGCTTAAAAAGGAACCTCCAGTCAAAACTGAAAACCAGGAAAAACCTTATCATGATATGAAGCAGTTGCCCTTGCTGCTGGAGTGATAGGACCAGTCTAGTCACTATTGACGACAGGTCTTCAAACTTTCATGCCCATGCCAAGATTACCAACTTTTGAAATAAATAAGGTGGACAAAGTGCGTCTCAAGGTCAGGCCCACTGGTGTATCAAAATAAATGTTTGGTAAATGGAATCCTCTCCCTGAAGAAGACGTCATTTCTGGTGAAACACATCAGAGAATCAATCCATTGAGCTTGTTATTGAGGTCGTGGGGGACCACTTGCCAATCTGATTGGTGATGCCTTCACACCCCATGCATAGCCCCTCCACAAGTGCTCAACTAAAATTAGCATGGTTCACTTTTTCACAGCCTGAACATGGATTTTAAATTCCCTGTTCAGGCTTTAAAATAAAACAATCACTGTTTACCTTCCTACATCATTTATATTGAAACTAAACCTTCCATTTATAAAGTGAGAGGACAAAACCCTAAGGGTCGCTGCCATTGGTATATCTGGTGATAGAAATGTAGGGGCCTTGTACTTTCTCTCCTTTTGAATCGCACCTTAAAGGATCAGTCCAAGCAGTACACAAAAGCAAAAGGCATTTACCCACAGCTTGTTGACTCCTGCCCATTGGTTTCAGTGTTGTTGGCTCTTGTGCTTCTCTCCCAGCTTTCACAGTCCTGCGCCAGATTAAAACTGCTCACTTCTGAGCAGCCTTGCAGTGTGGCCATTGCTGCCAATCACATCAACATGTGATCCTGCTCCCATATGACCAGCAGAATGAACATGCAGCAAGGCTGGGGAACTAAGCATGCTGCCGCTATGGGATCCAGCAGTGCTTAAACTGGAGGACATGAGCCTGCTGGATTTTGCATGATCAGGCCTGTGCACTGCCATTTAAGTGTTTTTGTTTTACTGCCTGAACATGGATTTTAAATTCCCTGTCCAGGCTTTGCAAAACATACCTAGTCTAGAGATCAGATCCCCCCCCCCCAGTATGCTGGCACCCCCCTAAATTCCTACACAGGTAGTGCGCTAAGGAAGTACCTGACATAGCCTCTCTGTTGCAGTGACTGTAACGGCACATTACAGGCACTGTGATGGAGACAGGGCAGAGTCTTGGCCACCTATTAGCTTGCAATACTGGATGAGCGCTCAAGCAGACCCCAGGCACATTCATAACAAAGGATCTCATTGCGGAAACAGGTACCATAGGTTTTAAATGACAAGTGTAGAAGGAAAATATGGCGGCAGACAAAAAGTTGAATACTGCTGTTGTGGTGCCTGGTCTCTACAAGAATGCAAGAGTAGAATGCGGTGCCCAAACTGGGCTTGCAAGGGCATATGCCTGGGAGGGGGTTGGAAATCCCCCTTTCTGAGCACTTTAGATGAAACCGAAGGTATTCTGTGGACATATAAATACTAATACTGGAAATCCTGGGATTAAATTGAGATGTTTTGATGCTATTCATATAGAATATATTGACTACCCTTTATTTTCTCAACCCTCTTCTCAAATTCCACCAACAGGCCATGTTTTGTCGATCTCCACACAGAAACATAGGTAAGGTACTGTAATTCTGTCACCGACAGAGCTATAGAGCCAGCTATGTGGAAATCTACAAAACATGTCCTGTTGGTGGGCTTTGAAGAGAAGGTTGAGGAACCCTTCCTTAGATAACTAAAGTTCAGTCTAAAGTACCGTCTCAAGCTGGGAGGTCAGATGAAATGCAGTACAAAGAATGAGACAGGTTCGTAGTTGGAGTTCAGGCAGAAGTCACACAGTGGTCAGGCAAGCTAGGTCAGCAGTGATAGCAATCAGGAAGTCACAAACACTATAGCACCCAGCAGCATGCTATCATGGGCATTGGCGGAATGACAGGGAATAGCTTTATAAGGCTGGAATGCTGGAGTACTTTGGGCTTATTGGCTAATTTAAAGTCTTAAGGGCTGATAGCCCCATTTAACAATTAGGGTGTTTCGCCCACTAATAATATTGGGGCTCATTGGTCCTTTAAACTAACCTCCGGTGGGTGTGCTGTCTACAGCACCACCAGAGGGCATAACTCAAGCATGCGTGTATTAGCACGATCAGAAGATCAGGGAAGGGAGGAGGGAGCGAAATTGTCCGAGCCAGCGCCCGCTGCTGATGCGACTGCTGAGCGTCGGGGTTCCGGCAAGCCGCCCAAGCCTACACTGCCCAAGTGGAGGACGCTGTGGGACCGCACAGAAGGCGAGTGACAGATACTAACAGTGCCGATGCTGCTTTGGGAGACTTTTATCTCTATATGAAATGTTAAGGTATTGTCATAGAGCTTGACCAATATAACCCTTTAACTTCCCCCACTGTACCCCAGTACAGCCATCTGTGAGTCTAACTAGCCATCATTTTATGAGCCCATTTATCTGGTCTTCTGTGATACCGTATCTGTATATTAAAATAGATATTGGAATTGTGCCCTGGGCTTAATAGCCATAAAGTATAGTTTCGTGTGACAGTTCGAGGAACATGGGTGGTATTCCATAGAAGGGAGCATTGAACAGTCAATGAACACGCACTCAATTTACTGTGCCTTCTGGGAATATCCAAAAATGTCCAACTGAGACAGGATCATTTCAAAGACTTGTTTATGAGCACAGAAAAACACATTTTGCGAATGAATATTAAATAGAAAAATCAGATTTATTTTGCTATTGCTTACAAAGAAACCACATTAAAATACTGTTATCGGTCTTAGGTAATGCCGGAAAAGACTTGGGAAGCAGAATTATGGGCGCCTGTGCCGCCATAACTCAGTCCTCTGAATCCATGTCGTTATATCACCAATGACATCAAAAATGGTTTTCCTTGACATACTTATTTATCTATGTGTCCCTTTAAAAATTCCAACCTTATCAATTTCATTTAATGGCGGAGTATGTCAGACAAATCCGTCGGTGATAAGATGAAAAAGGACAAGGCGTTGACTAATGTCAGCCAAAGAGCTCATAACTCTGTGCGTCCTGTTTTTGTGACACTGTACAGGAACCATTTTGTTCTTTGTGAAAAGAGATTTTGGTTCGAGCGGTTGGAGACGCTGTTTCAAGTCACTTAGCTCTGGATTAAAAGCTGTAAAATGCGTTAGAAAAATCAAATGATGTATTAGGTACAAGGTGCCAGTCCTTAGAAGGGACAAACTATTTCTTACACTTATTGTTGACTCAACAATATTGCTGACAAAAAACACTGGACGGGATAACCTTTTTTAGGTATAGAGAATGGAACAGGCAATGAATTATATTTGATCACATAATATAAAAGAATATGGTTGTAGACTATTAAATTCCTGTTAACAGCTTCAGGTAGTCAACTTTTTCAGTTAGTAACTAAGTTGCTTTACTCAGTCAGACCTACAGTAATCCTATCAGTCCACGAAGAAGGGTACAACTGATTAGTTTGGCTCCTAAAGTAAAATGGGCATAACAAATACATACTTTCCATATGTATTTCTCTCTTTTTCACATTCTCTCCTTCATTCTCTTTTTTTACATTCCATCCCTCATTTTCTCCTTCCTTCTCTATATCGCACTCGACAGTTCCAGGAACATGGGTGGTATTCCATAGCAAGGAGCAGTGAACAGTCAATGAACACGCACTCAATTTATTGTGCCTTCTGGGAATATCCAAAAATGTCCAACTGAGACAGGATCATTTCAAAGACTTGTTTATAAGCACAGAAAAACACATTTCTTCCCTTTCCACATTCCCTCCTTCATTCTCTTTTTTCACATTCCATCCCTCATTTTCTCCTTTATTCTCTATATCCCAAATTCCCTCTCTCATTCCCTCTCATTTCCACATCACATCTCTTTTTCTCTCTTTTCTAAATTGCCTTCTTTATTCTCTATTTTCTCCCTCTCTTTTCACATTCCTTTCTTCATTTCTTATTTCCACATTCTATCCATATTTCTCTCTTTCCACATTCTCCCCTTTCGTTCTCTCTTTTCCACAGTTAATCCATCTTTATCTCTTTTCCCCATTTCCTTCATCATTCTCTCTTTTCCACATTCCCTCCTTTGTTCTCTCTTTTTCCCCATTTTTTTCCACATTTAAAGTGGACCCAAACCCACCACGATCGCCCTGGGAATCTATATTACCGGGTCGATTCACCCCCCCGGGGCATCTAAAATCAGGATGTGAAACCCCCCAGGTCGCCCTATACACTTACCTTGCTTCCCGGTCCAATGGCGCATGTGCGAGCCGCGGCCGCATCCCTGCTTTTCCTCTAGCAGAACGTGTGTCCGTGCCTGGCATTTGTGAATGGCCACTCCCTGTTAGAGGAAATCGAGGGATGTGTCCATCAGCACACTTAGATCCGCTGGCCTTAGATGAAGGCTTAGACAATGTGATGTAAGCGGCTCCGAGCGCACTGATTGGACGAGTAGCCGCGCATGCGTCATAGGACCGGTAAGAGTTGAGTTAACTTTGGCAGTCTGGGGGGTTTCACACAGCGGGGCGCCCCGATCTGGGTGCCTCTGGGGGAATTCCATTCCAATGCACTTCCATGCTCAATTATTTCCCACATATCTTTTTCTCTCTTTCATTTTGATGCATTCTCTACTGTTCTCTATCCCTCTTCTTATACTTTCTATCTATTATCTCCGGTTGTTGAGAGCAAATGCACGTGTGTTTGGAGGACACCATCCTGATTTCCTGTACAGGGTGTCTCTTAACCTAAGCCTGGCTCTGCATGGACAGTCCCTTTGAATGGCATTCAGATGTGGGTGCTGCAGAACTGTGAAAATTCATATAATAATGTTCTGCACTGCATCAGAACAGAACCATATATTTCAGCAGCACTGATAACCTATAGCAGTAAGGAGGATGCGTGTATGTCTATGTAGGCTCTAGGTGTGCTTATGTCTGTCTATTCTAATTTACCATCTAATGATCATGTGTGGCTCAGGCTGTCCTCCTGCCCCAGCCATTAATCTCCCAATCTGGCAGTGTGCAGGTGCAGAGCATGATGGCTGGAGTGATATTTACAGCTACATTATTGCACAGTTTGCACTCTTTAATTAAGCTTCTCACTGCTAGCCAAGTCCAAATTACCTTAATAGGATATGTAAGTATATGGTGGCACTTAGTCAATTTTAACAGGACCTGGAAATCCACTATTTATAGCAATCAAAATATTATATTAGGAATAGGCCAGGCAAGTTCATTCAGACTTTGAATAAATAAAAAGTTGTGGTCCCAGCAACCAAAGAAAAAACAAACTGGCACCACCAACCTAATAAATCACAAACTAACTGATCATATGATAATCAGGGACATCAAAGCCAAAAGTGCCATGCTATATCCAATAAAATAATCCATCACAACAAGAATAATAAAAGATAAAAATCAATCTCATATATGAATATCTCAAATGTGTGCAAAAAGTGCCAATGCGTTCCGACAAAGCTTTATAAGGTGCAATGCAATGCTAATTAATACAGAAAGAGAAACTTTTAAAGTGCTCAGATAGATTCAACATAGTAAGATATCACCATGAATGTTGGCAGATTGGTGTCCCTGCTGATACCCGGTATCCCTTTGCCCACGCATTCCGTGGGGTAAACCCACTTTCTCAAGGTGCCAGAAAAATCTGTCTCCCAGACTGCTTATATACCTCCAAAACTCCTATGTGCATGTGTATCGAATCTCCAACAATCTGCGCCGGCCGGGCAGCCACTCAATAAACAGGAGGCGCGTGCCAACAGAAGGAGCTGCCCCCAAGGGGAACGTCATTGCCCATCCCTCCCCAACACCCTCCCTCCAAACCACCCGTCAGACAATCGCAACGCCGCATAGCGGGCGTGTAACCATGAGAGCGGACGCCTTTTTGGTTGCTCAAATTGGTTATTTGTTTCAGGAATTCCTCATTGGCACACCATTCCTATCTTGTTATTTTCTTTGGGGTGGTGCGGGTATTTTTTCTTTTTGTATAAAGTGCAAACTTTGAATAAATGTTTGGGTTCGGGGATCCGAACCCAGTCCCCATTGAAATGCACAGCATGCTGCTGTTACTCACCTTAGCCCGCGATCCCCAGCCTCTCAGAGCGGCAGCAGCGTTTGAATTTTTGCCCCAGTCGGGGCTGAATAAAGATGACCTCTGGCTCCCATGAGTGAAGACACTTCAAGTGCAAGCTAGCAGTGCTGGCGTTATTAGAGTCCTCACTCATGTGAGCCAGCAGTCATCTTTCTGTAGCCCCAGCTGGGGCAAAATTCAAACGCTGCTCCGCCGCTGAGGATCATGGGTGAGTGCACCCTTAGGTGAAGCGGGCCCTTAGTGCTCAGCAGCCCATCAACCAGCTTTTCCAAGATTCGCCCAGGTGCCGAACTCGAAGACGGACTTTTGACTGAAATCCGTGATCAGGTTTGGGAACCCAAACTTGCAAAGTTCAGTACAAACCCTAACTTTGCGGTTTGAATTCACCCATCTCTAATTCTAATCTTATAAAACAATCATGAAATTAGCTTTTAATACACTGTAAACTATTACCCTCTCAATCTCTATCTGCTTGATTCATCAAGACCCATACAAGATTGTCATTAGTTTTATCTTCGTTAGTGAGAATGATCTTCTTTGGATTAGCAATCATTGCCTCTAAGAAAATGTATCATGTCTTAGGACCCTTAGTGAATCAAGCCTTACAATAGTTTCATCTGCATCAGGGTTGTATTGTAAAAATGTTCATGGTCCTCCAACCCAGTGAAATTATATTTTAACCTCCAATGATATCTGTAGGCACTAAAATCTTTAGCTCCAGTCCCTCTGTCTCAGTTAGTCTCACCACAGCTTGCTGAAAAATAAGCCATGGTCAGAATGATTACACCAGGGGCAGACTGACCACAGGGAGCATGGGGAAAATTCCAAGCAGGCTGCACTGCTTTGGGGCTTTTCCTCATTCCTCTTCTAAAACCCACCCCAACACTCCCTGTCTCCCAAATCTCCCTATACCCTCTCCTCCCATGCCAAGCTTTACTGTACCACCCAGCCAAGATACCCCAGCCCATGTTCTGCCTAAGTATCATGGCTGTGGGGGCATGCCTTACTAAAGCTTCAGTACCATCGCTTTAAGGCTATCCATCTCTGCCTATGATCCGCCCTGCAATGCTAGACCTTCAGCTGAAAATTGTGCTTGATGAATGGCTGGGAAGTAGATGGTGCTTAGCAGCTTGTTGGCTGCCTTTACCTGTTCAGGGCCAGTAAAATTCAGGGCTGATTTTTGGCCCCAGACCGCCCTACACCCCAGTGTTGAGGCATACAGCTCAACATTGTGTGCAGGGGTTGTCCCAGACGCAGCCTTGGCATGCGCCCTCTGCAGTGACAGTGGAGTAAGATTGGTAAACCTCACCTAAATCTGAGCAGGAACGTTATTTTTGCTCCAGAACTGTAAAACTTACCAGATTCAGAAGTTTGCGTGTTTAGGCAATTTGTCATTCTTCTACCACCCTAGCAAACTGTGGACAAGAATCTACCCCCACCACTGCCATCACAGTGGTTGTATCATTTCACTCCCACCACTGTAACCAAGGCACTCTCAGCATTCTGCCTCTGAGCTGATGAGGATGCAGGAATCAGTGGCTGCACTCCACCTTTAAAGGGAAAGTCCATTTCAGACCTCAAGATCAGGGTGTGCCAGTGGGCACAAGACTTTCCTCTAACCTGTCAGCCACTCATCAATGTCCCACAGTGTCGGAATGGTAAGCTGATTCAGCGTGCGGGCATGGCCTGAGAATTATGGGAGCCTCTATAAACAAAAACTTCAGGGTACAGTGGCGCCAACAGTTTTTCATGGAAGCCAGAATACGCAGGTTATCATCTGTTGGTCCAGCTTCTCATACCGGGCTGAGAGAGAGCAATGAGCAACATGGAAGTGACGGACCTTCCCTCCTGCAGACATGGAGGCTGATTCATTACTAATGCCAGGTATCAGCAGATGAGCGCCTGTATAGCCGCGCTTAGAGCGACCGCTAGTAGACGATGTAAGCGGGTATCGGGCACTGTAACAGAGCGCCTCATTCCCTGTGGTAACCTGGTCCACATTGATGAATGTGATGTATGTTGGGCGCTCTAATACCAGTACAGGGCTGCAGCGAGCAAGAGGTAGCACCAGCTCAGTGTGACCGACTCTCAGCGACTCACACCATATTCAACAAAAAGACAGACACACACAGGATCTGGTCGCTATAGCATAGAGCGCCAGAAGCTGTGTGATTAAAGTCTGTTTTTGAACACATATCCATCAGTAACAAAGCGAAAGCACATTGTTTTCTGTTTCAATCTTTTTATTGTCATTTTGATTGTACAGCATAATAAAGTGTTACAGAAAGAGAATTAAATTGCAAGTCGTCGTTCTTTTAATATTCACATTCATGCTTATCAACTTCTTCATATTGTCAACACGCATTTAAAAAAATGTTAATACTTTTGGACACTTTTAAGCGTTGGTGTTAGAGGGACTAGAGCTGTTGTGTGATGGTCATACCACGGACCGATGGATGGGTAGAATGTCCTTGATCCCATCTGGTCCAAAGTTCTCTGCACCGCCGTCCCCCGTCTTCAGGGAAAACACATGTTGTTTTACCACTGGGACAATAACACTTTAGTGCCAGACCTGTAATGACAATTCTGCATAAAAATATAAAAAATCTAAAAAGTTTTCTAAAATGACTCTTCCTAGGCCAGGAGAGGTCACACAATTATTTGAGAGAAAAAAAAATAAAATAAAAAAAAAATCCAGTTTAAACAGAAGAAAAGGAACGTCCATTTAAATGTATGGGAGAGCGACAGTTAGCGACAGGTAATACCTGGCGCTCTGGAAGCTAGAGCACCGGTGCTACCTGTAATGATGAATCCGACGCTACATGTCGCTGTTAGAGTCGCTCACCAGAATTGCCTTCATAAATGTGGTATTGCGTACAGCGCCCTGCGTTCACCAGACGCTGCCTGACACTACGAGGCACTACCTGCCGCTATCCCTTTGATGAATAAACCCCATAGTAAACAGTGTGTCTTAGACACTGGGATTCAGGAGGTTGTGGTGAAATCCACATCTAGTAAGAGGTGGCCAGGCTAGATGATGGACTGCAGGTTTGGTTTGAGAAAAGGAGATTAGAAATCAGCAACAAAAACTTTATCCAGCAGCATAGAAGGTGAGTCCATCTGCATGCAGAGCTGGATTTTAATTGGTAAACCTTGGGCCTTTACATCTCAGGGATCTCCTGCACCACAACCTTTCATGGAGCTTAACCAGAGACATATTATAGGTGAGGCCTCTGGGGTTGTTCTGTGTCCGGTTCTGCTCAGGCTGTGTGTTTTGCCTGGGGAGTGCCAGCTGCTCAACTCTGGCATATTTATTTCTTAGGTGTTGGGGGTACATACATTGAAGGTCACACAGTTTTGTCCTGGCGGGGTGCATCCTGCAGGCTTGCATGGGGTGCCTTCAAATCTAGGACATCCCTGCATATGAGGCACAAGTGGGGGTGCTACAATGGCGTCTGTGTTGGTCACTCCACTAAGATGAGCACTAGTCTAGTCAAAACAGCGAAATAAAAGGTAGGAAACTTAGGGCTTAGCGGCAGGTAGTGCCTCGTAGCGGCAGGCAGCGTCTAGTGAACGCTGGGCACTGTACGCAATACCATATTTATGAAGGCGATTCTGGTGAGTGCCATGAGCGCCATGTAGCGTCCGATTCATCATTACAGGAGGCTCAGCGTATAGTGCTGGAGCTCTCCCATACATTTCAATGGACGTTTTTTTTCTCTCAAATAATTGTGTCACCTCTCCTGGCCTTTTTGTAAACTTTTTTTATTTTTTTTTATGCAGAATTGTCAATGTCATTCTGTGTGTTTTCGCTTTGTTACTGGTGGATATGTGTTCAAAAACAGACTTTAATCACACATCGTGTGGCGCTCTATGCTATAGCGACCAGATTTAGAGCGTTGACGCTGTGTGTGTGTTTTTTTGTTCAATATGGTGTGAGTCGCTGAGAGTCGGTCGCAATGAGCTGGCGCTACCTTTCGCTTCCTGGAACTCTGTACTGGTGTTAGAACGCCCAACATACATCTCATTCGTCAATGCTGGCCAGGTTACTACAGCGAATGAGACGCTCTGGTACAGCGCCTAATAGCCGATAACAGTGTATACTAGCAGTCGCTCTTAGCGCCTCTGTACAGACGCTCATCTGCCGATACCTGGCGCTAGTAATGAATCAGCCTGCCCAAACACATTTCATTATAGAGCTGTGATAGAAGAAATAGAGATAGTTTTAAATACAGGATTATCCCTTTTGTTCACAGTTCTCCTTAAACTAAAATTATTTAGAGACACCGAAAATACATCAAGTAAGCGTTTTTGCATCCGACCTTCAGACAGGGTATTTGGGTCACTTATGATTTAAGCAGCAAACTTTGTACTTGGTTTTTACTTTAAAGTAAAAACTTTGGCCAAACTTTGTTATTTCTTCTCTCTATGTTTAGCTCACCAAAGGAAGATACGTTATTTTTTATTCTCTGCAGGAAGTCTGGTGTAGCCATGAAGTATGACACAGCTTGCCTTATCCACTGGTCAGTAGACATTCTCTGGTTTCTCTGATCATAAATAAAATTAGATCTCAACTGCTTACTGTTTTTTTTAAAGAGACTCAAGACTCAAGAGATACAATCAAAAAAGACAGGAGGGTCCCTATACTAGGCCGAGGACTGGAAGGCTGATCCAGAGCCCTAGTACTCACCTGCAAAATAGTGATCAGTGTGGGAAGGAAAAAATTCTGTCCCCTCCTCACCTGTCCTATGGTGCTGATGCTAACCCATTCCCATATATTTTACTGTAACCCTTTGTTAGAAGAAGGCAGTGCCCCCTCTCCATCACAAAGATGACCCATATGGGGGGGGGGGCGTCTAATGATTTGCACAGTGTTAACATTTGCCTTGAACCATCTGCAGAAAACAGGATGGCTGGGATACAGGCATCACCCCCCCCCCCCCCCCTTATTGGGTGCCCAGGGTGATCGACCTGCTCGTCCTCCCCTAGAAACAGTCCTTGCGGCACCATATATCTGCTGGGGGCCATTAAGGTTGCAGCAGGGGAAAAACTTGAGGGGGTGTAGGGGGTCCAAAAGGTTAGGGGGCCCCATCATTGTGTTCACTTGGCGACATTTAGAGAAAGGAAGCAACATTTGTTTCAGTTTATAGTGCACGGTGGACTTTCACACGTTAAACCCATTCTGCTGTGGGCTTTAGTGACAGTTGGACATGATCGATAGACCGGTATAGTCACACTGCTGCATGGGATTGTTTGACTGATCTGTCACTCAATGTTCCAGCTTTAGCTTTGCAGCTTCCATGCATATTGCCTGCCCTCCAGCGACTTATTTTTGTTATGTTCTTGTCCAATTCAGGCTTAGCACAGGGGGAGGAAGAGGTGGTGGAGTTTTACAAAATGTTTGGATAGAGGTTAGAGTTCAGTGTGTGGGTGCCAGTGAAAATAAAAAGCCTCCCTCTTGGTACAACCATGTTTGGAATGTAAGTGGATGTCAAATGAAAAGATTGTTTATAGTTATCAATTTTACAGTCAGCTGCTATAACATGTAGTTTCATTTATTATGCAGTTAAAAAGAGAGAATCTATTGGATCACCCAAAACAAACCAAATGTCTCTATTGTTTGGTATGTGATATTTTTTGATAGGTATTGATCCACTAAAGAGGCTGCACTATAGAGATGTGAAATGCACCAAGCTCTTTTATAGTATATATTTCTTCTTAAGCTACCTATGTGCATTTGTTAACATTTATTCATTTTAAATTAAATTATGTTTTTTGTGAAAGTACAGTATATTATGTACCAAATAAAATGGAGTTTGAAACATCCATAAACAATACATCAAGTTGAGAATAGCAATAGTTACAATATACAGTAGCACATATTGATTATTTGACTGCATATTGGCACATTTCTAGACTATGCTGTTTATATGTATATAAAAAATTTTGGGGCCAGCAAGTTTGGGCAAACTTTAAATATATGTTCGGGTTCGGGGACCCGAATCTAGTCTCCAATGAAATAAATGGGGACCCAAACTTTGAGGGGTGGCTGTGGCGGGGGGTGCAAAGTGTGCAGCAGAAGCACGATGCTTTAACTCACCTCTGCCCATGATCCTCTCCCTGTCTGGAGTTTGAAACCGGCCCCAGGAGGGGCTACAGAAAGATGGCTGCCGCCTCCTTTGAGTGAGGACACTGCATTGTAATAGCACCCACAGTGCTCTAGGGATCCGCTGAGGATGAGGAGATCCCTTTAAAAAATAAAACATCTGTATTTCTACTTCCTGTATGCCTAAAATTCACCCTTTGATCAATGTGCCATGAAACCCAGCCATGTTTATCTCTGCTAGGACAAGGGGAGTATCTCTCTAATGGGCTGATTGATCTCATTGATAGTGTGAGGGGGTAGGCCAGGTTAGTTTAGTGTTCGTGTAGACCACAACCCTCCCTGGCACAAAGTTGCAGGAGAGGGTTTAGGTCCATTTCTTTCACAGTGTAATTCAATAAATAGGAAGTTATTAAAGAAAATGTTGATCATAGTAAACAACATACACAACTTTCCATTGTATACTAATGACATTCCGTTATATTAGACTGATACGCATGAATATGTCTTCATAGCAAGTTACAAGTGCATCTCCCCGTCCTTATCATGGCAGTAAACCCCAATGGCTTTCCGAAGATCAGATTAAGTGAGGAAGTTCAAAATCTTGTCAGCAGCTGACCTGATGGGATAACAGGGTTAACGTTACTGCTTCTGAGGTTATAACCCCCAGTCCATCTTCACTTCATTACCAACCACCATCCCAATTAGCGTGTTTGTGAAAGGACGTGTTATGTTGGCTTAGTGGACGTATTGATTCTTCTCCTCGTGGTTATCTTGTATGGGGCGTAATGTTTAGGAGTCAAAGGGTCTAGAGAAATGCCAATAGCCAAGTCCATCCAAGCTATAGAAATGTTATACACTAGATATGACATTTCCCAAATGATAGACTACTGCTGGTGTAAACTGTCTCCTTAATTTAAAAAAATGAATGTTGGCTCTGGCCCTAGTGACAGCCATTGTTTGTGTGTTTGATGAGCTTTCTGTTTAGTCACCGTATAGTGGAATGGAGGCTAAGCAGATAAAAGCAAAAACTAAAAACATATCTGTTACCTTCATTGTCTACTCTTCCAGAAGGTAAAATAATTATTTTCCTGGAATTTAAGGGCATGTGCGGGGAACAATAAAATAGGAATACTAACCTGAGATACCATGCAATAGAATGGCCCAGGTCTTTCTGCGTATGTTCCTTAACTGCTAGAGTCTAGAGTCTAGTCATGGTCTGCTAAAAGCAGTTCCTTGCACGTAACACTGGCTTTTGCTGTCATCACAGTGAATGGAGCATGCAGCAGTTACAAGGGGTGGAAGAATACGGGAAGATCAGGGTTGGATTAAGATGTATAGTGGAGGTTTAAAGTCCTACTGCCATGTTTGACTGCAACCCCCTAAGACCTTTAGTTATCAAGGCGATTCACTTTTCTTTAAGTGCCATTTTTCCTGTTATTTTAACTCAGTTGGATACATCTAGACAACTAAAGACTGAAAACGCTGAGACAAATGGTGCTTCTTTTTTCATTATACGATTTCAAGTGAGCAGATATCTGATAATTAAGGTGGAGGAGCAACAATGATCGAGCCCATTGACCTTCTGGGCCCCAGTGCAGTTGCACCCCCTGCACCCTCCTCCCCATAGTTACGCCTCTGCTTCTTATTTATAATCACTATACAGACACCCCCTGTACCCTCCTCCCCATAGTTACACCCCTGCTTATTGTATATAATCACTATACAGACATTAAAACCATTCTAAAAAAATGTAAAAACAAAGAGGACTTCTGCATCCCCACCTGCTGGCCATCATAATTTAGAATGTGAGTCCTCCTAAAATACCATAGAAAGCCTCAAAATCAACAATTACATAGTAAAGTGTCATGGTGCATTACTTACCAGGCACCACTCCCCTGCTGTTTCTTGGCTTGAAATGTGTAGGGGTGGCATCTTCCTGGGTGCTTCCCCCCTGCCTCTCTTCTGTTGCTGCTATGATGTCTCGCACACTGCTTACCATATTGTCAGTATGTGTGCTGTTCCAACCTGCCCTGCTTAAAGTGTCACTATAGTCAAGACTTCCTCATTAATTGTATGGCTGCCAATAACTTGCCTGCTGGTGCCTTATTGGATTTGCTAAGTGGCTTGCACATTGATAGGCGGTCACATGATTGGATGCTATTTGTTGACATACATGTGAATAAAGTGATGACTACTGTTGCCCTGATTTTAAGGATTGCTGTATCTGTACCTGATTATAACACGCGCCAAGCCATGTTGTCGACCTGTGCCATGTCTGACCACATCCAGGGCCAAATCCTGCTGTTCACACATGTCACATCTGACCTCACCTGCTTTGCTTCTGCTTTTGCCCATTGTTCCAGGATGAACTCTTCACCACATCTCCTCATTGCCATCACTGTGGTCCCTGGTCACGGGTGACATTACAGCCTAGACTGCAGCTGATGAGGTAGGCCTTACCTCATTAAGAAAGTATACAAAATAATATAAATAGGATGTGGAGCAAAAAAAATATAATCAGCAATAAAAATAGTCCTTCATTGGTCTGTTAACCCTTTCGCTGCCAGCCTACCTGCAGCATTTGCCACTCCCTGTTGCCAGACGATGTTTCACCATTTTGCGCTACACATATTCAACTGTCATTTTTGAAGGGATTTCCAGGGATTTCCCAGGAAAATTATATATTGTTTTTTTCAACAGAGTCTGGGCTTTAACATGAAATGTCTTGTTTGTATTTTTTAGGTGAATTTTAAATTTTTTGGGTGAAATGTGTGAAAAAAAACAAAAAAAAAACATTTTTTTACAATTTGTAGAGTTTTTTTGTAATAAAAAATGTAAGTTTGTCAATAAAATCTTATTGCGTGAGAAACCCCAATTTCTCCCGGTTACAGCGATACCACATATGTATAGGTAGACACCCTTTCCTGCCCAGAAGCCTTTTATAGCTGCTGGATGACAAATGGTTAATTAAAAAAAAAAATGACATAGGGTCCCCCTTCCCGGGGAGGGGGACCCCATTTTTTTTTGGATTTTGAAGGGTTAAAAACCCTTCAAAATCCAAAAAAAAAAATGACGTGGGGTCCCCCTTACCCAAAGTAACCAGCCCGGGACCAGCTATGGGGGCTTGTAGGCACAGAGTGGGGGGGCCAGCTTTGGTGGCCCCCCCACCCTGCAGCCTACGAGCCCACATAGCCTATGTGGGCCCGGGCTCTTCTGCCCCCCCCTGGCCTTTGGGGAGGCAGGTAATGGGGGTGCGGGGGTTAATGGCAAGCCACCCGCTAGGGCAGGTGACTTGCCACCCCCCCAGCCTTGTGAACTGGTATAAGGGGTCTCATGGACCCCTTACCAGCTCACAAAGGGTTAATGTGAAAAAAAAACACCACACAATAATAAAAAGTATTTTATTAGAAAAAAAAAAAATTTTTTTTTACTGTACTTACCTTCGATTGCAAGCTCTTGTCCCTCGCCGCTCAGCTGACAGATGCCGGTGATCGGCATCCAGAGAAGGAGAAGGCAGGAGATCAGAGGATCTCCTGTCACCTCCTTCCCCTGTGCCGATCACCGGCATCTGAGAAGCTGAGAAGGCTGAAGCCTGAGATCGGGGCCGGGATGACTTCATAAGCCCCGCCCCCAAGGGGGCGGGGCTTAGAGGCATGATGGCGGCCGCCATCGTGCAGAAGAGAGGAGAGAGCCTCCCAGGCTCTCTCCTGAAGATCGGTAAGTCCTGGGGGGGGATCGGAGGCCCCCCAGGTGAAGAGGAGGGACAGCGGGAGCCAGCGCACACACAGGTAAGTGAATGTCATTTTTATTTTTTTTTTTTTTTACAGTTAGAAGCTGCTGCTGCAGAAGCGGGGGGGGGCGGCCTATTCCGGGGGCTCTCCTGGAGCCATCCGACCCCCCACAGGGGATCGGATGGCACCAAATTAAAGAGGAGACCCGGCCGGATCCAACAAGGGGTCAGGTGAGTATTTGTTGTTTTTACTTTTTAAACTACAAGCGAGGAAAGTCAAGCACGTAACACCTACGGGCTTGGCACTTAAGGCCCAGCCAAGCCAGCACGTAGGTGTTACGTGCTTGGCAACAAAAGGGTTAAAATGCTGGAAATCTTCAACCAGTACCCCAAAGTGCCTTGGATCGATTTTTTTCACTGAAGGGCTTCAAATCCACCACTGCTCACCAGTAACACATTAGGCTTACCAGATCATGGCGAATTTCAATCACCACAAATCAGGTTTCCATCAATATCACATGTCTGTATATCCCAGCGTATTTCCTCGTAGAGATTGTTCTTTCTTCCATTTCCCAACTCGAGGTGCAAAACTCAAAAATAGTGGTGAAAACAAATAAAGAGTAATACCCAACACATCAGTACATGTAAAAAAAAATAATTATCCACATCCAGTAAGTGAGGCTTTACTCCCAGCCTTTACTTGCAGCCGTCAATTTATACAACATGGGGGCTCACCAGTCCAGGACACAATTCTATGTATTTCCTCCCTATGGAATTTCACTGAGCCTCAGTGAAAGTCCATAAGGATGAAACGCGTCAGCGGTGAGGTACGGAAGTATGCCCTGGATTGTTGAGCCCCCATATTTGTTTTCATCACTAGATGTGCGGCGCGTGCATGGCGGGCAAGGGAGTCATGCTTGCACGATGTTGAAGGAGTCGAGCATCCTGCAGCATGGAGGAACCTTTGTTGGCACATTCATTAAGGAGGTTGATCTGTGTAAGCATTAGCAGGGAAGTACATACTACAGAGGTTGTGGAGGCAGCTTGTGCAGGGCCCCCTTGTTCCACAGGCCTGGGGGCACCTGCCTGAACTGCCTCTATGGTTATATCCCAGCTTGGTACACTTTGGCTGTTCAAGAGCTTTGATCCAAGGTGGCTTAGTAAACTGTATTGGCAGTGACTCCAGGTGCCCCTTTACAACATGCACAGTAAACTTAATTGGTCAAGCACTCACGCATGGCTGGCAGTAATTAGCATTATTCTGCCCAATTTTGAGGATTCCTAAAGGGTCTTTCAGCAGATGGGCATCCCATATTGAGATGCCCAGGAATGGGCATTAAAATGGCTCTATGGCATGTTTTAAATTAAGCCCCCCTTTAATTTCACTGGTCTGGATTGGATAACCTACTGCCAGATAGCTAGTATTTTGTACCATCAGTCAGCGATAGAGGAATAAACATACAATAAATAATTTGGAAATAAAAGGTTGATACTATTAAGCAAATGCAAAAGTAGAAATTACCTAATACATTTCAAATTTGCCACTTTTAAAATCTGCCCTGAATACTTATGCATAGAATGCACCTACAGATGCATCCATCCTTACTTCTAATTACCCATATTTCCATCTCTTTGTCTTTTGATCATGGAGAAGGATTGTGACAGTCTAGTAAGCAAATATTTGAAACAACTTTCTGATATTTCCTGTATATATAGTATAGTTCTTAATCTCTAAAGACTTTTAGAATAAAAAGGCACTTATGTCACTTTAACAGCCTCCACTGTGACTTGATCAAACCACAGAAAACATGTATCTTATCATGCAGTGTAAGCAGCAGGATATTAAAGAGTAATTAATCAGCTCTCATGAGCCCCCGACAGTCGCAAATAGTTATTTAGGGAGTATTATTTTCTCAGAGAGGTCTAACAAATAAACACGTAATACTGAGAAAAGAAGCTTTGCATTTTATTATTCCTGTAAATGAGAAGATAAACTTTGTCTTTACACCCAGAAAATAAAAAAAGATGAATTATAGCAATGACAATCGAGGTCAAGCTTAAGATCTGGTGAAGAAAGTTTACCTTTGAGTATGCTGTTGGACAGGGGCGGACTGGCCACAGGGAGACCCATGCAAATGCCCAGCTGGTCAGCAGTCTGGACTTCTGTCCAATCCCTGCCTCCCCCACCAGCTCCCCATCTCCCTCCCCACTCTACCCTCTTATCCAAGCAACCCCAGCCCATGTCCTCCCCCTAATGATTTAACCTCAGCCTGCACAGAGCACAAAGGTTGACTGGCCAGGAAGCAGCAGAGATGCCACTGGGTGGTAAAATACCAGGCTGATTTTCGGCATGCTGTTGGATGTGATTTAAAGTTTACATTTGAGTGAGCTTTTTTACTTAAACCAGACCAACTGCCTGGCACAGTTGAAAGGCAGCGGCCATTTTGAAGCTTCCTCGCCCAACCGACATAACTGAAAGCCCAGCACGACTTCCTGTTTGCAGGTGGTCTGCAAGCCCACCAGTGTTCATCTTGTTTTTAAAATGTGTCCCAGTACGGTAGGCGTTAGAAAAAGGAAAATTATTTTTTATGTGCAGCATCTAAATTTCCATGGAGAAGGATGCATATGAGGAATGTTTGTTGTGTTGGTCTGAATTAATTCATTTTTGACTGTTGGTCCGCTTTAAACACTCAAAAAAGTCTATAAAACCTTTTTGTTCACCAAAAAGTAATCTACAGTACCCCTGTAATGGGGCATTTTTACAGGTGAGGTAAGAAGAATATAAGAAACAACAGCACCCTATGGGCTATGCAGAATGATTTGGTAAACATATTTAGCATAGGCCATAGGGTGCTGTTTTTCCAAAATGTAAAAAAAAAATCCACCATTAGAAAAATGACTTGCCTCATCTCAAAAATGCCCGAACATGGATGGGTTATTTGGGGAGGGGGGGGGGGGGGGAGTAGAACAACATTTTTTTACAGCCTTTTTTTATTGTGTTCAAGTGTTCAAAACATACTCAGGCCCTTATTTATGAAGGAATAGCGACAGGTAGCGACAGGTGAGCGGCCGGTAATGACGGGCCCCGCCACAAGAACGCCGGCTCCCCACCACAATCACACATTTATCAAGCCAATCCTGCTTAGCGACTGAGATAGCGACATATAGCCACTCATTCATCATTATTCCAGCCTCAGCTCACAGCGCCAGCGTCCGACCTTGAACAGCGACAGGTATGACCTCTCGCTACCTGGCACGCTCCAATGCATTTTCAATGGAACAATCTTTAAATATTATTAATTAATTGTTATTAATGTTTTTTTTTTTATGTGAAATATTCTGTGACCACTTCTGCCATTTTAGATTTTTTTAAGGGAAAAAAAATTAAAAAACAATTGTACAGAATTGATATTCATTCATATTACTAAATTATTTAAAATATTTTTTTTTTTTTGGTTTCCAAAAATATGGTGGTTTGGGGGTTAAAAAACTACTTTTAACACATCGCCGCCAGCGCTCTGGGGTTTAAACATGCATTTCACAGCGCTTGAATTTTTTGAGCTTGATTTTTTGATGAATATGGTGGAAGCCGGTCGCTCTGACCAGTCGCTATCATGCGCACCCATACATTGCAGAACCTGTCAAATAGCGACTCGTAACCTTGTGTTCAACATTACACCACACCGACGCTGTCAACAACCGAACAACGGCCAAGCACAGCGACTACTAGCGGGCGCTGTGAAAATACCGCTACAGTCGCTCAACTGTCGCTACATGTCGCTATTAATAAATCAGCCTCCCCGATTTAAGCTTAAATTGGATCGGCAGGATTTTGACTATCCTGGTAATTGGTCCCTGTCCTGGGGCATCCCGATGTAGGATGCCCCCCATGTGAGACCCCCTCCAGATTGCCCACTTTCACCTTTCCCCATTCCCATGGTGCATGTGGGGGTTCGCTCATCTCTGCTTATAAAGCACACAGAAAAAGGACTATAAAAACATTGAGCCTTTCAGCCTGAAGGACGTAAACAGCAGCAATCTGTATGCACAGGGTGGGGGAAACATATAAGATATGCTGTTATTTGGGGGAAGGTCCGGTTTAAACCCATGCAGATGTTGTGAAATTTATTGCAGAGGAGCGTTCCTCTTGCTACACACCCGACAGCCCTGCACTAAATGACTCCAGGGCTGGCTTACTCCCTCACTGATAAAACACAAACTATCACAATTGGTTAAATGCTGGGCTGGCCATTAATGTACGGGCAATATAGCCAAAATACACATTTTATTATCAAAAATTATGGCACCAAACAGATACATGTATGAAAAGACCAGGGTACATACATAAATTTAAAAACCGCAATTGCATGTTAAAATACAAATACATTAAACTAAGGGCCCCTGCCAGATCGACCTGGACTCCATGCACACACCCGCATTCACCCAACTCACACAGAAAAAAGGCTGGCCAGCAAAAATCATAGGGACAACACTGTATCCTCTCTTGGAACCTGAAGGATTGTACAATTGTAAATCAGCACTTGACTTTTCCTCTCCACCGGGACTAAGCTGATGTCCGCTATAGAAAAGTCCAGGAGCCTACGCCTGGGTGCTGTAATACTGGTTGCAACCAGGACTCATCACAGGGACCACGTGAATTCCAGCCAAATTGCTTCAGCTCATCTGCTGAGCCACAGTATACTGACACATATATGGGATGATTCAGCTTTAATGCTCACATTCACAGCACAGTTGGAATATCAGCACTGTGTAGAAAGCAGGCATATAGGCATCAGCCTTCCAAAGTAGGTAACAGGTTCAGTGTGCATACAGCACAGTCACTCCTGGGCGCTCCAAACTCAGCCCAGAGTGTGTATATAAGGGGAGATGCAACAACCCGTCACCCCTGCATCTTGCGGCGATATTTGCCAGTGATCTCACCCCTCCCGCGTATCACCAGGAAGTCCAAGCAGCCAGTGTGTCAGGTTTACAGGTTACTTTCCAGCGCGACCATCCAGCGTGAGCAGGCGTGCGTGGTGGGCATGGTCAGGGCTGTTTCAGGGCTGTTTCGCTCCGCCTCCGGAGCTTCGTCAGGGTGAGAGGGGGGGCCGACTCTATTAGGCAATTTATGTAGATGGTACTCTATTGTTGGCCAATCATTGGCACGCGCTAGCAATTGCGCATTGGAGACCCAGGCTTCAAGCTTGCAACCAATTCCATTTCCTTGTCACATGACCCGATTTCACTGCGTCTTACACCTGCGCAGTCAGCATCAGGCAATTGTCCACAGCTCAGGAAGGATGTTTAACCCTTCTAGCAAAAAACTGAGCTAGTTTGACATTCAAGCTTCCTTTTTACAGCTCTAGCCATGCATACTACACATTACTTGCACACATCAGGCCAAACACCCTCTCATTTCATGTCTATTATTTGTACTGGGACTAAGTGAAATTAATAAAGCACCTCATATACAGCAACCAAACACAATATATACATTGCACAGTCACACTAAAAAACAGCAGCAGGATATAGCAAATAAAGCATACCTAAACCCTAACGTAATTCAGATTTAATAAACCTGTTGCGGTTTGATAATAGGCAGGCTATCCCCATCACAGCCGCCATAACTACACCTATATCACACTATATACAGCAGCATTGCCCTTTAGCACCTAAATATAGCTTGGTAAGGCAAATAAATATAAGCAACGGAGAATATAGGGATAGATGGCAAGCTAGGGATAAAAAGTGGTGAAAATAGAATAAGGGGTGAATTGTGCATGATGCCAAACGGAAAAAACACCCACACCCAGTGAAGAAACCCCCCCCCCCGTGACGCCGCTCAACCCCACAAACAAGAGGGATACTGGATCAATGATTCATCCAGGAAACATATATACAAATACCACAAAATATTCAGCGCCTGAGCTACCTACCCAGTTGCCAACAAGGGTCCTACCTCTAGACAAGGTTATAGAAAAGCTTTTAGACCCATGTCTATGTTCAGGCCCAACAGGACCATAGTGCCCAGTTCATAAATAAATCTTGATTCCTTCTGTAGTAAACATACATCCCAGGATCCCCCTCTACCAGAACAATTAAGTTTGAAAATCCCACAGACTGTTAGCCCAGAGGGATCCCCATTGTGGTATTTATGAAAATGTGTAGCTACGGGGCTTTTTTCATTATTCCGCTTAATATCGCGTATGTGTTCTCCTATCCGGATGCGTAGCTCCCTCTTAGTTTTTCCTACATACTTAAGCCCGCATGGGCATGTGATGAGATACACCACAAACCTAGAGGCGCAATTTATAAATGCGCCTATTGTGCGGGGATTTGTACACCTTGGTCCGGTAAAGCTGGTTGTTTTGATCATGAATGGACAGATCCCACAATGGCCACAACTAAAAGAGCCCACTATATTCTTGTTAGTTCTATTCACTTGGTGGACTTTGTATTCACTACGTACTAACAGATCTTTTATATTGTTGGCCCGTTTAGCCGTCAATAAGGGTCCAGAGCCCACAACTCTTGCAACCTTCGGATCTAATAACAATACATGCCAATGAGATTGTAAGATCGCACGAAACCTATCCCAATGTGTACTGTATTTGGTGATAAGTCGTACTGGTTGATCTCCACCTATACGTCTATTCCTACCCCCTCCCAGCAAATTGCCTCTGGGAATATCCAGTTCCTTACGAAAGCACGTTATCAGCAGGCGATGGGGGTACCCCCTCTCCCTAAACCTCCCAGTCAATTCCCGTGCCTCAAGGACATAGGCCTCCTCTGTGCTACAGTTCCTTCTGATGCGAAGGAACTGTCCCAGAGGGATGCCCCGCCGTAACGGGCCGGGATGATGGCTGGAGAAGTGAAGGAGGGTGTTGCCTGCTGTTGGTTTGCGGTATGTGGAGGTGGTGAGGGTACCTGCTTCCTTCGCAATGTTCAAGTCCAAAAATTCGATCCTATCGGGACTCACTTTATAGGTAAGTTTTATGTTCCGGTTGTTGTGGTTGAGGGAGTCGATGAAATCATCTAATTGAACTCGTGTACCCCTCCACAGCAACAGGACATCATCAATATATCGTAGCCAGAGGGCCGCATGTGCTCGAAACTCCGCCCGCCCAAACACCTCGGCGCTCTCCCACCGCCCGAGGTGTTTTATCAGTGTTGGATTTAGGTTAGCTGGGCGCCCTTCATTGTGATAGGGGCAGTGCCTGTATGAATCAATAAGAGGGGGCCTCCCAGTGTTTTTTAAATTTTCTTCTGGCTTACTCCCTCCCACTGGGGGATCCCGAACTGGGATAGCCCACTTTGTGAAAAGTTGCCCACAAATCATAACTTTCCCCCATGGCGCATGTGCGACTGGTGCCGGTGTCACTCGGCTCCCTTCTCAGTGCAGATAGGATTCCATTCACCTGCTTTAGCCATGCTGTGAGTTTTAGAGGTGAGTTAGTAGTGGTTTCACACAGTGGGGCACCCCAAACCTAGGAAAAGAAAGCCAACCACATAAAGAGACTGCATTAAAAATTAAAGACAGGTTGAAAAACAAACTTAATTGAAAGATGCTTCAATTCCTAGATGTCCACCTAATACTTAATATCTGTTATGTGTAGAGATAAAATTTATATCACGTCGTGCTATATAATGAACCTAAAAAAAAAATCTTACAGCCCCAGGCGCTGTAATAAGTGATGTATTACTGTCAGCTGTTCAGTACCACTTTAAATTTAATATGAAAAGACTGCGACGTACAGAAGGAGGGAATTTTGACATTTAAGATTGTGACACTATTAATTTCTATGGCGTCAGCGAAGTAGACTATGTAAGAGAATGAGCATGACTTTTAACAGGGTGATATTATTAAATTCTACGGGGGCAACTGATGTGTATAACAAGGTAATTTTGACATTTAAGATACTGACATTAATGCTACATTTTTTAAATCTACGGAGCTCTAAAAGGATGACGATGCTGAAATGTATCAGAAGCTTTCAGGTTAAGTATAATATTTTTTTGCTGTTTCATTTGCTGACCGAAATTATGAAAAGTTAATGAGGAGTTGGCTGCCTAGAAAATGACAATGCTGAATTTTCACATCCAGCCCAACTTTCAAGTTTTCGGCTGAAATGTCCTATAATTGTAAAGGACTGCGGGCTTTTTTTAAGTGCTGCTTTCATTTCATGCTATGCTTAGCATATCATTGCTAGATCTGCAAAAAAACAGACTATTCAGGCTGGTTGAGCCTATTCATATTGCATACTGCTCTACTAAAATGCATGTAAAAAGTTAAAATATGCATATTCAGGGGTCGATTCAGTAGTACTCTGACCCTAGGATAAGGTTTTTTTTCTTTGTAAGCTCCCCCATCCTGCCTCAGTGCCAGGGTAGGGTGGCAGGGCAGGGGGCATACAGATGCAGGTTTCTGTAAAACTCCACTTGGTGCATCATGCTATCCTGAAATTTTAAATGCTGGCATTGGGGCTCCACTTTAAATTATCTTGCTTGTACCATTCACACCTGGAATAGACAGGCTGGGGCCACAACTAAGCTTGCAGGAAACCCCTGCCTTGAGCCTGTGCTGGTAAGCATACTTCAAAGCATAATTCCAGACATGGGTTCATTATTTTAGAAAGAATTATAAGGCTGCTGTGCACATAGGTCAGAAATGGAACACATTATTGGAACCTGGAAGTCCTAGTGCATGTGTACGTGGGTCCTTTGTCACCCCCAGATACTCAGGGGCTGCGTTCCATAGAACTCATGTTAGGAGCCATATAGCGGGGCTTGGTATTTTAGTGTTTGCAGCACCCGATGGAGATTCCTATGACTTTCCAACAGAAAATTAGGAGATCTTTAAGATTTAGCTAGACTCAGCTAAGAGGTTTTATCCCAAAGGGGAGGGGCGTTGTTCCACCAGTGAATATGTATCTATCAATTGTATGTAGCATCTCACATCTCCCATGTGGCCAAAGCAGGGAGGCCAGTAAGAATTATATGCTCACCTGCAACTCTGAATTTAAGCCTTTAAATTGATATTAAAGGTAATTGCTACACCATTGTTTCAGGCTCCGTTTGGCACTGTACTAAAGTGTTTTCCATTTTTAAATTGAAAAAGAATCAGCAAAGATATCAGGGATTACAGTTTCACCATATGATTTCTCTTCTTAAGAAAGTGAATATGGGCCTTGGAGCATAATAATAATCAGCATAATGGGTGGGGTGTGTAAGAGCTCGAGATCCTGCTTCAGACACTTTGGCTGTGCTTCCTCTCTCTGTCCCTTTTGCTTGACAACATTGGATGCCTAGACCCGCACACCCGCTTAGACCTAGACCAAAACACATGCATGCACCCTCGCACTCTCAAACACATGAAAGCAGCCCTGAACTTCCAAGCGCTTACACGCACTCCCAACACTTGCACGCACTCTCGCACTCCCAAACACAAGCACAAACTCCAAAACAGGGTAGGTGGGCAGGCTGGTGGGTGACCTGGTAGCCAGGTAGATAGCTGGGTGGGCAGGTGGGCTGCCAGGTAGATAAATAGGTGGGCAGGCTGGTGGGTGACCTAGTAGGTAGGAAGGTGGGCAGGAAGACAAGAAGAAGGGAAGGAGGACTCCGACAGTGGTGGTAGCAGTGGTTCATGTGGACGGCAGCCTCGGCATAGGCACCCTACCTGCAGGCTTGTGCAGCTCCTTCAGCAGCGAGGGGTGTTGGATTTATTTTTTGAATAATCGTGGACCACAGCATGACTGAACAAAAAAGGGGAGCGTGTACAAAAAGTGCCTAGGGCAGCTTAGGGCAGCGTGTACACCAAATACGGCTCTGTACTAACCTAGACGCACCCTCCGCTCTGCTTCTGACCTTGTCCGATCCTCCACCCTGGTCACATCCTCTGACTTGTACCTCCAGGATTTATCACAATCCTCACTACTTCCCTAGAATGTCCTCTCCCACGTCAACACTTCCCAGCACTCCAAGCTTTCAACAGTACCCTCAGAACTTGCATATTCAGATAAGCATATAACCTGGTTTAAAGCGGATCCAAACCCTCTAAAACAACTCAATATATGTTGCTCCCCCACCACAGGTACATTACAGTTTGGATGTTTTCTGCCCTCTTGTTATTCCTGTTATGGCGAGTTCAATTTTAGTTTTTCCCAGCTATACCATTTGTATGCCATTGGTTTCTGACAGGATAGCATTGTTCTAATTTATCTGTGTAAACCCCTTTCCTCCCCCCTACTCTCAATCTCATCTTGGGAGCAATTAGAGTCTACTGAAAATAAAAGGAAGATAAGAGCCAAAGTAGCCAAAAGTAGATTTAATTTTCCCTTACTTTCCCCCCAATTTTTCCACTGAAGACAAAAACGTTTGTGAGTATTTTTAGCCAATTCATTACCAGGACACAAAGGGGAGTTGATACATGTTTTTGTTTTTAATTTAACCTTCAGTAGGACGTGGTTGTTCCGCTTAAGTAACCCTTTTAATCTACCAAACCCTTTAAGTGCTACCAAAATAAATACTTACCTCTTGTTAGCCTTCCACTTTTATCTCCATTCCTTATCCTTTAGACCGCTGGTCCCAAACAAGAAGACGGTCTGGGACCAATGGGCAAACAGACTAAGAAGTTTTTCTGTCACTACAGCTTTCAGTGAGTGTTCGGGTGGAAGCTGCAGACACATGTAAGCCGGCACACTTCTCTGTTCAACTCATTGACCTCAGGCATTCTGCAAGCCACTTTGGCATCTCAAAAATAAGAATCGAGACCTCACCACAAGGAGCACCTTAACATGGCATGGGTTCACACATGCAAATGCATGCAAATGAAGGCCTATGCTTACAGGATTGACAAGCCTGTATGCATAATTATTGATAGTAATGAGAGGGTTATTAGCTCGGCTGTCCTGCTGTGTATAGCCTAAGCCCCAAATAAATTAAATAAAGAGTTTGAAATGTTGGAGCAACTTCTCCCACTTCTTATTCACTTAACCATTGAACCTTTATGGAGATAGAGGATTTACATATGAAGTATTTCAAGTATTCCAAGTATTTTGTGGGTGGGGGATTTGCACCAAATGTGGCTCAAGACCATCTCTAGTGCCAATGTGACTTTCAGTGCAAGAAAGGTGGGAGATCCATGCTTTAGACTATAAGTTCTTAGGGACAGGTCTCTCTCTACATATATACACAGTTTTCCCTTGTTATCTTGTTTGTGTTAGTTTATATACTGTATGTTACCCTGTATAATTATTACTTTGTACAGTGCTACAGGAGAAGATGGCACTAGATATATATATATATATATATATATATATATATATATATATATATATATATATTGTGGTAAAGTGTGTGGAGAAGTCCTGGATGGAGTATATTTTTCCCCTACAGTGCTGTATAGAGCACGATCCATGCCAGGATTTCAGAACCCTGGTCACATTCCCCACTCCTAGGTTCCTAGGTTTCTTCTGATCTCAGGTCTTGTACACCTGGTTAGATTGATTTCAGGAAGGAGCCTGAAAAAAAGGCTCCCACTGAGCCAGTAATTTGTCTTTGACCAGCCTGATGGAGGGAGCTCAGGCTGAACTGCATGTTGTGTGAATATCAATACTGGACTATTAAGCCGGAGGACTTGGCTTCTGCGCCCCACTCTTGGACCGTTGGGGGGTGAGAAGCGGTGGGCTGGTTTGCCCTGCAATCTGGATCGGACTTTCCTTTGACCCACAGCTTGCTGGAATCCCCAGCCCTGGATTTGCCTTTATTTGGTGATGTAACCATTTGTTTAGATTTTCTGCATTGACGCTGCAACCTATGAATGGAGAAGTATTATTTCATTTGAATACTTTAATTTTTCTGAAATAAACCTGCTTTGCCGAGAGAGAACTGTTGTCTGTGTCACTACCGTTCGCCCCCAATATCTCACTATATATATATATATATATATATATATATTTATATATATATAAATTTTCTATGACATACTGGGCAGGTAACAGTTTAATTGAAATGTTTTATATTCTTATTTCAAATAAGGGACCAAAAATGATTACATTTTAATTATTTTTAGTTGCACTGAATATCTTAAGTATTGTTTTTTTTTTTATGTGTTTCCCCATGCAGTCCTAATCCCAGCGGAAGCAATTAAATTCTCTGAGCTTGAAAACTAGGACCATAACTAGAGATGAGCAAAAATTTGATTCGGCCGATTCACCGAATTTTCTGGGAAAAATCGTTTCGGTCCGAATTTATTCGTGACGCATTGGAGTTGGCAGCAACATAGGGAGCCCATATATTGCCTGAAAGAGACACTGGAGTTGGCAGCAGCATTAGGAGACCATATTTTGCCTGAAAAACACACCTTGGAGTTGGCAGCAGCATAGGGAGCCCATATATTGCCTGAAAGACACACCCAGGATTTGGCAGCAGCATTAGGAGCCCATATATTGCCTGAAAGACACACTCTGGACTTGGCAGCAGCATAGGGAGCCCATATATTGCCTGAAAAACACATTGGAGTTGGCAGCAGCATAGGGAGCTCATATATTGCCTAAAAGACACACCCAGGAGTTGGCAGCAGCATTAGGAGTTCATATATTGCCTGAAAAACACATTGGAGTTGGCAGCAGCAGCAGCATTAGGAGCCCATATATTGCCTGAAAGACACACTCTGGACTTGGCAGCAGCATTAGGGAGCCCATATATTGCCTGAATAACACATTGGAGTTGGCAGCAGCATTAGAAGCCCATATATTGCCTGAAAAACACACCTAGGAGTTGGTAGCAGCATTAGGAGCCCATATATTGCCTGAAAAACACATTGGAGTTGGCAGCAGCATAGGGAGCTCATATATTGTCTGAAAGACACACCCAGGAGTTGGCAGCAGCATTTGGAGCCCATATATTGCCTGAAAAACACATTGAAGTTGGCAGCAGCATAGGGAGCTCATATATTGCCTGAAAGACCCACCCAGGAGTTGGCAGCAGCATTAGGAGCCCATATATTGCCTGAAAGACACACCCAGGAGTTGGCAGCAGCAGCATTAGGAGCCCATATATTGCCAGAAAGACACACTCTGGACTTGGCAGCAGCATAGGGAGCCCATATATTGGCTGAAAAAACACATTGGAGTTAGCAGCAACATAGGGAGCTCATATATTGCCTGAAAGACACACCCAGGAGTTGGCAGCAGCAGAAGGAGCTCATATATTGCCTGAAAGACACACCCAGGAGTTGGCAGCAGCAGAAGGAGCTACCATGCATCAGCTACTCGCATGCATCAGCTATTGGTGGGTGGAAATCCTTGCTGATCCATGCCTGATTCATCTTCACAAAGGTGAGTGTCTCCACATTTTTCGTGGACAGACGAGTTCTCCTTGGCGTTACTATGGCCCCCGCATCACTAAAGACCCACTCAGATGGCACACTACTGGCCGGGCAGGACAGCTTTCCCAGGGCAAACTCTGCCAGTTGCGGCCACAAGTCAAGTTTGGCTGCCCAGAAGTCCAGCGGATCCTCAAGGTGCGTTGGCATGGTAATTTCAAGGTATGACACGGCCTGCTGGTTCAGGCCCTGCTCCAGGTCTTCCTGCTGCTTATGAGTAGCCTCACTATGCAGGTGCAGAAAGCTACTCATTAGCGACTGATGACTGAGGCTGCTGCTGATGGAGCTGCTGCTGCTGCTCCTGCCACCCCCCCAGCAGCCATGGCAGTGGAAGGTGAGTGCAGAGGTGCCACCAAGTCAGACCTGTGAGTATGGACCATGGCGCAGATAGGCATTGGCCAACTGACTACGTAGAATGTCGAGTAGTAGGTCAGTTTGTCCTCCCTCTCAGCGGGTGTAAAAAATGTCCTCATTTTGTGCCGGTAGCGAGGGTCCAATAAGGTGGAGAGCCAGAAGTCATACGCAGGAAAAATGGAGACAATTCTGCGGTCACTACGCAAGCACGTGAGCATGCATCGTGCAATTTGTGTAAGTGACTTGGAGGGACTACCTGTCTCCATCTCCACTGCATACTGCCACGGTGTGTCTGGGTCCTCTGTCTCACCTTCTTCACAATCCTCTAGCTCCACTGGCTGCTCCTGCTCCTCCTCTCCTGTCAGATGACTAGATAAACTGCCCATTTCGCCAAAACTTAACTGTGCTTCACTGTGCTGCCCCTCCTCTTCCTCAGCTCCCACGGGGTTTATGAGGCCGTGAAATGTATACGCCATGTCTCCAGTGCCCTGACCAGCCATGGCTTCCAACATGTGTTGTATTACATGAAGCAGCGGAATCACATCGTTCATGTCGTAATCCTGACAAATAAAGTGGCTTCCTCAAAGGGTCTGAGCAAACAGCAGGTGTCACGTATGAGCTGCCACTGGTTCACATTAAAGTTACACAGGGGAGTCCCCCCTATCTGCTTGGATCTTCAAGAAATCAGTGATGGCTTTTCTCTGTTCGTATAGGCGAACTAACATATGTAGGGTGGAATTCCAACGGGAGGGAACTAGGGATGAGCGAATCGATTCGGACGAACCCCAATTCGTTCCGAATTTCAGGAAAAATTAGATTCTGAACGAATCCGAATTTCCCCACGATTTGATCGATCGAAGTTTTCCTTTAAACTCCATTTATTTCAATTACAGCCATTGTAAAATGGTGGATGGACATGTCCGGACATGTCCCCTGGGGCAAGTTATCATGGGAAGGTCACATGCAGCCTATCAGCAGCCAGGAACCCCGGTGACATCACAGTGCTATATAAACGGCGGTCATCTTGCTTGTGCGCATTTCAGCCTTGCGTTGTAGACAGAACGGAGGTTGCTGCAGACAAGGAGAGACTAACAGACAGGCAGGGAGAGTCAGGGAGATCCACAGAGACCCACAAAGTGCCAGGGAGAGCCAGGGAAAGATAGGGAAAAATTGGGAACTATCCAGGCAGGGACAGCAGAGAAAGTGATAGGGAAACCATTTTTTTTATCTTCACTTCATTTGCCAGATCAGTTTTTTTTGTGCTGTAAATATTCCTGGCCACTGTGCATCCCATGTTGGCAGTGGCATATTTAACCCTATCTGTTACACACAAGCATTTCTTATAACTCGATTAGTTTTAATTTTTTTTGTATGCTGTAAAAAACCCAGCCCACATGGGCATACTATTTCAGCACATTTGACCCTATCTGTTATACAAAATCAGCTTCTACAGGCTCTGTTTTATTAATATGTTGCATTTTGAATTGGTTTTGTGCATCCTCTAAAAACACCAGGTCACATGAGCATCCCAAACCAGCACATTTCACCCTATCTGTTGTACTAAATCAGCTTCTAAAGGCTCTGTTTTATTAATATATTGCATTTTGAGTTGGTTTTGTGCGTCCTTTTAAAACACCAGGCCGCAGGGTATCCTAAACCGGCACATTTCACCCTATCTGTTATACTAAATCAGCTTCTAAAGGCTCTGTTTTATTAATATGTTGCATTTTGAATTGTTTTTTTGCCTCCTGTAAAAACACCAGGCCACATGAGCATCCCAAACCAGCACATTTCACCCTATCTGTTGTACTAAATCAGCTTCTAAAGGCTCTGTTTTATTAATATATTGCATTTAGAATTAGTTTTGTGCATCCTTTTAAAACACCAGGCAGCAGGGTATCCCAAACCGGCACATTTCACCCTATCTGTTATACTAAATCAGCTTCTAAAGGCTCTGTTTTATTTATATATTGCATTTTGAATTGGTTTTGTGCGTCCTGTAAAAACACTAGGCCACATGGGCATCCCAAACCAGCACATTTCACCCTATCTGTTATACTTAATCAGCTTCTAAAGGCTCTGTTTTATTAATATATTGCATTTTGAATTGGTCTTGTGCGTCCTGTAAAAACACAAGGCCGCATGGCCATCCCAAACCAGCACATTTCACCCTATCTTTTATACTAAATCAGCTTCTAAAGGCTCTGTTTTATTAATATATTGCATTTTGAATTGGTTTTGTGCATCCTGTAAATACACCAGGCCACATGGGCAGCCCAAACCAGCACATTTCACCCTATCTGTTATACTAAAGCAGCTTCTATAGGCTCTGTTTTATTAATATGTTGCATTTTGAATTGTTTTTTTGCGTCTTGTAAAAACACTAGGCCGCATGGGCATCCCAAACCAGCACATTTCACCCTATCTGTTATACTAAATTAGCTTCTAAAGGCTCTGTTTTATTAATATATTGCATTTTGAATTTTTTTTTGCGTCTTGTAAAAACACCAGGCTGCATGGGTATCCTATATTGCCAATTTTCATAGTATCTGGTGCAGAGAAGCAGTATCTCACTTTATTTAGCTTCTGCTTTTTAAAGTAAACACATTTTTTTAAGTGCCTATTGCGCATTTCAAATGCATAAAAATGTCAGGCAGACAAGTGCCAGAATGTTCAAAGAGGAGTGGCAGAAGCCAAGATTCAGCAGGCAGAGGTCGCAGCAGACAAGGGGCGAGTGGCAGCAGGAGTCGCGGTGAGAGACCTGAACTGTCAGTATCTGCTAGCGGTCGTGTCTCCACCAGTAACGAATCTGCCGTGGTAGATTGGTTAACGCGGTCATCCACATCATCACAAGTTACATCTGACACCCCCAGTCTAGGGTCGGTAGGTTCCTCTGACACAACCCTGAGTTGGCATGGCCCGAGAGCAGTCCCTGTCCTCCCATTGCCTCTGTCCTACGCCGTTCCATCCCCCAGCGATGTATCCTATGCTTTGGGTTCAGCTCCACTCTTTAGTGAGAAGGACGATCAGATAGAGGACAGTCAGCAGCTACTGCCCAGCCAAGAAATGGAGGTGGCTTCCTTTGCTAGGCAGACAAATAGTGATGTGGAGAGTGGCGTGGGTGTCGTTGCGAGCATTCCAGCTCCTGTGCCAGACACTGTTGAGGAAACCGAGAACATCAGTGACGTGCAGCCGTGATGATGATGATGATGATGAAGCCGATTGCACTTGGAGCCGGGTGCAGAAGGGGCTTCATCCTCATCATCAGAAGAAGAGGGGCAGGTTGCCCCGGAGTCAGCAGCTGAAGCAGCAAGGTGTTAGCAGCATGGTTGGCAGTCACCATGGGGGCAGAATCGTAAAGCCTGGAGCCAAGCGGGGCTGAGGCCGGGGTAGAGCACCTGCTGCGTAGTGGAGCAGGGGTTCCTGGAGTTGGCGACAGTAGCAGTGAATCAGTGCGGGCTGTTGGTGGGAAAAGTAGCTACTTGGTAGTGTGGCAGTTTTTCCTCAGGCATCCACAGGAGGGTAACATGGCCACATGCAAGATATGTAGGCAGAAGGTGAAGCATGGCCAGGGCCCAAATGTTGGCCCCAAGGCCCTGCGTCAACATATGATGCATCACCATAAAGCGGCCTGGGAGAACCGAGGCTCCGAAGAGGTGGTCCAGGCTGCTTCCTCACCAAGTGGCACGCCACTCCCAATTTCTGCCAGCCAAGGCTCCAGCACCTCAGCCGAAGGCAGCTGTGCGTCATACCCATCCTCTGTCGCACCTCCTGATGCTCCTGCTCCTCCTCCTCCAAGTCATGCATCCCGCCAGCAATCCATCAGCTAAGCCATGTCCAAGAGACAGCAATATGCGCCCACTCATCCTACGGCGCAGAAGCTGAATGTGCTCCTGTCCAAGTTTCTGGTGCTGCAGTCACTCCCTTTTCAGGTGGTGAAATCTGCACCTTTCAGAGAGCTGATGGCTTGTGCCGAGCCGAGGTGGAGAGTCCCAAGCCGTCATTTCTTTGCCAAGAAGGCAGTACCAGCGCTGCACACTTTTGTTGAACAGAAGGTGGGCCAGTCCTTGAGCCTGTCGGTGTGTAGCAAAGTGCATGGCAGCGCCGACATCTGGAGCTGTAACTACGGTCAGGGACAGTACATGTCGTTTGCGGCCCACTGGGTGAATGTGGTCCCTTTGCAGCAGCAGCAGCAACTTGGACAGGTCACGCCGCTTCGGCCTCCGCGCTCCCTGCCCGTTGGGCCTGTGACACCGTGCGACTCGGCCTCCTCATCCTCCGTCATCTCCTCACCCTCCACTGTAGGCTCAAGTCTCAGTGCCCCTCCAGTCTACCATGTGTGCAGGGCACGGAGGTGTCACGCAGTGCTTCACATGGTTTGTCTTGGCGAACGGAGTCACACAGGGGAGGAACTGCTTAAATGTATTCATCAGGAAATCCAAACATGGCTTACTCCAAGAAAACTTAAAATGGGAATCATGGTTACCGACAATGGGAAGAACATTTTGTCTGCGCTGCGCCAAGGAAGCCTGACCCATGCCCCCTGCATGGCTCACGTCTTCAATCTGGTTGTCAAGCGGTTTCTGAAGTGTTCCCCCCATCTGCAAGACATCCTAACAACTTCAAGGAAACTTTGCATGCACTTCAGCCACTCCTACACCGCCAAACACACCCTTCTTGAGCTACAGCGTCAGAATGGTATCCCCCAACATAGTCTGATTTGCGATGTTTCCACCCGTTGGAATTCCACCCTTCACATGTTGGACCGATTATATGAACAGAGAAAAGCCATCACGGAATCCTGATGATCCAAGCAGATAGGGGGACTCCCCTGTGTAACTTCAATGTCAACCAGTGGCAGCTCATACGTGACACCTGCCGTTTGCTCAGGCCCTTTGAGGAAGCCACTTTATTTGTCAGTCGGCAGGATTACGGGATGAACGACGTGATTCCACTGCTTCATGTACTACAGCACATGTTGGAAACCATGGCTGGTCAGGGCACTGGAGATATGGCGTTTACATCTTACGGCCACATGAGACAAAAGACACAGACACACCGTAGCAGTATGCAGTGGAGATGGAGACAGGTAGTCCCTCCGAGTCACTTACACAAATGGCACGAAGCATGCTCACGTGCTTGCGTAGTGACCCCAGAATTGTTTCCATTTGTCAGCGGGATGACTTTTGGCTCTCCACCTTATTGGACCCTCACTACCGGCAAAAAATGGGGGCATTTTTTAAACCCACTGAGAGGGAGGACAAACTGGCCTACTACAGAGACATCCTACGTAGTCAGTTGACCGATGCCTATCTGCACCATCGTCCATACTCTCGCAGGTCTGACTCGGGGGGCCCTCTGCGCTCACCTTCCACTGCCTTGACATGACCATGCCAACACAGCTTGAGGATCCGCTAGACTTCTGGGCAGCCAAACTTGTGGCCACAGCTAGCTGAGTTTGCCCTGGAAAAGCTGTCCTGCCCGGCAAGTAGCGTGCCATCTGAGCGGGTGTTTAGTGGCGAGGTCCATAGTTACGGCGAGGGGAACTCGTCTGTCAACTAAAAATGTGGAGAGACTCACCTTTGTGAAAATGAATCAGGGATGGATCAGCCAGGATTTCCACCCACCAATGCTTGATGCATGCGACTAGATTCAGCATGGTGCCACGTTTTACACTTTCCAAATGGTGCAAAACATATTTATGTCTTCAGGCCAATTTTTGGGCTCCTGCTGATGCCAACTTCAGGGTTTGCCTTTCAGCCAAATGTTGGCCTCCTGCTGCTGCCAACAGCAGTGTGTCTTTAGGCCAATTTTTGGGTTCCTGCTGCCAACTCCAGTGTCTCTTTCAAGCTATGTTTGGGCTCCTGCTGCTGCTTGGAACTCCAAGGTGTCATTCAGACAATTTTTGGGCTCCTGCTGATGCCAACTTCAGGGTGTGCCTTTCAGCCAAATTTTGGCCTCCTGCTGCTGCCAACTGCAGTGTGTCTTTAGGCCAATTTTTGGGTTCCTGCTGCCAACTCCAGTGTCTCTTTCAAGCTATGTTTCGGCTCCTGCTGCAGCTGCTTGCAACTCCAGGGTGTCATTCATCCAATTTTTGGGCTCCTGCTGCCAACTCCAGTGTGTCTTTCAAGCTAGGTTTGGGCTACTGCTGCTTGCAACTCCGGGGTGTCATTCAGCCAATTTTTGGGCTCCTGCTGCCAACTCCAGTGTCTCTTTCAAGCTATGTTTGGGCTCCTGCTGCTTCTGGTTGCAACTCCAGGGTGTCATTCAGCCAATTTTTGGGCTCCTGCTGCCAACTCCAGTGTCTCTTTCAGCCAATGTTTGGGCTCCTGCTGCTGCTGCTGCTGCTTGCGACTCCAGGGTGTCATTCAGACAATTTTTAGGCTCCTGCTGCAAACTCCAGTGTCTCTTTCAAGCTATGTTTGGGCTCCTGCTGCTGCTGCTTGCAACTCCAGGGTGTCATTCAGCCAATTTTTGGGCTCCTGCTGCCAACTTCAGTGTCTCTTTTCAAGCTATGTTTGGGCTGCTGCTGATGCTGCTGCTGCTTGCGACTCCAGGGTGTCATTCAGCCAATTTTTGGGCTCCTGCTGCCAACTCCAGTGTGTCTTTCAAGCTATGTTTGGGCTGCTGCTGTTTGCAACTCCAGGGTGTCATTCAGACAATTTTTGGGCTCCTGCTGCCAACTCCAGTGTCTCTTTCAAGCTATGATTGGGCTCCTGCTGCTGTTGCTTTCAACTCCAGGGTGTCATTCAGACAATTTTTGGGCTCCTGCTGCCAACTCCAGTGTCTCTTTCAAGCTATGTTTGGGCTCCTGCTGCTGCTGCTTGCAACTCCAGGGTGTCATTCAGACTATTTTTGGGCTCCTGCTGCCAATTCCAGTGTCTCTTTCAAGCTATGTTTGGGCTCCTGCTGCTGCTGCTGCTTGCAACTCCAGGGTGTCATTCAGCCAATTTTTGGGCTCCTGCTGCCAACTCCAGTGTCTCTTTCAGCCAATGTTTGGGCTCCTGCTGCTGCTTGCAGCTCCAGGGTGTCATTCAGACAATGTTTGGGCTCCTGCTGCCAACTCCAGTGTGTCTTTCAAGCTAGGTTTGGGCTGCTGCTGCTGCTTGCAACTCCAGGGTGTCATTCAGACAATGTTTGGCTCCTGCTGATGCCAACTTCAGGGTGTGCCTTTCAGCCAAATTTTGGCCTCCTGTTGCTGCTGCTGCCAACTGCAGTGTGTCTTTAGGCCAATTTTTGGGTTCCTGCTGCCAACTCCAGTGTCTCTTTCAAGCTAGGTTTGGGCTGCTGCTGCTGCTTGCAACTCCGGGGTGTCACTCAGCCAATTTTTGGGCTCCTGCTGCCAACTCCAGTGTCTCTTTCAAGCTATGTTTGGGCTCCTGCTGCTTCTGCTTGCAACTCCAGGGTGTCATTCAGCCAATTTTTGGGCTCCTGCTTCCAACTCCAGTGTCTCTTTCAAGCTATGTTTGGGCTCCTGCTGCTTGCAACTCCAGGGTGGGATTCAGCCAATTTGTGGGCTCCTGCTGCCAACTCCAGTGTCTCTTTCAGCCAATGTTTGGGCTCCTGCTGCTGCTTGTAACTTCAGGGTGTCATTCAGCCAATTTTTGTGCTCCTGCTCCCAACTCCAGTGTCTCTTTCAAGCTATGTTGGGGCTCCTGCTGCTGCTTGCAACTCCAGGGTGTCATTCAGCCAATTTTTGGGCTCCTGCTGCCAACTCCAGTGTGTCTTTGAAGCTAGGTTTGGGCTGCTGCTGCTGCTGCTGAAGTTGTTGGGCTCCTGCTGAAACTCCAGTGTCTCTTTCAAGATATGTTTGGGCTCCTGCTGCTTCTGCTTGCAACTCCAGGGTGTCATTCAGCCAGTTTTTGGGCTCCTGCTGCCAACTCCAGTGTCTTTTTCAAGCTATGTTTGGGCTGCTGCTGCTGCTTGCAACTCCAGGGTGTCATTCAGCCAATTTTTGGGCTCCTGCTGCTCCTGCTGCCAACTCCAGGATGTCTTTCAGCCAATATTTGGGCTCCTGCTGCTGCCAGCTCCAAGGTGTGTTTTTCAGGCAATATAGGGGCCCCTCATAGTGATGCCACCTCAACTCTCTGCAATTGTGCCGTTCTGCGATTCTAATAGCGATGCCTCTGATCTACATGTAATAATTATTTACAGCATTATTTCACTAACCCAGCACGCATCTTATGCGTGTTACAGCAAGGCAGAATGGTTTACAACCCTATTGAGGGTCTAGGAAGCTCAGAAATAGCCGTTTTTAATAGCGATTCGTCGCAAATAAATTCGGACCGAAACTAATTTTGTCGGAAAATTCGGCGAATCAGCTGAATCGAATTTTTCAAAAGTTTGCTCATCCCTAGTGGGAACATCGCAAATCAGACTATGTTGGGGGATACCGTTCTGATGCTGTAGCTCAAGAAGGGTGTGCTTGGTGGTGTAGGAGTGGCTGAAGTGCATACAAAGTTTCCTTCCCATTGTTAGGATGTCTTGCAGATGGGGGGAAGACTTCAGAAAACGCTTGACAACTAGGTTGAACACGTATGCCATACAGGGCGCATGGCTCAGGCTTCCTTGTCGTAGCGCAGACAAGATATTACTCCCATTGTCAGTCACCATGGTTCCCATCTCCAATTTTCGCGGAGCAAGCCATGTTTTGATTTCTTGATGAATGAATTTCAGGAGCTCCTCCCCTGTGTGACTCCGTTCGCCAAGGCAAACCATGTGAAGCACAGTGTGACACCGCCGTGCCCTGCACACATGATAGGCTGAAGGGGTATTGAGAATTGACCGTACAGTGGAGGCTGAGGAGACGGCGGAGGATGAGGAGGCGGAGTCGCACACTGTGACAGGCAAAACAGCCTGGGAGCGTGGAGGCCAAAGCGGTGTGACCTGTCCAAGTTGCTGTGCAGGAACCACATTCACCCAGTGGGCCGTAAAGGACATGTACTGTCCCTGACCATAGTTACAGCTCCAGATGTCGGCGCTGCCGTGCACTTTGGTGCACACCGACAGGCTCAAGGACTGGCCCACCTTCTGCTCAACAAATTTGTGCAGGGCTGGTACTGCCTTCTTTGCAAAGAAATGACGGCTTGGGACTCTCCACCTCGGCTCGGCACTAGCCATCAGCTCTCTAAAAGGTGCAGAGTCCACCACCGTGAAAGAGAGGGACTGCAGCACCAGCAACTTGGACAAGAGCACATTTAGCTTCTGCGCCGTAGGATGAGTGGGCGCATACTGTTGTCTCTTGGACATGGCTTCACTTATGGATTGCTGGTGGGATGAGTGACTTTTAGTAGCAGGAGCATCTGGAGCGGCAGAGGATGGGTATGACGCACAGCTACCTTCGGCTGAGGTGCTGGAGCCTTGGCTGGGTGAAATTGGAAGCGGCGTGGCACTGGCTGACGCAGCAGGCTGGACCCCCACTTCAGAGCCTCGGTTCTCCCAGGCCACTTTATGGTGACGCTGCATGTGTTGCCGCAGGGCCGTGGTACCAACATTGGGGCCCTGCCCATGCTTGACCTTCTGTCTACACATCTTGCATGTGGCCAGGTTACCCTCCTGCGGATGCTTGATGAAAGTGCCACACTGCCAAGTAGATAATTTTCCCTCCAACAGTCCACACTAATTCACTGCTACTGCTGTCAACTCCAGGAACCCCTGCTGCACTACCTCTCGGGAAGACAGCCTGCCATGCAGCAGGTGGTCTACCCCGCCCCCGTCCACGTGTGGCTCAAGACATCCCAATTCTGCCACCATGCTGACTGCCAACCCTACTACCAACTTGCTACCTCAGCTGCTGACTCTGGGGCAACCTGGGACCCTCTTCTCCTGATGATGATGAACCCCCTTCTTCAATGAGCTCCCAAGTGCGATCGGCTTCATCATCATCATCATCATCGAGTTGTGTCTGCACGCCACTGATGTCCTCCTCGATTTCCACAAGAGCGTGTGCTGCAGGAGACGGAATGCTCGCCACACCACCTCCCACGCCACTCTCCTCCACAGTGTTTGTCTGCCTAGTGGAAGAAGTGGCGGATGTCTCCTCCATTTCTTGGCTGGGCAGTAGCTGCTGACTGTCCTCTAACACAAAGCATAAGATACGTCGGCTGGAGGAGGGGCATAGGACAGAGGCAATGGAAGGACAGGGGCTGCTCCCGGGCCATGCCAACTCAGGGTTGTGTCCGAGGAACCTACGGACTGTTGACTGGGGGTGTCAGATGTCACTTGTGATGAGGTCGATGACCGCATTAACCAATCGATGACGGCAGATGCGTTGATGGTCGAGAAACGACCGCTAGCAGATACCGGGAGATCAGGCATCTCACCGCGACTCCTGCTGCTACTCGCCCCTAGTCTGCTGCGACCTCTGCCTGATGAATCTAGGCCTCTCCTCGTTGCACATACTAGCACAACTCTGCATGACATTTTTACTGCATTTAGGAGGGGAAAACAATATACTATACTACACCTAGAACAGTTTTTTTTGAAACAGCAGGTGTGTAGAAAAGTTAGATCAAAATAGGCAGACACTGTAGCTAAAAGCTAATGCAAAATGACACTGTCAGATGGTCTTACACAGGATGCCCCTGGTCAGAGTTAAATGTACCACATGCAGTTTTAAAACATGGTTTTTGTTCAAAATGTAAAAAAGGTAAAGATGCAGGTACTATTAAAAGCTAAGTGCTAGTATTCGGGATGCCCCCCCCAGGTGACAGGCAATGGGTGCTTTAAACTTTAAAACCAGACTTTTTTATACAAAAGGCAAAAGGTTAGTAGGCAGGTACTCTTAAAAGATACGTGCTAGCACTGACAATGGCCCCCGGTTAAGGCAATGGGTGCTTTAAACTTGTAAACCAGACTTTTTTATACAAAAGGCAAAAGGTTAGTAGGCAGGTACTCTTAAAAGATAAGTGGTAGCACTGACAATGTCCCCCAGTGAAAGGCAATGGGTGCTTTAAACTTGTAAACCAGACTTTTTAATACAAAAGGCAAAAGGTTAGCAGGCAGGTACTCTTAAAAGATAAGTGGTAGCACTGACAATGGCCCCCGGTGAAAGGCAATGGGTGCTTTAAACTTGTAAACCAGACTTTTTCATACAAAAGGCATTGGTTAGTAGGCAGGTACTCTTAAAAGATAAGTGGTAGCACTGACAATGACCTCGGTGAAAGGCAATGGGTGCTTTAAACTTTAAAACCAGACTTTTTTATACAAAAGGCAAAAGGTTAGTAGGCAGGTACTCTTAAAAGACACGTGCTAGTATTTGGGATGCCCCCCCGGCGAAAGGCAAAATTTGCTTAAAAAGTGACTTTGGTTACAAAATCCAACCAGTTAGTAGACAGGTAGTCTTGAAATATTTATGCTAGTGTTTGGGATGCCCCCTCTTCACATACAGAGGTTGCCTCCTTTGATAGTGGAAAAGTGACGTTGATTACAAAATCCAACTAGTTAATAGACAGGTACTCTTGAAATATTAATGCTAGCACGCTTTTTAAAGAATGACACCAGGAAAAGGAAAAGCTAAATAGGCAGGTGTGTTATTAACACTAAATAGGCTTGGAAGCTAATGCAAACACTTTAAACTGTCCCTGTCTTTATCTGTCACTGTCACAGGCTCTCTCCTTCTCTATCTGTCCCTCGCTTCTTCTGTTCTATCTATCTATCTGTCCCTCGCTCTCTCCCTGCCTGATCTGCTCTGGCCGCAATACAGTGTCAGAATGATCTTCTCCAAAATGGCCGCCGCTTATATGGGGCTGTGACATCATCGGTAAGCCTGTCTGCTGATAGGTAGCATGTGACACCTACCCAGGATTCCTTGCCCCATGGGACATGTCCTGACATGTGGATCTACCATTTTAGATGGGCTGTATAGCAGTAAATGGAGTTTTAAAGGAAGCGATTCGAGCGATCGAATCGTGGCGATATTCGGAATCGTAACAAATGTAATATTTTCTGAAATTCGTAACGAATTCGGGTTCGTCAGAATCGATTCGCTCATCTCTAACAAGAACAAGGTAGACTTTCAGATGGTAGCCATGTCAGCATGCACACATGATTTTCAAAGGTCTACTGAATGATGCAGAACCACTTGGCATAAACAAACTTAGGTTTAAAAAGACTTAGGCCCTTATTCATGAAGGGATAGCATCAGGTAGTGCCTTGTAAATGAGAGGTAGCGACAGGTAGCTACAGGTGTACGCCGGATACGGCACGCAATTACACATTTATCAAGCAGAATCTGTTGAGCAACTGGGGTAACATCATGTAGCGTCCGATTCATCAATATCCCAGCCTCAGCGAACAGCGCCGGGGTTCAGCCTTGCAGAGTGCCAGGTATGACCTCTCACTACCTGTCGCTCTCCCATACATTTCAATGGACATTCTTTTATTTCTTTTTAAACAGGGTTTTTTGTAAAAAAAATTTTTTTAAACTAAAATAATGTTGTGACCTCTTCTGGCCTAGAAAAAGCTATTTTTTCAAATATTTTTCATGTTTTAGATATTTCTGCAGAATTGACATTACAGGTCTGGCATTAATGTGTTCATGTTACAATGTGATAACAATGTAATTCCATATGTTTTCGCTTTGTTACTGGTGGGTACATTCTTAAAAACAGACTTTAGTCAAACAGCCTCCATCGCTCTGGGCTTCAGAGAAGCATTTTTGAGCGCTGGAGTTTTGTGAGGATTTTTTTTAATGAATATGTTGTGAGTCAGTCCCACTGACCAGTCGCTAACATGCGCTCCCATACAGTGCTGTACTTGTCAAATCGCGACTCTTCACAATGTATTCATCATTGCTGCACAGCGACTGAGCCGCTATGAACTAGCAATCCACGCTGCTAAAGACGCTCATCTGTCGCTACCTGGCATTAGTGATGCATCAGCCTGAAAGTAACCAGTTAGCAAGGTGGTAAGAGACCTTCAGTAAGTCCTTGAGGCTACGTTCAGAGCTAGTCAGCTGGATGCAATTGGCATTTGTGATGCTGTGCACAACTTCAAATCACCGCCATGTCAGTCTATGGGCCTCTCCAGCTGGGAGAGTGATTGTGTTTTAATTCCTTAAAACCCTGCAAGAAATACTTTTTGGAAACCAAATTGCAATCACGTCTCTGGTGTTAAAGGCCCATAGACTGATAGACAGCCAAACAAACTTAAAGTGCACCAAAACCCAGGATAGTTTGACTATCCTGGGTTTTGGCTTTTTCCCCTCCGATTGGGTATGCCCCATTGTGTGAAAGCCCCCAGATCGCCTGATCTCACTCACCCTTTCTCGGTCCTACAGTTCATGCTCAGGCGAGCAGATCCGAGCATGCTGAGTACCCTTTAAGTGTACTGCCTGGTGCGGGAACGTACCGTGTTATAGGGATATTGAGGATGCGGCCGCTGCTTGTGCATGCACCATTGGACCGGGAATACAAGTGAGTTTTCAGGCGACCTGGGAGGTTCTGTATGCCTCAGGGAGGGAACAGTATGCCTTCCCTGGAGTCTCATAGACTCCAGGGTGGGTTTTGGTCCACTTGTATATTGTCAAAATTGTATAATATTAAAAATCCACATAAACACAGCTAATGAGAAGAGTAGACACTTTTTCACCCGAACTGAATAAAACTCCTTCTTAGCTGGTGGCATTCTTCTCCTGGTAAGAATAAAATCCAGGGGTGACAGAGTGTATCGGGGGCCTTAATTTCTTCTTCCTGGCTGGATATCCTGGCTGGATATTACCTTTAGGGATGAGCGAATCGATCCGGACGAACCCGGATTCGATCCGAATTTCATGAAAAATTCGATTCGGATCGAATCCGAATTTCCCCGTGCTTCGATCGCTCAAAGTTTTCCTTTAACATCCATTCATTTACATTACAGGCATTCTAAGATGGCGGACGGGACATGTCCAGACATCTACCCCGCTCCATTGCATACTGGGGCAGTGACATGCAGCCTATCAGCAGCCAGCAAGCCCGGTGACGTCACAGCGCTATTTAAGGCGGCGGACATCTTGCTTTTCCTCATTTCTCTATTGCATTCGTGAGAGACAGGACGCTGCTGTAGTCAGGGAGAGACAGAGAGCCAGGGACAGACAGGGACAGGCAGGAGACAGGCAGGAGACAGGCAGGAAGTCAGCGAGAAGCAGGGAAAGTTAGGAAAAATCAGAGGCAGTCACAGGGAGATTTTTTTTTTTTCATCCAGCCTGAGTGTTACTGGCTGGCTGACTGGCTTTGTTAGCGTTTTCAGGCTGCTTATACACTTACTGTGCATATATACTGAACTGATCTCAAGTCTGCTGTGAGGCATCCCATTCTGTGACTACACCAGCCTCTATTTACTATAACCCTTTGCACTTATTCTAAAAGTAATTTGGCCTGATAAAGACACTTTTGCTGTGCATAGTAGTACTGCTCCCAGGTGCACTCTGGTTGGGGCATCCCATTCTGTGACTACACCAGCCTCTATTTACTATAACCCTTTGCACTTATTCTAAAAGTAATTTGGCCTGATAAAGACACTTTTGCTGTGCATAGTACTGCTCCCAGGTGCTCTCCGGTTGGGGCATCCCATTCTGTGACTACACCAGCCTCTATTTACTATAACCCTTTGCACTTCTTCTAAAAGTAATTTGGCCTGATAAAGACACTTTTGCTGTGCATAGTACTGCTCCCAGGTGCACTCTGGTTGGGGCATCCCATTCTGTGACTACACCAGCCTCTATTTACTATAACCCTTTGCACTTATTCTAAAAGTAATTTGGCCTGATAAAGACACTTTTGCTGTGCATAGTACTGCTCCCAGGTGCACTCCGGTTGGGGCATCCCATTCTGTGACTACACCAGCCTCTATTTACTATAACCCTTTGCACTTATTCTAAAAGTAATTTGGCCTGATAAAGACACTTTTGCTGTGCATAGTACTGCTCCCAGGTGCACTCTGGTTGGGGCATCCCATTCTGTGACTACACCAGACTCTATTTACTATAACCCTTTGCACTTATTCTAAAAGTAATTTGGCCTGATAAAGACACTTTTGCTGTGCATAGTACTGCTCCTAGGTGCACTCTGGTTGGGGCATCCCATTCTGTGACTACACCAGCCTCTATTTACTATAACCCTTTGCACTTATTCTAAAAGTAATTCGGCCTGATAAAGACACTTTTGCTGTGCATAGTACTGCTCCCAGGTGCACTCCAGTTGGGGCATCCCATTCTGTGACTACACCAGCCTCTATTTACTATAACCCTTTGCACTTATTCTAAAAGTAATTTGGCCTGATAAAGACACTTTTGCTGTGCATAGTACTGCTCCCAGGTGCTCTCCGGTTGGGGCATCCCATTCTGTGACTACACCAGCCTCTATTTACTATAACCCTTTGCACTTATTCTAAAAGTAATTTGGCCTGATAAAGACACTTTTGCTGTGCATAGTACTGCTCCCAGGTGCACTCCGGTTGGGGCATCCCATTCTGTGACTACACCAGCCTCTATTTACTATAACCCTTTGCACTTATTCTAAAAGTAATTTGGCCTGATAAAGACACTTTTGCTGTGCATAGTACTGCTCCCAGGTGCACTCTGGTTGGGGCATCCCATTCTGTGACTACACCAGCCTCTATTTACTATAACCCTTTGCACTTATTCTAAAAGTAATTTGGCCTGATAAAGACACTTTTGCTGTGCATAGTACTGCTCCCAGGTGCACTCCGGTTGGGGCATCCCATTCTGTGACTACACCAGCCTCTATTTACTATAACCCTTTGCACTTATTCTAAAAGTAATTTGGCCTGATAAAGACACTTTTGCTGTGCATAGTACTGCTCCCAGGTGCACTCCGGTTGGGGCATCCCATTCTGTGACTGCACCAGCCTCTATTTACTATAACCCTTTGCACTTATTCTAAAAGTAATTTGGCCTGATAAAGACACTTTTGCTGTGCATAGTACTGCTCCCAGGTGCTCTCCGGTTGGGGCATCCCATTCTGTGACTACACCAGCCTCTATTTACTATAACCCTTTGCACTTATTCTAAAAGTAATTTGGCCTGATAAAGACACTTTTGCTGTGCATAGTACTGCTCCCAGGTGCTCTCCGGTTGGGGCATCCCATTCTGTGACTACACCAGCCTCTATTTACTATAACCCTTTGCACTTATTCTAAAAGTAATTTGGCCTGATAAAGACACTTTTGCTGTGCATAGTACTACTGCTCCCAGGTGCTCTGCTGTTGGGGCATCCCATTCTGTAACATACCATACCCCTCTTTATTTACACTAAGCAGCTCTCTTATTTACACTAAGCAGGCCTGTTGGAGGCTGAGTGTTACTGCCCACTTTTGGTGTGCATTATATTCTGTTTCATATAGACCCACCGCTGCCTGGAGGTTCTTAAAATATCACCTACTACCACGCCAGTTAGACTATGTCGGGCAGACAAGTGCCTGGAAGTGAAAAGAGGAGTGGCAGAGGCCAAGATTCCGCAGGCAGAGGTCGCAGCAGACTGGGGGCCAGTAGCAGCAGGAGTCACGCTGAGAGACCTAATCTGCCAGTATCTGCTAGCGGTCGGGTCTCCACCAGTAACCCATCTGCCGTGGTAGATTGGTTAACGCGCTCATCAATAACATCATCACAACTTACGTCTGAGACCCCCAGTCTAGGGTCGGTAGGTTCCTCTGACACAACCCTGAGTTGGCATGCCCCGAGAGCAGTCCCTGTCCTCCCATTGCCTCTGTCCTACGCCGTTCCCTCCCCCAGCGACGTATCCTATGCTTTGGGTTCAGCTCCACTCTTTAGTGAGGAGGACGATTAGATAGAGGACAGTCAGCAGCTACTGCCCAGCCAAGAAATGGAGGTGGCTTCTTTAGCTGGCAGACAAATAGTGATGTGGACAGTGTCGTGGGTGCTGCGAGCGTTCCAGCTCCTGCGCCAGACACTGTTGACGAATCCACGAACATCAGTGACGTACAGCCACAACTTGGTGATAATGATGATGACGATGAAGCCGATCGCACTTGGGAGCCAGGTGATGAAGGGGCTTCATCGTCATCATCAGGAGAAGAGGGGCGCAGGTTGCCCCGGAGTCAGCAGCTCAGGCAGCAAGGTGTTAGCAGCATGGTTGGCAGGCAGCATGGGGGCACAATTGTAAAGCCTGGAGCCAAACGGGGCTGGGGCCGGGGTAGAGCACCTGCTGTGCGGCAGGCTACCTTATCGGGAGGTAGTGGGGCAGGGGTTCCTGGAGTTGGCGACAATAGCAGCGAATCAGTGAGGCCTGTTGGTGGGAAAAGTAGCTACTCGGCAGTGTGGCAGTTTTTCCTGAAGCATCCGCAGGAGGGTAACATGGCCACATGCAAGATATGTAGGCAGAAGGTGAAGCGTGGCCAGGGTCCAAATGTTGGCACCACGGCCCTGCGTCAACATATGCAGCGTCACCATAAAGCGGCCTGGGAGAACCTAGGCTCCGGAGAGGTGGACCAGACTGCTTCCTCACCGAGTGGCACGCCGCTCCCAATTTCTGCCAGCCAAGGCTCCAGCACCTCAGCCGAAGGCAGCTGTGCGTCATACCCATCCTCTGTCGCTCCTGCTCCTCCTCCTCCAAGTTATGCATCCCGCCAGCAATCCATCAGCGAAGCCATGTCCAAGAGACAGCAGTATGCGCCCACTCATCCTACGGCGCAGAAGCTGAATGTGCTCCTGTCCAAGTTGCTGGTGCTGCAGTCGCTCCCTTTTCAGGTGGTGGACTCTGCATCTTTCAGAGAACTGATGGCTTGTGCCGAGCCGAGGTGGAGAGTCCCAAGCCGTCATTTCTTTGCCAAGAAGGCAGTACCAGCGCTGCACACTTTTGTTGAACAGAAGGTGGGCCAGTCCTTGAGCCTGTCGGTGTGTAGCAAAGTGCATGGCAGTGCCGACGTCTGGAGCTGTAACTACGGTTAGGGACAGTACATGTCGTTTACGGCCCACTGGGTGAATGTGGTCCCTTTGCAGCAGCAACTTGAACAGGTCACAACGCTTCAGCCTCCGCGTTCCCTGCCCGTTGGGCCTGTGACACTGTGCGACTCGGCCTCCTCATCCTCCGCCATCTCCTCACCCTCCACTGTAGGCTCAAGTCTCAGTGCCCCTCCAGTCTACCATGTGTGCAGGGCACGGAGGTGTCACGCAGTGCTTCACATGGTTTGTCTTGGCGAACGGAGTCACACAGGGGAGGAACTGCTTAAATGTATTCATCAGGAAATCCAAACATGGCTTACTCCAAGAAAACTTAAAATGGGAATCATGGTTACCGACAATGGGAAGAACATTTTGTCTGCGCTGCGCCAAGGAAGCCTGACCCATGCCCCCTGCATGGCTCACGTCTTCAATCTGGTTGTCAAGCGGTTTCTGAAGTGTTCCCCCCATCTGCAAGACATCCTAACAACTTCAAGGAAACTTTGCATGCACTTCAGCCACTCATACACCGCCAAACACACCCTTCTTGAGCTACAGCGTCAGAACGGTATCCCCCAACATAGTCTGATTTGCGATGTTTCCACCCGTTGGAATTCCACCCTTCACATGTTGGACCGATTATATGAACAGAGAAAAGCCATCACGGATTTCCTGATGATCCAAGCAGATAGGGGGACTCCCCTGTGTAACTTCAATGTCAACCATTGGCAGCTCATACGTGACACCTGCCGTTTGCTCAGGCCCTTTGAGAAAGCCACTTTATTTGTCAGTCGGCAGGATTACGGGATGAACGACGTGATTCCACTGCTTCATGTACTACAGCACATGTTGGAAACCATGGCTGGTCAGGGCACTGGAGACATGGCGTTTACATCTTACGGCCACATGAACCCCGTTGGAGCTGAACTGGAGGAGGAGGAGGAAGAGGAGGAGGAGTTGCCCAGCGAAACACAGTTTAGGCTTGGTGAAATGGCTGGTTTATCTAGTCAGCGGACAGGAGAGGAGGAGCAGGAACAGCCAGAGGAGCTAGAGGTTTTTGAGGAAGGCGAGACAGAGAACCCGGGCACACCATGGCAGTATGCAGTGGAGATGGAGACAGGTAGTCCATCCGAGTCACTTGCGCAAATTGCAGGAAGCATGCTCACGTGCTTGCGTAGTGACCCCAGAATTGTTTCCATCTGTCGGTGGGATAACTTCTGGCTGTCCACCTTATTGGACCCTCACTTCTGGCACAAAATGGGGGCATCTTTTAAACCCACCGAGAGGGAGGACAAACTGAACTACTACAAAGACATTCTACGTAGGCAGTTGTCCGATGCCTATCTGCGCCATGGTCCATACTCTTGCAGGTCTGACTCGAGGGGACCTCTGCGCTCACCTTCCACTGTCATGGCTGCTGGGGGGGTTGGCAGGAGCAGCAGCAGCAGCTCCATCAGCAGCAGCAGCCTCAGTCTTCAGTCGCTAATGAGTAGCTTTCTACACCCGCATAGTGAGGCTACTCATGAGCAGCAGGAAGACCTGGAGCAGGACCTGAACCAGCAGGTCATGTCATACTTTGACATGACCATGCCCACACACCTTGAGGATCCGCTGGACTTCTGGGCAGCCAAACTTGATTTGTGGCCGCAACTAGCAGAGTTTGCCCTGGAAAAGCTGTCCTGCCCGGCAAGTAGCGTGCCATCTGAGCGTGCCATTAGTGCGGCGGGGCCATAGTTACGGCGAGGAGAACTCGTCTGTCAACTAAAAATGTGGAGAGACTCACCTTTGTCAAAATGAATCAGGGATGGATCAGCCAGGATTTCCACCCACCAATGGCTGATGCATGCGACTAGATTCAGCATGGTGCCACGTTTTACACTTTCCAAATGGTGCAAAACATATTTATGTCTTTAGGCCAATTTTTGGGTGTGAATCATCCAATTTTTGGGCTCCTGAAGCCAACTCCAGTGTCTCTTTAAAGTAATATTTGGGCTCCTGCTGCTGCTGCCAACTCCAGGGTGTGATTCATCCAATTTTTGGGCTCCTGCTGCCAACCCCAGTGTCTCTTTAAAGTAATGTTTGGGCTCCTGCTGCTGCTGCTGCTGCTGCCAACTCCAGGGTGTGATTCATCCAATTTTTGGGCTCCTGAAGCCAACCCCAGTGTCTCTTTAAAGTAATGTTTGGGCTCCTGCTGCTGTTGCTGCTGCTGCCAACTCCAGGGTGTGATTCATCCAATTTTTGGGCTCCTGAAGCCAACTCCAGTGTCTCTTTAAAGTTATATTTGGGCTCCTGCTGCTGCTGCTGCTGCCAACTCCAGGGTGTGATTCATCCAATTTTTGGTCTCCTGAAGCCAACCCCAGTGTCTCTTTAAAGTAATGTTTGGGCTCCTGCTGCTGCTGCTGCCAACTCCAGGGTGTGAATCATCCAATTTTTGGGCTCCTGAAGCCAACTCCAGTGTCTCTTTAAAGTTATATTTGGGCTCCTGCTGCTGCTGCCAACTCCAGGGTGTGATTCATCCAATTTTTGGGCTCCTGAAGCCAACCCCAGTGTCTCTTTAAAGTAATGTTTGGGCTTCTGCTGCTGCTGCTGCCAACTCCAGGATGTGATTCATCCAATTTTTGGGCTCCTGAAGCCAACCCCAGTGTCTCTTTAAGGTAATGTTTGGGCTCCTGCTGCTGCTGCTGCTGCTGCCAACTCCAGGGTGTGATGCATCCAATTTTTGGGCTCCTGAAGCCAACCCCAGTGTCTCTTTCAAGTAATGTTTTGGCTCCTGCTGCTGCTGCCAACTCCAGGGTGTGATTCATCCAATTTTTGGGCTCCTGCTGCCAACCCCAGTGTCTCTTTAAAGTAATGTTTGGGCTCCTGCTGCTGCTGCTGCTGCCAACTCCAGGGTGTGATTCATCCAATTTTTGGGCTCCTGCTGCCAACCCCAGTGTCTCTTTAAAGTAATGTTTTGGCTCCTGCTGCTGCTGCCAACTCCAGGGTGTGATTCATCCAATTTTTGGGCTCCTGAAGCCAACCCCAGTGTCTCTTTAAAGTAATGTTTGGGCTCCTCCTGCTGCTGCTGCTGCCAACTCCAGGGTGTGATTCATCCAATTTTTGGGCTCCTGAAGCCAACCCCAGTTTCTCTTTAAAGTAATGTTTTGGCTCCTGCTGCTGCTGTTTCTGCCAACTCCAGGGTGTGATTCATCCAATTTTTGGGCTCCTGAAGCCAACCCCAGTGTCTCTTTAAAGTAATGTTTTGGCTCCTGCTGCTGCCAAATCCAGGGTGTGATTCATCCAATTTTTGGGCTCCTGCTGCCAACCCCAGTGTCTCTTTAAAGTAATGTTTGGGCTCCTGCTGCTGCTGCTGCAAAGTCCAGGGTGTGATTCATCCAATTGTTGGGCTCCTGAAGCCAACTCCAGTGTCTCTTTAAAGTAATATGTGGGCTCCTACTGCTGCTGCTGCTAACTCCAGGGTGTGATTCATCCAATTTTTGGGCTCCTGAAGCCAACCCCAGTGTCTCTTTAAAGTAATGTTTGGGCTCCTGCTGCTGCTGCTGCTGCCAACTCCAGGGTGTGAATCATCCAATTTTTGGGCTCCTGAAGCCAACTCCAGTGTCTCTTTAAAGTAATATTTGGGCTCCTGCTGCTGCTGCCAACTCCAGGGGGTGAATCATCCAATTTTTGGGCTCCTGAAGCCAACTCCAGTGTCTCTTTAAAGTAATGTTTTGGCTCCTGCTGCTGCTGCTGCCAACTCCAGGGTGTGATTCATCCAATTTTTGGGCTCCTGCTGCCAACCCCAGTGTCTCTTTAAAGTAATGTTTTGGCTCCTGCTGCTGCTGCCAACTCCAGGGTGTGATTCATCCAATTTTTGGGCTCCTGAAGCCAACCCCAGTGTCTCTTTAAAGTAATGTTTGGGCTCCTCCTGCTGCTGCTGCTGCCAACTCCAGGGTGTGATTCATCCAATTTTTGGGCTCCTGAAGCCAACCCCAGTTTCTCTTTAAAGTAATGTTTTGGCTCCTGCTGCTGCTGTTGCTGCCAACTCCAGGGTGTGATTCATCCAATTTTTGGGCTCCTGAAGCCAACCCCAGTGTCTCTTTAAAGTAATGTTTTGGCTCCTGCTGCTGCTGCTGCCAAATCCAGGGTGTGATTCATCCAATTTTTGGGCTCCTGCTGCCAACCCCAGTGTCTCTTTAAAGTAATGTTTGGGCTCCTGCTGCTGCTGCTGCCAAGTCCAGGGTGTGATTCATCCAATTTTTGGGCTCCTGAAGCCAACCCCAGTGTCTCTTTAAAGTAATGTTTGGGCTCCTGCTGCTGCTGCTGCTGCCAACTCCAGGGTGTGAATCATCCAATTTTTGGGCTCCTGAAGCCAACTCCAGTGTCTCTTTAAAGTAATATTTGGGCTCCTGCTGCTGCTGCTGCTGCCAACTCCAGGGTGTGAATCATCCAATTTTTGGGCTCCTGAAGCCAACTCCAGTGTCTCTTTAAAGTGATGTTTGGGCTCCTGCTGCTGCTGTTGCTGCCAACTCCAGGGTGTGATGCATCCAATTTTTGGGCTCCTGAAGCCAACTCCAGTGTCTCTTTAAAGTAATGTTTGGGCTCCTGCTGCTGCTGCTGCCAACTCCAGGGTGTGAATCATCCAATTTTTGGGCTCCTGAAGCCAACTCCAGTGTCTCTTTAAAGTTATATTTGGGCTGCTGCTGCTGCTGCCAACTCCAGGGTGTGATTCATCCAATTTTTGGGCTCCTGAAGCCAACCCCAGGGTCTCTTTAAAGTAATGTTTGGGCTCCTGCTGCTGCTGCTGCTGCTGCCAACTCCAGGGTGTTAATCATCCAATTTTTGGGCTCCTGAAGCCAACCCCAGTGTCTCTTTAAAGTAATGTTTGGGCTCCTGCTGCTGCTGCTGCCAACTCCAGGGTGTGATTCATCCAATTTTTGGGCTCCTGAAGCCAACCCCAGTGTCTCTTTAAAGTAATGTTTTGGCTCCTGCTGCTGCTGCTGCTGCCAACTCCAGGGTGTGAATCATCCAATTTTTGGGCTCCTGAAGCCAACTCCAGTGTCTCTTTAAAGTAATACTTGGGCTCCTGCTGCTGCTGCTGCTAACTCCAGGGTGTGATTCATCCAATTTTTGGGCTCCTGGAGCCAACCCCAGTGTCTCTTTAAAATAATGTTTGGGCTCCTGCTGCTGCTGCCAAATCCAGGGTGTGATTCATCCAATTTTTGGGCTCCTGAAGCCAACTCCAGTGTCTCTTTAAAGTAATGTTTGGGCTCCTGCTGCTGCTGCTGCCAACTCCAGGGTGTGATTCATCCAATTTTTGGGCTCCTGCTGCCAACCCCAGTGTCTCTTTAAAGTAATGTTTGGGCTCCTGCTGCTGCTGCCAACTCCAGGGTGTGATTCATCCAATTTTTGGGCTCCTGAAGCCAACCCCAGTGTCTCTTTAAAGTAATGTTTGGGCTCCTGCTGCTGCTGCTGCCAACTCCAGGGTGTGATTCATCCAATTTTTGGGCTCCTAAAGTCAACCCCAGTGTCTCTTTAAAGTAATGTTTTGGCTCCTGCTGCTGCTGTTGCTGCCAACTCCAGGGTGTGATTCATCCAATTTTTGGGCTCCTGAAGCCAACTCCAGTGTCTCTTTAAAGTAATGTTTGGGCTCCTGCTGCTGCTGCTGCCAACTCCAGGGTGTGAATCATCCAATTTTTGGGCTCCTGAAGCCAACTCCAGTGTCTCTTTAAAGTTATATTTGGGCTCCTGCTGCTGCTGCTGCTGCTGCTAACTCCAGGGTGTGATTCATCCAATTTTTGGGCTCCTGAAGCCAACCCCAGTGTCTCTTTAAAGTAATGTTTGGGCTCCTGCTGCTGCCAACTCCAGGGTGTGATTCATCCAATTTTTGGGCTCCTGAGGCCAACCCCAGTGTCTCTTTAAAGTAATGTTTGGGCTCCTGCTGCTGCTGCTGCTGCCAACTCCAGGGTGTGATTCATCCAATTTTTGGGCTCCTGAAGCCAACCCCAGTGTCTCTTTAAAGTAATGTTTGGGCCCCTGCTGCTGCTGCTGCTGCTGCCAACTCCAGGGTGTGAGTCATCCAATTTTTGGGCTCCTGCTGCCAACCCCATTGTCTCTTTAAAGTAATGTTTGGGCTCCTGCTGCTGCTGCCAACTCCAGGGTGTGATTCATCCAATTTTTGGGCTCCTGAAGCCAACCCCAGTGTCTCTTTAAAGTAATGTTTGGGCTCCTGCTGCTGCTGCTGCTGCCAACTCCAGGGTGTGATTCATCCAATTTTTGGGCTCCTGAAGCCAACCCCAGTGTTTCTTTAAAGTAATGTTTTGGCTCCTGCTGCTGCTGCTGCCAACTCCAGGGTGTGATTCCTCCAATTCTTGGGCTCCTGAAGCCAACTCCAGTGTCTCTTTAAAGTTATATTTGGGCTCCTGCTGCTGCTGCTGCCAACTCCAGGGTGTGATTCATCCAATTTTTGGGCTCCTGAAGCCAACCCCAGTGTCTCTTTAAAGTAATGTTTGGGCTCCTGCTGCTGTTGCTGCTGCTGCCAACTCCAGCGTGTGATTCATCCAATTTTTGGGCTCCTGAAGCCAACCCCAGTGTCTCTTTAAAGTAATGTTTTGGCTCCTGCTGCTGCTGCTGCCAACTCCAGGGTGTGAATCATCCAATTTTTGGACTCCTGAAGCCAACTCCAGTGTCTCTTTAAAGGTATATTTGGGCTCCTGCTGCTGCTGCTGCTGCCAACTCCAGGGTGTGATTCATCCAATTTTTGGGCTCCTGAAGCCAACCTCAGTGTCTCTTTAAAGTAATGTTTGGGCTCCTGCTGCTGCAGCTGCTGCCAACTCCAGGATGTGATTCATCCAATGTTTGGGCTCCTGAAGCCAACCCCAGTGTCTCTTTAAAGTAATGTTTGGGCTCCTGCTGCTGCCAACTCCAGGGTGTGATTCATCCAATTTTTGGGCTCCTGAAGCCAACCCCAGTTGGCTCCTGCTGTTTGGGCTCCTGCTGCTGCTGCTGCTGCCAACTCCAGGGTGTGATGCATCCAATTTTTGGGCTCCTGAAGCCAACCCCAGTGTCTCTTTAAAGTAATGTTTTGGCTCCTGCTGCTGCTGCCAACTCCAGGGTGTGATTCATCCAATTTTTGGGCTCCTGCTGCCAACCCCAGTGTCTCTTTAAAGTAATGTTTGGGCTCCTGCTGCTGCTGCTGCTGCCAACTCCAGGGTGTGATTCATCCAATTTTTGGGCTCCTGAAGCCAACCCCAGTGTCTCTTTAAAGTAATGTTTGGGCTCCTGCTGCTGCTGCTTCCAACTCCAGGGTGTGATTCATCCAATTTTTGGGCTCCTGAAGCCAACCCCAGTGTCTCTTTAAAGTAATGTTTTGGCTCCTGCTGCTGCTGCTGCCAACTCCAGGGTGTGATTCATCCAATTTTTGGGCTCCTGAAGCCAACCCCAGTGTCTCTTTAAAGTAATGTTTGGGCTCCTGCTGCTGCTGCCAACTCCAGGGTGTGATTCATCCAATGTTTGGGCTCCTGAAGCCAACCCCAGTGTCTCTTTAAAGTAATGTTTTGGCTCCTGCTGCTGCCAACTCCAGGGTGTGATTCATCCAATTTTTGGGCTCCTGCTGCCAACCCCAGTGTCTCTTTAAAGTAATGTTTGGGCTCCTGCTGCTGCTGCTGCTGCCAACTCCAGGGTGTGATTCATCCAATTGTTGGGCTCCTGAAGCCAACTCCAGTGTCTCTTTAAAGTAATATTCGGGCTCCTGCTGCTGCTGCTGCTAACTCCAGGGTGTGTTTCATCCAATTTTTGGGCTCCTGAAGCCAACCCCAGTGTCTCTTTAAAGTAATGTTTGGGCTACTGCTGCTGCTACTGCTGCCAACTCCAGGGTGTGAATCATCCAATTTTTGGGCTCCTGAAGCCAACTCCAGTGTCTCTTTAAAGTAATATATGGGCTCCTGCTGCTGCTGCTGCTGCCAACTCCAGGGTGTGAATCATCCAATTTTTGGGCTCCTGAAGCCAACTCCAGTGTCTCTTTAAAGTAATGTTTGGGCTCCTGCTGCTGCTGCCAACTCCAGGGTGTGATTCATCCAATTTTTGGGCTCCTGAAGCCAACCCCAGTGTCTCTTTAAAGTAATGTTTGGGCTCCTGCTGCTGCTGCTGCTGCCAACTCCAGGGGGTGAATCATCCAATTTTTGGGCTCCTGAAGCCAACTCCAGTGTCTCTTTAAAGTAATGTTTGGGCTCCTGCTGCTACTGCTGCTGCCAACTCCAGGGTGTGATTCATCCAATTTTTGGGCTCCCGCTGCCAACCCCAGTGTCTCTTTAAAGTAATGTTTGGGCTCCTGCTGCTGCTGCTGCTGCTACCAACTCCAGGGTGTGATTCATCCAATGTTTGGGCTCCTGAAGCCAACCCCAGTGTCTCTTTAAAGTAATGTTTGGGCTCCTGCTGCTGCTGCCAACTCCAGGGTGTGATTCATCCAATTTTTGGGCTCCTGAAGCCAACCCCAGTGTCTCTTTAAAGTAATGTTTTGGCTCCTGCTGCTGCTGCTGCCAACTCCAGGGTGTGATTCATCCAATTATTGGGCTCCTGAGGCCAACCCCAGTGTCTCTTTAAAGTAATGTTTTGGCTCCTGCTGCTGCTGTTGCTGCCAACTCCAAGGTGTGATTCATCCAATTTTTGGGCTCCTGAAGCCAACCCCAGTGTCTCTTTAAAGTAATGTTTGGGCCCCTGCTGCTGCTGCTGCTGCTGCTGCCAACTCCAGGGTGTGAGTCATCCAATTTTTGGGCTCCTGCTGCCAACCCCATTGTCTCTTTAAAGTAATGTTTGGGCTCCTGCTGCTGCTGCCAACTCCAGGGTGTGATTCATCCAATTTTTGGGCTCCTGAAGCCAACCCCAGTGTCTCTTTAAAGTAATGTTTGGGCTCCTGCTGCTGCTGCTGCTGCCAACTCCAGGGTGTGATTCATCCAATTTTTGGGCTCCTGAAGCCAACCCCAGTGTTTCTTTAAAGTAATGTTTTGGCTCCTGCTGCTGCTGCTGCCAACTCCAGGGTGTGATTCCTCCAATTCTTGGGCTCCTGAAGCCAACTCCAGTGTCTCTTTAAAGTTATATTTGGGCTCCTGCTGCTGCTGCTGCCAACTCCAGGGTGTGATTCATCCAATTTTTGGGCTCCTGAAGCCAACCCCAGTGTCTCTTTAAAGTAATGTTTGGGCTCCTGCTGCTGTTGCTGCTGCTGCCAACTCCAGCGTGTGATTCATCCAATTTTTGGGCTCCTGAAGCCAACCCCAGTGTCTCTTTAAAGTAATGTTTTGGCTCCTGCTGCTGCTGCTGCCAACTCCAGGGTGTGAATCATCCAATTTTTGGGCTCCTGAAGCCAACTCCAGTGTCTCTTTAAAGGTATATTTGGGCTCCTGCTGCTGCTGCTGCTGCCAACTCCAGGGTGTGATTCATCCAATTTTTGGGCTCCTGAAGCCAACCTCAGTGTCTCTTTAAAGTAATGTTTGGGCTCCTGCTGCTGCAGCTGCTGCCAACTCCAGGATGTGATTCATCCAATGTTTGGGCTCCTGAAGCCAACCCCAGTGTCTCTTTAAAGTAATGTTTGGGCTCCTGCTGCTGCCAACTCCAGGGTGTGATTCATCCAATTTTTGGGCTCCTGAAGCCAACCCCAGTGTCTCTTTAAAGTAATGTTTGGGCTCCTGCTGCTGCTGCTGCTGCCAACTCCAGGGTGTGATGCATCTAATTTTTGGGCTCCTGAAGCCAACCCCAGTGTCTCTTTAAAGTAATGTTTTGGCTCCTGCTGCTGCTGCCAACTCCAGGGTGTGATTCATCCAATTTTTGGGCTCCTGCTGCCAACCCCAGTGTCTCTTTAAAGTAATGTTTGGGCTCCTGCTGCTGCTGCTGCTGCCAACTCCAGGGTGTGATTCATCCAATTTTTGGGCTCCTGAAGCCAACCCCAGTGTCTCTTTAAAGTAATGTTTGGGCTCCTGCTGCTGCTGCTTCCAACTCCAGGGTGTGATTCATCCAATTTTTGGGCTCCTGAAGCCAACCCCAGTGTCTCTTTAAAGTAATGTTTTGGCTCCTGCTGCTGCTGCTGCCAACTCCAGGGTGTGATTCATCCAATTTTTGGGCTCCTGAAGCCAACCCCAGTGTCTCTTTAAAGTAATGTTTGGGCTCCTGCTGCTGCTGCCAACTCCAGGGTGTGATTCATCCAATGTTTGGGCTCCTGAAGCCAACCCCAGTGTCTCTTTAAAGTAATGTTTTGGCTCCTGCTGCTGCCAACTCCAGGGTGTGATTCATCCAATTTTTGGGCTCCTGCTGCCAACCCCAGTGTCTCTTTAAAGTAATGTTTGGGCTCCTGCTGCTGCTGCTGCTGCCAACTCCAGGGTGTGATTCATCCAATTGTTGGGCTCCTGAAGCCAACTCCAGTGTCTCTTTAAAGTAATATTCGGGCTCCTGCTGCTGCTGCTGCTAACTCCAGGGTGTGTTTCATCCAATTTTTGGGCTCCTGAAGCCAACCCCAGTGTCTCTTTAAAGTAATGTTTGGGCTACTGCTGCTGCTACTGCTGCCAACTCCAGGGTGTGAATCATCCAATTTTTGGGCTCCTGAAGCCAACTCCAGTGTCTCTTTAAAGTAATATATGGGCTCCTGCTGCTGCTGCTGCTGCCAACTCCAGGGTGTGAATCATCCAATTTTTGGGCTCCTGAAGCCAACTCCAGTGTCTCTTTAAAGTAATGTTTGGGCTCCTGCTGCTGCTGCCAACTCCAGGGTGTGATTCATCCAATTTTTGGGCTCCTGAAGCCAACCCCAGTGTCTCTTTAAAGTAATGTTTGGGCTCCTGCTGCTGCTGCTGCTGCCAACTCCAGGGGGTGAATCATCCAATTTTTGGGCTCCTGAAGCCAACTCCAGTGTCTCTTTAAAGTAATGTTTGGGCTCCTGCTGCTACTGCTGCTGCCAACTCCAGGGTGTGATTCATCCAATTTTTGGGCTCCCGCTGCCAACCCCAGTGTCTCTTTAAAGTAATGTTTGGGCTCCTGCTGCTGCTGCTGCTGCTACCAACTCCAGGGTGTGATTCATCCAATGTTTGGGCTCCTGAAGCCAACCCCAGTGTCTCTTTAAAGTAATGTTTGGGCTCCTGCTGCTGCTGCTGCCAACTCCAGGGTGTGATTCATCCAATTTTTGGGCTCCTGAAGCCAACCCCAGTGTCTCTTTAAAGTAATGTTTTGGCTCCTGCTGCTGCTGCTGCCAACTCCAGGGTGTGATTCATCCAATTTTTGGGCTCCTGAGGCCAACCCCAGTGTCTCTTTAAAGTAATGTTTTGGCTCCTGCTGCTGCTGTTGCTGCCAACTCCAAGGTGTGATTCATCCAATTTTTGGGCTCCTGAAGCCAACTCCAGTGTCTCTTTAAAGTAATGTTTGGGCTCCTGCTGCTGCTGCCAACTCCAGGGTGTGAATCATCCAATTTTTGGGCTCCTGAAGCCAACTCCAGTGTCTCTTTAAAGTTATATTTGGGCTCCTGCTGCTGTTGCCAACTCCAGGGTGTGATTCATCCAATTTTTGGGCTCCTGAAGCCAACCCCAGTGTCTCTTTAAAGTAATGTTTGGGCTCCTGCTGCTGCCAACTCCAGGGTGTGATTCATCCAATTTTTGGGCTCCTGAAGCCAACCCCAGTGTCTCTTTAAAGTAATGTTTGGGCCCCTGCTGCTGCTGCTGCTGCCAACTCCAGGGTGTGATTCATCCAATTTTTGGGCTCCTGAAGCCAACCCCAGTGTCTCTTTAAAGTAATGTTTGGGCTCCTGCTGCTGCTGCTGCTGCCAACTCCAGGGTGTGATTCATCCAATTTTTGGGCTCCTGAAGCCAACCCCAGTGTCTCTTTAAAGTAATGTTTGGGCTCCTGCTGCTGCTGCTGCTGCCAACTCCAAGGTGTGATTCATCCAATTTTTGGGCTCCTGAAGCCAACCCCAGTGTCTCTTTCAAGTAATGTTTTGGCTCCTGCTGCTGCTGTTGCTGCCAACTCCAAGGTGTGATTCATCCAATTTTTGGGCTCCTGAAGCCAACTCCAGTGTCTCTTTAAAGTTATATTTGGGCTCCTGCTGCTGCTGCCAACTCCAGGGTGTGATTCATCCAATTTTTGGGCTCCTGAAGCCAACCCCAGTGTCTCTTTAAAGTAATGTTTGGGCTCCTGCTGCTGCCAACTCCAGGGTGTGATTCATCCAATTTTTGGGCTCCTGAAGCCAACCCCAGTGTCTCTTTAAAGTAATGTTTGGGCTCCTGTTGCTGCTGCTGCTGCTGCTGCCAACTCCAGGGTGTGATTCATCCAATTTTTGGGCTCCTGAAGCCAACCCCAGTGTCTCTTTAAAGTAATGTTTGGGCCCCTGCTGCTGCTGCTGCTGCTGCCAACTCCAGGGTGTGATTCATCCAATTTTTGGGCTCCTGAAGCCAACCCCAGTGTCTCTTTAAAGTAATGTTTTGGCTCCTGCTGCTGCTGTTGCTGCCAACTCCAGGGTGTGATTCATCCAATTTTTGGGCTCCTGAAGCCAACTCCAGTGTCTCTTTAAAGTAATGTTTGGGCTCCTGCTGCTGCTGCTGCCAACTCCAGGGTGTGAATCATCCAATTTTTGGGCTCCTGAAGCCAACTCCAGTGTCTCTTTAAAGTTATATTTGGGCTCCTGCTGCTGCTGCTGCTGCTGCTGCTAACTCCAGGGTGTAATTCATCCAATTTTTGGGCTCCTGAAGCCAACCCCAGTGTCTCTTTAAAGTAATGTTTGGGCTCCTGCTGCTGCCAACTCCAGGGTGTGATTCATCCAATTTTTGGGCTCCTGAAGCCAACCCCAGTGTCTCTTTAAAGTAATGTTTGGGCCCCTGCTGCTGCTGCCAACTCCAGGGTGTGAGTCATCCAATTTTTGGGCTCCTGCTGCCAACCCCATTGTCTCTTTAAAGTAATGTTTGGGCTCCTGCTGCTGCTGCCAACTCCAGGGTGTGATTCATCCAATTTTTGGGCTCCTGAAGCCAACCCCAGTGTCTCTTTAAAGTAATGTTTGGGCTCCTGCTGCTGCTGCTGCTGCCAACTCCAGGGTGTGATTCATCCAATTTTTGGGCTCCTGAAGCCAACCCCAGTGTCTCTTTAAAGTAATGTTTTGGCTCCTGCTGCTGCTGCTGCCAACTCCAGGGTGTGATTCCTCCAATTCTTGGGCTCCTGAAGCCAACTCCAGTGTCTCTTTAAAGTTATATTTGGGCTCCTGCTGCTGCTGCTGCCAACTCCAGGGTGTGATTCATCCAATTTTTGGGCTCCTGAAGCCAACCCCAGTGTCTCTTTAAAGTAATGTTTGGGCTCCTGCTGCTGTTGCTGCTGCTGCCAACTCCAGCGTGTGATTCATCCAATTTTTGGGCTCCTGAAGCCAACTCCAGTGTCTCTTTAAAGTAATGTTTGGGCTCCTGCTGCTGCTGCCAACTCCAGGGTGTGATTCATCCAATTTTTGGGGTCCTGAAGCCAACCCCAGTGTCTCTTTAAATTAATGTTTGGGCTCCTGCTGCTGCTGCTGCTGCCAACTCCAGGGGGTGAATCATCCAATTTTTGGGCTCCTGAAGCCAACTCCAGTGTCTCTTTAAAGTAATGTTTGGGCTCCTGCTGCTGCTGCTGCTGCCAACTCCAGGGTGTGATTCATCCAATTTTTGGGCTCCTGAAGCCAACCCCAGTGTCTCTTTAAATTAATGTTTGGGCTCCTGCTGCTGCTGCTGCTGCCAACTCCAGGGGGTGAATCATCCAACTTTTGGGCTCCTGAAGCCAACTCCAGTGTCTCTTTAAAGTAATGTTTGGGCTCCTGCTGCTGCTGCTGCTGCTGCTGCCAACTCCAGGGTGTGATTCATCCAATTTTTGGGCTCCTGAAGCCAACCCCAGTGTCTCTTTAAAGTAATGTTTGGGCTCCTGCTGCTGCTGCTGCTGCCAACTCCAGGGTGTGATTCATCCAATTTTTGGGCTCCTGAAGCCAACCCCAGTGTCTCTTTAAAGTAATGTTTGGGCTCCTGCTGCTGCTGCTGCTGCCAACTCCAGGGTGTGATTCATCCAATTTTTGGGCTCCTGAAGCCAACCCCAGTGTCTCTTTAAAGTAATGTTTTGGCTCCTGCTGCTGCTGTTGCTGCCAACTCCAAGGTGTGATTCATCCAATTTTTGGGCTCCTGAAGCCAACTCCAGTGTCTCTTTAAAGTAATGCTTGGGCTCCTGCTGCTGCTGCTGCCAACTCCAGGGTGTGAATCATCCAATTTTTGGGCTCCTGAAGCCAACTCCAGTGTCTCTTTAAAGTTATATTTGGGCTCCTGCTGCTGCTGCCAACTCCAGGGTGTGATTCATCCAATTTTTGGGCTCCTGAAGCCAACCCCAGTGTCTCTTTAAAGTAATGTTTGGGCTCCTGCTGCTGCCAACTCCAGGGTGTGATTCATCCAATTTTTGGGCTCCTGAAGCCAACCCCAGTGTCTCTTTAAAGTAATGTTTGGGCTCCTGTTGCTGCTGCTGCTGCTGCTGCTGCTGCCAACTCCAGGGTGTGATTCATCCAATTTTTGGGCTCCTGAAGCCAACCCCAGTGTCTCTTTAAAGTAATGTTTGGGCCCCTGCTGCTGCTGCTGCTGCCAACTCCAGGGTGTGATTCATCCAATTTTTGGGCTCCTGAAGCCAACCCCAGTGTCTCTTTAAAGTAATGTTTGGGCTCCTGCTGCTGCTGCTGCTGCCAACTCCAGGGTGTGATTCATCCAATTTTTGGGCTCCTGAAGCCAACCCCAGTGTCTCTTTAAAGTAATGTTTGGGCTCCTGCTGCTGCTGCTGCCAACTCCAGGGTGTGATTCATCCAATTTTTGGGCTCCTGAAGCCAATCCCAGTGTCTCTTTAAAGTAATGTTTGGGCTCCTGCTGCTGCTGCCAACTCCAGGGTGTGATTCATCCAATTTTTGGGCTCCTGAAGCCAACCCTAGTGTCTCTTTAAAGTAATGTTTTGGCTCCTGCTGCTGCTGCTGCTGCCAACTCCAGGGTGTGATTCATCCAATTTTTGGGCTCCTGAAGCCAACCCCAGTGTCTCTTTAAAGTAATGTTTTGGCTCCTGCTGCTGTTGCTGCCAACTCCAGGGTGTGATTCATCCAATTTTTGGGCTCCTGAAGCCAACTCCAGTGTCTCTTTAAAGTAATGTTTGGGCTCCTGCTGCTGCTGCTGCCAACTCCAGGGTGTGAATCATCCAATTTTTGGGCTCCTGAGGCCAAATCCAGTGTCTCTTTAAAGTTATATTTGGGCTCCTGCTGCTGCTGCTGCTGCCAACTCCAGGGTGTAATTCATCCAATTATTGGGCTCCTGAAGCCAACCCCAGTGTCTCTTTAAAGTAATGTTTGGGCTCCTGCTGCTGCCAACTCCAGGGTGTGATTCATCCAATTTTTGGGCTCCTGAAGCCAACCCCAGTGTCTCTTTAAAGTAATGTTTGGGCTCCTGCTGCTGCTGCTGCTGCTGCCAACTCCAGGGTGTGATTCATCCAATTTTTGGGCTCCTGAAGCCAACCCCAGTGTCTCTTTAAAGTAATGTTTGGGCCCCTGCTGCTGCTGCTGCTGCCAACTCCAGGGTGTGATTCATCCAATTTTTGGGTTCCTGAAGCCAACCCCAGTGTCTCTTTAAAGTAATGTTTTGGCTCCTGCTGCTGCTGCCAACTCCAGGGTGTGATTCATCCAATTTTTGGGCTCCTGCTGCCAACCCCATTGTCTCTTTAAAGTAATGTTTGGGCTCCTGCTGCTGCTGCTGCTGCCAACTCCAGGGTGTGAGTCATCCAATTTTTGGGCTCCTGAAGCCAACCCCAGTGTCTCTTTAAAGTAATGTTTGGGCTCCTGCTGCTGCTGCTGCTGCCAACTCCAGGGTGTGATTCATCCAATGTTTGGGCTCCTGAAGCCAACCCCAGTGTCTCTTTAAAGTAATGTTTGGGCTCCTGCTGCTGCTGCTGCCAGCTCCAGGGTGTGATTCATCCAATTTTTGGGCTCCTGAAGCCAACCCCAGTGTCTCTTTAAAGTAATGTTTTGGCTCCTGCTGCTGCTGCCAACTCCAGGGTGTTATTCATCCAATTTTTGGGCTCCTGCTGCCAACCCCAGTGTCTCTTTAAAGTAATGTTTGGGCTCCTGTTGTTGCTGCTGCTGCCAACTCCAGGGTGTGCTTCATCCAATTTTTGGGCTCTTGAAGCCAACCCCAGTGTCTCTTTAAAGTAATGTTTGGGCTCCTGCTGCTGCCAACTCCAGGGTGTGAAACATCCAATTTTTGGGCTCCTGAAGCCAACTCCAGTGTCTCTTTAAAGTAATATTTGGGCTCCTGCTGCTGCTGCCAACTCCAGGGTGTGATTCATCCAATTTTTGAGCTCCTGAAGCCAACCCCAGTGTCTCTTTAAAGTAATGTTTTGGCTCCTGCTGCTGCTGCTGCCAACTCCAGGGTGTGATTCATCCAATTTTTGGGCTCCCGAAGCCAACCCCAGTGTCTCTTTAAAGTAATGTTTTGGCTCCTGCTGCTGCTGCTGCCAACTCCAGGGTGTGAATCATCCAATTTTTGGGCTCCTGAAGCCAACTCCAGTGTCTCTTTAAAGTAATGTTTGGGCTCCTGCTGCTGCTGCTGCCAACTCCAGGGTGTGATTCATCCAATTTTTGGGCTCCTGAAGCCACCTCCAGTGTCTCTTTAAAGTAATGTTTGGGCTCCTGCTGCTGCTGCTGCCAACTCCAGGGTGTGATTCATCCAATTTTTGGGCTCCTGAAGCCAACTCCAGTGTCTCTTTATAGTAATGTTTTGGCTCCTGCAGCTGCTGCTGCCGACTCCAGGGTGTGATTCATCCAATTTTTGGGCTCCTGAAGCCAACCCCAGTGTCTCTTTAAAGTAATGTTTTGGCTCCTGCTGCTGCTGCTGCCAACTCCAGGGTGTGATTGATCGAATTTTTGGGCTCCTGCTGCCAACTCCAGTGTCTCTTTAAAGTAATGTTTGGGCTCCTGCTGCTGCTGCTGCCAACTACAGGGTGTGATTCATCCAATTTTGGGCTCTTGAAGCCAACCCCAGTGTCTCTTTAAAGTTATATTTGGGCTCCTGCTGCTGCTGCTGCCAACTCCAGGGTGTGATTCATCCAATTTTTGGGCTCCTGCTGCCAACTCCAGTGTCTCTTTAAAGTAATGTTTGGGCTCCTGCTGCTGCTGCCAACTCCAAGGTGTGATTCATCCAATTTTGGGGCTCCTGAAGCCAACTCCAGTGTCTCTTTAAAGTAATGTTTGGGCTCCTGCTGCTGCTGCTGCCAACTCCAGGGTGTGATTCATCCAATTTTTGGGCTCCTGAAGCCAACTCCAGTGTCTCTTTAAAGTAATATTTGGGCTCCTGCTGCTGCTGCTGCCAACTCCAGGGTGTGAATCATCCAATTTTTGGGCTCCTGAAGCCAACTCCAGTGTCTCTTTAAAGTAATATTTGGGCTCCTGCTGCTGCTGCTGCCAACTCCAGGGTGTGATTCATCCAATTTTTGGGCCCCTGAAGCCAACCCCAGTGTCTCTTTAAAGTAATGTTTTGGCTCCTGCTGCTGCTGCTGCCAACTCCAGGGTGTGAATCATCCAATTTTTGGGCTCCTGAAGCCAACTCCAGTGTCTCTTTAAAGTAATGTTTGGGCTCCTGCTGCTGCTGCCAACTCCAGGGTGTGATTCATCCAATTTTTGGGCTCCTGAAGCCAACTCCAGTGTCTCTTTAAAGTAATGTTTGGGCTCCTGCTGCTGCTGCTGCTGCCAACTCCAGGGTGTGATTCATCCAATTTTTGTGCTCCTGAAGCCAACTCCAGTGTCTCTTTAAAGTAATGTTTGGGCTCCTGCTACTGCTGCTGCTGCTGCCAACTCCAGGGTGTGATTCATCCAATTTTGGGCTCCTGCTGCCAAATTCAGTGTCTCTTTAAAGTAATATTTGGGCTCCTGCTGCTGCTGCAGGGTGTGATTCATCCAATCTTTGGGCTCCTGTAGCCAACTCCAGTGTCTCTTTCAAACTATGTTTGGGCTCCTGCTGCTGCTGCTGCTGCTTGAAACTCCAGGGTGTGTCAGTCAATTTTTGGGCTCCTGCTGCTGCCAACTCCAGTGTCTCTTTCAGCCAATGTTTGGGCTCCTGCTGCTGCTTGCAACTCCAGGGTGTGATTCATCCAATTTTTGGGCTCCTGCTGCTGCCAACTCCAGTGTCTCTTTAAAGCAATGTTTGGGCTCCTGCCCCTCATAGTGATGCCACTTCAATTCTCTGCAATTGTGCCGCTCTGCGATTCTATTAGCGATGCTCTGATCTGCATGTGATATTTATTTACAGTATTATTTAACTAACCCAGCACGCATCCTATGCATGTTACAGCAAGGCAGAATGGTTTACAACCCTATTGAGGCTCTAGGAGGCTCAGAAATAGCCGTTTTTAATAGCGATTCGTCGCGAATAAATTCGGGTCGAAACGATTTTTGTCGGAAAATTCGGCGAATCAGTCGAATCGAATTTTTCAAAAGTTCGCTCATCTCTAATTACCTTGATGATGGGTGTATAAGTAACCCATCCTCCCACCATCCAGCATTTTATGGATTTTTAGCACTGGGCCCTTTTTTTTATTATAGCCCTCCTTTAAGGTAATTGCATTGCAAATTACAATCCCAGCCAATCAGCTAGGTGTGAACGTATCCTTAATGACATAAAAAGCAAACTATAAGATTCCTCTCATATTCTGCAGCATAGGTGCCTAACCTTTTCTTCAAGTGCACAGGAGTACATAGGTTTCACAGGGCACCTAGCAATATTCTAAACGGGCTCTCCGAAAAAAGGCAGATATGTTGTACTTACTGATATTGCAGACTACTATGGGGCAGGGTCAGTGACAGTGGGCTCATTATAGTCCAAGGTCTTACCCGTACAAAGGCAACAACAATGAGAGTAATGAAAGTCATGCTGCTGCAATGTGTAGTGTAACAAGCAGGGCACAGACTATCTAGTAGTCCCCATTCACACCTGTCAGGTACCACATGTGCTTATGCATTTGTGGCAGACGCAGCAGTACCGCAAAAGAAATACAAAAATCGCACCTCTTTGGTCCCTTTCAGACCTCTCCAGAGTGAGAGAACAGAAGAAAACGTGTCCATAAAAAAGTCCTTCCTCCTGCGTCCGGGTCACAAACACACCCTATTAAAGTTTATGATGGTGTGAATGTAAATTAATTTGTGTTCATGCAAATTCAGACACATGTTCATATTTCATGATTCATATTTCATATATTTTAATAGGGATTAATTAGACAGGAAGGCAGGGCATAGGATCCCAAGACAGGATTTTTTTTTTTTTAATAACGCAGGAGCAAACAAATTTGCAAAAATACAACATAGAAACCCTACTGGAAACACTACTGCAATATTTATGCCGCAAATGTGTGCTTGACAGGTGTGAACCCAGCCTTACACTGTAAGAATTTGAACAACTCTCTGCTGTGTTACAGTGTAACAGCCAGGTGTATGGCTGATGTTACAATTATAACAAGAGTTGCACCCTGCTAAGTTACATTGTATAGCAGATGCGAGTCTGCTATTACAATGTTAACAGCTTTCTGCAGAGCTATGATGAAGAGATGACTCACACATTGCAAAAAGCAGATCACTCTATAGAATGCTGCATCTGTAGGCACTGTTGGTGGTCTGTCTGCATGTGGTGCCAGTGGTAAGGGCATTAGGTTTAACAGGATGGAACAAAGATGCCATCAACTTGGTCCATCAATTGCTACTGCAATGGCACCCCAGACATAAAATGGACAACACTGGGAAGCCCATGGGTGCTGCAGTTTGGAAGAAGGCAGCATGCACGGGCCCCCTTTTGCCTAGGGCCATAGCCCAGACCCTCTCCTTCACCCTGAATCCAGCTCACGAAATCGGAGATGCCACAGCTGGCTTCACCGAATGCCCGATGCCATCTTCCCAGAATCCCAGCTGGCCGCTGGGAGCCGCGCTCTCCACATTGCACACGTTCCCGTCTGCCAATTCACTTGAAGGGGCTGGAGTGGCTCTTTAAGACTAATAACATTTTTTATTTTCAAATATCATTTTTTTTAGTCTTTTTCTTTACCTGAAGAACTGGAAAGGGATCCAATGGACCCCTATAACAGTTAAATTCCACCACCAATGGGCATGAAGGTGCGGATGAGCCTGTCAGCCCATAGCATTGGCCCAGTGCTGAGGATCAGAACTGTGCTATAGGGCATAAGTGCTGCACTCGAGGTCAGAGAGCAACCCCAGGTAAGCTGCTCCCAATTTATCCATCGCTTTGTTTGTCCGAGTGGTGCCCCTCCTTTGTATCTTGTGATTATGTGCGAGCACATGGGGTGGGTCTTGAGCTGTATGGGGGAGGCCTTCATCCCTTCCCCCGTGTGTTCCACTAGAGGTTAACAACAATCAGTTTAGTAACTCCTGCCAAACTGACCTACAACCAGTGATGGACTGGGGCCAAAAATCAGCCCTGGATTTTACCAGCCCATGGCCGTCCCTGCTGAGACCCCCCCCCAACCATGATGCTGGGACTATAGCATTGGGGGCTGGGGTTCCTTGGTTTGTGGGTACAGGGCACTGAGAGAAAGAATAAGGGGGCGGGAATTGAATGTGTGTGTTAAAGGCAGCAGCCCAACTGGCCCCAAAGCAGTGTGGCCCACCGGGCATTGTGTCAGGTCCCGGAGACACCCGCCTTCCAATAAATCAGCAACCCCCAATCTCCGCTGCTTTCTTCACCTATAGTAAGCCCCCGTTTGCCGGGACGCTAGACACGCCTCACCGGACACGGTTGCCCCCAGGTCTTATTAGCACAAAGGATGCTGACTTATGCAGGGGAAGGCAGATGAATCCAGGGACTAGACTGAGTAGCGATAAACGAACAGGGGTCATACACGGGTGGTCAATCCGAGGAGGCACGGTACAGAAGGGTTAAACGGAAGAATGGTCAGGGGCAAGCCAAGGGTCACAACGGGAGGTCAGAAGTTCGCGGTACAGAGGAGCAGGCAGAATCGTAGTCAAAGGGCAAGCAAGGTCGGTCCAGGCGGCAATCAGGGATGGTCAAAACAAGGCAAAAATCACAAGGAGAAGAGCTATCCAAATCACACCCAGTAGCACGCTATAACGGGCAACGACTAACTGCAGGGTGTATACCTATATAGGATGGGGGCTGACTGGATTGGCTGAGGGGAGGGAGTGTAGTGATTGGAGCAACTGGGATCTCTGGGCTGATTGCCCAGTTTGAATAGGGAGGCGGAGTGTGTAATAGGGCACATGCCCTTTAATAACAAGGGCTCATTGGCCCAATTCAATCACCTCCGGCGGGCGCGCAGTGCGCAGCGCCGCCGGAGGGCATAGGAAGATGTTAGACGCGCGTGCGCGCGCGTGTGAGGACGCGCGCCGGGAGCGCGCCGCACAGAGAGTGGCGCGACCGCTCCCGACGCTGCAGAGCCGGAAGCCGCCTGAGCGGCTGCTCGTGACAGCCGAGCGGCGGGCGGGCAGGAGCGACGCCGACCCGCCGCCGGCTGCAACAGACGCGCAGCCCGCCGAGAGGAGTCGGCGGGGGAGCGAAGGCCAGGTAAGGAGGTGGCCGTGGCCGTGACACATTGTCTGCCCCTGCCTAACCTTTGTATACCTTTGTATACAGTTAATACAATTGTATAACTCTCCAGACGTGAATGCTGCCTTGCTCAAGAATGGAGCTAGCAGTAGCCAGTCATGAAATAGTTTTCTGTATGTTTACAAACACACACACGTATACTCGGCCCATATCAGCATCCCAACAAGTTAGGGAAGGGTTTTTTGCTTCTCCAGTAAAAGCCCCCCAAAGCGGTTTACGGCATGGCATGGGATAAGACCTTCTTAGCATAGAAGGGTGCTTAGGGGAACAATTTTTTCAACCTTTGTTAGACTAAAAATCCACTTTTAATTCCTACTTGGAACAATATATGGAACTATTATTTCCTATCTTCAGTAATAACATTATAGAACCTAAAAGTGTGACTTAAGCCTTAAAATAAACCATGTTCCTTCATTTACCTGTTTGTATGACTTGCTTATCATTATCTGTTGACAAATGGCAGAGACACATTCTACTGCTAGATGACAGTTCCAGTTTAAATAACACTTTGCAAGGTTGTGTAGCTCCCTATATGCAGTGGATGCTTGATTTACATTATAGATATTTTGGCACCAACAGGAAATGGATGAGTACAGTTTGTGTGACCAAATTGCTCAGTAATCCAATTTATTCCCCATGTAGCCAACTGGCTATATTACAGTGAGTAAAGTCATTATTACAAAAGACTAATGAGTGATGAGTATTGGAGTGTAACATTGAATCTGCCTAGATTTATTTCCTCTTTTGAATACCAATGTTGATCTAAAATTGCTTTTAATACTTACAACGTGTATCCCAGAATCCCTTGGTAATTAAAGTGTAAAACAATAGTTGAGACCTATTTGCCAAGTGCATTATTTTTTTTTTTACTCCAGTACGGGATCATTTTCCAAATTTGCTTACAGTTTTCTATAAATGCAAAGCTTATGTTTCATTATTCATTTCCCCTTCAGGGGAACTATCTTGTAATAATAAAAATGTCAAAATAAATACACAAATACATACATACCCTAAATGAGGATGTGCCGCTAGTGCTTTTGTCGAGACAGTGATTTATAGCCCCGGAGAAAAAAGGGGGCAGGAGTGGGGAGGGAATGGAGTGGAGGAAAGCATGCAAATTTAACACTGTCTCTGCTAAGCTGACCTTAGTTCAATGACTGTCACATCCTAAATTTCAAATCCAAAAATGGTTGCTTTTTTTTTGTTTTTAGGGCCATAAAAAACCCTGGGGAAAACTTCTCTTGAAAACAAAGAATTTTGTTGTTGGTAGCATAATGATAATGAAATCACAAACATGACAAATAAAAAGTAGAAATAGACATAAGCAAAATGAAATACCGGTATGTGATTTTATCTTGTAAGAAATACAATAATATAGAGTAATGCTAAAAGAAAATATGATAAATTGCTGAATGTCAGTCATATCTACCAGCAGAATAGGTGAAAAAAAGCCCAACTTGAGTCTTTTGTTAATTACCAAATTTTCACAGGAAAATAAGAAAAAAAAACATTCTGATCCAAATGTGCTAAACACTGTCCCACAGGAACCAAATAATAGGCAAGGTGCAGAATCCACCAATTACAGGCTGTGTGGCATTCATCCCCTTCCATTCCCCATATAGGCAGTGTGGCATTCATCCCCATCCTATTCAGGCTGTGTGCCATTCATCTCCATCACATTCCCATATAGGCTGTGTGCCATTAATCCCCAATCCCATTCCCCATATAGGTAGTGTGGCAGAATCATCCTGCCCCCCCCCCCCCACACACTTCCCGGAGGCTGGACAAAAGAAAAAAACGTAAACCAGGGGCTTCAACGTTTCTGGCCTGCTGTTCCCGCCGTTGCTGCCTCTCAGCCACAGTGCGTATCATACACAAGCACCCGATCCATGCAGTGGGTGGGCGTGGCCTGCAGCTAGCATCTAATAAGGACAGCAGATGCAGGCGATCTCCACTCGCTGAAGGACCGGTCTGGTCTTCCAGTGGCTGCCAGCAACACGGGAGCGGCAGGTATATGTAAGTTTACTTGTTTTTCTTTTCTTGTTTTGTTTATTTACATTTGCCTGAATGTAAATGCACTGACATTTACCCCTCACTTTTGGGAGAAAAAGTCCATCTTATAGGGCAAAAAATACGATAAATAGTTATTTTCATTATTTATTTAATTCTTTTGTAGTCTTTAACCCCACTGGGCATTTTTTTCTGAGTGGCTGAGTTTGCAGATCTTTTATCATAATGCACACAATAAAGTAATATTGTCTGATTAACTCTTTAAGTGCCAGCCTACCTGCAGCTTTTGTCACCCTTTGTTGCCAGACCACGTTTCACTATTTTGCGCTACATATGTTCAACCTTGATTTTTGAAGGGATTTCCAGGGATTTTCCAGGAAAATTATATTTTGTTTTTTTAACAATCAATCTATTTTTTGCAATTTGTAGTGTTTTTTTGTAAGTTTGTCAATAAAATCGTATTGCGTGTGAAACCCGAATTTCTCCCGGTCACAGCGTTACCACATATGTATTGGTAGACACCCTTTCCTGCCCAGGAGACTCCCCCAAACTGAAACAGCGCTTTAGGAGATCATCAGATAAAATACAACTATGCTACGCGCTAAGCGCACCTTGCTGTTTTTCCAGAAAAACAACCCTTTAAATTTGAAATACCCCCCACAAACTAGCTATTCTCTGGAAGTACATACCTCAAGCTTTCTAGGCATACCAGGCTTGTTGACATGGACACAGTTTTTTGGAAGCAATCCCTCAATCAATTCTTTGGTTGCACAGAGGTTCCCTAAAAAAGAATACAAAAGAAGAATCAAAGCCACATTTTCCTGAAAAAATATATGCAAACAAGAAAAATCAAGTAAAATCTGAAAAAACAACATACCCCGAACAGAACGATACCCAACATGCATAGGTACTGTCAAGGGAAGAGTTGCCAAACACCCCAAAGTAAAGCATGCGCATCACGGTAATTTTACTTGAAAATTTCAGCTCTGCAGACAAAGTGCGCACCTGGCGATAAACCATATATTCCCTGAAAGTACACATGTTAAGCTTTCTAAGCGTACTGAGCTTGTTGTAGTGGGCTCATCTTTCTGGAAGTAATCCATTGAAGAATTCTTAGGTTGCACAGGGTTTCCCTAAAAAAAAAAATGTAAAAAAGCAGAATAAAAACCATATTTTCCTAAAATATCAATATGCAAACAAGAAAAAACAAGCTAAATCTAAAAGCGCAAGCTCCCCAGAGGAGAACAATACCCAACATGCATAGGTACTATTAACCCTTTTAATTGCCAGCCTACTTGAAGTTTTGTCACCCTCTATTGACAGGTCATTTTCCCCCATTTTGCTCCATGTTTAACTGTGATTTTTGCTGGAATTTCCAAAAAAATTATATACATATTTTTTGCAGCAGAGTTTAGCTTTTGACATGAAATGTCTACTGTTTTCTACTGTTTTTTGAATATTTTTGCGTAAAAAACAAAAAAATAATAAAATAATATTTTTTAGACAATTGTCTCCTTTATTTTAAATAAAACCTTTTTTTTTTTAATGAAAACCATATTGCATGTGATAGCCCCATTTCTCCCGATTACAACGGTACCACATATGTATCGGTAGCCCCCACATTCTTGCCCTGGAGACCCCCCAAACTGAAAAGAGCACTTTATAACATTTACAAATAGATTACAACTACTATCCACACTATAAACATAAGGGGTTAATTAAAAAAAATGACATAGGGTCCCCCTATGGGGGGGGGTTTGGGGAATTTTAATGGTTAGGTTTAGGCTAACCCTAACCCTAACCCTTAAAAATAAAAAAAAATTACGTAGGCCCCCCCCCTGTGGAGGTTAATCCCTTGTTGTGACCATTGGCTGAAGTGTCATGCAGTGCAGACAGGTAGAGCTGCTGAGGCTGTGTGGAGAGATGCGGCAGTGGCATCTGCTACAGAGAGTTGGGAGCAGAGACATGGCAGTCTGGTCTGCTGTGGCTCTGCTGTTGGCACTAGGGAAGAGAACAGCTTCTGCCATGAGAAGGAACCGAGGACGCAGCAGAACATTGGCTGCAGGTAGATGAGAGAGCAAGCGCCAGTACAGAGAGGCGGCAGTTCAAACCAAAGAGGAGGACTATTATAGCCTGGAATATACCTTTAAACTGTGCCAGACAGTGGCAGTTATTACTGTACCTAGTCTGGGGGTGTTGGGTGCTACAGAGGAGACTCAGGGGTGCACAGTATTGCAGGACAGTCTGTTGCACAATTGGGCTTGTACTGGTCTGAGTAGGTTTGTGAACTGTGCAGTGACCCACAGGGGTTCTGGTGTGAACCCCCCTTTGGGGGGGCTGAGGGGCTGTCTTGGTGAGACTTTCTTTTTTCTCTCTCAGTCATTCACCTGTAATGCCCTGTGAGTTTCCCACCTTCTGTGAGCTGGCAACCTCCTGCCTATAGCAAGCCCCCGCTCTCCGGGATGCATGATACACCTCGCCGGACAAGGCTGCCCCCCGGTCTTAAAAGGTGCAAAGGATGCCAGCTCACGGTGAAGACATAAGCAACACAAGGGAATACTATTGTCACGAACAACTCACCTGCTCGCCGGTCCTGCAGCATCAGGCTAGCGTCAGGCTCCCTCCCCGCTCGGCGGCCGCGTCTCAGTCAGGCGGCGGCGGAGTGAGCGGGGCTGAGCAGACACGCCCCCTCGCCACGTCACTCTCTCTCCTCACTGACAGCCCGTGCTCAAGCGCACAGCTGTCTTACGACCTCCGACTGCGCTGCAGGCACCGCGCTGGCCGGAGGCTGGGTGTGAAAGGCCAATGAGCCCTAAGTTAAGGTGGGCCAATGAGCCCTAAGTTAAGGTGGGCCAATGAGCCCTAAGTTAAGGTGGGCCAATGAGCCCAGAGTACACTGGGCTTAACGCCCTTTAGAGTCCAAACAGGGCAATCAGCCCAAGGTTCCCCTGTTGCACCAATGACCACATTCCCCCTCCCCAGCCAATCCAGTTAGCCCCCATCAGATAAAGGTGTTTTACCACACTTACTCCTTGCCCGTGATAGCGTGCTGCTGGGTGTGATTATCAGTATTGATAGTTCCCATTAGATTTTGCTGTGTATTGACCATCCCATGATTGCCGCCTGGACCAACTATTGCCTGTTTCTGACTACGATTTTGCCTGCTCCCTTGTACTGCGTACCCATGACCTCCCGGCTTGACCCTTGGCTCGACTTTGACTACTTCTCCGTCTCATCCTTTTGTGCCGCGCTTGTCTGGACTGATCTCCCGTGTATGACCCCTGCTTGCCCGACCTCGCTCAGTCTCATTCCTGGTTCATCCGCCTTCTTCCCCGTAAGTCCGCATCCTTTGTGCTACCAAGTTCTGGGGGCAACCGTGCCCGATGAGGCATATAAAGCATCCCGGCAGATGGGGGCTTGACTATAGGTGAAGCTAGCAGCGGAGATTGGGGGTTGCGGACTTACTTAGAAGGCGGGTGTCCCACAGGACCTGACAACTATGACCAAAGTCATTTACGGGATATCAGTTCAACTTGTCTACTCACAGTAAACTTTATTTAAAGGATGGCTGGCAAATGAGTAATAATTGGTGCGACTAAGATACAGGATGTGATTGGAACTATTCCCAGGGGATGGACTGCCCTGACCAGTAAGACTGTCCAGCCCCTGAGACACTGAGGTGTGTGATTAAACTGCTATTGGACAGAGCGGCATCTTCAGCGAGCTGATCTGTCAAGGAGCAGGGTGCTCCCTTGAACAACTGCAGGGGAGCGATGGAGGCAGGCAGGGCGGCTCACCATGCTCTCTAGCTTTCAGGAGCGGTGGACGTGCCCTGCTCCAGACAGTTAGGGAACACTGCGTCAGCCGGGAGACAGTCGACGCGGGTCCCCCAGGACAGGTAAGTTCCTCACACCACCTCTCCAGCATTCGCTCCTTAGCAAATCAAATAGACAAGCTGACTCCAGCACCAATATTAAGAGCTTTAACCTCTATGTAGCATGTTGCATTACTTTTAAGCATGGGCAAATGAAGAGGTGCTGGGATCTGTTTCTACATAAACACTTAGCCTGGACTAATTCTGTTCCTCTGACCTGAAGTTCTTAGCTCTGATATGTATGTTCTCAGCAATCGTCGAGTAGATTTTGCCTCATGCTGGTGTCAGTACAGCCCAATCCTTGCTTACAGATGCCATCTTAAGTTGGGAGAAAAGATCTTGGGTGACTTCAACTGTACTTGTCTCTATACACATCACTTCTCTAACGACAGGCAAAAATATCCTTGACAATTTTTACACAGTGGTGGATGGTTTTAGAAACAGTGGGCTTCTGGGATCACTGAGATAAAAGCTGCAAAAAGAGAGTCTGCCATGAACATAGAGATGGAATTCTCATTAGGAAAAAAGGACTGTCTAAAAAGGTCTCAATTAGGGGTGAGCATACCCGACTTGCAATGTTCAAAATAAATGCGTTCTGCATTCGGCCCACACAGCACAGCGGCCAATCAACCTTCTTCCTGTCCTAGCAACCACAGCCATGGCCATTTACTGCTGTTTAATAACAAGTGCTAACGGAGTGTCCACTTGTTCAGGACACTTACGGGTCACTGCTGTTTAATAACAAGTGTTAGTGGAGTAGCAACTTGCACTTCCACTTGGGTGTCACTACTTTTTAATACCAAGTGTTAGTGAAGTACATACCTGCACAGATTCTTGGGCTGTCACTACTATTTAATACCAATTGTTAGTGGAGTACCACTTGTTCAGCCTACGTCAGGCACTTCAAAAAAATGTGTAGTGTCCACTGGTTCAGGCCATGTGAGGCTCTTTTTAGTTAATAACAAATAGTGATTGAGTGTCCACTAGTTCAGGCCACTTGGGTGTCACTGCTGTTTAATAACAAGTATTAGTGGAGTATACACTTGCTCTGGCCACTTAAGGGTCATTGCTGTTTAATACCAAGTATTAGTGGAGTTTGCACTTGTTCAGGCCACTTGGATGCCACTGCTGTTTAATAACATGTGCTAGTGGAGTATCCACTTGTTCAGAGCACTTAAGGCTTTTTAAAAAATGTGTAGTGTCCACTAGTTGTTCAGGCCACTTAAGGGATACTGCTGTTTGATAACAAGTGTTAGTGGAGCATCCACTTGTTCAGGGCACTTAAGGGTTGATGCTGTTTAATAACAAGAAGTTGGGGGAGTATCCACTTGGTCAGGCCACATCAGGCACTTAAAAAAGTGTAGTATCCACTGGTTCAGGCCATGTGAGGTGCTCTTTTGTTTAATTACAAATAGTAATTGAGTGTCCACTAGTCCACAGGCCCCTTTAGGGGTCACTGCTCTTTAATAACAAGTATTAATGGAGTAGCCACTTGTTCAGGACACGTTAGGCAGTTTAAAAAAAATATGTCAACCAGTTTGGTCCACTTAAGGGTCACTGATGTGTAATACTAATTGTTAGTGAAGTATCCACTTGCTCAAACCACTTGAGTGTCACTACTGTTTAATACCAATTGTTAGTGAATTGCCCACTTGTTCAGGCCATCTGGCGGTCACTGCTATTTAATAACAAGTATTAGTGGAGTACCCACATGTTTAGGACACTTAGGGGGCACTGTTTAATAACAAGTGTTATAGGAATGTTCCTCGGGGCACTTAATGGTCACTGCTGTTAAATAACAAGAGTTAGTGGAATATTTACTTGTTCAGGGCACTTAAGGGTCACTGCTGCTTAATACCAACTGTTAGTGGAGTATCCACTTGTGGACCAAGGCCCCGTTACACTGTTTGGGCTGAGAAAATTGAACGCAAAAGAATGGACGGCAGTCAGAGAGAGTATGAGGTAGATAGATGGGGAGGATGGAGGAGGGAGGAAAGCAGAAAGGAGAGAGTGAGAGTTTTTTTTTGTCTCCTTATTTTTTCTTTATCTCACCTCTCAATTCTCTGCTCACCATACCAACATAGACAATAGTAGCAAAGGCTCAGTATAGGGGTTAGGCTCAACCTCAAAAGAGGCATCAACAGAAAAAGACTCCCCAAAACTGAGGTTTACAAAAATCCTAGACTGTCTGTGAGGGCCTAATAAAAAAAAGTACTGTTTAACCCTTTCAGTGCCAAGCACGTAGTTTCTACGTGCTCGCTTCCACTCCACTTAAGTACCAAGCACGTAGAATCTACGTGCTTGACTTTCCCCCCTGCTAGTAAAAAAAATTAAAATCAAAAACACTCACCTGAGCCCTCGTTGGATCCCGTCTCCTCTTTAATTTGGTGCCATCCGATCTCCCGTGGGGGGTCGGACGGCTCCAGGAGAGCCCCCGGAATAGCCCCCCCCCCCCCGCTTCTGCAGCAGCAGCTGCTAACTGTAAAAAAAAAAAAAAAAAAATGACATTCACTTACCTGCGTGTGCGCTGGCTCCCGCTGTCCCAGCGCACACGCTGGGAGGGAGGGAGGGAGGGGAAAGGTAGCTGCAATATTTATATGGGTTTATTCTCATTTTCTGCTAAATAAAGAGATTATGATCACTTGGTAATTTTCAATGTTTAGCAGAGTCTGGCAAAGTATTCAGGGCATCAATATTGCTTTTTTGTAAGAGACACACTTCCGGGTGGCAATTGTGGTACATAGGAAATGTGCTTTCTCAGTATTAGAACAACATTGAGATAAACTGGAAAATACATTATATTGATTTGAGAAGTTAGAGGTACGAAATATACTTTAGCCAATATCTACACCCCTAACAAACATCAACCTAAATTCATAGGCAACATACTTAGAATTATATCACAAAAAAACAGGGATTATTGATCTTGGTGGGAGATTTCAATATGGTGCCCACTGAAGGTTGACTGCACTGGCCCACCATGCATGAAATGCAACACCTTAAGTAACATCCAAATAAGCTCCCATCTAAAGGTGCATAAACTAGTATATGTTTGGAGGCTAAAAAACTCAATGAAAGAGACTTTACTTGCTACAATCATCCCACCAACTCCTACTCACATATCTACCTTTTATTTATGCCACAAACTACTCTTCAAAATATAGTTATACTTAATCGTCAAAAGGACTATTTCTGACCATGCTCCTTTAACGTTTGGTCTCTAAAATTAGGATCAAAATTACATACAAAAACACAGGACAATGTTCTCTCGACAGAAAGACACAGAATTTATATCCAAATCCAAACACTTCAAGAATTCCACAAATTCAATGACACAGATGAGATTGTTATAGTAACAGTATAGGGGATCTTTGAAAAATAAATGTAAATATGGAAAAAGAAAGCTAAGGAAAAAGAAAAATCAATGAATAACTTATAGTACCTAATCAATTAACAGTATTCCGTATTACAGAGCACATAAGAGGCCTACATACAGGCAGGCAGTGAAACTGTGAAATGCTGTCACCTTAGTCCACCCTGCTCTATCTTTGTGGGAGAAAGCTTGTATATCCAAAAGAGGTGTTTAATCCTTTCAGCTGAATAGTATCCAGTTTATGGATCCAAAAAGTAAGATGCTATGTGTATCGCCTACATACAGGCAGGCAGTGAAACTGTGAAATGCTGTCACCTTAGTCCACCCTGCTCTATCTTTGTGGGAGAAAGCTTGTATATCCAAAAGAGGTGTTTAATCCTTTCAGCTGAATAGTATCCAGTTTATGGATCCAAAAAGTAAGATGCTATGTGTATCGCCACCTCTGTGAGGTTTGGGTATATGTTCTATCACCATATCGCGCAGCTAGTGGACTTGGTGTTTTTGTTCAACAAAGTGTGTTGCTACTGGTTTATTGTAATCCATTAGTTCATCTTTTGTTTCTCGAGGCCTATTTTGATATCACTCCTGTAATGCTGGAAACATTTTTTTAAAAGGTCAGATGGTTTTGCCCACATACTTGAGTCCACCTAGGCATTTTAGGATATAGGCCTTGATTCACCAAGAGTTGAAAACAAATTTCATGCTAGTAAAGAATTCAATTCATGAGAAAAAAGCCTGAGAATCACCAGATAGGAAGGCAATGAAAGTCTTCTGCACTTTTTTACTCCCGAGAAAAGTATTGAACTTTTTACCCCTTTTTACCTTAGTAAAAGGTGCCATTGACTCTCATTGTCTTCCTATCTGGTTATTCATCAACACTGAAATTCTCATGCTTTTATCTAATGAAATGAATTTTTTTACTACCATGAGAATGTTTTCAACTCTTGATGAATCAAGGCCATAGACACAGAAATCCATGTTACAAATATAGTACTTCTCTATCCTATAGGGTTTGCCTGTGTGTGAATGTCCTTACTCAGTGCTACATCAAGGAATGTGACATAGATCCATAAAGATCTCGGGATTAAATTTGATTATGTGAAAACTGAATTGATGAAGTAGATAAATTGATCAAACTTGGCGTTATCGCCATCCCAAAGGAGGATCATGTCATCTATGTAGTGCCACCATGACGATGTTTAATGATTTAAACTTGTCATTTAAATTATCTCACACCTACACACTTCCAGTAATAACCTCAGTTACTGATGTGGCAGCTGTTCCTGATACAGTGCAGCTGTGGCAGCCTCTTGCTTTGAATTTTCCCTGTTAGTCCCCCTTTCTTCACGCCAGTGCTACAGGTTGCCCCTATGTAGGACCACTAGATCCAAGAGAGACTTCTATCCTAAAGCCACCCATTTAAACAATGGAGCCCTATTCTTAATAGCAAATAAACTTGTTGCGGTCCCAGCCACCGCACAACAGACAAAATCCCAGAATGGCACCAATCAACCTTAACTCACATAAATTATTTCAAAAAATATATTTCATTTATTAGTATCAATGATTAAAATCATAGCACACCACAAACATTTTTAAAAAACAATAAGGTCCACAGCAGGGGCATTCCAATTACACCACAATAATACCAGATCCCATAATATTCAGACATCTATTAGCAGCAAAATTACCTTCCCAAATAATGTGAGAAAATATCCCAAGCTAAACCCTAATAAAGTACATAGCGCTATAAAGTGCAAAAGTGCCAAGAGATGAAAACACAACAAAACAAAGGGTAACTACAAAGAGTGAGATCACCTAGGTGATAGATCTGGTATCCCCGCTGTGTCCAACTGGTATCTTTTCCCCACGCGTTCCGTGGTTGCAAGCCACTTTTTTAAGGTTTCTTGGCATGGATGTGGCTTATTTGTGTGGTTTTGGTCTAGAATGTGCTTTATTGGGCTCATTATTTAAATGTACTATTGATAATGTATTACTACAATAAAATAAAAATGTATAACAGAGTTTTTTGCACATTGACGCCTACAGTTTATGAAGATTTTACTTATAAGACTTCCTACCACTGTTTCCCATGCTGCACTGCATGTATTTAATTTAACAGCATTTCTGTAAAAATGTAAATGAAACTGCAAAGAAATAATTTGGCAAATTCTATCCACAGTTATAGTCAAGGAAAGGTTTGGAGGGTTTTTAGAGAATGGCAATTATGGGATTTTAGCAAATATAGGTTTAGATTTTTTTTCTCATCAGAACTGCTGTTTTTAGCCTGAATCCAAGGTGAGAATCTTTAAGCAAAGTAGATGTAAAGGATGAGTGTGGAGTTAATCACCTGCACATATCTCAGTAAGGGAATGTCTGTTCATCAGTTTCCATATTCTAAATGCTCTGGGCAAGCAATTTGGTTTGCAATTCAGAAAGAAATTACAGTGTAAAAAAATAAGTTAATCAGTGCAAACAGAGGTCTAATCCACGCAAATGTGAGGATTATTTGTAGAGGCTCTCAAATATAAATTCCTTCTGGCTTTGTAAATGTTAACCATCTGAATCCCTAAATTCCCAGGTTTGTTAAAATCTAGCCATGTGGCTCAGTGGTATTAAATGTTACTAATATCAAAAGGTGAAATAACAAAAAGATGGAATGATGGAATGTACTCTTTGGCTTGGGGTTCAACATAGGTGCAGACCCCTCTGACCTTAACATAAAACGTTGCTTACATGAAGAACGGCTGGGATCCACTAATTCATTTTGATATGTTATAAAAGATACCAGCTACAGCAAAAATCAAGTAAACAACATCCTTTGCAACATTTTATATGGCTTATTGATTAATCTATCTCCTGCATGTGAGGACATCAAATCACCACATAAAAGATGCATGAGCTCTCCTGGCACACTTCTAGTTTTGAAGACCTGAGGCAGAGGGGTTAATACATATACATGGACTGAAGCCATAGTGTTGGATCAGAGGCAGTTGTAGCTGAGGGTAGTAACTAGGTATCAGTCCAAGACAGAGAGAACAGACAGGGATTAGGTCAAGGAGGAACACACTGGGAGCAGGTAGATGAAAAATATTGTCCCTTGAATTGCTTGCCCCATGGAGAGCCCTTTTTGTGCCAATTTTCACTGCTCCTGCTTCACTCTAATCCCAGATAATGGTGTCTGTTTTAGCTAGAAACCCTGCCACCTCTGTTCATTGCCACGCCTATGTAATGGCTGATCATCTGCCTTCTCAAACCAGGGGACAGCAGAAAAATCAGTGTTCCAGGATGATGTGATGTGAAAAGCGAAAATATCTATTTCTAGTTCTACACCCTAAGAAGGGAGTATCGGCAGGGACTTTGGCCAAATGCATTATGTAGTTCAGTAGGTTTTGGTCCGCTTTAACTGAATGAAAGTGTGTCACAGACAATAGGCCAAGATACATGTGCTGGGCATGGCCAAAATGGTGTTTGCATATCAAGATTGTGCATTTGTGCATGAGTCTGCTCTCTGCCTTCTACATACATGCACATATATTAATGCAGTCATACAGTGCATAGTTACTGACGCAAACACAGGTATGACCAAAAGTGGGCGGAGGATCAAGCAATTGCCTTTACATGGTGCACCAAGTTACTCATACGTCATCTGGTGACATGGGGAAAAATCCTGATTGGACCTGATTGGACCCGTAATCAATTTCTGACCTCATACTTGAATGGGTTGGTTTGGCCTTGGCTTTTGCTTTGATCTCAAAGCTCTGATGCATTACCATGACCATGGTCTATGATCAAGAACCTGCATGCCTGCCCATGAAAAAAACCTAGAACAACTGCTCAGATCAAGGCTTGGTTTAACTTTTTAAGTTTTCTAGGCTTCTCAGTGGAGACCTGCTACATGCTCACCCTAACTCTGAGGCTATTCCGGTGCTTCTTGCAGCCTATAGTCTCTAGGCTTGTCTACATTTATACTTTAGATTGAAGTATATCAAGTCCATTTGCCATTCTGTCTTGTCCCCTGCACCAGACACCTGTACTTATCAGGGTGTTGACCCTCAGTAGATAGGCAGATAGGAAGATAGTTATTACACACAGGCAATGGGGGTTGGACAGCAGTGTGTGATGAAAGGATTCATAAGAACCCTGAGGTGCTCTATGTAGTGCACATGCAAACCACTCACTCGCTTGGGTGACAAAAAGAGTAAATACTGTATGCCTTGCTGATTGCAGGTGTAAAGAATTGTATTGAGAACCAGCTACAACAATCCATTGAGGCACAAAACAGTATAACTGCACTTGCAGTTCAGGTACAACTGTATGTCACAATAGCTTCTCACTGACATAGTCAATGGTCAACGTTCACACAAGTATTTGTATCTTCAGAAGTGCTGCTCTGGCTCTGATCCCTTAGGTCTTCCACAGATCATTTATTATTGGCTATTGACAGCAATCCCATAATTCCACCACCTCCACAAATTCCTTGCTGCCACATCCCGACCTTCAGCAGTGATCCACAAATTATGATTCACCATAGTTCTGGCATAGGCACCCCATATATGCCTCCTAAACAGTTTAAGTTTCCATTCCTATGGTATTTTCTCTACAGGATTATTATTGCAACAAAACTGAACACAGCATATGTCTCATATGGCTAGCCAATGTAGAATGCTCTTTAGAATACTAGCTCCTACTTAACTATTTGATTAGCAACTACTTCCTATTTCCTAAAACACATTACAACCTAGGTGGGTTACTCCTACAGTCTAGACATCGACTCACAAGGGCCCGAACAAGGGCCTATTTTACTTAGGCCCTTATTTAACAAGGGATAGCGCCAGGTAGCGAATGGTGAGCGAACGGTAATGACGCTCACCGCCACGAGAACGCCGACTCCCCTCCGCAATCACACATTTATCATGCCGATCCTGCTTAGCGACTGATAGAGCGCCAGATAGCGAATCATTCATCATTATTCCAGCCTCACCCCACAGCGCCAGCGAGCGACCTTAAACAGCGACAAACTGGCGCTCTCCAATGCATTTCAATGAAGCAATCTTTAAATATTCTTAATTAATTGCTATTAATGTTTTTTTTTTTTAAATGGCAAAAATTCTGTGACCACTTCTGCAATGTTAGATTTTTTTTTTTAAATAAAAAAAATGTGTGCAGAATTGATATTGATATTACAGGTCTGATATTAATGTATTCATATTACAAAATGTTTGGAAAAACATGTTTTTTTTTTTTTCAAAAAATATGGTTGTCTGGGGGTTAAAAAACTACTTTTAACCCATCGCCGCCAGCGCTCTGGGGTTTAAACAAGCATTTCACAGCGCGAGAAATTTTTGAGCGTGATTTTTTAATGAATATGCTGGGAGCCGTTCGCTATGGCCATTCGCTGTCATGCGCTCCCATACAGAGCGGAACCTGTCAAACAGCGACTCCTAACCCCGTATTCAACATTACTGCACACCGACTGAGTCGCTGTCAACAGCCGAACAACGGCCAAGCACAGGGAATACTAGCGTGCGCTGTGAAAATAACGCTACTGGCGCTCATCTGTCGCTACCTGGCGCTATTAATGAATCGGCCTCCCCGTCTACTAAGATTTGCTCCACTTTCTTATTATTGACACCTGTATTAATAAAAAAACCTACTTATCTAAAAGCTCCCACACGGTATAAAAGTAAGATTATGAAGATAAAACACCAGAGTGTCTTGTATCCCTCGGAAAAGCAGTTAAAAATTAGAGAAAGAGAAAAATATTTTTTTTAAATATCACCAATGTTTCAGGGATATAAAAACCATTTTCTCAAGATTTTGTTTTGTACAATGACATTGTGCATAATTATTGAAGTAATTAGTCTTTCTTGGCCTTTATACTGCAAAACAGAGCAGCTGCGGATAGTCATGCAAGGACAAATTTGGGAATCAGATTACTCACTTAGACAACTAAAAATTATTTTATAATGTGACCAAGTTTAAAGGGACTGTAAACCCAATGGCAATATTCAGGCAGCAAGCATCTCACATGATACCTGACCCAAGTGTCTCTCTCCCATTTCCTGCCTCTCTTCCTTTTTATCCAGTGTCTGCAGAAGCCATAGCAGAGCCTTTTAATGGCATTTCTCCAGAACTATGCAAAAAAGGGGTCTAACTATATCCCTTGATGCTCTAAGCCTGAGCGAGCATGGTAAGCCACAGTGGTCCTGCAGTTGTTTTTGACCACAGTAGAGTGTGCTCAAGACTCATGGAGCTGCACCATGACATGTCCTTGCAAGCTCAGCCACAATCTAGAAATTAAAGCAACAAAAGTAGTTTCACTAATAATATATAAGGTATTTACATATTTTGGATTTTGAGATACTTGAAAGGGGGAATGTAATGAGAGTCTGTAGCAGGGCCAGCGTGAAAGGTACCTTGTGCAAGACTTTTGCTGGTTTCAAACCAGCATGATTGTGGGGTGCTTGAGCTTTCGGACGACCACCCTGCAATCGCTATGTTCAGCGTGTGGGTGGGGGGCGTTATAATTTGCGTTCTCCACTCAATGGAGTGGAATGGCAAGCTCTGCGGCCTCAAGACGCAGCAGGCAAGATTTTGCAGGGGGCTCAGAGAGCTCCGTAAACGCTCGAGGCATACGTGAAAGTGCCCGTAGATTACTAGCGGATTGGCTGATGCGAAACCAAGCTTCAGGATGGTGACCCCTGTTCCCCAGTACACTGTCTGTCAACTATTAAACCCCACTCACCTCTTAAAAGGCAACACAGCTTTCCTGGTGACATCCCTTTCACCCTTATCCCCACCCTGACCAAACAGCATCAGGCCATTAAAAAAAAACTTGCCAAATAAAAAATATGTTTGGCACCTCCAGTATGATGGCACCCTTTGCAGTTGCTCCATCTGAGCATCCAAAGGCCTGATAAGGTCTGGAGTAATTAGGGAGATACAATATAAAAAGTTCAGTGGTTGCATTTCACCACAACACATGCTGCCAATAAAATATTTAATCACACTTACAGGCACAAATCTGCAAAATAGAAATCTATGAAAATCTTGAAAATGAACATTTCCATTTTGAAATTAAAATAACAGAAAGGTTCACCATTGAGGCCCATTCAGTCAATGTGTTTGCACTATTGTGATCAATATCATCACAAAAGAACGATGCTGATTATATTTTGCTTGACATTGCACTATTAATGACTGAGTTTCTACAGTCTTTTTCAGCTATGGGATTATTCTTGTGTGTAATTAAAATGCACTAGAACACTGTTTACTTTAACTAATGCATTGTTTTCTATGATGATAAGGTCATACACCCCCAGGCAGCTTTCTAGATTATATGGCTGGTTTAATTGCATTTTGATGCTATACTTGAATTTAATGTTTCTTAAAATATTGACAGAAACATATGTTTAGACAGCAGTTAGAGTAGTTATGCTTGAGATACCATTATCTGACCACTAACAGTGCTGACGTTTGCTTGTGATCTTGCAGAGGTCATTAAACCAATCTGACTGCAGGAAATGGAAAATGTTTTCAGTTTGGAAAACTATAAAATGCTGGGGGGGTCATTCAAAATTACCCCCACAAAATTCCCTAGACTTTTAAAGGACCCTCCGTGATGATCTGCTTGCAGTAAATGGTTATTTTGACCTATTGGGTCCTTCTGGAAATGTTAAAAAACGTTTACCCACCTTAAAGCAGAATTTAAGAACCACCCCCAATTTGGGATGTGTGTTCTCTTGAAGAGTCCCTGGAAGGGCTGCATAGGTGAAGGTGACTGCCAGTGGTGTGGTCAGCTATGCAGGAGCCTGCCTGGAAAAACTTCATTAATGGCTGGTTACTGTACATTGGACATGTGAGCAGTGAAGGAGCACAGATATGGTAAGCGGGTGGGGACAGCAAGGAGGTGCTGTATAGGTGAAGGCAACTGCCAGTGGTGTGGTCAGCTACGCAGCCAACCTGCCTGGAGAATACCATTAACAGCTGGTTACATGGGACATTTTAGGAGCACAGATATGGTACGCTTGCTGTCCCCATCGGGTCGAAATCACAGTTTTGGATATCTGGGAGTGTGGCATGCAGCCCCTAGGGCTGCTGAATTGTTCAGATTGGGGGTCCACAAAAAACCTTAAAAGCAAAAGTGATTCAGAAAAACAGAAAAGGTCAAGAGATAAGGTTTGGATTCTACAAAATCAGCCATATTATTAACGGTTGGCATATGTTTTCTATAGGGTGTGGAGGTAAAGATACCTAATGTTTCTTTAGTCAAACATGAAGTCAAACATGTGGTTTAGGTCTGCTTCTGTGAACGTTTTAGTTCAGGAGACCCAGCCCTAATCTTTAGGGGCACCCGATGGATAAGTGGGAAATTATATTGGACTCTTAATGTTTTTTATGTACCTTTTTATTTTTGTACAACATTAGGAAAAGAAAGCTAAACACAAAAATAAAGAAGCAATGTAAAAAAACTGAACTGAGGTAGAAATTGTGGTTGACACTTTGTGAAATATTAAAAAATCCACATAACGGCTAATGAGAAGAAGGGTCATGTATACACCCGAAATGATTAAAACTCCTGCCAAGCTTGTGGTTTAATCTCTCATGGTAAGAAAAAAATCAGGGGTGACAGGTTTAGTGTATCAGCTGGATATTTCTTTATGTCAGGTGTATAAGTGGCCTCTCTTCCCGCTGTCCATCATATTTACTGTATATGAATTTTTATAATTGGCCCATTTTCACAATAGTGCTCCTTTAACATTCTATTACAATAAAATTAGCACTAAATTAATTCAATGTGCTGCCCCAAAAATGTGATTTGAAGTTTGGGTTGACAATCAGGAATATTTTTATGTTCCTTAGATGCATTGCGTTGGGGCAAATCCATCTAACGGTTGGGTTCTCACAAACTGTCCCCGAGCCACAATTGGAAGCCATGATTTCAATGAAATTGCATTTTCTTCTTGTTTTAGAACTCAGAATCACCAGGTATCATCCTGGTCTGACCACTACACCAGACTATTGCACCACCCAATTAAAATCACATTTTTATTTCTACATAACACACATTATACACATAACACACAATCTAAAATTAAACAGGGGCTAACACTGCTACTGCTGCAGATGTCATATTGCACTATGTACTCACCTGGATACATACAAAAGTACTGAGTGACAAAGAGATACTATAAATATGTCTAGAGTATCAATTCCAATATGGCAACCTGAACACACAATATGAAGATCATATCATCAAAACCAAAAATGCCAATGTGCTAAGAAGAGTATAAAGATGAATACTTAGCAATTTGTGCAGCAGTCTACAATGGAGAGGGTCCCCCATTAATCTGGACCACGTATTCCATGGCTCTGAGGCCACTGCTTCAGGGTACAGTATATTGGGCACTGTATCCATCGCTCCTTTATACCAAAAACCCTGTTAAAAAGAGTTGGAAGGCAGGGCAGAGAGACAGTTTCCACTGCCCCACCTTCCCTGCAGTCACGCAATTGAGGGGTCCGTGACCACAGGCACACAGATCCAAGCAGTCCCAACCATTGGTTGACAGCTGACCAGCCATACGTTCACCCCACCACCGGCCGAATGAGCAACTATTGTATATAAAGGAGCAATGTTTGTCTGAAAATAACAAAAACAAACATACAGTTAAACAATATCATAATGTACATCATTAAATAAATATTTACAATTTATTACAAACCTAAATAATACCAAGACACTAATTATATAATATAACTGTTAATGTTAATTAATGCTTGGCTTAGACTTCTGGCTTTGGATGACTACCTGCCCTGGTTCTGACCCATTGGCTTTGGCCCAACTCCGGAACTGATGCGCGGTTTAGCACCCCGCCAGTTGCTCATTGCTGGCTCCCCCCAGGTACAGACTTTGCTGTCTTCTTTCTGTCTTCCAGGTCTTGAGTGTATGTTTCCCTGGTAGCCATCATTTGGGGAAGTCGCAGGGGGTACTGCTGGTGGTAGTCTGTTCCTACAATGGCACGATGTCCAACAAGGTACGTGACAAGACTGGAAATTTGGACAGCAAGGAGAGGAGGACCAAGCAGAGGTGGCAGCAGCAAAGACACACTGGACAAGGCAGCTAGACTTTGCAGAAACCATTTGCAACTAAGTGAAGGAAGCAATGGCAGCATATCAGTAGATGAGGCAAAGACTGGTAGCAAGTCAGCTGGGGGGAATCAGCTTCAACAAAACACAAGTTATCCATGGGGGTGGAGATTGTTAGCAGCAGCAGCCAAAACTCAGGCAGTGGCACTGGAGGAAACGTGGAAACATAGAAACATAGGAGAAAGGTAAAATGTTGACTGCAGGGAAGAGCAAATGTTCTCTTAGGATAGATGTATGCTTATCCCAGACATCTCAGGTTTACTTACCGTTGATTTTTCCACTACCTCTGCTGGAAGTTTGTTTCAATCTTCTACTACTATACTACTGTACGAAGGACATGGAGGCCAGTAGCAGCAAGGAGGTGTTGGCAACCCTTGATTCCAATGGGCACAAATTTCTGATACTTTGCAATTAAGTATTTATACTCCAGTGCAATGCAAGCAGGCAGTTATAAAAAAAAACCTAAAGAGGAAGAAAAGTCAAGTCCTCTCTTCTTCATTCACCTGTATGGCAGCAAATGGCTGCCAATCATGTGACTGGTGGCATAAGGTTTGATGTCCAAGCCCACTGAGCAAACCCAACTGGTCACTGGCAACCATGTGATTGGCAACCGGTTTAACAAACTAAATCTCTGCCAGTTACCTGCAATATTTTATTTTTCATGTTCAGGTATTTCCTAAATAGTAAATCCACACAAACATAAAAACAAAGTTAAACTTTTTGTACTATATTATAAGTACAATTACTTTTATTTTCTTATGAACATAGATCTCCATAAAGAGATTTAGAGGGAACTGTTAGAATGATGAGACATTTAAACCACCCACATAAAGAACTGCATTCCATAATCCACACCAAAAAAAACCATCTCAGCCTACCTCTCTGCCAGTTATATAGCAGAGCTTCAACATCATTTCATTAATCACGACAAGTCTATTTTTATTGATTATTGTTAGTTTTTAAAACACAATGCATTCATTAAAATAAACTTATTGAAGTGTAATTCAGTCTACATCCAAAGAGAGTATAGAGATCTCTGTATGGTAATTATTTTTTACTGGATTCATTTATTTTATTCTATCTGCAGTTTACAAAGTAAAATTACTCTAAGTTTCAAGGGAAAACAAAAGCAGACACAATAGAATTTATCAGATAACTTTTAACAATGATAGAGAGTGTTGAGTTTACTACACTGACATAAAAGTTTGTCAATTGTTTTCTAATGATGATTAAAGGCTAATTAAAAAGCGGGAGATTGTTTATAATGAGAAATGCTTAAAACTGCTACAGTTGGTAGTGTCAGTAATAAGGCTGTAAACACAGGTATCAAATCGGGGCACTGAGGCTGTCAACAGGGCTGGACGGGCATATTCTGATGGAAGCCCTGTCATACTCAGCTTACAATTTCGCCCACCCTCTGCATATCTTGAATGCCATTTATCATCAAATCAGATTATAAAAGATATAAAAGTATCATTGGAAAAGAGTGGCTTTCCTAGAATGGAAAGTATTTGCACAGTACCCAGTCCAAGGACAGATAGCATTACCCATCTACCATTGCAGTAGGCGGAGCTATGCAAATCATCTCTTTACATCTCTGTGCCATCCAAGGCCCTTAGAACCGCTAAGGGTGCAATGCCAAGGATTAGCTTTAAATTTTATACAGCCAGACACATCCAACTAGTGACATTTGATAAGCATGCAAATGCTTTATGCTTATCAATGACCAGTGCTCCTTACATTTCCGTAATAAGGCTGTAAACACAGGTATCAAATCAGGGCACCGAGGCTTTCATCAGGGCAGGACGGGCATATTCTGATGGAAGCCCTGTCATGCTCAGCTTACAATTGTGCCCACCCTCTGCATATCTTGAATGCCATTCATCATAAAATCAGATTTAATACAATCATGATATGGTAACAAAGTCTTGACAGGCTCTAATTTAAATAACAGCTTGGTGTAGGCACACATACTGTAGGGCTTCATTCAGTAAACTTTCTGTCAAATATCTAATGATATTAAGGGCCATTTCCTGCTTCAGTATAAGGCATAAGGTTAAAATAAGACGTGATTCAAAGAAAGAACATTACAGAAGTTTATAAATGCTTAACATATGCTGGTTATTAACACCTAAAAAGTTTATTCTGGAGAGGTATAAGGACCCACTGACTGTAACTCAGTGATATCAGTGATTTAAGATGATTTAGCCCCAAAAAGATGTTTTGGAAAACAGATGATGTGCTCCTGAACTGCATGGGAGTGGCCATCTTGCTATACTGCTCTGCTCTGCAGTCAAAAGTGCCTAAAATCTTTGTGCAATAATCCAGAAGTAGTAGGCCATCTGCTGTAGTGACACACCATTGCTCTGCTCAGCAGAAATGTCCTAAATACATTGTAGATACATTGTTTCCACTTTCTGGCTGCCTGCTGGCACAGCTCCCTGCTGATCCTCATGTGTAAGCAAGATTGTTAGGTGTTACAAGATGGCTGCTCCCACATAGTTCAGAAGGGCTGCATCTGCATGCTATTTCACAACATCTGCATGAGTTAAAGCAGCCCAAAAGTCAGTTACTGATATCCTGTAAACTGTTTAATTGTTTCAAATATAAAACTATCATTGATAAGAATGCAAACTGCTTTATGCTTATCAATAACCAGTGCCCCCTTACATGTCTGCCAGCTCCCTAAAGTTTGACTCTGTACTGTGCCATCTTGATGCACCAGTAGGATTGTGGGACATATACACCCCCTGGCTTCATTAATGCAGGCTGACCTATTCAATTCAGCTGTTTATCTGTTAATCTGCTGTTTATTAGCCAATGTGCAGCTGTCAACCTAGTTAACCCATGACAATTGTCATGGCGATTGGGAGGAGTATGCTTCTCCTCTCCATCCTGCTGGGTGTCTCCCAGCCTCTCACAAGTCTCCTTTGGCAGAGTCTCTCACACACTGCCTTCTGGTCTTCCCAGGGCAGCACTGGGGTAATTTGCACCCTCACATGGATGCCCAGCATGCTTGCCTTGTGTTAAAAAATTAGCAAATGTTATAAGAAGCACCTGCTGCTCCACACAGCCATGTATTTACATAGAGACAGTATCAGACACAAATGGACTTCTGACCCCAAGTGTGGGGCAGCAGGTGCTTCCTATAACACTTGCTAATTGTTTATCACAAAGCAAACATGCTAAGCGGCCATATGAGGGTGCAAAAACCCCAATGTTGCCCCGCAGAGCAGAAGGCAGTTTGTGTCAGACGATCTGTTTGAGCTAGGCAGCTCTGGCTCTGGGTCTCCAGCCTTTATAACATTGCCTTATTATGAGACATCTGGTCCGCTTTAAGCCCTTTCAAATATCTCACAACAGAGATGTCCACTTTAAAATTTAATCTAAAATGCAAATTGTTACATTGCTCCAGTGAAAGTTTAAGATGCAAATCATGCTTTAACTTTTCCCTTTACTAAATCACACCTTATTTTAACACATGCCTTATTCTGAAATAAAGAGTTATTTCAAGGCAAGTTCACTGAATCAAAGGCGTAGACTTACTGTAGAGGACACAGATAATCATCTAGGAAAGTGTGGCGGGTCACTACCTTATGTTGCAGTGAAAATCTATTAAAACCCAACCACACATCTCATGATTATAGATTAGCAAACTTTTTGGTTCGGGCAGTTCTCCAAATTTACCCCCAAAATTCCAGCGCCGGGTGATGTCCTCTTCCTCTGGTATTGTACCAAGCTGGTGTCCGCAGAGCTCAGCTCCCTGCAGCAGAAAGGGGCTATTTACACTAAATCAACTCACCCCTGTATAAATAGCCCCGCCTTGCAGAGAGAAGCTGAACTTTCAGAAACTGGAGAGATCAGCGGAAGCGTATGGTGCGAGACACACCACGTTGGATTTCTGCATGGACTGGCGATGGACTAGACACATTCAACTCTTTGTGAACTGGTAAGGAGTCCTTCAGACCCTCATACCAGTTCACAGGGCAGGAGGGGCTGGCAAGACACCTGCCAGCAAGCATGTGACTTGTCATAATCCACTACCCTATTACCTGCATCCCCAAGGCCCAGTGTCTGCACAAACTTTTAAACTTAGTAATGTTAGGGACGGGGTACAAATTGGACGGCCTTGACATCGGCTACCTCGCTTTTACATTCATTGCAATCTATGTTAACTAACAGTCCATGTTCTTAACAAGTGTTAGCTAGGTTTTTCAATAGTATGAGTGTGCAGAGGGTTAACTTTCTTTTTTGCTTGGTGTGTGGTCACACCCCTCTAGCACCTCTTGACTGCTATATATTGACTGGATGAGCACATCCTATCTTTCTTTTTGCTGTTGCATTTACAGGTCAGTGGCCAGATCTGCTGGATTGTAGCTTTCCCAATGTAACAGGGAGTCCAATTGGCCTCTACCTGAAATACCCCCTTTTTGAACTGTAACACTGTGCAGGCAAGTAAAGCATTTTTTCATTGTGTGTGTGCAAGCAAGTTAAGTTATTGTAATGTCTTTAGACAGGCTGATTCATGTATTGCATTGCTTGTGCACACACAAGTAAAGAAGAATGTTAAGGACGGGGTACAAATTGGACGGCCTTGACAGCGGCTACCTCGCTTTTACATTCATTGCAATCTTTGTTAACTAACAGTCCATGTTCTTAACAAGTGTTAGCTAGGTTTTTCAATAGTATGAGTGTGCATTTTTTCCTAGGGGAGCCGAAATAATTTTTCATCTAGTAATACTATCCATTTTCCAATTATTTCAAGTATCACCTGGGTTGTATGCATGCTTTGTCACTGTTAACAATGGTCAAAACAGCCATTTAAATTGCAGTAAATGCTAAGTAGTTTGTCTCACCTTTTAGAGCAGTTTTGTATTTACAGAACCAATCAATCTTGGGTAAAATTTAGATGGCAGCAGGGTCAGATTGAGGTAGAGATCAATCTGCAACCTTGTCATATACCACTTTATTTGATCTTTAGTACCACCAGCGATACTCAACTGGCGGACCGGGGTCCGAATGCGGACCTCGGTGCCAGATTTCTGAACTCCTGTCCTGACAGCCGTGCACTCAGTTGCTTCTGTGTTGTCCTCTTGATCGACGATATAGTGCTTAGTTTTCCTGCCAGTTTCATGGCTCTCTGGTACCTAGCAACTTTAGAACCTCTAGGTGTGTTCATATTATAGCGACCACACAGATACCCCTGTTACTATTATTCTGGTTGATACAAGCACAACTTTGTTCAGGGCTAGGTTACCCTGAGAAATTTTTTAGGGCTCAGAACTGCAACCACACCTTACAATGGTTACAATTTCTACATCAATTTATTAAATACATTTAAAAAACAAATGCCTACTACGAGGACTTTGTTGACAGTTTGTAACTTTCATGCATTGCACAATAATTATAGATTTTGTAATTTTGTCTCCACTTGTCAAAGAAACTCATAGGAGTTACCAGTACGGTGTTTCATCAGTCTTTCAAAAGGGCAGACATGTATCATGTTTCGCCTTATACGGCTTCCTCAATGCCCTATTTACATGACAAGCAGACAGACATTTCATACTGTTAGTATTATTATTAGTTAGTTGGTTAGTGTATACTTATAGATACTGTATTCATATGTTCAGCAAATAGGAATTATATAGGAGACATAATAGTACCTGGTTCTGATGATATCACATATAGATTGAATATTCCACAAGGCGAACCGGTGGTGTGCACTTTCCTGTTTGTTAAAACTTATGCCAATCAGTATTAAAAAAAACGTATTGTGTCCTGTGTTATTAGAGGGCAAAGCCCCAGTACCTGGTTTAGTTGTGTTCCTCTTTAAAAGGGTCAGTCCTCACCCCCGCAATGATCCCTATGCATAGGGAAAAGGGGCATTAACTAAGTGCCTTCAACAAGGTTAATTGCCTCAAAGCGTTAATGTGGTGTGGTAAGTTAGAGCAACTTGCCTGTGAAATTAGGTCTCGGTCTATGCAGTGCAGTCGCGGTGGCGGACAGAACCAAACAGCCGTGGTAGATATATCGCTATGTTGTCTTGTCTCGTCTGTACCCGCGGCTTCCCCGCGCTCCGGACGTCCCCGCTATACTCGGCATGACCCCACGGGATATTTACCCGCCAGCGACGCTCTCTTATGCGCTCCAAACACGTGGAGCGCATTCACCTCATCAACCGGCTTCCGCCGGAAGTTAGGGGACGCACCGCCGGTCCGGCTCCATGTCTCTAACGGCGGCGCCATTTTCCTGGAGAGTCACCATCTTGCCAGAGATTTTACTCTCCGCAAGAACGGGACTCCCGAACCTCGGCATCTGCCATTTTGTTGTAGCTCAGCGGCTGCTAGATCTGTAGTGTGGATCTGGGGGGAGGCAAATAAACGTCTCTGCAACATCTTCCCTATTGATCAAAATAGTGTCAGTATATTTGGGCTTATGTTGCATGGAGCCAAAACTGCATTGCACAGAAATTAATGTAATGTTCCATTGTTGACATTATCTATCAGGCATTTAGACATTCTATTAATATGCTTTGTATGGCCCTTGTAGTCTCTATATCCTAAAATATATTATTGGGCAATGATTTATCGCATTGGGCATTGGCCCAACCCAATATTTGCACGGCACTCCACCAATTCCCCTTGGGTTCACATATTATCATCTGTAATAAAAAATTACATCACGTATAAAACGCATATATATCCTATGTGACACATCTCATTTAGTGCAAACTCTCCTTTAAATGTAGGATCATATTAAGGTGTCCTTACTCCATATACAGTTAAATGTAGGATCATATTAAGGTGTCCTTACTCCATATACGGTTAGGGAATTTCGTATGGTCTATTAGCATATTCAATAATGCCCAGACCCTTTGCGCCTACCATGGATATAATACAGCATATTGTTGGTTTTCTCTAATTGTATTGCCAAAATTTGGCGGCAATACAGAATATATAGTTGCCAAATGTATTTTGTGAAACCTTGCATCGGTGCCAATATACTAGCTAATGTTCCTAGAGGTAAGAGGCAAAGCTCAAGGTTTCTTTAAGGCCGGGATACCGGAATGCCCCCAATCTATAGATCCATCTTGTCTCTAGTTGGAGGGTTGATTTCTCAATGTCCCCTCCACGAATTGTTGGATGTAGTCGATCCAACCCCTGTACCTGGAGGGAACTTGGATCCTTATTATGGTGTCTGAGGAAATGGCGACCTATTGGTGTTTTATTCGAGCCCGTTCGTATGTTGTATTGGTGCTCGTAAATTCTTTTCTTCAGTGGGCGGTTGGTTTTGCCCACATACAGGCAACCACAAGGGCAAGTTAACAAATAGACAACATTGGCTGTGCTGCAATTTATATAATGTTGTGTCTTGTACTTACTACGTCCCCCTATAGATATATCTGGACCCACTTTCATGTATTTACACATATTACACCCCCCACATCGATATGTGCCTTTGATCTTACAACAGTCCTTAACTCGGTTATGTTCATAATGGCTATGTACAAGGGTATCCCTTAAGTTCTTTGACCTTCTATATATAACCTTAGGTACTTTCGGCAGGAAGGTCTGTAGATGTGGGTCATTTAAAAGAATTGGCCGAGTCTGCAGTATCTGTCGTATGTGCTGATGAGCCCCCGTGTATGTTATAATGAGGGCAGGTCCTTGTTGTTCCCTATTCCTCCTAGGTCTGTATAATAATTCTTGCCTACTAAGGCTTTTGGCTTTTTTGTAAGCTGATCTCAGAACCTTAGCTTTATAGCCCCTCTCACTAAGCCTAGTTCTCATATTGGATGCCTCTGTTTCAAATAAATCCATGGTGGCGCAATTGCGCCTCGCTCGGATGAATTCTCCGAATGGGATACTTTTGAGAAGATGTACTGGATGCGAGCTACTAGCTCGCAGCATGTTGTTCGCAGAAGTCTCTTTGCGAAACAAGTTTGTTATGATCTGGCCATTCAGGGCCTTCATAATTTCTAGATCTAAAAACGTGAATCTATGCTGGTCATAGCTACATGTAAACTTGAGGTTGGCGTCATTTTGATTTAATTTTCCACAAATTTCACCAGTTCCTGCCTCGGCCCCTCCCAAATGACCAAGATGTCATCTATGTACCTGTGCCACGCTGCCACGTGGCACAGGTACTGGGCCATTGCGTCCTCACTCCACAACCCCCTCTCCCACCACCCCAGATACAGGTTCGCGAACGATGGGGCACAGGTCGTCCCCATCACCGTCCCCTGTATCTGGTGATAAAGTTGACCCTTGAAGAGGAAAAGATTGTGGGTGAGGACAAAGTTGAGGAGCCGAAGCAGGAAAAGGTTGTGGTTATGATGGGATATATCCAATTCGTTGAGGAAGGACTCTACTGCCCTTATGCCCTTTTCGTGTGGAATGCTAGAATATAGGGCCTCCACGTCCAGAGTCACCAGGGTATATTCAGGGCCCACCCACATCTCGTCAAGGATCCTTAGGATATGTCCCGAGTCCTTGACGTAAGATGGTAAGCTAGTCACGAGTGGTTGGAGGTGACAATCCACATAACGGCTGGCATTTTCCGTCAGAGCCCCCATGCCCGACACAATTGGACGTCCCGGAGGTGCCGTGATCGACTTGTGCACTTTTGGGAGTGCATAAAACGTTGGTGTTTTCGGGCATGGGGACTCCAGGAAGCCAGCAGCCTGCGGGTCAATCACCCCACTATCTCGAGCTTGGTGGATGAGCTGATGGTATTCCCTGTCATCCCTGGTGAGTCTGGACATGGAGGCCCGAGCATACCACTCCTTATTTTTAAGAATGTCTAAACACATCTTTTCGTATTGCGCCGTAGACATGACCACAATTTTGCCACCCTTGTCCGCCGGTTTAATCACCAGATCGTGGTTTGCTTCCAATTCCTTCACTGCTTGCTGCAGTTGTTCATCTATGTTCGGCTGGTAGCCTGGCCGTTTGGATAAAGCCTCCAAGTCAGCCATAGTCATTTCGACGAAGGTGGCAACATTGTGGTTCATGCTCATTGCTGGGAAGAACGTGGAGGGACTACTTACTGTTTGCCCTGCTACCTCCAGGCCTAATTCTTCAATGTCTCGTTCAAGTTGGGTATTGCTCATTAATTCTTCCTGACTGGATGTACTAACTTCATCTCCTTTTTTCATAAAGTGATATTTACATAGCACTTTCCTAGCAAATAAGTGGACATCTTTGACTGCCTCGAAAACATCAAGTTTTTTTGATGGACAGAATTTCAAACCCAGTTTCAATAACTCTTGTTGTTCATTTGATAACTTATACTGGGAGAGGTTAATAATGTCTCGTTGTTGTGGAGTACTATTGCCCCAATCTTGATCTATTAAGATGTCGGGTGGGGAAATAGAGTTAGTTTTTTGTTCCCTCCGACCGGCAATGGCCCTTCTTTTGTTGCGGCGTTGGTTGTGTCTCTTTCTAAAAAATCTCTCTTCTGTATTTGTGTATCGCCTACTTCTTCTGAATGTACACTCCTACTCTCAATTTTGCATTTTATTGTACTTACCCCTAAATCTTGCCTTGGTATGGAGATTTCCCTCCTTGGTGGTCTATCCAGGGCTCCCTATCTCTCGCCACCCTAGGTTTGAATCTCCTTTGGGATTGTTGATACATTTCCTGGGAATCTGTGGCTCTTTCCCTTGATGAGGAAGTGTCAGAAGAGTTATAGGAGCGGCCTGGATATGCTCTCCTTCCCCTACCTTGATTTTGTATATTTGGCCATATATAGGCCTCCCTATTTTGGTAGGCAATTTTGTCCCTCACTAGTTTTCTTTCTTTAGCCTCAATTATGCCCTTATTTAGTTTTTCTATTGATTCCTGTATATTGATGTCTCTCTGCTTGAACTTCTCATTTGTCAGTTGTTGGTCAAGGCCCGCTTTTAATTTGTTCATTGATTGCCTCCAGGTGCTGGGTATGATGAGTGATCTAAAGGCCCATTAATTGGAGTGAACAATCCTGAAGGATATTTTCCCTTTGTCTTTTGAAGGTTTCATCAAAATCCATGAAATGTCTGTCTGCTTGTCATGTAAGTAGGGCATTGAGGAAGCCGTATAAGGCGAAACATGATACATGTCTGCCCTTTTGAAAGACTGATGAAACACAGTACTGGTAACTCTTATGAGTTTCTTTGACAAGTGGAGACAAAATTACAAAATATATAATTATTGTGCAATGCATGAAAGTTACAAACTGTCAACAAAGTCCTCGTAGTAGGCATTTGTTTTTTAAATGTATTTAATAAATTGATGTAGAAATTGTAACAATTGTAAGGTGTGGTTGCAGTTCTGAGCCCTAAAAAATTTCTCAGGGTAACCTAGCGCTGAACAAAGTTGTGCTCTCTGGTACCTAGCATGCAATATGAAGTACTGCACGTGTGGGAAGTGGCATTGCAAGGTACACACAGATTTTGTTTCTCTGCCTCTTTGCCCCATCCAATCCTTTCCTAGGTGCCCCAGCTAAGCCCCATCTATCCCTGTTCCAGCATTTCATCCCCCAGCTCTGCCCCATCTAGCCCAGTCTCTCTGCCCCATCCATTCCTGTCCTCCCAGTTTTGCCCATCCAATCCCCTGCCTCCCAGCTTTGCCAATCCATTACTCTTTCATCCAGCTCTGGCCATATACCACCCTCGACTCTGCCCATTTATTCCTATCCTTTTAGTTCTGCCCATCCATCCCTTCTCCTAGCTCTCTCTCCATCCCTCCCTGCCCTTCCTGTTCTATCCATCCCTCTTCCTTACAGCTCCTCTACCATTCATCCTTCTCCCCTGAGCTCTATCTTTCCATCCTTGTTACCAGACCTTATTGCCAGTAACACAGTAAAATGTTGTGCCCTAGTTCACCCCTGTACACGGCCTGCACAGAATGGGGGGGGGGGGGTTAAAGCAGTGTGCCGCGGCCAGAGCTGCAGGTTCTGGCAGGCCAAAAAGAGAAAAAAACGCTCCTGTTCTTTTCCAGTGACCAGTAGGATTTTTGGGGCGAGGGAGCAAGAAGCCTTTTTTTGTTTTGCCTGGGGAATTTATAGACCCTCCCCCATTGTGCTGATCTATTACTATCCACCCCCGCTGACAGCCCTCCAGCCGGACCTTAATCTCTTACCGGACGCTTTTAAATGGACCTTTTCAAGAAGTGGTTGAGTACCCCTGTTATAGACCCCAAAAGTGTCTGAAAAGGACCATTGAGACAGGAACACTAAACTATTAACGAAAACCAGGCCATGCATGCAGACAAGCGAGGGAGTCAATAAGCATCTGAAACAGTACTGAGAGTTATGTGAGATCCACAAACTCTTTGTTCATTTAGTTCAATCCAATCAGTGGTCATAATAATGTTTTCGCACGAAAGCAGCTTGGACCATACTCTCTAACAGTTTATGTCAGTTTTTAGTCTGGATAATTCCAGATTTCCAAACATGAGATTGTATCTTTCTTTTGGTTGATTCAATGAATATATGCTTTTTGCAGGAAAAAGTAAAATAAAATAAAAGAGTGATCGTTATGAAAACATATTTGTATTATTTAAACTAGTTTTAATTGTGATGGGGAGAATTGCATACCATTAAATACTGTGTGACAGCTGTTCATGCATTATATCCGAGGAAGGCTTAGTAATGCCTAATATGCATACAGAACGAGATAAGTCACTGAAAACTTTTTGAAGTGAAAATAGAAAGAACTACAATCAATCATGGTTGAAATGTAAGCAGCAAGCGCGTCAGGCAGATTTGGAAATCTACTGCAGCACACATCAGTTTAAAAAATGAGAAATTTGTCTTTTTCAGTATATAAAAATCCCTGGAACTCTGCCCAATCACTTTAATGACAAATGTCAACCAGAACTTTCTGCTGGTAGAAGCAGACAAGGGGGTCGATTCAGCACAATATCTAAAATAGGTCTTATCTATTTTATTTTTTGCCTTTTACAAATGGTTTTGAAACTTTGGCTGGGACAGGTGATTGTCCTTTCATATTTGTATCTTTGTAGAGATTAGCGGTGCACAACCTTTTTTGGTCTACTTCATTTAGGCTGTAAAAACTCAAACACATTTTACTGGAGGCAAGCTTTAACCTTAAAGTGGACCAAACCTTAGGATTTTGGTTCTTGCCCCCGGGGCACCCCGATTCAGGATGTCCCGCTGTGGGAAACTCCCAGGTTGTCCAGTAAACTCACTTCTCTCCAGTTTTACAATGCATGCACAGATTCTCATCCAGTCAATGGGCTCGGCAAAATCGGCTAAGAATTGGTTAAGGGCCGAGTCTAGCCCTCAGGGTGTGTGCTCGCACCAACCATTCACAAATGTAGGCCTCAAGGTACAGCTGACGGTGGGAGCAGCACGTGCATGCCCCTTTGGATAGGCAAGAAGGTAAGTTTTACAGGGGACTCATGAGGTTTCACACAGTGGGGCATTCCTAATCTTGATGCATTGTGGGAAGGGAATCAGGTGGCCCTGGGGTCTTTTAGACACCAGGGGTGCTTTTGGTCCACTTTAAAGTATTGCGTATGCCTTTATGTATATGAAAAGGTAAGCAGAGGTGAGACAGGGTGTGGTTGGAAGAAGTGGGCAGAAACAAGGCAGGGAGATATAGGTAAGGCAGGTGGGCAGAGTTGAGGTAGGAAGAGGTAGGCAGAGGTAAGACAATAAAATTGGTGCCTCACTTTCTGACACACTTGCACTGCAGGCAATGAAAACTCTGCTCCAACTCCTTAGGGGTTTTGGGGACCGCAGAGAGTAGTGTGGGTCACATGAGACCCCAGGGCCACAGATTCTGAATGCATGGTATAGATCATGGGTACTCAACCACTTCTTGTAAAGGTCCATTTAAAGGTATCCCATCAGAGGTGAAGGTCCGGGCGGAGGGCTGTAATGGGAGGGCGGATGGATAGAAATCAGAACATTGGGGGGGAGACTATAGATTCCCCAAGCCAAAATTAAAAAGGCTGCTTGCCCATCCTCCCACCCCAAAAATCCTATTGGGCACTGGAAAAAATCCAAAAAGTTTTTTTTGGCCCCACAGAACCTATAGTTCTGACCCTCGGCACACTGCTTTAACCCCCCCCCCCCCCACCCCTTGCATTTTGTGCATTACATGTATAAGGGTGGACTAGGGCACAAAATGTTACTGGCAATAAGGTCTGGCAACAAGGATGGATAGATAGGGCTCGCGGGAGAGGGATGAATGGGAGAGAAGGGATTGATAGACAGAACAAGGAGGGATGGAGAGAGAGCTGGGAGAAGGGATGGATGGGAAGAACTAGAAGGACATGAATGAATGAATGAATGAGATGGCCAAGAAAGAGTATTGGATGGGCAAACCTGGGATGGTAGGAATGGATGGGGCAAAGAGACTGGGGTGGATGGGGGCAGAACTGGGGGGATTAGATGGTGTGACATGGATAGATGAGGCTGAGCTGGGGCAAAAAGACAGAGAAACAAAGTTTGTGTGTACCTTGTAATGCCACTTCCTGCCCCTGCAGTACTTCATTTTGCAATGCTAGGTGCCAGGGAGCCATGACACTGGCAGGGAGACTAAGCACTACATCACCTACATCACTGATTAAGGAGGCAGCTCTGAACATGGCAACACAGAAGCAACTGAGTGCAGGACTGTCAGGGCAGGGGTCCAGAAATCTGGTGCCAAGGTCTGCATTTGGACCCCGGTCAATCAGTTGAGTATCGCTGGTATAAATGTTCTGCAGGTAAAAAAAGTTACAACACTTAAAGGGAAATTCTTTTTTTGATGGCATTGTTAAAGGTTCGTATTTTTTTTGTGCCAAAAGGATGTCTTTAAGGTGCTGAGCTTGTCCAGGTTTTTTATTTATTTTTTCTTATGTTAACTAATGTGTGTTTTATGGAAGCCATTTTGGCATTTGAATGCATTTTATTAATTATCAGACGAAAAATGTGATTTATTTACTCACTTGTACATGTGGATGATATTATCGGTAAAACAAAGAGGAAACTAAAATAATGCATGTATGAGCATCAGGATATGATAGGAAGGGAAATGATTCCAGTCGGCAGGCATTTTTAGAAAAAACACAATAGTGACTTACCGGACATGCATTTTCAAGGTTTGGAACAGATCCATAAGTCCCTAAGAGTGGGCAATTGGACTAATATAACCTTGAGAAAGGAGACCCGGGGCATATCTGCCAAGCGTAATGCACTTCATCCAGCGGAATTGATGCCCTGCACCTTCACCGTCCGGCCTGACAAGCCAGAGGTGATTGCGCTCCAGCGGGTGGAAGCGCTACCATGCACTTCACTCGGATCAGGTTAACACAGGCCACAATTAGCCTGTGATTGGCACCCGGTGTGCAGTGCAGTGTGCTGGGGGGGGGGGGGGGAGGGAGAGACCACCACTGCCTTCATAATGTCTCCAGTTCACCCCAGGTCAGAGCTGCAGCGAACACAGGAGTCACTTCAGGCAGCCGGCTTAAACCAAGGATAGTGGCTCCCCTCTGCACACAGCGCAGATCTAAAGTGGACTCGTGAGTGTTTTATTTTATTATAATTGATCAAATACAAGATAAGCACAGAAACAAATAGGTGGGATAAAATATGCTTATATTATTAATTTATTTATTAAAAGCATTAATTGGAATCTATTGAGTGACATGATCCTGGAGGATGGTAGCCTGAAAATTCTTATATATGTGCAAAACTAAACTATTTTAAAATTATTTGTAAGTAGAAAACATAGGTATGTATATATCATAAGCACATTGTATGTTCCCGGTTAAAGGGTGCTGAGAAAGCAAAAGCGAAACATGTCCATCCAGATACTATAAGAGAACAGAAAAGCACTAAAATGCAATAAAATTAAATATATGAAATGCCTGCTGATGAAGTGACAATCTATCCTTCTGATGTTTGATGAGTGTTGGAGAAACATCTTAATGGCAATATAATAAAATATTGATACATTTGAATCTACGTGTATAGTAAATGTGTGTGAGGTAAGTAAGGACTCTTGGAACTGCCTATCCCATTTGTTGTACTGTATATGTATATATATGTTAACTTTTTTATAAAAAAATATTTATTAACAATAAAAAAAATACAATTTTTAAAATGTTTGGCACCTGCAAAGGGACAAGTATGTACATTACCTTGTTATCCACATGTGTGCCTGTACATGCATGCAATATTTTACTTACTTACCCAAACTGGTTGACGCATACTTTTAGAGGGCCACCCTGCTCCGTGGCTGCATCCTTTTTTCAGGGTCTGTAGAGAGAAAGAACCTGAGTTAGAATTTATGGGCATGTGTTGTTTGTGTGATGCTTGGTTATTGTTTTGCTTCTGTCCTGCGCCACTTCCATCAGGTGGCCCCATAGCCATGTACTCACCCTCTGATTATTCTATATGTACAGAGAAGCACAACACACCAGCACTTAGCAAACATGTTATTAGACTTTACATGCAGCAAATCCTGTGTTTTTTGGGGGTATTCGCCTACAGGAGTGTGCAGGAGTTGTGGGTGACTCCTAGCCCAACACACCCTCCTCTTCAGCGGGCTCCATGGCTGGTGGTGGTGCTAAATCAGAGGAGGAAAAGGACGTTGGCAAGGTTCGGGGCTGCCACCTAACACCCACACCCTGTCTTCTTGGCCCCACTGGTCTGACCCCTCGCATCTGGGTGGGCTTGATCTGCAGCCAAAACTCCCCAGCTACAAAAGAAAATATAATTTTGTAAAACATGTAACTCATAACCCTGAGAGTTCACCTTTTCTTTTGTACATTCACTTACCTGGGAAGTTCTGGCTGTAGAACCTCTTCACCCAGGGCCACTTTCGCCGCTTGAGGTCCGACCAGTACTGCATTATTTGAAGGTGTAAGGAACAAAGAACAAACAGATGTGCATTGTTAACTTATGCCCTCTGTTTGGTTCTCCATGTCCCTCCCATACATTGTCCCTCCCATCCAGTGATGTCATTAGTGACATGGGGGCTTTCCAAAGGGGCTCTTCCTTTGTGGTATAAAAGCCTCCCTTCCCCATTTTAAAGTGTTTTATTTATGTTTATTTTTGAACTTTCTGAACTGGTCAGGGGTTCAAGGAACACATATACCAGTCCACCTGGTAGTGATGACTGGTATGCCACCCTCCGATGCAACGGCAGGTGGTATGCCGAATAATTTGACACAGATCTTGCTAGTATTTGGGACGGGGAGAATCTAGCCTTGCCAAATCCAAAGCCCATCGTTGGTCATGACATAGCTGCAGTAAGAAGTTAAAGCCACTCTAAAATGAACAAAACTACCCTACTGTCTTCAGGCTTAAGTCCTATAGAACAAATGGCCCCCGCTCTGGCAGTGGAGCAGAAAGCACGAGGCCCATAACTGGAAGCAGGGGAGCACACCTGTAACACATGGTTCCTCAACCTCTAAAAGCAGCAGAAGCCAGGTGAAATTACAGTGTGTGCTCTGCCCACAGGTTTACTCCATGAGATCAAGCTTTGTGGGTGGCAGGTAAGTAATGTTTTTTTTTGGGGGGGGGGGGGGATTTAGTAGTTCCTTAACCCCCCAAACTGTTATGGATGTGTTTTGCCCTTTTAATAGTAAGCACTTTTAGCTTTGGTTTAGCAGACTGTTGATCCTTATTGCCCCCTCACTCTGGGTGCCAAGACCCCACACTCTGCACTATATCTCTAGATCTGCCCATGCTAACGGAGACACAATTTTTGGATGTTTTGGAAGTTTTTCTACTAAACTAGGACAATTAGGGGATTAAAACAATTAGACTTGTTGGCTGTGTTTTTCTTAAAGATGTACCACCATGCATCAGAATGGCTGAGCTCTGAAGTAGGGGTCCACATGTTGAAAACAAGGAATGGTATACCCCTCCATGACACCTAAGCAGCAACAAATAACAGTACTGGTGTTATAGATACATATACTCCCCAATGGAAAATATAGATGTGGGATTTTATAAGCTTTAAAGCAAAATCTTCCTCGCCAGAATAGCCAAACCCCAGAAACCAAAATGTAACCTACCTACAAAGCACAACTTTAAATCTTTTTACAATTATTTTAGAACTTAAAAAAAGCATCTGTCCTATTGTGATGATCCAGATTAAGCAAACTGTACATTTAGTTGGACAAGATATTTTCCATGCGAATACATCATTTCTTAGCAGAATGAATCACCATAGGTTGTGAACTAAACTCATTTATGTCTGGAAAAGTACATTGAGACAAATTTGCAGCATGGTAGTGATTTGATTAGAAACAGATTTACTCCGCATGCTATCTCAATGTCAATTATCCCAACTGTCAAGTCTTCTTGTTCCCTGGAACTAACCTATAGCTTTCACTCTGTTCTGTTGTAAGAATACTGCCGAAGTACTTTATTCAGGGGGAAATGTACTACCGCCATCTAAAGTGGTGAAATATGAATAATTATGAGAATGGAAACTGGCGTGCAAGCTTAGTATGTGCGGAAATATCCATATAAAAAGAAATACATTAATATCTATTATACACAACACTTGCATGACAGCCTATTATGTATCCTCACAATGGTATTTGACTAGTGTTGAGGGAATTAAGACTCTATCCTATTTCCATACTTGCCATACTTTCTCACAATTATGCAATTAATGTTTTTACTTTTTAAGGAGTGGGCTTATTTTTGAGTTGCATGTACTTGCCTGAGCACATGCCAGGATGATGGCATTCGATAAAGGATGGTGGCAGTCAGTGGTTTTAAAGTTATGTGTATTATTGAGAAATTACACAGGGAAAACATATTTATTATGTTTACTGAAATGTATTGAATACTTCGTACAAAAGCTATAGTTGGTGATGACAGCTTCAAGATACCTTATATATGGAGAAACTTGTTGGATGCATTGATAAGTTATGATCTCCACACAAACACTGAAAGTCTCATTGGCTCCTGTTATGAACTATGATCTTTAGTTCCTTCTGTACATTTTCAGCAGGATTTAGGTCAGGTGATTGGCTTGGGCAATTTGGAAGCTTTATTTTCTTTCTCTATAACCCATTGAGAGTTTCCTTGGATGTTTGTTCGGGATTGTTGTTTTGAAAAGTCCATCCTTATTTTATCTTCATCATCCTGATCGATGGCAGCAGACTTTTATCAAGAATGTCTTGATACATTTGTCCATTCCTCCTTCCTCCAGTTATATTAAGTGTGCCACTGCTGTTTGCTGCAAAACAGCCCCACACTATGCTGTTCCCATCATCAAATGTCACTGTCGGTATGGTGTTTTGGGGTGCTATGCAATACCACCCTTTGACCTCTAAACATGGTGTGTATTATGGTGAGTCTTGAGACTGCTGGCATCTGTCATAGGACCTTGGGTGAGTGCGCCAGCACCTTAGGGTTTCTGTTGTTTTTGTTATTAATTATTTTGTTAGTTAGCCTTTTTTTGCCCCTTATTTTAGTATCTGAATCAAAGATCTTTTTGTTTCCTTTTCCTTCAATAAAACCCTTGTTAGAACATTTTCTTTGTTGTTTCTTTGCTCTGGCCAATCTTTCTGCTCCCCTGGCGGCGAGTTCATATTGTAGAACTCTCCGCCCTGACAGGTAGCCATACAATGAATAAGGAAGTTGGATGACTTGACTATACTGCTGCTTTAAGCCTGAAGCAACACCTCTTCATTTCAGCTGGTAGGAGGGCATGTTCAGTGTACAAGGCCAGACCAATGCACCCATCATTCTCAATGGACACCTCAGCTAAGCTTCAAACATTTGGCCAGCTAGAAGTGTGGCTCTCGGCCCAAAACACAGGGGCTACGGGAGAACCACCACTGTGGGACCAGGTGAAGCCATGCTCTAAGGCCTGTTTGGGGAAGTCCACTGGTGGTGGAGGTTGACGAGAGGTCTGCTCTGAATAGTCATTGGAATAAACAGGCTGGACATTCACAATGTCCCAGCTTCTTTTATTTTATTTTATGTGAATATGTATGTACCACAAAGACAGAATAATAACCACCAACAATAAGGTCTTGAAACAAAGAGGATTATTGTGGAGCACACACTGAACAATGCCCACTTAGCTGGTGCCTGGGTTGAAATGACACTGATGCTTTCTTCCTTTAGAGCCGCCTAGGAAGTACAACAAAGGGATGGATATGTTTGCTAACGCAAAGAGTAATGCAGCAGCCAGAGTAATCCTCGGATGTAATGGGCCTTTTAGAGTTGTGATGGTATTATAATTCCTAATGCATCTGTTAAGGATCTGTCTTGAGCTTTTGTTTCCCGCATGTCGGGTGGAAACGCTGACAAAATAAAAAATGAACGTGGGAATACATTTTGATTATGAGACCCTAAGTGCTGCTCCCTTTATCATTATTAGTATTTTCGTTTTATGCATGAGGCCGCGGACAAAAAGCACAGAAGATTCTGATCAGGATTCGTCATTTGGAACAGGAATAAGGAGACCTGACAGATGAAGTTTAAAATATTCATCTATTCAGAAACATTTGTAATAGCAAATAAATCTTCACTTCTGACTAAAAGCAGAATAGAAGGAACATCATGTTTAGTTCTGTATTTGTAGATGATATGGCCCTCAGCATCCATAATGATGATGCAATTTCATGCCTGTCACATGGTGACCATTAGAAAAAATACAATACACAAATACAAAAACAATATTCTGAGTAGTGATGGGCTTCGGACCCAAGCTGGATCGATTTGCTACAGTTCGCCCCATCCCAGATATCGGCAAGATCAGGGTCGAATTATGCATCCATTGGATCCCTTGCCAATTCACAAACAGTTAAAAAGAAAAAAAACACAAAAAACATAAAAAAATTCACCAATGTTGTGTCATCCTTTATGTGTCTTCCAGTCGGACGTCTTCCTCTCTGCAGGTTATTGTTCAGGGGCTCCTTCCTGGTCTAGCAGGCTCTGGCAAGGAGCAATCACCCCATCTGCATCTGTATTGTGGGGGAACACAGGTCCCCTCTCCTCTTTATTTGGCATCCAGCCAAGCTAATGTTGGGCTGCCTAGCAGGGAGACTTTTATACCACAGAGGAGGAGCCTCTTTGGAATCCCACCATGTGACTAATGATATCACAGGAAGGGAGGGACATGGAGGAAGATTCCCCAAGAGTTTCAATCCATGTCCCTCCCTTCCAGTGATGTTGTTATTTTTTTAATTGTTCATGAACTGGTAAAAGGCCCAACAAACCCCTATCCCAGTTCACATGTTGTTGATGCCGCATCTATTGTATCCAGCGTTCAGGAGAACTGGATGCTGGGGACCATCCAGCCTGTCTCACTCTGGCTTATAAACATTTCTGAGAATGGCATTTCCAGATCCTGTGTTGCTGTTTTATATCCTTTGTGCCCAGCATTGCATCTTGCATAATCGCAATATTCATCACTGCTTGTGTGTTTAGTAGCATGTCAGGCAGAACTACTCTATGGTTTAGGCGTAGGTTTACTTCTCAGCTATGATATAAAATCCTGGAAGCTTCATAACTTGATCAGGGGGTGTTAGTGAGTGCTGTTGACGTGCTGGGAGCACAGGGAGATTATTTGCTACCACTTTGCCTATTGATTTTGGAGTCTAGGAGGTCATCGTAAAGTCTTCCTTTTAATTGTGAAAATGTCAACAATAACACAATGCCTATTTATTGCGTCTTTTATGTTGTCTTTTTTATTTAATTATTGATAATAGATTCTGGGTGATCAGCTCATACCTTGGCTATTAATTGTGGGGTTTGAGGTGATTGATTAGTAAGTCTGGCATTAACTCTCATTCTGCCAGTTATGTGCCTACACGCTATGGCCTCGATTCAATAAGTCAATGAACTGAAAAAATTCACTGTAAAACTTTAGAGGAAAAAAGCCTGAGTATTTCATTGTTGCTGAATCACCAGCTAGGGAAACAATGAAAGTCAATGATACTTTTTTACTACTAAGAAAAGAAGAGAACATTTTACTCCTTTTTTACACTGTAGCAAAAAGTGCCAGTAATTTGTATTGTCTTTTTATCCGGTGATTTAGTAACAGTGACATTCTCATGCTTTTTTCTTATAAATCTTTTACTACTTCTTATTGAATCAAAGCCTTTTTTATTTTGTGTTTTATTTTGTGAGGTGGGCCAGTAGATGGGTGGGGTCTGAAAAGCTAGCTCACTTTCTGCCTAATAAATATAAGATCTGATTGTGGATCCGCTTACAATCTTCATTGTAAGGCATTGCTTGCACCAGGATACAATTTGCAGAATAGGATAAGCAGGGGTATCATCAATGTGGTGCTTGTAAACTGTTGTGGAGGTGTAATGTATATAGCAGATATATCACCAAATCAAATGTGTTGGTTTTATCTTTCTTATTTTTGGTACAAATGTCCTCGACATACTTTGCTAACTCCCTCCTGCCTCTTAGAAGATTCACCAAAATGTGGTGGTGCCAGCTCCCTGCTGCATTAAAACTAGCATTCTCCGCTCTCTGGTCCCTCATGGCTCTGTGTATGTACATACATTTTTTACAATCATGGGTTTTGGTCTGTCCCCCTAAGGCATTGTGCTTTGGGATGCCCGCTGAGGGAAACCCCGTTGTTCGCCTGTCACTCTTATTTTTCTACTCCTCCAATCAGCTTCTCTGGCCACACATAATAATGTGCTGCTGGAGAAGTTGAATGGAATCCCAGCCACACACAAGAGTGGCATGCGGCACCACTCGCATCCTTTGGTGCGGCCACGTACAGCCATTGAGTCGAAAAGGATGCCAGTGATGCCTTCACTTGCCATACATGCGTACATGAGTGATTGTTGGCGAGGTAAGTTTATTGCGTGGACAAGGGGGTTTCACACAGTGGGGCTTCCAAGTTTTGGATGCACATGAGAGAGGGAATCAATCTCATAGAGTCCAGGGCAGGTTTTGGTCGCCTTTAACTCATGAGTTTTAGAAATGCTACTTGCCAACTGTGTGGAGCCACGTCACTTTCTCCCTGTGTAACCCACACGCCATACCAGGGCCGGCTGACATGCGGGGCGAGCTGTCGCGAGTTCTTGGAATCTTGAGGTATGATTGGGATATGGCCTGGTGGAGTCACCACACACCGCCAATGTCTTTCCAAACTTTATTTGAAGCAACCACACTTCCACTTCAGCAACAGCAATAAGCCAAGTACTTCAGCATAAACAGCAAACAGGCTCACAGGATCCCGGGGTCACTCTAGGGGCTGGGACTATGCTACTGGTACCTTTGTATGTGTTGGTCCTCAGTGCACTCCACTCGGCTCCTCCTAGGCCCACACTGATGTCACTCTGTGGTATCTCTCTGTCTTGCTCTGCACACTGTAGCTCTTTCTCCTGTGTGCTCTCCTTCTCAAAAGGGTTAGTAGGCTCCATTCTGTACTGCTCACTACAGACTCCTCTACATGGCTATATCCATGGTTCTCTCTCAGCAATCCATGTTCTCTCAGCTCAATACATCATCTCTCGACAACAGCTCTGATAAGACTGACTATTCTAGAACGTGTCAGCTCTTTTATAACCTCTGTTGATGATGTCACTCTCCCACAGCAGCCTCTAGTGGTTAACTCCGGCACTGCTGTAATGTATTATGCAGCTAGGCTGTGTTCTGCAGGGTTTTCTATGAGAGATTAGGTAACCCCAGTTTTTACCTGGGCCACACCTGCACCTATGAGTTTTCTCCAAAACGCAGATGAGAAATTCTCATTAGAAACTTCTGACCCAAAAGCAGATGAGAAATACTCATTAGAAACTTCTGACCGATGGAGTATGCTGTAGACAACTAGGGTAAACCAGGAAATAATCTCACAATCTCATTGATTAGTGGCATTCCACAAGACTGAGTATGCTTGTAAATGTGCCTTATTAACCCAAACAAGAGCAGCACAGTGGGACTGTTGTACCTATAATTTGGGGCTGTCAAAGGTTCTATTAATCCTCAGATGATTTCCGATACAGGATGGAGCAGATCCCAAACACAATGACATAGGGACAGTTGTGACAAAGCCCCCATGCCCCCATTTTCCTCATTGGAGAGGTCAAACCATTTACTCCACCACTCCACCATATGCTTTTAAAGAAGGGCTGGTTAATGGCAAGACAGCGCTCTTTGACCCTCTAAAATTTTACCAGCATCTGCATATACTGTATGAAGCACATAGGGTCATTTGAAAGCTGCCAAAACCTGTGCTCTAAGCGGACACATAGAATCTGACTCTTTTGCTTCCGCTAAACCCAGAAGGACTCATCCTATTCTCCCTTTTAGTTTTTGCTGTTGCTATCTATACAACATGTTTTCCACTTTGTATTATTTCTTTTATTCTTAAATTAAAACTTAATTAATTTCATAGCTATATCTATGATTTTAGATCAAAGGGAATTCCGAGCTCTGATTTTTTTTTGCTTTGTATAACCTAGAGTTCACAGAAACATTCAGTGTCATTTCTATGTGGCTCAGAATTCTGTGTTATTTTGATCAATATTGGTGAACACGCAGAAATGTACTTGTTAGTAAGACTGAATGAAGCCCCCTCCACCTTTTTTGTTGCTAATGCTAGCACAGCTATAGTGGCTGTTGCTGCCCTATACCATACAAGGCACATGTAGGGCATTGCACATAACCAGTGATTCCTGGCCTTTCCTGCTAAATAAAAGTATTTTTCACACTTCTTGATGACTGGAGGTATAGAGGAATCTCTGAACATAGGACTAAATGCTTGAAATTGATTCTATCCATCTATTTGGCTATTTTTAAAAGATCAAACTGGATCTGATTTGGCTTAAAAGGGATATTAATCAATCCATGAGTTTGTGTGCGTATAAGCATTAACACAAAGACCCAAAATGGGACAGGAAAACAGGTCACTGGTGCTGTAACTAAGCCATGGCTGCTAGGTAGAACAAATGTCCTGGAGCTAAGATGTCTTGCTTTGGGTTGGCAGACAGTCTGCCAGGGCTAAATGTTTGCTAGAGCTCCAGGAGCTAAACGTAAAGGAGACCTACACTTAGATAGGGTGTGACACCCCTCTCACAGCAGTTTATTAACACCTCATAATTCTAAGCAGGAAAATGCAATCTACCATGAAGTTCTTGACATCCATTTTATCTATGGTAAATAGAGGATCTGGATTAGAGCTACGTGTTATAAAGCCAGATGGGTGATCAAAATATTTTTGAGTTGCGTTGCCTTAATGTATACCTGTTGTAATGTACAGTAACATTGAAATGATTAAAGTGGACCTTCACCCTAAATAAGAGCCTATGTTATATGTTTTGCCCACTCTGTACATACAGATTGCTCACATTAAAAATCATCCTACCTGCACCTACTGCATGTTATGAGCCTTTGATCATCCAAGATGACGGTTGATGGGTCATCAGGCAGCCTGCAAACAGGAACAGTCTTCTGACTGTGTTGCTCTGCATTCTGGGATCGCTGACCTTTTCCTGACCCCAGCTCTGCTCTGTCTGTGCAAAGCACAGCTATAACCCCACCCCCTGCACTTTACCCCGCTCTCCTCTCCTCAGTATGTGATGCTTCTGAGGTAAGATGGCGGCGGCTGTATCCTAGAGTCCTGAACAGAGTTGCAGCCCGGTGGGGGAATGAATAATAATGAAGTGACTAAAAACTTAAATTACACTAATTTTAGATGCTGAGAAAATGTTGGGCTTTTTATTAAATCATGGTGAAGGTCCGGTTTAAATTTTGGGCTTTTCATTAAATCATGGTGAAGGTCCGGTTTAAATTTTGGGCTTTTCATTAAATCATGGTGAAGGTCCGGTTTAAATTGGAAACTACATTGCCACTGAAACCCATCTTAGCCTTCTCCCTGGTTCATCAGAATGGTGACCTGACTCAAAACCCAATTATATAACTTGGCCCACCCTATACCCCAGATGAAATGTAACCAGATGGTAATCAACTACTTTAGAACCCCAGCAGTGTGTATAAAAGTCCCTAAGACCTGACCTAAGGGTCCTGACATCTTAACTGAAGGGTTACAAAATGTTTTAATTTGAAGTTTTCCAGAAAATGTGCAGGCGTAATGTCATACATTTTGGATATCATTAATTTATGATAGTCTGTCTTTGAAGGTAACCTTATTAATTTATTTCTAAAATAAACTGTATTTTACTTTTTAATGTTCGGTATGATTTCCAGCTCCATGCTCATTAGGCTCTGCCTACACCTTGCACTTTCCCTTGCAGACAATTAAAGGTGGCAGGAAATTTGACTTGCAGGAGGTTTTAATGAAGCACAGGCAGAGCTTTATCTAAAGCTGTGCGGACACTGGCTATTTCCTGCTGAAACATATTAATTGTCAAGCTTCTTGAGTTCTATTCATCTCAGTTTATTATAAATGCCAGTTTTCAGTCTACAAACTTTAATGCACTTTAGAATACCGCTGCTCCTGGCAAATACAAAGCATATGCTCTCCTTTTTTTTTTTTATAAAGGAATAAAGCCATAGATATATAAAGGTTTTTTTTTTTTTACAAAAAAAAGGTATTGCCTTTGGGTAAGTTACATCTTAAACATAGGCATAATAAAAGCAATTACTCAGTAAGTATAAATTTGTGACACACAATGAGGAGTAACAGATTTGATGTCTTTTAAATTAGACCTTCAGCTAACCTTCTTGCAGTGGCCTCGGGCTGCACCTTCCCATCCCTGGGCATTCCTTTTTGAAAGTCCATCTACTGTAAAAGAAAAAGAAATGCCCACAACCTCAACTTTTCACCCATTCTGCATGGTACACATGACATGACCACTGGTTGCAAATGAGACATGTACGGTGGTTTACCAAGACTAAAGCACATGCATGCCTGCCTAGCAACTGCTATAGGTTGCCAATGGTGAGGAAAATGAGTGGTTGTAGCTGTCGAAGACCCAGGAATTCAGAAAGGTGAACATTTAACTTGATTAGCTATAATTAATATGGTGCTTACAATAGAGAGGCATCCCAGTTTGGTAAGCCTGCGGGGGGGGGGGGGGGGGGGCGGATAAAACTGATCCTTTAGCTTTTGACCAAAGCATGACTCATATATATATATATCCTAATCATTACTGTATATATCCGTGAGAGCTGCATGATGAGATGTGGGTATGCAAAGAATTCCTCCTGTTATGACTTTTTCAATTTTAATTCAAGAGAATTTTGGTTTCAGGCTGTGGTTCGGCTGATCACAATGCTCAATCTACTAACATTTCCAACTTAATGTGTCCTCCATGTAATTTCTTCATATCACTATAGTGGCCATTTGGGTGACAGGGGATCCCAGGGCAAAGAGTGGAGCTACAGTATTTACACCTTCTACAAATCGTTTGGCACCCACCCCAATTTGGAAGAACATGTTTTGAGTAGAGACAAGTAGAGGTGATTAAATACATTTTGCATAAACCCAATTCAGTTAAACGATATATAATCATTATATATAGGTATGTAATTTAATATACACTACAGTGCTCAGTATAAATGAGTTAACATTTGTCAGAAAACTATTAGTTCCCCGGAATTCACATTTTCTATGGGATACCCTACTACAAAATGCTTACAAATTGGGACCAGTGATTGCAAGCAAGATGTGTTAATTTGCACACTCAAAAAACAATTTTTCTAGCCAACTCTTTTAGAAACTTTAGACAGTTTAGACTACAAAATTCTATTTAAAGCAGGCCACGCCCATTTTCAATGGGTGCGGGGCTGCATTGTGACAGGCTTTGGGGGGCGTCCAGATTGCTGGAGCCACCACTTCTCACGCATAGATCCCGCAACCCTCTGAAATCCTAATTCTAGTTATATGGAAAATGGTTGTGGGACCACAGGTGAGTAATTTTTCATTAAACATGTGTCCAGCAGACAGATGACTAGAAAAAGCTGTTATTTAAAGAGGTGAAGGCTACAAGAAGATCAGCTTTACAAGTCAGAATACCTTTTCAAAAGTGATACAAAAAATTTGCAAAGATGGAACAGCACCCAGCTCACAGAGACTTCCAGGTTGACCACACCTAAATATGAGCGTCTTCTGATGAGACAGGTGGAAGAGAGTTGCTATGTACAGTAAGCTCACTGCAGTTAGCTATAGAAGTAGAATGGCATAGAAGTGAGTTTTGTGCTTCCTGTGACACAATAATACGTACACTGCAGAGGATTGGCCTGTATGGGTGTTGTCCAAAAAGACCATTCTAAAGCCAATACACAAAAGACCTGCTTATGATTTGCCATGCTGAAAAATCTGAAGACTCCTGGAACCAACATAAATGTTTTTGAAACAAATTGTTTCGAATGGCAATGCAAACGTGGGGATTACAAAGAAAAATAAATGGTGTCTGCAGTAAAACATTGTAGTGCCAATGTCCTTATGTGGGGCTGCATGAGTGCAGCTGGTGTCAAGGAGAACAGGGTGAAAGTGATTCAGTAGCCAACTTTGGGGGTTATTCATCAAGGTCTAGCACCAGGTAGTGCCTCGTAGCGGCAGGCAGCGTCTGGTGAACGCCGGGCGCTGTACGCAAAACCAAATGTATGAAAGCAAATCTGGTGAGCGACTCTAACAGCGCCATGTAGCGTACAATTCATCATCACAGGCAGCTAAGCGCATAGCGCCGGAGCTTACAGAGCACCAGATATTACCTGTTGCTCTCCCATACATTTCAATAGACGTTCCTTTTCTTCTGTTTAAACAGGGTTTTTTTTTTTAATTTATTTATTTTTCTCTCAAATAGTTGTGTCACCTCTCCTGGCCTAGAAAAAGTCATTTTTTATAACTTTTTTGATTTTTTGGTTTTTTTATACAGAATTGCATTTACAGGTCTGGCACTAAAGCGTTATTGTCACATGTGTTTTCACTTTGTTACCTGTGGATATGTGTTCAAAAACAGACTTTAATCACGCAGCGTCTGTCGCTCTATGTTAAAGCGACCAGATTTAGACCGCTGACTCTGTGTGTGTGTGTGTGTGTGTGTGTGTGTGTGTGTGTGTATTTTTGATAAGTATGGTGTGAGTCGCTGAGAGTCGGTCGCACTGAGCTGGCGCTACCTTTCACTCCCTGCAGCGCTGTACTGGTGTTACAGCGCCCAACATACATCACATTCATCATTGCCGGCCAGGTTACTAGAGCAATGCTCTGTTACAGTGCCCCATACCCGCTTACAGCATCTACTAGCGGTCGCTCTAAGCGCTGCTATACAGACGCTCATCTGCCGATACCTGCCGTTAGTAATAAATCAGCTTCTATGTCTCCTTATCTGAGGACAGTCGAACACCTATGAAGAATTCTGAAGTGACAGATTGAGTATCACTCTATATCCATCATCAGGTTCCAGACTCTAAAAGAGGTAATTCTTGAAACATGGAAAATATTAATGTCGCAAAATGTTGCCACGCACCAACTTCTTTATTTCATGCCTAAAAAATACAATTCTGTGAGTACTCACCTGTAGAATTGCCTTTACTCTGCATGGCACGGCCTGTTTCATGAAGTCCTTACATCTGGGATATTCTGCCACAAGGTGGCGCAGTGGACTGCAGAATATTTGTGGCTCCTCCCAGCCCCATATAAAAACAGGAATCACCATAGACCTCTCCAAGAATGGCTGGTACCCCTTCCTGGGCTATCTTGCGCAGCACCCTGCCCAGCGAAAAGGAGGGAACACATAGAGGAGCCGAAACTCCGACCAAGGAATTGCTAGAGCATCCGTGGTGAAGGCCAGAGGATCCTGAGACAGGGAGACAAACCTTGGAAGCTTGTGATTGTGGCGGGAGGCAAACAGGTCCACATCCGGCTGACCCCAACGGTGACACAGGGAGTGAAATACTCCATTCCACCAGCCGAGACATTCCCCTGCTCAGGGAGTCTGCCTCCTGGTTCTCCACCCCCGGAATGTAGACCGCCAAAATGCAAGGGACATTCTCTTCCACCCAAGACAGAATCAGGGACACTTCTTTGAGGGCTCGCTTGCTCCGAGTCCCTCCCTGATGATTGATGTAGGCAACCGCCGTCTGGTTATCTGAGCGAATCTGAGAACCAACCTGATCGCCCGCAGTTCCAGAATGTTGATGGGTGCATGGGCCTCCTGGGGGGCCCCACTGACTCTGAATTTTCAAAGACTTCCAAACTCCCCCCCAACCGGTCAGACTGGCATCTGTAGTGACGATCTCCCAGCACGACGGCAGAAAGGTCCTGCCCACTAGAAGATTCCTCGTGTCCAGCCACCACGAGATGGATTGTCTGGCCAGAGGGGACAGAGCAAATTCCTGATCCAAGGACACAGGGTCCCGATCCCAAACTGACAAGAGATGCATCTGAAGAGGCCTCATGTGAAACTGAGCAAAGGGAACCGCCTCGAAGCAAGACACCATCAGGGCCACTAACTTCATTCCCTGACAAATGGAGGGACGGGAACACAAGAGCTGAGCCCGTGCCTGCATCTGAAGGCCCTCCACTTTCTGCAGAGGGAGAAATACCTTGACCTGAGAGGTATCCAGAGTCATGCCCAGAAAGGACCTCGCCAAAAAGGGAGACAGTGAAGACTTGGGATAGTTGGTCACCGAGCTTGAAGGACTCGAGAGTGGAGGTCATCACCTGAGTATCCCTCTCGGCCTGATGAAAAGACTGAGCAGCAATCAGAATGTCGTCCAGGTAAGGGAGGATGCGAATGCCCTGGCTCCTCAGGAGAGCCATTACGCCCGCCAGCACCTTGGTGAACAACCGAGGCGATACCGAACGTTAAGGCTACTAACTGGTAGTGCTGATCCCCCAGGGCAAACCTCAGAAATCTCTGATGACCTGGAAAACTTGGTACGTGAAGATAGGCATCCTTGATGTCCACGGTGGTCATGAAGTCGCCCGGCCGCAGGGTACTGACAGCCGAGCGTAGAGTTTGCATGCGAAAGTGCTTGAACCGGACAAACCTGTTGAGACCCTTCAAGTCCAGGATGGGCCTCAGAGACCTGTCCTTTTTGGGAACCGTGAAAAGATTGGAGTAGTACCCCTTACCCTGTTCCTGATAAGGTCCCAGACAGATGACTCCTGACTCCAGAAGGCGTTGAACTGCTAGACGCAACCCCTAGGCAGACAGAGGATTCTGAGACATCCGGGATCTGAGAAATTTTGGGGGGGGAGGCCAAGCTGCTAACTCTATCCTGTAACCAGAGGACACCACCTCCTGAATCCTCCGGTCTGAGACACGAAGCCTCCAGACGTGAGCAATGGGCCGAAGCCGTCCCCCCACCCGGACGGGTGAGGGCACCTCCTCATGCCTGAGGGGCCTTGGTAGGGGGTTTGGGCTTGGAACCCCAGGAGAGGCCGGGGCGACTGCGGGACCCGCCACGGCCCCAAGGACCTCTGCGGCTACCCAAGAAGAGAGAGCCACGACCTCCTCTGGGGCAGGAAAGGAAGAGGAAGATGAAGAGGGGGGCCCCCGAAAGGGCCGCGGCTGCCTCCTATGCTGAGGGAGCCCACCATCCTTGGCCAAAACACCAAGACGTTCCCCAAAGAGACGAAGTCCCGTAAAGGGAAGCCCGGTGAGGGACTTCTTAGCAGCAGTGTCAACTGCCCACTGGCACAACCAAACAGACCGACGCATAGCCACCAAGAGAGCTGAAGCCCCACTGCCCAGCCGGATGGCATCATCCATGGCAGTCAGTGCAAAGGCAACAAAATAATAGCAAAGCAGAAGGGCCCTATAATCCTCCCTCCTCCTACCAGCCATGGCGTTTGAGTTTCTTTTTAAGAGCAATGGCAGTAATAGCTGCGGCACAAACTGGACGCAGGCCTGCCCCCACAAAGGTGAAGGCATGACAGGCCAGCTGATCCAAACGCCGGTCCGCGCCGTCCCGCAGGGTAGTAGTGTCAGGGGATGGCATAACCGAGGTGTTAGCCAGTCCTAGAACAGGAGCGTCCACCTCGGGGGGCACGACCAGCATTTGACCAGGTCAGCAGAAAAGGGATACCTCTTGTCCAATCCCTTGGGCACCGTGGGCAATCTGTTAGGACGCTCCCACTCCTTGAGCACCATATCAGAGAAGTGGCCCTGCTCCGGGAACTCCAAGCGTTGTTTGTCAGGGCGAAAGAGCTCACCCTGCTTCCTCTTCGCCACCTTAGGGGGGACGATGTGCAAAGTCTCAAAAATATCCGACAACAGTCTATCAGTGTCATCAGGGAGCCAGGTATCATCATCAGAGACAGACCTGGGTCACTGTCGTACCCTATCTGAGGGCCCCCAGAGGATTCTGAATCATGGAGAAGCTCCCCCTCCTCTAGGGAGTCATGGCCCCCAAACAGATCCAGGCTCTCATTCTCCTCGGCAAAGAGGGAAGGCGCGACGACTAGGTGCCGCTTCTTGCCAGAGGCCTTGCCCGACACAGGATGAGCCAACTGCCTTTCAATGCTGGCCACGCGCAGAGCCAGATCAGACTGGGACCCCCTGCTAGTATCCCCCTCACTGGGAGCTAAATGCAGGCGCAGGGGAGTAGGAGATGCTGGAGGGAGCACAGAACATCCCAGCCTGTTCCACAATAATACTTTGGACGCACGGCACACAAACCGCGCCACCACCACTCAGAAGGGATGCCTCGCACATGATAGCCAGGATTGCCCCGAAGGACCACCCAACAACGCTAACCCCAGAAGCCTCCATATGGTGATACACAGGCACAATAGGCCAGTATAGGGTAAGGGCTAATAAAAGCCACCCGGGATGCCCCCCAAGGGATGCCCTCAGAAGGAGGCAGGAGAGGAGAGGTGGGGGGGAAAGAGCAGGACCGGGAGAAACCACAACACACAGTTATCCCGCCTGAAAGAAATAAGCAAAAAAAACATAAGCATCCCACAGTACATGCCCCAATAAGAAAAACCCCCCACGGGGGACTTACGGACCAAAGGGTACAGCGCGTGCAGCCCACACAGACGATCACCGCACAACCGGCCAAGCAGGAAGACAGAGCAGCCGACAGATCACAACACAGCACATGCTGGAAATTGCCCCCGGAGACCAGAAACGCGCCTGCAGCAGCAGCGAAATGGCACCGAGAAGAGAACCTCAAGGGGCGGGCCGCGGGGGTATGACGCGATACGCGTCATCCCCTGGCGCCGCCGCCCCGAAGAGCACGAAAAGCAATATAGCGCCACCCGCCACTGAGCGAAGTACACCCGTGGCGGCAGCGGCGAACAGCAAGCGGGGCAAAACCAAACCCCCCCGCCACTACCCCCCCTCCCCCCGGCCATCACCTGATGGGGAGAGGGGGAGAAGAGAGGAGGGCAGGCAGCAGTGGGAGTCATCCGGCGGGGCCCAGGGGAGTGGAGAGGTGACAGGAGACACAGGGAAGGGGAGAAAAGAAGGGGGACATAATACAAAAGTCCCCAAGCACAAACTCACCCCCTCACATAGCTAAGGCAGGAGACTTCATTCCTCAGCAGGATCACCATAAAAGCCTATGGCTGGCTACCCTTTGTGGTACAGGGTCTGCGGCTTGGAGCAACGCTCCCGAGCACCTGACCCAAAGTGCTCCTCTACCCTCATCTGATCCGTCAGCCGAGACTGGGAGGCACAGAGGGTCCGGAAGCGGGTGGAAATAGACATGCAGGGCCGCAGGCTTGGTTGCCACGCTCACCTGCGTAAGGACTTCATGAAACAGGCCATGCTATGCACTAGGAAAAAACACGGTGCTGTCCTTCAAAATCATAGGGGTCATACAAAATACTAGATGTAGTAGTTTATGATATAGGATGTATTTATTTTTGCATCAATTACAGTAGTTTAAAGTGGACCAAAGGCCGGGATTTTGACTATTTGGGGTTTTGGTCCTTGCCCCCAGGGCACCCCAATGCCCCGCTGTGTGAAACCCCCCAGGTCACCCACCAAACCACACCTGTCCCTGGCGCCGGCGTGCGCCCTGCTAAGGGTATGGCAGGTGGCAGCTGCTTATCGCGAATTTTCTGTTGGATCGTGAAGAAGGTGAGTTTACTGGGTGACCTGGGGGGTTTTACACAATGGGGCATCCCCAATCTGGATGCCCTGTGGGGATTGAGTAAGCCTGCCCTGGGAGACTCCAGGGTGGGTTTTGACCACTTTAAATAAAGCTGAAGATTCTTTCTCTTGGCTGTCTCCAGTATCGTAAAGTTGCAAGTGGAATCCAGCTTCTGTAGTGATAAAAAGTTTCTTTATTGCTCACATATAAAAATGAAGCAATATCCAATTTCAATCCACAAAATCCAGAGTAGACAATAAAAAAAAATGATAATTTTCAAGAGGCGCAACTCTTAATCATGTGTGGTTACACTGGACAGTGCTTAATTTTAATATCATCAACATCCTTCAAAAATGAAAAAAAAAATGCATATTGCAAAGAGTAGCCCTACACAATGGAAACACTTTTGATTTTGCTTTAGGGCTTTATTTACGATGTCCGTCTGTTAGCAACTGTTTTGTGGCTATAGCACTAGCTTTGGAACACCGGCATTCCCGTCTTATCTGTCACTATGCTGGGTACTACATTGCCGCTAGAAGTTGTTACGCTGAACGCTAATTAATTCGCTTTGATTGTTGCACTGAAGTATTGGCCGGCCTATGTCAGTGCATTTTGGAACTGCTGGCTGGCTAGCCCAGCGTCAGTGAGCGCCACTTTGTACTGCCGTTTTTTTTGGTGCACTCCAGTGTATATGTGTTTTTTTTTTCCTCCTTAAAATGTTTGGTGCTGTATTTTTCCAACGCTGGTTAGCGTTTTGTTGCAACAAGAAATCAGTGCTGGGGACAAAGGGGACATACAATGCGTTTAGGCTGTATTTTAGTTGTTGCTGTCCGAAGTACACATTGTTCAGCAAAACAAGCCATTTAAATCAATTTTAATAACACAAAAAAAATGTAGGACCATCTAGGTCCTGCATTTCAATTATTGACAAGTCCCAATGAAAGTTCTGAACAAATAAATGTGTTTAATAATAATTATAAGCATTAAACAATACAATCCAGTACTGCCCATTGTGGCCTATGGGATCTTGAGCAACAGTTCCAGGTTTCATCTGGCGCTACTTCAAACAGAGCGCCAGGAGCTTCATCATATTCAGCAATATAGTTAAATAAGAAGCATTGGTGTTAGCATTTTTCAGTTGTTAAATCTGATGCCGAGTGCCACTTAGGCCAATGCTTCTTAAATTGGCTCCCCCTTTAATATTTGCTGACTAGGGGGGTTATTTTGTCATTTGGTCTTTCGCGGAACCCTAAAACTTCTAATTGTCCTTGCTTCAATAAAAAAAAATAGTTCAAATTGCTTCTAGTTCAAATTGTGTGGCAGTTTTTCATCAAGCATCCGCAGGAGGGTAACCTGGCCACATGCAAGATGTGTAGGCAAAAGGTGAAGCTTGGCCAGGGCCCCAATGTTGGCACCACGGGCCTGCGACAACATATGCAGCGTCACCATAAAGCGGCCTGGGGGAACCGAGGCTCCGTAGTGGTGGTCCAGCCATCTGCGTCAGCCAGTGGCATGCGGCTCCCAATTTCTGCAGCCAAGACTCCAGCACCTCAGCTGAAGGTCGCTGTGCGTCATACCCATCCTCTGTCGCTCTGGATGCTCCTGCTCCTCCTACTACAAGTCAGTCATCCCGCCAGCAATCTATCATCGAAGCCATGTCCAAGAGACAACAGTATGTGCCCACTCATCCTACGGCACAGAAGCTAAATGTGCTCCTGTCCAAGTTGCTGGTGCTGCAGTCCCTCCCTTTTCAGGTAGTGGACTCTGCACCTTTCAGAGAACTGATGGCTTGTGCCGAGACATCATTTCTTTGCAAAGAAGGCAGTACCAGCCCTGCACAAATTTGTTGAACAGAAGGTGGGCCAGTCCTTGAGCCTGTCGGTGTGATCCAAGTGCATGGCAGCGCCGACGTCCGGAGCTGTAACTATGGTCAGGGACAATACATGTCCTTTAGGGCCCACTGGGTGACTGTGGTTCCTGCACAGTTACAACAACAACACGCTCCCAGGCCGTTGTGCCTGTGACAGTGTGCGACTCCACCTCAGCCTCCACTGTACTGTCAAGTCTCGGTGCCCCTCCAGCCTACCATGTGTGCAGGGCACGGCGGTGTCACGCTGTGCTTCTCATGGTTTGCCTTGGTGAACTAAGTCACACAGGCGAGGAGCGGCTAAAATTCATTCCTAAGAAATCAAAACATGGCTTTCGAAAACTGCAAATGGGAACCATGGTGACTGACAATGGGAAGAACATCATAGGCTCGATTCAGAGAGACAAAAAAAGACTTTTGTTTTTGTGCCGATCTGTTTTTTTTTTTTTTTTTTTTTAATTTCCCGCTCTCGTATGAGTGTGCGAGTGATTCTATGCATGCATTATAATCCTTCTGTAAAGTTTCCGTCCGTCCTACGGCAGAGTACGAATACGAGGATGTCATTTTCCAGCGTGACTTTTCCGTTTTATTTTCTCATGTTACAACGTAGGCTTTCGTTTTTGCCCTTTTCCCATCGTCTCCTCCCACGAATCCTTTACGTTTCCCGATAGATTCTGTTTCCCTTTTTCAATAAATAATCATCCAGACGAAAAACCTTACGATCTAGTGCCTGCGCACTACAAACTTAACTCATTAACGTGCTCTCCTACATATTTGCCACCCTCAATTCTACTACAATGTTTAGCTAACTCACTTAGCACTATCCTCCCTCTTCCCTTTTGGATCCTTAAAGCTCACCCAAACCACTTCGTGGTTAGGTTCTTCTTCCATTTTAGCCCCCTAAAACGTACCCAAATCACTTCTCGGTCATGTGAATATTCATCTTTAAATATTTCTGGGCCCATTAGTTTTGTGTTAATGTATTTTGTAAATGAAATGACACTGAAATTTTTAATTTTTTTTTTCCATCATAAAATATAAAATATTAAAATATTTTGGAAATTTTTAATTTTTACAACTATAAAAAAACGAAATACATAGCAATGGCAGGCCACAGAACATTATTCTTCATCTGTGGTCCCCAACGAGTCGCGCAGGTCCTGCATCTCGCCCACCAACTGAAGGACCCTGACACTCAGTTGTGCCACTCTGGCAAGTGTGGTCCCTGTTAAAAAACGTAAAATAAATTATTGGTATAACCTTGTTGGGGTCATACTGCAGTGCCCCCCCCCCCTGTATGGTCCAAACACCTAAATCTGGACTTCAAAGGCCCGAAGGCCCTCGCCACCACGGCCTGGGTTTTGCATAGTGCCCGATTAGAGAACTCCTGGCCCGCATTCTGCAGAATTTAAAAATACTAACATAAAATACACATTCTAAGCTACAATATTGTTTAACATGTCATCAAGGGATAAAAACAGACATAAGTCATCAACTATATTCATTTCCATACAGTGTAAATGGATTAATGGAATGTGAGCAAACTTACCCAGGAGCCATCCACCAGATAATTCTCCTGACTCAAACTGACGAAATAAGCCGGAGCTCTGCAATATATAAGCATCATGGGACGACCCTGGATGCCCTGCAAGAACACTGAGGAATCACATAGCTGGACCAAACACTGCTTGTATGTTGTGCGAGTGGCACATCTTGTGGCTCCTGCAACCAAATATAAAATAATTACACAAAGCAAAGGTAACCGACTAAAACAATAACTCCTATGGTGTTTGGACCATACAGGGGGGGCACTGCAGTATGACCCCATCAAGGTTATACCAGTATTTTAATTTACGTTTTTTAACAGGCACCACACGTGCCAGAGTGGCTTTAATTGGGTATATAGTGGGATTAGGCTCATTTCAAGTATAATCTCACTATTATCAGTATTTTGTGATTTTGTTACATGAGGTCTCTCCCTTCCTTTCTTTGGCCATGGGCAGTTGGCCCATCTTATATTTAGTCCTTTCCAGTGGCCCATATACCATACATGTGTGCATGTTGGCTATTTCGCCCATTATAAAACATACCAATAAAAGTATGCTATTCTCTCACTTGGTTTGATAATCAGTAGCCCTGACAAGTCTTGTCTTTGCAATGAATGGCTTAGGAACATGCTATTTTCATGCCATTCAATATTATCCCTGCAATTAATGGTCCAAGACTATGTCATCTGCATGCCATTCAATATTACTATGCCTTCAGTATACCTTTAATATTACTATGCTTTAATAGGCATATTTTATATTATTCATGTCACGTTTATTCATATATTCAATTACATTTGAATGGGTTCATATTTTACCATGTCTATTACTATTGTCCCTGTTGTCCCCTATTTCTCATTTTCTGCTAGGATATGATTTCAATGCTTATGATGCAATGTTTATGATGCATATATCTGAATGTTGCTTTCACTTATCTTATATTTAAGCCTGTTTATTATTTTAGTTTCATTATGCACTTGCATGACCTTCATATTCATACAATGTGACTTTTATATTGTATTTCTTTACTATATAGGTTATCTTGGCCTTTGTGCCATCATTCCTATTTCACATGTTATTATAGCTTTTTACTATATTCCCCCTCCCCCCCACGCAAGTTGCAGTGCGTACTTCCTTGGTCCCCGCTGTGTTGATTTCCTGCGTCCCGCCGTTTCCACGGAGACGCTCCGGCTGACGTGCGGCTGGTCGGGGAGGGCTTTGCCCTCTCTGATAGGCTTATGCTCCCGGCCTATCACAGCCGGCACGCCGCCGTCGTTAGCGGTGACGTCACCAGCGGGGACCCGGAAGCCGCCTGCTACACCGTCGGGAGGAGGTGAGTCAATTTACTCTTTGGTATATATTCAGCTCATATATGTTATTGATTTATCTATGATTAAGGGTGGTTTAAAGCCTGAAACGCGTTAGAGGGTGCTAGGACTGCCTTGATGTTTTTACCGCTGCTTTCTACTTTTTCGTATTTTTTTTAAAAAAGGACGGCAATAAAAGCTATATTTTAGGAGTGCAGACCTTTTTTCTTTTTTCTACTGGATTATTGGGTCTTGGAAAACCTTGATTACTGCACCCACGGCATTTGTCCTATGCAGAGTGCACCCGTTTTTTTCAAGCGGCACAACTGAGTGTCAGGGTCCTTCAGTTGGTGGGCGAAATGCAGGAGCTGCGCGACTCGTTGGGGACCACAGATGAAGAATAATGTTCTGTGGCCTGCCATTGCTATGTATTTTGTTTTTTATAGTTGTAAAAATTTGAAATTTTCTAAATTTTTTAAGATTTTATATTCTATGATGGAATAAAAAAAAAATGCTTCAGTGTCATTTCATTTACAAAATACATTAACACAAAACTAATGGGCCCAGAAATATTTAAAGATGAATATTCACATGACCGAGAAGTGATTTGGGTAAGTTTTAGGGGGCTAAAATGGAAGAAGAACCTAACCGCGAAGTGGTTTGGATGAGCTTTAAGGGTCCAAAAGGGTAGATGGAGGATAGTGCTAAGTGATTTAGCTAAACATTGTAGTAGAAGTGAGGGTGGCAAATATGTAGGCAAGCACTTCAACGAGTTTAGTTTGTAGTGCGCAGACGCAAGATCGTAAGGATTTCCGTCTGGATGATTAGTTATTGAAAAAGGGAAACAGAAACTAGCGGGAAACGTAAAGGATTCGTGGGAGGATACGATGGGGAAATGGCAAAAACTAAAGCCTACGTTGTAACATGTGAAAATGAAACGGAAAAGTCACGCTGGAAAATTACATCCTCGTATTCGTAATCTGCCGTACGAACGGACGGAAACTTTACAGAAGGATTGCAATGCATGCATAGAATCGCTTGCACACTCATACGAGAGCGGAAACATTTAAAAAAAAAAAACAGATTGGCACTAAAACAAAATTATTTTTTTGTCTCTCTGAATCAAGCCTATTTATCTTAAAGTTGGATAGGGAGCTATAGATCTTTAATTCTTTGAAAAGGATTCGGCAATTATATTTGTGGGTTGGTTACAGAGAATAATAGGTCATCTGCAAATGCCGAGACTTTGATGGTTCAAGGGTAAGAGTGAAGATTAGGGGCCACAGTGGGCACCCTTGGCGGGTACCGTTGGAGATGGGGAATGGTTGCGATATGCAACCATTCACTCATACTGAGGCAGTGGGTGTGGAGTAGAGGGCTCTAATCCAGCTCAGCATCCTTCCTCCCAGCCCTATGTAATCAAGGGTTTCGAACATGAATGGCCAATCTATGAGGTCAAAAGCCTTTACGTAATCAATTGAAATCAGAACGAGTGGGAGGGCAGATGACTGAGCTGTGATCTTTTGTCTTGCGATACAGCAGGAAGCCCACTTGGTCATTAAGTTCAAAGGGTAGGCATGCTGGAATTGTTTAGGTATGTTTTAGTTTGATTTTGGAAGTAGGGAGTGTCCCTTTCACCAGGGAAGATTGTAAATGCGGCTATATAGTTGAGATAATTCTTTGGCGATGTCCCAGGTTTTGTGGATTTTGGCTCCTAATGGTGATTTTAAACATGGCACAGAAGCTTGGGCTCTGGTTTCTCAAAGAGCCCTGGTCAACATCTTCCAGGTTTATTTCCAAACCCATAATATCTTCTGCGGCATCTGGCTAGTGTAAAGAGAAAGGATCTGGGCTGAACATTCTTTATTAAGGTGGGCCTCATGTTTAATGAGGACACCTCTGATAATGCATTTATGGGCTTCCCAAAGTGAGGCTGGGACGATGTCCTTTGTGTCATTTATACTAAAATAGGTGTCCAGGTCTCGTTCTTTGTTTGCCTTCACTGCGGCATCTAATTGAATTGATTAGTTGAGCCTCCAGTTTAGAGAGGGGTGATTCTGTCCGGACAGAGAGAGAGATAGTGTTAGATAGGCGTGGTCAGAAGAGATAATATTGCCTATGGAGGCTTCATTTATGACAGAGATGTCACAGTGTCTGACAAAGTAGGCGATACATAAGTATGACTTGTGGGCTTTGGTTTAGAAAGTGTAATCCCTGTTTCTCGGAACTGATGTTGATGTAGAGTTTTTTCGATACGTTTAAGTTGGAAAATCAAGTTCTGAGGCTCCCTTTGAGATTTTGGGATCTAGGGCTAGGTTACAGTCACCTCCCAAGATAAGGGTGCCTTCTGTGAAAGTGTGTCTAAAATTAATTCAAGGGTGGAGACTTGGCAGAATTAGGCAGGTAGACATTGGCTATAGCAACAATTTTATCTCCAGTGTTATCCTTGATGAATTAGAACCTACCCTTGTTATCCCTGAGTGTGTCTGAGTGGAACCAGGGGATAGAGCCTGCAATAAGTACACAGACTCCTTTGGACTTGTTGGAAAGGTTATGATAAGCAAAAGAATATCTCCTGGTATCCAGGTTTTGAGTAAGTGAAATGTGTCTCCTAGAGGAAAACTACCTGCGGCCCTCATCTCCTCGCATCGCCCATAATCACGGAACATTTTTCCGGGGTGTTAGGGCCTTTGGTATTGAGAGAAAATATTTTGATGGATGACATCTCAAGTGGTTAGGATGTGGGCGAAGACAAAGAGGGGAGACAAGGGAAAAAGGGGAAGAGCAAGAGCTGAGTACAAAGTGGTTAAGAAGGAATGGCAGTTTTTAAGAGAAAACCGCTTCTTTTTATGTCTACCCCTTGGGAAGAGAGCAAATGAAGCAAATATTCTTAAGCAAAGTAGGCCCTATATGTGGAGGTTTAGGCTAAAACCACAGGGGGGCATGCTCCTAAGTCCGATCCCGCTAGCAGGATTGCAAGTAACTTACTGAAAGCATGAAAACATAAATAATGGCAGAACAAGTAAACATGTAAACATAGTCAAAGAACTTGGGGGATCCATTATTTGAGGGGAATTAGAAGCCATCTGAGGGATGATAACGGAGGGCTTTTCCCCCCTATAATACTATGTGTTCTGGCAATGAAAGAGGATTGGCCTTGGTCAACCCTCCTGCGAAAGTGTGCTTCTCACTCAATCATGGCTAGGACACACCACCACCACCACCACCAGTATCTTTTGCCTTGACCTGGCATCTTGCTCCTGTTCCAGTATGACGCATCTTTTCTCCATTCAGTGGCTTGTTTAAAGGTCCGTGGAATGCTTTCTTATGTCTTCTGACTTGCTTGTAGGGGCTGGTCTGTTACATCATCTGGCATTTTTCTTCAGAGGAAAACAGGTAAACCCTCCTTAATCACAACCTCCTTGGGGGAAGTCTATTATACCCCAGAGGGGTAGTTTCTTGGGAGCAGCAGACCAGTGCTCTAAAGTTAGAAGATACCAGTGTCAGGTCCCTGCCAGATCTCAGATGTGCACATTGGATCGCCAGCAATGCAGGTTCAGTGTAAAGAAACTTGGTGTTCTCCCATCAGCGTATTGCCTTTTGCTTTTAGCTCGGCTCAGTTAAGATGTTTAATGTTGTCTTGGGATTACCGCAGTCACAAGATTAGTGCTGTCTTGTGATTAGAGCAGTCACAGGATTAGTGTGACACGTGATGCATGCATGCCTCCTGATAGGCTCCTAACTGCTTTATAAGGAAGTTCTTTGCACCAGGATTGCTGAATTGTTTTTGTATCTTTTCAGCCCCTTGCTTCCTGGAACACGTTTGCTCATATTGGATTCCTCGTTTTGATCCTTGGCCTTGGATATTTGGACTTTGTTTTCTGGATCACTCTTGGACTGCTTCTCTAGATTTTGACTATGGCTTGTTTTGACTACACTTCTTCGCTGCTGATCCCGACCTCTTGCTTGGACTTTCGTATTTTATTCTCACTGCCTGCCTTTCGACTCAAGCCTGGACTTAGACTTTTGCATACACACCTTGCCTCCTAGCTAGTTACTAAAGTTTGTTTTGTAATAGGGGGGAGGTGTTTGTCTTTTCCACAGATATTGAACTGGTAAGTGGTAGACAGCTTGCCGATACTCCTGACCAATTTCCCTCACCTCCTACTGTGACCCAACAGGGCAAAATAGTCCAGTGCCCATTGATATGGCCCAACATGTTCTTCCAAGAGTTGCCTGGAGCACTCCAGGAAATCCCCTGGACTTGTACTGAAGGTATAGTAGTTTATACTGCCATTTTCAGAGGCTGACCGCTTAGTCCATGAGCCCTGTAAATCAACCCCTATGCCTGGTACACTGGACTAGAAGCCCCATAGGTCTAACAGTAACAAAACCGAATTTAGCTTTTATTCATGTCTGGCCAAGCCAAACCAAATAGACAAAACTTGGGTTAAATTGAACCCAAACCTGAAGATCAACACTACTCCTTACCTTAGTGTACAAAATAATACAAGTAGACCTTCGCCTCGAAAGCCCAATTCCAGCTATTTTTTTTTTCAGCGAGGAATCATCGTGTCTTCCAATGTTATTTTTGCAGTCTATGGATCCCATTTAGAAAATTAAGCATTTCTTCCTCTTTGAGTCAAATGCTGTCAAAAGACAACAAAAACTGAAATAAATTCTTTCTTTTTTTTGGTTGGTATTATAGCTAAGCATGGAAGTAGAAACGTTACCGCCGTAATGTTTTTTTCACTAGGTACATTGAGTATTCAGAGAATAAACAGCGGTCTAGTCTGCAACATTCACGGTTTATTATCCTATATTTCAGAGATAGATGCTGCAAAGCCTACTTTTAATTTCTTATGTTACTGTTACGTGAAATTGGTTTAGTCATTCTGGCGTCTTCTGCTCCACAAACGTATGCTAAAGCTTTTTAAACGAGGATGTTATGTACATGGTTTATACACTGTCAGTACCATTACATTAACAGATTAGCCTTAAAAACGCAAATAAATTCAAGCGCTTCATATATTCAGCTTGGGTGTACGCCCTTTATACATACACATAACACGTCTATGTAAATATGCTACTGGTACTGAAATAATATTTTTGACTGTTAAAGTAGATCTAGATTTAAATAGCTTGTATTGCATTTGATTAATGTCAGTTGGATGGACCTGGTTTACCTTATGTAGAGATTCTCTTTGGATTGGCTGCAGGTTGCTCTACTCTAGAGTTATGGAGCACAATTACATTGTCCAAGGAGGGTAGACTTTGAGGTGGCAAGCGCTAGTGTGCCTCTTCTATGATATTCCTTGTGTTTAGTGCCCTGCAGGAAAGTCTGGGGACCCCGTAACATCTTCAGCATAAGGTGCAGAGATTAACAAACATAATAGAACCCTACAGGGACCTAAGGCTTTGACTGGATTAGATTGTGTATATACAGTTGGAGTCAAGAGTGGACTGGGGCTAAAGATCAGCCTGGGGTTTTACCTACCCCCTGGCCAACCTATAACTTTACAGCTATGTAGCATAATCCATAGCAGAGGATAAAACATTGTGGGGACATAGCTTTGGATAAAGCATTGTAGGTGCAGATCATGGGAGTAAGGGGTATGGCCACTTCTAAAGTGATGGTATTTAAGCTATAGTATTGTAGTAGCAGATAATTTAGCAAGTGTGGGACTATAGCAATGTCGGGCCATTTATGAAGTTCTGGTTGGGGGGGAACTGTGGGGCTGGTGGAAAACTTGTGAGGCAGAATGTGGAGAGGGTGCAGCCCTCTCTATAGCCAGTTCACCGTGGATGGAGCCTGATCACATGTATTATTGATCTGCTACCAACAGCTGCTAATTTCCACAATCCTTCATTGGTAATATGCTTATTATATATATATTGTCACTAGCTACAGTATTGGATGTTTTTCTTGTGTTTCTAAAAGAACAGATACACTAGGACTTTTTGTTTTTGAAGGAGAAGATTTATTTTGTTTGTCACAATATTTATATACATTTTATACGTGTTCTTGTGGCACATATACCTCTTCAAAATGGATTTCTTTACCAATTATCTTGGGCCTAGTAGTTCTTTTATTTTAAATAGACATATGCCTGGAGGCCAATTTTCACCATACTGGAGGGGATTTTATCAAGCATATAGGGCATGCAGCTTTTGAATATATTATTCCCTAATAATGTTTGACATATTCTTAATCTAATATGTGTAGCAGTCCTCAGTTAGCTATTGTGGTTGGTGTAGACTGATTGGAGCCTTGGGGAGGCTCTCAGTGGAAATGTTGCAAGTAGAGGTTCTCTGTAAAGACAACCTGCCAACTATCGAAAGATGTTATCTTTAAAATCCTATCTGGAAGCCATTATTCAATCATAAACTGCTAGTGTGTGGATCTGGCTATAAGGGCACCAGTAAGGAATGATGGCATCTACAAAATGGAAATAATGGCAATTAGTTAAAGCAGTAAAAATATTTATATATAAATATGCTGGATGAAGGGAGGAGAGGTCACTAATACACCCGGCATCAAGAGATTTCCAGTCAGGCTTGTTTTTTTAATTTAATAGAAGAAAAGGGACATCCAGGGTGACAGGCTCTGTCACCCCTGATAGACTACACCTTTAAACCCTGGATTTTATTTCTACCAGAAGAAGAAAACCACAAGCATGGTCGGAGTTTTATTCAGTTCGGGTGTATAAGTGACCCTTCTCATAAGTTGAGGTGTTTATATTGGTTTTTAATATTACAAAATTTCATGATAGTGCTCTTTAAATTACCGTTCAAGTTCAAGGGTGATACTGCCATTATTGTGCTAGTTAGTGAAGATGATGACCTAGCCTTACGTGATGAAGGGAAGGGGTGAGAGTAAGCCAGTAGTGTAAGCAGAACAACCTGATCTCAAGACAGTAAAGACCAAAGAGATGGTGAGAGGCTTTGGAAAATTATCATGGAAGTTCTTACATAGTTACATAGTTAATACAGTTGAAATAAGACATATGTCCATCAAGTTCGGCCAAGGGTATTGGGGTAGGGGAAGTTATGTTATGTTTTGTTTTATTTATTTATTTATTTACTGATAACCGCTAATAGTAACTGTTAATGTTATTATCTTCTAAATAAGCATCTAATCCTTTTTTGAAGCTGTCAGCGGTTGATACTGTAACAAGCTTCTGGGGGAGGCTATTCCACAGATTTATAGTTCTTATGGTAAAGAATGATTGTCGCTTGGAGAATGAATTTCTTTTTTTCCAGGCGAACGGAGCGCCCACTTGTCTTTAGAGAGGATTTTACCTGAAATAGTGTTTCTCCATATTTCTCCGGGGAAACCAATTATCTCAGGAAGGGGCAGTCTCACTGAGAATTGTAGTAGTTTTATCGATTTTTTTCTACAGAGACAAGTTATTTCCTTGGACTCATATATACGGGACTCAAGTGACCTGTTAAACATACTTACATCTTCCCCCCAACACTCTTTTAGTGACTTGTGATGTTGAGTCACTTTACATCAATATTGAGCACAGACATGCTCTATTGGCTGTAAAGTATTCTTGACATGGAAACTATTGAACTTGCCGATTTTCATAGCTTTCTGATGGCTTTATTGAAATTTGTGTTGGAACACAATTTTTTTGTATTTGATTTGAAGTACTTCCTGCAGGTTGCTGGGGTTGCCATGGGTGCCCGGTGTGCCCCATCAGTGGCCAACCTTTTCTTGGGTTGGTGGGAGAAGGAGTCTGTCTTTGGCAGCACTATGGAGCGGTACCACCCCTATATTTTGGGGTGGTATCACTTCATAGATGACATTCTCTTTCTCTGGGATGGCACCCCAGAGTTATGTAATGAGTAGGGATGAGCGAATCGATCCGGACGAACCCGAATTTGTTCCGAATTTCAGGAAAAATTCGATTCTGAACAAATCCAAATCCCCCCGCGATTCGGTCGATCAAAGTTTTCCTTTAAACGCCATTTATTTCAATTACAGCCATTGTAAAATAGTGGATGGACATGTCAGGACATGTCCCCTGGGGCAAGTTATCATGGGAAGGTCACATGCAGCCTATCAGCAGCCAGGAAACCCGGTGACATCACAGTGCTATCTTGCTTGTGCGCATTTCAGCCTTGCATTGCAGACAGAACGGAGGTTGCTGCAGACACGGAGAGACTAACAGACAGGCAGGGAGAGTCGGGGAGACCCACAGAGACCCACACAGTGCCAGGGAGAGCCAGGGAAAGATAGGGAAAGATAGGGAAACATCGGAAACGATCCAGGCAGGGACAGCAGAGAAAGTGACAGGGAAACTTTTTTTTTATTTTCACTTCACTTCATTTGCCAGATCAGTTTTAAATTGCTTTTTTGTGCTGTAAATATTCCTGGCCACTGTGCATCCCATCTTGGCAGTGGCATATTTAACCCTATCTGTTACACACAAGCATTTCTTATAACTCGAAACCCCAGCCAACATGGGCTTACTATTTCAGCACATTTGACCCTATCTGTTATACTAAATCTGCTTCTACAGACTCTGTTTTATTAATATATTGCATTTTGAATTGGTTTTGTGCATCCTGAAAAAACACCAGGCCACATGGGCATCCCAAACCAGCACATTTGACCCTATCTGTTATACTACATCAGCTTCTAAAGGCTCAGTTTTATTAATATATTGCATTTTGAATTGGTTTTGTGCATCCTGTAAAAACACCAGGCCACATGGGCATCCCAAAACAGCACATTTCACCCTATCTGTTATACTAAATCAGCTTCTACAGGCTCTGATTTATTAATATATTGCATTTTGAATTGGTTTTGTGCGTCCTGTAAAAACACCATGCCCCATGGGCACCACAAACCAGCACATTTCAACCTATCTGTTATACTAAGTCAGCTTCTAAAGGCTCTGTTTTATTAATATATTGCATTTTGAATTGGTTTTATGCGTTCTTTAAAAACACCAGGCCGCAGGGTATCCCAAACCGGCACATTTCACCCTATCTGTTATACTAAAGCAGCTTCTACAGGCTCTGTTTTATTAATATATTGCATTTTGAATTGGTTTTGTGCATCCTGTAAAAACACCAGGGCGCAGGGTATCCCAAACCGGCACATTTCACCCTATCTGTTATACTAAAGCAGCTTCTACAGGCTCTGTTTTATTAATATATTGCATTTTGAATTGGTTTTGTGCGTTCTTTAAAAACACAAGGCCACAGGGTATCCCAAACCGGCACATTTCACCCTATCTGTTATACTAAAGCAGCTTCTACAGGCTCTGTTTTATTAATATATTGCATTTTGAATTGGTTTTGTGCATCCTGTAAAAACACCAGGGCGCAGGGTATCCCAAACCGGCACATTTCACCCTATCTGTTATACTAAAGCAGCTTCTACAGGCTCTGTTTTATTAATATATTGCATTTTGAATTGGTTTTGTGCATCCTGCAAAAACATCAGGCCACATGGGCATCCCAAACCAGCACATTTCACCCTATCTGTTATACTAAATCAGTTTCTAAAGGCTCTGTTTTATTAATACATTGCATTTTGAATTGGTTTTGTGCATCCTTTAAAAACACCAGGCCGCAGGGTATCCCAAACCGGCACATTTCACCCTATCTGTTATACTAAAGCAGCTTCTACAGGCTCTGTTTTATTAATATATTGCATTTTGAATTGGTTTTGTGCATCCTGCAAAAACATCAGGCCACATGGGCATCCCAAACCAGCACATTTCACCCTATCTGTTATACTAAATCAGTTTCTAAAGGCTCTGTTTTATTAATACATTGCATTTTGAATTGGTTTTGTGCATCCTTTAAAAACACCAGGCGGCAGGGTATCCCAAACCGGCACATTTCACCCTATCTGTTATACTAAATCAGCTTCTATAGGCTCTGTTTTATTAATATATTGCATTTTGAATTGGTTTTTTGCATCTTGTAAAAACACCAGCCCGCAGGGTATCCCATATTGCCAATTTTTAGAGTATCTGGTGCAGAGAAGCAGTATCTCACTTTATTTAGCTTTTGCTTTTTCAAGTAAACACATTTTTTGTAAGTGCCTATTGCACATTTCAAATACATAAAAATGTCAGGCAGACAAGTGCCAGGATGTTCAAAGAGGAGTGGTAGAGGCCAAGATCCAGCAGGCAGAGGTCGCAGCAGACTAGGGGCGAGTGGCAGCAGGAGTCGCCGTGAGAGACCTGATCTGCCAATATCTGCTAGCGGTCGTGTCTCCACCAGTAACGCATCTGCTGTGGTAGATTGATTAACGCGGTCATCCACATCATCACAAGTTACATCTGACAACCCCAGTCTAGGGTCGGTAGGTTCCTCTGACACAACCCTGAGTTGGCATGGCCCGAGAGCAGTCCCTGTTCTCCCATTGCCTCAGTCCTACGCCGTTCCCTCCCCCAGCGACGTATCCTATGCTTTGGGTTCAGCTCCACTCTTTAGTGAGGAGGACGATCAGATAGAGGACAGTCAGCAGCTACTGCCCAGCCAAGAAATGGAGGTGGCTTCCTTCGCTAGGCAGACAAATAGTGATGTGGAGAGTGGCATGGGTGTTGTTGCGAGCGTTCCAGCTCCTGCGCCAGACACTGTTGAGGACACCGAGAACATCAATGATGTGCAGCCACAACTCGGTGATGATGATGATGATGAAGCCGATCGCACTTGGGAACCAGGTGCAGAAGGGGCTTCATCGTCATCATCAGGAGAAGAGGGGCACAAGTTGCCCCGGAGTAAGCAGCTGAGGCAGCAAGGTGTTAGCAGCATGGTTGGCAGTCAGCATGGGGGCAGAATTGTAAAGCCTGGAGCCAAACGGGGCAGAGGCCTGGGTAGAGCACCTGCTGTGCGGCAGGCTACCTTATCGGGAGGTAGTGGAGCAGGGGTTCCTGGAGTTGGCGACAGTAGCAGTGAATCAGTGCGGGCTGTTGGTGGGAAAAGTAGCTACTCGGCAGTATGGCAGTTTTTCCTCAAGCATCCGCAGGAGGGTAACATGGCCACATGCAAGATATGTAGGCAGAAGGTGAAGCGTGGCCAGGGCCCAAATGTTGGCACCACGGCCCTGCGTCAACATATGATGCGTCACCATAAAGCGGCCTGGGAGAACCGAGGCTCTGAAGAAGTGGTCCAGGCTGCTTCCTCACCAAGAGGCACGCCACTCCCAATTTCTGCCAGCCAAGGCTCCAGCACCTCAGCTGAAGGCAGCGGTGCGTCATACCCATCCTCTGTTGCTCCAGATGCTCCTGCTCCTCCTCCTCCTCCAAGTCATGCATCCCGCCAGCAATCCATCAGCGAAGCCATGTCCAAGAGACAGCAATATGCGCCCACTCATCCTACGGCGCAGAAGATGAATGTGCTCCTGTCCAAGTTGCTGGTGCTGCAGTCGCTCCCTTTTCAGGTGGTGGACTCTGCACCTTTCAGAGAACTGATGGCTTGTGCTGAGAGTCCCAAGCCGTCATTTCTTTGCCAAGAAGGCAGTACCAGCGCTGCACACTTTTGTTGAACAGAAGGTGGGCCAGTCCTTGAGCCTGTCACGCTGTGCTTCACATGGTTTGTCTTGGCGAACATTACACAGGGGAGGAACTGCTTACATTTATTCATCAAGAAATCCAAACATGGCTAACTCCAAGAAAACTGAAAATGGGAACCATGGTTACCGACAATGGGAAGAACATTTTGTCTGCAACAAGGAAGGCTTACCCATGCGCCCTGCATGGCTCACGTCTTCAATCTGGTTGTGAAGCAGTTTCTGAACTGTTCCCCCCATCTGCAAGACATCCTAACAACTTCAAGGAAACTTTGTATGCACTTCAGCCACTCATACACCGCCAAGCACACCCTTCTTGAGCTACAGCGTCAGAACGGTAGCCCCCAACATAGTCTGATTTGCGATGTTTCCACCCATTGGAATTCCACCCTGCATATGTTGGACAAACTATACGAACAGAGAAAAGCCATCACAGATTTCTTGATGATCCAAGCGGATAGGGGGACTCCCCTGTGTAACTTCAATGTCAACCAGTGGCAGCTCATACGTTACACCTGCCGTTTGCTCAGGCCCTTTGAGGAAGCCACTTTATTTGTCGGCAGGATTACGGGATGAACTGCTTCATGTACTACAGCACATGTTGAAAACCATGGCTGGTCAGGGCACTGGAGACATGGCGTCTACATATTACGGCCACATGAACCCCGTTGGAGCTGAACTGGAGGAGGAGGAGGAAGAGGAGGAGGAGTGACACAGTGCACAGTTTAGGCTTGGCGAAATTGCTGGTTTATCTAGTCAGCGGACAGGAGAGGAGGAGCAGGAGCAGCCAGAGGAGCTACAGGGTTGTGAGGAAGGCGAGACAGAGGACCCAGACACACCGTGGCAGTATGCAGTGGAGATGGAGACAGGAAGTCCATCCGAGTCACTTGCGCAAAGCATGCTCACGTGCTTGCGTAGTGACCCCATAATTGTTTCCATTTGTCAGCGGGATGACTTCTGGCTCCTCACCTTATTGGACCCTCACTTCCGGCACAAAATGGGGGCATTTTTTAAACCCGCCAAGAGGGAGGACAAACTGATCTACTACAAAGACATTCTACGTAGGCAGTTGGCCGATGCCTATCTGCGCCATGGTCCATACTCTCGCAGGTCTGACTCGGGGGGACCTCTGCGCTCACCTTCCACTGCCATGGCTGCTGGGGGGGTTGGCAGGAGCAGAAGCAGCAGCTCCATCAGCAGCAGCCTCAGTCTTCAGTCGCTAATGAGTAGCTTTCTACACCCGCATAGTGAGTCTACTCATGAGCAGCAGGAAGACCTGGAGCAGGACCTGAACCAGCAGGTCATGTCATGCCTTGACACGACCATGCCAACACACCTTGAGGATCCGCTGGACTTCTGGGCAGCCAAACTTGACTTGTGGGCGCAGCTGGCTGAGTTTGCCCTGGAAAAGCTGTCCTGCCCGGCAAGTAGCGTGCCATCTGAGCGTGTGTTTAGTGCGGCGGGGGCCATAGTTACGGCGAGGAGAACTCATCTGTCAACTTAAAATGTGGAGAGACTCACCTTTGTGAAAATGAATCAGGGATGGATCAGCCAGAATTTCCACCCTTCAATGGCTGATGCATGCAACTAGATTCAGCATGGTGCCACGTTTTACACTTTACAAATGGTGCAAAACATATTTATGTCTTTAGGCCAATTTTTAGGCTCCTGCTGATGCCAACTTCAGGGTGTGCCTTTCAGCCAAATTTTGGCCTCCTGCTGCTGCTGTTGCCAACTGCAGTGTGTCTTTAGGACAATTTTTGGGTTCCTGCTGCCAACTCCAGTGTCTCTTTCAAGCTATGTTTGGGCTCCCGCTGCTGCTGCTTGCAACTCCAGGGTGTCATTCAGCCAATTTTTGGGCTCCTGCTGATGCCAACTTCAGGGTGTGCCTTTCAGCCAAATTTTGGCCTCCTGCTGCTGCTGCCAACTGCATTGTGCCTTTAGGCCAATTTTTGGGTTCCTGCTGCCAACTCCAGTGTCTCTTTCAAGCTATGTTTTGGCTCCTGCTGCTGCTGCTGCTGCTGCTGGTGCTTGCAACTCCAGGGTGTCATTCAGCCAATTTTTGGGCTCCTGCTGCCAACTCCAGTGTGTCTTTCAGGCTATGAGCGGGCTGCTGCTTGCAACTCCAGGGTGTCATTTAGCCAATTTTTGGGCTCCTGCTGCCAACTCCAGTGTCCCTTTCAAGCTATGTTTGGGCTCCTGCTGCTGCTTGCGACTCCAGGGTGTCATTCAGCCAATTTTTGGGCTCCTGCTGCCAACTCCAGTGTCTCTTTCAAGCAATGTTTTGGCTCCTGCTGCTGCTGCTTGCAGCTCCAGGGTGTCATTCAGCCAATTTTTGGGCTCCTGCTGCCAACTCCAGTGTGTGTTTCAGGCTATGTGCGGGCTGCTGCTGCTGCTTGCAACTCCAGGGTGTCATTTAGCCAATTTTTGGGCTCCTGCTGCCAACTCCAGTGTCTCTTTCAAGCTATGTTTGGGCTCCTGCTGCTGCAGCTTGCAACTCCAGGGTGTCATTCAGCCAATTTTTGGGCTCCTGCTGCCAACTCCAGTGTCTCTTTCAAGCTATGTTTGGGCTCCTGCTGCTGCTTGCAACTCCAGGGTATCATTCAGCCAATTTTTGTGCTCCTGCTGCCAACTCCAGTGTCTCTTTCAAGCTATGATTGGGCTGCTGCTGCTGCTGCTGCTGCTGCTTGTGACTCCAGGGTGTCATTCAGCCAATTTTTGGGCTCCTGCTGCCAACGCCAGTGTGTCTTTCAAGCTATGTTTGGGCTGCTGCTGCTGCTTGCAACTCCAGGGTGGCATTCAGACAATTTTTGGGCTCCTGCTGCCAACTCCAGTCTCTTTCAAGCTATGTTTGGGCTCCTGCTGCTGCTGCTTGCGACTCCAGGGTGTCATTCAGCCAATTTTTGGGCTCCTGCTGCCAACTCCAGTGTGTCTTTCAAGCTATGTTTGGCCTGCTGCTGCTGCTTACAGCTCCAGGGTGTCATTTAGCCAATTTTTGGGCTCCTGCTGCCAACTCCAGTGTCTCTTTCAAGCTATGCTTGGGCTCCTGCTGCTGCTGCTTGCAACTCCAGGGTGTCATCCAGCCAATTTTTGGGCTCCTGTTGCCAACTCCAGTGTCTCTTTCAAGCTATGTTTGGGCTCCTGCTGCTGCTTGCAACTCCAGGGTATCATTCAGCCAATTTTTGGGTGCCTGCTGCCAACTCCAGTGTCTCTTTCAAGCTATGTTTGGGCTGCTGCTGCTGCTGCTTGTGACTCCAGGGTGTCATTCAGCCAATTTTTGGGCTCCTGCTGCCAACTCCAGTGTGTCTTTCAAGCTATGTTTGGGCTCCTGCTGCTGCTGCTTGCAACTCCAGGGTGGCATTCAGACAATTTTTGGGCTCCTGCTGCCAACTCCAGTGTCTCTTTCAAGCTATGTTTGGGCTCCTGCTGCTGCTGCTTGCAACTCCAAGGTGTCATTCAGCCAATTTTTGTTCTCCTGCTGCCAACTCCAGTGTCTCTTTCAAGCTATGTTTGGGCAACTGCTGCTGCTTGCAACTCCAGTGTGTCATTCAGCCAATTTTTGGGATCCTGCTGCCAACTCCAGTGTGTCTTTCAAGCTAGGTTTGGGCTGCTGCTGCTGCTGCTTGCAACTCCAGGGTGTCATTCAGACAATTTTTGGGCTCCTGCTGCAAACTCCAGTGTCTCTTTCAAGCTATGTTTGGGCTCCTGCTGCTGCTGCTTGCGACTTCAGGGTGTCATTCAGTCAATTTTTGGGCTCCTGCTGCCAACTCCAGTGTCTCTTTCAGCCAATGTTTGGGCTTCTACTGCTGCTGCTTGCAACTCCGGGGTGTCATTCGGCCAATTTTTGGGCTCCTTCTGGCAACTCCAGTGTCTCTTTCAAGCTATGTTTGGGCTGCTGCTGCTGCTTGCAACTCCAGGGTGTCATTCAGACAATTTTTGGCCTCCTACTGCCAACTCCAGTGTCTCTTTCAGCCAATGTTTGGCTCCTGCTGCTGCTCGCAACTCCAGGGTGTCATTCAGCCAAATTTTGGGCTCCTGCTGCCAACTCCAGTGTCTCTTTCAGCCAATGTTTGGGCTCCTGCTGCTGTCTGCTTGTAACTCCAGGGTGTCATTCAGCCAATTTTTGGGCTCCTGCTGCCAACTCCAGTGTCTCTTTCAGCCAATATTTGGGCTCCTGCTGCTGCTTGCAACTCCAGGGTGTCATTCAGCCAATTTTTGGGCTCCTGCTGCCAACGCCAATGTCTCTTTCAAGCTATGTTTGGGCTCCCGCTGCTGCTGCTTGCAACTCCAGGGTGTCATTCAGCCAATTTTTGGGCTCCTGCTGCCACTTCCAGTTTGTCTTTCAAGCTAGGTTTGGGCTGCTACTGCTGCTGCTGCTTGCAACTCCAGGGTGTCATTCAGACAATTCTTGGGCTCCTGCTGCCAACTCCAGTGTCTCTTTCAAGCTATGTTTGGGCTCCTGCTGCTGCTGCTTGCGACTCCAGGGTGTCATTCAGACAATTTTTGGGCTCCTGCTGCCAACTCCAGTGTGTCTTTCAAGCTAGGTTTGGGCTGCTGCTGCTGCTTGCAACTCCAGGGTGTCATTCCTGCTGCTCCTGCTGCCAACTCCAGTGTCTCTTTCAAGCTATGTTTGGGCTCCTGCTGCTGCTGCTGCTTGCAACTCCAGGGTGTCATTCAGCCAATTTTTGGGCTCCTGCTGCCAACTCCAGTGTGTTTTCAAGCTACGTTTGGGCTCCTTCTGCTGCTGCTGCTTGCAACTCCAGGGTGTCATTCAGCCAATTTTTGGGCTCCTGCTGCCAACTCCAGTGTGTCTTTCAAGCTAGGTTTGGGCTGCTGCTGCTGCTTGCAACTCCAGGGTGTCATTCAGACAATTTTTGGGCTCCTGCTGCAAACTCCAGTGTCTCTTTCAAGCTATGTTTGGGCTCCTGCTGCTGCTGCTGCTTGCAACTCCAGGGTGTCATTCAGACAATGTTTGGGCTCCTGCTGCCAACTCCAGTGTCTCTTTCAAGCTATGTTTGGGCTCCTGCTGCTGCTGCTGCTTGCGGCCCCAGGGTGTCATTCAGCCAATTTTTGGGCTCCTGCTGCCAACTCCAGTGTGTCTTTCAAGCTAGGTTTGGGCTGCTGCTGCTGCTTGCAACTCCAGGGTGTCATTCAGACAATTTTTGGGCTCCTGCTGCCAACTCCAGTGTGTCTTTCAAGCTAGGTTTGGGCTGCTGCTGCTGCTTGCAACTCCAGGGTGTCATTCCTGCTGCTCCTGCTGCCAACTCCAGTGTCTCTTTCAAGCTATGTTTGGGCTCCTGCTGCTGCTGCTTGCAACTCCAGGGTGTCATTCAGCCAATTTTTGGGCTCCTGCTGCCAACTCCAGTGTGTCTTTCAAGCTACGTTTGGGCTCCTGCTGCTGCTGCTTGCAACTCCAGGGTGTCATTCAGACAATTTTTGGGCTCCTGCTGCCAACTCCAGTGTCTCTTTCAAGCTATGTTTGGGCTCCTGCTGCTGCTGCTGCTTGCGGCCCCAGGGTGTCATTCAGCCAATTTTTGGGCTCCTGCTGCCAACTTCAGTGTGTCTTTCAAGCTAGGTTTGGGCTGCTGCTGCTGCTTGCAACTCCAGGGTGTCATTCAGACAATTTTTGGGCTCCTGCTGCCAACTCCAGTGTCTCTTTCAAGCTATGTTTGGGCTCCTGCTGTTGCTGCTTGCGACTCCAGGGTGTCATTCAGCCAATTTTTGGGCTCCTGCTGCCAACTCCAGCATCTCTTTCAGCCAATGTTTGTGCTCCTGCTGATGCTGCATGCAACTCCAGGGTGTCATTCAGCCAATTTTTGGGCTCCTGCTGCCCACTCCAGTGTCTCTTTAAAGCTATGTTTGGGCTCCTGCTGCTGCTGCTTGCAACTCCAGGGTGTCATTCAGACAATTTTTGGCCTCCTACTGCCAACTCCAGTGTCTCTTTCAGCCAATGTTTGGCTCCTGCTGCTGCTCGCAACTCCAGGGTGTCATTCAGCCAAATTTTGGGCTCCTGCTGCCAACTCCAGTGTCTCTTTCAGCCAATGTCTGGGCTCCTGCTGCTGCTGCTTGTAACTTCAGGGTGTCATTCAGCCAATTTTTGGGCTCCTGCTGCCAACTCCAGTGTCTCTTTCAGCCAATATTTGGGCTCCTGCTGCCAACTCCAATGTCTCTTTCAAGCTATGTTTGGGCTCCCGCTGCTGCTGCTTGCAACTCCTGGGTGTCATTCAGCCAATTTTTGGGCTCCTGCTGCCACCTCCAGTGTGTCTTTCAAGCTATGTTTGGGCTGCTGCTGCTGCTGCTTGCAACTCCAGGGTGTCATTCAGACAATTTTTGGGCTCCTGCTGCCAACTCCAGTGTCTCTTTCAAGCTATGTTTGGGCTCCTGCTGCTGCTGCTTGCGACTCCAGGGTGTCATTCAGACAATTTTTGGGCTCCTGCTGCCAACTTCAGTGTGTCTTTCAAGCTAGGTTTGGGCTGCTGCTGCTTGCAACTCCAGGGTGTCATTCCTGCTGCTCCTGCTGCCAACTCCAGTGTCTCTTTCAAGCTATGTTTGGGCTCCTGCTGCTGCTGCTTGCAACTCCAGGGTGTCATTCAGCCAATTTTTGGGCTCCTGCTGCTAACTCCAGTGTGTCTTTCAAGCTACGTTTGGGCTCCTGCTGCTGCTGCTGCTTGCAACTCCAGGGTGTCATTCAGACAATTTTTGGGCTCCTGCTGCCAACTCCAGTGTCTCTTTCAAGCTATGTTTGGGCTCCTGCTGCTACTGCTTGCGACTCCAGGGTGTCATTCAGCCAATTTTTGGGCTCCTGCTGCCAACTCCAGTGTCTCTTTCAGCCAATGTTTGTGCTCCTGCTGATGCTGCATGCAACTCCAGGGTGTCATTCAGCCAATTTTTGGGCTCCTGCTGCCCACTCCAGTGTCTCTTTCAAGCTATGTTTGGGCTCCTGCTGCCAACTCTTGTGTCTCTTTCAAGCCATGTTTGGGCTCCTGCTGCTGCTGCTTGCAACTCCAGGGTGTCATTCAGCCATTTTTTGGCTCCTGCTGCTGCTACGTGCAACTCCAGGGTGTCATTCAGCCAATTTTTGGGCTCCTGCTGCCAACTCCAGTGTGTCTTTCAAGCTAGGTTTGGGCTGCTGCTGCTGCTTGCAACTCCAGGGTGTCATTCAGACAATTTTTGGGCTCCTGCTGCCAACTCCAGTGTCTCTTTCAAGCTATGTTTGGGCTCCTGCTGCTGCCGCTTGCAACTCCAGGGTGTCATTCAGCCAATTTTTGGGCTCCTGCTGCCAACTCCAGTGTCTATTTCAAGCTATGTTTGGGCTCCTGCTGCTGCTGCTTGCGACTCCAGGGTGTCATTCAGCCAATTTTTGGGCTCCTGCTGCCAACTCCAGTGTGTCTTTCAAGCTACGTTTGGGCTCCTGCTGCTGCTGCTTGCAACTCCAGGGTGTCATTCAGACAATTTTTGGGCTCCTGCTGCCAACTCCAGTGTCTCTTTCAAGCTATGTTTGGGCTCCTGCTGCTGCTGCTGCTGCTTGCGACTCCAGGGTGTCATTCAGCCAATTTTTGGGCTCCTGCTGCCAACTCCAGTGTGTCTTTCAAGCTATGTTTGGGCTCCTGCTGCTGCTGCTTGCGACTCCAGGGTGTCATTCAGCCAATTTTTGGGCTCCTGCTGCCAACTCCAGTGTCTCTTTCAGCCAATGTTTGTGCTCCTGCTGATGCTGCATGCAACTCCAGGGTGTCATTCAGCCAATTTTTGGGCTCCTGCTGCCCACTCCAGTGTCTCTTTCAAGCTATGTTTGGGCTCCTGCTGCCAACTCCAGTGTCTCTTTCAAGCTATGTTTGGGCTCCTGCTGCTGCTGCTTGCATCTCCAGGGTGTCATTCAGCCATTTTTTGACTCCTGCTGCTGCTACGTGCAACTCCAGGGTGTCATTCAGCCAATTTTTGGGCTCCTGCTGCCAACTCCAGTGTGTCTTTCAAGCTAGGTTTGGGCTGCTGCTGCTGCTTGCAACTCCAGGGTGTCATTCAGACAATTTTTGGGCTCCTGCTGCCAACTCCAGTGTCTCTTTCAAGCTATGTTTGGGCTCCTGCTGCTGCCGCTTGCGACTCCAGGGTGTCATTCAGCCAATTTTTGGGCTCCTGCTGCCAACTCCAGTGTCTATTTCAAGCTATGTTTGGGCTCCTGCTGCTGCTGCTTGCGACTACAGGGTGTCATTCAGCCAATTTTTGGGCTCCTGCTGCCAACTCCAGTGTCTATTTCAAGCTACGTTTGGGCACCTGCTGCTGCTGCTTGCAACTCCAGGGTGTCATTCAGACAATTTTTGGGCTCCTGCTGCCAACTCCAGTGTCTCTTTCAAGCTATGTTTGGGCTCCTGCTGCTGCTGCTGCTGCTGCTTGCGACTTCAGGGTGTCATTCAGCCAATTTTTGGGCTCCTGCTGCCAACTCCAGTGTGTCTTTCAAGATAGGTTTGGGCTTCTGCTGCTGCTGCTGCTTGCAACATCAGGGTGTCATTCAGACAATTTTTGGGCTCCTGCTGCCAACTCCAGTGTCTCTTTCTTTTACAAAGTTTTTATTATTGGTTTGCAAAATATAAGTATGTACAGGACATACAGAAGAATATCGTAAGAGCATAGAAATTGGGATGTACATCACAGATATGTGCAAATTTTACAAAACAGGGGTATCGTCGATACTGTTATCCAAAACTTAAACTCAACTATATAGGCACAGCCTAAAGAAGGGTTATTCTAAACGGTATACATAATGAAATAACAACAAGTTATGATCATATGATAATCTATATAAGGAACTTCAGATAGACTGAATACTCATAAAATACTATTATGGTAGCAACTAGTAGGTTTTCAGGTGCGCTCTTATACAATAGAGATAAATTGTGCAAACATTTTAGGGGCATGACAGACAACAATGGGGTAAGGGGGTAGGAACAGTGGGGAAGGGAAGGGCGTGGGTAGGTAAAAGGGCTATATGAATAGGATCCATTAGTCATAATGGACTCTACTAGTCCAGAGTAGCTTGGACGGATTGAGTGGGGGGCTCTCTAAACTGGGAATACAGGGTCAGTCTGGCCTTTGGGTATGCTTAAACAGTCTAACCATGGACTCCATACTTCAAGGAACTGGTCATATTGGTCTTTGTAAATTGCGGTAATCTTTTCATTACACATAATATTCGATAGTCTACCTTGTATTTCAGCCCAGGGTAAAGTTTGGAGTTTCCAGTTCCTTGCTATGGTAAGCCTTACTGCCGAAAAGATATGTTGGGCTAATCTCCATTGGGTTTTAGTATATTTATTTATCTTAAGTGAAAGGAGTGCTTCCCAGGGGTCCTTAGTAATTGCTGTTTCTAATCTATCTGCAATAAGCTTGTATGATTTGTCCCAAGCCCTCTGGGCAATCGGGCACTCCCACCAAATGTGCAACATTGTACCATTACTGTGGCAGCCTCTGAAACAGAGGGGCGAGGAAGAGGGGGAAAACCTATTGATGCGTTCAGGGGTATAATACCACCTAAACAACACTTTATAGGCGTTCTCCTGAGTCAGAGCGTTATATGATGTTTTGCTTGTAGTTTTTAGGATCGCCCGCCAGGCCTCCCAGTCCTTTTCCAACCCAAGTTCAGCCTCCCAACTGAGCATATATTTATGTTTCACATTGGGGGGAGGAGCTATTAAAGCTGTATAGAGATTTGATATCAGGTTGCCCGCGAACTGGTTTCTGATACACCTGAGTTCAAACTCGGTGGTTCTGTAGGGGGGAGTAGCTTTTTTCAAGAGACCTTGGATAAAATGTCGTAATTGCAAGAATCTAAAACGTTCAGCAGGTGGGAGGTCCTCTCCCGAAGCCAACTGTTGTTGAGGTTTCACACCCCTGGGAGTACAGAGATCATATACCATGGTGAGATTTTTACGTTTCCACCATTTAAATCCCAGCTGGTGAGAAAGGCCAGGGGGGAACATAGGGTTACCAAATAGGGGGGAGGCTGGTAAATGAGGGGAGGCGAAAATATGTTTTAGTGCGTCCCAGATAGTTAGAGAAAAGTTAAGTAGACGTGGCAGAGTTTTTGGTCTGGAGAGTTTGGGGGTCCATAAGAGTGAAGCGGGTGTGACCGGGTTGCAGGTAGCAATATCATTCATCACCCAGATTGGCTTGTATTTTGGGGCGTGGAAAAGGGTTAACGGTGCAATCTGGGCTGCCAAGTAATATTTATATAGAGACGGAAAAGCCAGCCCACCATCTTCCTTTTTGCAGTAAAGGATGTTTCTCTTGATTCTGGGTTTGGACCCATTCCATGCGAAGGATAGAATCTTCCTCTGAAGAATATCTACCTGGCGCCTTGGTACTGCCACGGGGAGGACCCGGAAAAAATACAAAATTTTGGGCAGATACGTCATCTTTAACGCAGCAATCCGCCCCAGCCATGAGAGTCTCAAGAACCGCCACGACTGTAACAGAGAGTCCAGAGATTTAAACATTTCCGGATAATTGGCATTATAGAGACTGTCATAGCTTTTGGTCAGCTTAATACCCAAATATGGAAGTTTCTGTTCCCAAGACCAAGAGAAATTTTGAGCTAATAATCGCCTAGTGTGGTCAGATAAAGAGATATCTAGGGCCATAGACTTGGAAGCATTCAGTCTAAGGCCAGAGATTTTGCTAAAAGAAGACAAGGTGTGTATTGCGTTGGGGGCCGATGTATGAGGGGAGGTGAGCATGAGAAGCATGTCATCCGCGAAAAGCGATATTTTATGTTCTCTGCCACCCCATGGGATACCCTGGATAGAAGGGTTCTGCCGAAGCTTTTCGGCCAGGGGCTCAAGGGCTAACACAAAAAGTATTGGAGATAATGGGCAACCCTGTCTAGTCCCTCTTTTAATCTGAAAGTCAGTCGAGCAATAACCCGCGTATCTGACATGAGCCATCGGTTTTGTGTATATGGCTGCGACCCAGGCTAGTAATCCTGGACCAAACCCCCATTTTTGTAAGGAGGTCTGAAGATATTGCCAGGAGAGCGAATCAAAAGCTTTCTCGACATCTAGAGAGAGAAGCATCGCTTCAAGCTTCTGAGAATGGGCTCCCTCCAAAAGCTGTACAATCCGCCTCACTCCATCACCCGCCTGTCTTCTAGGGACAAATCCCACCTGGTCATTTCGTACTATGTCTCCCAAAAATGTGTTAATTCTATTTGCGATTATTTTAGTAAGGATTTTCAAATCTAGATTCAACAAGGATATGGGTCTATAATTCTTCCAAGTTTGAAGATCTTTACCCGGTTTAGGAATCATCACAATAGAAGCCCGGAGCATCTCTGGGTCCATGGGGTTTCCTTGTTTTATATAGTTGAATACCCTTACCAGTCGAGGGGCTACTACTGGGGCTAGTTTCTTATAAAAGGAAGCCGTGAAGCCGTCAGGTCCAGGTCTCTTGTTGGCTTTAAGGTTCTTAATTACCTCATGGACTTCATCTGCTGTGATATCATCATCCACTCCCTGGCTGATGGCGTCAGGGATTGGTGACATAGCGATGTCTGCAAAAAAGGCCTGGATCTGAGATTCAGTACAGGGCGGAGGAGAATCATATAGCCCAGCGAGTCCAGACGAAAATTCCTCTACTATGTTCACCGGGTTATTAGTGATAGGGCCCTTGCTGGTTTTTAATCTAATGGGTTTCATTAATTGGGACTGGCATTTTAATTGTGAAGCTAGCAGGGTGCCTGGCTTGTTAGCGGAAACATAGTACTTTTGTTTAGATCTGCGATATCTCCCCTCAGCTTCCTCCACCTGCAGGAGATTAAGTTTGGTTCTAGATAGTTCTAGTGTGCGAAGTTTCCTTGAGTTGGGGTTGGCTTTAAAATCCTTAGCTGCTAATTCGTAATTTACCTGAAGTGTTTTGGACAGAGCCGACCTTTCCTTCTTCTTCCTGGAAGCAAGACCGACAAAGTAGCCTCTCATAACCGATTTGAAGGCCCCCCATAGCATGGTTGGTGCCATATTCGGATTCTCGTTCAGTGTGAAATATTCTGAGGCTGTTTTGTTGGCCTCCTCCACGAGGATTCTAGAAGAGAGGAGTGAGTCATTAAGCACCCAAGAGGAGGGTTTTGGCTTTTTGATTAGGGAGTTACAACAAATTGATACCATATCATGGTCGGACCAGGGGATCGGGTTTATGCTAGCTTGCCCAACAGAGGGGATGAACGAAGACGAGACAAAGATGTGATCTATTCTAGTGGATAGTTTGTGGGGGGCAGAGTAATGAGTGAAGTCTCTTGCGTTAGGGTGGAGGGACCTCCATGCGTCTAATAAATGGTAGGTATCTAATAGGTTTCCAAATTGTTTCCCCTCAGCCACCACCTGAGGGCCGGGGGGAAGGGATCGGTCCAGGTGAGGCTGAAGAGTTAAGTTGGAGTCTCCACACACAAACACAGCTCCCTTCTGATGATCTTTTAAAATAGAAAACACGTGTGCCAGGAACCGTATCTGTTTAGTGTTCGGAGCGTAGTAAGTGAGAAAGGTGACCTCAGCGTCCTGTAGGGTGCCCTGGAGTAACAGATATCTACCATCTGGGTCAGTTATCTGAGTATGGCATGTGAATGAAATCCCGTTCCGAAAGGCTATGAGGACCCCTTTTTGTTTACGTTTACTAGTAGCATGGTAAAATTGGGAAAATTTGTGATTGATCTGTTTTGGGGAGGAAGTTGGGGTGTAATGAGTTTCCTGGAGACATACAACGTCTGCATGTTGGGAGTTAAATAATTTGAACGCTCTTGATCTTTTATTCGGGGAATTTAGACCCTGGACATTTACAGAAACTATTTTAAGCGCCATATTGACTTATATGGGAGAATCTGAGGGAGGCGGTCAGCAAAAGCCCGGCCCACGGAGGGGTGGGGTATTGGGACTGTGGCGGAAGGAGGGAGAGGGAAGGTAGGGAAGGAAAGAAAAGACAACAAGTATATACATTGAAATATATAAAACATTTTTCCGTCAGCCTGTGACTTATCAATTTCTTCCAGGCACACAGGAAAAGAAAAAAAATGTTTTCCTGGCTGGAAGTAGTGGAGCACGTGTGGCATGTCGGGAGGCCACATGTAAGTGCAAAAATCGAGGAGCTCATAGAAGACTACTGGAGAGATATTTCAATATCAGGTGCGGGCAATGTGCCCAGCCCCAAGCGCCCGCCCCCCCCACCCCCCCGGGACCAGAGCCGCAAGGCCCAGGCCCCCAGAGGGGGGCCGGGGAAACAGGCCCCACAGGGCCGCGCAAGAGCCCGCAACATCCCATCAAGGAGGGCCTCTCAACCTGACCAACAATGTGAATCCATAAGGGATTTTTGGGGTGCCAAAGGCCCTACTTAATATAAAGTAACCAAAACAGATGGTGATGACAACTGGAAATATTGAGATTAGATATAAACACAACATACAAAATTTCTTGCCCACGGGGGAAGAGAGATGAAAAATATAACTAGAACAATAGTTCACTTAGTGAGGGGCGTTAATCAGTTCACGTTACTCACGACCTCGATGTGAAGCGGCGATCAGTCCCTAAATGAGGATGCAGCTCAATGGCCCGGGTGACGCAAGTCCAGAACAGCTGGAAACAGCCAAGGTGGTAGGGAAGTCGTCTTGCGTCTGCGTCGGATCCCGGGGGGCATCCCGAACCGGAGTGGGGAAACCGTCAGGAAATAAAAGAAGTGAGAGTCTGGTTTTCATACTGGCTGGAACTTCTGAGAGATGAGCCTCTTCAGTGCTTGAGAGCTCTGTTGTTGTTTGCGCTGTTTCGGGGAAGGAGTAGGTTGTACGTTAGTTCTCTGGCCAGGCTTCGGGGTCCTCGGCGTAGAGGGGAGTGAAGAAGGAGATCCGTCGGAGTCTGGTATCTTCAGACCCAGTCCCTTGAACTTATCGAGGAGCTCCGAAACCGTGGAGACCTGAACTTGTCTCCCCTGGTGGGAAAAGGAGAGTTTGAATGGGAATCCCCATCTGTAGCGTATGCCGTTAGCTTGGAGCGTTTGCAGATATGGGCGAAACAATCGTCTCTTGAGAATGGTTGTCTGTGAGAGGTCTGCAAATATTTGATATCCATGACCCCGGAAAACCAAGGGTGCCTTCTCTCTGGATGCTTTAAGGATGGCTTCCTTAGTCTGATAGAAATGGAATTTAACTATAATATCACGGGGGGGCCCATCTGTAGATTTCTTGGTTAGGGCCCTGTGCGCTCTGTCTAGTTCTAGCCTGTCGACCGGGATTTCAGGGCTTAATTCCTTTAACAGGGCTATGATGGTGCCATTGGGGTCCTCCATAGTTTCTGGAAGGCCCCTGAACCTTAGATTGGATCGCCGATTGCGATTTTCCAGCTCTTCGTTCAGGTTTTTTAGATGATAGATTTCATCCTGGAGCTGCGTTAAATGGGACCCCTGCTCCTCCAGGACCACTGTGGCGTCGTCCATCCTAGTCTCAAGGGCATCTGTTCTGCCCCCCAGGTCCCTGATCTCCCGCAGCAGTGTATCTGTATGCTTGGCTGTAACTGCAGTGACCTCTTCTCTCACTATTGCCCTGAGCTGGGAGAGGATTTCCTGGTTAGTGAGGGGCTGCTGCACAGCGTGGTGGGAGGTGTGTTGGGAGGCTGGGGGGGATCTGGGCCAGCTATCTGCTGAGTCCAAGGAGAGCTCTTCAGCTAGACCTACCTCCTCAGGCTCGCATCCCTCCGATCCCCTCTGCCCAGCGCCATGATCTTCTGCTGCTGTGACGGTCGCCGCCATTTTGGACGCCGCCGCCGCCGCCACCGTGGACCTGCGGCCGTCCCTGCTGCCCTTCTTCCTGCCCGCTTGCAGGCTCATGGTGCGCCTCCACCGACGCCGCGGGTAAGTGGGGGTCTGATGCGGGGTTCCGGGGGCACTGATGGCGCGTCCTCGCGCTGGTGTAGGCTGCGGGGCCTCCCGACAATGCGCAGCCGAGCGTTCAGGCAGCCATTCCCCTCGGCGGCGCGCGCGCGCTATCTCCAGTGTCTCTTTCAAGCTATGTTTGGGCTCCTGCTGCTGCTGCTTGCGACTCCAGGGTGTCATTCAGCCAATTTTTGGGCTCCTGCTGCCAACTCCAGTGTCTCTTTCAGCCAATGTTTGTGCTTCTGCTGATGCTGCATGCAACTCCAGGGTGTCATTCAGCCAATTTTTGGGCTCCTGCTGCCCACTCCAGTGTCTCTTTCAAGCTATGTTTGGGCTCCTGCTGCCAACTCCAGTGTCTCTTTCAAGCTATGTTTGGGCTCCTGCTGCTGCTGCTTGCAACTCCAGGGTGTCATTCAGCCAATTTTTGGGCTCCTGCTGCCAACTCCAGTGTGTCTCTTTCAAGCTACGTTTGGGCTCCTGCTGCTGCTGCTTGCAACTCCAGGGTGTCATTCAGCCAATTTTTGGGCTCCTGCTGCCAACTCCAGTGTGTCTTTCAAGCTAGGTTTGGGCTGCTGCTGCTGCTTGCAACTCCAGGGTGTCATTCAGACAATTTTTGGGCTCCTGCTGCCAACTCCAGTGTCTCTTTCAAGCTATGTTTGGGCTCCTGCTGCTGCTGCTTGCAACTCCAGGGTGTCATTCAGCCAATTTTTGGGCTCCTGCTGCCAACTCCAGTGTCTCTTTCAAGCTATGTTTGGCCTGCTGCTGCTTGCAACTCCAGGGTGTCATTCAGACAATTTTTGGGCTCCTGCTGCCAACTCCAGTGTGTCTTTCAAGCTAGCTTTGGGCTGCTGCTGCTGCTTGCAACTCCAGGGTGTCATTCAGACAATTTTTGGGCTCCTGCTGCAAACTCCAGTGTTTCTTTCAAGCTAGGTTTGGGCTGCTGCTGCTGCTTGCAACTCCAGGGTGTGATTCATCCAATTGTTGGGCTCCTGCTGCCAACTCCAGTGTCTCTTTCAAGCTATGTTTGGGCTCCTACTGCTGCTTGCGACTCCAGGGTGTCGCTCAGCCAATTTTTGGGCTCCTGCTGCCAACTCCAGTGTCTCTTTCAGCCAATGTTTGGGCTCCTGCTGCTGCTGCTTGCAACTCCAGGGTGTCATTCAGCCAATTTTTGGGCTCCCACTGCCAACTCCAGTGTCTCTTTCAAGCTTTGTTTGGGCTCCTGCTGCTGCTGCTTGCAACTCCAGGGTGTCATTCAGACAATTTTTGGCCTCCTGCTGCCAACTCCAGTGTGTCTTTCAAGCTATGTTTGGGCTGCTGCTGCTGCTGCTTGCAACTCCAGGCTGTCATTCAGACAATTTTTGGCCTCCTGCTGCCAACTCCAGTGTGTCTTTCAAGCTAGGTTTGGGCTGCTGCTGCTTGCAACTCCAGTGTGTCATTCAGCCAATTTTTGGGCTCCTGCTGCCAACCCCAGTGTCTTTTTCAAGCTATGTTTGGGCTGCTGCTGCTTCTGCTGCTGCTTGCAACTCCAGGGTGTCATTCAGCCAATTTTTGGGCTCTTGCTGCCAACTCCAGTGTCTCTTTCAAGCTATGTCTGGGCTCCTGCTGCTGCTTCTGCTTGCAACTCCAGGGTGTCATTCAGCCAATTTTTGGGCTCCTGCTGCTCCTGCTGCCAACTCCAGGATGTCTTTCAGCCAATATTTGGGCTCCTGCTGCTGCCAGCTCCAGGGTGTGTTTTTCAGACAATATAGGGGCCCCTCATAGTGATGCCACCTCAACTCTCTGCAATTGGACCGCTCTGCGATTCTAATAGTGATGCCTCTGATCTGCATGTCATAATTATTTACAGTATTATTTCACTAACCCAGCACGCATCCTATGCGTGTTACAGCAAGGCAGAATGGTTTACAACCCTATTGAGGCTCTAGGAAGCTCAGAAATAGCCGCTTTTAATAGCGATTCGTTGCGAATAAATTCGGACCGAAACAAATTTTGATGGAAAATTCGGCGAATCAGCTGAATCAAATTTTTCAAAAGTTTGCTCATCCCTAGTAATGAGTTTATTGAGACCTTGAACAACAATGATCTCAATATTTTTCCTACAACACAGCATTCTTTTCGGGAAGTGGAATTTCTTGATCTTAAATCTGTTTGGATGAGGAGGGAGTGTTACACACGGCCCTCTACCACAAATCCACAGCTGTTAACAGCTTGCTGCATTTTAAAAGTGCCCATCCCAACAAATTGAAGCAATCCATACCAATTGGACAATTCTTGAGGATAAAAATTAATTGCTCACGATTGAGAGACTTTGAGGAGGAGGCAGGCAGATTGGGTGATAGATTTAGAAAGAGAGGCTATCCTGATTGGACAATCAAGAGGGCATGTTTGAGGGCATCCCGGATTGATAGGACTATATTACTGCGCCCGAAGAGATGTAAGGAGGCTTGTGATCAGGTGAGATTCATCACTACCTTCAATGGGATGATATTAGAAATATCCTGAACAAACATTGGTCTGTATTAGGGACAGACCCAGACATAAGGACTCAGATAGGTAAAGGCCCACGTATCACGGCCAGAAGTGCCAGAAAATTGAATGACATGTTATGTAGGAGCCTATACAAGCACCCAACCAGCAACGGGGCAGAAGACAAGTGGTAGTTTCCCGTGTGGTGATTGTAACATCTGTCGGCATATGAGGCCGACCTATACCTTTGGGGGACCCACAATGCAGAAAGAATTTAGGATATATGATTACATGACTTGTCTGACCAGAAACATTGTGTATCTGATTACTTGTGAATGCCCCAAAATTTATGTTGGGGAGACAACGCTAAAGAAACGTATTCAAAAACATTTATCATGTATTCGATTGGGACCGAGGGATCGTTGTGATGGTAAGATCTTGAGTGCTTTTGTGACACATTGGGTGGACAGACACTCAGGTGACACTAGAAGCAGTATGTACCATTGAGAGAGCTAAGTTATCAATTAGAGGTGGTGACATTAAAAGAAGATTGAGACAATTGGAAAGCAAGGGGATGTTTAGACTCAATACGTGTACGCCATTCAGCTTAAATGAAGATTTTTCACTTGCTCTCTTTTGGGGTGACTATATTGTATATTAAGTATGGGGTGGACCCCACACACCTTTTCTCTCTTTTTTTTTTCACTATTGGGCTTAGAGTTGCTTTGTGATTTGATGGGCATTTTTTTTTTTCATCATGTACAAATTGTGTATTCTGTCATTCATTTGGAGTGGTGTATTGTTAGGAGTTTGTCATTTTTTGGTATAGCCTCTCCTGTTTGGAGGTGTGGGCCTTAGTTTTGTCTTATTTAGTTAGTAGGTATGGGCATAAAGCTTTAGCACACATGACAGGGGTTCTTTTCACTTATATTGGATTGTTGATTCAGGTAGGTAAGTAGAGTATAGCTACCGTCTGCCTAGACTCGTTGTGGGTTACATGTTCACTTTGTTAATGTATGCATGTATGTATGTGTGCGTATGTGCATACATTGATGCATATGCATGTGTGCATGTACACATGTATATGTATGTGTTTTTTTTTTTTTATATATATTTTTTTTATATATATTTTATTATAAATAATTTTTTTATGTTTATATATTTTTTTTTCAGAGGGCCCGAATTAGCATCTTGGGTTGTAAAGATGGTCGCATTGGAAGATCCGCCTATACAGATATACTTATCTTCTTCACCTTCTTGTCACATGATCTGAGGGGACAACTGGTCAGAGGAAACTTGGAGTGATTGTTGCAGTACATGGTTGGAATACTAGTCATTGCCTGGGCCCTGATTGGATTTATGTGTATAGATTTATGTTCATCTCTAGAGATGAGCGAGTAGTGAAATATTAGAAATTTCGAATTTCGATTCGAATAGACCGCGTTACTCGACTACTCGACCGATTATCAAATCCCATTATAGTCTATGGGAAAAAAATGCTCGCCACTTGGAAATCTCAATTCGACCACTTGGAGGTCACCAAGTCCACCCTGAAACATCAGAAAATGATGCCAACACTGCTGGAATGCAAGGAAACCTTCTTTCCTCTACATTGCCATGGACCCCAAGCCAAACTGTACAAAAAAGAAGAACAAAATTCTGCACCCCTTAAAATCACGTTGCCTAATGACAACCACAGATGGCATAGGCAAGGGGGAAAATAAATAGACCCCACCCCTAATTGTCATTGTGTGTGTGTGTGTGTGAGATGTGGTCAGACATGTCCTCTTGTGTCATTGTGTCACCCCAGCAGTAAGGGAAGCTTAAAGGAGGAGGTATGTTACAGTGTGTTACCCCAGCAGTAAGGGAAGCTTACAGGAGGAGGTTTGTTACAGTGTGTCACCCCAGCAGTAAGGGAAGCTTACAGGAGGAGGTTTGTTACAGTGTGTCACCCCAGCAGTAAGGGAAGCTTACAGGAGGAGGTTTGTTACATTGTGTCACCCCAGCAGTAAGGGAAGCTTACAGGAGGAGGTTTGTTACAGTGTGTCACCCCAGCAGTCAGGGAAGCTTACAGGAGGAGGTTTGTTACAGTGTGTCACCCCAGCAGTAAGGGAAGCTTAAAGGAGGAGGTTTGTTACATTGTGTCACCCCAGCAGTCAGGGAAGCTTACAGGAGGAGGTTTGTTACATTGTGTCACCCCAGCAGTAAGGGAAGCTTACAGGAGGAGGTTTGTTACAGTGTGTCACCCCAGCAGTAAGGGAAGCTTAAAGGTGGTAAATGGTGGTAAAAGGTGGTATATGGTGGTAAATGCGATATTCTGAGCTTCTGGGGCCCTGCCTGCCTACATATGAGCTATATACTGTTCAGCATAGTAGCCCTAATAAGGGCTCTCAATGACTCTCTTGTCTTCTGGTAGCTGGTATATATGGTGGTAAATGCGATATTCTGAGCTTCTGGGGCCCTGCCTGCCTACATATGAGCTATATACCGTTCAGCATAGTAGCCCTAATAAGGGCTCTCAATGACTCTCTTGTCTTCTGGTAGGTGGTATATATGGTGGTAAATGCGATATTCTGAGCTTCTGGGGCCCTGCCTGCCTACATATGGGCTATATACTGTTCAGCATAGTAGCCCTAATAATAAGGACTCTCAATGACTCTCTTGTCTTCTGGTAGCTGGTATATATGGTGGTAAATGCGATATTCTGAGCTTCTGGGGCCCTGCCTGCCTACATATAAGCTATATACTGTTCAACATAGTAGCCCTAATAAGGGCTCTTAATGACTCTCTTGTCTTCTGGTAGCTGGTATATATGGTGGTAAAAGCGATATTCTGAGCTTCTGGGGCCCTGCCTGCCTACATATGAGCTATATACTGTTCAGTATAGTAGCCCTAATAATAAGGACTCTCAATGACTCTCTTGTCTTCTGGTAGCTGGTATATATGGTGGTAAAAGCGATATTCTGAGCTTCTGGGGCCCTGCCTGCCTACATATGAGCTATATACTGTTCAGCATAGTAGCCCTAATAAGGGCTCTCAATGACTCTCTTGTCTTCTGGTAGCTGGTATATATGGTGGTAAAAGCGATATTCTGAGCTTCTGGGGCCCTGCCTGCCTACATATGAGCTATATACTGTTCAGCATAGTAGCCCTAATAAGGGCTCTCAATGACTCTCTTGTCTTCTGGTAGCTGGTATATATGGTGGTAAAAGCGATATTCTGAGCTTCTGGGGCCCTGCCTGCCTACATAAGAGCTATATACTGTTCAGCATAGTAGCCCTAATAAGGGCTCTCAATGACTCTCTTGTCTTCTGGTAGCTGGTATATATGGTGGTAAAAGCGATATTCTGAGCTTCTGGGGCCCTGCCTGCCTACATATGAGCTATATACTGTTCAGCATAGTAGCCCTAATAAGGGCTCTCAATGACTCTCTTGTCTTCTGGTAGCTGGTATATATGGTGGTAAAAGCGATATTCTGAGCTTCTGGGGCCCTGCCTGCCTACATAAGAGCTATATACTGTTCAGCATAGTAGCCCTAATAAGGGCTCTCAATGACTCTCTTGTCTTCTGGTAGCTGGTATATATGGTGGTAAATGCGATATTCTGAGCTTCTGGGGCCCTGCCTGCCTACATAGGAGCTATATACCGTTCAGCATAGTAGCCCTAATAAGGGCTCTTAATGACTCTCTTGTCTTCTGGTAGCTGGTATATATGGTGGTAAATGCGATATTCTGAGCTTCTGGGGCCCTGCCTGCCTACATAAGAGCTATATACTGTTCAACATAGTAGCCCTAATAAGGGCTCTCAATGACTCTCTTGTCTTCTGGTAGCTGGTATATATGGTGGTAAAAGCGATATTCTGAGCTTCTGGGGCCCTGCCTGCCTACATAGGAGCTATATACCGTTCAGCATAGTAGCCCTAATAAGGGCTCTTAATGACTCTCTTGTCTTCTGGTAGCTGGTATATATGGTGGTAAAAGCGATATTCTGAGCTTCTGGGGCCCTGCCTGTCTACATAGGAGCTATATACCGTTCAGCATAGTAGCCCTAATAAGGGCTCTTAATGACTCTCTTGTCTTCTGGTAGCTGGTATATATGGTGGTAAATGCGATATCCCGAGCTTCTGGGGCCCTGCCAGCTACAGCCTGTCTTTCCCTGCTGTGAGCGTCTATCCCTCACTAAGTTCAAGCTGCTAATGCTGACGAAGAGGAAGGGCTGAGATTTGTGGATTCGAGGTCACATGGTTTTTCCAGCCAATGCGTGTAGACGCCGTTCTCGCGATGCCAGCGTCCTCCCAGGACCTGTCCCACCCCCCCTGCATGGTGATTGGTGTAAAAAACGCGCCAGGGAAGGTGGGAGGGGAAACGAATTGTGAGTGCGCCATCGCCGCTGTACTCGATCGAAATCGAGTATGACGAATAGCGTAGTATTCGATCGAATACCGACTCGGTCGAATACTACTCGCTCATCTCTATTCATCTCTAGTTGACAGAAATCCTTTTGTTGCTGATTGTAGCTATTTTTGATCGTTTATGGGTTTATATCCAGTGACTATCAGGTTACTGTATTCAATTTTTTGTATTGTTATATTATTTGTTTACAGGTTATATATGATTGATTGTGGATCAGTTGTGCCCACACATGGGATTGGTACATTGAAAATTATTTATTTATTTATTTAAATTGTTGCATTTGATCCATGGCCAGTTGTCACATGTGTGGGTTCAATTCTGGGATCTGCTTCCACTTTAGTTTGTTTTGGTCATCTCAATCGATATAATTTGCTATTGATTGTTGTGGGTAGAAACAACTTAACCTATGGTGAATAGATATTATTGTTTGATTTAATAGAATATTTGTCATACAATATGTTTTCAATTAATATTGCATTCTTGTTCATGGTCATGTATTACTGTGTTTATATATGTGTATGTTTTTTGCATGTACTTGTAAAATGAGCAGATACAGACTTGAGGGCAGCGCTTCTTTCCCCTTTTCTCTCCCCCCTCCCTCCTTGGCTCTCTCTCTCCTGTCCATCGGTCTGCTGTCATTTGCTTTATCAGAGAGTGCTGTGTTTATTTACTCAGCAGCATAGTGATGCTGCCCCTGTTGCCATGATACTTTCTCAGGCACGGAGCCCTATCTCCCGGGAACTTGCTGATACAGCTGATGTAGCTGCTTAGACCTGGAGAGAGACTGTGCACGCCCCTGCTGGCTATGGACATGTGTCTCTCCCTGCTCTCTCACCCGGATGTGATCTTTGAGACAGGTGAGACATTGGCCACTTTGAATGGGGAGGAAGCACACACACCTGCAGGCCATTGTTATGTGCACATGCATGCCACTCTCTCACCCGGATTTGATTCTGGTTACAGGTGAGACATTGGCCACTTTTAATTGGGGGGGGGGGGGAGGCCCTGTTTTTAAGTTCTGCTCAGCCAGCATTCATGTAGCCTGATGAAGTGGGGGGGGGGACACCCACGGAACGCGTGCCTCCTGGTGCTGTAGGCGGTGGGGAGACCCTTTACTGGCATACCTGTTATACCTTGAGTATATTTTGGTTGGATGTATTTTTGCGCTGTATTTGGTATTTAATGGTTGAATGATACTAGCATCTATATTGATGGGGTATTTTGTGGTTATTTTTATATTTCTTATAGGGCATTAAGGTATTGGCTAATTATGTAGGTTCTATTTGTGATTATATATTGTATTTGTATCTATTGATTGGTTGCACTTTGCACTTTATAGGTATTTGTCTGATATAGGATCCGGATCATAGGTAGGATTTGCACATTGTTATTTGCACTGATTAGATCACTTGTGTTTATGTGTTTTAAATATAGATGCTGATTGATATTTGTGTGTGCCAGTGCTCTCCCCATCGCCTACACACTTCCATGTTGGTTTGTCTTATATGTATTGTCTCATTATGTGTTTTTTAAGGGATTTTAATTGTGTAGTGGTTATGTGTAGTGATTAATTTAGTGATATGGAATAAAATATATTTTTTTGATACATTTTTTGAGTGCCTCCCTCTATGATTCTGCGTTCATGAGGTGATCTTTATGTAGCTTTGGTAGTGGCACCTTTAATGATTATATTATAGGGTATTGTGCAGATCCCCTTGCCTTTATCTCCATATTGTTTGTATTGGCCATTTATATATTTATACAAGTTAATCATGTCCCCCCTCAGTTGTCTTTTCTCAAGACTAAACTAATTTAATTCCCGTAATATTTCCTCATAACTAAGATCTTTCATTCCTCTGATTAGTTTGGTGGCTCTCCTCTGCACCCTTTCCATAGCGTCCTTTCTGTGAATGGGTGCCCAGAACTGGACGGCATATTCTAGGTGAGGCTGCACCAGTGCCTTGTAAAGAGGCAAAATTACATCACTATCACATGATTCCATGCCTCTTTTAATGCATGATAATATCTTATCTTGACATTGACAAGTTCTGTTCCATCCTTCTGAATGGAGTGGAGGTGGAGAGACTAGGCAACACAAAGTTCCTTGGATCCATCACCTCTTGTGACTTTAAATGGGAAATGCATATACTGTAGACATCTTTGTAAAAACAGCTCAACAGAAACTGCACTTTCTGGGGCAATTAAATAAGTATGGTTTATCCAGCAAACGACTGACTATGTCCTAACTCAACCATGATCAATTATCTACTCCTCATTTCTGGACTGATAGGGAGGTCCAGCAAAAAGGACAAAATCCAGCAACAGTAGGTCAATAGCTCAGCAGACCAAATTGCTGGGTCTCCGCTTCTAAAGGTGGTTGGCATCTTTACATAGAGAGTCAGATCTAGAGATGAGCGAACTTTTGAAAAATTCGATTCGACTGATTCGCCGAATTTTCCGACGAAAATCGTTTCGACCCTAATTTATTCGCGACGAATCGCTATTAAAAACGGCTATTTCTGAGCCTCCTAGAGCCTCAATAGAGTTGTAAACCATTTTGCCTTGCTGTAACACGCATAGGATGCGTGCTGGGTTAGTTAAATAATACTGTAAATAAATATCACATGCAGATCAGAGGCATCGCTAATAGAATCGCAGAGCGGCACAATTGCAGAGACTTGAAGTGGCATCACCATGAGGGGCAGGAGCCCAAACATTGCTTTAAAGAGACAATGGAGTTGGCAGCAGCAGGAGCCCAAAAAATTGGATGAATCACACCCTGGAGTTGCAAGCAGCAGCAGGAGCCCAAACATTGGCTGAAAGAGACACTGGAGTTGGCAGCAGGAGCCCAAAATTGGATGAATCACACCCTGGAGTTGGCAGCAGCAGCAGGAGCCCAAACATTACTTTAAAGAGACACTGGGGTTGGCTTCAGGAGCCCAACAATTGGATGAATCACACCCTGGAGTTGGCAGCAGCAGCAGCAGCAGCAGCAGCAGGACCCAAACATTACTTTAAAGAGACACTGGAGTTGGCTTCAGGAGCCCAAAAATTGGATGAATCACACCCTGGAGTTGGCAGCAGCAGCAGCAGGAGCCCAAACATTACTTTAAAGAGACACTGGAGTTGGCAGCAGGAGCCCAAAGATTGGATGAATCACACCCTGGAGTTGGCAGCAGCAGCAGGAGCCCAAACATTACTTTAAAGAGACACTGGGGTTGGCTTCAGGGGCCCAAAAATTGGATGAATCACACCCTGGAGTTGGCAGCAGCAGCAGCAGGAGCCCAAACATTACTTTAAAGAGACACTGGAGTTGGCTTCAGGAGCCCAAAAATTGGATGATTCACACCCTGGAGTTGGCAGCAGCAGCAGCAGGAGCCCAAACATTACTTTAAAGAGACACTGGGGTTGGCTTCAGGAGCCCAAAAATTGGTTGATCCACACCCTGGAGTTGGCAGCAGCAGCAGTAGCAGGAGCCCAAACATTACTTTAAAGAGACACTGGGGTTGGCAGCAGGAGCCCAAAGATTGGATGAATCACACCCTGGAGTTGGCAGCAGCAGCAGCAGGAGCCCAAACATTACTTTAAAGAGACACTGGGGCTGGCTTCAGGAGCCCAAAAATTGGATGAATCACACCCTGGAGTTGGCAGCAGCAGCAGCAGCAGCAGGAGTCCAAACATTACTTTAAAGAGACACTGGGGTTGGCTTCAGGAGCCCAAAAATTGGATGAATCACACCCTGGAGTTGGCAGCAGCAGCAGCCAAAACATTACTTTAAAGAGAAACCGGAGTTGGCTGCAGGAGCCCAAAGATTGGATGAATCACACCCTGGAGTTGGCAGCAGCAGGAGCCCAAACATAACTTTAAAGAGACACTGGGGTTGGCTTCAGGAGCCCAAAAATTGGATGAATCACACCCTGGAGTTGGCAGCAGCAGCAGCAGCAGGAGCCCAAACATTACTTTAAAGAGACACTGGGGTTGGCTTCAGGGGCCCAAAAATTGGATGAATCACACCCTGGAGTTGGCAGCAGCAGCAGGAGCCCAAACATTACTTTAAAGAGACACTGGGGTTGGCTTCAGGAGCCCAAAAATTGGATGAATCACACCCTGGAGTTGGCAGCAGCAGCAGCAGGAGCCCAAACATTACTTTAAAGAGACACTGGAGTTGGCTTCAGGAGCCCAAAAATTGGATGAATCACACCCTGGAGTTGGCAGCAGCAGCAGCAGGAGCCCAAATATTACTTTAAAGAGACACTGGAGTTGGCTTCAGGATCCCAAAAATTGGATGAATCACACCCTGGAGTTGGCAGCAGCAGCAGCAGCAGGAGCCCAAACATTGCTTTAAGGAGACACTGGAGTTGGCTTCAGGAGCCCAAAAATTGGATGATTCACACCCTGGAGTTGGCAGCAGCAGCAGCAGGACCCAAACATTACTTTAAAGAGACACTGGGGTTGGCTTCAGGAGCCCAAAAATTGGATGAATCACACCCTGGAGTTGGCAGCAGCAGCAGGAGCCCAAACATTACTTTAAAGAGACACTGGGGTTGGCAGCAGGAGCCCAAAGATTGGATGAATCACACCCTGGAGTTGGCAGCAGCAGCAGCAGGAGCCCAAACATTACTTTAAAGAGACACTGGGGTTGGCAGCAGGTGCCCAAAAATTGGATGAATCACACCCTGGAGTTGGCAGCAGCAGCAGCAGGAGCCCAAACATTACTTTAAAGAGACACTGGAGTTGGCTTCAGGAGCCCAAAAATTGGATGACTCACACCCTGGAGTTGGCAGCAGCAGCAGGAGCCCAAACATTACTTTAAAGAGACACTGGGGTTGGCTTCAGGAGCCCAAAAATTGGATGAATCACACCCTGGAGTTGGCAGCAGCAGCAGCCAAAACATTACTTTAAAGAGACACTGGAGTTGGCAGCAGGAGCCCAAAGATTGGATGAATCACACCCTGGAGTTGGCAGCAGCAGGAGCCCAAACATAACTTTAAAGAGACACTGGGGTTGGCTTCAGGAGCCCAAAAATTGGATGAATCACACCCTGGAGTTGGCAGCAGCAGCAGCAGCAGCAGGAGCCCAAACATTACTTTAAAGAGACACTGGGGTTGGCTTCAGGAGCCCCAAAATTGGATGAATCACACCCTGGAGTTGGCAGCAGCAGCAGCAGGAGCCCAAACATTACTTTAAAGAGACACTGGGGTTGGCTTCAGGAGCCCAAAAATTGGATGAATCACACCCTGGAGTTGGCAGCAGCAGCAGCAGGAGCCAAAACATTACTTTAAAGAGACACTGGAGTTGGCTTCAGGAGCCCAAAAATTGGATGAATCACACCCTGGAGTTGGCAGCAGCAGCAGCAGGAGCCCAAATATTACTTTAAAGGGACACTGGAGTTGGCTTCAGGAGCCCAAAAATTGGATGAATCACACCCTGGAGTTGGCAGCAGTAGCAGCAGCAGCAGGAGCCCAAACATTGCTTTAAGGAGACACTGGAGTTGGCTTCAGGAGCCCAAAAATTGGATGATTCACACCCTGGAGTTGGCAGCAGCAGCAGCAGGACCCAAACATTACTTTAAAGAGACACTGGGGTTGGCTTCAGGAGCCCAAAAATTGGATGAATCAAACCCTGGAGTTGGCAGCAGCAGCAGGAGCCCAAACATTACTTTAAAGAGACACTGGGGTTGGCAGCAGGAGCCCAAAGATTGGATGAATCACACCCTGGAGTTGGCAGCAGCAGCAGCAGCAGGAGCCCAAACATTACTTTAAAGAGACACTGGGGTTGGCAGCAGGTGCCCAAAAATTGGATGAATCACACCCTGGAGTTGGCAGCAGCAGCAGCAGGAGCCCAAACATTATTTTAAAGAGACACTGGAGTTGGCTTCAGGAGCCCAAAAATTGGATGATTCACACCCTGGAGTTGGCAGCAGCAGCAGGAGCCCAAACATTACTTTAAAGAGACACTGGAGTTGGCTTCAGGAGCTCAAAAATTGGATGATTCACACCCTGGAGTTGGCAGCAGCAGCAGGAGCCCAAACATTACTTTAAAGAGACACTGGGGTTGGCTTCAGGGGCCCAAAAATTGGATGAATCACACCCTGGAGTTGGCAGCAGCAGCAGCAGGAGCCCAAACATTACTTTAAAGAGACACTGGAGTTGGCAGCAGGATCCCAAAGATTGGATGAATCACACCCTGGAGTTGGCAGCAGCAGCAGCAGCAGCAGGAGCCCAAACATTACTTTAAAGAGACACTGGGGTTGGCTTCAAGAGCCCAGAAATTGGATGAATCAAACCCTGGAGTTGGCATCAGCAGGAGCCCAAAAATTGGCCTAAAGACATAAATATGTTTTGCACCATTTGGAAAGTGTAAAACGTGGCACCATGCTGAATCTAGTCGGATGCATCAGGCATTGGTGGGTGGAAATCCTGGCTGATCCATCCCTGATTCATTTTGACAAAGGTGAGTCTCTCCACATTTTTAGTTGACAGATGAGTTCTCCTCGCCGTAACTATTGTCCCCCCCACACTAAACACCCGCTCAGATGGCACGCTACTTGCCGGGCAGGACAGCTTTTCCAGGGCAAACTCTGCTAGTTGCAGCCACAAATCAAGTTTGGCTGCCCAGAAGTCCAGCGGATCCTCAAGGTGTGTTGGCATGGTCATGTCAAAGTATGACATGACCTACTGGTTCAGGTCCTGCTCCAGGTCTTCCTGCTGCTCATGAGTAGCCTCACTATGCGGGTGTAGAAAGCTACTCATTAGCGACTGAAGACTGAGGCTGCTGCTGATGGAGCTGCTGCTTCTGCTCCTGCCAACCATGGAGTATGGACCATGGCGCAGATAGGCATCGGCCAACTGCCTACGTAGAATGTCTTTGTAGTAGTTCAGTTTGTCCTCCCTCTCGGTGGGTTTAAAAAATGCCCCCATTTTGTGCCGGAAGCGAGGGTCCAATAAGGTGGACAGCCAGAAGTCATCCCGCCGACAGATGGAAACAATTCTGGGGTCACTACGCAAGCACGTGAGCATGCTTCCTGCCATTTGCGCAAGTGACTCGGATGGACTACCTGTCTCCATCTCCACTGCATACTGCCACGGTGTGTCCGGGTCCTCTGTCTCGCCTTCCTCAAAAACCTCTAGCTCCTCTGGCTGCTCCTGCTCCTCCTCTCCTGTCCGCTGACTAGATAAACCAGCCATTTCGCCAAGCCTAAACTGTGTTTCGCTGGGCAACTCCTCCTCCTCTTCCTCCTCCTCCTCCAGTTCAGCTCCAACGGGGTTCATGTGGCCGTAAGATGTAAACGCTATGTCTCCAGTGCCCTGACCAGCCATGGTTTCCAACATGTGCTGTAGTACATGAAGCAGTGGAATCACGTTGTTCATCCCGTAATCCTGCCGACTGACAAATAAAGTGGCTTCCTCAAAGGGCCTGAGCAAACGGCAGGTGTCACGTATGAGCTGCCACTGGTTGACATTGAAGTTACACAGGGGAGTCCCCCTATCTGCTTGGATCATCAGGAAATCCGTGATGGCTTTTCTCTGTTCATATAATCGGTCCAACATGTGAAGGGTGGAATTCCAACGGGTGGAAACATCGCAAATCAGACTATGTTGGGGGATACCGTTCTGATGCTGTAGCTCAAGAAGGGTGTGTTTGGCGGTGTATGAGTGGCTGAAGTGCATGCAAAGTTTCCTTGAAGTTGTTAGGATGTCTTGCAGATGGGGGGAACGCTTCAGAAACCGCTTGACAACCCGATTGAAGACGTGAGCCATGCAGGGGGCATGGGTCAGGCTTCCTTGGTGCAGACAAAATGTTCTTCCCATTGTCGGTAACCATGATTCCCATTTTAAGTTTTCTTGGAGTAAGCCATGTTTGGATTTCCTGATGAATACATTTAAGCAGTTCCTCCCCTGTGTGACTCCGTTTGCCAAGACAAACCATGTGAAGAACTGCGTGACACCTCCGTGCCCTGCACACATGGTAGACTGGAGGGGCACTGAGACTTGAGCCTACAGTGGAGGGTGAGGAGATGGCGGAGGATGAGGAGGCCGAGTCGCACAGTGTCACAGGCCCAACGGGCAGGGAACGCGGAGGTCGAAGCGGCGTGACCTGTCCAAGTTGCTGCTGCAAAGGGACCACATTCACCCAGTGGGCCGTAAACAACATGTACTGTCCCTGACCGTAGTTACAGCTCCAGATGTCGGCGCTGCCATGCACTTTGCTACACACCGACAGGCTCAAGGACTGGGCCACCTTCTGTTCAACAAAAGTGTGCAGCGCTGGTACTGCCTTCTTGGCAAAGAAATGACGGCTTGGGACTCTCCACCTCGGCTCGGCACAAGCCATCAGTTCTCTGAAAGGTGCAGAGTCCACCACCTGAAAAGGGAGCGACTGCAGCACCAGCAACTTGGACAGGAGCACATTCAGCTTCTGCGCCGTAGGATGAGTGGGCGCATACTGCTGTCTCTTGGACATGGCTTCGCTGATGGATTGCTGGCGGGATGCATGACTTGGAGGAGGAGCAGGAGCGACAGAGGATGGGTATGACGCACAGCTGCCTTCGGCTGAAGTGCTGGAGCCTTGGCTGGCAGAAATTGGGAGCGGCGTGCCACTCGGTGAGGAAGCAGTCTGGCCCACCTCTCCGGAGCCTAGGTTCTCCCAGGCCGCTTTATGGTGACGCTGCATATGTTGACGCAGGGCCGTGGTGCCAACATTTGGACCCTGGCCACGCTTCACCTTCTGCCTACATATCTTGCATGTGGCCATGTTACCCTCCTGCGGATGCTTCAGGAAAAACTGCCACACTGCCGAGTAGCTACTTTTCCCACCCCCTGGCCTCACTGATTCACTGCTGCTGTTGCCAACTCCAGGAACCCCTGCTCCACTATCTCCCGATAAGGTAGACTGCCGCACAGCAGGTGCTCTACCCCGGCCCCGGCCGGCTCCAGCCTTTGGAATTGTGCCCCCATGCTGACTGCTACCACCTTGCTGCCTCAGCTGCTGACTCCGGGGCAACCTGCGCCCCTCTTCTCCTGATGATGATGATGAAGCCCCTTCATCACCCGGCTCCCAAGTGCGATCGGCTTCATCATCATCACCATCATCACCGAGTTGTGGCTGTAGCTCCCTGATCTTATCGGTTTCAGTGTCTGGCACAGGAGCTGGAAAGCTCCCAACACCCACATCACTCTCCACATCACTATTTCTGTGCGGAGCTAAAGAAGGCACCTCCATTTCATGGCTGGCCAGTAGCTGCTGGCTGTCCTCCAGATGATCGTCCTCCTCACTAAAAAGTGGAGCTGAACCCAAAGCATGGGATACGTCGCTGGGGGAGGGAACGGCGTAGGACAGAGTCAGTGGGAGGACAGGGACTGCTCTCGGGGCATGCCAACTCAGGGTTGTGTCTGAGGAACCAACCGACCCTAGACTGGGGCTCTCAGACGTAAGTCGAGATGATGTGGTTGTTGATGAGTGCGTCAACCAATCTACCACGGCAGATGCGTTACTGGTGGAGACCCGACCGCTAGCAGATACTGGCAGATTAGGTCTCTCAGCGTGACTCCTGCTGCTACTGGCCCCCAGTCTGCTGCGACCTCTGCCTGCGGAATCTTGGCCTCTGCCACTCCTCTTTTCACTTCCAGGCACTTGTCTGCCCGACATAGTCTAACTGGCGTGGTAGTAGGTGATATTTTAAGAACCCCAGGCAGCGGTGGGTCTATATGAAACAGAATAAAATGCACACCAAAAGTGAGCAGTAACACTCAGCCTCCAACAGGCCTGCTTAGTGTAAATAAGAGAGCTGCTTAGTGTAAATAAAGAGGGGTATGGTATGTTACAGAATGGGATGCCCCAACAGCAGAGCACCTGGCATCAGTACTACTATGCACAGCAAAAGTGTCTTTATCAGGCCAAATTACTTTTAGAATAAGTGCAAAGGGTTATAGTAAATAGAGGCTGGTGTAGTCACAGAATGGGATGCCCCAACCAGAGAGCACCTGGGAGCAGTACTACTATGCACAGCAAAAGTGTCTTTATCAGGCCAAATTACTTTTAGAATAAGTGCAAAGGGTTATAGTAAATAGAGGCTGGTGTAGTCACAGAATGGGATGCCCCAACAGCAGAGCACCTGGGAGCAGTATTACTATGCACAGCAAAAGTGTCTTTATCAGGCCAAATTACTTTTAGAATAAGTGCAAAGGGTTATAGTAAATAGAGGCTGGTGTAGTCACAGAATGGGATGCCCCAACAGCAGAGCACCTGGGAGCAGTAGTACTATGCACAGCAAAAGTGTCTTTATCAGGCCAAATTACTTTTAGAATAAGTGCAAAGGGTTATAGTAAATAGAGGCTGGTGTAGTCACAGAATGGGATGCCCCAACAGCAGAGCACCTGAGAGCAGTAGTACTATGCACAGCAAAAGTGTATTTATCAGGCCAAATTACTTTTAGAATAAGTGCAAAGGGTTATAGTAAATAGAGGCTGGTGTAGTCACAGAATGGGATGCCCCAACAGCAGAGCACCTGGGAGCAGTAGTACTATGCAAAGCAAAAGTGTCTTTATCAGGCCAAATTACTTTTAGAATAAGTGCAAAGGGTTATAGTAAATAGAGGCTGGTGTAGTCACAGAATGGGATGCCCCAAAAGCAGAGCACCGGGGAGCAGTAGTACTATGCACAGCAAAAGTGTCTTTATCAGGCCAAATTACTTTTAGAATAAGTGCAAAGGGTTATAGTAAATAGAGGCTGGTGTAGTCACAGAATGGGATGCCCCAACAGCAGAGCACCTGAGAGCAGTAGTACTATGCACAGCAAAAGTGTCTTTATCAGGCCAAATTACTTTTAGAATAAGTGCAAAGGGTTATAGTAAATAGAGGCTGGTGTAGTCACAGAATGGGATGCCCCAACAGCAGAGCACCTGGGAGCAGTAATACTATGCACAGCTAAAGTGTCTTTATCAGGCCAAATAACTTTTAGAATAAGTGCAAATGGTTATAGTAAATAGAGGCTGGTGTAGTCACAGAATGGGATGCCCCAACAGCAGAGCACCTGGGAGCAGTAGTACTATGCACAGCAAAAGTGTCTATATCAGGCCAAATTACTTTTAGAATAAGTGCAAAGGGTTATAGTAAATAGAGGGTGGTGTAGTCACAGAATGGGATGCCCCAACAGCAGAGCACCTGAGATCAGTAGTACTATGCACAGCAAAAGTGTCTTTATCAGGCCAAATTACTTTTAGAATAAGTGCAAAGGGTTATAGTAAATAGAGGCTGGTGTAGTCACAGAATGGGATGCCCCAACAGCAGAGCACCTGAGATCAGTAGTACTATGCACAGCAAAAGTGTCTTTATCAGGCCAAATTACTTTTAGAATAAGTGCAAAGGGTTATAGTAAATAGAGGCTGGTGTGGTCATAGAATGGGATGCCTCAACAGCAGAGCACCTGGGAGCAGTAGTACTATGCAAAGCAAAAGTGTCTTTATCAGGCCAAATTACTTTTAGAATAAGTGCAAAGGGTTATAGTAAATAGAGGCTGGTGTAGTCACAGAATGGGATGCCCCAACAGCAGTGCACCTGGGAGCAGTAGTACTATGCAAAGCAAAAGTGTCTTTATCAGGCCAAATTACTTTTAGAATAAGTGCAAAGGGTTATAGTAAATAGAGGCTGGTGTAGTCACAGAATGGGATGCCCCAACAGCAGAGCACCTGGGAGCAGTAGTACTATGCACAGCAAAAGTGTCTTTATCAGGCCAAATTACTTTTAGAATAAGTGCAAAGGGTTATAGTAAATAGAGGCTGGTGTAGTCACAGAATGGGATGCCCCAACAGCAGAGCACCTGGGAGCAGTAGTACTATGCACAGCAAAAGTGTCTTTATCAGGCCAAATTACTTTTAGAATAAGTGCAAAGGGTTATAGTAAATAGAGGCTGGTGTAGTCACAGAATGGGATGCCCCAACAGCAGAGCACCTGAGAGCAGTAGTACTATGCACAGCAAAAGTGTCTTTATCAGGCCAAATTACTTTTAGAATAAGTGCAAATGGTTATAGTAAATAGAGGCTGGTGTAGTCACAGAATGGGATGCCCCAACAGCAGTGCACCTGGGAGCAGTAGTACTATGCACAGCTAAAGTGTCTTTATCAGGCCAAATAACTTTTAGAATAAGTGCAAAGGGTTATAGTAAATAGAGGCTGGTGTAGTCACAGAATGGGATGCCCCAACAGCAGAGCACCTAGGAGCAGTAGTACTATGCACAGCAAAAGTGTCTATATCAGGCCAAATTACTTTTAGAATAAGTGCAAAGGGTTATAGTAAATAGAGGCTGGTGTAGTCACAGAATGGGATGCCCCAACAGCAGAGCACCTGAGATCAGTAGTACTATGCACAGCAAAAGTGTCTTTATCAGGCCAAATTACTTTTAGAATAAGTACAAAGGGTTATAGTAAATAGAGGCTGGTGTAGTCACAGAATGGGATGCCCCAACAGCAGAGCACCTGGGAGCAGTAGTACTATGCACAGCAAAAGTGTCTTTATCAGGCCAAATTACTTTTAGAATAAGTGCAAAGGGTTATAGTAAATAGAGGCTGGTGTAGTCACAGAATGGGATGCCCCAACAGCAGAGCACCTGGGAGCAGTAGTACTATGCACAGCAAAAGTGTCTTTATCAGGCCAAATTACTTTTAGAATAAGTGCAAAGGGTTATAGTAAATAGAGGCTGGTGTAGTCACAGAATGGGATGCCTCAACAGCAGAGCACCTGGGAGCAGAAGTACTATGCACAGCAAAAGTGTCTTTATCAGGCCAAATTACTTTTAGAATAAGTGCAAAGGGTTATAGTAAATAGAGGCTGGTGTAGTCACAGAATGGGATGCCCCAACAGCAGTGCACCTGGGAGCAGTAGTACTATGCAAAGCAAAAGTGTCTTTATCAGGCCAAATTACTTTTAGAATAAGTGCAAAGGGTTATAGTAAATAGAGGCTGGTGTAGTCACAGAATGGGATGGCCCAACAGCAGAGCACCTGGGAGCAGTAGTACTATGCACAGCAAAAGTGTCTTTATCAGGCCAAATTACTTTTAGAATAAGTGCAAAGGGTTATAGTAAATAGAGGCTGGTGTAGTCACAGAATGGGATGCCCCAACAGCAGAGCACCTGGGAGCAGTAGTACTATGCACAGCAAAAGTGTCTTTATCAGGCCAAATTACTTTTAGAATAAGTGCAAAGGGTTATAGTAAATAGAGGCTGGTGTAGTCACAGAATGGGATGCCCCAACAGCAGAGCACCTGGGAGCAGTAGTACTATGCACAGCAAAAGTGTCTTTATCAGGCCAAATTACTTTTAGAATAAGTGCAAAGGGTTATAGTAAATAGAGGCTGGTGTAGTCACAGAATGGGATGCCCCAACAGCAGAGCACCTGAGAGCAGTAGTACTATGCACAGCAAAAGTGTCTTTATCAGGCCAAATTACTTTTAGAATAAGTGCAAAGGGTTATAGTAAATAGAGGCTGGTGTAGTCACAGAATGGGATGCCCCAACAGCAGTGCACCTGGGAGCAAAAGTACTATGCAAAGCAAAAGTGTCTTTATCAGGCCAAATTACTTTTAGAATAAGTGCAAAGGGTTATAGTAAATAGAGGCTGGTGTAGTCACAGAATGGGATGCCCCAACAGCAGAGCACCTGGGAGCAGTAGTACTATGCAAAGCAAAAGTGTCTTTATCAGGCCAAATTACTTTTAGAATAAGTGCAATGGGTTATAGTAAATAGAGGCTGGTGTAGTCACAGAATGGGATGCCCCAACAGCAGAGCACCTGGGAGCAGTAGTACTATGCACAGCAAAAGTGTCTTTATCAGGTCAAATTACTTTTAGAATAAGTGCAAAGGGTTATAGTAAATAGAGGCTGGTGTAGTCACAGAATGGGATGCCCCAACAGCAGAGCACCTGAGAGCAGTAGTACTATGCACAGCAAAAGTGTCTTTATCAGGCCAAATTACTTTTAGAATAAGTGCAAAGGGTTATAGTAAATAGAGGCTGGTGTAGTCACAGAATGGGATGCTCCAACAGCAGAGCACCTGAGAGCAGTAGTACTATGCACAGCAAAAGTGTCTTTATCAGGCCAAATTACTTTTAGAATAAGTGCAAAGGGTTATAGTAAATAGAGGCTGGTGTAGTCACAGAATGGGATGCCCCAACAGCAGAGCACCTGAAAGCAGTAGTACTATGCACAGCAAAAGTGTCTTTATCAGGCCAAATTACTTTTAGAATAAGTGCAGAGGGTTATAGGAAATAGAGGCTGGTGTAGTTACAGAATGGGATGCCCCAACAGCAGAGCACCTGGGAGCAGTAGTACTATGCAAAGCAACAGTGGTTAACCAGGGTGAAACAGCTAACAAAGCCAGTGACCCAGGCAGTAACACTCAGGCTGCATGAAAACAAAAAAAAATCCCTGTCACTCCATCCGTTTTTTTCCTACCTTTCCCTGCTTCTCCCTGACTTCCTGCCTGTCTCCCGCCTGTCTACTGGCTGTCTACTGGCTGTCCCTAACTCTCTACCTATCTCTCTCTGAATACAGTCTGCAGTGTCCTCCTGAGTCCTGGCTCTCACGAATGCAATAGACAAATGCGCAAAAGCAAGATGGCTGCCGCCTTATATAGCGCTGTGACGTCACCGGGCTTGCTGGCTGCTGATAGGCTGCATGTGACTGTCCCAGCATACACTGCCCCAGCTTACATGTCTGGACATGTCATGTAGACCATCCTAGAATGCCTGTCATTGAAATGAATGGATTTTAGAAAAAAACTTTGCTCGATCGAATCGCGGGGAAATTCGGATTCGATCCGAATCGAATTTGTCATGAAATTCGGATCGAATCCGGGTTCGTCCGGATCGATTCGCTCATCCCTAGTCAGATCCAAGGGACTAAAAATTATCCATAATTTCTTCCATATGGGTCACACTTTATTTGCCTTGATTTTAACTGTGCTCTAATATATCAGCAACTAACTGGCAAAACTAAAGTTTTCTAGTCAGAGGAATCAATGCAAAGTCAACGACTTTCCACTGCACCAGCACAGCAAGAGTGATGAAAATATGGCACAGTAAGATGTTCAAATATTCTTCCACAAACACTTACTCTCCTTATTTCCTGGATTATCTACCACTTTCTTTCTACCACTGCATCATAGCTTGTATGTTGCAATTAAAGATTTATGATGCCTCTGGTACTTGTGCCTCCATTATTCATGTTTTTTTCTGACTTTTGCTGAGTTGCATTTAAATAAATTGTAATATTTGCCAAAGTCTATCGTTTTCCACATTCTACACTTTACCCAGTTGTTTTGCCTGGACTGTCTCTTTAATATATTTAATATATTGCGACATATATTGAGACATTAGGCTGATTAATTTTACTGAGAACAAATGCATCTTACTCATCACAGAAATAATGGCATTGGAACCCAAGTCCTGGCTGGTACTGCCAGAAAACTACAGCCGCTACTTAGGGGATATTTTAGAGAGTGAGAAACAACATGTATAAAGTTGTCAGACATCATGGGGATGGTCAATATGCTACAGGTTAAACTCATCATTTTTGGGGAGTAGATCCTTGATACATTATCATTACATTAGTCAATTCATTTTATTGTGAGTTCTCGACTCTTTAAGTGATCCTATACCCAGAATGGTAGTTGTGGAAGTTATGTCATCACCTTCTATCCCTAGCCCAGTGCCCCTAAGCAGCCTTTGATTCTTTTTTTTTACTAAAGACTTTGCCCTGTTTACATAACACAAACTGGATGCAGTCTGCCATATTTCTCCTTGGCTGGGCAGCCCCACCATATGATGCTCCCCAGTGATGATACATTCAGTTACAGTACACACAGCTCAGAGTTTGGGAGCATGTCAACCTAACTGCCTTTATGTGACAGTTTAGATGTAACTAAACTAAGTAGCCTAGGAATGAAATTCACCACTATGCTGTTTTTCAGTTATATGTTTTAATAAATATTGAACAAAGTTTTTAGTAAAAAAGAAACATGCTTTTTGGGACACTGTGCTGGGAATAGAAGGATGACAACATAAACTTACTGGTATAGGATCGCTTTAAAATTGGCATAACCCTCATAATGTTCTTACTATCTTGTGCCATGTTATACTATACATAGTATTAGTAAAATACATGTAGTTAATCTATAAAAATAAGATATATAGAACACAATGCATTCTCTTAATGTTTAGTATCTTGTGTTTTTGCAAGTATTTTTTAACAGCCTAATTTATTTTGACAAAAGCATGTCTGTGACACCATATGCCTTTAGCCGTCGTGAATATTGATATTGATAAATGAGAGACTGATCGGTGTGTCCTATTGCATAGTAAATGATCTCATTTAAATTTCCACTTTGCTGAAAATTGATAGTATTTTTTAATACCATGCTAGTCATGTGACTCTAAAATGATTTATCTTAGCAAACAGTTCAGTGTTCCATATATTCGCCACTGTATTGTCAGTGATGAGGGCTTTGTAATGTTCTTTTGCTATAACCAACAATGTAACAATTCAGCAAGCCATCATTTTGGATCATTAATTTAGAGCAAGGCTTTTATTGTTTTTATTTAAAGCTTCACAGGAAAAATATGTCATTTACTACAGGAGTGGTTGTACATTTTGCAATTTAATTTAGTGCAATACTAAAAAAAAAAGTCCAATATAATAAGAAAAAAGGAAAGCAGAATAATGGTCACAGTGTTTCGAATAGAATTAATGAGGATTCATATTTAGTTTATCTGGAAATAAATATTAAAAAACAATGTTTCTAATTCATTGTCACAATACTACACAGTTATGAGTTATAACACACAATGGTCGAGAAAGACAATAAGATATCACTAAAAAAAAAATTTAGAGCTAAAGAAATGTTTCCTTTTATCCAAGAGTTACATGTATCTGTAAGGTGAGGTGGCTAGGCATAGGATATGTGTCCTACCTCCAGCTGCAGAATGGGGCATGGCATGGGACACCCACACCAGAGGATCACACGAGAGGGGAGTTTGTTGGTGTTTTTATTATCTTCAGAGAAAAATTCTATCACCATGGATCCCCAAAAATTCGGCTTTGTGTTGGATCTATTTTTCCTTGCAATTCTGAGTGAATCCTAAATTGTCTAAAAAGATTTGCTCATCTCTAGTGCTATTATTTCTCAATTCCTTACAAATTTAGAAAAATTATGAAATCTAAAACAAAAAGCCCCATCGAAGGTACAAGACATGATGTCCCTAACGTGCTGGATTCAGGTCTGGGGAATGGGCGGCCAGTTCATAGCATCAATACCTTCATCATGCAGGAACTACTGACAGTCTTTAGCCACATGAGGCATAGTATTGTCATGCATCAAACGGAATCTAGTACCCACTGCACCTGCATATGGTCTCACAGTGGGTCTGAGATTCTCATCCCCGTACCTAATGGCAGTCAGGGTACCTCTGACTAGCACAAATGTTATGCGGCCCTCCAAAGAAATGCCTTCCCAAACTGGTCATAGTGGAGGATGTTGCAGGCAGCAGAACGTTCTCTCTAGCGTCTCCAGAGTCTGTCATGTCTGTTACATGTGCCCAGTGTGAACCTGCTTGTGAGATGCCGGGGTTCATCTGATGCCCGGCTGGTGGCCCCTGGCTGTTCTATCTCCCGTTCTACTGCTGCACCTGGTGTTGGGCTTATTTAAGTGGGAAATGCCCTTCACCTGGTGCAGCAAGATTTTGGTGTGTTTGTTTGTTTTGTTTGTCTGTGCCTCTGGTGCTCTGAATTATAGTCTCTGGCAGAATCTAGTGGCATTCAGGCCTCTCCCTGGCTTCCCTGAGGCTGCTTAGCCACTTTGTGATCCTAGTCCTCCATGCAGCAGGCCTCCTATCGGCTCCTGGAGGCTACTGGCCCCTGTCCTGGGCCCTTTGGTGAGTGCACCAGCACCTAAGAGTTTCCTCTCTGTTTCCCCATATTTAGCTTTGTTTCTTTTGTACTGTACAGTTTGTTATCTGAATCAAAGATCTTTCTGTTTCCTTTTGCCTGTATCATAGGTCATCCTTGGCCGAACACCAAACTCGAACATCTTATGGCTGAAGTTCATGTTCGTTTTTGGGAACCACTATTCACAATCGTTGCTTCATATCAGTAAAGGTTGATTTCACATAAGTGTGATTGACTAGAAGTTTAATTGTGTTGTGTTGTTAAGTTCCCTTTATTTTTTGAGCAGTATATATAGATATATATATATATATATATATATATATATATATATATAACTCATACAAGTCATGAAAAGTAGAGCTGTGTATGCCAAAACAAAATCAATGATAAACAGAAAAATAACAAAATGTGGCTCCGACTAAAAGCTTCTTACACTAGGAAGAAAGAAAGTTCGAACCCACCAAGTTCTCCCAGCACCACAAGTTAAATAAATAAAACCAGTTCAGCTTAAGAAATGTCTGAAATTGATCTTTTGGTTTAGAATCCTATGGCACCAAGCATCCTAGTAACTCCAAGCATGCTCTTTGTTGAGAAAAAAGATTGCAGTCGGGATCAATATTACACTTACTTTTAAAACTTTTCTTTTATATAGGTTGCTTAAAACTGAGCCATGCTTCAAGCTCTCCCCCCTGCTTGTGCTTTGCATTCAAGATCCCCCTGAAAGACAATAACAAATTATAGAAGCTCCTAATTCATTCCACTCAACAGCCTTGAAGCTTTAGGTAAGGAATTTATCTCACGTTTCCATTTAATTTCCATCCCAGTTCAAAGCTTTCTTTAGCTCCATGACCTATAAACATATTTGCTATTCTGTCACCCAGCCAGCATTTTCTTATCAACATCTTTTAACCAAGATCAAGCCTCATATCCTTTGTGTCATACTCTGATTTCAGCCTTTAAGCTCATTCCACTAAGCTAAGGAAACAAGGAAACCGCATTTCTGTTATACATGAAACCATAAAAACAGATGTACTTACCTATAAAGTAATCATGCTAATTATTAAATCATTGCATAAAAGTGGTTAAAAACTGTAAAAGAACTCCAAGACATATCACAAACTAGATTTTAATCACTTAAGGGTAAGTCCAATTTCAATTGAATTATTGAAAGTGTGTAATTTTATGATGATCTAACATTTTGTTTTCTAATGTTAGCAAATGTGTGATTTTTTTGGAAGCAGTTTTCATCTGTTACTATTGCCAATGTACACCAGGTACAGACTTGGTGTAAGTTGGCAATAGCAACAGATTATTATTATTATTTATTATTATTGTTTATTTATATAGCGCCATCATCTTCCGTAGCGCTTTACAAAGTAGTAATTACAGACAGGGTAGAAACATACGATACATATACTATTTCAAATGCAGTTTTACAGAGTTGACAATGGATATTCTGAGTACAAGATACAATAGGGGAGAGAGCCCTGCCCTTGCGAGCTTACAGTCTAAAGGAAGAGGGGTGAAGACGAGGGGGAAGGATCACAAACAGTCAGTATTGAGCTTTGTGGCATGTGCTCTTTAGAAGATTGGTTAGGCCAGATTATATGCTTGTCTGAATAAGTGCGTTTTAAGGGTGCCTTTGAAGGTTTTGAGGGTTGTGGAGTGGCGGATTGGGTGCGGGAGGGCATTCCAGAAGATTGAAGTTGCACGTGAGAAGTCCTGGAGGCGGGCGTGAGAGGAGGTGACCAGGGTGGAGGACAGGAGAAGGTCGGCAGAAGAGCGGAGGCTGCGTCTAGGTTGATACTGTTGGATTAGAGATGAGATGTAGGGAGGGGCCTGGTTGGAGAGAGCCTTGTATGCGAGAGTTAGAGTTTTGAACAGGATTCGCTGTGGGACTGGCAGCCAGTGTAGGGATTGGCAGAGAGGCGCAGAACTGGAGGAGCGAGAGGAGAGATGGATGAGGTGAGCAGCAGAGTTCAGGATAGATTGGAGGGGTGCCAGTCTGTTAGTTGGTAGGCCACAAAGAAGGATGTTGCAGTAATCCAGACGGGATATGACCAGGGCATGCACTAGCATTTTAGTGGTGTCAGGTGAGAGGAAAGGACGGATGCGGGAGATGTTTTTAAGTTGGAGGCGACAGGAGGTGGCCAGGGAGTGAATATGTGGTTTGAAAGAGAGGGCAGAGTCCAGAATGTCTCCCAGGCACCGAGCTTGGGGAGTTGCTGTTATTGTGTAATTGTTGACAGAAATAGACGTGTTAGAGAGGGGAGGGGAGTTAGAGGGTGGGAAAATGACCAGTTCTGTCTTGTCCATGTTTAGCTTGAGGTAGCGAGATGACATGAATGAAGAAATAGCTGAGAGGCAGTTGGGGAGACGAGATAGTAGAGAGGAGAGATTGGGGCCTGAGAGATATATCTGAGTGTCATCCGCATAGAAGTGGTATTGGAAGCCTAATGAAGTTATAAGTTTGCCAAGGCCATGGGTGTAGATTGAGAAAAGTAGGGGGCCTAGGACAGAACCTTGCGGCACACCAACAGAAAGGGAACGTGAGGATGAGACCGTGTTAGAATAGAATACACTGAATGAGAGGTAAGAGTTGAGCCAAGAGAGCGCAAGCCCTTGAACCCCAAGAGAGGAGAGAATATCTGTTAGGGCGAGCGCTGCACGCCCGTCTCACAGCAAGTCACTTACCTCCATGGCTGCATGCAGCCGTCATCCATCTTGCAGCACTTCCTCATGGCTGCATTCAGCTGCCGCCCTTCCCCCCCATGCTTCCTCCTCACATGCTCAGGTGCACGCACGTCTCTGTCCACTAGAGGGCGAGCGCACTGGATTCCTGAGGTTTAAAGGGCCTGTACAGCACTGATTGGTGCCTGCTCATCCAATCCTGCATCCACTTCCCCTATTTAAAGAGGCACTTCCTTTCCTTCAGTGCCAGATCTTGGTCTCTCCATGCTTGTTGAAAGTCAGACATTCTTGGATTGCTCACCCGTGTACCGACCTCTGCCTGTCCCCGACTCTGAACCTTGGCTGCCTGTCCCGACCTCGGCTACTCACCTTTACCGTGAACCTGTGCTGCCAGCCCCGATCTCTGCCTGTACTTACTATGCCTTTTGCCTGCCACTTGTGTACCTCGCTGAACCTCGGCTGACTGTGGGACTGGGCCGCTGTTAGGGGGTAGCGACCTGGGGGTCACTCGCCGCACAAGACCAACCTGCCTTGCGGTGGGCTCTGGTGAATACCAGTGGCCTCTTAGACTCCGCTCCCCTGACACGGTACCCGCCATTGGTCCCACAGTTAAAGTGGATCCACACCCGAGTCCGCTCCACCCGGTCCGTGACAATATCAATAAGCAGAGAGTAGTCGACAGTATCAAAGGCTGAGGAGAGGTCAAGAAGGATAAGGATGGAGTAGTGACCTTTGCTTTTGGCAGTGAGCAGATCATTGGTGACTTTGGTGAGGGCAGTTTCAGTGGAGTGGTTACGGCGGAATCCTGATTGTAAGGGGTCAAATAAATTGTTGGTGGATAAGTATTATGACAGTTCTGAGTGGACATGTTGTTCAAGAAGTTTGGAGGAGAAAGGGAGTAGTGAGATAGGGCGGTAGCTGGAGAGGGCAGAGGGGTCGAGAGAGGGTTTCTTGAGTATCGGAGTAATAACAGCATGTTTGTAGGAAGAAGGAAAGGTGCCAGTGGAGAGAGAAAGGTTGAATATGCAGGTTAAGGCCGGAGTGAGGGATGGAGACAGTTGAGGAATAAGGTGGGATGGAATAGGATCGAGGGAGCAGGTAGTCAGGTGGGCCCTAGATATGAGAGAGGTTAGTCCAGGCTCAGTTATTGGAGTGAAGAAAGTAAGAGAGTGAGGCGGGGGGATAGTTTGAAGTGGTGAGGGATTCTGAGGGGCAAAGCCAAGTCGAATGTTGGCAATTTTTCCTTTGAAGAATGTCGAAAATTCTTCTGCTGTTATTTGGGAGGTTGGAGGAGGAGGTGGAGGGCGGAGTAAGGAACTGAAAGTATTGAAGAGTTGTTTGGGATTCCGGGCTTGTGCAGAAATCAGTGAGGAGAAATAAGCTTGCTTAGCAGATGAAAGGGCCGTCCTGAGATCCTGAAGGGCTTGTTTATAGAATAGAAAGTCATGATTGGCTTTGGTTTTCCTCCATCGCCGTTCAGCAGCTCGAGACAAGGTCAAGGTCTGAAGAGGTTGAAGTGAGGCAGAAAAGGACTGAAGGTCTAGGTTTCTTAAGTTTCTGCGTTGAGTTGTGGGTTTGTGTGGAAGGGGGTTTGCAGGCATTGGAGAGAGGGTCATAGTCAGCAGATTATGGTCAGAGAGGGGGAGCAAAGAGGATGAGAGGTTTGATAGAGAGCATAGGTGAGAGGAGGTCAATTGTGTGGCTGTTTTTGTGGGTGGGTGCAGTAGACCATTGCTTGAGGCTGAAAGATGAGGTTAGTGACAGTAGTCTGGTAGCAGCAGGGTTGCTAGTGTCCACAGATATGTTGAAGTCACCCATGATGATTGCAGGGATGTCTGTGGACAGAAACTGAAGGAGCCAGGTAGAAAAGTGGTCGAAGAAGAGAGTAGTAGTTCCAGGAGGGCGGTAGATGACTGCGATTTTCAGGTTACAGGGAGAATATAAGCGGACACAGTGAACTTCAAAAGATGAGAAGGATAGGGAGCAGAGTTTGGATAGAAGGATGCCGACACCCCCACCCTGTTTGTTGTTGGATCTGGGGGTGTGGCTGAGATGTAGTCCCCCATGTGAGAGGGCAGCAGCTGAAGCTGTATCTGATGGGGTCAGCCATGTTTCTGTGAACCCCATGAAGGTAAAAGAGTTAGAGAGAAACAGGTCGTGAATATAGGTGAGTTTATTGCGCACTGAGCGTGCATTCCACAGTGCGCAGGTGACAGTGGCGGGAAGGGATGGAGAGTAACTAAGCTGTATCAGATTAGATAGGCTGCGTGTGTATCCAGGTTTAACACGGTTGTAGACTTTTGGCTTTGATGAAAAGTGAATAGGTATGGAGGAGGGGGGTGGAGAGAGTGGGCCTGGATTAGGACTGATGTCGCCGGTGGCAAGTAAAAGTAAAAGGAGAGAGAAGAGATGGTTGTGGCTTTTGAGGGTGGAGTAATGTGTCTTGTGCTTGGATATAGAGGTGGTGTGTGATTTTGCCAAAGAAAGGAATTCGTGAGCAGAGAGGTAGGGGGAGGAGAGCAGAGAGGGGGAGAAATATAGGGACTTACCAGGAGCAGGGGGATACTGTGAGCCTAGGATTCTGAGGGTAAGAGGAAGCAGTGTGATGAGGTAGAAAGTGATCATTGTTGTTGATGCTGGGCTATTCACACAAGCAGAATCCGGTGCAGGTTTCCTCCAGGTTGAATTTGGGTTAAATTCGCTGCAAACTTAGAAGGAGTCAGACTTGGAATGGAGTCTGCATTGCAGCCATAGTGACTTGCAGCCACTATTCACTCAATATGAGCAGTTTCTAAGTGCCTTTGATTAGCTCATGCACAACACTTGGGCCTAAAGGGTGGGGCTAGGTCAGTCCTAAAAGTTTGGTCAGGGAGGGCACATAAGGTAATAAAACATCATTTGGAATGTTGCTAGATGCTAGGGTTCAGTGAACACACAAGGGGCAATATTGGTCAGTTTAAGTATAGGAGATAGTAACAGATGATAGTATCACAAATATAGATATGGGCAGGGGAACCAGATGGGGCATTCAAAATAATTACGTAAGTCTTAAATAAGGCATATGCACAATTAAGATAACACGGGAAAAATCATGTTTAAAATAGTGAATCTGATGAGAGAAATACAGCAGGATTTGTATGGGCAGCAAAGGGTTAAAAGTTGCAGATGAAATCAGATGATGAGATGCATACCAGGATTAGAGAAATACAGCAGGATTTGTATGGGCAGCAAAGGGTTAAAAGTTGCAGATGAAGTCAGATGATGAGATGCATACCAGGATTAGAGAAATACAGCAGGATTTGTATGGGCAGCAAAGGGTTAAAAGTTGCAGATGAAGTCAGATGATGAGATGCATACCAGGATTAGAGAAATACAGCAGGATTTGTATGGGCAGCAAAGGGTTAAAAGTTGCAGATGAAGTCAGATGATGAGATGCATACCAGGATTAGAGAAATACAGCAGGATTTGTATGGGCAGCAAAGGGTTAAAAGTTGCAGATGAAGTCAGATGATGAGATGCATACCAGGATTAGAGAAATACAGCAGGATTTGTATGGGCAGCAAAGGGTTAAAAGTTGCAGATGAAGTCAGATGATGAGATGCATACCTGTGAATGAGAGAGGAGACATCAGAATGCAGGTGGTGGTGATGTGGATGGAGAGTGGTGTGGTTCTGGGTTCATAGAGTGAATTCGGGTTAAATTCGCTGCAGACTTAGAAGGAGTCAGACTTGGAATGGAGTCTGCATTGCAGCCATAGTGACTTGCAGCCACTATTCACTCAATATGAGCAGTTTCTAAGTTTGTAAATAGTTGCACAGACCACTGCTACTGGGAATGTGTAAGGGCTTTATTTAAGAAGCGCTAATTCCACGTAGTACCACGTAGCGTCAGGTGAACGCCGGGCGCAGTATGTGAAAACCATATATATGAGAGTCGAACTGGTGAGCGCCTATAATAGCGTCATGTAGCATCACATGTTTCACTAGCGGTGGCTCAGTGTAAAGCGCTGGCTGGTTCTAGTTCTGGTTTTTGGAATAATGCTGTTGTTTCCTGTTTGTAAGGATTATATGGCTTCTACTTTTCACATCGAATGTGGATCCATATCTTCTCTCGTGCTGATGTGGCTCTCGTGATAATAAAGCTTGGTGACCCCTGCAGGTTCTAAACTAACAGATAAACACAAATAGAGAGTGTGCAACTCTCTTAACAACCTCTGCACGGCAGCACTACCCAGCCAAGTAGACTAGGTTGAACAATCATGTATCAAATTATATCAATTTATTAAAGTTTATAAACATAAAAGTGATAGGATACTCTGCTGGCTAAGATAGAATCAATCCCTCCACTTGGCAAAGATGTTCAGAGCCCACGCCTTCCACTGCATCAGGAAAGTATAAGCCTGCTCTAAACTAACCTAGCCAAGATACTGTAAATAAATATAATACAAAAAAACAAAAAAAGCTATATAGTAAGACAAACATAATAAAAGAACTGAAGGAGTTAATATATTTTAAAACAACCCACATAGACTGTAGTGCAGTGCAGGAGTGTGTTCTACAGTTTGCATTACAACAGCCATCTGTGCGGAGACCAGGCTTCATTGAAGGAGCAGTGCTCTTGTCTCCAGGCAACCCAGACAGCACTGACCTAAAACAGGACAACCAAGCGCATGAGGCAAAAAGGCAGTTACAAGGGAAGGCTGACAAGGGCAGTTGAGGAGGACAGAGGAATATGACAGATTGTCTATGCATGGAGGAAAGAGAAAGAGGACACCTGTAGAACTTAGTGAATTACAGTGGGGTGCTACAGAGTAGGATGGAAACTAATGGCATCCAGGATCTGGGTCCAGGAGGCAGATTTCATACTCTTTTTATTTGAGCTTTCTGTGCTCAAATGAGAAATGTATCACTTATTCCATCAACAGTATAACCATAAAGTGGGTTGGCCTCTCCTCTGCCTCTCTGATTGAAACCAACTGGCACATTAAATGTTGCTATTGATTGAAAGAGCTGAAACTTACTTACTGTTTGGTGTCCTAGAGCCTGTCCGTAATAGTCAGTAAGAGTGAGCTGGTCATCCTAAATGCCCTGTGATGTACAACTACAAGTTCCTGATCACTTAAGTAGTTAGAAAATAATAAAGATGCACATTAACTCTCTCCTAAAATTTCCGATTATATGTAAATACCTTATGTATGCTAAGCGATACCGCTTTCTTCGCCTCAATGGCCAAAGCTGAGCTGGGAAGGGCGTGTCACAGCGCATCCTTATGAGTGCTCTGTGGAACATCTTCGGGACCACTGTGACGTGCCATGCTCACTCACACTGAGAGCACCAAGGGATAAAAAGGCTGTTAGACCACTTTTGGTGTAGTCCAGGAGAAATTAAATTGAAAGTAGAGCATACTTTGGAGCCCTGTTGCTGCTTCTACCCTGCACTGCAAGAAATGGAGGAGAGGCACATGGGACTGGAATGAGGTAAGCTGCTTGTTGCCGGGGAGGCCGATTCATTAATAGCGCCAGGTAGCGACAGATGAGTGACAGTAGCGGTATTTTCACAGCGCCCGCTAGTATTCGCTGTGCTTGACCGTTGTTCGGTTGTTGACAGCGACTCAGTCGGTGTGCAGTAATGCTGAATACGGGGTTAGGAGTCGCTGTTTGACAGGTTCAGCGCTGTATGGGAGCGCATGACAGCGAATGGCCATAGCGAACGGCTCCCAGCATATTCATTAACAAATCACGCTCAAAAAATTCTCGCGCTGTGAAATGCTTGTTTAAACCCCAGAGCGCTGGCGGCGATGGGTTAAAAGTAGTTTTTTAACCCCCAAACAACCATATTTTTGGAAAAAAAAAAAAACAAGTTTTTCAAAACATTTTGTAATATGAATACATTAATATCAGACCTGTAATATCAATTCTGCACAAATTTTTTTTTTTTACCTTAAAAAAAAAAATCTAACATTGCAGAAGTGGTCACAGAATTTTTGACATTTAAAAAAAAAACAAAAAAAACATTAATAGCAATTAATTAAGAATATTTAAAGATTGCTCCATTGAAATGCATTGGAGAGCGCCAGGTAGCGAGAGGTCATACCTGTCGCTGTTCAAGGTCGCTCGCTGGCGCTGTGGGGTGAGGCTGGAATAATGATGAATGATTTGCTATCTGGCGCTCTGTCAGTCGCTAAGCAGGATCTGCTTGATAAATGTGTTATTGCGGAGGGGAGACGGCGTTCTCGTGGCGGTGACCGTCATTATCGTTCGCTCACCATTCGCTACCTGGCGCTATCCCTTGTTAAATAAGGGCCTTAGTTTTGCCACTGGGATTACAGCCCATTTAAGGGCCTGTTGTACTAAGCCTGGCAGCACAGAGATAAAGCTGCTGGCTAGGTAGCTGGCCTATCATGAGGTGATGTCTAGTTCGGGGTTACATGCCTACTAAATACCCCATTAATATTGATCACATTAAACAATGTAACTTGTGGTTTTAAAGATTTATACAACATTGTGTCAGCTGATAAATAGTGATAAGTTTCGGGTACAGGCTGAAGCTAGATTAGTTCCAAATCAAATCGTCCAGCATGCCATGGAATGCCATGTGGACTGGTATAGGGTCAAGATCAAAGATCAAACATATCAGGTCAGGTGTTTTAAAGATGTAAAAATCTTAACAATTCAAATCCAGTAATTTGTGTTTGTTAACAGCATTGAAATAAAAGTATTTACCCTAGCTGTGCAGCACTATGCCTGAAAATGTTTTCGATTTGTGCAGGCGCAGCAAAGCTCACACACATTACTACGGTAGGTAGCAAAGTAGAAAAAAAGGATAAAGTTGTGCACATTTCTCAGTTACAAGTAGATAAAGTAGATCATGGTTAGAATGTATAGCTTTCAAAAATATTTTTGTCTTAGAAAAAAATATTTCTATTAGAAGCTGTTAGAAGCTCTAACAAAAAGATCTGCACAAGCTCAAAATGAAATTAAAAACCAATCCCAGCAAACTGCAGATCTAAGAATATGTTTTATAACCTTTCTATTGTGTTTTATGGCGTGAGTCTCACTGTGCCAGCAAAAAGGAGCCAAGCCGACCTGTACCCAGAATTAAGCACAGAGTAGTAAATTTGGAATTCATTCAGTATGTAGGCACGTGGAGGCAAAATAACTTAGTCAGGGCCAGCATTTGGGTGTGAGAGGATGGCCGTTGCATGGGACTCCTGGCTAGGCAGGGCCGCCAGAACGCAAACCTACTTAATTATGCCATGACTGACGCCAAGATCAGGGCTCAAGAGTGCAGTCCCCAAGCACCATACTTGGTTTGCAGGCAGTGGAGGGCCACGTTCATGATTCCCCACTATCCTCTCTTGAATCTGCCCAGCCCTGCCAAGCTGGGATGTAACATTTGTGATTGCCAGGGTGACCAAGGGTGGCACTCAATATGTCCTAGTTAAACCAGGCCCACATGCTGTACATAGCAGACGCTGAGATTCCCAGCAAGATGCAAGAGGTCCCACCCAGTTAAGTTTAGCTCCTATGTTTCACACGTCCCATGGAAAGGGCAACTCATTCACCGCTGCCTGTGCTTGGTTTATTCACAGCTGGGGATCTTCAAAATCCACACAGCTGGGCCCTGAAATCTAAAAGATTCCAGGCCCGACCGCTAGCCTACCCTTGGGGCATCCTACACTGGATGCCCTGCTGTGTGAAACTCCCCTGGGGTGCCGGTGATCTTATTTGATCTCAGAAGGTCCTGCTACATGATTCCTCTGGCAGCCGGAACCCCCAGCACTCCTGCAGGAGCGCGCACACCCGAACAGCGTGCCCCCCAGAAAGTCCTTGGGATGAAAGGCCTAAGGGATCCAAATGAAAAAAATCAAACCTTCTCCCATCACAGCATACTGGTGTATGTAGAGTGGATTTCATCTAAACTTCATATAGGTCTAAACTTTACTGTCCCACTAGTTTCTATAAATGATAAATGAAGCAAATCTCTAGCTCTAGCCTACCCCAACATATTATATTAGTCAGCATAATTCCTAGGAAACTATTTTTAGAGGATCCTGCAAAGCTTAGCTTTGTATTTCCTGTTTGACACCGCAGGCCTCTGCTCTCCTCATAATGGATTGTATAAATTAATGTTCCCAAATTATTTCTATTTAATATCAAATGGTTGTGGTGTCTCTAGGTGCGAATTGAATTGATGTAAATAAGACAAGTAGTCGAAGGAAAAACAAATTTTCTTTTATGCCGACTCCACAGTTCCTTCCGCGCTTGCTAAACTGCAAGCTTTGCCAAGTAGTACACTGTCTATAAATTTATACCAGAAAGTGGAACATTAATTTTGGCAAGCTTTCATCTGCTTGGTTAGTTGAAAGTCAGGGATCCACAGAAAAATACCTTACCTTAGAGCAAATGCCAAGTGCCATTGTGTTTGCTTAAAAGACAAAAAGATTAAAAGGAATGTTAACATCCAATCTGGCAGAGGAAAAATCGGTCGCAAGACTTTGTTCACGAGTGTTTTGAAATACAAAGCCTTGACCATTCATTGTTCCTGTGCAAAGAGTTCATTCTTAAACCTTGTGGCCTGTCTACGCTCATTCAATAATCTGTTTCTTTGACCCAATAACTTTTCAGCACTTGTTACTTTAATATCTTCAGGCCATTTTTCCTCAACACTGTGTTCTTCATTTTTAAGTACAAGTGCATGAACATATATCCCCAGAAACCTCTTAAAGTTTTTTAAGGTCCTCTCTTAGATATCTAGTTCATGTTCCAAAATCTTGCAAGGGAATATTATTAGATTACTGCTTTCAAACGCAATCTGGAGCATTGTTAAGGGGGTAGGAAAAAGAATTAGTAGCTGTCTAGCATAGAAAAAAAGAAAAGAGCGCTTTCTTAAAACAGAATGTATTTATAAGACATATACTAATCAAGAATAGCAGTATTATCCATCAGCTTAGCTAGTAGGTGGAGACTAGAGATGAGCAACCCTAAGCAGTAGAAGCCGGTTTCGATCCGAATTTCGGGAAAAGCGAGCCCGTGAACCTGAACTTCACGTAGTTAACGGCGAATCGTGGAAGATGAACCTGGCTGGTCACGGCCAGCCAAGGAAATGCAGAGAGACAGGGTCACATGGTCGCAGTGTAAGAGGTCAGGATAGCTGGGCCAATCAGGAGGGAAAAGCGAACCCGTAAACCCGAACATCACGTACTTCACATCAAAATGCTTAAGATGAACCTGGCCCTAAGCAGTAGAAGCCGGCTTCGATCCAAATTTCGGGAAAAGCGAACCCTTGAACCCAAACTTCAGGTGATTAACGGTGAATCGTGGAAGATGAACCTGGCGGGTCACGGCCAGCCAAGGAAAAGCAGAGAGACAAGGTCACGTGGTTGCAGCGTAAGAGGTCAGCTGGGCCAATCAGGAGGTGCTACTACATGAGATGGTCACGTGATGCGCCGTCTAGCCACCATTATCAAGCTGGCTGTTGCAGAGAGAGCAGCTTTGAGCAGGGACAGTTTAGGGACAATTTAGGGCATTTTGAACCACAGCATAGGATAAAAGAAAAGATAGGAAAGGAAGTGGGCCATGTGGGACCCTGAGGGTGTGTGTGTGCTGCACAGAAAATCTGTCTGGGCTGGGATCTTTTGGTCATTGTAGTCCACCCTGTACATTTTGAGAACTTTAGTGAAGGTTTTTTTATTTTTTGGCCACATCTCTTTGGTTTAGCTGGCCCCTGTCACTGCGTTGGGGAACATGCCTCAGTGTTTACTGCAGCTTCAAAAAAATCAATCTTTTTTTTACCTGCCAAGGATTTTTTTTTGGGGGGGGGGGTTGTTTTAGCTGTGCACGCACTGTCTTTCTCTAAGGTAGGGTCCACGATGCCTCTTTGTTGAATACAGGTTAAAAAAAACAATTTTTATCACCTGCAAAGGATTTTTTTTGGGGGGGCAGCTCTGTTTTAGCTGTGCGGGCCCTGTCTCTCTCTAAGGTAGGGTCCACGATGCCTCTTTGTTGAATACAGGTTAAAAAAAACAATTTTTATCACCTGCCAAGGAATTTTTTGGGGGAAGCTCTGTTTTAAGTGTGCACGCACCATATCTCTCTATGTTGGGGTCCACAGTGCCTCTTTTTTAAATACAGTTTCACCAGCCAAGCGATATTTTGGGGCACATCTGTCTGTTTTAGCTGGGCTGTGCAAGTGTGTCATTTTGGTGTGCACTGGTTTCGAATATTTTTTTTTAAATACTAAGTAAAATGTCTGGGAAAGAATGGAGTAGAAGAAAAGGCATCCCTGCAATTCCTTCTGCCACTAAAGATAAGGATGTTGGTGCCAGAAACAACAGTGTGGTCAGAAGCCATGTGCCCAGGCCCAGTAAAAGTAGCACCAGCCATTTGCCCAGGCCTAGCCATAGTAGTGGCAGCATCTATTTGCCCAGGCCTGCCACTGCTAGTAGTATCAGCAGCAGCAATGTACCTGGTAGCAGTAGTAGCTGCAGTAATGTACGTAGTGGTAGTAGTAGCTGCATCAGCAAGCCAGAGTTCTCTATTTCCTCCAGTGGGCATATTATTACAGACAGTGCATCCATTGTGGACTGGTTGACTCGCTCTCGCTCGTCTCAGGAGGAGGAAGACTCTGACACAATGACTTTGAGCCCGGTTTCTGTAAATTCTTCCCCCACTACAGCCAGGTGCGGGCTGGCCATAGGGACTGCCGGGCATTTTTGTTTCATGTGCAGAATGAGATGTGGTGCTGTTTTGGCTTTATTTATAGTGTATAGCAGACCTGGGCAATGTACGGCCCTTTGCTAGGCTCTTACCGGCCCGGGCTGAGCTGGCCAGTAAGAGACGCAGAGGAAGGGAGAACATTCCAGACCTGACGAGCCGAGCGGCCAATCGGCTGCTGCTTAACTTAGGTGATTGCCTGTGTACAGTGCAAGAGGCTTAGGTTAAGCAGCAGCCGATCGGCCGCTCGGCTCGTCGGGTCTGGCGTGTTATCCCTTCCTCTGAGGAAGCCAGACCCGATGAGCAGGTGATAGAGACCTGGGGACTTGGGCAGGGCAGAGTAGGGGCTCCAGTGCATCTCCACTCACTGGCTGTAGCAGTTGGTAGTGCAGGGGTTAATTGCAGACCCGCAGTGCGGGCTGTCTGGCCGGGAGGTATGCTGTCTGTCACATTGAAGGTGAGAGGGAGGGGGGCAGAGGAAGGGGGCTGCTAAACAATCCTCTTCTGCCAGTGTCTCTCAAACAGTGATGACAGGACATGACAGGCAGAGCAAGCTGTAGTGATAAGCCAGCTTTGCAGAAGAATGAAAAGGAAGCCTGCAGCTCGGGGAATGGAGTGTGACGTTGGTGCTCAGTAAGTCTGCTCAGAAAGATGATGTAGTTTGCTTGTGTTCTCCCTTCTGCTTCCTTCCTTCCTGCTGTCCATCATGCTGTCACCATGCCCCCTTCCTGCTGTCCACCATGCTCTCTCCATGCCCCCTTCCTGCTGCCCACCATGCTCTCACCATGCCCCCTTCCTGCTGTCCACCATGCTCTCTCCATGCCCCCTTCCTGCTGCCCACCATGCTCTCACCATGTCCCCTTCCTGCTGCCCACCATGCTCTCACCATGCCCCCTTCCTGCTGTCCACCATGCTGTCACCATGCCCCCTTCCTGCTGTCCATCATGCTGTCACCATGCCCCCTTCCTGCTGTCCATCATGCTGTCACCATGCCCCCTTCCTGCTGTCCATCATGCTGTCACCATGCCCCCTTCCTGCTGTCCACCATGCTCTCACCATGCCCCCTTCCTGCTGCCCACCATGCTCTCACCATGCCCCCTTCCTGCTGTCCATCATGCTCTCGCCATGCCCCCTTCCTGCTGTCCACCATGCTCTCACCATGCCCCCTTCCTGCTGCCCACCATGCTCTCACCATGCCCCCTTCCTGCTGCCCACCATGCTCACACTTTGCCCCCAGCTGATCTGACCTCTCCTTCCAGACTGCCAGAAGCCAAGGGCTTCTCTGATTGGCTGGGAAATGATCACACCAGAACGTTTGAAGTGGACCAAAACCCTGCTTTATCAGCCTGGAAATCTTATAGATCCCCTCCCCGCGGGGCATCCAAAATCTGGATGCCCCGCTGTGTGAAACCCCCCAGGTCGCCCATAAACTCACCTTCTTTCCCAGTTCAATGGCGCATGCACGAGCTGCGGCCGCATGCCTGCTATCCCTCTAGCAGGGCGCGTGCCTGTGTCGGCCATTTGTGAATGGCCAGCGCAGGCGCGCTCCCTGTTAGAGGGAAGCGCGAGATGCAGCCGCCTGCGCACTCGGAGCCGCTGAGCTTAGACGTCGCTTAGACTCCCATAGCTCAGCGGCCCTCCACAATATTTTTAGTTTCTTATGTGGCCCCATGGAAAAAATAATTGCCCACCCCTGCTCTATCAGATGCCCCCCTTCCACTGCTGCTTTATAGGACCCTCCAGTGTCATTTCACTAGAGGGTACCTCTCTAAAAGCCCATGGAAATGTCCAAAATCAGGCAGAATTACTTACACTATTTCTATGCTTCCATGCCACTTTAGTAGCCCACATGACCACCGCTGGGCAATAGGGTTCACTAAACAAGGGGCAGAGCAACTAGGGAGGAGCATGAGCTAGCAACTCATCCGTGGGTCACTGGACAATCAGCCCTTACACTCTATAATCTTGCTTCACCAACCTCACATCAGATATAATGTTAGATTGCCTAGAAAAGATGACTGGAGCGTGCTGCTGGCCGCTCCTCTGCCTGCCTGTGCTAGACATTCAGAAATGTCTGGTGCAAGTACAGGCCTCAGACAGAAGCATATGGAGGATGTAGCCACTGCTAACCTATGCACTTTGGGCTCACCAGCTACATGAGTATACCAGGCAATCTCATACAGCAGGGCATCCCGACTGAGGGATCGTTGGTGATTGTTTCTCATTAAAAGAACGTATAAACTTATCAGCAGTGGCTCCTCAAAAAAGCAACAGGACTGATCAGGGACAAAAGAATCAGCCCAGGCTGTGTGTCCACAATTAAATAATTTTAAATGGAATTAATCAAAATCATAGCTGTGTACCAGCACTGCTATGGCTCTAACACAATATACTGGGCCGGTCACAGCACAGCAGGGTCTTACCAGTAAAATCCCGGCCTGTTTTTTGACCCCAGTCTGCCCCTGCCTGGCATAGGAGTGTGTGTGTGTCTCAGACAACATGTCTGCCAAAATGCATGGCGCTGGGCGTTTACACTTCATCAGGCTGCACTGAGCCCAGTACATCAGGGCTGGTAAAGTCACGGGCCGATTTTTGGCCCCAGTTCTGCCACTTAGCCTCTGACGGGGGGGGGGGGGGGGGGTTGCACACTGCCTGTTATGGGGAAGGGGCGTAAATTCTGGGCTGGACAGAGTGCAGAAGGGCCGGTGTGACCAGAAAAGTCCCGGGCCGTTTTTGAACCCCAGTCCGCCCCTGACTACAGCTCCACGTCACAGTGAAAGAAGCCCTTTCTTCCATTATCTCTCTCTTTACTTCCCCCTCCTCGTGGGGTGCCATCTTTTCTCAGCAGCCCAGTTGCTATGGATAGTGATGAGGAGAATTTGTTTGATGACAGTCAGCCTGTTTGATGACAGAGTGTGTGGAGCTGAGGTGGTGGAGGTGGAAGCGATGTCCGAGGCGCATAGCTGTGGCAGTGGTGATGGTGGTAGACATGGACATACTGGCAGTTATGAAGGTGGTTGTGGTGTGGGGGGGCAAGTAGACCATGATGAATCATCAGAACAGGGAAGTGGCGGGGATCTGTAGGAGTATAAGGATGTAGTTTTGGATTGGACCTGGGAACCTGGCGTTCCAAACTGGCCCCAACCAGGCTACATAGAGATGGCCACCAACTCCCATAAGTGGACACTGGATGTCCTACAAAAACTGATAAAAATAATAGAAGAAGAATTGGTCCAGGAGGCTGCCAATAGGCCTACAGCACAAAGCTACAGAGATTTCTAGCAATTACTGGGTGTGCTCTACATATAACAACAATTTCCCATGCTTTATATGTCTGGCCTGTAAGGAAGGAAAGCATTTTATTACAAAACAAAACATCTGCCAAAGGCATGTGAGAAAATATGTTATGGTCTGGTGAAACCAACATTGAATATTTTTGGCCATAATTCAAAAAGGTATGTTTGGTGCAAAGCAGACACTGTGCATTACCTAAAGAGCCCCATACCCACAGTAAAGCATGGTGGAGCCTGGTTCTCTGCAGCTGTCTGGAAATCAAGGTGAATGTTAGAGCGAGCACCGCGCACCCTTCTCGCAGCGCTCTCCTCACCTCCCTTGCTGCTCCCGCTGCCCGGGTGGGTGATGCGCGTCCGTCTCGCGGCGCTCCCCATTCTCCCTCCTTGCCCGCTCCTGCCGGCGGGGCCGCGGGGCCGCGCGCCACCTGCTCTCAGTCGTCTCTCGTCTCCTCGTTCTGCCTCCTCGCATGGCCCGGTGCCCGGTTTCCTAAAGTTTAAAGGTCCGGTACACCACTGATTGGTGCTCTGTCGTCCAATCCTGCATCCACTTCCCCTATTTAAGGGGCACTTCCTTTCCATCAGTGCCGGATCTTGGTCTTCCTATGTATGCAGAAAGTCAGTTGTTTTCAGGATTGCTCACCCGTGTACCGACCTTTGCCTGTCTCTGACTCTGAACCTTCGCTGCCCGTCCCAACCTTGGTTACTTCCTTCGACCTTGATGTTATGCTGACAGCCCTGACCTCTGCTTGAACTTTGACATCGCTTTTGCCTGCCTCCTTTGCACCACGCACTACCTCGGCTGACTGTGGGGCTGAGCCGCTGTTGGGGGGTAGCGACCTGAGGGTCACTCGCCGCTACAAGACCAACCTGCCTTGCGGCAGGCTCTGGTGAATACCGGTGGCCTCTTAGACTCCGCTCCCCTGAACCGGTACTCGCTATCAGTATCACAGTCCCAGCGGATCCACACCTGTGCCGCCACACCCGGTCCGTGACTGTGAATGAAATTACGAACAGTTCCAAATGTGGTACAGTTCCAAATATGTTATGATAAATTCAGACCTCTGCTAAAAAGCTGAAGATGATGACAGATTTTGTCATTTTTAGATAGACCCAGACCTGAATATAGTTTAAAATCTGTGGGTTCTTCTAAAGAGGGCTGTACACAGGAGATGGCCTCGCAATCTGAGAGATTTGGAGTGCTTTTGCATTAGAGAGTGGACATAGAATGGCAAGTCTTGATGTGCCATGCTGATAGACTTCTACCCAAAATAAATAAATGCTGTTATAAATGCAATTGGTAATTCAACAAAATATTAGTTTAGATGTGTGCGTATTCATACGACCACATTATCTTACTTCTTTATTTTTATTTTTCCTCCCAAAAACTTTCAGTTCTTCCCTTCTTCTTTATAGCTGATATTAAAGGGACAGTCCAGGCAATGCCTCCGTTTCCTGTAGCACAGGGCAGAACCTGTAACAAGGCTACAAGCTGTGCTACTCCTTATCATTCTATTTCTTCATAAACACACCAAAGGGGTGCACAGCACAGCAAGACACAGTGGTCGACCACAGCTGAGGCATGGGCATGACTTCTTTTTTTTTTTTGCTCCATAGGACATGCTTTTCCTCCAAAAGTGTGTGGGGGTATACATGCATCTTATGGAGCAAATGTAAAAAAGATTACAACTCCTGATTGGCCTTTTTACCTTGGCCCGAATCCAGCTGCACTCCCGGTGCCAGGTGCAGCCATCCACGTCTGTCCATTCACTTGAAGCACACAGAGGGGACTGTGTACAGTTTGTGCTGCTTCCCCTGCGCCAATGGATTCCGGATTCCGGGTGAGGTAAGGAGTTTTTCTTCTATAACCCGACCCTGGTGAATGGGGGTCACTCTGTTATGAGTTAGGGGGGATTTTGCCACACTGCCTGTTATAGGGGGGTTGGAGGGGAGTTCTGCCACTTCCTGGTATTGGGTTCTTGGGGTGGAGGTTAGCATGCCTTGTGGTTCAGAATATATATTTTTTTAATTTTTCTTCTCTAAACTCTAGGTGCGTCTTATGTTCATATGTGTCTTATAGTGAGAAAAATGCTGTATAAATGTTCAGACATGCCCTGGAATAGAAGTGGACCACTTTTGTGCTTAGAAAGATTTAGAGTTGCTTAGAAATGGCTCATGTTGTACTGTTCTTACCAGGGAAACAGGGAAAGAAGTTAGAAGTGCCCTGGTTCACTGAGAACTTCTGTACTTTATAGACATTATAAAGTATCTAGTATATTAAGTATGCAGCAGCTCTATCAACCTCAACTGTGTCTCTATCAAGTTACAAGCTCTACCTATTGGCATGCATGTGACCTATTTTAACACTAGCTGTGAAAGGGAGCACTAACAAGATCAAAACACCTTTGTACTGAGAAGCTGCTGCCATTTAGGCAGTAACATTTTTTTACTTATTGCATTGGTCAATCCTTTGTTGCATGTCGTTTGGTTTGGGAAAGTAACTGATTAAGGAGTACTTGCAATAATTTAATCCGAGGTGCCTTCCTTTTTGTTCCATCAGTTTCGGCACAGATAGCAGATTTAGATGAAGAATCAAAAAGACTTGAAGAAAGTCTGGATCCATAGCTGAGAAATGTTACGCCACTTCTTTGTGTCTCTTTCAATCCTGAGTGCTTTGCTTCTTTTGCAAGAAAGTTTTTTGTTTCTTTTGCTGAGATATCGATGCCTTTCAGCCAAAAAGGAAGCTTCTTTTTATTCCTTCCTGCTCTGGTCTTTAGCAATTTTGATATCTCTACCTTGTTACTTGACAAATCTTTGCAAAGGTGCCTGACCTTATATCGACTCTCCTATTATCTTTTTATTTTTGGGTCTCCCTGTTGCTAATGATCTCTTGCCTGTCGAGAAGCACGGGAGAAAAAAAGAGTTCAATTTTTTTTATTCTGCATTAAGGAAAAGGTGACCGTCGCTTTAACTGTGCTTTTTATTTCCTTACACATCTTTTATGTTCTTTCTCAAGTCTCTTTGCTGTTTTTTTTTTTTTTTAAATCTATGTTTTTTTTTTTAATCCATTAAAGTTGCGCTATTTGTCCATTTTAGTTTTCTGGATTTTATTTCAATAACCAGTTTTTCTTGGAAAAAAGTGATAAAACTAAATTGACATATGTAAAAGCTATAAGAAATATAACACAAATCAGGCACTTAAAGTGATTTAGCGGGCAGATTAAAAATGAAAGGGCACTTACCTTTTGCCCAGTGCAGCTGATCGGTGCTGGGCCGATGATCAGCAACTCACCTGATTGTTGTATCCGTTACCCCGCCGTGGCCAGCAATCAATTGAGTAACTGGCACCAACCTGCTGTGTGAGACAAAAGGAAAGTGCCTTTTTTTTTTACTCGCCCCCCTGAATGACTTTAAACCAGACCAACATACTTGTGCTCATATGCATCCCTCCCAGGGCAATTCAGGCTGATGCACGTAAAAAAAAATACTTTTACTCATGCTTTGATGGATCCCCCCCCCCAAAGGTATCATATGGATCAGCCAGTGGATTGCAAAGAGGAAGTGTCGCTGGGTTTCCTGCATTGTGGGTTATGCCAGTCAAGTCCAAGCAGTAGCATGGCAGGGCTGATGGGAAAGGAAGAAGCATCCCAGGTGCTCCAAGATGGCTGTGACCAGAAAAAAAACAGCGCAGTGAGGCAGCAATTCAGCTCTTAGTGAATGCAGGGGCAAGTTTTAGTCCTGACAATGATTCTATATCATCCATGCAGATGGTGCAAGTAAGTTTTTTTTTGGTCTGGTTTAAACCTCCAATTAAAAATTGGAGTCCACACAATGGCCTTTCCCTTGGGTACCCCAATTTGGGATGTGGGTTCTTTACTGGTAGTTGTTTCCTCTCTGGTACCCCTGTGAACTATAAGAGAAAAAGCTCAGAGTCAGTAATTATGTAATTATGCCCAATTTGGGGAATTGTTTGTCTCCTAGCACAGTGAGAAGTCCTAGGGGGCTGGTTCAGAGGTGAAAAGATAAAAGTCAATGGCAATTTTCTCATGCCCCATACTATGGGACAAAGGGACACACATGCAGGTTTCAAATGTTTGTCTTTTTGCATTCTTGACATGTGGTTAGTCCTGAGGAAGGGGGCCTGAGTGCACCCCGAAACGTTGACTGATAACCTCATGCATTGGACTTAAGGACTTTATTGTACATTCTACTCATGTTTGGATCTTTAATACAATTCTTTGACATTGATCACGTCTGGAGTGCTGGAACAGAAATTGAAATTGAAACAACCCCAGTGTCATTGGTAGCTTTCAGTGCCAGAGTATTCGATTGGAGGAGCTCTAGCCCTCAGGATGGCACAAGTTAGAGGGAAAGCCTCTCAGAGTATTCAACAGTTAAGAACCCTCATGATTGAGTGTAGGCGGGGGGTCCAGATGCCCCCATTGAAAGGGATCACTACTAAAGCATATGTGTTAGGAACTTTTGATATGCTCATGCATGCCAGAAACTGAATTATTAAATTCAGAACCACATCTGAACTGAAATATAGATTCCCTGTAGTGGAACTATGGGTGCATGACTTTTCTAATGTCTACTAATATACAATAGACTACTCATTTAGACTTAAATGGAAAATCCACTTTTGCAGATTTTCCTATAGCCATCAGGTCAAGAGTGCCACAGGGGCATGAGAATCATTTTCAGAAGTTTTGATTGCGGGGAATCAGGATCTCACTGCAAGCACTGAAACAAATAACTTGACCCGAACACCCAGAACCTAAGGGCAATCCTGGTCTTCACTAGAGTCCTCTCAAGGGACTGGGTAAGCAAGCAGTAAGCCCCTGGGCCAGGTGACCAAGAAGCATGGTAACAGAGCAGACTGCAAACAGACAAAGTCAATGTCCAGACAGGGGTCAGCAATGAAGAATCCAAACCAAAGGCAAAAGTTAACTCAGGAACAAAGGATAAGTCATGGCAAGATGAATCAGGTGAAGATCTTCCGGCAGTAATCTTTGGTATGGGACTTCCTATATATAGAGCCCAGCACCTGTGCCCCTGTGCCATCATCACACAAGACTTAACTTAAAGGCACACAAGATTTAAAGGGCCTTGCACTGTGCCATCAGCACACAAAATATCCTAGTTAAAGGGACCTGCACCTGTGTTGCTAGCAAACCAGAATTTCACACATAGGACCTAGAAGCAGGTGCAGGTTTTCTGTGTGATGAAGTCCCCAACCCCACACGCTCACTGCTGGGATTTCTGTGGGGCACAAGGCCGAGGCCCTGCCAGCAGCTACATGATGAGCTTCCTATGTGTGTATCTTTTATCTTTTGGCAGCAATCACCCTTCTTTACCCCCAGTATCTGAAGCTGGATGCTGCACTTCCAGCTTTCAGCTTTTAGTTGATTGTGTGCAGTGTATGAGGCCAGACTGAGTGCCCATTATTGTATATGAGGGCTTTAACTGAACTGGCTTTGCGGCACTTAGCTTTAGATACTGGGGCTATGGGAGGGAATGCCATGGAGGTGAGTGAAGGGTAAGCAAATAAGTCCCATGCCCCTATGATCTAAGGTCTACAGGTAAATTCCAACAAAGTAAACTTTCCCTTTAAGCCCATCATTTTTTAACAGGTCATGTATTTGAATTGTATTGAACTCTTGCATGGTTTAAATATGACCTATACTTATTTAGCAGTGCTACATAAAATGCAGTAGTCAGCATAATCATAGCAAATAGTTCTATATATTTTTTTTAGCTTTTGCATTATGTAATTATCATTCACATTTAATACAGTTTCCATTTAATTTATTCTGCTTTATGATCATTATTACTTCTCGCTTTTTCCTGCGTCTTCACCCTTTTGCCCTGCAGATCCAGCACACAGTCGGTACATTATAGATTTCTGCATTCGTACTTCCCTTGCTTTGAAGTAGACGGCATTTTGCTGTCAGCCTCATAGGCTGCAAAGAGGTTAATGTGCTGCACTGGCAGCAAAGAGGAAATATATCAACTTTTCCAGCCATTTTTGTTTACTAATGCATACTTGAAGGGGGAGGGAGGTGGGGATTGTTATTTCCCAGCAATAGCAGAATAATCTGTAAGCTTTTCTGGGAATAAGTCTGAATTTGGATAGAAAGCATTCCTCATCTAACACCAGCCTATAGTGTACGGTCAGGGTCAGCTGGCATTCCAGCCTTGACCATCAAATACGTTTATCTTCAGAAGGGCAAAGAGAGGCATCAGAGCAATCAGCCAAGAATTAAAGTGACGTAAGCCCTCGATTTTATTCGTCTGAATTTCAGCTCACTTTATAGACACAATATTTTAGGAGAGCTTTTAAGATCAAAAAATACTTTAGGTCTACTTGACAACTCAAGGCATTATGAGTTAGAGAGCATTGCTTCTTAAAAGGAGCAATGTCCCAAAGAGGACGCCAGTTTCACAGTCTGATTCCCTCATGAGTCTTTATGATGGGTCTTTAGCCTTCAGGCCCATCTTCTGGTTCCTTAGTATGGCTGTCTGGTCTTGTTATATCTCTTTTCAGCTCACTGTTGGTTCCCTTTCATCTTCTTAGTCATGCCTACTGTAGGTCTTCTAAGGCTCTATAAAATGAATGGGTACTTAGATATCTGACTATTCTTGTTTGTTCCCACCTTTATATAACCTCCTACTGGATTCATGTTCATCCCCAACTGCAACATTAAATGAGGCAGCTACATATGTTAATCCATGGGAGATCAATGTTCTAGATAAGGGGTTCCCAAACATTTTTCATGGAATACCACTTCTGATCTTGCCTCCCCTAATACAGACCTCACAGGGTGGTTGTAGGCCCTATACTGGCCCAGCAAGGAAAGTTCTTCTGTCAGCAATGCAGTCATCCCAAGATGCTTTATTCTTGCACGCTTGTTAAAGGAGCACTATTGTGAAAAATGTCCCAATGATAAAAATCCATATAAATATGCTGGATGGCGAGTGGACTTATATGATGCCTTATACACCAGGCATCAAGAAATATCCTGCTAGGCTTGTATGTTTTATTTTAATGGGAGGAAGAGAAAATCAGGGGTGACAGAACCTGTATATATGGCCATTGTATACCCCAACAAATCATATTTAAAGTAACCTGACAAAAAAAATGTTATAGAGCAGAGGTCCCCATACTTTATTACCTTGAGAGCCACATTTGATGGACCTGAGCCTTATTCGATTTGAAAATATTGGTGCCTGCACAACTCCTGACTCCATAACATACTTTCCCTTTAGCACATCCTTCGTCTTCAATAAGGTTAAATGCAACCATCAACTTATCTGCAGATGCCACCAGGAGTGCGCCATTGGAAGCTGCAAATACAGCCACGTTGGAATGCTTCTCCTCCTGCTCAACTCATTGACCCCAGACAGGCCGCAAACCACATAGCAAGTGTCCATGAGCCACATGTGGCTCCTGAGCTACAGACTGGGGACTAGTGCTATAAACATATCTGGTTACAGAATAGCCCTGCTTATATTCAATGCACCTTGTGTCTGTCTTTCATCCAGCAGCATTAGGACACCTTAGATAATCTTATAGAATAAAGACCTGGCATAATTCTTTGAAAAGAAGATGGAAGAAAAAGAGATGGTGATGCTTTGAATTACACTTCTCACTAACCGAGCTGGGGATTGCTGCGGGTTACTCACAAAAATACTAGAAGTGTTTAAACTGTTTCCATAGAAACCAGAAAATCACTTGCTGCATCTTCCTTTGTTTTCTATTTCTTCTTTGCATGTTTATTGTTATTTTTGCTTTCCCCGTTCAGTCTCATAAAGGAAACAATAACAAAAGAAACATGAGGGGGTGCCATTACTAACCTCCTGAAATGCAAGCTGCTTGCCTGTAATGGTGACCCCCCCACTCACTATTTATTGGCTGTGCTAATTGTGAATGTGGAAATCACATTTTGTGGACCAACATATGTAACAAGTTGGCTTTTTTGCCACATTTCAGTCCAGCTCTTTGCAATCTCCAATAACCTTAGGTTATTATAAGGCCCGTCTGTCCTGATCACATAGCCATAGTGTCTTGTAGAGGCAAATCATTGTTCCAATACCATCCCGCAGGAGCTGCAGAAAGTGAGAATTAAAAATCGGAGCTGAAAAGATTCTCTTAGATTGTACCTATGCATCCCATCAGGGTAATACCCACCCATCCCATCGGGGTGATACCCATCCCATTGGGGTGATACCCACCCATCCGATCAGGGTGATACCCACCCATCCGATCAGGGTGATACCCACCCATCCCATCTGGGTGATACCTACCCATCCCATCCGGTTGATACCCCACATCCCATCCGGGTGATACCCCACATCCCATCCGGGTGATATCCCACATCCCATCCGGGTGATACCCCACATCCCATCCAGGTTGATACCCATCCCATCCGGGTGCGGCGCGCCATCCAGCATGCAGACAACAGCGGGACCTCAGGCGCCACCCGTTCCACAGAACGGGAAACAGACTCTGGACAGAGGTAAGCAGGTTCATCTCACCATCCATTACCTACAGTGTTCTCCTTATATTGCTGGCCACTAATTCTCAGCACCTCCTTACAGCAATTCCCTGAACCTGCAGTATATATTTACAGCGCCAGCTATTGACCAGGGGCTCTTAACATAAGCAGCAAGGTAAAGTGTCAAACCTTTACCAATATATCTTAGCCCCTTACCATTAACTACAGCCATACTTACACTTATTAATCCTTTTCTACTACAGATTTTAACTTTAATAAGAAGAAAACAAGCGCTCCTTCATACAGAAGTACTAATTTACCCTTTTTCCATTTATCATGAGATGTAACCTTTACAACAAGTAAATGTCCAACCAAATATATGACTAATGATTGCATTCTTTATTAGAGAGTGCACTGAGGAAGCAGTCTATGCGAAACGTCTGCACACTCTGCTGTATATTTTCAAAGGTGATACGCTTGCTGCATACTGGGAATCAGATTCTTGCTACGAACTGCATTCAACAGATTATTGAAATATTTGGAGGAGACCAGATAAGGATTTATTATCTGCTGATCTCCTTTTATTATCTAAAATATGTGAACAAAATATGTAAATGGAAACATATACTTATGTTTATACTATCTGAAATATGTGAAAAAATGTACAAGGAATGTTAGATTTATATGAATTGAAACAATGCATGAATAATGTATGAACAAATAAACCTATTAATGCTACCACTAACATCATAAGACATTCATTGACCAACAGTCCAATTAACTACTCAACCCTCAGGGGGTTTCAAACAGAAATACCCCCTCCCCCCCTTCAATTAAGATAACCAGAGTAGGGACACAAAATCCTGGACAACTTTCTCTGTAGGTGCATCCCAAGTGGAGTATCTACAGGGGCCCCCCACCCCCCCTTCTGCATCCGGGTGATACCCACCCAGTACCAACATGCAGAACATTGAGAACTTGAGAGATTGAGAAATGAGTTATTCTTAATGGAAAGATGGATGCTGAACAACAGTGTAATTACAATTGTTGTTTTTTTTTACTGCTGCCTTGGCCTACTGTATAAACCATAGATCCTTTTTTGAACAGGACAGCTTTCAATGGAAACACCAGACTGATATATCTAACACTAATAAAAACAAAGTCCATGATAGGCTTGGGAAGGTATATCGTAGAACTCTACTTTCTACATGCACTCCCATGCACATGCATGCACTTCCACTCAAATACACGCACTCCCACAAGCACTCCCATGCACATGCATCCACCCCTACATGCACACACTCCCACATGCACTCCCACACACATGCGCAGACTCCTACATGCATGCACTCCAACATGCACTCCCATGCACATGTATGCAGTCCCACAAGCACTGCCATGCATTCACTCCCACATGCACTCCCATTGCACACACACTTCCATGCATGCACTCCAACATGCAGTCCCATGCAGTCCCATGCACATGCACATGCACACACTTCCCACATGCACTACCATGCACATGCCACACTCCACATGCACTCCCATGCACATGCATGCACTCCCACAGTCACTCCCATGCACATTCACCCACTCCCACATGCTTGATCATCACAAGCTGCACTACCACTTGCTATAATGGGGAAGGAGGCGGCTTCACAGGGGAAGGGGGCGGGCATAAAGAGGGAACATTGCATATATGGCCAGGAAGGGAGGAGTCAAGCTACACAGGGGAGGAGGTGGAGGCCCCGCTGTGCTGAGCTGATGGGAGGGAAGGTGCCATTTGACAAGGAAATAGGGACCAATATCCAGTTTACTGGAATGTTTGCAAGATGAAGATCAGCGCTGTGACAAAGGGCAGAAGGTAAGTGCTAGGTATAGGGTGAGATTGCAGAAACACTTTAAATCAAAATAGTATGGATGCTTCCAAGACTTTTTATTGACATTTACTAGCTGTAAAGAGTATTGACTTTATGTTTCCAACCCAAGCAAATCCTCTTCTTTAATCTTTCAGTCCTTTAAGACGTGTAACATATATAGGTATCAGATTTTCATTTGCATAAACTCTCCCCAGCTAGATGTAAAGAGCATTACAAGACAACGGAAATTAACATGGAATAACAAAGGAAATGTTTTGTTTTCTATTACACCTTACAATAATCCTTTTGCATTGACTTTTTTAAATGAAGCTGGATGCTCCAGGATTAGCGTGTTTTGGGTGGAAATCTATGATACCAAGCTTTTCCATAAAAACAATTTGTTCTCAGGTTAATACTAGGACACCAATGAAGAAAAATATTCTCGATCTGTCCTCATAAACAAGATATTTGGGTTGATTTCTACTGTCACAATAAACTTACCTCCTGTCCGGTCCCGCGACGTCCGCAGGTGGGGCCGGCTTGGGTGGCTGCGGGTGACTCCTTCCACCCAGCAGCCTGCTTGAGCAGTGTCGGCTTGAGCGGCGCCGAGCTCAGCCGCCTCCTTCTTTTCTTCGCTTACGTGCTCGTGCTGCAGATAGGAGAGGATTAGTTAAACGGACAATGAGCCCTAATGTTACTGGTGGCCATAACGCCTTAATAATGATACCAAACAATCAGCCCACAAGTTGTTAGTTGGGCCAATGAGCCTGAATGTTCCCCCCCGGCCAATCTCATTAGTTCCCGTCCATTAAAAGGTTTTCCCTCCACACTGCCTCATTGCCCATGATAGCGTGGTGCTGGGTGTGATAGTATCTGCGATCTTTGTTCGTTTCCGTTGCCGACCTTGTGTTGCTTGACCATCCCGTGACTGCCACCTGGACTGACGCCCGCCTGTACCCTGAACACAAACCTGTCTCATCCCTTGTGCTGCATACCTGTGACCTCTCAACTAGACTCTTGCCTTGACCTCGACACTTCTCTTGTCTCTCCCTTTGGTGCTGCACTTGTAAGTACTGATTACCCATGTATCACCCCGGGTTCTCTGATGTCGCCCAGTCTTGCATCTGGTTCATCCGTCTTCACCCCTGTAAATTCACAACCCTTATGTTACTAAGTCCTAGGGGCAACCATATCCGGCGAGGCATGTAAAGCGGGTGTCCCACAGGGCTTGACATCTCCTTTATGTCAACCATATAGGAGCAGTGGAACATAGCATATAGATCTCCTGTCCTAGCCAGACAATATATATACAGTATATACATTTTACTGTGCATGTGGGGCTTGGATCCTGTAGGGCTGTCATTGATTGATGCATACTAAGAACATGAGACAAAAGCCCCACTGACCTGGAGACAACGCTGCCTCCAACAACCTCAACCCCATCCACAACTAATTTAGTCCCACTTATCACTCGCAGAGTATAGCTTCTTACAGAGTCTGGTTTTATACTAAAACATTGAAAAACTGTGGAAAAACACTGACTCTGGAAGTTCATAGTCTTCAAACTCTATATAGTTAAAGTTTGATATGCTTAGTAAGCTTAGAAAACATAGTTAGGACATAAACAGGACTGCCTTGCACTTTGGAGCACGGCAACTAAAATGCAGCCTAAATGCACTGTAAAGATTGTCCCCTTAGTTCACAGCTATGATATCCTAAAACTGTGATGAAGAAACGGTGATCAGTGCCTTTTACATGTTGCGCCAATATTTTCAGCTTTCAAAAAAATTAAACACAGTGTGCAGCGCTTAAAAGTTGACGGTACAGAGTGGCACTAATCTGCATAAGGGTCCAACAGACGCTGACACAGGCTGGCCAATACCTAGTGCACCAATCCAAGCGTTGACTTGCAGGACCATCCTGTAAAAATAACAGCTCCAAAATATAAATGTATAAATAGAATTAAACTTAGGAACTTATTAAGGAAGCGCCGTTTAGCGTCATTTTGCTGGCTGGCTCCAGTTTTGAGCACAGCCATCTCTTACTTTTATGGCACTGCTATTCGGACAGAATGGTGCTGGAAGTCAGAATTATCTTTGATTGTTGCACTAGGTATTGGCCGGCCTCTGTCAGCGCCTGTTGGATCTGAATGCCAATGCTAACAGAGCCAGTGAGCGCTACTCTGTACCACCATTTTTTAGGCGCTGCACAGTGTATGTAATTTTTGGCATGCTGAAATGATTGGCACTGTATTTTACCGGAACTGTTCCGGTTTTCATCATTACAGTTACAGGATATCCTTGCTTGGAACAATGGGGACTAACATTAGGCTGTGTTTTAGATGTTGTTGTCCAAATTACAGTTTTGTAAGCAAAAGAAACCCTGAAAAATGAATTTACAGGAAAAAAATAAAATTACATTTGGCTCATCTAGGTCCTGCATTTACATTACTGACAAGTCACAATGCAAGTTCTGTACAAAAAAATGTGTGTAAATATTATTTATAAGCAAGAAACACTTCAATACAGTTTTGTCCATTGTGGCTTATGGGATCTTAACCTACAGTACAGCACCACTATAAACTGGCACAGCTTATACAAGAGGGCTGATGCTGCAAACTACAACTCTAGTGATAAATGAGACGCAGGCTGGTGGCCACATTGGCGTTGTCTGTTTTTTGTTTGATAAATCGCACACTCAGTGCTGCTGAGGAAAAAGTATTGGCGCTGAGTGATATTAACAGGCGCTGATGCTTCCTAAATCAGGCTCATAGAGTTCTGCCTGAATGAATTCCAACAGAGTATTGCCAAAACTATGAGCTTTATTTAAGAAGCATCACACAGCGCCACTCCACACCATCTTTTGATATCTCAGCATTTGATTTAACAACTTGAAAACGACCGGTGCAGCCCCCGGCTAGCATCTTATTACTTAACAGGAACGCAAAAAAGTACACTGCATCAGGCGCTCTGGTTTTAGCAGCGCCAGATGAAACCTGGCGCTGTAGCTGACATTCCTATAGAGCACAATGGGCCGAACTGGAATATAGCACTTCTTGCTATAATTAATTTTCCAAACATTTTTTATGAACTTGCATTGGGCAAATAATTGAAATGCAGGACCTAGATCGTCCAAAATGTTTTTTCTTTAATTTTATAAAATATTTTTTAATTTAACTCACCCGATGGATCACATCCCATTCCGGCCAGTCCCCCCCACAGCAGTCAGAAATTATTCTGTGTTAGACTCACACCCTCACCATCTGTCACAGGAGCGCTGCCAAGCCTTTCTGTTCACTACAGTATCAGGCCTCAGAGCACTCCCTCCATTGCAATGAATAGAGGGGGTGTGACAGCACGCCTGTGACTGCCCATCGACCAGCTTTTAGCCCTCCGTTCATCCAGTCGGCCACCAGGTCGGAAATTTAGCTGCACCCCACAACCAATCAGGAAGGGGAGCAAGCAGGGCATAGGTGGGTACGGGCCAGGGCGGGGGATGCCACGGATTACACCAACTCTGGGGGCTCTGTCACACAGTCTTTAATGGCTTCTTTGGCTTAACAATGTGTAATTAGGACCGCAACAAGTATAACGCTCCAAATGCAATAATGTAAAGTTTGTCCCCAGCAGTGATTTATTATAACTGTGATGACGGAATGCTAAGCGGTGCTAGTAAAATACAGCGCCATAGATATAAGGCCTAAAAATTGATAAATTTGATGGGGAGTGCTGGAAAACCAGCGGCACTAAGCAGCGCACATCAGACGCAGGGCCAATCAGCAGCTGGGACAACATGCCGGCCACAATGAGTGGTAAACGGGTAGCGTTCTGGGTAGCACACGCCAATGCAGACCACAGCACAGTGCCGGAGAATGCTAAAATGCAGCATTGTGAAACTGGCGCTATAGCCAAAAAAAAACAGGAACATTATAAATGAGGCCCTTATTTAACAAGGGATAGCGACAGGTAGCGCCTGGTGAGCGACCGGTAATGACAGGCACCGCCACGAGAACGCCGGCTCCCCACCACAATCACACATTTATCAAGCCGATCCTGCTTAGCGACTGAGATAGCGCCAGATAGCCACTCATTCATCATTATTCCAGCCTCAGCCCACAGCGCCAGCGTCCGACCTTGAACAGCGACAGGTATCACCTCTCGCTACCTGGCGCTCTCCAATGCATTTCAATGGAAAAATCTTTAATTATTCATAATTAATTCATAATAATGTTTTTTGTTTTTTTTGTTTTTTAAATGTGAAAAATTCTGTGACCACTTCTGCCATGTTAGATTTTTTTTTTAAGGTAAAAAAAAAAAAAACTTTGTGCAGAATTGATATTACAGGTCTGATATTAATGTATTCATATTACAAAATGTAATTAAAAACTTGTTTTTTTTGGTTTCCAAAAATATGGTTGTTTGGGGGTTAAAAACTACTTTTAACCCATCGCCGCCAGCGCTCTGGGGTTTAAACAAGCATTTCACAGCGCGCGAATTTTTGGAGAGTGATTTTTTGATGAATGTGGTGGGAGCCGGTCGCTCTGACCAGTCGCTATCATGCGCACCCATACAGCGCGGAACCTGTCAAATAGCAACTCGTCACCCCGTATTCAACATTACTGCACACCGTCGGGGAGGCCGATTCATTAATAGCGCCAGGTAGCGACAGATGAGCGCCAGTAGCGTGATTTTCACAGCGCCAGCTAGTATTCGCTGTGCTTGGCCAGGGTTTGCTTGTTGACAGCGACTCAGTCGGTGTGCGGTAATGTTGAATACGGGGTTAGGGGTCGATGTTTCACAGGTTCTGCGTTGTATGGGTGCGCCTGACAGCGAATGGCCAGAGCGAACGGCTGCAGATTCATTAACAAATCACACTCAAAAATTTCTCGCGCTGTGAATTCCTTGTTTAAACCCCAGAGCGCTGGCGGCGATGTGTGTAAAGTAGTTTTTAACCCCCAAACAACCATTTTTTTTAATGTAAAAATTATACAAGTTTTTCTAAACATTTTGTAATATGAATACATTAATATCAGACCTGTAATATCAATTCTGCACATATTTTTTTTTTTTTTTTTTACCTTAAAAAAAATATCTAACATTGCCATAGTGGTCACAGAATTTTTGACAGTTAAAAAAAAAAAAAAAAAACATAAAATCAATTAATTATGAATATTTAAAGATTGCTCCATTGAAATGCATTGGAGAGCGCCAGGGAGCGACAGGTCATACCTGGCGCTGTGATGGGATTAGTAGCGGCGCTGTTCGTTGCAGTCGGCTACATGATGAATCCCGCGCTAGCTGACGCTCTCGCCGGCGCTAGCCTCATTTAGCGTGATAAATGCGTCATTGTGACCGCCGCCGGGCGTACTTGAGTCGGTAGCCGCGGTTAGCTGGCGGTACCTGGCGCTCGTCAGACACTACCTGGCGCTAGCCCTTGATAAATAAGGCCCTCAGTCGCTATCAACAACTGAACAACGGCCAAGCACAGCGACTACTAGCGGGCGCTGTGAAAATACTGCTACAGTCGCTCAACTGTCGCTACCTGCCGCTATTAATGAATCGGCCTCTTAGGCCCAAATTGACCCAGCCCAAATGTCAAAATTCAGGTTAAAATTAATTTATCCAAAACAAAAACCTTATCCATCACTATCACCCTAAACAATTTTCAGAAGAATTATTTTTTTAACAAAGCTCTTATTGTTGCCAATTATACAATGCTTTCTGCATTCATGACGGCCTTGCCAAACTCAACAACTGTTGTAATATAATCTTTAACCCTATAATTCCCAGTTCTCTTATGATTATGGAAAATAGCGCTTCAGAGAAAAGCTTTCCAGGCTCTGTCTTGCCGCATAAGAGTTACAAAGTTGTCTGAAAACAAAGAGATTTACCCTAAGTCCAAATGTTATTAATCCAAATGTCCTTAACCCAAACTCTTTATACAGAACGACTTTATTTCTCTCCAGGGGACCGCCGAAGGAAACATTCTGATCTAAGAATCTTTTCTTCTCTAATAAGGTAAAATATTCAGATCGGCCTTGGCGCGGTGGAGTGGGATTTTGCGGAACCCCCTTGTGCCATTAGTCTACCAGCAAAACACTTTGAGAAAGCAAGTAAGTAAATAAAAGCTAAAATAACATTTCTAAACTGTGTCGAAAAGAATAATTCCGAATGTAACATCGATATTTCTTTACAACAAAAATAAATATTGTGTAAACTTTCTCAGCTCTCAGTGCACAAAATCAATGGCTTTATAATTAAATATTGTATATTACTGTCATTTTCAAAGGCACTGAATTCTGCTTACTTATGCATTTTAAAGTACTTTGTGCATCTCATATATGCGATGCTCTTTTTCATTAGTTATATGCTACCCCAATTTACCACTTCCAGGCCAAAGAAGAATCTGTATTATAGAACATATATTCAAAGAGGACCTGTTGCCTGTAATGAATATTTAGGAATATTCCAAGCAAAAGGTTAAATTAGTCTGCCCTCTGCTCTTTCCATGATGGGGTTGCATCTTTCATTCAGCCTTCAATTAGTCTGTTTTAGATTTTTCAAAACTCCCACTGAACTCTGGCCCTTCTGCATGGCCTCCTCAGCAGCAGATGACTCAGAAGTCAATTCATTTTGGGGACCCCGGGGTAGGATAGGGTGTATCACAGTGCTGGGGAATGAAAGATGCCGCCCCTGACAGCCAGCACAGGGCACACAGAAAAAGGTAATTTAACCCCCATCCGAATTTAAAAGAATAGTCCAGACAATGGCAATAATGAGGCAGCAAGGAAGCATCTGAAACTGTACCAGGTGCCTCTGCACCATTCCCTGCAGTGCTCTGTAGATGCTGTAGAATGTCTCAAAGCTTGCCCCTCCTTTATTTTCTAATGTGACCACCTCCAAATGTGGACACATGGGCGTCCATGTCTCTGTCAGCCCCCTCTTTCTCTCTCTGGCAAGCACAGCCATTGTGGCTTGCTGGGCTTGCTTACTCTGATAGTGCTGGAGTCCCAATAGAAACCAGCAGTCCAAAATAGTTGGAAAGTGATTTACCACCCAGGTAAAGAAACAATATAGTACTCACCTTTTGTCCCCTGCAGCTGATTGCTCTGACTCAACCCACACAGCCCAGTCTCCCGACAGCAGTAAAATATGATTCTGTGTCAGACTCACACCCCCACCATTGGTCACAGGAGCGCTGCCACACCCATCTTTTCACTACTGCATAGGGTATGTGTCATGCCTCAGAGCACTCCCTCCATTGCAATGAATAGAGGGGGTGTGGCAACGCTCCTGTGACTGGCCATCAACCAGCTTTTAGTCCTCTGTTCATCTAATCGGCCAGCAGGCCAGCAAATTAGCTGCACCCTGCCCTGCAGGAAGGGCATAGGTGGGATGGGACAAGGCAGAGGAGTAGCTGGGCTTTCTGGCACCCAGGGCAAATATTCTAAGTGGCGCCCCCCACCTGTGCTCAGGCCCCCCTTTGGTGCCCCCCCGACCTGCTGCACCCGGGGCACGTGCCCCCCCTGCTCCCCCCTAGCTACACCCCTGGGACAAGGTGCCGCAGACTACACCAGCTCTGAGGGGCTCTGTCACACAGTCTGCTATGGGGTTATGGGGGGGCTCTGTCACACAGTCTGCTATGGGGTTATGGGGGGCTCTATCACACAGTCTGCTATGGGGTGATGGGGGGGTTCTGTCTCACAGTCTGCTATGGGTTGATGGGGGGTTCTGCCATATAGACTGTTATAGGGTTATGGGGGGCTTTTTATTATTTATTTATTTTCTTAAGTATACATAATAATATCACTGTCCCTACCCCATTTAGTGTTGAGCAATCATCCTGGTGTTACCCCTAATTTGCAGCCCTCTACCCCTTTCTACCACCATTTTACAGCCATTTTTCACCACCCAGGTTCGGGTCCCCATTGTTTGTTCAAAGTTTGGGCGCATAAGCTGAACTTCTATGAGTTTTCCCAACACTAGCAATACACCACCATATCACCAAAGTTGAGGCTTAATGGATTCTGGCTTGTGGATTGTGAGTTGTGATTAGGCAGTTCTACAGTTAAGGTGTACATTTTTTTAATACAGGAAATATTTTTTATACACATTTATAAGAAAGCACCTCATGGAGTTTCCAAAAAATTTTAGATTGCGATAATGTATCTTTCAGAATATATCCTGGGGCTGTAATTTACTATTATCTCATTGGAAAATATTTGCACCTAGAGAACAGCTTCATTTGTGGCGGCAGTGGTGAACTATAAATGCCTGATGGTCAAGGTGGGTAAGCTAAAAAATAAAAATAAAAGAAACAATGCCCATCTGATAAACTAAGATATAACAGCAATATCCGACCACAAAAATAATAGATGATTGGCTGCAGAGTTCAATGCTGTGTACATGAAGCAATGATTTTCTTTTGGAGAGAAAATGTATACTTAGAACTGCAATAATAAACCTTTCCATTTAATTTTTTCTTCTTCACAGTTCCTCTTCACTGCCTCACCTATCAACGCACATTGTAAAAAAAAAAAAAAAAAATTCTTTATCTTTAATAATATTTTTCCTTCAGAACCGAAAACCAATTAACAAGTGATAGCCTTAGCTGGTAATGACACATTTTTCAGTGCTCCCTTCTCTACAGAAGAAGTATTGGGTTGCAGAAACTTCGCACATATTATTGGCATTTCTAACAAACCTTCTAAGAATAGATATATTTTGTGCGACACAAGGAAATTACACATATGTTCTTTGGTCCTCATTTGTGCGAGGGACAGTGTTAACTGAGCTGTGAAGCCAGCATTTTCACTTGCTAGGTTGAAAGGTAAACGTTAAAACCCGAAAAGCAAGATGTTTTTTTTTTGTCTTTTTGTCTGAAATCTAAAACTAGTTGTGAGCTGGATTCTGGGACACATTTAATGGATTATAGTAAAATACTCATGTGCAGATGGTTTAATTATGGTGTAAAAAACATAGGATTCTATAGAGGGTGTTTCTCAAAACTGTCCTCAATGCTTACCAACAGGTCATAAGGTTGTGGTCTTCACATAAGCAGCTTAATAACCAGAATAGGCTAAGATGGCTGCCATTGTGGAGGCTCCCAATGTAACAGTGTGAGTGCTTGGTGCAGTGGGGTCATAATCCAGATAGACATAAGTGGTATAACAGGAACTGGCTTTACTGGAACATGAATGCAGTAATTGAATGTCACCCTACATGGTGGCTAACACAGACAGGAAAAGAAGGAAGTACCATAAACCAAATGGAATCACAGGAAATAACAACACAGCAGTAAAATGCATAGACGCTACAGTTGTTCATTGGTCAAAGCACCATCTAGTGCCATAACCTGTCAACTGCAGTAAATCTAGCAAAAGTCACTCCAGCATAGACTAAGATGGAAGTCTGTTGTACAGTTTCTCCAACATGCAAGTGGTGAAGGCCCTGGGCAGAAGCCCTGGTTTGCCCTTCCATTAATCTGGCCATGTCTAGGACACTGCTGAAGTACTAGAGATGAGCCTGCCAATTCAAATTTAGGGAAGGGAAAGTCCACTTTGGGGGATTGGTACTTACCTGGCCTCTTCCCTTGCTGCTTCGAGGCTGCTGTCTCCTTATCTCTCTTCTTATGTCCTCCGGTGGCGGTGCGTCAGATGTGAATGGGCCAGTGAGCCCAGGGCTTCTTGTTGGGCCATTGAGCCTTTAAGTGGTAGCCCAGAAAACTTCATTTTAAGTTAGGTTGTAGCTAAAGACCATTCCTTCTCCTGTTCCCAGCTTATTAATCATTGCCCCAAAAACGCAAGCCCCTTCCCTGGCCACAATGCACGTGATAGTTGTTGGTTGGGGTGCGGTCCTGAAGTTTAGTCTTTTGTTTACCTGTTGCCAATTTTACTTACCTCGATTTATACCTACCTGGACCAACCCTTACTCTTAGCTTTCTTGCATTTTTGGTACTCATGTCATCTATGTAACTGGTTTCTCCATGTCCTACACCTCAGTTTGCCTTAGCAGTCTGTGGTTCTCTGCAGCCTCCTTTGCGCCCCCAACTCCTGTTGAGAAACTGCGTGCTAGGATGACACATAACACCTTCCAAAGCTGAACATGGGTCATACTATTGCTGAAGACAGTGGATGAAATGTGGGGTTGTCTGAATGGAGAACTATGATCTGCAATACACTTTCCCACAGACCCCAGATCAAAAGCAGCACATGTACCACAGCATCTGTTGGCTCATGAGAGTATGAGACTAGACTGAGACACCCATTATTTTTTATGGGTGCCTTGGTCTAACTTCATATGTGTGACCTGCCATTGGCTTTAGGCATAGACCCCATACAAACAGTGAGCTATAACAGAGCATATGTAGAAGCAGCCTTTTACATATTCTGGATGGACAAAAGTTTGTCTACACTAAACTTTACTTTGCTAGGAATACACAACTGAAAACAAGGGCATCAACTCCTTCCCATTTAATCCAATATTAACCCCCTATCTGCAATTTGTCCGGTAAATAGTGGCACATTTACACCAAGAATATTGCTAGCAGTTCTATCTGGGAGAGGAGTGAGTGAAATGACGAAGATCTATCCACATTCCATTGGGATCAGGGAACTGTTCTCAAGGACAATGATTACAAATGATACATTCTTCAGCTAAGTGCTATTCTGTCGGCCAGTACAGCCAATTGCAATCCTCCCAAAACAAGAATACATCCCGTCTACTGTCAGAGCCCGGTATTTATACGCAGAACAGGTGCATAATAGGCAGCTGAAGAGCAAACTTCCCCCCCAAAGCAATCACACACAAGGCTGCCAGACCTTCTTCAGAAAACCAGTATAAAGCCTGGCGGTAGTCCCAGGTCCTTTACATCACAGGTAAAGCAAGTTATACATCAACTATAAATACACAAGCTCAAATTAGCTGCAACGCTCTGAAAATTTATACCATCACCTACTCTATGCCGAGCAACACCCGCGGCCGAGATGAAAAGTTTTTTGAGTGAGTAACGTTAAAGGCAAAGCAACGGGGTCATCAAAAGGTGATACAAAAGGTAAGTATATTAGGGAAAGTTTTAAGTAACTTAAAAAAGACAAAACAACTCATTGAATTGCCATTGGCCCTTTTATATCCCTTTACTTATTTACATAAAACATATACTGTATATTACTGTCAGAAAACTAATAATGATCATAAATTTAGAGGTTTTTTCAATTGTAGTCAAAAGACTTATTTTAGTTCAAATATTTTTTATAGAATCGAAAGAGCTTCAATTGCCCCGAAAAGTTTTGTATCATATTCTGGGGTCTGTATTCACCAATATTTATAAGCACCACCAACCCTCCACGTGCCTCATCCCACAGGCAGTACCTTTTAAATTGTTTAGCCATTCTGACTTCTATCCTTTCCTAGCAATAGCTCCTAACTTCTAAAGTATAGAATATGTCAGGGTAAGCGGAATTTTTTTTTTTTTTTCTGGTGGGTAGTAATGTCAAAGAGACAGAAATATAGCTTTATAGCTATATGTAAATGGATGGTAGCCCCATTAACAGGCAGACTGTTTGAAAAACCTCACCGTGCTGCTAGAGTTCAAGCTAAAGCAAAAAATTAATTCATAAAATTAAAAAACGCTCTCTTTTAAGGTACAGAGAACCACTTAAAAGCAATTAATAACCCTATGAAGATGCTAGTAGTATGCCCCCACCCAAAATACAGCAATATTGGGTAACAAAATATGAGTGGTGTGAGTTGTTGATTAAGCTGTTGCTTAAACCACACTTTCACCCTGAATAAGAGCATATCTTGTATGTTTTCCCTACCCTGTACATACAGATTGTCCAAATTAAAATCATCCTACCTGCACCTAGTGCATATTCGGAGCCTTTAAACATCCAAGATGGTGGCCCATGGAGTTTCAGGAGGCCTGCGGACAGGAATAGTCTTCTGACTATTCTGCTCTGCATTGCTGTCCTGTTGCTGAGCCCAGCTCTGCTCTGTCTGTGCAAAGCACAACTATAACCCCGCCCCCTCGTCTCTTCAGTATGTGATGCTTCTGAGCCAAGATGGCGGCGCCCATATCCTCCCAAACAGAGTTGCAGCCCAGTGGGGGAAAGAACAATAAGTAAGTGACTAAAGACCTAAAATATAATCATTTTAGATGCTGGGGAATATTTAAGGGCTTGGGCTTTTTATTAAATGGCGCTGAAGGTCTAGTTTAAAGCAGAACAAAACACATCAGTGACCACCCTGGAATCCTTTAGCTGCTGGCTTTCCTCCAGGGCAACCCAGTGTGAAACCCCTCCAACAGCACATGCATGGGCTCTGGTCCAATCATAGCCAGCTACCTTGACTACGTAATTCGGCAAACGGCTCTGAATGTTTTCAATAGGAAGCACACGCTGCTGCATCCCCTGCGGTGTGCGCGTTCCAATCCCAGCCATTTAGATAGGCTGGACAAGAGTGTGCACACCTATTGAAGGCAATCAGAGCCCTTTGTCGAAGGATGTAAACATGGCAAAGGGCTCTGATCGGATAAGAGGGCGCACAAGGGCCATTGGACCAAGGAGAGGTACGTTTTACTGGGTGAACTGGGGGGTTTTCACACATCGGGGCATCGAACAAAACCCATGAAAGTCAAAATCTCGTTTTGTTCTGCTTTAAAATAAGCACTAATATTGAGGTTAATGGCTGATCAGTTTAGTGATCTCTCAGTTTATTAGAAGAATATATATTTTCGTCCCATACTATCTACCGTATTTTCGCCATATAAGACGCACATGCCCATGGATACCCAGGATTTGGAGGAGAAAAAAAAAAAATATTGTCAAAATATTCTGGCCACCACCTCTGCTGCCTTCACTGTCGCCGTCACTATAGCTGCCGCTGCCCACCGCCTCCGTAGCCTCAAGTTCCAAGGGACCTGGTCCGGCTTTCAGGTGGGCATAGCCTGTGACTCCTGCCAGCGTCATTGGATGCTGGCACGAGTCATGGGCCACTCGCCACTTGGTTGCTGGAACAGGCTCCCTCGGGAATTTGAGGCCCCAGCTATAGCGACGGTGACAGTGAAAGCAGCAGATGCGGAAGGAGCCAGTGGGCGGTGATGGCGAAGTCAGTGGATGCGGGTAATGTATGTGTGTGTCTGTCTGTCTCTCTGTTTTAGTTGGCGGGGGACGGCTGCTGTGAATGTAGTTTTTTAATTTTTTTTTTACATTCGCCCAATAAGACACTGAGATTTCCTCCCTATTTTTGGGGAAAATAAGTGCATCTTATAGGGCTAAAAAAATCTGTATTTAGATTTTTATTTGCTTTGTCTTTTACTATTGAAGCTCTAAGATCAACTCTTTTCTCCATTTTCTTTCCCCATTAAATGGCAGCAGCATTTCTGCCTGCCTGGCCAGCACCTCCATCAGAATTCCCTTATGAGTGCCTGAAAAGCATAATGTGGAAGCCAAGCCTAGCTAGCACTAGAATTGTCCTTACTCATGGGAGCCGACGGCCATTTTTCTGTAGTCCAGACTGGGCCAATTATAAAAACCGCCGCTGGGCAGGAATAGTTACAACAGCGCCTCATGCTGCATACTGCATTTAAAATGTACGGAATGCACAAAACTAGCACCATGGCATCTAATGCCGGTCAGACATGGTCACTACATTCATTGCTATTGCGGGGCTGTTCCAGGACTGATGCAGTGCTCAGTTTCTGCTATCAGTAGGTTTTAAAACACCAAAGTCAGTCAGAAGGGCTGCAGGGAAGATTTTTTTTTTTGCCCGGACAACCTCTTAGAGGGAATTTTCAGACCAAAAATAACATTATTAAAGTAGATGTCCAAGCATCTATTTTTTCAGATAGATTAGATCAGAAAGGTGTTTATTTTTGGCTCTAATTTTTCTCCCCATTTCCTGTCTGTGATAACCAAGCAGAAAACAAATCAAATATGCTGGTCATAAGTCAGTGCTTGTGTTTGGTCTTCTAACTTGGTCAGGGTATATTATAATGCTTATGTCCTATGCTGGCATCCCTCTAATTCTACACTGGTGTCATTGAAGTATATATTGTCAATTGGTATTGATTTCAAAGGAATTAATTTTAGCTTTTATGTGGATTGTTTATCTAGCTTGACCAGCTCTAACTGATAATTATTAAACAGTTTTTTCCAATCTTCAAAGAGAGTTTTTAAGTGTCAGTTGACTGGAGTTCCTCGGGCCCACCAGAAGAGGTGACTCTTTGGACCCACTAGAGGGAAAAATTATTGGGGCTCACAGTGAACCTACAGTCTTCATCGCAACTATGTGCCAGGGTGGGTCCTGGATCACAGGGACACTAAACTAGATGCACTCTGGATGGCTTGGGGACTCAATCTCATGATCGGGTGAATCTGTGAGCTTCCCTATTGTTTTTTTCTACAACAGTAGGCCACATTCTTCTTTAGGAGAAAGGCATGGCAGGAAAAGTAGAAAAGCAACAATAAATTCAAGTAGCTTACTCAAATTACATTAAAAAACATTAAGCGGGCCATTTACCCAATGTTTGCTGCCCGTTCGCCAGCCATTCGCTAGTTTGCCTTACTTACTATGCTAGAAATGGCTTATTTGCCAGGCTAAGGCTGTGTTTGCCATATTTTCGTTCAATCGCCGGTGAATGGCTTTTCATTGCGCCAGCTTTTAGTGGTGAACCCTTTAGGAGTCAATGTTATTTTCAGCGAGAATGGCGGTTTAGTGGTTTATGTGATTTTTACAACTGTCACTAATACATCGAGCGTGAAGGTCAGATAGATAACTAGTATTGGAGAAGCAACTAATAAAATGGTTTTCATGTGATTTTTTTTTTACTATTTTTTGGAGGCTTCAGTCTGGTTGTTGAATCTTAACATCCATTTTTCCACACTTATGTTTTGTCCTGTTGTATTTTTTTTTTAAAACAGATGTTTCCACACAGACGGACCCTGTAACCATACTCCCCACCCTTGCTCGAGAAAGCCCCAGCAGCATGGTCCCTAGCCACAGCTGCGATGGTGAGTACAATGCAATTTTCTGTAAACATAAATATCAAACATATGTCTTTATATATGACCATGCAACAAGATTCGTGACATGATGGGGTTAATAATGAGGCATGTAGATGATATTTTGGGAACCAACAATCATAATTGCATGTATGCATGCTAGATGGTTGGCTCTGCTTAGGTTAAGATCATAAACATTACACATGCAGCCTGTGAGTGTGTGTGTGGTCACTATACAAATGTTTCCCTAATAACGTGTAGACCTATAATTGTATTGGCTGAAAGATTTTTTAGTCCTATGGGCATCAGTAATTAAAGTAAACAGGAAGTGCACTCCTCAAAAGCTGAATTAGCCATTCATTGCTTTCTAAATGGAAGTAAACTAGTAAGGCTAGGGTGGATGAAAGCAAATGGTAGTGCCAAACATAATGTCAAATAATTCAATACAGTAGCCTAATATTCTATATCCCTAAATTTGAGAAGCCATAAAAATGAAGCAGTAAATTTAATGACCTCTCATAGATGCATTAAGATTTTAGAGATGTACACATAATAATGACCTTTCTTTCACCCTACAGCTTGCAATAACGAGCATGGCAGACTGTGGCAGTATGTCTGACGGACAAGATTTATGCTGCTGGGGAAGATGAAAAAGCCATAGGGTGGGGGGTATAGGGTTTTCCGCTATGCGAATTTGACTTTTGCCCATGTTGGGCTTTTTTTAACATTTAATAAATATTTAAATATTTTGACTAAAATTTGTTGTCGAGAGTTTATTTCATTTTACACACACAAAAAAATAATTGGCAAAATAAGCTTATATTGCCTATGTGAGCATAGACAATATAAAATAATTCCAAAATTAAACATTCTTACAACATTAAAGCGCCCAGACACTATTAGATTTGGGTGAGCAATTGTACAGTGCCTTAATAGCGACTGCGACACATCATATTCACCATTAGAGGCCAGGTTAATATAGCGACTGAGGAGCCCTATAATAGCGACTGACGGCTGACCGGGGAGGCCACTAGCGATCGGTAATAGCGCCGCAATACAGATGCTCATCTGTCGCTACCTGGCACAATTAGTGAATCAGCCTGCCCGTGTATTTGTGTGTTGTTTATCTTTTTGTATCATTTTAGATTTATTTTATTAATAGTAAGAAATATTTTTTTTCAATTTTTGGTTAATATTTTATTATTGGGAACCCTTGGTCTTGTCTAAAGCATTTTGTTTGTTTTTTCAATCTGCAAATATGTGCAGGTGATTTTTTTTAAAACTTCTTTTATTGAACTATCTTTAACCCTTTAAATGCCAGCCACGTAAAATTTACGTGGTTGCCTCTCCGTCACTTAAGTGCCAGCCACGTAAATTTCACGTGCCTGGCATTTACCCCTAACAGTTAAAAAATAGAAAAAAAAAAACACTTACCTCCGGTATCCCCGTGAAGCTTGGGGTCCCCTCTTCCTGCGGGGGGCATCCGATCGCCCCCCTGTCGCCCCCCGTTTCCAGCGCTGACATCGGCGCTGACCTCCGCGCCCGAGCCTTCTGTCGGGTCTCCTCTTCACCAGGAGGGGGTCCGATCCCCCCCCTGGGCTGCGCAGTCTTCAGGTGAGGACCCTCTTCCGGGTCCTCACCTCTAGTAATGGCGGCGATGGCCGCCGCCTCCTGGCCCCGCCCATTGTGGGAGGAGCGGGATGACGTCATCCCGCTCCTCCTATACCCCCTCCAAGCTCCGGCATCTGTCAGATGCCGGTGGTGATCGGAGCAGGGCGGGTGTCAGGTGAGGAGGCTCCTCGCCTGTCACCCGCCCTGCGCCGATCACCACCAGCATCTGTCAGTGACATGAGCGGTGCGGGACAGCGGCGAGGGACGTCGGATCAGAGGTGAGTACAGTGTAAAAAAAGAGAAATAAAGATTTTTTTTCTTGTGTCTGTGTCTTATTTACTTTTAACCCCTTGTGAACTGGTAAGGGGTCCATGACCCCTATACCAGTTCACAAGGCTGAGGGGATTGCCTGCGCTAGCGGGTGGCTTGCCATTAACCCCCGGCACCCCCATTACCTGCCTCCCCAAAGGCCAGGGGGGGGGGGGGCAGAAGAGCCCGGGCCCACATAGGCTATGTGGGCTCGTAGGCTGCAGGGTGGGGGGGCAACAAAAGCTGGCCCCCCCACTCTGTGCCTACAAGCCCCCATAGCTGGTCCCGGGCTGGTTACTTTGGGTAAGGGGGACCCCACGTCAATTTTTTTTTTTGATTTTTAAGGGTTTTTAACCCTTAAAAATAAAAAAAAAATGGGGTCCCCCTCCCCTGGGAGGGGGGACCCTATGTCATTTTTTTTTGATTAACCCTTTGTGTTCTGTCATCCAGCAGCTATAAAAGGTTTCAGCAGGTGAGCAGAAGCCAGTGATCGCCGAGGGACAGAGTGCTCCAGGATGGATGGGAGGTAAGTATAAAAAAAAATAAAAATTAATAAAATATTTTTTTCTCTGTGTGTGTGTGTGTTTTTTTTTACATTTAACCCCTTGTGAACTGGTAAGGGGTCCATGACCCCTATACCAGTTCACAAGGCTGGGGGGATGCCATTAACCCCCTGCACCCCCATTACCTGCCTCCCCAAAGGCCAGGGGGGGGCAGAAGAGCCCGGGCCCATGGGCTATGCGGGCTTGTAGCCTGTAGCCTGACAGTAGCTATGCATGTTGGGTATTGTTCTGTTCGGGGGATGTTGCGTTTTCAGATTAAACTTGTTTTTTCTTGTTTGTATATAGTTTTTTTAGGAAAATGTGGCTTTGATTCTGCTTTTTTAGGGAAACTCTTTGCAACCAAAGAATCCATTGAGGGATTACTTCCAGAAATCTATGGCCACATCAACAAGCCTGGTACGCCTAGAAAGCCTGAGGTGTGTACTTCCAGAGAATATATAGTTTGTTGGGGGTATTTCGAATGTAAAGGGTTGTTTTTCCTGAAAAACTGCAAGGTGCGCATATTGCGTAGCATAGTTGTATTTTATCTGAAAATCCCCTAAAGCGCTGTTTCAGTTTGGGGGAGTCTCCTGGGCAGGAAAGGGTGTCTACCAATACATATGTGGTACCGCTGTAACCGGGAGAAATTGGGATTTCACAAGCAATAAGATTTCATTGACAAACTTACATTTTTCACCCAAAAATATTGAGAATACACCTAAAAAATTACAAACAAGACATTTCATGTTAAAGCCCAGACTCTGCTGAAAAAAACAATATATGATTTTCCTGGGAAATCCCTGGAAATCCCTTCAAAAATCACATTTGAACATGGGGAGCGCAAAATAGTGCAAAATGGTCTGGCAACAGAGTGTGACAAAAACTCCAGGTAGGCTGGCACTTAAAGGGTTAAAAACAACTTACCGAGATGCAGCTTGCAGTTCACACCTTAAGGCTCACCCAAACTGCAGCTTGCTTCACCAAATAATTATCATGATAGTGCTCAAATGGCAAAGTTGTGATTTTTATCAATGGAAACTTATCTGTAAAGGCCTTACTGTCTCCCTGGAAAAGCTGCCATTCAATTGCTATCCATATGTTTTGGATTGGTAAGTTAGGTTGTCTTGGGTTTTTTTGAATTTTGCAAACATTTATACGATTACAGATTTTGCCAACAAAAATTGACAAAGCAATCTTCCGGGAGGATTGGTAAATTAGCTCTGTAGGGTACATAAAGTGTTAACAGTGTCAAGCTAATGTTAAATAGATTACATAACATCTTACTTGCATACTGTTTTAATCCATGTTTCTTTAATCAGAAATGCGCCGCAGATCAAAGAATCCAGGATCAGACAGCAAAAGACAAGAGCAGAGATACATTTCTTAGAACTTTGTAGTAGGGAAAATTCAAGAGTGATTGACACTGAACTACAGGAGCTGCAGGGGTTGAATTGCCATAGGGATCTGTTCCACAACCTCAAAATCTTAAAGGACAAGAAACGTTTGCCAACTGCTCTGGCGATGGGCTGTGTGTTTATTTTCAATAATGACACGTCTCTGCCTCTCAGTTGATAAATACGCTACTTCTAGTGCAGTAGAAACTTGTTACAAGTGGAGGCTGATTTACTACTAGCGCCACATATTGCCAGATGAGCGTCTGTATAGCGGCACTTAGAGCGGCCACTAGTAAACGCTGTAAGCGGGTATCGGGTGCTGTAACCTAGCGTTGCGGTTGCTGTAGTAACCTGGCCCGCACTGATGAATGTGATGTGTGTTGGACGCTCTAACAACAGCACAACGCTGCAGCGAGCGACAGGTAGCACCAGCTAAGTGCGTTGTCACTCGGCGCTCCACACCATATTTAACAAAAAACTACACACACACAGCTTCAGCGCTCTAAAGCTGGTCGCTGTAGCATAGAGCGCCAGATGCTATGTGATCAAAGTCTGTTTTTGAACACATATACAGCAGTAATAAAGCGAAAACACATGGAATGACATTGTTTTAACACTGTGACAATAACACTTTAGTGCCAGACCTGTATTGACAATTCTGCATAAAAATATAAAAAAAATATATAAAAGTGTTTGTTTGCAGCCAGGAGAGGTCACACCAACAAATGAAAGCCCTTTGAAATTTATGGCAGAGCGACACTGAGTGAAAGGTAATACCTGGCGCTCTTGAACCTAGAGCGCAGGCGCTATATGCTGAGCCGCCTCTAATAATACATGTGACGCTACATGGCGCTGTTAGAGGCGCTCACCAGATTCGCTTTCATAAATGTGGTTTTGTGTACAGCGCCCGGCGTTCACCAGACGCTGCCTGCCGCTACGAGGCACTACCTGGCGCTATCCGTTCTTAATCAACCCCCTAAGTCAACTGTTTTTATTTCTGTTACATTTGTACAACTGTCAGCGCTACACAGCACTACTTTTTTTGGCCACTGTGGCACTCAGCATCTGATTCAATGAATAAAACGGCAGCGTCGATGTGGTCGGCAGCTAGCGTCTTATTTAACACTAGTGCCGAAAAAGGTTGCAGCACCACGTTCTCTGGTTGAAGCAGCACCAGATGAAACCTGATGAAATGCATTTTTTGAACAGAACTTGCATTGGGACTTGTAAATAATTTCAACTCAGAACCAAGATGTCACAAAATGCATTTTTGTGGGGGTTTAATTTGAATAGCTTCTTTTGCTTAACAATGTACCGTATTTTTCGCCCTATAAGACTCACCTGCCCATAAGATGCACCTAGGATTTGGGGGAAGAAAATAAGAAAAAAAATATTTTAAACCAAAAACGCACCGTTACAGACAGTGTGGCATTCCCCTATCCCATTCCCATAGGCCGTGTGGGATGCCCCCATTCAATAGACAGTGTAGCATGCCCCCATCCCATCCCCCTTATACCCAGTGTGGCATCCCCCCCTCCCATTCCCCATATACCCATTGGCTGTGTGGCATCCCCCTCTCCCCCCATTAGTATAGGCTGTGTGGCATCCACCTCTCCCCCCATTCCCATTGGCTGTGTGGCATCCCCCATCCCCCCATTAGTATAGGCTGTGTGGCATCCCTCTCTCCCCATTCCCATAGGCAGTGTGGCATCCCCCTCCCCCCATTAGCATAGGCTGTGTGGCATCCCCCTCCCCCCATTAGTATAGGCTGTGTGGCATTCCCCTCCCCCCATTAGTATAGGCTGTGTGGCATCCCTCTCTCCCCATTCCCATAGGCTGTGTGGCATCCCCCTCTCCCCATTCCCATAGGCTGTGTGGCATCCCCCTCCCCCCATTCCCATAGGCTGTGTGGCATCCCCCTCTCCCCATTCCCATAGGCTGTGTGGCATCCCCCTCCCCCCATTGCCATAGGCTGTGTGGCATCCCCCTCTCCCCATTCCCATAGGCTATGTGGCATCCCCCTCCCCCCATTCCCATAGGCTGTGTGGCATCCCTCTCTCCCCATTCCCATAGGCTGTGTGGCATCCTCCTCCCCCCATTCCCATAGGCTGTGTGTCATCCCCCTCCCCCCAGTCCCATAGGCTGTGTGGCATCCCCCTCCCCCCATTCCCATAGGCTGTGTGGCATCCCCCTCCCCCATTCCCATAGGCTGTGTGGCATCTCTCTCTCCCCATTCCCATAGGCTGTGTGGCATCCCCCTCCCCCCATTAGTATAGGCTGTGTGGCCCCTCTCCCCCCATTAGAATAGGCTGTGTGGCCCCTCTCCCCCCATTCCCACCCCCCTCCCCCCATTAGTATAGGCAGGCGCCATGTATATATATAAATAAAAAAGTTAAACTCACCTGTCCGCTGACACCGCTGCGCTGAGCGGCCAGCTCTGTGAATGGGGTGGGCGTGGCCTGCGCCGCAGCGTCGGCGCAGGCCACGCCCACCCCATTCACGAGCTGGCTCTGTCCCGGCCCCGCCGCTGCGATCGCTGTCTTTTCAGGCAGCGATGACAGCGGCGGGGCCAGAGACAGAGCCCCTGCCGCTCCTCCATCTGCTGTTCCTGGGCACATGCGAGCACGAAGGTCCGGGCAGCGGGTGGGCGTGGCCTGCATTGGTGCAGGCCACGCCCACCCACTGCCCGGACCTTCGTGCTCGCGTGTGCTCTGAGCCCGGAAGAGGCAGCAGATGGAGGAGCGGCAGGGGCTCTGTCTCTGGCCCCGCCGCTGTCATCGCTGCCTGAAAAGACAGCGATCGCAGCGGCGGGGCCGAGACAGAGCCCCCGCCGCTCCTCTGGCCTCTCGCAGTGTGGCAGACAACGCGGGAGCGCCGGGAATGGGTGAGGTATTTTTTTTTTCATTTTATTTTATTTATTTTTTTACATTCGCCCGATAAGGCGCACGGACATTTTCCCCCCACTTTTGGGGAAAAATAAGTGTGCGTCTTATAGGGCGAACAAAAACGGTATCATTTCAAGAACAACAACTAAACGCAGCCTAAACACACTGTAATGTTTGTCCCTTTTGTCCCCAGCAGTGATTTCTTATAACTGTAATGATGAAACGCTGACCAGCACCAGAAAAATAGAGCGCCAAAGATTTCAAGGCGGGAAAAAATCATAAATTAGCTCGGGAGCGCCGGAATAACAGCAGTACAAAGTGGCGCTCCTTGTTGCTGGGATAATTGGCTGCCGGGTCCAACAGGCACTGACTTACCAGACAATCCATAGATAATGCCTGCAACAATCCAATACATGGGCCCTTATTTAAGAAGGGATAGCGTCAGGTAGTTGCTGGTTAATGAGAGGTAGCGACTGGTGAATGCCGGACACGGCACGCAATTACACATTTATCAAGCAGAATCTGTTTAGCGACTGGGATAACGCCATGTAGCGTCTGATTCATCATTTTCACAGCCTCAGCGTACAGCTCCGGCGTTCAGCCAGGTATGCCCTTTCGCTACCTGTCACTCTCCCATACATTTCAATGTACGATCCTTTTCTTCTCTTTAAACAGGTTTTTTTTTTTTCAAAAAAACAGGGAAAATTCTGTGACCTCTTCTGGCATTGAAAAAGCAGTTTTTTGACAAATTTTTCATTTTTTATATATTTCTTCTGAAGTTACATTACAGGTCTGGCATTAAAGTGTTCATGTTACAATGTTGCTACAATGTAATTCCATATGTATTCGCTTTGTTACTAGTGGATAGATGCTGAAAAACAGACATTAAACACGCCGCCTCCTGTGCTCTGGGCTTTAGATAAGCATTTTTCTGCGCCAGAGTTGTGTGAGGCTTTTTCTTTCTTGAATATGTTGTGAGTCGGTTGCTATGAGCAGTCGCTACCATTCGCTCTCATACAGCGCTGTACTGGTCAAATAGCGACTCGTCACAATGTATTCAACATTACTGCACAGCGACTGAGTCGCTATAAACTTGCGACTCACGGCCGAGCACAGTGACTACTGGCAGGCGCTCTGAAAATGCCTGCTACAGACGCTCATCTGTCGCTACCTGGCGTTAGTGATAAATCAGCCTGTCCGATAATGCCTGCAACAATCCAATACATGGATTATGCCTGCAACAATCAGAGCTAATTAGTTAGCGTTCTGCGTCGTAACGGCTAGCGCCAATGTAGTACACAGCACAGCGCCAGAAATGTTAATGCCAGTGCCACAAAAATTATGCTAAAAGGCACACATCATAAATAAGGCCCTAAATGTAACAAGCTTTCCTCTTCACTAGGAGAAGAGATGAGCTGAGAGATAGAGAAGTGTTGTTAAAAATAACCACGCAACCCTCCACCAGAGCAGTTGGCAAATAATATTTTTCTTTTAACTCGCCAAACTTGGAGGGGAATTGATGGAATTGCAAATCCATTACTGTTTGTACTTAAAGAAAGCCCACACTGTAATATAAAAAAAAAAAAACATCCACATACATTATAGAGGATAGTAAAGCCTTCTCAACTGTTTGAAAAACTAAATGAATGACCAGGGAACACTTTACTGCTGGCCTTTTCTTGCTTTATCCAGCAACTCTATGCTGATCTGGTCCCCAACCCCCAACCCGGTCATGCAGATGTCTCTTTTACTTAAAAAAAGTTCCGCATGATGCAAACGTGACCCATAAAATAGCTGGATAATGCCTGCCATTTACTAAGGCTTCTAGTTTGACAGCTTTAATTTGGCAACAGTGGCCCTTAAAGTTTACTATCACATTTCTTTAAGTAGCAAGTGATACCATAGCTATACATAAAAAAATGTATCATGATATTAGAACAGGCACTGCCAGATGGAGAAAAATGGTTATTGGACCCAGCTGCCTTACTCGGTATCTTTATACATCATTGCCAAAACCGTTTAAGTATAAAACAACTTTGCTTCTTACATGTTGCCAAGAAATGACTGGTAAACATAACACCCTTTAAACAGAAGTGCAGGCACCTCCACAAAGCAGGTGTAAATATAAGGGTTGTAACAGTAGCAGTCAATTAAAGTGCATAATAAGAGATAAGCAATATTTGCCCTACTGTGAACTATAAAAGACTTGATTTGGGATGCCCCGCTGCATGAAACCCCACCAGAATCACCATATGCTCTCCACGTTCCTCAATCCCAGTCACATTCACAGGCGTCTGGCAGCATTTTCTTTCGGTGTGATTGCTGCAACAGCAGAATGACATGCGAGTGTGCAGAGTGTGGAAGAGCCTGGTGCCCATCAGAGCCACAAATCCATACCAAAGAGCATGGATGCCCTTTAGTATGGGTTTGGGGCTTTGCCTGGTGCTGGGTTAGTTGGCTGCCTGGTGCCCGGGTTAGTTGGTTCATGGGGGGCACACACCTTTTAAAAAAAAGTACTAAAAAATTAATAATAATTAATGATAAAAAAAATGTCCGTTGGTGAAGCAGGCATTTCTCTCCAGCTTTGCGCAGGAGAGAAATGCATGCACACAAGAACCCAATCTCACCCAAAAGTCCCCATAAAACACACTCTCAGAATCACACTAGTTTACACTTTTTGCTGGAATTTTGGTGTGATTACTTACAGCAAATTAATATTCTCTCAAAAAAGATCTTGCTCAAGAAAAATTGTCTGCTGAATTGCAAGAGAGGGGAAGAAGGGCAAGAACAGGTTTTATATATCACACAAGGGGGATGTGGCTTTTCCTCCATCCAGGTCCCACAGCTCCAAAGAAGCCCCCTTTTTGGACCCCTCTGAGAACCAAGCCAATGCACTGGCAGCAACAGTGAAGCCCTCGACAGAGAGAGAGGGCAAGAGAAGCATCCACACAGCCCAGTCGTCAAACACTCCCCACACAGTGTCCTCACAAGAAAGGAGGGTCCATACGGCAATTGAAGCCAATTTAAAAACTCCTGACAGTGCAAATGCACCACCAAGGTCTGAGCTAGAGGATGAGAGATCTGCAGATGGAGCATCATGAAAACCCCTAACATAAAATTCACTCTTGATTCACACAAAAAGGGGTTGAAATCTCTCAGCTTCCCGCTCCAGAAAGTTCAACATTCCACAATCTAGAGATATTCCTCAGTGGGCACTTCTCAGTATAACTTGACCCAATTTGCTTTTCCCCCTTAAGAATTTGGAAAGAATCAGGTACTCTAAACCCTCTCATGACTTTCCCACTTTCTCCCTCAGAGACATCCAGGGCAAGGAGTTTGCCTAGATTGAGCCAGAAAGAGCAGTTCACACCGGGGTTTCCCCTCGAGAGCTTGAATTGACTGCACTCACATGGAGAACCCTCCCTCCCCACTAACCCCCTCCCTTTGACCTTCCAGGCTATCCCAAAGACATGCAAGGTCCTTTAGACCAAGAAACAGAAGCAAAAGGCCCGCCAAGCCAGCTGACAATGAACCGTGATGCTCCCTGGGCATAACAATGTTCCCTTTTTCCACAGATCTCACTTGCCTGTTAATCTTCTATTCTCCCTACATTCTGTAACTACATCTGTGAGATTAGCCATGCAAGACTGATTTACCTGTAATTATGAGTAAAGGGCCCTTTCCCATCTACCAGGATTCCAATAAGTGGCTCTATTTTTGCTCCTCAGTTAGGTCGAACTAATCCGGTATTGAATAAATCCCCTCCTCCCCCACCTTCTACTCCACTTCTCCCCTCCCCTGCCATCTCCTCTCACCCTCCTCACCACTCCCTTCCTCACCTATATTTCATCCCTCCCTAATCCCTTCCTTTCCCTTTTCTTTTTTCTTTTTATCTTCTCCTTGAACTTCCAATACAAAGATAATAGCATAAGACACCCAGAACATAGCCTCTGAAAGATCTACTCATTAGGTTGATTCTTTTTATTACAGAATTAAAAAACCTATCCTATCCCCATACAAACATTAGCCGCTCAATTAAACATACCATACCAGCAGAGATTTGGACCCTAAGGTCCTCTTTTTCACCTGCTAGACACAATCACCCACCTAGGCCTATCCTAGATTTCCCGAAGGCTAGGAAGATCTTAGATTTTGCATTGCTGCAAACTAGTGTATTTGTTGTTAGTTAATGTTTTTTTTCCCAGATTGTTTGTTACTATTCACTAATCTTGTTTTCTTTCTTCCATTAACTTTGCTCTTCTTTTACACTTGATTGATTTCCTTTCCTTTCTCTTCCCTCCCTACCCCCAACCATCCCTTTGAACATGCATGAGTCTAACTTGATTTCTCTCTATGTGAAAGGTGTGAACACCCCTGAAAAGAGATCAATGATTCAAAACAATCTTAAGTGCCTCAAAGCTCAGATCGCATTCCTGCAAAAGACACAATACAAATCTACGAACCCCCATCTTTTAAGAACAGGTTATTTCCAACCTCTCTGGACTTCCGGTCAAAAGGCGTGAGTATTCTGATATCTAATTCTGTGCCATGGGAAACTGTTGATTCTCTGTGTGGTGGAGAGGGGAGATGGCTATTTGTTAAAGGCAGAATGAATTTGGAAATGTTTACTTTTGTTAATCTCTATTTACAAAATGTGGGGCAGGTCACCTTTCTGGAGGATGTGCTTGGAAAGATAGCTGATTTTACAGAAGGCAAGCTGTAACTTGTCCCTGGAACCTCTAGTGGACACATCTAAAGGCAACTCCAGCATTATCTACTATAACCTAAATAGAATCAAAAAGTCCTTACATATTCACCAGCTGGTTGATTCTTGGCACATCCTTAATCCAGATACTAGAGATTACACATTCTACTTTGCACCACACAATATGTACTCAAGAATAGACTTCTTTCTAGTGCCACACAATTTACTTCCACAGGTAACATCCAGTTTGATAGGTAACATTATGATCTCTGACCATGCCCCCATATTTCTCAAACTTACTACTCAAGCCGCTACTCCCCGCTCCTGGTCTTGATGACTTAATAACTCCCTTAAACAAGACCCTAAGGTTGTGGCTGATTTGCAACAAACTATTCAAAATTATTTCCCCAAACTCTTTCCCAAATATCAGCCCAGCCATTACCTGGGAGGCCCACAAATGTGTCATCCGAGGTGCTCTGATACAACATGGGATAAGTGCTAAAAAACAAATCACTGCACTGATCAAAATTTTTCAGAAGCTTGAGGCTGTTTATAAGCAATCTCTCTCTGTGGCACATCTCACAACTCTGACCTCCCAGCTCAAGAGGATCTGTACTGACAAAGTTAAACTACAACTTCTAAAAAGCTGCAGAACTTGAAACGGGAGAGTGCAGCCACCACTTGGCCTCAACTAAGATGGGGGAAGAGCCAAAACATACATCCCAAAAATTCTAAATTACAGAGAAAGTCTAATACACACAAGGCAAGATATTGCCCGGGTGTTTCAAGACTATTATAAGAACCTATATAATTTACCCTCTCAGCCCACAGGCCCTAGACTTGCCGAAATAAATACATGTATTCAGCTATCAGGCCTCCCTAAATTGCTGCAAGAACTAATAGAGAAACTGGAAGACCGGATCACATCAGATGAGCTAGCTAAAGCCATGTCAGAGTCTGCAACTGGTAAAAAGTCGGGCCCTGGCATTTTTTTCCCTCGTATACTACAAAACATTTACAGACCTCCTATCTCTCAAACTTCTAGATGTTTTCAACTCCCTAATTTCTAATAACTCTCCTACTGTGGACAGTCTTTGTGCCCACATATCAATCATCTTGAAGGAGGGTAAAGATCCCTCCCTTAGCTCCAGTTTAGTATCCCCACAGACCTGCTCGCCACTGATGCAGAAAAGGCTTTCATTAGGGTGCATTGGGACTTAATGTTCAGCTTGCTACAACATATAGGTCTTGGACCCAATATGACATCACAAGTCAGTGAGAGTCAACGGCTTTTTGTCTGAACCATTCAACATCAGAAACAGCAACAGACAAGGGTGTCCCCTATCACCCTTTATTTTCATTTTGAGCCTTTCCTGTGTAAGGTTAGATCCAACACATTCAAGAACCCCCCCCCCATGGACACTATTTTCTTTTCATTTTGTCTTACCTCATGAAGAAATTTGATAAATATAATCACCTAACTACAAGATAAACTTCCAAAAATCGGAAGCCCTTAATCTCAACCTCCCACCTGAAAGGGAGAACAATCTTAAAAAATCCTTTTCCTTCAAATGGGAAAAATAATCCATTACCTACCTGGACATCAAAATTAGTAAATCATTAGACAGATGAATTTTTCCACTAAATTTTCGTCCTCTGCTACAGGATTTCTTTCGGGAAACAGAAAATTTCTGGTTCGAGACTGAAAATGAAACTACTCCCCCTTCTGCTTTATCTCCTGCAGACACTCGCTGCACAATCAAAAGAATGTGGAGACATAGACCTCCCAGACCCTGTGCTTTATTTTCCCCATCTCATTTGAACAGAATTATAGATTGGTGTAGGCATGCATAGAACAAAGAATGGGTCTTGTTAGAACAAAATAGCACCACGCTCCCACTAAAGGCTCTTCCATGGCTTTTTCGAAATATCACCTAGATCTATTATTGGAAATTTCCCATAAATATTTCCCTATCCAAGACATCTTCCCTAATTTCTCACACCTTTTTCCTGTTTTGGGCAATCCCCCCTTCACACCAGGTAAAACAGGGTCAACATGAGTCTCAGGTTTCGGGTGGGTGTGAGCAGTATCCTTCATTTCCAAGAGTCAAGGAAGTCCCCCGATGGAATTGCACAAGCCAACAACATCCCCAAATGGGATAGCTGGCAAAAGCTGCAACTTAATCACTTCCTTTCATCTCTTAAGAAACAATTCTCAACACTCATAGAACTTACCCCCTTTGAAATACTCTGTGAGGGGAGGGGCCCTGCTCGCCACACCTTGTCACTCATCTAGAAAAATTTAAATAGCTCCCAGGAGCAGGATATACATCTGTTTATCCTCAAACGGGAGAATGATTTAGGCACTTCCCACGCGGGTGGAAGTAATACCCACTTCCACCCGCGCCTGCCTGTAAGTCTTTTTGTGCTTGTTTGAACTGTTGTTTTCTTGAATTGCTTCTCTATATAGTGTCTGGATGTTGGGGAGTTTATAGCACTCCTTCCACCACTATTTTGGTTTACATTCGTCTTCTATGCTGTATCCATACTTACTATATTATGCATTTTCTGTAAATGTATACAGGAGCGCCACATAGCGGTCACTCTTAGGGGCTGTTACCCCTTATTGCAATATGCTTGTATACTGTGTCAAGATACTGTTCTGCATGCTTGTACAGCACCTGTGATCCCTTTTTTCCTCAATTAAAATCCCTTCACTTTTTGCAATTCAACTTGTGGTTGTTCGTCTCTCTCAATCTGTTTTTTATTAAGATATTACAAGGTGTCAATCCTAAAAACAAATGGTTTCTGAATCCTGGAGGTGCAACAAAGAGAGGTGACCTGCTCCAAATATTCTGGTCTGGTATTTGCCAGGGTTGGAGTTCCTCCTTACATCTAGCTGGCTCCTCCTCTGGAACTTTACCTTGCAATATGCTGATCCAGCAGGAGATGGCTCTGTCTTGCAGAGGTGCTGGTAATTAGCCAGCACCTGTGACTTCTCAGCCTATTTAAGCTGATCAGCTCATTCAGGCAGTGGATTAGCATTGTTTTGTCATCTTGATCCCAGAACGCTGTACCTAGATCCCAGGTACCCTGAAATCTGAACCCTGCACCCAGGACTCCTGCCTCAGCTCTTGTGTTTTGCTCCCCCTATCTCAGCCGTGTTTCCGCCTTGGAATTTGGACTTTCCTTTGATCCCTATACATGCTTGTTTCCGGACTCCATCTTGTGTATGTACAGCCAGAGCGTGTTGGTTTCACCTGTATGTGTATAGTTCAGACAGAGCGTGTTATTCTCACCTGTATATATGTATAGTTCCCTTACACATATATGTTCCCCTTTGTAATCTGTACAGCAGTTTGATTGTAGTGTGTTTGATGTGTAGTTACCACTGTTTTTCACTATTAAACACGGTTTGCCCCATATCCATTTCTGCAGTCTCAATTTCTGGTCACTTTTTACAATTGGGATTTCTCAGCTGGGAAATCCCTGACAGTATTATTGTCCGGCCTTGATGGGATTCTGGCCAACAGTTAGAAGCTGCAAAAGCCTGCATACCTGCACGAAAATCCAGTTCCTCAGCATTTCCATGTGGTTAAACAAAGTAGCAGATATTGAGAGGTTATGTAAAAAATGCTATAAAAAATAATTCAGAGGCATATCACCTAAAATGGTTCTACTGGGCCAACTTTGTAAATTAATCGGAATTCTTCTCCCTGCTGGAAGCAAATTCATAGTCTCGCTGAAGTCTTTCCATTATCCACCCCCCCCCCCCATCTATCTTGTTTTTCTCTTCATAGTCCACTCTTTTCTTTTTTCCTCTTTATTTTAAACTTTCTTGAAATGTTTGATGTAAATTGTTACCGAGTTTATGCCCTCTGTAAGCTAACAGCACATGTATTCTTCCTGAAAGATCCAACATCATTGAAGAAGATATATTCAACTGTCTATGTTTGTCCGTCCTAAAGGTACTATGTAACAAACGCTCGGGCACTCACAGAGACAACAATGTCTTTTGTTCAACTTCTTTGATTTGTCACAACATGATTTTATAAAAAATAAACTTACATTTTTTATTACAAAAAACACTACAAATTGTAAAAAATAGATTGTTTTTATTTAGTTGCACATATTTCACCCACAAATATCGAGAATACACTAAATAAATGACAAGCAAGACATTTACTATTGAAGCCCAGACTCTGCTGAAAAATACAACATATCATTTTTCAGGGAAATCCCTTTAAAAATCACAGTTAAACCAGTATAGTGAACAATAGTCTGGAAGTTAAAGGGTTAAAGAGCAGTGACTCTCCAAGTGGTTTGAGTAAGTGGTATTAAACTCTACTGGCACACAAGTGTTCTGAACCAGTGGACACTAAACCAAAATGTTTTTTTTTTTCAAGAGGGCCTTAAGTGCCTTGAACCAGTGGATACTTAAGTGGTTTAAGCAAATGGTATTAAAGATTAGTGACACCAAAGTGATTTGAGCAAGTGGTATTAAAGAGGAACAGCAAACCTAAAATAAAAAGGGGCAGAGGTATTCACATCCAAAAGGTAAGGCTACTTACATTTTGGATGTCGCCACTGTCTACTGAGGTGACATCTGGCAGCTTTAGGGCCCGATCCTCACCCTAACAAGCACGGACTTAGCTGTGTCCCACACTGATCTCGCAGCTCCGCAAATTCTCGTGGGGTTTTCAACAGCTCCACTGCATCCCATTCATGGGCGCTGTGCAGGTGGCAGATTGGGGGCGCGCATAGTGCCTGATGGCGCCACCTGTCGGGTGGTCATCCGGAATCCAAGGGACCTAGAAGATGGATCCCCCGGCGAGGTAAGTAAATACTGCCCAATTGTGAAACCTGAGGGGGGGACAGTCCGGTGAAGTTTCCCCTGATGTTCCACTTTAAAGAGTAGTGACACACAAGTGCCCTGAACAATTGGTATTCAATTGTAGTGACACAGAAGTGGTTTGAGCAAATGGTATCAAACAGTACTGACACATCTAGCCCTCACTCCTGCTGCTTTCCCTGAATAAATGTTCTGAAAAGAACACTAACGTGCTTAACAACCTATCTAGCCCTCACTCCAGCCACTTTCCCTAAATAAATGTCCTTACAAGGGCAGTTTTTGTAAAAAAAACTAAACCCCTATCTGTCTCTTAGCAGCAGCTTGCAATAATCCCTATCTAGTGAGAAGCAAGCGCCAGAGTGATCGGCGCGATGCAGACCCTGCCTTTCATTCGGCAGGGTCACGTGTCCTGTCTGGCAAATGGTTGCCAAAGCCTTTCGGGTTTGGGCCGACCACCGAACGTGCACACTGATTTCAATTTAAAATCCATGCTCGGGTTGAGGGACCCAAAGTTTGGTACAAACACAAACTTTGCAGTTCAGGTTTGCCCATCCCCACTTATCATCAATAACCCTGAGCCCAACTTTAAAAGGTCTCTAAAATGACAAATATAAGTGGTACAAAATGAACAGTTTAAGAATGCATAATTACCAGCATAATGTAATAAAAAGAATGCTTTTAACATGATAAAAATATGAATGTGCCCATGAAAACCTATATTTTATTTTGCTTTAACTAGAAGAACAGTAAGCATTTCTTGACACATTTGTAGAATGCTCTGTGCCGTTGCTATTTATTAGCTTTATAAAAAGCAGCTACAGCACATGTTCTGCACATGTTGCACAAGCACTGAAGCCAGTTCAATAAGGGATAATTGAGTGTTCGGTGACCATATGAAAATTTAGCTTTTTTTAAAACTACCATTTTATTATTTTTGGCTGACACAGACAACATTGCTTGCAGACAATTTGATATGTAAAGCCAATGGTGCAACATGTAGCCAGCCAGTGTTTCTATTCAGATTAAATTGAACCTTCAGCATCATTTAATGAAAAGCCCAAACCTTAAAAAAAACTATTCCCCAGCATCCAAAATTAATATATTTTACTTTTTTAGTCATTTACTTTTTATTCCTTCAACTCTGTTCAAGACTCTAGGATATGGGCGCCGCCATCTTGCTTCAGAAGCATCACATACTGAGCAGAGGGGGACAAAAATACAGGGGGACGGGTTATAGCTGTGCCTTGCTCAGACATAGCAGAGCTGGGGTCAGAACCAGCAATCCCAGAATGCAGAGCGGCACAGTCAGAAGGCACTTCCTGTTTACAGGCAGCCCGAGACTCCATGTGCCGCCATCTTGGATGTTTAAAGGCTCATAAAATGCAGTAGATGCAGGTAGGAGGATTTTTAATGTGGGCAATCTGTATGTACAGGGTGGGGGAAACATAAAAGATAAGACTCTTATTCAGGTCTGATTTAAAACTAAATTTAACCTGTCTTTTGACCCTCATTTCTAACTACAACTATGGGGTTTACTTAAGAAAGTATAGCGCCAGGTAGTGCTTCGTAGCGGCAGGCAGCGCCTGGTGAACGCTGGCCGATGTACGGGAAACCACATTTAGGAAAGCGAATGTGTTGAGCGCCATGTAGCATCACAAGTATTACTACTGGCGGCTCAGCGTATAGTGCCGGCGCTCTGGCTTCCAGAGCGTCAGGTATTACCTTTTTGCTCAGTGTCACTCTCCCATACATTTCAATGACTTTTCATCATTTTTTTCTCAAATCATTGTGTGACCTCTCCTGGCTGCAGACAAACACTTTAATAATTTTTTTTTACTTTTAAAGTTTTTATGCAAAATTCAATTTACAGGCCTGGCACTAAATTGTTATTGTCCCAGTGTTAAAACAATGCCATTCCATGTGGCTTTCTTACAGGTGAATATGTGTTCAAAAACAGACTTTAATTACACAGCGTCTGCTGCTCTATGCTACAGCGCCCAGCTTTAGAGCTGTGTGTCTAGTGTTTTGTTAAATATGGTGTGGAGTGCCGAGTGTCGGACGCACTGAGCCAACGCTACCTTTTACTCGTTGCAGCACTGTACTGTTGTTAGAGCGCCCAACACACAACACATCATTTTCATAAATGCCAGCCAGTTTACTACAGCAACTGAGACGCTAGGTTACAGCGCCTAATACCCACTTACAGCGTCTACTAGTGGTCGCTCTAAGCGCTGCTATACAGACGCTCATCTGGCAATACCTGGCACTAGTAGTGAATCAGCCTCCATATCACATTCTTAAATTTAAGAAAGTGGTAAACATATGGGTAACTCTAAACTGATTTTGCATTCCGGGAAAAACTATATTCATAGATCTAAACTCAAATGAAAATCCTGTCATTGCATAAACCTCTTAGAAGTTACCAACGTGTCAAAAAAATGTCACTGGTATATGTGGCCATATTTTATTCCTGAGAGTAGGGGTGCTCCATATCAAAGTAACTTGCCCTTTCTTTAAAACATCTATTCAGTCTCTGGAAGTTGTCAATAGATATTTCCAAAGTGATGTATTCAGTAGATGTGCTCATTGAAAAAACATTAAAAAATAACAAGCAGGAAAGCCAAATCCACATAAGAGTCCTGTGCTCCAGTCATGCACAATGAACCTAAAAGTTACATCCTGTTGTCTGAAGCTCCGGCGTCGCACCAGAAAATAGAATTATTTTAACAAGCTGCGTACATGGGCTGTGCATACCAGTAGTTTGTGCGACATAATTGAAATTTTATATTGTGTGCGGATGGCAGCTCGGTATTCTGTATCTAGCACGGCTTTATTACACTAATGTTTTTCTTTCTATAAAAAGAAATGTGAAAGTTATTCTAAGGCAGAGGATTCAGTTCAAAGATTTCATTCTTATTTACTCTAGGCAAAAAAAAAGTATAAAGAACACAAGAAAATAAATACTACAAAGTCAAAGAATGTGGTCACTGCTTCCAATTAATGACTTATAATTAATACCAGGAGCAAACAATGATACAAAGCAGCCATGCAATATCCAAAAACATCGAACGGGCCTCTGCTGAAGAGCTCAATAACGTGGTATTATTACAGGATGCCACCTTTCCAAATGTGATGGGACTCTGGTGTGAACATTAAATTGGGCCCTTTCAAGGATCAAACAGGAAACATTTTTCTGTCTTTCAAGTCAGTTGGATGCAGCTAGACAACTAAAGACTGAAACAGCAGAGATAATGGTGCTTTCTTTTACTAAATGATGACAAGTTAGCACAAATATGATAAACAGGATGGGGGAGCAACAATAATGGGACCTCCTGGGCCCTGGTCACCCCGTCTCTCAAGTTATGCCCCTGTTTCCAATGGTTCAGCCAATTTCAGCCATGCTATATCTGCCCTGGTCATTGCCTAATTCTGAAATTGTAATATGGAAATATCTAAAGTAAGTAATAGCAGAACTGTCATCAGAAATTTCTGGCCCCATACTACCTACATGTTGCCCTCATGAGTTGATCTAGGGGGCGGATTGAGGAGTGGACCTGAAAGTAGTCAATGAGCGGTACCTAGGGAGGGGTTGGTGAATGGTTGAGGATGGAAGCATCTGAAATAAGTCAGGCGGAGGTAGCTGCCTGTTTTGCCCTGAGGGTGACAGCTGACAGTGCAGCCGGCCTTCCCCACTCTGCTGTGTGTTGCACACACTTACCTACATGCTGGCTTCCCCATCGTTCTGGCCCAGCTTGCGCCCTGCATCCAGCTGCTGGGCCAGAACGACGGGGAAGCCAGCATGTCACACTGCACGGTGGCAGCGGAGGAGGCCGGCTGCACTCTCATGGGGACGGCGGAAGCCGGCCTCCCACACTCCCACCGCGCTGTGTGTAGCTTACCTAGATGTCGGCACGGTGGGAGCGGAGGAGGCCGGCCGCACTGTCAGCTGTGTAAGCTGACTTCCTTCTTGCACACTGGATCGAAGCGTGGGGCTGAAACGAGGATGGTGGTGAGTTTTTTTTTCTACCCACCACCCAGTGAATTTCAGGAAAAATGTGGTCAGCACGAACCCCCAAAAATTCGGTTTCGTGCTGAATTGCATTTTTCCTGGAATTCGGAAGGAACTTGGGTTCTGACTAACCTGTTTGCTCACCTCTAAACATAATCATAGGATTGTCAAATTTGTGCCATAATAGACCTGCACTCTATTTTTGTTGCTGAAATATGTTACACTCTGGTAGTAGTAACAGGGGGTGATTGTAAAGGATTTCCTAGGGGGCACACAGTCCCAGGGTACCTAAACAGACCCAGAGCAGTCACTTGATAATTCCACCTACTTTATTAAAGGCTAACTCCAACTTTTCAAGTACAACACTGTACACTTTTCCTTCAGCAGTTCCAGAATACTACTCCACTTCAACTCCTAGCAGCTCTAACAGGCAAAGTTTAGCCTCATTCACAAATATATTCATCATACCAGTACCTCTGTGATGACCCCTGGCCTTAAGCTTCCCCCACAGGTCCCCTGTAGTTACCATCTGTGCTAGTTCCTGCTTTGAACCAACTCTATTCCTAGGTGCTTACTCTTCTTCCACGCTGCTTGTTCTGTAGCTCCACTACCAGAACAATTGGTACTGGTTCTCCTCACATCTACAAACATTAGGACTGATTCAGCACCGCATTGTTTTAACCATTAGGCTTTAGTATAAAAGAAACACACGCTGTTTGGGGCACTGGGTTGGGAATGGAAGGTGATGACATAAACTTCCCTCTGAATATAGGTGCACTTTAACAGAAACCAACTGAGCAGATCTAGCCTCACTTTAAATGTGGTCACCAGAAACAGGACATTCATTTACAAGATAATTTATTGTTGTCTTTGGAATCTAAGTTCTCAAACTTCAATGAAAAGACATCTTGCAGCTAAGCAAAGGCCTTCAAGAAGGATGTGTGCTCCTGAGGATTTTGGTTATGGGTCAGAGAAGGCCCTTTTCAGAATGGCAATGCCCCTGTGGGCAAAAGCCAGGTACAAAAATAAATAAGTGACTATTTATGGTATGAATAAACATCACATGCCCACAAACAGCCAAATTCTGAATCACATAAAATACCAGACAAACCACACAAAAGACTTTGTGTGCCCATAGGTCACTGTTTTCTCTTTTTTCTAGTCTGCACTCCTGTTTCCAGTCTGTCCCACTATTCCCAGTTGGAGACCCTGCTTCTGTGTGCTTTGTCTGTGTTCCGGTCAGTGCTTCAGTTCCCAGTTAAAGTGGACCAAAACCCACATCTCAATGGCCCTGAAATCTAAAAGATTCCAGGGCTGCTGAATTCCCTCCCCCCAGGGCACCCAGAATCGGGATGCCCCGCTGTGTGAAACCCCCCAGGTCAGCCAGAAACTCACCTTCGTCCCCTGTCCAATGGCGCACGCGCGAGCTGCACCTGCATTCCGGCTATCACTTTAGCTGGGTACCTGACCACGCCAGCCATTTGTGAATGGCCAGCGTGATCCAGCTCTCTGTTAGGGGGTAGCTGGGGATGCGGCTGAAAGCGAGTGTGCTAATTGGACAAGAGGGCTGCATATGCGACACAGGACTGGGGAAGGGTGAGTGAGATTAGGTGACCTAGGGAGTTTCACACGGTTGGGGCATTCCCGATCAAGGTGGCCCAGGGGCAAGGACCAAAACCCAGGATATTCAAAATCCTGGGTTTTAGTCTTTAATAAGTTCTTACTGTAAGTGGATAATGTTCTCTTGCTGTAGAACAGCAACATACTGTACAAAGTAACCTGCTGCTCCTATAATTAAAAAATGATCATTACTAATACAAATAAGAACTATCGTTACATTAGCATTACGACTATATCAGTGTAATCATTACTATCACATAGCGTGCCAGATTTGCAACTCCAGTTAGAGATGAAGTCCAAGCAAGCCCAATTTGGGAAAAAGGACATAAATAACAGCTGACGGGGGGGGGGGCAGTATGCATGGAAGCAGAAATTGGGGCCTTGAGTGACTTGCCATTCGTCCAGTGTAAAAGACTCCAGAAATGGCCAATTCCTTATCTCCAGAGCATCCTGATTTGCACTGTTTGAAACCCTGCTGGTCACCTTCAGCAATGTTACTGAGAGAATGAAGACATGTCCTTTTAATTTTGGAGGGTATTCTTTTTCTGGTCTCCAGAGTGTGTGTCAGGGGAATTCTGCACTTCCCTTGTGCAGCAGCTACTCCCTGCAATTTTACAAGCCCAGCACTGAAAACAGCATTGACATAAAGTACTGTATGGCGGGGGCATAGCTAGGGGGGGAACAGGGGTGGTATATGCCCAGGGTGCAGCAGGTCAGGGGGGTGCCAAAGGGGGGTCTGAGTACAAGTGGAGGACACCATTTTGAATCTTTGCCCCGGGTGCTAGAAAGCCTATCTACTCCTCTGCTGTACAATATAGTAATCACCCAATGCCCCCTAGAGGCAAGTTCTGCATGACATGACATGACAGTTCAACTCCAAGCTCAGCTTTTTTTCAGAATGAATTGATCTGATGACCGGGTTAAAAATCGCATGACTGATGGGAGAACAGTGTGAGCTGAAAAGTCTGATGCCCATGAGGTCTGGAGGCCTCAACATTGTTCCCCTTGACCTGGCATCCTGTACAGAAATGAAATATTTGTCTATGCTGTTTTAGCCTTTAGTAGCCCATTTTAATTACAAAGATTACTGTGTGAGCCTTGAGGATGTCCCATTTAAAGGAATAGTCAAGGTAGATGCCAATTTCTAGCATTTTATCCATCCTAGTTCAGTTGATTAAAACTTACAAGATAACAAGATTGACTCTCCTGAACAGCTTTGCTGTTTTGGCCTTTAGTAGCTTATTTCAGTTACAAGGACATGATAGGATTATTGCACAAACCTTGACAAGATGCCATTTAAAGGGACAGTCAAGGGGAAAAGATAGAAATGAATCCCCAATTCCTGCCCCCGATGCCAATTTTTGGCATCTGATCGGTTCCAGTTCATTAAAACTTTCAGGATCATGGGATCGACTTTGCTGACAGCTTTGCAATTCCACTGACTAGCCTCTGTGCCGTATGCGAACCTTCGGCCCATCAGTCAAAGTGACTGGCCATACCTGCTCCATTTACAATGGAGGGGGTACACCAGGCTGTAGCATGCCTCTGCAATGCACTGAAGGAAGCAGGGGCGACAGTATGACACAGAGGGCGCTGATCTGCTGGGAGGCCATGATCCTCAGTCTTGGGACCCAGAGTAGGACAGATCAGCTGCAGGGGACCAAAGCTGAGTATGTGTTTTTACCTGTGCAAGGACTTTCATGTCTGCACAGGCACCCTATAATATCTAGTTATACTTCTCTTGGCTAGAGAACATAACAATTATTTTTTGTTAATGCGACTAGGTTTATCTGCTGGCACTCTGGATATCAATGTTTGAGTCTTTTTTTTTTTTTTGGCTCCCTTGATTTAAAGCTCTCCCCTATTCTAGCAGTCAGAATTAAATTCATAAGCATACCGGCATTTTCTTTGTGGCAGCAGAGCCAGCGCATCGTTTGTTAAGTGAAGTCTGGCATGGCTGTAGAAGGGCTCCTTGTTCTCGGCCTGGCACTTCCCAATGCCTTTGGCTTGCACACAGCAGGACTCATGGACATGACAATATTCAGCAAAGGACACATGACACACATGAGGCAGACATAAGAGGGGTTAAGAGAGAGCGAGAAATATTTCCTCTCATTACATACTCTTTATCTCAGTATAAATCCTTCCTAATCCAGAGCTGGGATGTGGGCCTCGGAGCCCCGTAGCAGGCACAGAGCTCCTGTGTGTAAGCTGGCAGCCTGCCTATGATGTCTGGGATTTTCATGGAGATGGGGGGGCAGAGCTTCCACTTTGAAGTCCAGATCTGAGGCCCCGGTGAACATTTGCACGGGTAATCCGAGTAGAGATGAGGATGATATGATATAAGAAGGCAAAAGAGATGCCAAATTGGTTTGCAAATGGGCTTGAAATTATGTTTCTTAACCACTGTTGCTGCTGCAGTAATACAGAAACCTGCAATGTTGCATATAGTCAGGGCTGTATTTACCATTAGGCAAACCTAGGCCCGTGCCTAGGGTGGCCACCTGTGGGGGGGCACTATGGAGTGCAATTACTGCTATAGTAAAAAAAAAAAAAGTCACCTTGCTGGCACCTTGATGTCCCCTCCCCCAGTCGCAGAAAGACGGGGAGGCCGATTCAGTAATAGCGCCAGGTAGCGACAGATGAGCGACTGTAGCGTGATTTTCACAGCGCCCGCCAGTATTCGCTGTGCTTGGCCTTTGTTCGGTTATTGACAGCGACTCAGTCGGTGTGCAGTAATGTTGAATACGGGGTTAGGAGTCGCTGTTTGACAGGTTCCGCGCTGTATGGGAGCGCCTGACAGCGAATGGTCATAGCGAACGGCTCCCAGCATATTCATTAACAAATCATGCTCCAAAAATTCTCGCGCTGGGAAAAGCTTGTTTAAACCCCAGAGCGCTGGCGGCGATGGCTTAAAAGTAGTTTTTAACCCCCAAACATCCATATTTTTTGATTAAAAAATTAAACAAGTTTTTCTAAACATTTTGTAATATGAATACATTAATATCAGACCTATAATATCAATTCTGCACAAATTTTTTTTTTTTAATTTTTTTACCTTAAAAAAAAAATCTAACATTGCCGAAGTGGTCACAGAATTTTTGACATTTTTCGAAAAAAAAAAAAAACATTAATAACAATTAAATATGAAGATTTAAAGATTGCTCCATTGAAATGCATTGGAGAGCGCCAGGTAGCGAGAGGTCATACCTGGCGCTGTGATGGGATTAGCAGCGGCGCTGTTCGTTGCAGTCCGCTACATGACGAATCCCGCGCTAGCCGAAGCTCTCGCCGGCGCTAGCCTCATTTAGCGTGATAAATGCGTGATTGTGTCCGCCGCCTGGCGTTCTGGAGTCGGTAGCCGCCGATAGCTGGCGATACCTGGCGCTAGTGAGACACTACCTGGCGCTATCCCTTGATAAATAAGGCCCACAGTGTCTGTGTGTGTGCAGTGGAGAGAGGGCACAAGGGGTTAAACCCAGTCGGAAGCCGGAGCATCTTTTAGCTTTTAAGATCTTATTTTCCTGCCTCTTGTCAGGAGTACGGGAAGAGAGTAAGAAGTAAAGGACTCTGCATTTAACCCACTGCACCCTCTCTCTTCTCCACACACACTGTCTAAATTTCACCCGTTTCCCTCTGCACACATTGTCTGCATTTAACCTCTTATGCCATAGCACCTCACACTCACTGTCTGCATGTAACCCCCTTGCCCCCTCCTCTCCTCTGACACACATTTTCTGCATTTAAACCTCTGCCCCCCCTGCAAGTGGGGCATTAGTGAAAAAAAGTGCCTAGGGCATCCTGGACACCAAATACGACCTTGTTCATAGTATAGTACATAGTACATAGTATACACCTTGTCATCTGCATGTGAAAATGAATCTTTCTATCATTACTTACAATGAGGCTGAACTTTTTAAAGCAGACCTATAGTAAGCCATGGCTTCTGAATTGACTGGGATGTGATGATGACCATGATCCTTAGTGGCCCCAGAAACTGGGGATACAGTGCCCCACTGGGCAGCTAGCAGGTAGCGCTTAGTAGTGGAAGGGCAGGATAGGTACCCGCTTAGTGCAGCTAAAGTCAAATAAGGCTTAAGGTCCACTGAAAAATCTCCCTTAAAGTTGAGTTTCTCTTATTTTCACTATCCCAGCTGGGCATCCCAAAATAGGATGCTTTGAGAAATAAGCCTTCCTAGATTCTTTGGAAACCCCAAAATGTATTACCTGCTCCACACGCCTATGGTGCTCATGCACCCCATGTTATCCCCCAGTGGGCAGTGAGGTTCTTCAGTTGGTAGCTGCCATGGGGGATCCTGGAAGGGTGAGTAGTAAAGGCTGTTTTGTGCTTTTTAGGGGTCGCTAAGAAGCATGGCATATCAAAACAGGTTGTGTAACAGTGTATTTAAAGTGAACCAAACCAATGTTGGTACACTTAGATTGAGCATCCCTTCTTGGGCTGCCCTGTCTTTCCCTCAGCCCTATGGCACATATGTGGACTCCTGTCCAATTGGCGCTCTATGCCGTGCCTGTTTAAAAAAGAGCTCTTGCATAGAGAAGCAGGAGTGGCTGCATTCCTGGCCTTCCTGGTACTTGGTCCTCTTTAAAACATGCATTTCACCTTATACTACCTTAGAAGGGGGCTACTGTAACTGAAAAACAATGTAGTGCATAGTAAGTGTGAGCCTGTGGGGGGGGGGGGGGTTAATAGATACACCCATTAGTAAACAAGCCTCAATGTTAGGAAGCAACTTAAAAAAATGATGATGGGTGACAACCTGGGTGGATAGCTGCCCTATATGTCAGAGGTTTTCAAAGTGTTAGGGGTATGAGTCCATCATGGGTCGGAACATAGGCTGGTTATAGAACCTGCGGGTGAGCTACTTGCTGACTGCTTTAGATCTGGCTTTGGTTGTACTGCAGCGTACAGTCCCTAAGTCGATGCACCCAAGCTATTAAAGAGGTTGAGTATCAGAGATGCCATCCTTGGAATCCAGTTTACAGGGTGATGGGCAAGGCATGGGTGTGGTTTAGGGCGTGGCCTATTTGCAATCTTTTTAGGGACAAAGGCTTATCACCAACTTGGTCTTAAATACATAGTAATTCTGACCATACTCCCCCCCCTGCTGAAAGAGGGTCGTGAACTTAGATGCAGCCAATAGAGAGAGGCCGGATGGCCAGACAATCATTGCTAGCCAATAGTGCATGGGTTAAAGGTTGCAGAAGTCTAAAAGGAGCCACAGCACTCAAACCAGCTAGCTTGCTGACCAACCTACAATCTGTCTCTAAACAGAGGGCTCGGTCACACACATCTGAAGAAGTATGCTTAAGCTGCACCACCAGCGCCAAAGTGCCCCTGTGAGGTGCAGTCCTAACTCTAATCTCTGAGAGCCCCATTTGGGACATACAATGCAATAGATAAATTGGAAGCAGGCTTACCTGAGGTTGCCCTAAACCTCAAGTGCAAGTCATGGGGGGGAAGGGTCAAATACCTTACAATACAGCCTAGACCCCACACCCCATGTGCTTGCACAAATTCAAAAGAAACAAAGGAGGGGTGGTGCTCAGACCATTTTATAACTAACCTGGGAGGTACACGTTAGCAGGGCAATTAGGATACAAAAGTCTTAAAGGAGCCACAGCACTCAAACCAGTTAGCTTGCTGACCAACTTACAATCTGTCTCTAAACTTGGTTAAAAACAGAGGTCTCGGGGGCGTGGCTTGACATGGCGCCGTGAGGACGCGTGTGAGGGGAGCTCCGCGCTGACCTGCTAATTGTGCCACTCAGGCGTTCCTGCAGAGCTACCAATCTCCATGCCCAGGAGGGGAAAGGGAGGGGGAGCTTCCAGGAAGCTCCGAGAGCGCCCCATTCCCTCATTTTTCCGAGCCCGGGAGGACGGGGCGCCGAGCGTGGAGGGATCCAAGATGGCGGCGAGACATGAGGGAGTGAACGGCGCGGTCGCCCATCCTACCTGCGCTGCCCGGAATGAGCCCGACGGTCCAGCGGTGAGAGATGCCCAGCCGGCGAGTCCAGGTGAGCTCCCCGCACTGTCGGCGGCGGGCGGGAGCGGCGTGTGTGATCCGATGGAGAGGGCGGGAGGTCTCCCCCTGCTGCCGTCGCCGGGAGACGGCTGTTACAGACGCGACCCGGCTGCTGTGATTGGAGACTCCCCCGCTTCGTTAGGCGGGGGGAGCGGAGTGAGCACGGTCGCGCCCAACGGGAGGAACTACCTTGTAGTGGAGGCCCAGGTCCATGAAGTGGCGGACAGGCGCAGCGGGAGTACCGGAGGATCACCCGGCGGCGCAATGGCAGGTGACCCTCAGGGAGACAAGAGTGGGGGCTCCGACCGGATTGGGGGTCAGGTGGGGCTACAGCCACATGAGGCCCGTAATGTGCCAGACCAGGATCCAGGGCAGAGTTGTGGTGGGTCTCCTCCTTTGTATGTGTCGCCGCAGCAACACCTGGGTCCGGCAGGCAATATCCCAGACACACCGCCCCAGAACTTGGGACTACCACGGGGGCCACCAGTCAGTGGGGACGCGGCGCGGCACTCACCCGAGTCCTTGACTTTCTCACCCGAGCCGGGAGGTTCGCCGGACGCTCCAACGCCTCCAGAGAGCCCTGCCCTATCTTGGGGGGACCGATCCGGATTAGCCCCAACTGCGGAGCTGTGCAACTACCAGCCTTGGGTCTCACATGGTCAGCCGCAACGTGAGGGACGCGGCCGCCTCTCCTCAGTACGGGGTGATATGGCCTCTCCTCTCCCTGCTTTATTCCGCTCAGTTGAGTGGGACCCCCACATCCCTGGAACCGGATCTCGTAACGGGAGCACACCCCCACACAGCCCCAGCCTTCCGGAGTACGACCGGGGTGCATGCCCGTCTATCCCACTGGATCTCTTGTCGCAGGTGGTAGCTGAGGCGGTGAAGGTCAACATCAAGGAGGCCCTGTGCGGGCTCCCTACCAAAGGAGACTTTGATGGCTACGTTTCCAGAATGGAAGGGGCTTTTAAGAAAGAGTTGACGGCCCTACAGGGTGCGGTGACGGATGTCTCGCTTAGAGTGGATGGCATTGAAAACTCGCATGGGGCTTTGGCGGCTTGCGTGGCGGCTCTGGAACAACAGCAAGAAGAAAGCAAGCGTCACGTGTCCGACCTTCTCCTTGCACATGATGATGTTGAAAACCGTAACCGACGGAACAACCTCCGCATACGGGGGATACCTGAATCTGTGGAGCCCCGCGATCTTGCGGCAGCGATAACATCTATCTTCAACGAGCTGCTGGAGCTTCCCAGTACCAATGGCATTGAGCTTGACCGAGTGCATCGCGCGCTGGGCCCGCGCCCTGCGGACCGCGACAGGCCCAGAGACGTTATATGCAGAGTCCACTTCTTTAAAATTAAGGAAGAGATCACCCGTCGAGCCTGGGAGAAGGGTCCTGTCGCATTTCGGGGCGCCCAGGTGATCGTCCTGCAAGACCTGTGCCGTAGGACCTTACAGATGAGGAGACTCCTAAAGCCATTGCTTGAGCTGGTCCAGAGTCGGGAGGCCTCTTATCGCTGGGGCCATCCCTTTCAGTTGAGAGTGCGGAGGAATGGCGACCTTTTTGTACTGAAATCCCCAGGCCAGCTTCGGGACTTGTTTCGCTTTCTGGAGACTGCTCCGGTAGAGATCCCTGACTGGACTGCCCCGGACCTCCCCGTTATTGGTGGTCGTCCGCCACGGGGAGCGGGCGGCCCTATTCGTGGAAGAGGAAACAGACGGGGTCGCTGAGGTCCCCGCTGTGGTGCCTTGTCCCTCCCTGTGCCGGTTAGTCCCGCGACCCAGTGATTTACAAGTGGGAGTGGGCGACCGGGGCAGGTGAGACAGGTGAAGTAGTGGCACGACAATCTCTGTCTTAGTGCGACCTGCTAAAGTTACTGTTGACCGGGCCCCCGGCGGGCGACTCACCCTGTGTGGGTTGTCGGTCGGTTGCACGGAGTTAAGTTGTTGAGTTAAAAGTTATGTGGCGTCTTGGCGCGCCGCCCCACGCGGATGGGCCGCTTTGGTCTCTTCGCGCCGGGCGGGGAGTGGGGCCACGGGACCCCTCCTTATACCTGTCTATGGGAATGTTGTTATGGATATGTTGTTGATGCCCCGTTATTGACTTCCCCATGTGTGTGTGTGCGTGGGTTTGGACCGTATCTGCCTGAGCGGAGTTGTGCGGTCGGCCGCAGGACGGGCCACTCGCCTTATGGTGGGGGGCTTGCCACGTGGACCCTTGCAGGTGGCGGAGGTGCTGATCGGCGGCTGGGTAGAGCTGCGCGACCATACTCGCGGCAGTGCTCCGCCGTTCTTGATGCGTCAGCACTGCGGTCCTCACCCGACATACCATATGCATCTTGTTCTTCGCCTTAGAGTGTAGTAGTCTGGAAAGATTTTTGTTATAGCGCGGATCTCCCCCCGCGGTCCGCGACTCTTGTCCTCTTCGCCCTCACTTTACCGGTGCACCCCTCCGTGACGACCTTGTTCCTCGGGGACGGGAAGGCAGAAGAGGACTGTCCCCCTTTCCCATACTTTCACTGCTCTCCGCTAAAAAGCGCCAATTTTGGAACACGTAACCCGTGATCCACTGGTAGACTATAATTTAGTCTCTTTTTTGCTCTTTATTCGTGTGTCCCCCAGCCACTTGCCCCCTGTGTTTTACCCCTGTCCTCATCCCCTGCTCCCCTTCTAGTCCCCAACAACCCCCGAGGTCCTAGCAGCTACCTTATTTTGCGCCTTCTGTTTGGACTCCGTTCACAAGGTATCACTCAACATGGGTCCGCTGAAAGTTGTGTCTCTGAATGTCAAATGCCTTAACACGCCAGAGAAGAGAACGATACTGTGGCAAGAGTTAAGTAAGTATAAGGCTAAAATAATTTTCATTCAGGAAACTCACTTCAAAAGAGGGGCCACTCCGAAGCTGAACAGTAAGTATTTCCCGCACGTCTTTACCAGCAGCTCCTCGGAGGGCAAGAAAAAAGGGGCGGCCATTTTGATAGCGAGAGACACCCCGTTTTTGTTGACGGAGTCCTGGGCTGACGAGTCAGGGAGAGTGGTCATGGTCAAGGGTGCAATTAACCAGAAGCAGTACACCCTGATCTCGATTTATGCTCCTAACCGGGATCAAGTTCAGTTCCTCAGGCAGACGTTGGACAGGGTTGAAAAGTTTACGGAGGGTGAGCTGATCCTGGGTGGGGATTTTAACCTTCCGATTGACCCTCTCATCGACACCTCGGCAGGCAGGTCTATGGTTTCTCAACCAGCTTTGAGATCCCTGCGGAAGAAGCTGCATGGCTTGCAGTTGATAGACGCATGGCGGATTAGAAATCCCACAGCTAGGGACTACTCGTTTTATTCAAAGGTCCATGGGACCTATTCCCGAATCGACTATCTCTGGGTCTCCCACAGTTTGCTAGAGAGAGTTGCAGGTGACGGCATCTACCCCACTTCTTTTTCTGATCATGCCCCGGTCTATCTAGACCTGGACATAGTAAATAGGCCCCCCTCCCCCTTGACCTGGAGGCTGAATGAATCCCTACTACAGAACTCAGTGGTCCTGCAGGATGTCAGGGAAGGTCTCACCTCGTACTTTAAAGAGAACGACAACGGAGAGGTCTCCCCCTTGATCTTGTGGGAGGCTCATAAGAGCGTTATCCGGGGTATCTTGATTAATCATGCCTCGCGTCTGAAAAAAGAAAACGCGGCTTTGTTAGTGAAGCTGTCAGAAAAGGTCAGCGCTCTGGAGCTCTCCCATAAACGATCAGAGGCGGCGAATGTACTGGGTGAGCTCACGCAAGCGAGGGCCGCCCTTAACGCACATTTGAGACAGAAAGCCAAGCATGTGATTAGAAGGTGTAAAAGGAGTTATTATGAGTATGGCAACAAAAACAGCGCTCTCCCTGCGAGAGCCCTCAAGCAACAGCAGGCTCAGAACTTCATAGCGGAGATTATGGACGACTCCTGTCAGGAGAAGAGACACACCTCAGACTCTATAGCAGATACGTTCAGGAACTACTATGCGGGTCTCTATGGGCAGGGGGAGATACACTGGGATCAAAGCTGTTGGAGAGGATTAAGCAGTACCTGACGCGCTCCAACATGGCAAAGATTACGGAGGAGGCTGCGGCCTTAATTGAAGCTCCAATTAACACAGGGGAGCTGGCTGAGGCCATTAAACGTACCCCGGTAGGTAAAGCGCCGGGGCCTGACGGCTTCACATCCAGATATTATAAGACTTTTGAGCCTGTGTTGGGTCTTCGGTTGGTGAGGGCCTGGAACACGATACTAGACGAGGGGAACCCGGGAGCTTTCTCAGGCAGAGATCTAGAGGCACACATCACGGTCATTCATAAGTCGGGAAAGGATCCGTTGTCCTGTAAAAGCTATAGACCCATCTCTCTGCTTAACGCGGATATGAAGCTTTACGCTAAGATCCTGGCTAATAGATTGGCCCCATTGATCCCTCACCTGGTGCACCTGGACCAGACGGGGTTTGTACTCCATAGAGAGGCCAGGGACAACGTGGTCCGTGCCATAAACATTATACACGCGGCCAGAGTCTCGGGGGCCCCCCTGATGCTCCTCAATACGGATGCCGAAAAGGCGTTCGACAGGGTGAGCTGGCCCTTCCTGAGGGAGTCCCTCCAGTATATTGGCCTGGGAGACAACATGAGACAGCTTATAGAAGCGTTATACACTACCCCATCGGCACGAATTAGAATTAATGGCCACCTATCGGACCCGGTGTGGATCAAGAATGGCACCCGCCAGGGCTGTCCCCTCTCGCCCCTCCTCTTCGCCCTTTCACTCGAGCCGTTCCTATGCACAATTAGAAATGATCCTGATATTCAAGGATTTGTCTTCCGCGAAAGTACGCATAAGGTCGCAGCCTACGCAGATGACCTGCTCTTCTTTATCACCAACCCCTCTGTGACGGTCCCGGTCCTTATGAGGGAATTTGAGATTTACGGGAGGCTCTCTTATCTGAAAATTAATTTTGACAAATCCGAAGCAATGAATGTCACCCTACGAGGTGATACAGTTGGGACCTTGCGTCAGTCCTTCACCTTCAAGTGGGCCAAGGCCTCAATGACATATTTGGGGACCCAACTGCCGTGCTCCTTGTATAATATAGTGCCCCTGAGTTTTATTCCCCTGGCCAGAAGAATTAAGTCTGACTTGGAGAGATGGGACCTTCCCACATTCTCCTGGATGGGGAGGGTTAATATAGTTAAGATGACGATCCTGCCCAGACTGCTGTATCTGTTCCAGGCCCTGCCGACCCGGATCCCTGCTGGTTTCTTTTTGGACCTTAGCAAGTCCCTCATGAGCTTTATTTGGAACAAGAGGCGACCAAGACTAGGGAAGCGTACGCTATGCAGGCCCAAGAACCAGGGTGGTATGTCACTGCCAGATATTAGGTTATATTGGGTGGCCTCGCATTTGCAGAGGACATGTGAGTGGGCAACATGTCAGGACATAAAAAGGTGGGTTCAGTTGGAGCGCGATGCGGCCCACGTTCCGCCGGAGGTTTCAATGTGGGGCAGAGAAGCTATACCCTTAGAGCTAAAGAGACACCCAACCATTGGAGCGACTATGTGGGCCTTTAGATAGTATAGGCACTATTCTAAGATCTCCCCGTGGCCCTCCCCCATGGTGCCCATTGTTGATAACCTTCTGTTGGCCCCGGGTTCGTCCAGGGCGGGACTCAGGGGCTGGGGTGGATTATCCCAGTTGAGAGCTGGGGATCTGATTACCGAGAGCGGGTGGACTTCTCTGGTGGACTTGAGAGTCAGGTGGGAGAGGGCGGATCTTGACCCCTGGACTCTGGTTAGATTGCAGTCCTTTGTAGCTGGACAGGGGTTGAAAAGGGAGAAGTGTAGACCTCATACTGACCTTGAACGGATCTGCCTAGGAGAGATACCGAATGACCATTTGATCTCCAAATTGTACTCGCTGCTGGTGGGGGAGCGTGACGGTCCCCCGTCGTTCTGGAGGGATTGGGAGGCGGACCTGGGAGTGGAGCTAGACGAGGAGCAGAGGGAGAAGATTGCATCCCTCGCTCACGGGTCCTCTATCGCCACCAGAGTGCAGGAGTCCAATTATAAGGTATTATCCCGCTGGTACTATACCCCAGACAGACTAAACAGAATATCGGCTTCGGTGGATCCCCAGTGCTGGAGATGTGGGACCGAGCGGGGTACACTAATACACATTTTATGGTCTTGCTCCAAGCTTCGTGAATACTGGAGGGGGGTGCTGGCCATAATTTCTCGGCTTACTGGAGACCCGGTTCCCACTGACCCAGCTCAGGTTCTACTGCACTTGACGAATCGCCCGGTTAGCAAATACAAGAAATCCTTGTGGGCCCATCTGTTAAATGCTGCTAAATTGGTGATCCCGAGATTTTGGAAGCAAAAAAGAGCCCCCACGGTGAGAGACTGGGTTATGGAGGTGCTGAGCATCTCTGAAATGGAGGATCTCACCTTGGCTATGCATGAGAGGGATGAGCAGTATAGGCGCACGTGGATGCCCTGGTTGATTTACCAAGAATCTGAAGAGTTCAAACAGGCCTTTGAGCTGTGATTGATTCTACTGTGTCTGGTAAATGATGTAGGGGGTTATCCCTGCCCCCCCCATCCCTCCTTATGGCCCCGATGGAAACATCATGAGGTCCTTGATGGTGATCTCTCTGCTGGTCTCCAAGCTCAACTGAACCATTCGCCCGTGAACGTGAGCGATGCGACGACCTCTTAGCTGCTTCCCTGTCCTCCCCCCCCCGACAGACCCTCTGCCCTCTTACCCTTCCTTCATTGCCTGAATGTATATTGTTTGTATTGTATGATGTCTTTGTATTTTCCCCTTGTATGCTTATATGTGAAAATCCTTAAATAAAGAATTAAAAAAAAAAAAAAAACAGAGGTCTCGGTCACACACATCTGCAGAAGTATGCTTAAGCTGCACCACCAGCGCCAAGGTGCCCCTGTGAGGTGCCGTCCTAACTCTAATCTCTGAGAGCCCCATTTGGATTATATAATTTGCATTATACAATGCAATACATAAATTGGGAGCAGGCTTACCTGAGGTTGCCCAAAAGATTGCAGTCAACCAAATAGTGGGGAGGAGGAGAAATTTATGTTTTGTAGGGTGATTTCATAGTTACACAGGGTGACCAGGTGAGAGGGGGCAAAAAACATGTGACTCCCTGGAAAACTGGGTGACTTGGCATCTTTGGAGTATACTGAATTGTGGGGTGGAGGATATTGGGGTTTAGGTTTTGGAAACAGGCCTTTCCTTCATCACCCAAAAGAGTGTGGATTGACTTTAACCCCATAACAGTTTTGCCTGAGCTGTGAATGGGCAGTGAGAAAATGAGACAGCTTACCTTTATTGCCATCTGCTAATTAGTAACACCCTCAGCCTTTCTGACAGGACCCCAGACTCTGTTTTCAGGTTCACCCAGACATTTACCTCTATGTCTGTTGCTGTCCTTGCTAATTAAGGCAGTCAAGTGATATTGAGAGTCTTTTTGTTTACTAGGACTGTTAGGGGGTTAAGTGCCTGCTTTAACGTGTTTATTTTTGGCACTTTGCTTTATGCTGCAACAAACAAACCTTATGGCAGGCAGTCACACAGAGACTGTCATGAATGGGTTAAGTCTCTGTTCATCATCACACCACCCGCAGTACTTTACCGCTCCATCTCTCCCTTTTAGTTGGATCCTCATGGGAAAACATGATCTTAAAAATAAGATCAATCAGAATTACAGATCACCACCATACTGACAGTGAACTCCCTTATTCTGGGATGGCATTTAACAACTAATTAGGGAATACTTTGTTACTGTCTGACTATTAACAATCAATATGTCTCCTGTCAGTCTCCTCTCTTCCCCTCGCTCTGCTTTCTCATTCTCCAGCTCCTTTCATCTGTTTGCCTCTAGTCGAACTCCTGCCTTGCTGTCTGTGCGCTGTGTCTTTTCTGATTCTCCTCACACAGTCAGATGTCAAGCCTCACTCATTCAGAGTAATACTCATCCGCCTTATCCCGGACTCTCTTATTCTGGATCATCGTAATCTCAAAATCCACTTCCATATAGGGTTGCATGCTGTCTCTGGAAACAAGATCCCTGCTCAATATTTCCATCACTGCCTGCAGAAGTGATTTCTACAATATTCTGGGCATGGATTCAAGAAGATTTATAAATTTAGCTAAAATCTGATTGGCCATAAAATGTTTCCCTTGGGTAGAAGCAGGCTGAGACAACTGGTGTACCAGCTAGCTATGGAGTTTATTGGCTACTGACAGTCCTTTTTATTTTTATATATTTTATATATATTCATTATATGTATATTGTTTGTCTAGTGTGCAAATAAGGTGATTAAATATACAACCTAATTTGGAGTGGCTCTTTTATCGTGATCCACGAACCCACACATCCGTGCTCTCATGAAGTGCATGCTAGTGAGACTGCTTTCTGTCCCGAAATAATCCCATTTACGGACCGGGGCTATCTCAACCAAGAAGCCGAGACTAAAGCATTGGATATGTCCATTAATAAATTGACCATTATATATATTTATTCAGGCTTTTGGCATTCGTGCAATTCGTTACACAGCTTTTTCGGCAACGTATTTGATTTTGCAAGACTTTTTAATTTTACGTAAGCAGAAGATGGCACCCTCTCTCTATGACCGTAAGTACACATGCCATGCAATTACATGCCTTGCACTCGGCCGCGCTTGCACTTGTGTTGGAAGACATGTGAACTTGGACACATGGCATGGCACACACTAATGGCGCCTTAGCTCACATGTCTTTACTCCTATGGCCAAAATTTAAGTTGACGTGAGTGTTGTTTTTTTGGTCCAATTACAAGCAGCCTGCATGAGGGTGAAGAGAAAGTGTGGGGGGGGGGCAGGAATGTAACCAACTTAGGGGAAGAGGAACAACAAGGAGGAAGAAGGTGAGTGACACTGGGGGAGCACACACAACAGCACAACTATGGCGTATGGCTGTATGCAGACATCAGTTGCCACCCTGCAGTAAGAACTGGCTCTGCGACACAATATGTCTTGCAAAAGGTAAATTTTTGCATAGCATGTCACTTTCGCAGGCCAACAACATAAATGCACTTGAATTCTCATACGCATGCGCAAAAGCAGCTGGCAGACGGCTGTGAAGCACACACGGAAATTCACAGCCTGCGAGTTTGCTTTCGCACTAAATTGAGCTCATACATGGAGGCTCTGAATCAGCCAGTAATACAAATAGTAGACCCCTGGTTCTGGATGGAAGAGTGACACCAGTTCGCTCATGTGCATACATTTTGGGACACTGAATTTGGTTCCACTTTAGAGTAGCTACTTTATCTTTTTGGCTATGTGGTGGTTCACACTGACATTCCTGTCCACTCTGTACAGGTTTGTTTGATATTCTAATATTGTATCCTTATTATACATTGCTGGATACTGTCTTATTTTGTTTCTCATGTAGGATTATGACCTGGGATCCGATGCAGCCTTCCCCTGCCCCCGTGTTTGCCTCTGTCAATCTTTATTCGATCTTTCCCCCCTTTGTGGGTCCCCCCCTTGCCTGCAGATCGCAGCACGGTGCCCCTGCAATGAGGACACGTGGGCATGTGAGTACTTAAGGATTCCAGGTCCGACAGATAGTCCCCTCACCCTAGCAAGAAGCGGCACGGGAAGCCGCATGCGCAGGTGCTTTTGTCTCCTGCTACCCCCTGCTCTCCCTCCCCACCATCTGGACGCCATGTGTTGCTTTCGTTTGGATTACTAATAATGTATCTGTGACCTGGCTTTGCACTTTTGATTTATTTCTGTCATTGTAACACTTGTAATGTCAGTCACTGAGTCATGATTCATCCACTGCTTTACTTGATTACACATTGGTTACAATGCTGACAGGTATTTTATGTAATGGCATTTTCACTGGATTAGGTTTTGAGAGAATGTTATAAGTTTCATTTGTTTGTTTGAATAGACTTTTAGCTTCTGTATTGTAACACATTTTGGTCATTGCTCTGCACGTGTGACTGCATATATTTTTCACATGTGCACTTATTGCTTTAGACATTTCAGATAGGGGTATTCTTTTCATTTTTTATTAGCATAATTATCTTTTGTGCCAGCACAAAACATTACATTGATAGAAGTGTTTTACCAGCAATAACATTGCAATTTTTCACATGGCTCCTCCCCATTTGGGATACCCATTTTGTTTTCTGTGGGTCACTATGAGGTGAGACAGGACTGGGGTAGTCAGTAGTTGGTTTTAAATGTCTTGATGTGTTTATGTGTTTTTTAAGTGTTTTTCTACTCAAATAAAATTATTTTCTAAACTAGAATTTCTTCTTTGGTAATGCTCCCTTATTTGTGGCTGTTGTGGCTGGTAGTCACAACTGCTACTTTTCTCTGCATTGAGTTTAAAGTGGACCAACACCCTCCCCTGATCGTCCCGGGAATCTATAAGATTCCCGGAACGATCAGCTCCCTGACTGCGGGGCACCCCGATCGGTGAAACCCCCCCAGATCCCCGAAAATCCTACCTGATCCTCGTTCCAGCAACACATGCGCGGGCCGCCGCCGCCTCCCGCGCATCCCTCTAGCAGGGCGCGAACCCGCGCCTCCCTGTAAGAGGGACGCGCGGGAGGCGGCTTGTCCATCGTTGCCTCTCCTTGTCCGTCGGCGGCGATTGGACGAGTGAGTCACGTGGGAGCGTTGTCAGGTGAGTTTTCGGGGCTTTCTGGGGGGTTTCACATGATTGGGGTGCCCCGCGGAAGTGGACCAATACCCAGGATAGTCAATCCTGGGTGTTGGTCCACTTTAAGTTGTAGGTGACTACGCCCTACTAACTAGTATCTCTGTGGTGCACCATATTTTTCTTTAGGTCTGTATTTCAGCAAATGGATTTGGTCCGGATTCCTGGTGTTCTCAATGCTAAAGAATAAAGACTGATACTTTTGCCTAATCCCTAAAATGTATCTAGAACCTAATCGTATTGCTGTGTACGGTTAGAGTAAGGCTGGTGCACAAGATGATGATTCCACATTGCTGAGAGACCTCTCCAAAGTTCATGGAAAGCAAAGAAATATACTGGCAGTATAGTGCTGCAGTGTAGGGGCCTAAACAGACAGGCACAGAAAGACCCATGACTCGTACAGACTAATGAGAATCCTGCATTACATTGCTGCAGATAGGGGCAAACTGAGAACAAAATTCATTCAGGGATTCCACTGGCCCCCCAACCAGCCCAAACAAAGGAGCTCCTCAGCCCATCAAGGAGTGTGTTTAGCTGATGCTATATCATTTGAGGAACAGATCATGGGCAGGGCTGGATATAGGACAAGTGATGGGGCTTTAGTAATGTATGTGGGGGAATATACTGTGGTCAGTGACGGACTGGAGCCAAATAGAAGAATAGGATTTTGTTGCCCCCCCCCCCCCCCCCCCCAGCCCATGAATTTCCAAAAAAAACACCCACTGAATCTGATTGTCCTCCAAGCCTGAGGGAAGGAGGCAGGGATTGGATGTAAGATAGATTGGATAGAAGCACCCGGGTCACCCTATGGCCAGTCTGCCCTGGACTGTGGTGAGTATAGTCCCCACAGTCATGATGCTAACATGATGCTAACTAAATGTGACAGGGCCCTGGTGTGAATTTCAAATAGGGCTTTGTCAAGGCTCATACATTAAAATGTTTCTGTCTTTTAACTCAATTGGATGCAGATAGGCTATTCTGACTCACCGATGGCAGTAATGTAAATCCTATAAGACAGCTACACATTCTATGTGTGTGTCTGTGATGGATGTTTCTTTACTCCATAAGGCTTGGCAGATAGCTTACTCGGCTGTTTGTGGATCATGTGAGATACATTTCAAATGATTTATTTCAGTACAGAATCTTGCATAAAACTTCTTACAGCAGGAATCTTGACATGTACGTTCAATACAGCAGGAAAACTTGTGATGTAACCTATACAGCAGCAGCAGGTAGAAAGACTGTAGCTGCAGGAGGGTGCACTGCTTGGATGCCAAACTAGAAATGGCTGAGGGAGAGTGGGAGAAGGGAGGAGCTACTTGCATCACAGCAAGATTAAGGGGGCCAGGAAGGGACAAAGGGAATTAAAGGCACACTACTCAGCCTATGTAAATAAACATTATATTAAACAGTTACCCCAGGTAATATAAAACACACGTCGTGGGGCATGACATAGACATCTTATACATATATATATATAATAATCTTCTGGATCTTCTGGGCCACAGTGAAGTCCCACCCTCTGCATCCCCTATAGTTAAGACCCTGGTTATAGCAATGCAGGGGCAGAACATGGGGTAGGACATCTTGGCTTGGGGGTGGTACACTGGTGCCAGGTATGGGCAGAGGGGTTAGGGGGGCCTTGGGAAGCATAAACTGTGAGCAAACTGTGAGCAATTGTTTATGGGAAGTGTATTTGCTCTGGGGGGGGGGGGGTGGAACACTATGCTGCACCCAGCCCAAATTGGTGTAAAGCAGTACAGTGCACCAGGAATTCTCCCTGTGCTCCCTATGGCCAGTCTGCCTCTGGCTACTACTGTGGGGTTGTACTAGCAGAAATCATCTGTATGGTAATGATTCCTTCTTTAAAATGCAGCCTCTAGAGGTTCTTTATAATTGTAAAAGATGGAGTTGGACTTTAATGTATCTGCAAATATGGCCTATTTACTGAACGTGTGTCCTTATCGGGGGCCCTTGTGGCTTCATAAACAACTAACATGTCGTAGAGATTTATAAAATATGAAGAAGCACAATGTAGGATGAAATATTCATTTGTACAAATTCATCTATGCTGACTGCACGCTGCTTTCCTGTCCACGGAGGAATATGAATGATGCAGAGGGAGTAGACAGAGAGTCATAAAGGACCTTTTGCCCATCAAATCGGCACTCCCAACATAGGCCGACATTGTACCGTGGAGAGCACCGGCACCTCTGGCCCCATTTAGAACTAATGCATCTTCTAACCACGTTAGGCAGGAATTAAATTAGCAATTTGCCAGTTAGTGGCCGTCTGAAGATTTCAAGACATACCAAGTGTGACAGGCTAAAGAGCCCCTGTCAGCCATGATTGATAGCGGGGATAATCTGCCCGGGCGGCCAAACTTCCATAACACAATAACACATCTTCTGATAGTGACACCATCATAAGCTTTTAACCTGGCAATAACTCAGCACCCTGCGCCGGAGGTGTCATCCTGCAGCTGGAACGCCTGACCGCCAGGGTCCCCAAGGAGAGCAGAAATCCGTCCTATGAAGCCAAAAGACTGATAATTTATCTAAAACTAAAGAACTGTCCTCTTGTTCTTATGAGCTCGGTATTATGAGACTATTGCGTGTTAGAGGCGAGCGCTAAGCGTGCGTTATTCTAACTGCAGGTGACAGCGGGGTTTTGTTGAAATTAAATGAGAACTTACATTTTTAAGCTAGTAAAAACACTGGATTTATGGAATTTATTATACTTTTATATATTTCTTTTCAGTGCTCTCATACGTAATGCACCATTGTATGCACCTTACCCCTTTATATTTGCTGACCTAGTACTTTATTCTTTGCTCCAAAGGACGTACCTGGCCAGAAGATGCCCCCAGGGTTTAGAGGAGGAAAATAATAAGAAAAAATATTCTGAACAAAAATATTGTGCTAACCTCCCTACGGATCACCCCATTACACAGAGTGTGCAGAACCCACCCAATCACCCCCTACAGGCAGTGTGCACAATCCCCTCATTACAGCCAGTATGGCTCCCCTATTGCTGCTATTGTGGGGCATCCTCCATTCTATTTCAAGCAGTGGGCATAATCCCACCATTACAAGCAGTGGGGCTTCCCCATTACAGGCAGTGTGTTGCATCCCTCATTACAGGCAGTGTGCGTCACCCCACCCCCCACTGTAGGCAGTGTGTGGCATCCCCATTACAGGCAGTGTGCGGCATCCCCATTACAGGCAGTGTGCGGCACCCCCATTACAGGCAGTGTGCGGCATCTTCCATTACAGGCAGTGTGCGGCATCCCCCCTTACAGGCAGTGTGCGGCATCTTCAATTACAGGCAGTGTGCAGCTTCCCCCATTACAGGCAGTGTGTGTCATCTCCCATTACAGGCAGTGTGCGGCATCCCCATTACAGGCAGTGTGCGGCACCCCCATTACAGGCAGTGTGCGGCATCCCCATTACAGGCAGTGTGCGGCACCCCCATTACAGGCAGTGTGCGGCATCCCCCCTTACAGGCAGTGTGCGGCATCTTCAATTACAGGCAGTGTGCAGCTTCCCCCATTACAGGCAGTGTGCGTCATCTCCCATTACAGGCACTGTGCAGCAGCCAAGAAAATATAAAAAATGCCATACCTTACACCCGCTGATTGAATTCCAGCTTTCCGGCTTCTGGAAGGTGGGCATAGCCTATTTACAGGCAGCGTTCATGAATGGACTTCGGCTGTGCATAGGCCATGCCCATACACCAGAGCTAGGGCTGCAGCAGTGCAGTATGGTGTTTTTTATGTTTGTGTATGTGTGTGGGGAGCTCAAGGCATTGGAGGATCGGCGAGCAGGGAGCAAGTTTAATGGCTTTCTGCCTGCTGGTCCTCCATAGAGCTCCCTCCAGATACACTTACACATATACACACACATCTGCTCCATAGGGCGTGCCAATACCCCCGCACCCACTATTGGGGGAAAGTATGTCTTATGGACCGAAAAATAGGGTAATTTTATTATAATATATCTTCTACCAAATATATCTTCTCTTTTTGGGGGACCGCTATGACTTTTTTTATAGGGCCATGTGAAAACTATGTATGCCCCTAGCAGTCTGCTACCTTTCAGACAGGAGGCTACAGTGTCTACCCCTGTTCCAGTCACAAGGGAACCCCCCTGCCCCGCCAGGGGTGGACTGGCTAGAGGGCATACCGGGACAATGTATGGTAGGCCACCACCTCCCCTGCACTGGCCAGCTACAGATTCCTTAATGCCAGCGCTGTTTCTCCCTTCCCTCATGCTATTGCTGTGTTGCCGCCTGGCCGTCATAGGCCAGCAGTGGACATCGATCCCCAGCTTCCAGCAACATCATTGATTTTGGCTTCCAGTGGTGCGGCAAGCCCCGGTAGCAACAGCGAGGTGAGTGGGCCAGGAGGTTGAGAGTGGGGGGGATTCTGCCAATCAACTTGTTATGTCAGATTCTACCACTCAGCCTGTTATGAGGGTTTTGCCACTCAGCTTGTTATGGGGAGGGGGGGATATTGCCACTCCGCCTGTTATGGAGGGTGAATTCTGCCACTCAGCCTGTTATGAGGGGGTTTTGCCATTCAACTTGTTATGGGTGGGGGTGGGGGATATTGCCACTCCGCCTGTTATGAGGGGGTTCTGCCACTTAGCTTGTTATGGGGGGTTATGTCACTCAGCATGTTATGGAGGCTCTGCCACTCAGAATGTTATGGAGGCTCTGCCACTAGGGATGTAATGGGGGGCCCTGCTACTCAGCAGGTTATGGGGGATTCTGCCATTCAGCATGTTATGGGGAGGGGGTTCTGCCATTCAGCATGTTATGGGGAGGGGGATTCTGATACTCAGCATGGTATGGGGGGTTCTGACACTCCCTATGGGGTGACGGGGGGTTTTACACACTGCCTGTTGTGGGGGGAGGGGCAGGAATAACAGGCCAGACACACTGTAGGGCCGGTGTGACCAGAAAACAGTCTAAACAGCGCCATGTAGCGTCCGATGTATTATTACAGGCGGCTCAGTGTATAGCGCCGGCACTCTAGGTTCCAGCGTGCCAGGTATTACCTTTCGCTCAGTGTCGCTCTCCCATACATTTCAGTGGGCGATCATATGCTTGTGTTTAAACTGCATGTTTGACTTTTTTTTGCTAATTATTGTGTGACGTCTCCTGGCTGCAAACACTTTTATAAACTTTTCGCTCGCTGCAGCGCTGTACTGGTGTTAGAGCGCCCAACACACATCACATTCATCAATGTGGGCCAGGTTACTACAGCGACTGAGGCGCTATGTTACAGTGCCCGATACCCCCTTACAGCGTCTACTAGTAGTGCTCATCTGGCAATACCTGGCGCTAGTAATGAATCAGCCTCATAGTATAGCTTTACTAAAGGGATTGAACAGGCATAGCCAAAGGAAGAGGGCCACACTTACCAATGTACTAAACTGTTTTCCTTTTTAAAACTGACAAAGACGTGTCTGAGATCTCGCATTTTTACCTTTTGGATTATGTTATCTAGCATGTGGGTGTGGCATGGGCGCTGTGATGCAAGCATGTTTTGTGTCTAGAATCAGCATAATGGGTGGTCTGTAAGAGCGCTCTTATACAAATTATTAGTGTGATCATCAAGCAAATGCTCCAGCCACTGCAGCTCATAACAAAACAGAATAGCAATAGCATGAAGCAAGAGAGAATGAATATGAAAAAGAGGACAATAGTCCCAAAGCACTCAGGGGATCTAATTGGGGGTTGTGTTTACTTGTGATGAGCCAGAGACAGGGGAAATCAATTGAGATTTCTCCGTCCTGGTGCAGAACAGAGAAAGAAGAGCAGTTGAAGCTGCGCTGGCAAGTGCTTTCACTGTATGGCTGGACAATCCCCTTTAAATTTGCATTTACAAGTATTTTAAAGGGACAGCTGTAGTCAAAGCATACAAAACAGTATACCCACCTTCACCCCCCCCCCCGACACAGCTCTCCATTAAGTCCAGTTCAGTAGACCCTGGGATCCACACATGGTGCACCCCTATCAGATCTTCCAGTTAGGCTTAGGCCCTTATTTAACAAGGGATAGCGCCAGGTAGCGAATGGTGAGCGAACGGTAATGACGGTCACCGCAACGAGAACGCCGGCTCCCCTCTGCAATCACACATTTATCAAGCAGATCCTGCTTAGTGACTGACAGAGCGCCAGATAGCGAATCATTCATCATTCTTCCAGCCTCACCCCACAGCGCCAGCGTCCGACCTTGAACAGCGACAGGTATGACCTCTCGCTACCTGGCGCTCTCCAATGCATTTCAATGGAGCAATCTTTAAATATTCTTAATTAATTGCTATAAATGTTTTTTTTTTTTTTTTTTTAAATGTCAAAAATTCTGTGACCACTTCTGCAATGTTAGATATTTTTTTTAAGGTTAAAAAAAAAAAAAAAAAAAAAGTGCAGAATTGATATTACAGGTCTGATATTAATGTGTTCATATTACAAAATGTTTTGAAAAACATGTTTTTTTTTTATTTCAAAAAATATGGTTGTTTGGGGGTTAAAAAACTACTTTTAACCCATCGCCGCCAGCGCTCTGGGGTTTAAACAAGCATTTCACAGCGCGAGAATTTTTGGAGCGTGATTTGTTAATGAATATGCTGGGAGCCGTTCGCTATGGCCATTCGCTGTCATGTGCTCCCATACAGCGCGGAACCTGTCAAACAGCGACTCCTAACCCCGTATTCAACATTACCGCACACCGACTGAGTCGCTATCAACAACCGAACAACGGCCAAGAACAGCGAATACTAGCGGGCGCTGTGAAAATACCGCTACTGTCGCTCATCTGTCGCTACCTGGCGCTATTAATGAATCGGCCTCCCCGTTCTACTATGAGCAGAGCTGTGGCTGGAGTTCTGCTCCCTACGCCATTCATTGTGTGCAGATGAGCATGTCAAGCACTCCCATTAGTACATGACCTCTGTCTCACGTGAGCAGTGCAGAGAGTGCTTTCCTAAAATGGAATGTATTTGCTTTGATCATACAATCAAAGGATAATGGGTTTTCCCAGAATCCCTTGCAGCAGATGGACCCATGCATATTATCACTTAAAGCTATATCCACAGCACCTAGATCTGGATTAGTATATAAGAAAATATTTCACCATCCACTTATACCCATGGACACATGTTTCAGGCTGTTGACCAAGCACAATACTAGAGTTAGAGGGTAAAACAGGGGGTGAGGCTTGGAGTGCCAGAACATCGTCATAAGCCTGGCTAGGGAAAAACCCAAGTTAGTCAGTATAGGAGGATTAAAGGGATCTAAAAACCCTCTAGTAAAAATACAAGGCAGAAGATAATAGTATTTCTGCCAGAATCCCCTGCAGTAGGGCTTTTAAAGCTCTTTAATCCCCCTATACCCCCTAACATGTGTCTCTGACTAACCAGGCTTATGATGATGAGTTGAGCAGTTTTGTTTTCACCTACAGAAAGCCTTTAATAAGATACTGTAATCCCTCTGAAACCATCAGTTTAACTTATGTGCTACAATTTATTGCTATACCTACCTATCCCCATCCTCTCCACTGTCAGACTAGAGTACCCTGGGTCCACCAGAGGAAATCATTCTTGCCACATAGAAATAAGGTTAGGCTAACAATATTGCACAATATTAGATGTGATGTGTATTAAGTAAATAACAAATGTAACTTAGGGCCTTATTTATCACGGGCTAGCGCCAGGTAGTGTCTGACGAGCGCCAGGTACCGCCAGCTATCGGCGGCTACCGACTCAAGTACGCCCGACGGCGGTCACAATGACGCATTTATCAAGCAAAATGAGGCTAGCGCCGGCGAGAGCGACGGCTAGCGCGGCATTCATCATGAAGCCGCCTGGACCGAACAGCGCCGCTGCAAATTCCTTCACAGCGCCAGGTATGAGCTGTCGCTCCCTGGCGATGTCCAATGCATTTCAATGGAGCAATCTATAATTAATCATAATTAATTGGTATTATTTTTTTTTTTTTTTAATGTCAAAAATTCGGAGACCACTTCTGCAATGTTAGGATTTATTTTTAAGTAAAGAATAAATTTAAAAAAAATTTGTGCAGAATTGATCTAACAGGTCTGATATTAATGTATACATATTACAAAATGATTCTAAAAACATGTATAATGTTACAATCAAAAAATATGGTTGTTTAGGGGTTAAAAACTAGTTAACACCCATCGCCGCCAGCGCTCTGGGGTTTAAACAAGAAATGGACAGCGACAGCAAATTCGGAGCGTGATTTGTTAATGAATATGAAGCTAGCCGTTCGCTCTGGCCATTCGTTGTCAGGCGCTCACATACAACGCTGAACCTGTGAAACAGCGACCCCTAAGCCCGTATTCAACATTACCGCACACCGACTGAGTCGCTGGCAACAAGCTAACGCCAGCCAAGCACAGCGAATACTGACTGGCGCTGAAAAAATCACGCTACAGTCGCTCATCTGCCGCTACCTGGCGCTATTAATGAATCGGCCTCCCCGTAAATAGAATTAATAAAAAATGAATAATTAACTCACAGAACACGTCAGCCAAACAACAAAAAAATCTTGTACTGCCCTGATGGTGGGCCCAGAGGATGATACTCTGTGAGACACTGTTCCTCTCCATTCAAGGCTGCTTCCTCACAAACTCTGGAGCTGTGGGTATAATAAGCTAATAAGCCCCTCCACTGACTATGGAGGAGTCTCTATTGGCTAGAGAGGCCCAAGTTACTTTGCACACTAGGAGAAGACCCACGTTTTGGGTATTGTTGAGGGGCAACATCATTATAAATTACTAAAGTGTGTATTTTTAGCACCTGTATCAGGGGTGAGTTAATGTAAGTGGGGGAGCTATATGAGGCTATATGAATAATGGCCTGGGAGCACCCAAAACATGTCAGAGAGAACCCGACATCAGGTCCCCCTTTCATGGTCAAGCCCCATACAGAAGTCCTGTATGAGTATTGTCCTTATGGTGTCCCTGGCTGTATGAATTTAAATTCTCTGAATAGGAAAATGTAAAAAAAAATACTTTTAGCTTCATCAGTGCAAATTTCACTTGATCACCTGTTTAAACAAAATGGTTACATTCTCATGCCCCACGGGCTCCTGCACGCCCATTCAAATGGACGACGATCGTCGCTGGATTGTGGCCCAGATATGTTTTTTATGCAACCCCCCCCATCCTGCTTCAGCCCAAGGGACTGTAAACCCAAGGGAAATTAGGTGGCTGCTCACCTGCAGCTCATATGATGCATGTCCCATGTGCCTTTCCTCCATTTCCTGCAGTTCAGGATAGAAGCCATAGCAGGGCTCCAATGTTTGCCCCTACTTTCAATGTTTTTTCTACAGAACCACACAAAAAAGTTGTCTAACAGACACTGTCCCTTGGTGAATTCAGCATATGCAACCATGGCAAGCCGCAGCTGTCTCTGACTACAGCAGAGCTCCCACATGGCTTATAAAGGAGTGCCATGACATGCTCTTCCCAGCTCAGTTACGATCCAGAAACTAAATTGAAAAAAGTGGCATCCATTAGAATATAAGATATTTAACATCCAACATAATCCAGGATTTTGAGATGCTTTGAAATGGCTTATTTTACAGTGTTCCCAATAAGGGATAAAGCAGGGGGTAGTTAGTATGTGCCTGGACAGGTACTTTAAAGTGGACCAAAACCTGGTATTTTAACTATCCCAAATTTTAATCAGCGCCCTGGGGGGCCCCAATTTGGATTGCCCCGCTGTTTGAAAACTCGCCGTTCACCCTGTAAACTCACCTCTCCTTGGTCCAACAGCGCATGCATGGCCTTTCGTCCAATCAGCTTCTCCATTAATATTTACGGCTGTTGCATCCTTTGGATGCAGCCAAAAGAGGATGTGAGTAATACCACAGTCTGCCGCGTAAGAATTCCGAGCTAATGCCGAGGTTTCACATTGGGATGCCCAGGAAAGAGGGAATCAGCCAGCCCTGGAGTCTCATAGGTTTAGGTTAGCTTTTAAGAAAAATAATGCATCTGGATGTCATGTTCAGAATTATAAGGTGTATTGTGTAAAAATATTTTGTATATTTTATTAAGTCAGTCTATGATTTAATCAGCTCACTCAATGAACTTCAAAGAAATGCTTAGAATCATTTACCAGCGGCAGAGTTTTATTAATAGCACAATTAAGCACCCCTGGTGAGTTATCCCAACCTGGTCCACAACCATAAAACTGAGTGATCCCCCCCCCCATCCTGCATAAAACAAAGAGATTGAATAAATAATCCTGAAATACACAAAACCAGATTACTCTGGCCAGAGAATAAAACCTTAAAAGAGTTAAATCAAAACTTTTACCACACAGATAATGACAGCTGACCTACCAAAAGGATGGGGAGGGAAGGTGGTAGGCAAGAAGAAAAGGGGATGTGGAGATTGAGAATGGAAGCTGAAGTGGTGAGGGGGACTACTTCTTGATGCCTAGTAGTTAAAAGCCCTATATGGCTTCTACTTCAGATATCTCACGGGGGATGTGCTATGATCCTGCCTTGACTTGTTAAAGCATTCAAGGAAATTCAAATTGGAGAAAAGTCTCACCAATTTGTAGCAAGCAATGGTTTGTAGTATTCAATTTCCTGATATTGAAACCAAGGAGGCCAAGCCATGGGCATACGTAGAATACATTTCAGAAGCTTTATTTCAGTAAAGAATCTTGCAATAAACACTTCTTACAGCAGGAATCTTGAAATGTACGTTCAATACAGCAGGAAGCTTGTGATGTAAACCCATAACAGCAGCAGGTAAAAAGACTGTAGGCAGGAGGGAGCAGCAAGTGTGCACTGCTTGGACTAAGGGAGCCAGGAAGAGACAAAGGCAGTTAAAGGGACACTGCTCAGCCTATTTCAAGCAGTTACTCCGGGTGAAATGAAACACATGTTGTGGGACATGACAGTCAGATTCTTGTATCCTGGTCAAGATTGAGGACTTGTGAGCCAAGGTGCATATATTTTGCCATTGTGTGTCTGAAAAAGTCTGACTGAAGTCCCTTCCCTAGTCGCTGCAGAACTTCGGCTTAGTATATTCTTGATTGTACAGTAAAGAGTATATCTGTGAAATTATATATTACCCTTGGGGGAATGCTGCTAATATTAAAAGAGACCCTGCCAAGACAGAGATAAATGCTGCTTCCTTTTCTGCCACATGAGCATAAATAAAATATATATGGTGGAGGAGCAACAATAATACCCCCCTGACATTCTAGGTCTTGATGTGGTTGCACCCCCTGCATCCCTTTAATGATGCCTCTGCCTACATAGTCACATGGGAGGATTCCACAGATACTCCTCCTCTATACTATAAAAACTTTCTTCCTGATGGACGGCTGGATGCCAGGTTATGAGGATTGGTGACCTTTGTCTCCCCGATCAAGGGCAGCAGGGAGCTGCTACTGGGATCAGAATACCATATATGCTGGACCAAGAGGGAGTCCTTGACACAACCGCCTGTGTATTTTTTTTTGTTGTGACATGGCGGTGGTAGTCATGACAAAAAGAGATGCCCTTCTATTAGCCACAATTGCCCAGTGGCAAGAGCAGAAAAAGAGACAGAAACAGGCTTGTGGCACTGGCCAAGGGAAGCAACAATGCCATTTAGTGACAATTCACGTCTATTTCTATGTCTGTCCTCTTCATTGCCACGTAAGGTGCAAAACCATCTCTTTACAGAAGTTTCAAGGCAGCATGGAATTTTCCACACCTTCCAGATGCCGACTCTGCCCCTGATGGTTCATCACCTGTATTGAAGGTTGTCTAAAGCATTAGTGCTCACAGGGCAGGACTGGCCATGGGGAGAATCAGGGGGATACCTAGTGGGCTGCAGTGCTTGGGAGCCTGCTGGATGTACCCCTCAATAAGCAGCCCACCACTTGTCAGCAGTTATTAACATTGTTTTGAGAAAATCCATATCCCCCGCCACCGCCACCATCACCACCACCAATCTATCCCTGCAATGCTATAGCATAGAGCACAAGCATTGACATCTTAGGAAGCACATCAGAAGATGGTTTAGTTGATTGTTATGGGAAGGTTGGGGGACTTAAATTCCACAGATGATTTTTGACACCCATTCACCTTTCTGGCTCCAGGCAGAGCACCCAAATATGAAAGACAAACTTTCAAGGATTGGACCAGATAGCATAATGGCCTCTAGTAACAGTTTTATGGTCTTTATAGGAACACTTTGGTCATCTGTCTTATGTTATAATGAAACATTATGATTTCTAGTCAAAAAAGGCACATTTACAAACAGTATTTGGTGCCTAACAATTTGACAATTACACCATAACCTTGTTGTTAATAGAGCACCATACACGCTGCATTCGATTATTAGTGGGCTAGTTTAAATTTTAAACACGTTATAAAGCTCTGCTCTTTCTTTGCATGAACCCTTCAGTGGGCTTGCTTTTATCACCTTACAAATGGTAACAATAGAAAACACAAAAAAGGATTTTTCTAATTAAAATTTCAGAGTGGTTGGAGTGGGTGGGCTGCTGTGTAATATAGTCCACACAGTACAACTTGTTCCCGGCTTCTCACAGTGAGATAAGTGCCTGTAAGTGCATCTCGTCTAATGCTCACTCTCCTGATTAATGCATCTTGATTAATACGTCCGTGCTCAGGACCAGTGGGATGCTTTGAATACAAGGGAACACGGCTCAAAATTACATCTGAATAGAGAGAAATAAGCATACCTGGGCACTTTCTAACTCCTCTAAAACTTTTTGCCAAGGGGTAAAAGTAGTGGGTGTACTATCATGATAAGAAACGCTGTAACAAATGAGGCTAGTATAAGCCATTATGAATGTCTTCGAAAAGCTACATAAAGGAATAGTTCATCTCAAGTCTGCTTCGGTACACTGAATAACAGAAATAAGTTCATGTAAAAGTGTGAGAGCCAGTGTGAGAGAGTGTGAGTGCTGGGTGCAATGGAGTCAAATCCAGGTAGATATTTGTGGTGTAACAGGAACTGGCTTTACTGGAACATGGGTGCCTTACTTAGTGGATAACATAGACAGGAAAGGGAAGTCATAGAGATCACCTCAATTTACAAGAAACACAACATGCAGCAGAGAATGTACAACAGAGACTATACAAAGATATATGTAACAGCGCCATCTACTGCCATAAATGTAAACTACATTAACCCAGCAATATAGATGCAGATCACATACAGAGACAAGCTATAAGCTGCTGCATAGTATCACCAACTTTAAGACACAGTTATTGTAAATGTTGTACCTTATGTATGCCATCTGCAAAACAGGGCACCAAAACTACTCTTTACTCAGGATCAGCTTAAGGGGGTGGCAAACTGGGCATCACCACAGGATCCCCCGGCTGCTACACAATAATTCAGCATTTGCCTGAGGTTACAGGGTGCAGTGTAAAGCTTACTGGCTATTTAGCCACTAAGCCCTGTGGACACCAGGGAAATGGAAGGCTTGTGTTTTGTTTATAATAAAAAAAAGGCCAAACACACACATTGTTCTGCCAATTTTACCCTCCCATATACGTCAATAGACCAATTTTGACTCATCAATAGTCATCATTAGTTATTTCTTCCTTTTTAGCAACAGGATGTTGTTATAGACACTTATTCAACCCTCTTATTGTCAATTATTGTTGATTGACACTCCCAGCCTAGTAAATGTAGTAAACTGCACATGAGATCTGTGCTACTGCTAACAACCATTATGTGATAAATGCCACTGGCTTGCTTAATTGTACACACTGTTCTCCTTATTTATATGAAATACCCCCAGTCTTTTAAGAAGCTTCCTCAAATCCTAGCCACTTGGAAATGACTCATGTTTCCAACAAAACAACAGTGTAATTTTAAAGCAAGCACTAGCTTAGAAAAGGGTCAGAATTAATAACATACATAGTAGTTTGTCAACAGACCTAATTAGCAGTTATGCTGTGGGCATTGGGGCAGGTCTGGGGCCGGGTTGTTAATGTTAATTAAGTCTATGTTAGTAGACAATCTGGTACATGGTATAAATTAATATCTTGTCTTGGGCTTACTGGACAGTAAAATAATAAATAAATAATAATGAACCGCACTACTGTGTCAACCCGAATAAGTGCAGATTCTAAGGAACGTGGACTGGTGGTCAAGAAAGCTGGCAGAAATTCTGCATGTGTTTGGTTAGTTTTGATGGACCCAGAATTGTGTAACTGTGTTCAGGACTGGCCTTTAGAGTGTTCAAATGGTTATAGATACATATTCAAACCTTGTGTTGTCCATTATTACTGATTAACACTCCCTGAGTCACAGTCACTAATGTGCCCCAGCTAGCTTCTCCTTCGGGGCAGCATGATCGGTGCATTTACATGCATTTACATGGCCACTGCCGGTTTTTAGTGGTGCACCCCATAGTAAACAATGTAAATGCCCGGTGAATGCATGCCAAAGTTGCAAGGTCCCCAAAGAGCACTTTTTGCCTACTAGGCATCAGAAGGAACATCTCCTATACCTTGCACACATATCCAAAGGCACTTTAGCAAAAACATTTCTGCATTGCTTTGTTCATTTAAAACATGTCTTACAGAGTTAAACCACTATTTAAAAAAGTCAATATTTTTTGAAATCTAAAATAAAAGTTTTTCACCTGCGTAGTGGCTCATTTTAAACTGAAGGATGTACAGTGCTTATGGGGTTTTGTTACATTCTATTCTGTGCTTTGACATAAGCTTTCATCTTTCTGTCCCTTACAGCCTTAAAAGGTGTCCTCCGCAGCATGTGGCTCTACATGCAATAGCCTACTGCAAGAGGTATTGGACATGCACATATTTTTTGTACAAAGTTTATTCTTTTATTGTTTAAAATTGTATTTAACATGATGCCCACAGTTTTAAAATAAAAAATATTTTATGGTTTGGCAACAACTATTGCTTTTTGATTTTAATATTATATTAAATATTTCAATCTCAGGGTATATGTATATAAGTATAATTGTATTATTTGAGAACTTTGGATGGCCAGCAGTATCTAATGGCCCATTGACTTGGAGCAATTATCGAGCCCGAAATCAAGCGATAATAGCTCAGTTGAAGCTGCCCCTGTGATCAAGCAATCAATGAGAATTGGTTTATCGAATGGTCATCATATCATTTTGGGTGACCTAAAAATTCTCATTCATCGCTTGATTGTTTGAATGTGTCCCCCTAAAAAAAAGGGTTTTGCTGTAATAACGAGCAATCGCTTTAGCTATCACTATAATGAACAATTGACCAACAAATCTTTAGATGGGCAACTTGGACACGCGTTCACAGTCGATGGTACCCATGGCATTCGGCATATTCGCCAGGTTAAAAAAAAACAACTTCACCTCATTCGAGGCTGCTATGCTGTCAGGAAGAGAGATGTATTTGCCCTGCAGGACAGCCACGCCATCGAGAAATTTATGCAGCTTAGCGAAGGCTGGGACTTGTCAACAGACAGTTCCCCAAGCCTCTGGAAGGAGCCATTTGCAAGAAATAAAGGCAGCTAACTAATTTGGTCATACTGTCAATCACATGCCCCACAGGCCACTTCACTGCAGATGCTCATACTCTTCCAAGAACTCATCAAAGGGCTCCATCACACGTGTCCACCAGCAATCCCGCAAGCAAAATGAGGGTGTAATTTGGCACCAGTAACTTCCGTTTTTTAGAGCCGCATCAAAGGCAAAATCAGGGCTCAGAATAATGAGAAAGTGCAGGCTAAAACAGTAAACTTATAAAAGCGAGAACGCATAATCTCGGTCTGACACGTATGAATACGTTGAATACTCGTTTTTGCATATGCAAACTGGAAATCCCCCAAAAAACAGCAAACTTGGTCCAAAACCACTACAGTTCCTATTTTTTTTAAACCATTCACACATTCGCGGGAATGCGTACGGGAGAGTCTATGAATCAGGCTTTAGAAGACCTCACTTCCTGTTGGGAAGGACAAGCCCCTCCCTTTAGCCAGCCCATCATAAGACCTGGAAGCGGTGAGTTGCCTTAGGCGATCTGGAGGGGTTTCACACAGCCAGGAGTTGACTATAATTTAATTTATAATGATATAATTTAGAATCCTTTATATGCCCCAAGCTATTGTGTCAGCCCTAGCGCAGCCAAAAGATCTGGCTTTTTTGTCGATACCAAATCTCATCTACCAAGTAAAGAGCAGAAGGGTTGGTATCAGTAAATGTATCCACTTTTTTTTTTCATTATATTATACCTGGCTTATATATTTTTAAAAAGGGACCCTGTATTTCTTACAACTTTAACATTTGAAAAAGTGCTACAATCAGCCTCACACTACTGCTTGGTCTCCAGGCTTCCCTAGTTTCCTGATTGATCACGTTTTTGGATACTTCTTAGATCGAACCCCAATTGTGAACTAGAGGTTTTATGAACTGCTTACCCAGCTTTGACACTTTGCATTATTCCAGCTGTAAACCTTCCATGTCCTTCCTGACCATTTGCTTATTTACCTGATCTACATCCAACTCCCCAGCTCCAGCTGCTCCTGAATCATTGTGCCTCTGCCCAGTGTTTAGGTGCCTTATTCCCTGGCTGCATGACTTAGACCTCAGTGCAGCCCAGCCTGCTGAGCCTTGCGGAGGGCTCCAGTGAAGTCAATGATTAGTCTTAGTCTTCCAGGTTAAGTTTGGTTCTGGACCATGCTCACAGGAATGGACTTTTTATATGAACATTTTATTTATCTTTTACTCTAGATAGACGAAGTGCTGGTTTCTCTCTTACTGGATCAGCTCTGTCATCAGGCATCAACCTCACAAAGTTTCATCTTTTCCATCCCATGGCTCCTTACCTCTATATTACTCATTATGATAACTGCCTGATCACAAAAAGTATTAGTAGCAATAACCTGCTAAAGCTTTATTTACACTTTTGCCCCAGAGGCAAACTTTACCAGCCTATCTTTCAACTTACCTTAAGCTTCTCAGTAGGTTGTATGGGTGGTGCTGGACCACCCGAACAGATGGTTTTGTACATTTTATATTATTTTCATGACAGTTTATGCTTATTGTAATTGCTATTACTGAGCTGGGCATCCCGCCATGGCATTTTTGCTAACAAGCTCAAGTAAACCCTTTAAGCAAGAGATGAAAGCTGGATAGGGAGAAAAAAAATAATAAAAAAATAGAAGGGTTGATTAAAGAGATGGATAGCAGAAAAGACGGAGAGACGAATAGAGAGAAAGAAATATAAGGGCACTGAGAGAGACAGAATGGAGATAAATGGTTCCAGGGAACAGGCTGAGCTGAAAGGGACTTGAAAGGGAACACTCCTCAGAAAGGCATAAAATAAGTAAGAGACTCAGTAAAAAAAAGGAGATGGAGAGAAGTACGGCACACACAAGATGGATTATCAGCTAAATCAATAGATGATGGAAGGAATGAAGTCTGTTTTTTTAGCAGGAGAGCCGCAAAGCATATCACATCCAACAGGAGAAAGGAGCCATCTTAGATGGCGTTTTATTTTCTATTAGGGAAACCCAAAGTATACTCAAATGAATACTCCAGCATCTGAAATGAGACTGTCAAGAGGAAATCCTGTCATTATAATTTTCTGGGTCAGTTCTATAACTGTCAATTATGCTATCGCCTTTAGTGAGGCCCTTGAGTGATAGAGTCTCAGTAGAGCCCTTTGAGATGTGTCATAATGCATGGAACTGGTAAACTGCTTGTAGCTACTGCCAGGTAGCAGAATGAATTGATGGGAATCAGACCTTAGGCCTCAACTATTTTCAGTTACCCAGTGTTTCAATCTCACAGATCCAAATATCAATGGGCAGAATGTGAGTAGATTTGTCTAACACCAAGAATATGCAAAGTGTGAGGACAAGGCACAGCCTAAAGCCAAAAATTAAAATGCAGAGGTCAAGGGGGTCCGTCCACACCACAAAGCCAAATATATATAAAATGCTGTTTCCCTTGAACTATAGGTGGGTTTAATTAGAGTTGATATTAGAATTTTCCCCCCTTACTTATGTCACATCTGGGCCCAACAAATTATTATAAGGCAACCAGAATTTTAAGAAAAATCTAGGAAAGGGTCTTAAAGTGGTGCAAAACTGTGTACTTAAACCTGGGGCATCCCGATTCGGGATGGCCTGCTGTTTTAAACCCCATGGTTTGCCATGTTTTCATGTAAGCACAAGCTCTCTTCCATTCAGCTTTCTTAGATATGTATATTAAAGCTAGCCATCTTCTGTTGGCAACTTCCCTCTGACTGTGAGTACCCACGCCATGCAGGCCTGGGCCAGGTGCAAACAGCAGCCTAAACCAATGCTAGGGATGCAGCAGTGACCCAGGCATGCTCCATGGCATCACATGAAAGCAGACCCAGAGAACTGGAGGATTACAAACAGCCAAGCATCCCAAATCAGGCTGCCCTATAGACAAGGAATCAGCCAGCCCTAGAGTCTTAGGCCCTTATTTATGAAGGAATAGCGACAGGTAGCGACTGGTGAGCGGCCAGTAATGACGGGCTCCGCCACGAGAACGCCGGCTCCCCACCACATTCACACATTTATCAAGCCAATCCTGCTTAGCGACTGAGATAGCGCCATATAGCCACTCATTCATCATTATTCCAGCCTCAGCCCACAGCGCCAGCGTCCGACCTTGAACAGTGACAGGTATGACCTCTCGCTACCTGGCGCTCTCCAATGCATTTCAATGGAACAATCTTTAAATATTCATAATTAATTGTTATTAATTGTTTTTTTTTTTTTTTTTTTTAATGTGAAAAATTCTGTGACCACTTCTGCCATTTTAGATCATTTTTTTAAGGTAAAAAAAAAAAAAAATTGTACAGAATTGATATTACAGGTCTGATATTAATGTATTCATATTACCAAATTATTTAAAAAAACTAGTTTTTTTTGGTTTCCAAAAATATGGTTGTTTGGGGGTTAAAAAACTACTTTTAACACATCGCCGCCAGCGCTCTGGGGTTTAAACATGCATTTCACAGCGCGAGAATTTTTTTTTTAAGCGTGATTTTTTAATGAATATGGTGGGAGCTGGTCGCTAGGGCCAGTCGCTATCATGCGCTCCCATACAGCGCGGAACCTGTCAAATAGCGACTCCTCACCCAATATTCAACTTTACGGCAAACCGACTGGGTCGCTATCAACTACAGAACAACGGCCAAGCACAGTGACTACTAGCGGGCGCTCTGAAATTGCCGCTACAGTCGCTCAACTGTCGCTACCTGCCGCTATTAATGAATCGGCCTCCCCAACTCTAGGGCCGGTATTAATTCTCTTTATGTCATACATATTGTACCTACTTACTTACTTTTTTCTAAACTTGCATTTTTTCAGAGAAGTCTAAAATGAATATTAATAGTGTATGTGTTGTTACAACATTCTGAATGTAATTCAAAAGCATAGAAAATCCTCAGGTACCCCTTAGATTTGTATTTAATGTTATCACATAAATTCAATAATTAAATAACTTGTCTATATGAGGGCTATTGTCATAGTTACATAGTTACAGTTTTTTTTTAATTATTTTTTACTGATAACAGCTAATAGTAATTTTAATGTTATGTTCTGCTAGAAAAGCATCTAATTCTTTTTTTAAGCTGTCAGCGGCTGATGCTGTAGCAAGTATTTGGGGGAGGTTATTCCACAAATTTATAGTTTTTATGGTAAAAATTGATTGTCATCTCTGGTTATTGAATCTTTTTTGTCCACACAGAGGGAGTGCCCCCTTTTTTTGGCCATTTATATATTTATACAAGTTAATCATGTCCTTCCATTTGCCATCTCCTCTCGACTCGACTCGATTTAATTCCCATAATCTTTCTTCACAACTAAGATCCTTCATTCCTCTTATCAGTTTGGTGGCTCTCCTCTGAATCCAAACGTACATCCCTATCCTGTGATTCCATGCCTTTTTTAATACATGATAAAAAATATCTTGGTGGCCTTGGATGCAGCTGCCTGACATTGCATGCTGTTATTTAGCATGTGGTCCCAGTATCCCCAGATCCCTCTCATCTAGTGACTCAACAAAAGATGCTAAAGGTGTCTGAAACATTGCGGATCTTAGGTCAAGCACAACAGCTACAATAACAGCTACTGTAAAACCTGGGCAGAATCAAAGATGAACATCTTGATTAAAAAGAATTATTAAAAGTGTAACCCAATATTAAGCTTTAACAATGCCCATGTATTGAAGTCTGTGAGAGTCTGGGTATGAGCAGCTGCGGTGCAGCTGGGGAAAGAGCAAGTCGTAATAAATTGTCCTGGTGATAAATTAGATGCTGAATGCCGGTCATGTTGGCTCACACTGATTTGTGTGAAATTATTGACACTAATCGGCATTGAGTGGAGCTTGCGCTTTATAAATAAGACCTATAGTTTTATAAGGTGAGTGAAATCATTTATAAGGTATTTATCCTTTGCAGGTGTTCCAGGTTTCTTCATTTTCTTTCTTACATTTTCTTTTCATACTTATTGCTATTTCTAGTTTTGACACTTGCTTTAATTCTGCCTAACCCATCAAATAAATCATGATGGCTACAAATTTGCTAAGAGGATGACCCAACCCCAAGATCATAGCTTCAATTAACCGGTTCCAGTTTTCTGCATATTCTACTGTTTGGAGGCCCAGGGGACTCATTGCATCCTCTGTAGGTAAATTATATCCTTTGTACAGATTTTGGTTTGATGGCAAACAAATGCATTGAGTCACTGCTTTTTTCGCTATTAAAAGAACTTGCACAATGTTCCAGTTTTCCCGTAATATGCTTCACAGCCCATATAGAAATTACTTTCCGCAAAAGAAATGCCTGATCGCTATCTATTCTTCCAAGTTCCTGACAGAGGTAAGTGGATATATACGGTGGAGTCTGCTTGATATTAACCCAAGTATTGACCAAAGACAATAAAATAATTGAGTTTTACTGAAAGTCAACAGTGGAAGAAATTGCAGCGAGAGAAGGAATACACAAAAGTAAGTAACCTAAAGAAGCTACTAGTTTAAATTAATGAAAGGTTAACAGGGAAGGTAACTGCAATATTTCAGAGTGCAAAGAAATAAGAGGACAGGTGGAATGCACAGCATAGCTGCTGAAGGGCTTTCCATGAGAAACCTTCTAGAAAGCTGGTTACTCCCAAGTCTATTTGGATTTCGGCATCTTGATTTCTCACAAGATGAACAGCCTTCAGAAACAGGAGATTCTTTGTGCAGCCCTAATTGTAAGCACTGAGGATTAAAAGAAAGACTGAAATCAGCAAAATAACTTACTGTGTCTTTGTTCCTGTGTTTCTTCCTCTCTGGTAGAAGAAGGAATGAGAAAGCAGCGAGGACCAGGTGTATCAGCCTTTAAGGGCTTTTGAGCAGTTTCAGGCTTTAACTGGCAAGGAATGCCAAATCAGGATGCTCCTGCAGTGAATCTGTAAGCAGGCCTTCAGTCATTTTTGACTGGAGGTCAACTTTAAACTGTGAAAAACATATTTTTTCTATGGACAATAGGGTTTAATCAGAGCCCCTTTCTCGCCATTTGTTTGCGTGAAAATTTCCGTTCTCATCCATTTTTCCCCCTCGTCTGATTCAGCAAAGCCTTTTTTCTGCGAGAATTTTTGTGTGAAATGATTTTAATTTTGCAGGATTTTTAATTTGGTAGCAAGACCTCCAAAAAAATGTTGAGAAAGGGGCTCTGAATCAACCCTAATATTTTGACAGCTAATAGCAATTGCTTCTCAACCTTGCAGCCACCAGACCTATGACTACTACCTAAAATTGGATATTTTTAAATCATATTTACCATGTGACAGGTGCATCAGCTTGCATCACTGCCACTATAATCCAAGAAAAAAAAGAAGCTGGGCAGTACATTTTCGAAGAATTCTGAATTTAAATGATGAATAGATAGCAATGTTTTGGGGCAGCAGCCACTTGGTAATGTTGGTGACCCCCGACCATCAGGGGTTCTCGCCTCTATTTGGGGCTCCTGATTGTCTGATGAGGATTGTTATACCTATGGTAGGTCATTTTCACATTTTGCTGACTTTACTATAGACATTTCTTCGGTGTGGAGAATCAAGGACCCCACTGGTGGAGGAGCTACTGATGCAGGAATTCTATTTTGTGCCATGGACTGTTTAACAGGACAGTCCCACTTTAGGGCCCACTCTCCCTACAAAACCTCTGGGGACACCTAAATGTCTTACTTTGCTGGCATTATGGGAAAGGGTGTCCTACCAAATGCAAGATGTTTGGGTGGTTTAAAAACTGCTCTGACTCTTTGGCTGGATAGCAGCAGTGGAATGCATGGATTGACTGATTATTGGCTCAATCACCAACAGCTTTATGGATTGAAGATCCCTGGATCATGAGCAGCATAAAAACCGTGCTATGGTGTAGCGATAACCCTTATCGCCGGAGGGCTTCACCGCCCGAGACGTCCTTTTCCCAATCGTAAGAGGTGCTGCAGGAATCCCAGAGTCGTCCGTGAGGAACCAGGAACAGCCCTTACAAGGGCTAGTGAATTGTAATATAGCGTTTCCCCCAATAAGAGACAGAACTTCAGTATTGAGGGTGAAGGTGAAGACAACTTTATTAGTGCCACACTGTGCCTTATATGCCAGGCTCCATGCAAGGGGACCTCCCCCGTGGACTTGATGGAAGACTGCATGACAAACACACGGACCAATGGGAGCAGGGCACACAATCCCTCAACTCTGCCGGTGACGCAATCAGCAACACAATAGACGTCTGTAATACACTCAATCAGAACAATGCCATTGTCTGTGACGTAATCAATCAATACAATGGCAGTCAGAACAATGAATAACGTAATCAATCAACACAATGGCAGTCTGTACATGCTTAAGAAAAGGAAAGTAATGAACCTGTGTAAAGTCCAAAGGGCAGAGAGTCTGTCACATATGGCATCTGCCTGACACTGCAAACAATTGAGAAGATATGGCACATGGGACAGGCATAAGGTGAGCTCCTAGCCGCCTTATTATTGCCATTGCCTAGACTGTCCCATTAATTCTTGAGCATCTACCACGGGAATCCAGTAGGGAAACAACTGCAGTGTGGAATGAAAATCGAGATTGTTTGACTGTGCTTTAAAGTCCCTGTCCAGGCAAACACTAACTTGTAAAACAAGCCATTTCAAAGAATCTTAAAGTTTCTGATCATATGTAAATAGCATCTGATCTGATTTGTTTCACTTCAATTTCTGGGTCATGGCTTAGCTGTGAAGAGTGTGTCATGGGTGTGTTATGAGAGAGCTGTTACTGTTACTCACCATGGTCATTCACACTGAGCGCAACAAGGGACAGATTGGCTGTTAGACCACTTTTTTGGGTGCTTCTGAAAAAATTAAACTGGAAGAAGGGCCAAACTTTGAAGCCCTTATATGGCTTCTGCCCTGCACTGCATAAGAAGGAGGAGGGGCACACGAGACAAGCACCAGGCAAGCTGCTTGCTGCCTTATTATTGTCTTATTTGGTCCCTTTAAGTCTCATTATGAAGAAAGAGGAACTTTACTGTTTTATTATACCTTAGAGTTTGTGTGAACCTGTCATCTGTGAGTAAAGCCCCTTGTGACACGCGCAAGGACACATTGACACATTGGGACTGCAGGACCATTTATGGAAAAAGTTTTAGGGCAATACAAGTACATTTAATTTAGAACCCCAAAGTAAGTTCATCACTAGTGCACCTATAAGTTTTGTTTTGTGCTTAGAACATTTTAAATTGTCCAGCAGCAAAGCAAAATGACAGTAGATACATGAAAGCTAATAGCAGTAAACTGGTTGAAATCTTACCCCGCTCTATGACAGATACAAATTAATTTGGTATATCGACGTAGCTTTACATTCACAGCAATGCCAAGGAAGAAATAAGTGATGTGATAAAGTACAATTTGGCCTCCACCAAGCTACCAAGCTACACAGTGTTCTTGTCTAGCATCTTTGCTTGTCCTACATTTCTACTGCTTGTTATTAGCGCCTATTACCGGGTTTCCAGTCCCCTGGGCATAAAGATAACATATTAGGACAGACTAGAACTGAAGACAAGAGAAAATGGAAGATGTTCCCAATTAAATGTTTTAAACTGTAGTCTGGCTTTTACTGGTCCCAAGTCTCATCTATGGCCACAGTCATCTAATGTAATATCTAAATAGGGTTGCCGACATTGTCACTGAAAACGAAGGGATAAGAACAACACTGACATTCTACTCAGCGTCAATTGGTTCTAGTGTGGCTTGAACGTGCCTCTGTTAAGGGGAAAACTGGCCATTCAGAGAATGTGGAAAATTCCTGATAGGGCCTGGCATACTGTGAAAAACTAGGGCAAAATTCACTCATTCCTCTTCTAACACCCACCTCCACTCCCTGCCTGTTGGGTAAATAGACCAATTTTGGTTGGGCAGTCCCACTTTGAGGCATTTGACCCACTGCCCCCCCCCCCCAAAGACTCTAGTGGCACTTAAATGTGCGTAACTTTGCTGACATTATGGGAAAGACACCAAAGACACCAATACACCAAATACAGGATGTCTGATCAATTTACAACTGGGTCCAGGCTCTGGCTCATTGGCTGAGTATCAGTAGTAGAATGTATGGATTGGCTGAGCATTCCGTCACCAACATCCTTTACAGACTAAAGATGTCCAAATCATGCTTAAAGTGTATGTCTGGTGGGAAGGGCTATACCTACTGCAGATGCTGTGAATATTTATCCCTAAAAAAGCAGCAGATAAGCCACAGATAAGATACAAATTACCATAGAAATGGTCAGTTTAAAGGGATTGCTCAGGCAAAAACAAACAGCCTAAACCTTTTGTACACAGCAGCTCCTATCTGGTTTGGTTTCCCCGAAAACCTCCTCCAACTAGCGATGGCATGTTTATTCTTACCATGAATGGCGGGCATGTTTATTCTTACCATGGTGGCGTCCATTATGTCTCGTTTCCGTCCCCGCACGCCCACTCCGTTCTTTGCAATGGAAGGGGGCACTTTCTGTTTCCAGAGTGTAGGGATTTAGGCTTTGGCTGCACTGGCTAAATGGGGTTAAATTAATTTTTCTATAACTTAATGAAGATGTCTCTGTCCAGTGGAGTAGCAAAAGGGACGGTTCTACAGGAGTCTGGGAGCCCGTCATTTCAGAGATGATTTAAGCTTCTTTGTAGGAAATTAATTTGTCACATATCCGGAATATATGTGCAACATTTGTTTTAATAAAGTATATTAGCAAACTTTATTATTTTTTGTATGATCATCTATTTTATTTCTGATGATTCAGATGATGCTTATCCTTTAAAGCGGACCAAAACACTGCCCCTAGAGAGTAAACCTCTCCAGGGCCGGGTGAAAGCCCTTCTCAGGGGCATCCCCATTATGTAAAACCCAGATGATCGCTACAAGTCTTACCTCGTTACTCATTTTCATGACACATGCATGAGATTCCAGCACCACTTCATCTGAACAGCCGTAGGGAATGGCCAGGAGGAGATGCATCGGAAATAGAGTGCCAGGGCTTTGTCACCAAGAGAGCATGGAGCAAGGTAGGATTTGCAGTGCTTCTGGGGGTTTCATAAACAGGGGCATCTCAAAAAATAAATACTATTATATGTTGTTTGTCTGTCATTTCCTGACATAACTGTTTGTTATAAGGAAAAGGGGTAGCCTCCTGGATAAAGATGTGGGAACAAGGGGGGGGCGGGGGGAAGGTGAGTGCAGTTGAATGTAATAGAGACAATCCAAGGGTGGCATATCTGTTGCAAGTAGTAGAGAAGGTAGGCCATCCAAGAGAGAAGGTTGCTGCTGTGTTAAAAGAAACAGGACAGTCAATCTAGAGGAGGGAAAGAAATCTATGGAAAAATCAATTAAACAGATGAAGTAAAGGAAGTCCAAAGATGAGATGTAGATCAGGAAGTGCCAGTGCCTGCAAAAAGTGAGGCAAGACTAAACATACCTATGCAGATGCAGTTGTTGTTACAGAATAGAAACAGGATCTGCTACCACATCTGCACCTGATCTTTAACTGCATCTGATGTGAACGGGGGCTAATAGGGAATGTGAGACAAGTGAGGCCCTCAAGCAAACTGCCCCTAAGCTTGACTTTTTTGCCTAACCTGAATGAGGAAAATGCAGTCAGAGGTATTGTAGTAAAACTCAAAATGTCTGAGAGATATTTTTGACATTGTCTTGTATTCACTTACACTTCCGGATTTGAAAGTGTAGTGGGGTGGCTCCTGTATTATCAACCAAATCTTACTTTGACATAGTTCTCCATAGCCCACTGTTGTTATTTTTTTATTTTTTAAGCAAACATGCTGCCCCCAAAGTTTATCCAATTGCCCCTTACAATTTATTTTTACTAAAAAGCTTTTTTTTTTTAAATACATTGTGAGAGGTAAATCATGTCCTGGGTCAATTTTGACATTTTATTAAAGGGACACTCCAGGTATTGGCAATAATAAGGCAGCAAGCAGCTCACCTAATGCCACGTATTCCAAAGATTGCCCCTCCTTTGCAGTCCATTCATCCACAACCATAGGCTCGATTCAGAGAGACAAAAAAAAACTTCAGTTTTAGTGCCGATCTGTTTTTTTTAAAAAATGTTTCTGTTCTCGTATGAGTGTGCGAGCGATTCTATGCATGCATTGAAAACCTTCTGTAAAATTTCCGTCCGTTCGTACGGCAGATTACGAATACGAGGATATCATTTTCCAGCGTGACTTTTCCATTTCATTTTCACATGTTACAACGTAGGCTTTTGTTTTTGCCCTTTTCCCATCGTATCCTCCAACGAATCCTTTACGTTTCCCGTTCGATTCTGTTTCCCTTTTTCAATAAATAATCGTCCAGACGGAAATCCTCACGATCTTGCGCCTGCGCACTACAAACTTAACTCATTAAAGTGCTCGCCTACATATTTGCCACCCTCACTTCTACTACAATGTTTAGCTAAATCACTTAGCACTATCCTCCATCTTCCCTTTTGGACCCTTAAAGCTCACCCAAATCACTTCTCGGTCATGTGAATATTCATCTTTAAATATTTCTGGGCCCATTAGTTTTGTGTTAATGTATTTTGTAAATGAAATGACACTGTAACATTTTTTTTTGGATTCCATCATAAAATATCACATTTTTAAAAATTTAGAAAATTTCTAATTTTTAAAACTATAAAAAACAAAATACATAGCAATGGCAGAACATTATTCTTCATCTGTAGTTCCCAACGAGTTGCGCAGCTCCTGCATCTCGCCCACCAACTGAAGGACCCTGACACTCAGTTGTGCCACTCTGGCACGTGTGGTTCCTGTTAAAAAACTTAAAATATTGGTATAACCTTGTTGGGGTCATACTGCAGTCCCCCCCCATATGGTCCAAACACCTAAATCTGGACTTCAAAAGCCAGAGGGCCCTCGCCACCACGGGCCGGGTTTTGCATAGTGCCCGATTAGAGAACCCCTGGGCCGCATTCTGCAGGCAAAGAACGGGCATCAGGAGCAAGGGCAGGAGTGGATATCCAAAATCCCCTGAAAGAATTAAAAAATACTAACATAAAATACACATTCTAAGCTACAATATTGTTTAACATGTCATCAAGGGCTAAAAACAGCAATAGGTTAAGTCATGAGTCATCAACTATATTCATTGCCATACAGTGAAAATGGATTGATGGAATGTGAGCAAACTTACCCAGGAGCCATCCACCAGATAATTCTCCTGACTCAAACTGACGAAATAAGCCGGAGCTCTGCAATATATAAGCATCATGGGACGACCCTGGATGCCCTGCAAGAACATTGAGGAATCGCATAGCTGGAACAAAGACTGCTTGTATGTTGTGTGAGTGGCACATCTTGCGTTTCCTGCAACCAAATATAAAATAATTACACAAAGCAAAGGTAGCCGACTAAAACAATAACTCCTACAACAAATTAAGATTCAAGTTCAACAATCCAAATATAATTCACAAAGGACATAAGTCTAAAAAAATATAGCAATTATATGGATGTGTGGGAAAATAAATGTTTACATGCTAAGGACTAATTAAGGTCAGCATTAAAATGCATCTATAAGGCATACATGAAATGTATTGATTCAGGTATGCATTGCTATACAATTTATGGCCTCGGCCATGCTGATACATGCAATGCCTTGGTGCTAAAGGCGCGCAGACTCCTCCACATAGCCGCAAAACATGTTCAACAATAGCAATCCGAGCCCTCAAAGGTCCCGTAAGTGGATCGGAAATGAAACGGATTTATAGGGTGGTGGTCCGTCGGAAATCAGCTCTCTGAATCAGACGGAAACCCATCCCAACAACAGAAGTTATCTGAACGAACAAAAAATTTCCGATTTTGTTTGGAAAATGATCAGAACTAACGGAAATGTTCCGATTTGCTTCCGTTCATCGAAAGCGCATTCCCGAACGTTCGTACGAATGAAAAATGAACGAAAATAAGCAAAAAAATGACAAACACCCACCAAAACTTTCACAGACAGCTACGGAAGTCCAGATGAATGTGTCTCTGAATCGAGCCTCATGTTCCAAAGTGAAACACACCTATCCCTTTCCCTTGATGCTCCCTTTCCCTTGAGCAAACACAGTGGTCACACAGCTGGCTCGGACCACAGCAGAGCACAAGCATAACCTATAAAGTTGCACGATGGCACATCCTTCCCAGCTCAGCCACATTCAGGAATTGAATGGTATTTACATATAGGGGGTGATTTACTATGTGACACGTGACAGACCAGCGCGTAAGCAAGACTTACTGCAGCGAATACCATTGAACACAGGCTTTCGCAATGCATTTTGCTGTGTTTGAGCCACAATTACTTGGCGAAAGTCACAGGTATCTACATTGATAAGTGGCTTGGAGAATACTAACAGCTGAATTCGTTAGCAAAAAACATAAAATCTTGCTGAAAACACACTTTTCTAGCATATGTCGACATTGGAGGGGTCTCACAATATATGTGGGGTATCTTGGGAGTGTCTGGGTTGTTTGAAAAGCTTAGGAATAAACGTTTATTTGAAAATAAACTATTTAAGTTTAAAATACATTATTTAAAAAGTCATGTAAGAACATTATTATTAGTTGCTTTTCACATATTGAGTAACATTCTAATCTTCACTCTCGAAAATAAAGTTAAAGATGCTTAAAAAAATGGGACTATTGCTCCCTAAATAGCATTGATTCCTATGTGGCCTATATCGCCGCTAAAAGGGGGTGAATACAAAAGTATTCGCCAGCATTCCCCTAGCCAAACTGAAATAGATGTAAATAGAAAAACATGGACATCGCCAGCGGAACAGGCAAAATTTCACTTGATAAATGTGTAAACCTGCCGGATGCTGGCAAATCCTTTAGACAATTTGCGCCATAATCTAAGATTTTGAGATGATATACTATAACTCAACCCAGCTTGTATATCACACGCAAGGTCAGATTAAGTGTGGTGGAGGACCCTGTCAGAAAGTCTGTCAGGGCCCCCCATCTGGAATTTTTTTACTTTGTGGGGCCAGTCTGCTGCGAGAGCCCCTGTTAAGGTGTGAGTTCAGGCTGCCTTAGAGGCCCCATTAGGCTGCTGTAGGGCCCGGCTGGTGTGGAGCCAAGCTGTTGCTGTAAGGCTGCTGTGGGGATCAGGATGCTGTGAGAGGGGTGCTGTTAGGCTGCTTTGGGGTCAGGCTAGTGTGGGGGCTCTTTTGGCTGTTACAGGGACCAAGCTGCCAAGAGGATGCTGTAAGGCTGGTGTGGGCATCCGTTTGGGTACTATGAGCCCAAACTGCTCTAGGACTGAGCTAACAGCACATTGTATAACTAATTTAGCTGTGCCTGAAACAAAGCAAGCTCAGAACAGGGGCATAGCTGGAGGGGGGGGTGGGGCATGTAGGGGGAGCCAAAAGGGGGCCTGAGCACAGGTGCAGGGCACCATTTTGAATATTTGCCCTGGGTGCCAGAAAGCCTAGTTACTCCTCTGCAGAACTAGTAAGTTCAGTCGAAAATTACCAGACTCCCTCTTTTATATGCAGCATGGATTGGGCTGCCCTACTGTGCACTAGGGTTGCTAAATCAGAACGGGGCCCCCGGGATAATACTCACCTCTTCTGGGTTACCGTGTGACTACAAGCAACCTATTAGGCTCGTCGACAGTCATTCACATTATTGATAGGTCTGATAGGGCCACTGTGGAAGGAAAAGGTGAGTATCCAGGCTGCCTCATTTTCCAGGTTAGCGGCACCAATGCACAATGGGGCAGCCCCGCTCCTGCATATTAAAGAGGGACTCATTCATTACCAGACTTCCTCTTTAAGTCCCAAGCAGGCAGTCAACCCCAATCTGTTGGGCCAGAGGCCCCCAAAATAGTGCTGGACTGTAGCTCATTTCAGCCAGTGTTTAATCAAATGCTACAAACACAAAATGCTTCTTATTTTATGCGTCACTATATACTACAATACCGCGTTATTGGTTTGTCAATAGTTACATTTGACACTGACATCCAGCAACACACCCTTCTGTTCCAAGTAACACAGATGGACTTTTTTGTTATCTTCTTCCATCCCCCACTCCCATCTTTATCAATTCCTTTCAGTGACAGATGCTATATGTTTGATCATATCCTCCATATCTTTTGTAAAAGAAGGAAATTGGGCCCTGCACACCAGTATATTTTTCTCGGACCACAGGGGTCCTTATTATCAGTCATCATGGGGATCACCATATGACTCTTTCATTGCAAATGAGCATATTCAGAAAATTCCGGATTGAGGCAACGGCAGTATCTACTGCTCACGACATTCAAATGCATTTAGCTCCATAGCTCTGCGATGAAGCAGGCTGCAGAGCCATTAATAGCATAATGTGGTTAGCTGAAAGCATAATGATGACCTGTGGATACATATAATGGGGACCTGGAAAGCACACCAAAGAAGGCGGCCTCTGCTGTCACAGAGAAGCGAATGGCATTATGAAGTCTGTCACTCTGGCTGTCGAACCTTGTTTCTGAATAAACACTGCTATTTATGAGCTAATTTGAATAATGTGTTTTATTTTACTCTTTGAAATGGTTCTAAAATAAGCTTAACATTTTACCATTTTACTTTTTAAAACACAGACACGGACACCAACTTTTTTTCGGAAACTCTGTGAGTGGTAAAGCTTACTAATAGTTTACCTGGAACAGTGTGCAACTGGGTAAGGTGCAAACTAGTGCCTCCAGTCAAAAACTCCCCCACTCCCACTCCTGGGGCATCCCGGTTTGGGATATCCTGACAATTAAATTAAAAGAAGGCCTAACTGGTAGTTAAAGACTTCAGTGCATGCAATAACAGGTATGTTCTGAATCAGATATATACTGTATACACTATACAGTCACCACATTGGAATGCTATCTTATATATTTTTATGTTTTTGATAGGTCCTCACTTGTATGGGATTACTCAACCCTTCCCCCTGTGTGCAGCACACCAGTGGAATCGGGTGTCCCCAGGTAAGCTAAATCTTAATTTATCAGTTAAAGAGGATATCAATTATAGTGGCTTCCATCTTTCTCTGGAGTAGAAAAACAATGGATTGGAAACAGGTAATAGGGACACAGACCTGAAAACCATAACAGAACCAAGTAAACGGAACATGGTAGCAGGAGCAAGGAACTGGAACACACAATTAAAAGATAGCATGAATACACAGACAACAAGTGTCTGCAGTGCTACCCCTGGCCAATAATTTGAAGATTAAAAGGATTAACATCCTCTGCTTTCTAATCAGATCTTGAAGGTGAGAATCCATAGCCCTCAAACAGGCTTCAAGTGGTTGAGGCAAAAAAAACTAGTCAAAACATGGAACTAGAGATGAGCGAACTTTTGAAAAATTCGATTCGACTGATTCGCCGAATTTTCCGACAAAAATCGTTTCGACCCGAATAAATTCGCGACGAATCGCTATTAAAAACGGCTATTTCTGAGCCTCCTACAGCCTCAATAGGGTTGTAAACCATTCAGCCTTGCTGTAACACGCACAGGATGCGTGCTGGGTTAGTTAAATAATACTTTTAAGAAATATCACATGCAGATCAGAGGCATCGCTAATAGAATCGCAGAGCGGCACAATTGCAGAGAGTTGAAGTGGCATCACTATGAGGGGCAGAAGGAGCCCAAATATACACTGGAGTTGGCTTCAGGAGCCCAAAAATTGGATGAATCACACCCTGGAGTTGGCAGAAGTTGGCAGCAGCAGCAGCAGGAGCCCAAATATACACTGGAGTTGGCTTCAGGAGCCCAAAAATTGGATGAATCACACCCTGGAGTTGGCAGGAGTTGACAGCAGCAGCAGCAGGAGCCCAAATATACACTGGAGTTGGCTTCAGGAGCCCAAAAATTGGATGAATCACACCCTGGAGTTGGCAGGAGTTGACAGCAGCAGCAGCAGGAGCCCAAATATACACTGGAGTTGGCTTCAGGAGCCCAAAAATTGGATGAATCACACCCTGGAGTTGGCAGGAGTTGACAGCAGCAGCAGCAGGAGCCCAAATATACACTGGAGTTGGCTTCAGGAGCCCAAAAATTGGATGAATCACACCCTGGAGTTGGCAGGAGTTGACAGTAGCAGGAGCAGGAGCCCAAATATACACTGGAGTTGGCTTCAGGAGCCCAAAAATTGGATGAATCACACCCTGGAGTTGGCAGAAGTTGGCAGCAGCAGCAGCAGGAGCCCAAATATACACTGGAGTTGGCTTCAGGAGCCCAAAAATTGGATGAATCACACCCTGGAGTTGGCAGAAGTTGGCAGCAGCAGCAGCAGGAGCCCAAATATACACTGGAGTTGGCTTCAGGAGCCCAAAAATTGGATGAATCACACCCTGGAGTTGGCAGGAGTTGACAGTAGCAGCAGCAGGAGCCCAAAAAATGGCCTAAAGACATAAATATGTTTTGCACCATTTGGAAAGTGTAAAACGTGGCACCATGCTGAATCTAGTCGCATGCATCAGGCATTGGTGGGTGGAAATCCTGGCTGATCCATCCCTGATTCATTTTGACAAAGGTGAGTCTCTCCACATTTTTAGTTGACAGACGAGTTCTCCTCGCCGTAACTATGGCCCCCGCCGCACTAAACACCCGCTCAGATGGCACGCTACTTGCCGGGCAGGACAGCTTTTCCAGGGCAAACTCTGCTAGTTGCGGCCACAAATCAAGTTTGGCTGCCCAGAAGTCCAGCGGATCCTCAAGGTGTGTTGGCATGGTCATGTCAAAGTATGACATGACCTGCTGGTTCAGGTCCTGCTCCAGGTCTTCCTGCTGCTCATGAGTAGCCTCACTATGCGGGTGTAGAAAGCTACTCATTAGCGACTGAAGACTGAGGCTGCTGCTGCTGATGGAGCTTCTGCTGCTGCTGCTGCCAACCCCCCCAGCGGCCATGGCAGTGGAAGGTGAGCGCAGAGGTCCCCTCGAGTCAGACCTGCGAGAGTATGGACCATGGCGCAGATAGGCATCGGCCAACTGCCTACGTAGAATGTCTTTGTAGTAGTTGAGTTTGTCCTCCCTCTCGGTGGGTTTAAAAAATGCCCCCATTTTGTGCCGGAAGCGAGGGTCCAATAAGGTGGACAGCCAGAAGTCATCCCGCCGACAGATGGAAACAATTCTGGGGTCACTACGCAAGCACGTGAGCATGCTTCGTGCCATTTGCGCAAGTGACTCGGATGGACTACCTGTCTCCATCTCCACTGCATACTGCCACGGTGTGCCCGGGTCCTCTGTCTCTCCTTCCTCAAAAACCTCTAGCTCCTCTGGCTGCTCCTGCTCCTCCTCTCCTGTCCGCTGACTAGATAAACCAGCCATTTCGCCAAGCCTAAACTGTGTTTCGCTGGGCAACTCCTCCTCCTCCTCTTCCTCCTCCTCCTCCTCCAGTTCAGCTCCAAGGGGGTTCATGTGGCCGTAAGATGTAAACGCCATGTCTCCAGTGCCCTGACCAGCCATGGTTTCCAACATGTGCTGCAGTACATGAAGCAGTGGAATCACGTCGTTCATCCCGTAATCCTGCCGACTGACAAATAAAGTGGCTTCCTCAAAGGGCCTGAGCAAACGGCAGGTGTCACGTATGAGCTGCCACTGGTTGACATTGAAGTTACACAGGGGAGTCCCCCTATCTGCTTGGATCATCAGGAAATCCGTGATGGCTTTTCTCTGTTCATATAATCGGTCCAACATGTGAAGGGTGGAATTCCAACGGGTGGAAACATCGCAAATCAGACTATGTTGGGGGATACCATTCTGACGCTGTAGCTCAAGAAGGGTGTGTTTGGCAGTGTAGGAGTGGCTGAAGTGCATGCAAAGTTTCCGTGAAGTTGTTAGGATGTCCTGCAGATGGGGGGAACACTTCAGAAACCGCTTGACAACCAGATTGAAGACGTGAGCCATGCAGGGGGCATGGGTCAGGCTTCCTTGGCGCAGCGCAGACAAAATGTTCTTCCCATTGTCGGTAACCATGATTCCCATTTTAAGTTTTCTCGGAGTAAGCCATGTTTGGATTTCCTGATGAATACATTTAAGCAGTTCCTCCCCTGTGTGACTCCGTTCGCCAAGACAAACCATGTGAAGCACTGCGTGACACCTCCGTGCCCTGCACACATGGTAGACTGGAGGGGCACTGAGACTTGAGCCTACAGTGGAGGGTGAGGAGATGGCGGAGGATGAGGAGGCCGAGTCGCACGGTGTCACAGGCCCAATGGGCAGAGAGCGCGGAGGCCGAAGCGGCGTGACCTGTCCAAGTTGCTGCTGCAAAGGGACCACATTCACCCAGTGGGCCGTAAACGACATGTACTGCCCCTGACCGTAGTTACAGCTCCAGATGTCGGCGCTGCCATGTATTTTGCTACACACCGACAGGCTCAAGGACTGGCCCACCTTCTGTTCAACAAAAGTGTGCAGCGCTGGTACTGCCTTCTTGGCAAAGAAATGACGGCTTGGGACTCTCCACCTCGGCTCGGCACAAGCCATCAGTTCTCTGAAAGGTGCAGATTCCACCACCTGAAAAGGGAGCGACTGCAGCACCAGCAACTTGGACAGGAGCACATTCAGCTTCTGCGCCGTAGGATGAGTGGGCGCATACTGCTGTCTCTTGGACATGGCTTCGCTGATGGATTGCTGGCGGGATGCATGACTTGGAGGAGGAGGAGGAGGAGCAGGAGCGACAGAGGATGGGTATGACGCACAGCTGCCTTCGGCTGAGGTGCTGGAGCCTTGGCTGGCAGAAATTGGGAGCTCACTTGGTGAGGAAGCAGACTGGACCACCCCTTGGGAGCCTCGGTTCTCCCAGGTCGTTTTATGGTGACGCATCATATGTTGACGCAGGGCCGTGGTGCCAACATTTGGACCCTGGCCACGCTTCACCTTTTGCCTACATATCTTGCATGTGGCCATGTTACCCTCCTGCGGATGCCTCAGGAAAAACTGCCACACTGCCGAGTAGCTACTTTTCCCACCCCCTGGCCTCACTGATTCACTGCTGCTGTTGCCAACTCCAGGAACCCCTGCTCCACTACCTCCCGATAAGGTAGACTGCCGCACAGCAGGTGCTCTACCCCGGCCCCGGCCCCGGCCGGCTCCAGCCTTTGGAATTGTGCCCCCATGCTGACTGCTACCACTTTGCTGCCTCAGCTGCTGACTCCGGGGCAACCTGCACCCCTCTTCTCCTGATGATGACGATGAAGCCCCTTCATCACCCGGCTCCCAAGTGCGATCGGCTTCATCGTCATCATCATCATCATCACCGGGTTGTGGCTGTACGTCACTGATGTTCGTGGATTCGTCAACAGTGTCTGGCGCAGGAGCTGGAACGCTCGCAGCACCCACGACACTGTCCACATCACTATTTGTCTGCCTAGCTAAAGAAGCCACCTCCATTTCTTGGCTGGGCAGTAGCTGCTGACTGTCCTCTATCTGATGGTCCTCCTCACTAAAGAGTGGAGCTGAACCCAAAGCATAGGATACGTCGCTGGGGGAGGGAACGGCGTAGGCCAGAGGCAATGGGAGGACAGGGACTGCTCTCGGGGCATGCCAACTCAGGGTTGTGTCAGAGGAACCTACCGACCCTAGACTGGGGGTCTCAGACGTAAGTTGTGATGATGTTGTTGATGAGCGCGTCAACCAATCTACCACGGCAGATGCGTTACTGGTGGAGACCCGACCGCTAGCAGATACTGGCAGATTAGGTCTCTCAGCGTGACTCCTGCTGCTACTGGCCCCCAGTCTGATGCGAGCTCTTCCTGCGGAATCTTGGCCTCTGCCACTCCTCTTTTCACTTCCAGGCACTTGTCTGCCCGACATAGTCTAACTGGCGTGGTAGTAGGTGATATTTAAAAAAACCCCGGGCAGCGGTGGGTCTATATGAAACAGAATATAATGCACACCAAAAGTGAGCAGTAACACTCAGCCTCCAACAGGCCTGCTTAGTGTAAATAAGAGAGCTGCTTAGTGTAAATAAAGAGGGGTATGCTATGTTACAGAATGGGATGCCTCAACAGAAGTGCACCTGGCAGGCAGCAGTAAGCCTATGCCCAGCAAAAGTGTCTTATAATATAAATATAATAAGAGCAAATGCTTATATGGTCTTAAACAGAGGCTGCTTTAGTCACAGAATGGGATGCCCCGGGCAGGAATCGAGCTGGCAGGGTACAGTAGTGCTTTGGCCAGCAAAAGTGTCTTTATCAGGCCTAATTTCAAATATGATAAGAGCAAATGCTTATATGGTCTTAAACAGAGGCTGCTTTAGTCACAGAATGGGATGCCCCGGGCAGGAATCGAGCTGCCAGGGTACAGTAGTGCTTTGGCCAGCAAAAGTGTCTTTATCAGGCCTAATTTCAAATATGATAAGAGCAAATGCTTATATGGTCTTAAACAGAGGCTGCTTTAGTCACAGAATGGGATGCCCCGGGCAGGAATCGAGCTGCCAGGGTACAGTAGTGCTTTGGCCAGCAAAAGTGTCTTTATCAGGCCTAATTTCAAATATGATTAGAGCAAATGCTTATATGGTCTTAAACAGAGGCTGCTTTAGTCACAGAATGGGATGCCCCGGGCAGGAATCGAGCTGCCAGGGTACAGTAGTGCTTTGGCCAGCAAAAGTGTCTTTATCAGGCCTAATTTCAAATATGATTAGAGCAAATGCTTATATGGTCTTAAACAGAGGCTGCTTTAGTCACAGAATGGGATGCCCCGGGCAGGAATCGAGCTGCCAGGGTACAGTAGTGCTTTGGCCAGCAAAAGTGTCTTTATCAGGCCTAATTTCAAATATGATTAGAGCAAATGCTTATATGGTCTTAAACAGAGGCTGCTTTAGTCACAGAATGGGATGCCCCGGGCAGGAATCGAGCTGCCAGGGTACAGTAGTGCTTTGGCCAGCAAAAGTGTCTTTATCAGGCCTAATTTCAAATATGATTAGAGCAAATGCTTATATGGTCTTAAACAGAGGCTGCTTTAGTCACAGAATGGGATGCCCCGGGCAGGAATCGAGCTGCCAGGGTACAGTAGTGCTTTGGCCAGCAAAAGTGTCTTTATCAGGCCTAATTTCAAATATGATTAGAGCAAATGCTTATATGGTCTTAAACAGAGGCTGCTTTAGTCACAGAATGGGATGCCCCGGGCAGGAATCGAGCTGCCAGGGTACAGTAGTGCTTTGGCCAGCAAAAGTGTCTTTATCAGGCCTAATTTCAAATATGATTAGAGCAAATGCTTATATGGTCTTAAACAGAGGCTGCTTTAGTCACAGAATGGGATGCCCCGGGCAGGAATCGAGCTGCCAGGGTACAGTAGTGCTTTGGCCAGCAAAAGTGTCTTTATCAGGCCTAATTTCAAATATGATTAGAGCAAATGCTTATATGGTCTTAAACAGAGGCTGCTTTAGTCACAGAATGGGATGCCCCGGGCAGGAATCGAGCTGCCAGGGTACAGTAGTGCTTTGGCCAGCAAAAGTGTCTTTATCAGGCCTAATTTCAAATATGATTAGAGCAAATGCTTATATGGTCTTAAACAGAGGCTGCTTTAGTCACAGAATGGGATGCCCCGGGCAGGAATCGAGCTGCCAGGGTACAGTAGTGCTTTGGCCAGCAAAAGTGTCTTTATCAGGCCTAATTTCAAATATGATTAGAGCAAATGCTTATATGGTCTTAAACAGAGGCTGCTTTAGTCACAGAATGGGATGCCCCGGGCAGGAATCGAGCTGCCAGGGTACAGTAGTGCTTTGGCCAGCAAAAGTGTCTTTATCAGGCCTAATTTCAAATATGATTAGAGCAAATGCTTATATGGTCTTAAACAGAGGCTGCTTTAGTCACAGAATGGGATGCCCCGGGCAGGAATCGAGCTGCCAGGGTACAGTAGTGCTTTGGCCAGCAAAAGTGTCTTTATCAGGCCTAATTTCAAATATGATTAGAGCAAATGCTTATATGGTCTTAAACAGAGGCTGCTTTAGTCACAGAATGGGATGCCCCGGGCAGGAATCGAGCTGCCAGGGTACAGTAGTGCTTTGGCCAGCAAAAGTGTCTTTATCAGGCCTAATTTCAAATATGATTAGAGCAAATGCTTATATGGTCTTAAACAGAGGCTGCTTTAGTCACAGAATGGGATGCCCCGGGCAGGAATCGAGCTGCCAGGGTACAGTAGTGCTTTGGCCAGCAAAAGTGTCTTTATCAGGCCTAATTTCAAATATGATTAGAGCAAATGCTTATATGGTCTTAAACAGAGGCTGCTTTAGTCACAGAATGGGATGCCCCGGGCAGGAATCGAGCTGCCAGGGTACAGTAGTGCTTTGGCCAGCAAAAGTGTCTTTATCAGGCCTAATTTCAAATATGATTAGAGCAAATGCTTATATGGTCTTAAACAGAGGCTGCTTTAGTCACAGAATGGGATGCCCCGGGCAGGAATCGAGCTGCCAGGGTACAGTAGTGCTTTGGCCAGCAAAAGTGTCTTTATCAGGCCTAATTTCAAATATGATTAGAGCAAATGCTTATATGGTCTTAAACAGAGGCTGCTTTAGTCACAGAATGGGATGCCTCACAGCAGACTTAAGATCAGTTCAGTATATATGCACAGTTAGTTACTATAAGCAGCCTGAAAACGCTAACAAAGGCTGGATGAAAAAAAAAAAATCTCCCTGTCAGCCAGCTCCGTTTTTCCTACCTTTCCCTGGCTTTCTGTCTGTCTCCTGTCTGTCTCCTGCCTGTCTCCTGCCTGTCTCCAGCCTGTCCCTGTCTGTCCCTGTCTGTCCCTGTCTCCAGCCTGTCTCCAGCCTGTCTAACTGCCTCAGCTACACAGCGTTCTGTCTGTCTGTCACGAATGCAATAGAGAAATGAGGAAAAGCAAGATGGCCGCCGTTAAATACCGCTGTGTGACGTCACCGGGCTTGCTGGCTGCTGATAGGCTGCATGTGACTGCCCCAGCTTGCACTGGCGCGGGATACATGTCCAGACATGTCCCGCCCGCCATCTTAGAATGCCTGTAATGTAAATGAATGGATGTTAAAGGAAAACTTCGAGTGATCGAATCGCGGGGAAATTCGGATTCGATCCGAATCGAATTTTTCCTGAAATTCGGATCGAATCCGGGTTCGTCCGGATCGATTCGCTCATCCCTACATGGAACAAATACAGAAAGGCTCAGAAGACCACACTCTTCTAGTTTTGGAGTACTGATGCCTTGCTTGAACCAGTGAAGGTAATACAATAGACATTGTGATCCGTCTCCTTCTTGAGTTGGGGTGCTACTGACTCACTTGAATCAGTAGAGGGAAGATCGGGGTCTATGTGAGCTGTCTTCTGGAGTTTGCACACTCTAAAGTCAGAGCATTACTGACTTGCTTGGACTAATAGAGGGCAGAGATGGTCTGATCACTGGAGCTGTCTCTTGAACATAAAGTACTGCTGACTATAAGCAGTCAAAGAGGTTCTAGGACCTTTGTTAGGAAACTTTTGGACTCTTAGTAGATAAGGTTTTGCACTGGCTCAGTTAAAGAAGTGGTGGGGAGACGTAGGCTGATGTAAACTGTCTCCTAAATGCTGTTAGTTCTGAATCCACAACCATGTTGAGGGAGAGGTTGCAGTTAAAGCACGCCCCTTCTCCCGTGGCACTTTCATTATTAAATATTTTTTATTTGCTCTTTACTTGATACACTGGAAACATTGACCTTCTATGTACATTTGATAATGTTTTGTGCGGCAGTTATTAAAAATGAACTATGTATACAAAACAGAGTACTAAGGAGGATTAAGACTGAGAAACAGTTAACCAAATAAAATTCTGAGCATCATTGCAGACAATTAGAAGCAAGAAGTGTTTAATTGTCATGGGAACAGGAAGCGTGAATATTAGGCTTGGTGCCATATGGAGACAGCAAAATGAAAGTTGAATGAGTGGCAGTTCCAACCTGCGGCGTGCTCATTAAATCCAGAAGTTGAGCTCAGATTGATGTGTCAGCCTCCTACTGCTCCCCACTACAGACTGACACAGCCAGTCACGTACAGACCTGGCTCTGGCCCATACACTGCACAGGAAAAGTGTCATTTTAAGGGAAGGCTGATAGCAGAGAAAAAATATGAAGATTAGAGGTGTCCGACAAATAATGAACAAGCGGGAGATAAAAGAAGTACGAATCATAAAGTAGAGGAGTTTGGGAACAGGAAAGAAATGGCGAGCAGGAGGATGGAGCCTGAGATAGAACACAATGTCAGGACATGATTGAAAGTAGAGAAAATGAAAAGACATTGTAAACACAATGAACATCGAGGACGACAAAATAAAATAAGCCATTCAAATAAAGAACTGAAACAAAAAAGCAAACAGAAATGCAAACTTTGCAGTTTTGCTTGAAAATCCAGTAGCTGAAGGAAAGACCTCACATACGTTTGGCTGGATGTTACCATTGGTTCCTGGTTTTTGTTTGGGAGCTGAGGAGGGGAAAATTACAGAAGTGGAAGCTGGCGGCGCGAGGATTAGCAGCACAGAGGCTTTTCTTATCTGCCAAGTGCAAAGGATGCCATGTTGAAGGTTTGCCCAACAGCTTTGCAAGTGCGCTGACACTGAGGTGGAACTGCCTTTGGACCTCTATGGAGATTTTAATTGAAAACCGAAAATTGAATTGCTCTGAACCTTAGGAGAGATGATCTGCTGTGGCACCACTAATATTTAATCTGATCACAGTGTTCCTAATTAAAAATAAATCTGACTTTTACTCTGTGGAAAATAGTGAGGGAGAAGTCAAAACACTTATAGTGAAACAAAACCCAGGATTTGTTCTGTGCCCCGGGGGCACAAATTGGGACGCTCTGCTGTGTGAACCCCCCCAGTTTATTCAGGGCAACTCACCTCTTCCTGGTCCAATAGTGCATGTGCAGGCTCTCATCCAATCAGAGCCGTTTGCTGTAACTATGTCACTCAGCAAACGGCTCTGAAAGGCTTTAATGGAGAGTAAGCATCCACAGCGGTGTGCGTGCTCTAGCCCCAGCCTTTCTGAATGGCTGTGGCGGGAGTGTGGGCACAACCCGAGGATGCAGGGGATGCACCCGCTCTCGCCCCAAAAATAAACAATTCTGCCATTTGCCATGGCAAACATCTTTGATGGAATGCATGTACAGTTGGACCAGGGAAAGGTGAGTGAACACTGGGACCTGGGGAGAGGGTTCACACAACGGGACGTCCCAATTCAGGTTGCCATTGGGGAAGGCCCTGGGTTGTTCTGCTCTAGTTGAAACAGTTGAAAGTGTTTTGGAGAGCCTAATTTTTTCACCAATTTGAATGTTTGATATATATATATATGATATAAAATATGATTTTAACATGTTTGTATAGAAATATGGAAATATATCCCATTATATGAGCAGCAATCCTTATCTATTATTTCATGTAGATTCTATTATCCTCTACAGGATCTGGACACTTTAATCTCTCTAAACAGTTGATCTGGTCTCTGATGCCTTTATGAAGCACTTACCTTAGCTAGCTACTTGCCTTGCTCCTCAAGCCTATCTTATCTGGGACCTCATACTAAATCCTTTCCTGGATCCAATTCCTGAAGGTGAAGCCTCTCTTTAACCTCACTAATATTCTAACAACCCTATGTTTAATGTTAAACGAGCCAAACAAAGGGCAATGTATTGCCCCTGCCATTTTGAAACTGATAATTCCAGGCAGAAAGGTGTTTCTAGAGACATGATGCCATAGGCTGGCTTATGGCCTACTGCAATTATGGACAGAAAACTAATTTACTTTCAATATTTAATCAGCTGTTCAGATATTTGGTATATTGGTCATTTCAGACTGGATTCCTTTGTTTTTCTAGTTTCACAGTCACACCAAAGTGTCTGTGGGGATGAATGTAAATGATTTGTAAGAAAAAATAACCTATGACCCTTTTGGAATTCTTTAAAACCTGACCTGTTAGTGCTGTTACAATTCATATGTATTGATTTTAAAAGCACTATACTCTTCCAACACCAGTGTATGATCTGTGGCTACAACCACCAGTGTGTCAAAGGATATCTCTTTGCAATATTCATAAATTAATAGCACTGAGCTCTGCCCGAGCTGGCATCCTCTCAGGGATCCATGAGATTAACTCATAAAGTAGGCTTGTGGGATCGATCATCTCTGCATCCAGTATGAATTCTTCTGCCCTTGCATAGCAATTGCTTTGCAGCATGAAGAGTGGAAATATCAGCGAGTTTCCAGTCACAGAGAAATGTTCTAAGATGCTCATAAGTTGAAAAGTGTGGTTAGGGGTTTTCCTTTGGGAAGAAGTTGAATGCTTTTTAGATTATATATATATATATGTTCAGTGTCAAAATGTGGGTTGAGGATTTAGAGGCAGTTGTGGCCTAAAGGTAAGGCTGCAGCTTTGTGATCAGAGGTTCGATTCCCAGCCATGGGAATATATTAGAGGCACTCTAATATATTAGAGGCCCTTAATGGAGTGTCTCTAAAACAACTTGTGACATTGTCAACTAGAGGAGATAACATTCTGGACTTATGGCTTGATGCAGAGCCTCCCCGTTCAGCTCCCCCGTGCGTTTCCCCGTTGGTTTTGGCCTTTGATCGGGTCAGGAAAGGGTGCTACGTTGATTTTAGTGTGCGTTTATGCGCTCAGGTGTGCGCTCAGCCGCCTTTACGATTGTCGGCTCGCACGAGGCTGTTTCCCGGGAAAACGGACGCCTTGTTCATTGGTCCGTTTTTTTCAGTGATGCAGAGCCTTGATTTCCGATTGAAAACGCCCTAATAAAACGGGGCCGCCGAGCCTTCACTTACGGCAAGTCTGACCAGCCGTATTGGAGCTACGTGCTATTTGGGAATGCATTCCTCTGTGGGCCAACATCAAAGGCGCCAGCTACGCCGTCTGATAGTTCTGAGTATGGCAGAAACCAGGCTGCAGCGCACGCCTTTGGACATCGATGGCATGAGTGACGTTGACCTATTCGAGCTCACCCGCCTTAACCGTGTTTCTCTCCATGCCTTGTATAGCGAGCTGCGGCCATGGTTAGCCCCCACCACAAGAAAGGGGCATGCAATTGCAGGTATGACCAAATTGGTTGGCTGCCTGCAATTTTTGGCGAACGGCTCGTTCCAGAGACTGGGTGCCTTCTCCCTGGGGATGTCCCAGTCTACGCTGAGCCGCAGCCTAACCAAGTTTTTGGATGGCATGGCTACCCTGGCACAGAATTACATTTTTTTCCCTCAAACAGGGGAAGCCTGGAATGCGGTTAAGTTGGGCTTTTATAACATAGCCAACGTCCTTGGTGCAATCGATTGCACACATGTCTCGCTCATCCCCCCTTCGGACCAGGAATATCTGTTCAGGTATGTGGTTTGGGTCTGCTTTTTTTCTGGTTATCACACATTTTTTATGGCTCAAACTAATTACACTTGTGTTTTGCTTGGTGCAGGAACAGGAAGATGGGCCATTCCATCAATGTTCAGGCAGTGGCGGGCCCTGATCTTCAATTTTTCAGTCTGTTTGCTGGCTTTCCTGGGTCCAAGCATGATGCGCACATTTTGAGGAACTCCAGCCTCTATCAACGGTTTCAATCTGGAGATGTTTCTGGAGGATGGTTACTGGGTATGTGTATTAAAGTTGTATTTCTTGGCCCCCAGGTTTGAATGTGGATTTGCCACTACCCCACTAATCTGTGAGACCTTTCCTGGAAACTTGAAAAGGTTTTTGGTTTAATTAATGGGTGAAAGTATTCTCCACTATTGGCTTATGTTCTGGCCCTCTTATCTCAGTAGCATTACGCAGACATTTTTAAGGAGTGTACAGGTTGCATGTGTTTGTAGGCTCAGTAAAAATGTCAATTCCTCCCACCATACCTAGCTCACCTATTTGTCCCTGTGTACTAATGTTTCTATGCACACCTAAACCTTTTTTTAGGCATCCACCTTATGTTTGTCTTTTGTATTTTGGCAGGTGACTCAGGCTATCCCTTGTTACCATGGCTGCTCACACCCATCCTGCACCCATCTTCCCAGGCACAGGAGCGCTACAACACAGCCCATAGGAGGTCTTGCTCTGTGGTGGAACGTGCCTTTGGGTTGTGGAAGATGCGTTTCCGATGTCTGGATCACAGTGGAGGTTCTCTTCAGTATCAGCCTGGCAAGGTTATCAAAATAATTATTGCTTGTGGGGTCCTGCACAACCTTGCCATTAGAAGCAGGATTGCTCGATATACTGACCTGGGTGCAGAACCTTTCCCTATTTCTGACGAGCAGACCCCTCCTTACACTGGTACACCAAGTGGGCCAGCACACACAATCCGTGCTGACCTTGTGGCCAATGTATTTTCTTGAAACCACCCCCTGTCTGCAGGCTGGGGAAGATTAAATCACACCTAATAAGTGTTACATGCTGGTCACAAAGCGACTCTAAATGCATTTGGGCTTTACCTCTGCTGCCGGCGCATGTCCATTTTTGGCCAACTATATGATTTCAGGTCCACAACTGTCCGCTTGATTTGTTCAGTATCTCGATGGACAGAACACCATAATGTACCCAAACAGCATTGGCAACAGCCATGCTTTGTGCTTAGCAAAAACGGCCTGTTAGGGACCCACGGCGTGGTTATCGCCCACATGGGTGTGTGTTGTCCCCTGCATCACTTGAAATAGATGGTTGGCTATCTGGGGAGTCGTGTGTGGTTTTTGGGCCGGTGGTTGAGAATGGGTAATGTCTCCTTGCTCCTGCGTTTTGGGGAATGTGCCTGTGTCTGTGGAGTCCCCACCGTTTTAGTTGGTGCATGTTCTACATGTGTCTTGTGCCTGCTTTTGTGTTTTATTTAGGATGAGGCATGTGTGCGGCTGGCTCTTTGTGCTCCCTTTAGGTCTGCCCATATTGATATGGTATCCCACACCAAGCGGAGTGCCTTGAACTTTAAATATTTTTACAACTGCGGTTGGGCGCCTGCGCGCACGCACGCACGTCACCGCGGGGGAACGTCAGAGCTAGAATTTTAAAAAGAAGCCAAGATGTCCCCCGCCGTCTTTACAACGGAGCAGGACGAGCTCATCATGGATGTGAGTATGCGAGCGAGCGAGCGTGCGTTTATGTGCGCGCACACATTCCTTGTAATAAAAAAAGAAAAAAACGCAAGAATAGTCTGAAACAACTTAGTTTGTCACCTTACAGACCAGCCCACCTTAGTTTCACACATGTACGCAGCTACAAACTAGCCTACATGCAGATAGCAGAACTAGGGCAATGTGAGGCAGCAAGAGGTTAATAAAGTGACTTGATTTAGGCCAGGAAACTTGTTAATGTATTTTGGGGATTAATGGTGTGTCCTTGTCTCTTTTTCTAACAGATGATGCTGAGGAATCGCTACGACTTCCTGCCGTCTGATTATGCCAAACGGACGTTGGCCCTGGAGGTGGTGGAGGCAATCGAACGCCGAACCCAAACCACCTATACCTTCACCCAGATCGCCCAACACTGGTCAGATTTAAAAAGAAGGCATAACCCCCGGGTGAGGCGGTACTTCAACCAACATTTTCCATGTAAGTGTAGAAAATGTAAATGCACCTATAACCCTGGCATCGCCTGGGTGTGGTTTAATGATTGTGTTTGTATTTCAGCCCATGAATGGAAACTACGGTTCCGCCCCACCCGGACCAGGACACGCAGCCCAGTGTTGGGCGAAACAGGTGAAGGTGTAGGTGGTCCACCGCCAGGGTCAACGGCCACCCCCTCCTCTGTAAGTGACTCGGAGGAGCCGCTGGACCTCAGCATGCAGGGGAGGGGGGGATCTGACGGCAGGGAGTCGACCATACCAGAGCCTCAACCGGACTCCGGTAAGGGAAATATAGTTAGATATGTGGAAATACATGCATTAAATACAGATACTCATGTGCACTATTGTTGTAGATTCAGACGTCGCTGGAACATCCCAAGGGATGAGTGAGGAAGGGGGCGAGGAGGAAGAGGTTGCTGGGGAAGGTGAGTAGATTGATACCTAGAAGCCTAACTTAATATTCTATTCATGAAAGAACAACAGTCTCTAATATCAGTGTGTTTGCCATCCATACAGATTCACAACAGCAACAGAGGGAGGCTGAAGGGAGACTCCGCCCCCAACGCAATGTGCGGCCCAAACCTTGTAAGTGGTGTTTATTTAAACTAAAGAAAATGAGCAAACAATTACATTTGAAAACTAAAATTCAGAAACATTTCCAAATTATTTTATTTAAAAAAAGCACTTAAAGCGGACCTTAACTCTGAATAAGAGTCTATCTTAAATATTTCCCACACCCTGTACATACAGATTGTCCACCTTACAAATGATCTTACCAACCTTTTCCAGAGCACAGCTCTGCTCTGTGTGAGCAAAGCACAGCTATAACCCACCCCCTGTACCTTATCCCACTCTCCTCTCCTCAGTAAGTGTGATGCTTCAGAGTCAAGATGGCGGCGCACGTATCCTAAATTCCTGAACTGAGTTGCAGCCCAGTGGGGGAAATAATAATAATTAATTGACTAAAAACTTACTATATATTATTTTAAGATGCTGCGGAATCTTTTAAAAATTGTTTGTGCTTTTCATGAAATCACGCAGAAGGTCCGGTTGGATATGGGCCCCAAAAAAACCACGCCCAACCAAACCAAAAAAAAAATGCTAAACTAATGTTGTTTTTCATTCACAGATCAAAGAAGACATCCCGAAGACCCCGAGGCATAATTTAAAAAAAAAAAAAAAAAATTGTAAATATTGGTTAATGTTTTACCCCCGCCCCCCAAAAAAACCTAAAAAATAACAACAAAACAAAAAAAACCTTGGAATAATAAAAAAAATTAACATATTTTGAGAGTTGGCTTTCCTGCAAAAGTACTATCACACAACATCAGCACACATTTCCATGACACCAAAGGTTTCGATATGGAACAATAATTCAGAAAAACGCACAAACAATTATGGTATGCATTAAGGACAAGGAAGAAGGAACAAGCAAGGAGATTAAGGTACGCATTAAGGACAAGGAAGAAGGATCTACTAGATGATTAAGGTATGCATTAAGGACAAGGAAACACCCACAAAAAAAAAAAAAAAAAAAAGATGTGTGTCACATTTGCATTTGTGGCCATATGCATATTCCAAGGGAGTTTGAGGGATGTGCGCTTGCGTGTAGCCTGATTGGCAACTGAAGAGCCATGGAGATGTAAGTACGTTCAAAAAGCCAGGAAAAATCAGGGAAAAACGGCCCGCCCGTGTGAACGTGAACGGGAGCCCCGATCAAATTGAAGGCACCCGAGAGAGCAAAAAAAGCTTTCCGAGTAAAGTGAAAATGACGGATCAGTTAGGGAGCCATTCCGACGGAGGCTCTGCATCACATTTGAGCCACGATTCAAACGGGAGCCCCGGACAATCGGAGGGTTTTAAGGGCAGTTCAGAGGAGGCTCTGCATCAGGCCCTTAGTTCTGACCAATGGGGATTTGGTGTCCGAGGTCAGGGTTGAAGAAAATCTGGGTTCCAGTGACCATCAATGCTTATGGTTCAGAATAAAAATGGACATTGTGCAATAACACACCAGAACCAAAATGCTAGACTTTAGGAAAACAAACTTCAAGGAAATGGCAGACTATGTAGAAATAGAATTAGGTGAGTGGAACAGAGTAGCAGAAGCAAGTGCCCAGTGGTCACTATTAAAAATGGCCATCTTAAAGGCAACTAAGCAATATGTGAAACAAACTAGCAAGAATAAAAGGAAGAAGAAACCACTATGGTTTACTAGGGAAGTCAGCACTATCATATAAGAAAAGAAGTCTGCCTATAAGAAGTATAAAGTAAGTGGAAGTGTAGCTGACAGAGGCGTATAAAATTAAACAGAGGGAAGCAAAACTGATTATAAGGACTGCTAAAGGACAGGGAGGAAGAAATGGCCGAATCTATGAAGAGGGGAGATAAAACCTTTTTCCGATATATTGGTGACAGAAATAAGAAAAACAATGCAGTCTCAAAAATTAGAAATGGGGAAAATTATTATATTGACGGAGATAAGGCTGTGGCTGACCATCTGAATAGCTACTTTTGTTCAGGATCTTCAGATAGTAGCAGGCATGGCCATAGCATCCAGCTGGGAGGGCACAGCTCCGGAGTTTCTGGAGGCTGATGTCTTAGCCGAGCTGGCACATCTAAAGGTAAGTAAGGTGATGGGTCCAGATGGAATCCACCCCAGATTTCTAAAGGAACTTAGATTTGTGATTGCAGCCCCTCTGACTGATCTACTTAACCATTCCCTTTCAACTGGTGAGGTTCCAGATGATTGGAGAGTGGCCAATGTTGTACCAATCCATAAAAAGGGGAGTAAAGAAGAAGCCAGTAATTACAGGCCAGTTAGTTTAACATCTATAGTGGTCAAATTAATAGAAACACTCTTAAAAAAACAGATAATTTTTTTTGGACAATTCATAGACAAATCTATACAGTTTTCTTTTATTTTTTTTTATTTTTAATTACATATCACTACTGAAAATAAAAAGCCCCAAAAACTAAAAATATAGTATCAGGATGGGCTTATTATTGTTGGGGTCCTGTGCAAACTTGTGTCAAAGACATTTTTTTGTCATAGTAGAAAGTAGTAGTAAGATGCAGCCGATTCTGATCTGCGTTCCCCAGAGCTGGGGGCCCCTGGCGTGGAGGGCCCATGCAATTGCATGGGTTGCATTATGGTTAAGCATGTCACTTCTAATTATTATTATTATTGTTTATTTATATAGTGCCATCATCTTCTGTAGCGCTGTACAAAGTAGTTATTACAGACAGGGTAGAAACATACAGTACATAGACTATTTCAGATGCTGTGTTACAGAGTTAACAATGGATATTCTGAATACAGGAAACAGTAGAAAAGAGAGCCCTGCCCTTGCAAGCTTACAGTCTAAAGGATGAGGGGTGGAGACGAGGGGGAAGGATCACAAACAGTCAGTATTGAGCTTTGTGGCATATGCCCTTTAGAAAATCGGTTAAGCCAGATGATATGCTTGTCTGAATAGGTGGGTTTTAAGGGCACCTTCTAATAATATATAATGAGTTTTAGAAAATACAGTTGCAGGTTTGATGACAGCAGATTCCCCTTAAAACATTACAAAGGTGAATAGGGAAAAAGTAAAAAGCGTGAACTTCTAGTCGTGTCCATCCTGCTCTGATATGTCACTTTTAATTTAGCGGCAGGGGTTATTTTGGCTTATTTATATCACAAACCCTCAGTGGTGAAAGCATAGCTATGGGCAGACAGAGGAGTTTTGATCTTTTATGTTAGCCCCCGACTGTCTCCTCTTTAGCTGCCTGGAGCACGGCATGGACCTCATAACCGCTGCTTTCTAATGACTTCAGAATGTGCGATGGGTATGCAAAGCGCATGGGGGGCCGACATCATGTTTAAACACCGCTGGGTGTCCAGCCCAGTGAATGGTGTAAAAGCCCTCTTTCTAAATAATTGGTTCAAAGCCTTTAAAATATCATTTGTCAGAAGCGAGATGTGCAGTAAACCTAGCAATAGCATTTAGTATACAGTCTATGTCTTTTTACATTTTCCTAAATAACAGCAGGACCTGGAACCTACAGGTGGGCACGTTAGCTTTTTCCAGTAAAAATAAACCGGCACGAAAACATTGTGGAAAAAGGCAGCAGGTGAGTGGAAGGCTGGAATAAATCACAGGTTTGCACGACTTGAGGCAGTGTATGTTTTATGAGCAGCAAGAGGACAAATACAGTTGGTTTGGAACTGCCATGGTAACATGGTGCCTGCACTTGCTAAAAACTTATATTAGAGCAGGGCAAAGACAAGTGAGAGTGTGAAGTTTGCAGCCGTAGACCGGTCTTTTGTGAGGCTGACATAGTTGTTGCTGGTGCATATGTAGCTTACGTCTTTTGGAATTAATTTGCTTAAAACAAACCAAAACCTAGTCTAAACAAAATAGGTGTTGATCATAGTGCTGGGGGCATCCCGATTGCCGAAGCCCCCTTGCACATATCCCCCTTGTAAGTCAGGTTTTGCTTACCTGGGCACGTAATTGGCTGCCGTTGGTCATATCCTGTCTCAGACTCTGAACCACGTGGCCGTTGGGCCTGGTTTGGCTGAGGGAGGAAGGCTAAGATAGGCAAAACTGTGTGTGTGTGTGGGGGGGGGGGTATGCACAGGGAAGCATCGGAAATCAAGATGACCCAGACTATCTCAACAGATCTCAGATCAGACTGACCATTGCAACACAAGACTCTCCTGCTTACCTGCAGTTGCTCCCATGGTATCTATAACTCTCCTTAGGCCCCAGTGTCTCAGTGACCCACACCCACACTCTTCGGCCTTCCTAAATGTAGGTATATGTGGTATGTATGAACCTGTTTAGCATTAGTATAGGTATGCATTAATAGATACATTAATTTCTACTTTTAGTAGAGCTTACACTCTAGTATAGTTAAAGGGTTAAGTTGTTAGCTCTGTGTCAGTTGGGAGGAAGAACATAGGTTTTAATGTATCAGTTTAGGAGCTCAGGCTATGGTAAACATTCTGGCACCTGCTCTGACGGTTAAGGGATGGATACACTGGTCTGATTCACAAGTTAGGTTTAAGAGGATCTCTAACCTACAGTTTAAGTGTCACGGGGACCACGAGTCACTCACCCGGCCTTCGGTCCCGCGCCGGCTGCAGTCGGTCGGACGGAGCTCTGGCTGGGCGGCATCTTCGGCGGGCGGCGGCTCGACGGCTTCCGCCCCTGGCCGCCGCTCGGCTGTTTCCGCCGCGAGCAGCCGCTCGGCTGTTTCCGTCACTAGCAGCGTCTGGAGCGGCCGCGTCCCCGGCATCGCGGCGCGCTCCTGACGCCCAGGATCATGCTCGCGCGCGCGCACGAGCACTCAGGATTTATGCCCTCCGGCGGCGCTGCACACAGCGCGCCCGCCGGAGGTAATCAGTTCAGGGCCAATGAGCCCAAGGGTGCTTTTGGGCGGAACGCCCTGTGGTTTGAATGGGGCAATCAGCCCCAGGTTCCTAAGTTTGCACCAATCATGTCCCTCAATCTGGTCGGCCACTTCCTATAAAGGTGTTCCAATTACATTTGATCCTTGCCCGTGATAGCGTGCTGCTGGGTATGAATTGGTGTCTGTTCCGTCTACGATATCTTGCCGTGTATGACCATCCTTGATTGCTGCCTGGACCGACCTTAGCCTGTTCCCTGACCACGATTTCTGCCTGCTCCTCTGTACTGCGTATCTGTGATTCCCTGGTTTAACCTTTGGCTCGACTCGACTATTCTTCTGTCTCATCCTCCTGTACCGCGCTTCATTGGACTGATCTGCCGTGTATGACCCCTGCCCGTTTGACCTTACCCAGTCTCGTTCCTGGTTCGTTTGCCTTCCCCTGCATAAGTCTGCATCCTTTGTGCTAAGAAGTCCTGGGGGCAACCGTGCCCGGTGAGGCATGTCCAGCGTCCCGGCAAACGGGGGCTTGTCTATAGGCGAAGCTAGCAGCGGAGATTGGGGGTTGCAGACTTATTGGAAGGTGGGTGTCCCACGGGATCTGACATTATCACGGGCCATCCATTATTTCCTAGATGGAAGAATTAATGCAGCAGGTGCAAGCTATGGCCACCGCCATCAACCAGCTGGCCCAGCGAGTGGCTACGCAGGAAAGTCGCCAACTACCTGCGCCACTGGATCCTGGACCTACAGTTGAGCCAAAGATTCCTCTTCCAGAGAAATTCTTCGGGGAACGGATGAAGTTCTCTAACTTTAAGAACTCTGGTGAGCTCTACTTCCGTTTACGGCCCCACTCCTCTGGGTCAGAAACTCAACGAGTGGGCCTAGTTATCTCACTTCTCCAGGGTGATCGTCAGACCTGGGCATTTGGATTGGCACCTACAGATGAAGCCTTACAATCAGTCTCCTCCTTCTTTTCTGCCATGGAGCTATTGTATGCAGACCCTGATCGAGCTTCAACGGCAGACTCCAAACTACGGAATCTTAGACAGGCGAAGCGCTCAGCGGAGGAGTATAGCGCAGAGTTCCGTCGATGGGCCATTGATTCCAAGTGGAATGACCCAGCTTTGTGCAGCCAATATAGGATTGGACTCTCAGAAAACATTAAAGATGTTCTAGTGAATTATCCGCTACCCAAAAGCCTTGATGAATATATGCAACTGGCAATTAGAGTGGATAGACGTCTCAGGGAAAGACGCCAAGAAAAAGGCAAGGATCAACCTTGGGGACCCCCACGCCAAGAGTCAAGCCCTAGGGGTGCTGCCGCCCCTTCTTCTATGACGTCTGAAGAGCCCATGCAGCTTGGCGTAACCCATCTTTCTCAGGCAGAGAAAGTTCGGCGTAGATCACAAGGTCTTTGTCTATACTGCGGAAATCCTGGCCACTTCGCCAAAAATTGCCCAAACAAGGCTCCGGTGGCGGGAAACTACAGCGCCTAGATCCTGCTGAGGGATTTCATCTAGGCGGTCAGGTATCATTCCCTCATGTTAATCGGTTACTCCTACCAGTTATGGTCTCTTGGGGCCTTTCCAAGACTTTTGTCTCCACTTTCATAGACAGTGGAGCGGCTGGCAATTTCTTGGATAGGTCACTTGCCTCCACCCTTAATATTCCATTGATTCCGTTAGAAAATTCCCTTCGAGTCCTGGCTGTCAATAACGAGCCCATCATGGGAGGGTTGGTCTCCTTTAAGACCCCCCTTGGTGAATTTAATTGTGGGATCTGCCCATTCTGAAGAATTAGAGTCCATTCTGTTATGAGCATTGTTTCTCCACATCCCTTAGGTCCTCACAGGTCATCCTTGATGGTTTACCACCAGCCTACGCAGATTGGGCGGATGTTTTCTCTGAAAAATCCGCTGACACTCTTCCCCCGCATAGGACTTATGATTGTCCCATCGATTTGCTTCCAGGCACTATGCCCCCTAGGGGGAAGATATACAACCTCACACGATCTGAAGAGCTGGCCATGAAAGATTATATTTCAGAGAACCTCAAGAAGGAATTCATCCGTACTTCTACCTCACCTGCTGGTGCTGGTTTTTTCTTTGTCGAGAAAAAGGACGGCGGTTTATGCCCCTGTATTGACTACCGGGGATTAAACAAAATTACAGTCAAGAATAGATATCCGTTACCTTTAATCAATGACCTCTTTAATCAGGTATCTGGGGCTCAGATTTTTTCCAAACTTGATCTTAGAGGGGCATATAACCTTATTCGTATACGCCAGGGAGATGAATGGAAGACAGCCTTCAATGTCAAAGATGGCCACTATGAAATACTTGGTGATGCCCTTTGGCCTATGTAATGCCCCTGCAGTCTTCCAAGATTTCGTGAACGACATTTTTCGCGATTTCTTGGGTCGGTTTCTGGTGGTCTATTTAGACGACATACTCATTTTTTCCCATTCCCTGTTGGAACACCGTCAACATGTAAAAGCGGTGTTACAAAGGTTACGGGAGAACCATCTGTATGCTAAAATCTCTAAGTGTGTATTTGAAGTTTCTGAAATTCCGTTTCTAGGATACTTAATCTCCAAGCGTGGGTTGGTTATGGATCCCTCCAAAGTATCCGCGATACTGGAGTGGGAGCAACCTAGAACCCTTAAGGCGCTTCAGAGGTTTTTAGGATTTGCAAATTTTTATAGACAATTCATAAGGGGGCTCTCCTCCATTGTGGGTCCCTTAACTGATCTTACTCGGAAGGGCGCTTTTGTTGAGGAGTGGCCTCCCTCAGCAATAAGCGCCTTTCAACTACTGAAAAAGACCTTTACTTCAGCTCCGGTGTTGATCCATCCCAATACTAATCACCCGTTTCTGTTGGAGGTCGACGCCTCCGTACTTGGGGTGGGAGCAGTTCTCTCTCAGTATTCTGGTAATCCGGAGAGACTGCATCCTTGTGCGTTCTTTTCACGTAAATTTTCTCCTGCTGAACGTAATTATGATGTTGGTAATAGGGAACTATTGGGTATTAAACTGGCCTTTGAAGAATGGCGTCACTGGCTGGAAGGTTCTTTACACCCCATTACCGTATATACAGATCACAAGAATCTAGAATATTTAGAGTCCGCCAAAAGGCTCAACTCCCGTAAGCCTCGCTGGGCACTCTTTTTCTCTCGTTTCAATTTCATTATCACCTACAAACCAGGGAAAAAGAATACCAAAGCAGACGCCTTATCTCGAAATTTCGGAGATTGTAAGGATCGATTTGATCCTGCTGAACCGATTCTGCCCTTAGGTATAAGTTGTATAGTGGGCGCCCTTCTCCCTGATTTGTCTAGTTCTTTGACGCCATATCAGATTGATACTCCTCCCGGTAAACCCTCTGAATGCTTATTTGTTCCACCTCATTTACGTCTCGCCGTTTTACAGGAACTTCATGATGCCAAGTCCGCCGGTCACTTAGGGGTTCGGAAAATCTTGGCTGTCGCCAAACGCCATGTCTGGTGGCCTACCATCAGACATGACATAACCGCCTTTGTTGAAGCATGCCCTGTATGTGCACGGAGTAAGACAACCCATGGATCTCCAGCGGGATTATTAGTACCTCTGGAGATTCCTAGTGAGCCATGGTCCCACATATCCATGGATTTCATTGTCGATCTACCTCAATCGCAGGGGAATACTGTAATCTGGGTGGTGGTTGACCGCTTCAGTAAAATGGCACACTTTATCCCTTTGGTAAAACTTCCGTCGGCGCCAGACTTGGTGCAATTATTCATTAAGCATGTTTTCCATCTCCATGGTATACCACAGAATATTGTTTCAGATCGGGGGGTTCAGTTTATATCCCGCTTCTGGAAAGCCTTTTGTAATCGCTTGGGCATTAAAGTTTCTCTTTCTACAGCTTATCATCCCCAGTCTAACGGACAGACCGAGCGGGTGAATCAGAGTTTAGAACAATATTTACGCTGCTTTGTGTCTGATCGTCAGGAACAGTGGGCGGAATTTATCGAATTTGCAGAATTCGCCTTTAACAATGCGCCTAGCGAGTCGACTAAGTTTTCGCCGTTTTTCTGTAACTATGGCAGGAATCCTAAGGCGTCATCCTTCTCTGGTCCTTCCTCCAACTTGCCGGCCTTGGAGGAATGGCTACGGGAAAGGACTAAGGTGTGGTCTGAGATACAGATGAACCTTAAGAAAGCCTCTGAAAAATATAAAGTGTTCGCGGACCGACATAGATCGCGGGAACCACCATTTCAGGTAGGAGACTGGGTCTGGGTATCCACTAGAAATATTGCCCTTAGACAACCCTCGCCTAAGTTAGGTCCTAAGTACATCGGTCCTTTTCCCATCACTAACAAGCTCAGTAATGTTACCTTTAAAGTCAAGTTACCTATGTCCATGAAGATTCCGTCTACCTTTCATGTTTCCTTGTTAAAATCCGCCAGAAATGTTCAGGTGTCATCTCCTCCTCCAATCGTAATGGGAGATGAACCTGAATATGAAATTAACAGAATACTCGATGCTCGAATGGTTCGAAATTCATTACAGTATTTAATTGATTGGAAAGGTTTTGGTCCTGAGGAGAGGTGTTGGGTACCGGCCAGAGATGTTCATGCCAGAACCTTAGTCAATAGATTCCATCGTGAGAATCCTGATAAACCTGGTAAGGGTCCGGAGGCCCCTCGTGAGGGGGGGGTAGTGTCACGGGGACCACGAGTCACTCACCCGGCCTTCGGTCCCGCGCCGGCTGCAGTCGGTCGGCCGGAGCTCTGGCTGGGCGGCATCTTCGGCAGGCGGCGTCTCGACGGCTTCCGCCCCTGGCCGCCGCTCGGCTGTTTCCGCCGCGAGCAGCCTCTCGGCTGTTTCCATCGCGAGCGGCGGCTCGGGCGGCTCCGTCACTAGCAGCGTCTGGAGCGGCCGCGTCCCCGGCATCGCGGCGCGCTCCTGACGCCCAGGATCGTGCTCGCGCGCGCGCACGGGCACTCAGGATTTATGACCTCCGGCGGCGCTGCACACAGCGCGCCCGCCGGAGGTAATCAGTTCAGGGCCAATGAGCCCAAGGGTGCTTTTGGGCGGAACGCCCTGTGGTTTGAATGGGGCAATCAGCCCCAGGTTCCTAAGTTTGCACCAACCATGTCCCTCAATCTGGTCGGCCACTTCCTATAAAGGTGTTCCTATTACATTTGATCCTTGCCCGTGATAGCGTGCTGCTGGGTATGAATTGGTGTCTGTTCCGTCTACGATATCTTGCCGTGTATGACCATCCTTGATTGCTGCCTGGACCGACCTTAGCCTGTTCCCTGACCACGATTTCTGCCTGCTCCTCTGTACTGCGTATCTGTGATTCCCCGGTTTAACCTTTGGCTCGACTCGACTATTCTTCTGTCTCATCCTCCTGTACCGCGCTTCATTGGACTGATCTGCCGTGTATGACCCCTGCCCGTTTGACCTTACCCAGTCTCGTTCCTGGTTCATTTGCCTTCCCCTGCATAAGTCTGCATCCTTTGTGCTAAGAAGTCCTGGGGGCAACCGTGCCCGGTGAGGCGTGTCCAGCGTCCCAGCAAACGGGGGCTTGTCTATAGGCGAAGCTAGCAGCGGAGATTGGGGGTTGCAGACTTATTGGAAGGTGGGCGTCCCACGGGATCTGACATTAAGACTATAAAAGGGTTATGACATCTCTTAGAGAAAGCTTAGCTCGGCTCACATTATTGTAAAAGCAAGGAGTGAGACAAGACATGTGCAGGAGGAGAGGAGACAGTAGTCAAAATAAGAGAAGGATCCAGCCAAAGCCTTGCCAATGTGGAACAACAAGTGAGACGTACACCCTTGTTCTTGAGGAGGAAGTAAATACCTCAGTGGCCATTAGAAGGAAGAGAACATGCTGCAGCCTTATTCCTAGTAATGACCTCAAGTGGCCATTAGAAGGGAGAGAACATGCTGTGGCCTTATTCCTACTAAAGAGGAACTGCCTTTGCTATGCAGTTGAGTGATGACAACCATGAAGTGTATCTGTGACTACCAAAGTGTGTACCAACAAGCTACTAATAAATTGAGTAACTACTTTTCTACTCTCTACCATGGAGTATGTGCGTACCCTGCCAGCGTCCCAAGCCTGTCAGGATCACTATACCACATGGCTCCCACGAGGCCCACAGATCCCAGCATGCCGAACTCACTCCCCACACATCTGACTGCTGACCCCTCAGGCCACATGTGCTACATATACATCAGAGTATAGGACCAGACTAAGGTGGTCATAGAGAATAATTATTCCTCACATTCACCCTGAGGTCAGAATCTGGAACAATGGAACCTGGTGTAAGAATCACGATGCTGGGCTCTGAGGAGAATAGTAAATGACAGCCTTGTGCCATAAGGCAGTTCTTGCTGTTGGTAAAGTCCACAAGTAATATATGTAATCGGACAGTTTGCCTGGAGAAACCCTCAATCTGGAGGTGCTCTACCTGGAAGCAATTTTTGAGCTTTCGCTTCTGGCTGCCTAGACTTGGCTGAGGTGAGTAGTTTCCCAGCAGCTGCTAATTGGTGCAGGAGCAGGATGCTGGTAATATAAGCATTATTTTTTAATTTTAAATGCCCAAATCTACCTAGTGCCTGGGTGAGGAGTGGGGGGGGTGCTGATAGGTATGGGCATCGCAGCATACCATGCCCTAGTGTCATGGTGACCTCAGCACGGGGTTCTACATTTCCTCTCTGTCTTGTCATATTTGTAGATCAGATTAAGAAACCAGGTGAAGGCATTCATTGAGAATATTGTGGGCCTAAATTCCATATACATCTACCTTAATGCTGGCAGCCGAAGCTGCAGGACCCATTACCCAGAGACACTGTTCCCTGTGGGGAGTAATAGATGTCCCAGGGGACGATTGCAGGTAATCAGTGGAGCTGAAATGGCAGCTCTGTTCTGGAGTATGTTGAAGGATTAAAGCAGGGGTGCTCAATACTCCCTAAGGGCCACCAATATGCCCGGTTTTGCAGATTTCCACAGAGATGCACGGGTTTAGTTATTAGTGCTCAATCTGTAGATGCATTATTTCACCTGTGCGATGTGCATACCCCATCCAACTCCAAGGCTGTGTGTCATTCATCCCCATAACATTTCTAATATAGGCTGTGTGGCATTCATACCCCTCCCCATTCACATATAGGCAGTGTGGCATTCATACCCCTCCCCATTCACATATAGGCAGTGTGGCATTCATCCCCCATCCTATTCCCCATATAGGCAGCGTGGCATTCATCCCCCTCCCATTCCCCATTTAGACAGTGTGGCACTCATACCCCATCCTATTCCGCATATAGGCAGTGTGGCATTCATCCCCCATCCTATTCCCCATATAGGCTGTGTGGCATTCATACCCCTCCCATTCCCAATTTAGGCAGCGTGGCATTCATCCCCCTCCTATTCCCCATTTAGGCCGTGTGTCATTCATCCCCCTCCCATTCCCCATATAGACTGTGTGGCAATTATCCCCCACCCATTCCCCATATAGACTGTGTGGCAATTATCCCCCACCCATTCCCCATATAGACTGTGTGGCAATTATCCCCCAACCATTCCCCATATAGGCTGTGTGGCAATTATCCCCCACCCATTCCCCATGTAGACTGTGTAGCAATTATCCCCCACCCATTCCCCATATAGATTGTGTGGTATTCATTCCCCTCCCTTTCCCCATATAGGCTGTGTGGCAATTATCCCCCACCCATTCCCCATATAGGCTGTGTGGCAATTATCTCCCTCGCATTCCCCATATAGGCAGTGTGACATTCATCCCCCTCCCATTCCCCATATAGACTGTGTGGCAATTATCCCCCACCCATTCCCCATATAGGCTGTGTGGCAATTATCCCCCTCGCATTCCCCATATAGGCTGTGTGGCAATTATCCCCGTCGCATTCCCCATTTAGGCTGTGTGGCAATTATCTCCCTCACGTTCCCCATATAGGCTGTGTGGCAATTATCCCCCACCCATTCCTCATATAGGCTGTGTGGCAATTATCCCCCTCGCATTCCCCATATAGGCTGTGTGGCAATTATCTCCCTCACATTCCCCATATAGGCTGTGTGGCAATTATCCCCCACCAATTCCCCATATAGGCTGTGTGGCAATTATCCCCCTCGCATTCCCCATATAGGCTGTGTGGCAATTATCCCCCTCACATTCCCCATATAGGCTGTGTGGCAATTATCCCACACCCATTCCCCATATAGGCTGTGTGGCAATTATCCCACACCCATTCCCCATATAGGCTGTGTGGCAATTATCCCACACCCATTCCCCATATAGGCTGTGTGGCAATTATCCTCCAGCCATTCCCCATATAGGCTGTGTGGCAATTATCTCCCTCGCATTCCCCATATAGGCTGTGTGGTATTCATTCCCCTCCCATTCCCCATATAGGCTGTGTGGCAATTATCTCCCTCGCATTCCCCATATAGGCTGTGTGGCAATTATCTCCCTCGCATTCCCCATATAGGCTGTGTGGTATTCATTCCCCTCCCATTCCCCATTATAGGCTGTGTGGCAATAATCCCCCTCGCATTCCCAATATAGGCTGTGTGGCAGAATCATCCTGACGCTGGACAAAGGGAAAATAAACAAGTAAAGTTACATATACCCAGCACTCCCACATTGCTGGCAGCCACTGGGAGGGCAATAGATGAGTGATGGTCCGCTGTCCTTGCTGCCGCTGCCTTTAAGCCGCGGTACCCACCATACTCCTAACACCCAGTCTGTGCAATAGGTGGGCGTGGCCTGCGGCTAGCGTCCAATGAGGACAGCGGACACAGGCCTTTCCCACCTGCTTCATGGACCTGGTGTTTTTGTAGGGCATGCGCCGCAACTGTGAGGAGTCGGCGGGGACCATGGGCCTCCGCCTCCCAGTGGCTGCCAGCAACGCAGGCGGGGTATATATGCATTATCATGGGTGATAGGCTCTGTCACTCCAATTACACTGAAATATAGCACTCCTGGATTTTATTCCAACCAGGAGAAGAAAACCACAAGCTTGGCGGGAGTTATATGCATTTTAGGTGTGCAAGGAGGCCCCACCTCTCATAAGCTGACATGTTTATAAGTATTTTTAATATTACATAGTTTTAGGATACACCTCCTTTTAGTACCTGTGGTTTAAAGGGTGTGTACAGGTAAACAGTCATAATAATCTGTGCTAAGCAGTTTATTCCACCACTTTCCTTGGTCCACTCCCCCACCAATTGCAGTTGTGTAGAGGTTGGCCTAACCCTGCCTCTCATTCATACACTTGGACATGTCTGACACCTATAGAGGGTTATGCAAGGCTGGAGAGGGTTATATCACCATAGATGGAGGCCTCTAAGCTGTTCACCCTCTAAGCCCTGGGGATACCAGCCCCTGGGCGAAAAAAGAAAAGTTATTTTAACCCTTGTATTCCTGGCACTGTGTAAAAACAAACATTGCAAGATTTTATTTATTTTATGCCAGAAAAATGACACCTAGAAATAAAAATGGTTGGGTGGGTGACACAGGGGTCACTTTAACAGCCTTTGCTAAATTAGGGCATTTGTGTTATGATAGTGCATTATGGGTCCCCCTTAAACCGGACCATCAGCATTATTTCATGAAAAGCCCAAACCCTTAAAAAACTATTCCCCAGCATCTAAAATTAATATATTTTACGTTTTTAGTTGCTTACTTTTTATTCTTTCCCCCCACTGGGCTAAAACTCAGGAATCTAGGATACGGGCGCCACCATCTTGCCTCAGAAGCATCACATTGAGGAGAGGAGGGGAGAGTACAGGGGGCAGGTTATAGCTGTGCTTTGCACAGAATGAGAAGAGCTGGGGTCAGGAAAAGGACAGCAATCCCAAAATGCAGAGTGGGGCAGTCAGAAGACCCTTCCTGTTTGCAGGCAGCCTGAGACTCCATGGGCCACCATGGGCCATGTTTGAAGGCTCAGAAAATGCAATAGGTGCAGGTAGGATGATTTTTAATGTGAGCAATCTGTATGTTCAGGGTGGGGGAACATATAAGAAATGCTCTTATTTAGGGTGAAGGTCCGATTTAAGGTTTATGACTTACAGAATTTAAAATCTATATAAATAACACTGGCGGGTCCCTGAACTAGGCATTGTGGTGGGATGCCCCATTCCACACACAGGTGCTGGAAGTCCGAACCAGGTATTCACCTACTTCTATATTCCCAGTAGGTTAATGGCCCCACTTGTACATGTGGGGCTGCGATTCAGTGGCTGGAATGAAGGAACATGGAATGGTGAATACCAACGGTCGCTTTAATGCTATTTTACAGTGAACATTAATTTTGACTCTATGGGATATACACACATATCTTTCTCTCAATATCTGCAATTTCACCACTTAAATCTAATGCAATATTTTCACTGTTTTCTGTAAGAGGAAGGAAACGTTGAGTGTTCTGGAGTTTGACAGCTCAGTGGGTCAGGGGCCCCCAACCCTGAGAGGTGCGGGAAAATATTTAACATTGCAGACTAAGGCATTAGAGGAGGCGCTTCAATAGTTCCCACGTAATGCTTTGATACTTCATGCTGTTGGAAGAGAAGTTTAGTGGAGTTGGTTATGGGAATAATGCAGCAATTGTTGCGGAGTGGAGCATAAAAATTGCAGCACAACGTGATTCTTTAACCTTTGACAGAGAACAAAGCGGAAGATGAATAAGGGCCTTATTTATGAAAGCGTCGGCGCCTGCGTTCTGCCTTGCACAGCGCCAGGTATTACCTCTCGCTACCTGACGCTCTCGCATACATTTCAATGGATGATCCTTTTCTTCTCTTTTAACTGGGTTTTTGTTTTTTTTTAAAAATCTCAAATAATGTTGGGACCTCTTCTGGCATAGAAAATGCAGGTTTTTAAAAAATGTTTCATGTTTTATATATTTCTGCAGAAATGACATTACAGATCTGGCATTAAGGTGTTCATGTCACTGTTATTACAATGTAATTCCATATGTTTTTGCTTTGTTACTGGTAGATACATGCTGAAAAACAGACTTTAAACACACAGCCTCCGGCGCTCTGGGCTTCAGAGAAGCTTTTTTCAGTGCCGGAGTTTTGTGAGGATGTTTTTTTAAAGAATATGTTGTGAGTCGGTCGCACTGACCAGTCGCTAACATGCGCTCCCATACAGCGCTGTACTGGTCAAATAGCGAATCATCACAATGTATTCATCATTGCTGCACAGCGAAGCTGTCAGGGGGCCCCCAGGTCTGCAGAATGCACATTAGACACGGCTGCATCTTACTGCTTATACAATAAATGCCTTTGATTCAGGCCCCCAGACACAAGCCTGCATGGGGCCCCAACAATGATAAGCCCGCCCTTGGGTACAGCATTGGTCGGCATAATAAGCAGAGCAGACAAAGTATTGCCATTAAGCTACGTTTGGCATGGTGCGCACAGAGACTGAAGGACATTCACTGTGACCTGCCCACACTACCCTGTTCTATCTTCTGTGTGCAACATGGCCACTCTTTTGCTGCCATAGTGCGGCTCACTCCCATAGAATACAATAGGAAGAGTTATGTTAAAGTAGACAAAAAACCCATGGAGATCAGCCCAGGAACCTATAGGATTCCTGGGCACAGGGGCGGACTGGCCATAGGGCATACCGGGCAAAATCCCGGTAGGCCGATGGCAAGGAGGGCTGTAACCCCGTGAATGACATGATGTGGGAGGGTGGGTGGCGGCCGGTCTGCCAGTTGCTGCTGTTTCCCGGCCGCCACACACACACACTTACCGACACTTCCTGGCTGTTGCGCGCTGGTCAGTGGGCGTCTATGGGCGGCGTCCATTGCTTTCATTGGACGCAGGCCATCTAGGGCACGGCCACCGGCCAGCGCGCAACAGCCGGCATGAAGAAAATTGCGGTGATGCAAGCAGAAATGAGGGGAGGACTGTCAACAGAGGACGCGGCAGTAGGAGGAAATAGCGGTAATACTTGGCAGGCCGCATGCAGGGACGTGACTGGAGGCGATTGCACAACTTGTCATCGGGGGCAGCATTTGGATGGCGCCTCCCCAGCTGTATAGTGGGAACACCCCCCTGCGTATAATGGCAGCGTCCTGGGGCGTTCCCTTCTCTATGTTCCTGGCGTGAAGATAGTGGGAAGGCAGCCTGAGGTGAGCGGGGTAGCGGAAGATCGGCGGTATTGGGCTTGGGTGGCCCCGGGACCAGGCTGGGAGGATATGCAGGGGTGGCGGTAGCGTTAGCCGGTGATTCTATATCAGGGCCAGTGTGCCGGCCTGAGGTAAGCGTGTGTGTGTGTGTATCTCTCTTTGTGTTTTGTGTCTCTCTCTATGTGTGTGTGTTTCTATGTGTCTCTCTCTTTCTGTGTCTGTGTGTCTCTCTTTCTGTGTGTGAGTGTCTTTACTGAGGGATGCCCCCAGTGGCAATCACAGCCTGTAATGGGATGATTCTGTGCAATGTAATGGGGGGATTTTTGGTCCTATTTGGTATTTGGTGCAGAATATTTGCTTTCTAATTTTTGTCCTCTAAACCTAGGTATATATATATATATATATATATATATATATATATATATATATATATATGACATATGTGACTTTAAGATTCTATACTGGGCCAGGAACAGTACAGCAGGGCCGATGTGCCCCAAAAAGTCCCGGGCCGTTATTTAGCCCCAGTCCGCCCCTGCCTGGGCTAATCGATTCCATCCCGCCTGGGCATCTAAAATTGTGTTAAACCCCCGGGTCGCCCACAAACTCACCTTCTTTTCCGGTCCAACGGCGCATGCACGAGCTGTGGCCACATCCCCGCTATCCCTCTAGCAAGGCACGTGCCTGTTCCAGGCATATATGACACAGGGCCTCAAGCGGATCCGAGCGCACTGACTGGACGAGCGGCCACATAGTGTTGTAGGGGAGAGAGGTGAGTTTTTCAGGCAATCTGGGGGGTTTCACACAGCGGGCATAGACCAAAACCCAGAATAGTCAATATCCTGGGTTTTGGTCCATTTTGAGCTTTATTTTACAGGGTAAAGATGTTTTTTCAGAGCTTACAAAAAGAAATTACATTACGACATGATTTGTTTTAATTACAACAAAAAAGGACTATTTGATACAGGCTCTTCTTGGAATCAGGGCAGGTATTAAAGCAGACCAACCACGTCCTATGGAAGGCTACATTTTTAGAAACCCATATATCAACTCCCCTTAAAGAGGACCAAAACCCACGCCGATTGGCCTGAGAATCTATAAGATTCCCAGGCCGATCGATTCCCTCCCCCTGGGGCATCCAAAATCGGGATGCCCCACTGTGTGAAACCCCCTAGGTCACTCCATACACTTACCTTGCTTCCTGGTCCAACGGCGCATGCGACAGCCTCCACCACATCCCCTCTATTCCTCTAGCAAGGTACGTGCCAGCGCCAAGCATTTGCTCTTCTTGGAATCAGGGCAGGCGCAAAAGCAGACCAACTACATCCTATGGAAGGTTACATTTTTTTTAGAAACCCATGTATCAACTCCCCTTAAATCGGACCAACATCCTGGCACAGTTGGAAAAGAAAGGTAGCGGCCATTTTGGAGCTTTCTCTCCCAGCATCTCAACCATGCTGCTGCCTAGATTCAGCTGACACAACTGACAATGCACAGGAAGTCCCTACGGTCAGTCTGCCACCTAGATTACACTCTCTCAGAGGCCGATTCATTAATAGCGCCAGGTAGCGACAGATGAGCGACTGTAGCGTGATTTTTTCAGCGCCAGCCAGTATTCGCTGTGCTTGGCCGGCGTTAGCTTGATGACAGCGACTCAGTCGGTGTGCGGTAATGTTGAATACGGGCTGGGGGGTCGCTGTTTCACAGGTCCAGCGTTGTATGTGAGCGCCTGACAACGAATGGCCAGAGCGAACGGCTAGCTTCATATTCATTAACAAATCACGCTCCGAATGTGCTGTCGCTGTCCATTCCTTGTTTAAACCCCAGAGCGCTGGCGGTTATGTGTATTAACTAGTTTTTAACCCCTAAACAACCATATTTTTTGAATGTAACATTATACATGTTTTTAGAATCATTTTGTAATATGAATACATTAATCTCAGACCTGTTAGATCAATTCTGCACATATTTTGTTTTAATTTTTTTTTTACTTAAAAATAAATCCTAACATTGCAGAAGTGGTCTCCGATTTTTTGACATTAAAAAAAAAAATAAAAAAATTAATACCAATTAATTATGAATAATTATAGATTGCTCCATTGAAATGCATTGGACATCGCCAGGGAGCGACAGCTCATACCTGGCGCTGTGAGGGAATTTGCAGCGGTGCTGTTCGGTCCAGGCGGCATCATGATGAATGCCGCGCCAGCCGTCGCTCTCGCCGGCGCTAGCCTCATTTTGCTTGATAAATGCGTCATTGTGACCGCCGCCGGGCGTACTTGAGTCGGTAGTCGCCGTTAGCTGCCGCTACCTGGCGCTCGTCAGACACTACCTGGCGCTATCGCTTGATGAATAAGGGCATCAGTAGATTTCTGCAAGTTGCTGGGATCGTGTTTGAGCACAAGTGCTGGACATGTGTCTTTCAGATTGCCATATGGAGGGCATGCTATATGCATTTCCAGGGCCAGGTGAGGTGCCAATTTGCTATGGCCATATAAGAAAAAAATTACACCAGACCAGAGTCCAAAACCCATTGAATTAATTAAAAGCACATAGGATAGCAGAAAGAAGTGTCAGAAGGGAGGCAGGTTATACTGGGTATTTAAAGCGGACCAAAACCCACATTTTTAACTAGAATCCCCTGAATTGCACCCCCCCGTGAAGAGCTTTTGCCAATTTTCATCTTCACTCTAATCCCAGATAATGGCACCGGTTTAGCTGTAAAGCTCCGCCGCCTCCATTCATTGCCACTGCTGTGTATGGCAATCATGTCATTAACCACACCTATGCAATGATTGATCTCCTGACATTTTACAAAGAGAACAGCAAAAATCAGTGTTCCAGGAGAATTAGAAAAGCAAAAATATTCATTTCTAGCTCTACACCCTATAAATGGAGTATCAGCAGGGGTTTTGGCCAAATGTATTTTACAAGCTCAGTATGTTTTGGTCCACTTTAAATGTTCTGTACCATTGCTTTAGGATTGGCCGTATCTAGCCCTGCCTTAAAGTGGACCAAAATCCATGATCAATAGTTTTGATTATCCTCTGTTCTGGTCCTTTTCCCAGGGGCCCCCCGATCGGGGGTGTCCCATTGTGTGAAACCCCCCAGATTGCCCGAACCCAGCTCACCTCTTCCCGGTCCCATGGCATGTCTAAGAACAGAGGTTCTGATGGCCGCATCCACCTCTAACAGGGAGCGTGGTCGCGCCGGCCATTAACAAATACTATAGCCTCAGCTTATGACGCACTTATGGGCTGGCTGGGAAGCTACATTGGGGACAGAACTTAACAGATCATGGGCTGGTCAGTGGCTGACTGACCAGCCCATGTAAAATACGGGGATGTCTCTCTGCCCCGGTCCATACCAATTTTAGAGCAGAAGGGCACAAATGGGTCGATTTAGAGCCTGGTGAGAAAACGCACTCCTTTCTGGAGAGAAAACTGCCATTCACATTCATTGTCTACCTTGAGGCTGATTCAGATGTGGGTCCTTGAGGGGTTTAGCTCCTGTGGGGAGCGGGTTCTTTGTTAATGGTTTGGGGAACCTCCCGATGTGGGTTGCATCTAATAACTCCAAATGAGCCCGACTTTATAAAGAGGGCACTTACTTTATTAGCAGGACTTTAGGTACACTTGATGCTTCACAGCAGGTCATACAGTCTTTATCCACAACAGTTCCATTAGCAGTTTCCATAGCACAGCATTACATCCAGGTGGACTTCAACAGGTGGTGGACACACATCCTGGTCCCATAACAGAATACTGAGGCCTTAAAGTGGACCAACACCCAGGGGTGATCGGCCCGGAAATCTATAAGATTCCCGGGCCGATCACCTCCCACCCCGCGGGACATCCGAGATCGGGGTGAAACCCCCCAGAAACCCCAAAAAGACCTTACCTGATCCGCCGCCTCTTCCGCTGCCGCCACCCCCCGCCCCTCCAGACGTGTGCGCCGCGCCCGCGCCGGCCCTCTGTGAATGGCGGGCGCGCGGGAGGCGGCGGCGGCGGAAGAGGCTTGTACGTTCCTGTCCCCCGCCTAGACGTTGGCGGGGATTGGCTGCGGCGTTCACGTGGGAGCGGGGAGAGGTGACTTTTTTGGGGTTTCTGGGGGGTTTCACACAGCGGGGCACCCCCGATCGGGGTGCCCCACCGAAGTGGACCAAAACCCAGGATAGTCAAAATCCTGGGTGTTGGTCCACTTTAAGCTTCCTCCATCAGCATCTCGGGTGGAATGGTTCACCTTTCCTGTGGGCGCTTGTGAGGTATGAATGTGGCTCCTCTGCTCTCTCTTACACCAGTGACTGCTGACTGCTACCACTTGACCCTGCTGGTACCTTCCTCACTCCCTGTTACTACAATACTAAACTGAGGTGACTCTCCTCATGAACTCCTTAAATGGATTCCCTGTGGCTGGCTTCTAGAACCTTCTCTAGTCTTACTCACCTCAGCCAATGGCAGCTCAGCTGTATTCCTACGTGGTTAGGTTATAGCCAACAGTTTGGTAGACCCGCAGTGTCACAATCCTTTAGCCATCTCAACAGTGCCATCATGTAGTGATGTGGCGACTGCAGGACAGATATGAACTACCACACTGAAGAACCGCAAATATAATTGTTGACCACTTTACGCCGGCCACACAGAGACAGGTGAAAATTTACACCCGGCAGACAATGGCCCTGATTCACGGGGAGGCCGATTCATTAATAGCGGCAGGTAGCGACAGTTGAGCGACTGTAGCAGTATTTTCACAGCGCCCGCTAGTAGTCGCTGTGCTTGGCCATTGTTCGGTTGTTGATAGCGACTCAGTCGGTGTGCAGTAATGTTGAATACAGGGTGACGAGTCGCTATTTGACAGGTTCCGCGATGTATGGGTGCGCATGATAGCGACTGGTCAGAGCGACCGGCTCCCACCATATTCATCAAAAAATCACGCTCAAAAGATTCTCGCGCTGTGAAATGCATGTTTAAACCCCAGAGCGCTGGCGGCGATGTGTTAAAAGTAGTTTTTTAACCCCCAAACCACCATATTTTTGGAAACCAAAAAAAAAAACATTTTTAAAGAATTTAGTAATATGAATACAATAATATCAGACCTGTAATATCAATTCTGCACAATTTTTTTTTTTTTTTTACCTTAAAAAAATTATCTAACATGGCAGAAGTGGTCACAGAATTTTTCAATTAATTATGAATATTTAAAGATTGTTCCATTGAAATGCATTGGAGAGCGCCAGGTAGCGAGAGGTCATACCTGTCGCTGTTCAAGGTCGGACGCTGGCGCTGTGGGCTGAGGCTGGAATAATGATGAATGAGTGGCTATATGGCGCTATCTCAGTCGCTAAGCAGGATTGGCTTGATAAATGTGTGATTGTGGTGGGGAGCCGGCGTTCTCGTGGCGGGGTCCGTCATTACCGGTCGCTATTCCTTCATAAATAAGGGCCTAAGAGTTGAAAAAAAAATTCATGGCAGTAAAAAAATTCAATTTACAAGAAAAAAGCCTGAGAATGTCACTGTTACTGAATCACCAGATAGGAAGACAATGAAAGTCAATGGCTCTTCTTACTTCAGAGTAAAAAGTTCAATACTTTACTTTCAAGAGTAAAAATGTACCATTGACTTTCATTGTCTTCATATCTGGTGATTCAGTAACAGTGACATTCTCAGGCTTTTTTCTCATGAAATGAATTCTTTAATACCATGAGAATTTTTTTTCAACTCTTAGTGAATCAAGGCCAATGAAAGTGAATGGCAGTTTTCTCTCCTAAAAAAGGAGTGAGAATTCTCACCAGGCTCTGAATCAACCCCAGTATTAGGGGAGGTTGATCTAAGAGTAGGCTATTAATAATATTAGATCAATCTAATTCCAGTCTTACTGAACTCAGAAAAAAAAAGGAGGACTTCTAAAGTAATTTCACTGAAGCTGTAGTATTATTAGGGCAAATAATGTGGCACGGGTGATAGTGGCCAAACACAAACATGATACGGAGGGACAGAGCAGGGACTGGGGTACAGTGGCCCAAGTACAGGTTGGCTGGATTTGAGACTTACAGGCTTATGAGACGTACCGGCAGATGAGCGTCTGTAGCGAAGCGCTCAGAGTGACCGCTAGTAGTCGCTGTGATCGGCTATGGTTCGCTGTTACTGAGCACCTCAGTCGATGACCAGCATTGATGAATTTGATGTGTAAGTCGCTATAACACCAGTACAGCACTATATGGGAGCGAACGGTAGCCACTGGTCAGTGTGAGCGACTCAAACCATATTCATTAAAAAAAACAGCCTCACACAGAGCCGGTGCTCAAAATCGGGTCGCTGTAGCCCAGAGCGCCAGAAGCTGTGTGATAAAAGTCCACTAGTAACAAAGCGAAAACATATGGAATTACATTGTTGTAACACTGTAACATTAACAATTTAATACCAGACCTGTAATGACAATTCTGCATAAAAATATAAAAAAACTTTTAAGAGGCCAGGAGAGGTCACACAATGATTTCGTTAAAAAAAATTTAAATAAAACCCTGTTTAAAGAAAAGAAAAGTAACGCCCATTGAAATGTATGGGAGAGCGACAGGTAATACCAGGCGCTCTGGAAGCCAGAGGGCCGGCGGTATACGCTGAGCCATCTGTGATGATGAATTGGACGCTAAATGGCGCTGTTAGAGTCGCTCACTGGAATCACTTTGATAAATGTGGTATTGCATACAGCGCCCGGCTTTCACCGTTCGCTACATGTCGCTACGAGGCACTACCTGCCGCTATCCCTTGATGAATAAACCCATTAGGGCTGGATGGAGACCCTTAAAGCACCACTGCCCATTAGGGTCTCCCTATGGCAAGTCTGTCCCACAAAAGACACTGACCTATCTCTCTGCTATCCATAGCGGTGCCCAGACTGGCAGCTATAGCCCATCTGTAGCTTGGTCCAGCTCTTGTGGAAGCCAGATTCTAATTCTAACATTTGCTAGATGCTCATAGATTGCTTTTCTTTTTCCAATGTTAATGAATCAATGCAAATCCCATTTTCCCTGAACACTCCGTCAGTCAGAGTAGTCCAGAAATAGAAAACCAATGCTTGAGGCATAATGGCAACGAGCTGGCCCACATTTACAAACACCGGGCATTGATAAATAACCTTTAAGTAGACTTTATTTGAATTCAGAAGTGATCACTCTAAAACGACCACCAGAGCCCAGAAAAATCAAATCAGTGGGGTTTCTATGTTCCGGATCCATCTAAACCACTAATGGACTCTTGAGCGGGGACCCCGGGGTGAGGGGGAGTACCTTACTCTTGAGACAGCTGATATGAAGAGATTTCTTTTCTACTTTTCCTTATGTGCGCGGTCTGACCGATACATTTTCTTCAAATCCTTGAGAAGAAAAGGTTAAAGAAAAGCCCAGGACAGGGCTGAATTCATTTAGGGTTTACAAATATGCAATGGACATTCTCTCGGTATCCAGAGAATTCTATATATGTCCGAGTAAATAAAGTTCCCTATTAATAGCCTGAGAAGACATCAAAATAGTACGAGAAAATGCCCTTTTTTTGTAGCTTGCTTCTGTAAACAGACACTTTTTCCCACAGCAAAAAAAAGACAAATGAGTTTACAAGATAATAGTAAAGAAAATGCCTGAACCAATTATAGAGCAGGATATCATTTCGCATAAAGCAGCTGTTGGGACTGTAGTTGTAAACAGTTAAATCCCAACTCGAGCCAAAAATGTGTTTAAAGAGGAACAACACACAGTTGTTATTTTACTTTCCCATGTGTTGTTCTTCCGCTGTGTGTATTCCCCCAGTTAGCCCGATCAACTCACCTTCCAGTTGCTCCCACGGCTTAGAGGCTGATTCATTAATAGCGTCAGGTAGCGACAGATGAGCGACAGTAGCGGTATTTTCACAGCGCATGCTAGTATTCGCTGTGCTTGGCCGTTGTTCGGTTGTTGACAGCGACTCAGTCGGTGTGCAGTAATGTTGAATACGGGGTTAGGAGTCGCTGTTTGACAGGTTCCGCCCTGTATGGGAGCGCATGACAGCGAATGGCCATAGCGAACGGCTCCCAGCATATTCATTAACAAATCACGCTCAAAAAATTCTCGCGCTGTGAAATGCTTGTCTAAACCCCAGAGCGCTGGCGGCGATGGGTTAAAAGTAGTTTTTTAACCCCCAAACAACCATATTTTTAGAAAAAAAAAAAAAACATGTTTTTCAAAACATTTTGTAATATGAATACATTAATATCAGACCTGTAATATCAATTCTGCACAAATTTATTTATTTATTTTTTTACCTTAAAAAAAAAAATGTAACATTGCAGAAGTGGTCACAGAATTTTTGACATTTAAAATAAATAAATAAATAAATAAAAATAGCAATTAATTAAGAATATTTAAAGATTGCTCCATTGAAATGCATTGGAGAGCGCCAGGTAGCGAGAGGTCATACCTGTCGCTGTTCAAGGTCGCTCGCTGGCGCTGTGGGGTGAGGCTGGAATAATGATGAATGATTCGCTATATGGCGCTCTGTCAGTCGCTAAGCAGGGTCGGCTTGATAAATGTGTGAGTACGGGAGCCGGCGTACTCGTGGCGGTGACCGTCATTACCGTTCGCTCACCATTCACTACCTGGCGCTATCCCTTGTTAAATAAGGGCCTTAGGCTCAAGCTGAAAGTGAGCGCGATGAATCAGCACGCTCGCTGTCACTTGGCTTGCTTCGTTGCCACTGACGGCTAAGCAGCCGAGTGGCGGGTCCAGCCATATCCCCCGCATCCCCCACTCACCTTGCAGCCGAGACGCGCCCGCGCCGCTCTTTCACAAAGGCCAAGCACGCGCACAGCTAGAGGTGTGGGGGGATGTGGCCGCAGCGCAGAGATGCGACGAGGCTTAGGAGAAGGTGAGTGGATCTGGACATCTGGGGGGTTTCACACAGCGGGGCATCCCAATTCGGGAAGCGCCAAGGACAGGAACCCAGGTGGTCCAGGAGTCTTTTAGACTCCAGGGCCTCTGAAGTTCCACTTTAACTTATGAATAGAATGGTGAAAGGATTAAAGATACTCTCATATATCCTTTTGCGCTCTGTAACTCGACTGAGCACAGGCTTAAAAAGTGAGGGAGTTTGATCTTACCTCATCTCTGAAGCAAGCAAGAGAGAGAAAGACAGATAAAATGGTATAACACTGTGTGAAACCCCCAGATGTCCAGATCCACTTACCTTCTCCTGGGCCCCGGTGCAGTCACACTCCCTGCACTCCCCCAAATTACGCCCCTGCCCAGGAGGTCAGGAGGCCCCATCATTGTTGCTCCTCCACCTTATTTATCAGATTTTTGCTCACTTGGCATCATTTAAAGAAAGGAAGCAGCATTGGTTTCTGCTGTTTCAGTCTTAAAGTGGACCAACACCCAGGATTTTCACTATCCTGGGTTTTGGTCCACTTCCGCTGGGCACCCCGATTTGCCCCGTTGCGTGCAACCACTCAGATCGCCCTAAAAAACTCACCTAGTGCCTGGTTAATGTGAGGTAGCGACAGGTAGCGACTGGTGAACGCCGGACACGGCACGCAATTGCACATTTATCAAGCAGAATCTGTTTAGCGACTGGGATAGCGCCATGTAGCCTCAGCGAACAGCGCCAGCATTCAGCCTTGCACAGCGCCAGGTATGACCTCTCGCTACCTGTCACTCTCCCATACATTTCAATGGACGAACTTTTTCTTCTCTTTAAACCGTTTTTTTTTTTTTTTTTTTTGCCAAAAAATCACAAATAATTCTGTGACCTCTTCTGACATTGAAAAAGATGTTTTTTTTTCACATTTTTATGATTTTTTAAAAAAAATCTTCAGAAATGACATTACAGGTTTGCCATTAAAGTGTTCATGTTACAATGTGGTTACAATGTAATTCCATATGTTTTCGCTTTGTTACTAGTGGATAGATGCAGGAAAACACACTTTAAACACACCGCCTCCTGCGCTCTGGGCTTCAAACAACTATTTTTCAGCGCCAGAGATTTGTAAGGCTGTTTTTTTTCCTGAATATGGTGTGAGTCGGTCGCTATAAGCAGTCGCTAACATGCGCTCCCATACAGCGCTGTACTGGTCAAATAGCGACTCGTCACAATGTATTCAACATTACTGAACAGCGACTGAGTCGCTATAAACTAGCGACTCACAGCCGAGCACTGCGACTACTAGCGGGCGCTCTGAAAAGGCCTGCTACAGACGCTCATCTGTCGCTACCTGCCGCTAATGATGAATCAGCCTGCCAGTAAGTAATCTGGAGCATTGCACATAGTGGAACCCTAGATATAGGGAAGCAGGCCTAAAAGACTCCAAGGGGCAGATGTTCCACTTTAAATGTTCCCATATGTGTTTTTTAACTACTTTTAAACTAGTGAGATTACCATGCAACCCCAATACCAGTTCATAGGGTAGGGGGCCGGCATGCCACCTGCTGACAGGGGCAGGAGGCATCCAGATACCCGCTGCCAAATCTCCTGCTCTTTTTTCCACCCCCCCCCCCCCCCATACTAATTTTTGTATTTCCTTCTTTTCTTTTACATCCTCCCTTTGTCTCTCTTCGAATTTTCTCCATCTTTCTCTCTTGTCACTTTCTATCTCTCTTCCATTTTACCACCTTTCCTTTCTTCAACTCTTTTTTACCATTCTCTCTTGTTTTTCTTTTTCTCTGTTCCTTCCTTGTTCTCTGTTATACCCTCCCTCTGTCTATCTTTCCACATTTTCTCCATCTATCTCTCTTGCCACTTTCTTTTTATTTCCCTTTTCTACCTTTTCAATATTTTCCTCTCTTTCTTTTTCTCTTCTTTTTTCATATTTTCTATATTATCTCCATCCCTTGTACACCCTCCCCTTCTCTCTTTCCACATTTTCTCAACATCTCCCTTTTGCCACTTTCTTTCTGTCTCCATCTCATGTTTTACCTTTACAATGTCTTCCACTCTTTTTCCACATGTTGTTTATTTTATCTGTATTCCCTTCTTCTTCACTTTCACACCCTACCTCCATCCCTCTTTCCACATTTTCTCCATCTCTCTCACTTTCTTTCTATCTCCCTCTCTCTTTTCACCTTCTTTATGTCATCCTCTATTTTTCTTTACCCTTCTTTTTTATATTTACCTGCTTTCCCCCCTTAAAATCCCCCCTGTCTCTCTTCCCACATTTTCAGGATCTCTCTCTTTTGTCACTTTCTTTCTAACTTCCTCTCATTTTGTTTACCTTCGCTATGTCTTCCACTCTTTTTCCACATGTTCTTCCTTTTTCTCTTTTCTGTATTCCTTCCTTATTTTCTTTTGCATCCTCCCTCTGCCTTTTTCACCTCCCCTACGTCTTCCTCTTTTTTTCTTCTTTTCTCTTTCTTTCTTTTGTTACCTTCCATTTCCCTCTCTTTTCCACATACCCTCCTTCTCTTGCTCCTTTCCACATTTCCTCGATTATCTTTAAGTCTCTCCCTTCTCCAGCTTGCTTTCTTCTTTCCCTTTCTTCATTCTTTTTTTATTTCTGACTCATTTTACCTTTTTCTTGCTCTCTTTTGTGTTTCCTTTGTCTTTCTAGTTTTATTGCTTTACACACAGCGTGTGTGTATGGCCTGGGGGTGCACCATCTTAAAATCTTGCACATGGTCACATTTAAATGTGAGCCGGCCAAATGTGAACACAACTTATGGTTATGTGTAACGTCTTCCCTTATATAATTCATTTCAGTAATGATTTCTGAAGCTTCGTGTTATGTAATACAATCCAAGGCAAATATATTTTAATGGTCGTCTTCTTGGGAAACATTCCAGCACAGAGATCACATGGACACCCAGCCTGGGAAATATGTAAAAAGTTTTCCCGACCCCTCCCCTCATCTAAGGCTCATTTCTGCATTTTCCCATGAAGACACGTGCTTAATGCCTGAGACGATAAACAGATGTCAGGAAACAGGAGAAATGTGAGGTAGAACAATGGTTCCCAATGGTTCCCAATGTAGTAGGCCTCAGCCTGGCTGTGAAGAGCAACAAGGGGGGTTCTTGGACCTAAGGTAGGGCGAGTGAGGTTGGTGTGGGGTCAGGTGCACTCTTTAGTGGTTTCTGGTCTCTAGGAATGGCACTTCCTGTAGTAAAACATTATTAAAGGAGCAGTATCGCGAAATTTGCTTTAAGAAAGATAAATAATTAAATAGCCACACAATAGCTTCTAACATGTGTATAAATAATCTGGCGATAGAAAAAGGAAAAAATATCTGCCTCTCTTTTAAATGGTATAATTACAATGGCTCAGTCCATTTGCTGAATAGGGGGATCTGCTGAGTTGTATTTAGTGAGCTGCTTCATTTAGCCCACTGGTCTCCTAGCAACACTTTACCTCAGAGGCTGACACTGTAATCAGTGGTAACGGCTGTGTGTGTGTGAGGTGCTGCTTTTGTTATGAGACCAGGTGACTCAAATGTGTAAAATCTATACAAAATAAACTAAACTGACTGAAAACGACTGAAATTCTTCTTTGAATAACTGTGCAGGAAAATCTAAAGGTATTAAAGTGGAACAAAACCCTGAGTGGCCGACCCTGAAGTCTATAAGACCCGGCCATTGACCTTCCCCCTTGGGCATTCTAAATCGGGATGCCCCACTGTGTGAAACGACTCCTGGATAACCACAGATCCCCCCATTTTTCTGGCGCGCTCACGCAGATAGTCATTTAGACAGGCCGGGCGGCCAGGAAGGTTACTGCTCAGGCTCCCCATCTGCGTGCAAACAGAGCTGATTGGATGAGAGCCCGCGCATGCGCTGTGGGACAGGGAAAGGTAAGTTTTCACAGGCGAACTTGGGGATTTCACATATCGGGGCATCCCAAGTCAGGATGCCCCTAGGGGCACAAAACAAAACTCCAGATAGTGAAAATCCTGGGTTGGGCTTTGCTCAAAACACACAAAGCTGAAAGAAAGATCATATGGATGATATGAAAAATAAGAATATGAAAGAGAAAATGGTAAACTGAAAGATTCTGCAGCAGAGCCAACATGAAGGGAAAACTGTCAAAATCAGATAAAATCTAGAGCTTTTCTCTCTGTTTTAGATATATAAGTTCTGGCCAGGCAATGTTGCAATGTTGTTATCTGATGCTGGACGGCTGCCAGCACTGAACAGCTGGTACTTTGATACATTGTTTCACCCCTCTCCTCAGCGTGGAACAGGCCAGAGTGTCGGGCTCCGACACTCACAAGACATAAACATGAGCTATTAGTCTCCAGCTGCTCAACACAGACATCATTTTTTTCTACATTTGTAATTCTTACTCCAACACTTACCTACATTCAAAGTACCATTTAAATATAAGTCACCAAGAAAAATGTGCGATACTGCTCCTTTAAGGCTTTTTCTTTAGCATGGCGGCACATTACATCACAAATGGTACACTTCAGCAGTTATAGTTCCACAGCTTTTTGGTGACAGATTCACTTTAAAGTAGAGCGAAACAGGGCCAGCCGATTCCCTCTCTGCGTGCCATCCTGAACTGGGATCCCCCCAGCTTTGTGAAATCATCAGTTTGCCCAGTTTTCTTACCTTCACCACAAGCCCATGGCTAATGCACGATCGGCTGGGAATCACCTGCATCCCTTTATAGCTTCATGCTGCCATCAGGGCCGGATTAAAGCGGTCCTTTACTCTGAATAAGAGTCTATCTTATAAGTTTTCCACACCCTGTACATACAGATTGCCCACATTAAAAATCATCCTACCTACATCTACTGCATGTTATGAGCCTTTAAATATCCAAGATGGCGGCTTATGGAACATCAGGCAGCCTGCAAACAGGAAGTGACTTCTGACTGTGTCACTCTGCATTCTGGGACAGCTGACCTTTCCCTGACCCAGCTCTGCTCTGTCTGAGCAAAGCACAGCTATAACCCGCCCCCTGTACTTTCCACTCTCATCTCCTCAGTAAGTGTGATGCTTCTGATTCAAGATGGCGGCGCCCGTATTCCTAAAGTCTATAACAGAGTTGCAGCCCAGTGGGAGAAAGAATAATAAGTAAGTGACTAAAAACTTAAAAAATATTTATTTTAGATGCTGGGAAATAGTTTTTAAAAGGTTTGGGCTTTTCAATAAATCATGGTGAAGGTCCGGTTTGGGAGGCCGATTCATTAATAGCGCCAGGTAGCGACAGATGAGCGACTGTAGCAGTGTTTTCAGAGCGCCCGCTAGTAGTCGCTGTGCTTGGCCGTTGTTCGGTTGTTGACAGCGACCCCGTCGGTGTGCGGTAATGTTGAATACGGGGTTAGGAGTCGCTATTTGACAGGTTCCGCGATGTATGGGAGCGCATGACAGCGAATGGCCATAGCGAACGGCTCCCAGCATATTCATTAACAAATCACGCTCAAAAAATTCTCACACTGTGAAATGCTTGTTTAAACCCCAGAGCGCTGGCGGCGATGGGTTAAAAGTAGTTTTTTAACCCCCAAACAACCATATTTTTGGAAACCAAAAAAAACAAGTTTATAAAAACATTTTGTAATATGAATACATTAATATCAGACCTGTAATATCAATTCTGCACAAATTTTTTTTTTTTTTTTTTTTTACCTTAAAAAAAAAATCTAACATTGCAGAAGTGGTAACAGAAATTTTCACATTAAAAAAAAAAAAAAAAAAAAAAATAATAATTAATTATGAATATTTAAAGATTGTTCCATTGAAATGCATTGCAGAGCGCCAGGTAGCGAGAGGTCATACCTGTCGCTGTTCAAGGTCGCTCGCTGGCGCTGTTGGGTGAGGCTGGAATAATGATGAATGATTCGCTATATGGCGCTCTCTCAGTCGCTAAGCAGGATCGGCTTGATAAATGTGTGATTGTGGTGGGGAGCCGGCGTTCTCGTGGCGGTGACCGTCATTACCATTCGCTCACCAGTCGCTACCTGGCGCTATCCCTTGTTAAATAAGGGCCTAAGTGTGGTGGAGGCCCCTGGGTACAGAATCTGGTGGAGGCCCCAGATACAGTATTTTTTCATTTAAAATAAAAATCCAGCCAAGTAACTGACTGGTGGTTGTCAGGCACCCGCCTGCTTACTGGAACGTTAGATCGAGTCCCTTGTGCCACCCTTGTGCGGGAACATGCTGCTCAGGAACTGTGTAGTCGTCCAGCAGCTCCAGCAGAAAACAGTTCCCAGCATTGAGCTGCCAGTGGCTGTACTGCCCTGTGGTGGCTTTAGCTGCGGGTTTGCAAAAACAAAAAAAAAAGCCTTGCCCAGACACGCCCCCACTGCCGCCGATAGCTTTGTTGCTGGCCCTGCAGCCTGTCAGACCAAAGACTGAAAAGCCTCCTGGACCAGACCATAACCCAAAGGTTGGTGGGGCCCCCTTTGCAGGACATGCGGTGGATGCCCCGGGACATGCGTCCCTCGCGCCCTCCTCATAATCCGACCCTTAGCCTACGACCAATGCACGGCAGAGGCATCACCTGCATCTCTTAACAGCTGTGCGATGCCATGCTGCCCTAACTGAATGGCTGTGATTGGCCGAGGGATGCAAGTGATTCCGCACACCACCCATGTGTGTCACTGGGATTCTATTCAGCTTCTCCAACCGCACATTAATATGCCCGGCCAGAGAAGCTGATTAGACGGGAGGCCGCTCATGCACTGTTGGACCGAGAGGTGAGTTTACTGGGTGACCGGTGAGGTTTCACAAAGTGGAGCATCTGGGATCTGAGACCAAAACTCAGGATAACATCACTGGTTTTGGTTGACTTATCAATTGAAAAAATAAAAACATGCTGGACGACCTTAGTATTACTATTACACCTGATTACTGGACTATAACTATACTTGTACACTATCACACAGAACATGGCAATAGAATTCTGGCTTGTTAAAAATAAACAACATTGTTAGAAAAATCCTCCAAAAACCTAATTTCATTCCCCACAAGCAAGTTTCCCTAACAGTTAAAAATACATAGTGCTGACCCTTTAAAGTGGACCAAAACCAAGGATTTTTACTATCCTGGGTTTTGGTCCTTGCCCGCGTGTCACCCAATTGGGGGTGCCCCGCTGTGTAAAACCCACCAGGTCGCCGAAACCAACTCACCTCTTCCTGGTCCTATGGCGCAGCCACTCGTCCAATCAGGGCGCTCGGATCCGCTGACGTCACATCGTCGGGGAGGCCGATTCATTAATAGCACCAGGTAGCGACAGATGAGCGACAGTAGCGGTATTTTCACAGCGCACGCTAGTATTCGCTGTGCTTGGCCGTTGTTCGGCTGTTGACAGCGACTCAGTCGGTGTGTGGTAATGTTGAATACGGGGTTAGGAGTCGCTGTTTGACAGGTTCCGCGCTGTATGGGAGCGCATGACAGCGAATGGCCATAGCGAACGGCTCCCAGCATATTCATTAACAAATCACGCTCAAAAAATTCTCGCGCTGTGAAATGCTTGTTTAAACCTCAGAGCGCTGGCGGCGATGGGTTAAAAGTAGTTTTTGAACCCCCAAACAACAATATTTTTTGTAAAAAAAAAAAACATGTTTTTCAAAACATTTTGTAATATGAATACATTAATATCAGACCTGTAATATCCATTCTGCACAATTTTTTTTTTTTTTTTTACCTTAAAAAAAATATCTAACATTGCAGAAGTGGTCACAGAATTTTTGACATTTAAAAAAAAAAAAAAAACATTAGCAATAATTAAGAATATTTAAAGATTGCTCCATTGAAATGCATTGGAGAGCGCCAGGTAGCGAGAGGTCATACCTGTCGCTGTTCAAGGTCGCTCGCTGGCGCTGTGGGGTGAGGCTGGAATAATGATGAATGATTCGGTATCTGGCGCTCTGTCAGTTGCTAAGCAGGATCGGCTTGATAAATGTGTGATTGCAGAGGGGAGCCGGCGTTCTCGTGGCGGTGAGCGTCATTACCGTTCGCTCACCATTCGCTACCTGGCGCTATCCCTTGTTAAATAAGGGCCTAAGTCTTTGTCTAAGGCAAGTGGCTTCGAGTGTGCTGACAGCCGCATTCCCCGCTACCCTCTACCAGGGAGCGTGCCTACACGGGCCATTCACAAATGCCTGGCGCGGGTACATGCTCCCTGCTAGAGGGATAGCGGGGATGTGGCTGCGGCTCGCGCATGCACCATTGGACCGGAAAAGAAGTATAAGTGTAAGGTAAGTGAGCGACCTGGAGGTTTCACACAGTCGGGCATCCCGATTTTGGATCGCCAGGGGGAGGAAATCGATCGGCCCGGGAATCTTATAGATTCCCAGGCCGATCGCCGTGGGTTTTGATACACTTTAACAAGCAACAGACATGCTGGCAGGGGGCATTGTGGTGGGATGGGGGCACACAGGGTGATTAGGGATTGTAACACCTGAGATAATAGTTTGTTTAGTGGGGGAAGAAGTTTCCTCACAAGTTTCCTGGACAAAACATTTTCAGTGTCCTATTACTGGGAAGCTATTCTCACAGGTCATAACATATGTTTAGATAGAAGAGTTCGAAAGTTCCAGATGTGACTCATATATCTCTCTACACATTAAAAAGCATGAAGCAGAAGAAAGTATACATAATGGGGTCACATATCACCAACATGCTTGTACGTCATTTGTGTGAAATGTTGGGGAAGCTCTTGCTGGAGGTTTCTCAGATATACATTCCAGACTCTTTCTTTCTTTTCCTGACTGCCCTGCTTTAATATATTATACATTATTGTTGGAGAAACTGTACAACAGACTTCTAGCTTAGTCTATGCTGGAGTGACTTTTGCTAGATTTACTGCAGTTTACCGCGTTGACACGTTATGACACTAGATGGTGCTGTGACCATTTCTTAACTGTAGAGTCTATGCATTTTACTGCTGTGTTCTATTTCCTGCGCGTTCAGTTGCTCTATCACTGGCACTTCCTTCCTGTCTGTGTTTAGCCACCATGTAAGGTGACATTCTGTTACTGCATTCATGTTCCAGTAAAGCCAGTTCCTGTTACCCCGGAAATGTCTGTCTGAATTATGACTCTGCTGCACCCAGCACTCACACTCTGCAACAGTTATAAGTGAACCAACACCAGACCACCAAATTGTGATGTCTGAAACTCATAGCTCCGGGATCCTGTGGTGGTCATATTCAGCAATCAGTAGAGTGCCGTGCTTTGCCACATCATCCCTGCTCTGCACACTGTGCTCGGGCCTTAGTCTGCTGGTGGGGGTGTGCAGGGATTTCTAAGATGTCCATATGTAATGTTAAGAAGTTAGTTTTCTAGTGGCTGTAGGCCTGGAAGGTAGGCGAGGCAATTAAAGCAGACTAAAGCCCACTCACCTGGATTTTAGTCCACTTCACAGAGACATTTCGATTTGAAAAACGCAGAGTTGCCTGTTTACTCACCTTGATCTATGCTGCCACAGCACATGTGCAGGTTCTTGTCCAATGAGAGCATACATCCATAAATAATTATGCCCTGCAATGAGTTCTGAATGTGAGTGATTGCTGGGCATCTCCTGCTGCCGCTCATCTCTACTATGCAACCCCCCCCACACACAGGCCTCCAGATATGCTGGTGGGAATGCGTGCATCAGCTAGCAATGTTGAGTATCTAAGTTAATTGGTGCTGTTGGGGTTTCACACAGTAGGAAATCCCAAATTTGGATGTCTCATGGCAAGCTGAAACCCATCCCTGGAAACTAGACTCCCGCCTCATTCCAGCAATCCCACCGTGTAAGTGTAGGCAGCATCCCCTGCACCCCTTTATCCCCATGCGAGGCATATCTGAATGGCTGGGGGTGGGTTTGTGCAGCTGAAGGGAGCAGCCAACAGGAGACATGTGACTTACAGCGGACCTTCACTCTGAATAAGAGTCTATCTTATATGTTTCCCCTGACCTGTTCATACAGATTGCTCACATTAAAAATCATCCTACCTGCATCTAGTGTGTATTCTAAACCTTAAAACATCCAAGAGCTCATGGAACATCAGGCAGCCTGCAGACAGGAAGTGACTTCTGACTGTGCCACTCTGCATTCTGGGATTGCTGTCCTTCCCCTGACCCCAGCTCTGTTCTCTCTGTGCAAAGCACAGCTATAACCCTGCCCCTCTGTGCTTTACCCCACCTTCCTCTCCACAGTATGTGATGCTGCTGAGGCAAGATGGCGGCGCCCGTATCCTAGAGTCCTGTACAGAATTGCAGCCCAGCAGAGGAAAGAGTAACAAGTAAGTGAGTAAAAACTTAAAATATATACATTTTAGATGCTGGGGAATAGTTTTTAAAGGGTTTGGGCTTTTCATGAAATGATGCTGAAGGTCCTCTTTAAGTTGAAAAATGCAATGGTCCTTTATTGCAGGTTATCCCACATCAAGATTCCCTATGTAAAGCAGACCATAACCTGGGGGGTGGGGGAACACAGATTTTGGTCTGCATTGATCAAATGTGAAAAAGGGATATAGATAATTCGATGGAGCGCTTGGTCTTTTACTGGCGTCAGTTTTCTAAATATAATATAGAAACCATAAAAATAAAAATACAGCCAGCCATACGTTTCACGGCCTCCTTGTGGTATGCCTGCGAGGGACCCATCTATAGTTTAAGAGCTGCAGTCTCCACGCCGGAGCCTTATGAATAAATGATAACGCTCGCACTACAATGCGGCGGATGCGTTGGCTGTACTTGGCGAATGCTCTGCCTATAAGCGGCTGGAGGATTCTCACACAAAAGAGCAGGGGGTTTGGATTAGCTCGTGGCTTTGACAGTTGACAGTGGTGAGAGGTGCATGCTGGGAGATTCACGAGCTGCTCTGCATCGTGTGAACTGTGAGACGGGGTTACGCTGTGCAGCAGTGACATCAGAGCCTCCCTGAGCATTTCCATATGTAGCCTTCCATGTCTGCTCTCCACTTACAGCGCCCGGGTCATTATTCCTATAGTGTGCAATATACTGTGAAAAGCACTATAAGACCGTGGGAAACATGCGCCGTGTGTGTGTGTGTCAATGTGCTACGAAGCTGCCCAGTGGCTATTAATGTTAAAGGACAACTATCATTAAATATGATAGTTATATGATAGGGGGTGATGTCTAATATACTTTATTTTTTTAAAAAAAAATTCGCTTCTTTGCTTTTATGCCACTTTGCTTTTATCCAAGTCTGCAGAAAGTGATGAATGTCAGCAAAAAATCACGGGGCTGATGGGGGTAGCATGTGTTTGCTCACAAAGCTTTCAAGCTCTCTGTTGTGTCTTAAAGGGACTGACCAGTCAAACTGGTTGTTAGGCACCTCACCTGATGCAGTGTCTCACACTCAGGGCCGTATTTGACACTAGGCAAACATAGGCACGTGCCTAGGGACACCTGGGTCCCCAGGGCGCATTTAAAATGAGAACAAAACAGCAAACTATACTTCGATGGCAGCCAGGGTGATGGGGAACGCCATGATAAGGCATCTTGTATTCTGCTCAGCAGCGTTTATTCATCCGGCCACTAGGGGCAGATCAGCACAGCACAGGGAAGAAAGGACCACAGCTTTTCTTTTCAGAACGAAGTTGTCTTCTTTGCTTCCTGTGCAGGATGATGAGTGTCCCAAATCTGCACATCGGGATGGTTAAGGTGCTCATTAGAATGTTGGTAGCAGCATTTTCAAGTATATGTGAAGTGATTGCTTACTGTGTAAGTACAGCATTTTGGAGGGGAGGGGGGGGGGGCAGCATGGTGGCTCTATACTACAGTATACAGCCTTTAAAATGAGTCAGTGTAGACACGGGGGGGGGGGGGATGCTGGGGGGCTGGGGGTATCTTTAGTACTGCTCTAATGATAGCTAGACATAGTAGTATAGCCACTATTTAAGGGCAGAAAGTCGTCTTATACGCCGACAAATACGGTATATTGTCATATGTTTAATTTTTTTCAATTTTTGTCAGAATTGTATGTGTTGGTCTGCCATTGCAGTGTCAGTGTTAGTGTAGAAACAATGTCATTCCATGAATTTTCATTCTGGTGCTGCTGTATATGTATTCAGAAACAGACATTTTTTTATATTGCGTCGCTAGTTTTTCTTTCTTATTTATGGGCTACAGTGCCGAGTGTCAGACGCACTTAAAGCGGTCCTTCACTCTGAATAAGAGTCTATCTTATATGTTCCCCACACCCTGTACATACTGATTGCTCACATTAAAAATCATCCTACCTGCATCTACTGCATGTTATGAGCCTTCATACATCCAATATGGCGGCTCATGGAACACCAGGCAACCTGCAAACAGGAAGTGCCTTCTGACTGTGCTGCTCTGCATTCTGGGATTGCTGACCCTTTCCTGACCCCAGCTCTGCTCTATCTGAACAAAGCACAGCTATAACCCACCCCCCTGTACTTTATCCCACTCTCCTCTCCTCAGTAAGTGTGACGCTTCTGAGTTAAGATGGCGGCGCCCGTATCCTAAAGTCCTGAACAGTATTGCAGCCCAGTGGGAAAAAGAATAATAAGTAAGTGACTAAAAACGTAAAATATATTAATTTTAGATGCTGGGGAATCATTTTAGAAGGGTTTGGGCTTTTCAATAAGTCACGGTGAAGGCGCTGCCTATCGTTTACTGCAGCGGTGTCCTGTTGTTATGTGTGGCGTTGCTCGGGGCACTACATATGTACTGATTCAGGGAGAGTGCTTCTTCTGCGCCCTCCAGACATCACATTTATAAATGCTGGACAGGATACTACAAAGTCACTTGTCCAGTGCCAAAGCTACGTTATATCGCCAGACACCCGTTTGCAGTGTACTCTTGTTCTAAGCGCCACTACATAGACGCACAAATGGCAATACATGGCGTTAGTCTTAAATTAGCCTCAATGTATACTCACATTTTCTCATCTACCTACAGGTCCAGACACTCAGAAATGTACAGGTTTCTAAAATTGAGGATTGCATTGCACATGCTTGCCTGATTTTTCTGTAGTCACAGTGACAGAAGCACACCCACTCCACTCACTGCAACAGAAAGGGAGTACCATGTTTTATGCCTTAAAAGTCTTTGTAAAGTGGACCAAACCCAGGAGGCCGGCCCTGATATCTATAAGAAGCACAGTGTTTCACACAGCAGGGCATCTGAATGTGAGATGCCCCTGGGCCACAAAGCAAGACCAAGGATAGTAAAATTCCTGGGACCAAAAGTAAAAAAAAAGAAATGAATTGCTCCCCTAAAGCCTCCCTCTGTCAAAAACTATTTGAGAGGGTTTAAAGCGGACCTTCACTCTGAATAAGAGTCTATCTTATATGTTCCCCACACCCTGTACATACAGATTGTCCACATTAAAAATCATCCTACCTGCCTCTACTGCATGTTATGAGCCTTTAAACATCCAAGATGGCGGCTTATGGAAGCCATCTTATCAGGCAGCCTGCAAACAGGAAGTGCCTCCTGACTGTGCTGCTCTGCATTCTGGGACTGCTGACCTTTACCTGACCCCAGCTCTGCTCTGTCTGAGCAAAGCACAGCAATAACCCGCCCCCCTGTACCTTATCCCACTCTCCTCTCCTCAGTAAGTGTGATGCTTCTGAGTCAAGATGGCGGCGCCCGTATCCTAAATTCCTGAACAGAGATGGAGCCCAGTGGAGGAAAGAATAATAAGTTAGTGACTAAAAACGTAAAGTATATTAATTTTAGATGCTGGGGAACCGTTTTTTAAGAGTTTGGGCTTTTCATTAAATCACGCTGAAGGTCCGGTTTAACTCCATGCAGATGTTCTTGAATAACAGGCTGATTCTTTGCTGCAGAACTGCATGGGAGTGACCATCAGATCACACACATAAGGGGCAGAGCTATGCCAGCAGCAGCCCACACAAAGCTGAGAGTGAGCCTCGAAAACACAGCCGGCTTGTGTATTAAGTATTAAGTTATATAAACACACACACACTGAATAACCAGCTGCTAGAGAGATTGTGTGTGTGAAGGGAAACCTGCATTAATGTATCTTTATCACTGCGGACTCTGGATTTACTGAAGACCATTCAGATAGTGTAGCTTCTAAAATGAATTCTTTCAGCTGTTAGCAGAGCAATGAGTCATCACAGCTAATGGCTTTCTCCTAGAAATAAAGAAGGATTACACTGATATGTGAGGTAATTTGGACTGTGGGGTTTTTATATAAGCTGAACTTGTGTATGTAGCAAGATGGCCAGTTATGCAGCATATAATCTGTCTGCTATTTCATAACTGTATGGAGTTAAAGAGGAACATCGGGGGAGGTTAAACCTCACCGATCTGCTGCCTACCCCCCCCCCCCGGTTTTACCTTTGGGCGCTATTTACTCACCACATCGAGGGATCCATCTTCTGGGTCCCTCGTTTTTGGACAATTTTCCGACAGCACACCATCTTGTATCCCATCACACACTGCGTGCGGCCCCCTATCTCGTGCCTGTAATGGAGATGCAATGGAGCCGCTTGAAATTTCACGAGACTTCGCTGTGCGGCGCAGGAATTTGAAGAGCTTTTGAACAGCTAAGATTTTGTATCAAAATCATATGCTGCACTTTGGATGCGTTTGCAAGGTGCTTGTATTGTGTTATTTTTAAGTACAAACATTTTTGCACAATATGTAAATGGTAAAGTCTATGGCGATGGAAACACAATGCTTGTGCAATGCAGGTACAATGAATTATACATGTGCTGCACATGTTTTTCCATAGACTTTTATTGAACCACACTGTAACTAAGTGGTTCTGAAAAAGGTGTCTGCAATGCTTTTTTGCGCACTGCAACACAGTTGCTTAAACTATCCCATCTATATTAATGTGCAATGTTTTCTCTGTGTTTTAACTATTTTGCCACGCAGCACAGCAATTTTGGGAGGGACGGCCATGGATTGATCAGTCATGTTCCGCCCCCCTCTGGTATTGTCCCAGAATGCCATTAAAGTGGACAGTGGACCTGGGCAGCTTAAGCAGCAACCTGCCCAGGGCAGACTGGCTCCATTTGAAGAGGCAATGCACAGGCACCTCTGGCTTCCATGCAGGGGGTGGGGCTTTAGGGGTGAGGCCCAATCAGTAGTGCTGGACCAATGACATTACCATGCAGGGGTGGGGCTTGTGGGGCGAGACCCAATCAGTAGCTCCAGGCCGATGGCAGATGGGCAGCCATGTGTGGACCTTGCTGCTTTGTCTCCAGGAGTTGGGGGGGGGGTCTCTAGTGACTGTGGCTCGGTGACTGGCACCAGGCTGAAGATGTGACAGCAGGAGGAGTGTCCCCCTCATGGCTGCAGGCCCCGGACTAATGCTCCGGGTATTCCTTTTCGCCCCTTGCTGGCCAGGCTGGGAATGACAGCGGCAGGTCAGTGTGCCCCAATGCCAACCAACTGCCTAATGTTTTGGACTGCCCCCCACCTTTCCCCTATACTGCCCCTCATTCCCTTTGGGGCCCCCTGTACTGCCCCTCAGTCCTTCTGTGCCCCCTGTACTGCCCCTTATTCCCTTTGGTGCCCCCTGTAGTGCCCCTCATTCTTTCTATGCCCCCTGTACTGCCCTTTGGATTTTCTGTGCCCCCTGTACTGCCCCTCAGATTTTCTGTGCCCCCTGTACTGCCTCACATTCTCTCAGTGCCCCCTGCATTCCCCCAGGGGCATCTAGTCATTCGGCCCTGGAGTCTATTAAACAGAAAGGGTCCTGGGCGCTCAACACCCTGAAAAGTGTAATTCATAGGTGGTGTTCCCCTTTAAGCAATGCTGGGACGTGGCTTGATTGCAAAAAAAATTGCTGCAAATGTCCCTCTTTCATGTTTTCAAAATTTGGAAGGTATGTACAGGTCCAGTCTTAGGTCAAATGCTCCATGTGCAAAATTTCAGGACAGTGACCCCCAAACGCACATACATATGTTCACACTCAGAATTGTGTTGTACCACACATATGCAGAACACAGATAGAATCACTAAAATTGAAAGGAGAGATGGAGGCAACATCAGAGACATAAAGAGAAAGATGTAAAGAGGGTGGAAAGTGGAAAAGAGAATGAAAGAAAGGTAAATAAAGGAGGTACCTGTAGATAAGGGTAAAGAGAGGACAAGTGACAGAAGATGGAAATGGAATGGAGGGAACTAGAAAAAGAAAGGAGAGATGTATAGAAAGGTAAAATAGGGAAAATGTGACTAGAGAGAGAGAAATGAGGATATATGGAAAAGAGAGATTATTTTAAGAAGGGGTGAAGGAGGGAATGTGGAAAATAGAAGGAGAGGGGAATGTGGAAAAAAATCGAAATTGAAGAAATATGGAAGATAGATGAAAAATGTGGATAGGAAAAGTAAAAAGATGGATGATATTTAAAAAGTTGTGTGTGGCAGATTGGGGGAGTCTCATGTCTCAATGATCAGTGGTCCAATTCATGGCTTAGAGATGGGACAAGGGAAGAAATCACACAATAACATCGCTCTGTTACTGAATTCTGGAGCCTCACAATTTCAATGGAAGCAAATGGTGCCGGCAACAGGAGATGGGGAGGCCGATTCATTAATAGCGGCAGGTAGCGACAGTTGAGCGACTGTAGCGGTATTTTCACAGCGCCCGCTAGTAGTGGCTGTACTTGCCCATTGTTCGGTTGTTGATAGCGACTGAGTCGGTGTGCAGTAATGTTGAATACGGGGTGACGAGTCGCTATTTGACAGGTTCCGCGATGTATGGGTGCGCATGATAGCGACTGGTCAGAGCGGCCGGCTCCCACCATATTCATCAAAAAATCACGCTCAAAAAATTCTCGCGTTGTGAAATGCATGTTTAAACACCAGAGCACTGGAGGCGATGTGTTAAAAGTAGTTTTTTAACCCCCAAACCACCATATTTTTGGAAACCAAAAAAAAAAAAATGTTTAAAGAATTTAGTAATATGAATACAATAATATCAGACCTGTAATATCAATTCTGGCAGAAGTGGCAGAAGTGGTCACAGAATTTTTCACATTTAAAAAAAAAAAAAAAACATTAATAACAATTAATTATGAATATTTAAAGATTGTTCCATTGAAATGCATTGGAGAGCGCCAGGTAGCGAGAGGTCATACCTGTCGCTGTTCAAGGTCGGACGCTGGCGCTGTGGGCTGAGGCTGGAATAATGATGAATGAGTGGCTATCTGGCGCTATCTCAGTCGCTAAGCAGGATCGGCTTGATAAATGTGTGATTGTGGTGGGGAGCCGGCGTTCTCGTGGCGGTGCCCGTCATTACCGGTCGCTCACCCGTCGCTACCTGTCGCTATTCCTTCATAAATAAGGGCCTAAATTCCACAAGTAAATATAATGCACAGCCAAACAATCAATTCCTAGCATATATAAGGGTGCAGGCCTCCAGAAACACCCAGATACGAAGTATCACTTAGTACATATTCCACACTGGTGAGTCTGCCAGCACAGACCCGAACGGGCGTTTCACAGATGAGGCCGCACAAACCCAGAATAGTTTAAAAAGTATTTATCTATTTAATGTTATAAAGTACCAAAAATCACATACATACATATAAAGACAAGACTCTATTAAAAAACATAAAGAAACAATGCCCTCCGGTGGCAAATCCTGTGATTGACTCTATATAATGATATAAAGAAATGCCTGCCTGTTAGAAATTCATTGAGCTGCCTGGAGCCAAATAAATAATAAATAATAAATAAATAAGGGCCTAAATTCCACATTAATTTCAGAAATAAATACATATTCCCAGCTCCCAGTTTTGCCCATCCAATCCCCGGCCTTCCAGCTTTGCCAATCCCCCGTCCTCCCAGCTTTGCCATCTACCAGGGGCCAGAGCTGTAGATTCTATGCCCGCCCCCCCAAAAAGCTCCTGCTTTTACCCAGTGCTCAGTAGGGTTTTTTGGGGAATCTTTAGTCCCTTCACACAGTGTGCTAATTTCAAACTGTCCACCCCCCGTGACAGCCCTCTGTCCAGACCTTCACCTCTCACAGGATGCCTTTAATTGGACCTTTACAAGAAGTGGTTGCATACCCTGATCTAGATAAAGGTGTACTTAGGCTTGAGGTAGCGAATCGTTGGTCAGCAACAAGACAATGTATGGGTGAGTGGTGTTTAGGTGCAGAGGTCCAGTTAAGCTGGATGTTCCCTTTAAAGGTTCTAGGGAGAAGCGTGTCCCTCACTGATATGGTTCCTCTCATTTAAAGAGGACCTGCACCCTGCACTCTTCTCACACAGCCCCTATAGATAAAAGGTTATCAGCCCAGCCCTTGAATTTGACTATCCTGTTTTCAGTCCTTGCCCCCGGGGCTGCGTAAAACCCTCAGGTTGCATGCATATACTCTCGGCGGCGAGGACGCGACCATGGCCCACATGACTCTCCGGTGGCCAATCACGGGACTCCTTTCCCAGCTCTGGCTTATAGTGAAGGTGAAGATTATGGGCATTTTGGGGTGTTATGTGCGGGGGGGGACTCCAGTATTCTGGTTGCCCCCGAGCTTGTTTTGATTAGATGACTGCGGGACCAACAGTAAAGAAAAAACGGGTGTGGGTCCGGTCTGAACGCAAAGTTTTTTAAACATAACCCAAAAAACAACAATTGTTTATGTTTACTAAGGACAGATTGTAAGCTCATATGAGGGATCTACCTACCATACTGTATGTGCAGACTCCAAACAACTCGATAAAAACATGGCACCAGCACTTTATAAATGAGGAAATCAACAATAAAAAAGAATATTTCTCTTTGTGTTAATGCGAGGCAGTGCATGTGACCCGAATACAAACAGAATAAATAAAACATTAGGGCTCCCAGGGAAAGAGATGGGTCAGACGAAGCAAACCTTAAAGTGGAGTGAAACCCCAGTGGCCGGGCCCTGGGATCTAAACGATTGCGGGTCTGGCCGCTAGCCTGCACCTAGCGAATTCTATAGCAGGATTCCCCACAGTGTGAAACCCCCGGGGTCGCCGGTAAACTCACCTTTCCTGGCAGATCTCGCAAAGCCGTAAATGCCGACTGCTGCATGCCTGGATTCCTTGAAGCTGAATTACTGGGCACGGGGGCGCGCATGCCCAAACAGCGAGCAGGCTGGCCCATGTCAAGCGGGCCATTTACATTTACATTGCTGAGGGTTCCAGGAAACAGGTAAGTTCTGCAACGCAATGGGGGGGGGGGTCACACAGAGGGGCGCCCTGGGGAAGGCCAGTGGCTGGCCCTGGAATCTTTTAGATTACAGGGCTGGCCACAGTGGTTTTTGTTCTGCTTCAACAAGTTAAAGTGAAGTAAAACCTGGGAATTTTACTTTCCTGGGAAGCGGGATACCCCGCCGATTTTAGTGCCCAAAAAGCTCACCTCGCCATTTTCCAATGACACATGTGCGGGCTCTCGTCCAATGAGAGCCGTCTACTATAAAAACATAATTCTGCAGGCGGCTCTCTTGCTAATCAACGGGGGCCTGCGCTCCCACTCCAGTCCACTTGAAAGGATTACATGCGTGCAACACTTGGGATGCAGGGGATGCGGCAGTGTGCGCTCCCCTTTGTAAACAATGAAAATTAAGATACCACAACTGCCGGTGCACACTTACAGTTCCAAATAGCGTGGGTGCCTGGTCCATGGTGGCGCCGCTTCGTATCAATAGAACATAGAAGAACCGGCACTCAGGTGGCCGGCACGTCAGGTGGCCGTGTGAATAAACAATTTATTGCATAGGACAAAATACATAGCCACTAATTGTGTAGGACAAGAATAATACTTGCGTAGCCCCGATGGTTGTAGGTAAGTATCTTTCTTTTCCCGATGGTTTATTCACATGGCCCCCTGACGTCACTATGATATCAGGTGGGAATTTTTAAAAAAAATCCTAAAAAAAAAAAAAAAAATACTAATTACTGGGCTTTCCCATTTACATGGTTTGGCAGTCCTCCCTGATGAAGGGGGATAACACGCCTCCGAAACGTTGGATATTGTATGGACTGCCATATATGGACTTTTGTCACGATTTCCGCAGATTTAACATTGGCTTTTGTAACTTGATTGTATATATTACTAAGATTAATACAAGTTTATGGATTTATCTCTATACACGGAGTGCCGGTTCTTCTATGTTCTATTGTAAACAATGAAAGCCGCCTGCTGAATGACATCATAGCAGGCAGCTCTCATTGGACAAGAGCCTGTACATGCGTCATTGGAGTGTGGCGAGGTGATGTTGGCTTCCTGGGGGGTTTCACACAGCGGGGCATCTATACCTCCCAACTTGTTCCTGATTTGGAGGGACTGTCCCTCTTTTGAGTTCATGTCCCAGTGTTCCTCATGGTTATTCTCTGTCCTTTTTTAAGGTTTAAAATGCAGATCTGCATCAATAAATCTCATCAATAGATCTGGTTCAAAGTGTTTATATTGTTGTAACTGTTACACCCAATCTCCTATCCATAAATCAATGAGGGGGCGTGGCTTAATTTAACAATTGTCCCAATTGTCCCAGTGTCTTTCCCACACTGAAAAGTTGGAAGGTATGGGCATCCCAATTCAGCATGCCTCAGAGAAAATCCAGCGGCCAGCCCTGGAATCTAAAAGGTGGGTTTTGTTCTGCTTTAAGGGATCTTCAATGCTTGACAGTAGGGCTATGCAATCTGAGGTCACACGGGTCGAGGGTAGTCAGGATCAGGATTCTGGGGGGTGCTGGAGGCAAAGGAAGTAGAAATTCCACTTCCTATCTGTGGCCGGAGCAAAGAGACAGTGTGAGACACTGCATCAGGTGAGCTGCCTAACAAATGACTGGTCAATACCTGCAAAGTGGACCAAAACCCAGCTTGATCAGCCCGGGAAGAAGTGAGTTTCTTCGGGAGAGCTGGGGGGTTTCACACAGCGGGGCACCCCCTGATCGGGATGCCCCGGGGGAAAGGACCAAAACCCAGGATAGTCAAAATCCTGGGTTTTGGTCCACTTTAAGACACAACAGAGAGATTTGTGAGCAGACACATGCTACCCCCATCACAGTGCTCATGTAACCGACATATCACAAACCTCTGGCGGCTGGGCTCCGGGATTCTTCCAGCTGGCGGGGTCTTCTCTGTCCGCTGAGGTGGTTTTGTGGGCTCCGGTGGTGCAATGACTCACTGCTTGCATGGTGCTGCTCTATTCATTTTGCAGAGGGGCAGACAGCTGGCGGCAGTGGAATCAGCTGTGCAGGTACTGGTGCAATAACACGCCATCTTGGGGGAGGGAGGGGCCTGCTGGCTGGGAGGGTTCTGGAAAACTCTTCTGTGTGTGTGGGTGGGCGGGGCCAGGCATGAGAGAGAGGCTGGTGCAGTCCTTCCTGCAGGATATAAAAGGCCCAGCACAGCTCTGAGGGAGTAGAGTCCATGAGGTGGGTCACAGGGAGCACTTCTGTGTTTGTATGTGTTTCTGAACCCACATAAATTATAGGGCCACAGTGAGGTTTTTGGTTGAAACTAACCCTCTCCTTATTTACCTCACTGCTGTGAACTGTGTGAGGGGTGTAAACACTTATTTTCTTGTGCTATTCACTGTGTGAAGCCTCCCACGAAGCGCAAAGAAACGGACTCATACCATGATTAAGAGCCTGACCAGGCTTGAAACGCGTCACTAGGTGCTTGCCCTTTTGTTGCTATTGGGCCATTGTCTTCACATGCTCAATGTTTCCTACTTGAGAGCTGTTTTTAACTGGATGGATTAAATGTTATGTTTTATGGAAAGCTGGACAAACCACTGTTATCTCTGGGGCCCTCAACCCAAAGCTTTTAGCTAGGTCTCAGACGGTCTCTGGCAGGCTGCCATCCTGTGACTGTAGGGACACCATGTACATCATGGGGACCAGCAGCCTATTTGATTGCAAAAAGAGAAGCCTATGATACAGGGCCAAGCTTTCCAAAGGGCCTTGTTTTGCAGACAAGCCTGGCTCTGTGGAAGAAGCTTCCTGGACTAAAGTGGACCTCCTTACAAATGGATATAGGTCGCCTTTAAATGTGTTTTCACCAACTTTCAAGTTGCTGGTTATAAAGCTCAGAACCACTCCATTGTAGTACTGTCCAGATAGCCCTCACTGTGCAAGTGCCACCCCATAGACCTGTCACACACGGGGGGCAGTGTAAAGGGGCTGGGGACACCATGCAGATGCATCCCTTGAAAAACCTGCCTTCAAGTGGTGGGGTCGTCTCATACGCCGGGTGCACGCCACTGTTACCTCTAAGGCAAGGGGTATTCAACCCGCGGGACCGCTAGGATTCCGGGGCGGCCGGGGGGGGAAGGCAGCGCGCAAGCCGGAGACGAGAGGAAAGGCAGCGGGCGGGGCCGGCGGCCGGGTGGAGGGGAAGGCAGTGAGTGGGGTCCGAGACCATGACGGAAGGCAGTGGGCGGGGCCGTCGGCCAGGATGGAAGGCAGCGGGCGGGGCCGGCCATCCGGGAGGAAAGACGGCGGGCGGGAGGAAAGACAGCAGGTGGGCGATGTATGGAGGAGCGGCCGGCTCAGCTGTCTGCTTCGATCGCAGGAGGCTGAGCGGCGCTCAATTAAAAGAAGTTCTGCAGTGTACTGCTTAATATCCTCCAGGCAGCAACAAGCAGAACTATGCATTAGTTTGGCCCTGCATAGTTCTGTTTGCAGCTGCCCAGCGGATATAAAACAGTGCATGAAGCAGGACGTTTATGATTGTGCGTCACTCAGCCTCCTGGGATAGTTGCAGAGGACTGAACCTTTTATCGACAGTCAGCTTTTCCCTGGGGCATCCTGAATCGGGATGCCCCCACTGTGTGAACCCCCCACCAGGGCACCTGTAAAAACCCACCTTTCCCTGCTTCAACTCTCTTTTCTTAGCTCTGTTCCATCCCATCTCTGTTCCCAGCTTTGTCCCATGACTCCCATCCCATCTCTCTTTTCCCAGCTCTGTCCTATCCCATCTCTCTTTTCCCAGCTCTGTCCCATCCCATCTCTCTTCTCCCAGCTCTGTCCCATCCCATCTCTCTTTTCCCAGCTCTGCCCCATTCTATCTCTCTTTTCCCAGCTCTGCCCCATCCCATCTCTCTATTATCCCAGCTCTGTCCTCTTCCATCTCTCTTTTCCCAGCTCTGCCCCATCCCATCTCTCTATTATCCCAGCTCTGTCCCATTACATCTCTCTATTATCCCAGCTCTGTCCCATTACATCTCTCTATTATCCCAGCTCTGTCCCATTACATCTCTCTTTTCCCGGCTCTGTCCCATTACATCTCTCTATTCCCAGCTCTGTCCCATCCCATCTCTCTTTTCCCAGCTCTGTCCCATTACATCTCTCTATTTCCAGCTCTGTCCCATCCCATCTCTCTTCTCCCAGCTCTGTCCCATCCCATCTCTCTATTCCCAGCTCTGTCCCATCCCATCTCTCTATTATCCCAGCTCTGTCCCATCCCATCTCTCTATTCCCAGCTCTGTCCCATCCCATATCTCTATTCCCAGCTCTGTCCCATCCCATCTCTCTATTATCCCAGCTCTGTCCCATCCCATCTCTCTATTATCCCAGCTCTGTCCCATCCCATCTCTCTATTCCCAGCTCTGTCCCATCCCATCTCTCTGTTCCCAGCTCTGTCCCATCCCATCTCTCTATTCCCAGCTCTGTCCCATTACATCTCTCTATTCCCAGCTCTGTCCCATCCCATCTCTCTGTTCCCAGCTTTGTCCCATCCCATCTCTCTATTCCCAGCTCTTTCCCATCCCATCTCTCTTTTCCCAGCTCTGTCCCATCCCATTTCTCTGTTCCCAGCTCTGTCCCATCTCATCTCTCTATTCCCAGCTCTGTCCCATTACATCTCTCTTTTCCCAGCTCTGTCCCATTACATCGCTCTATTCCCAGCTCTGTCCCATTACATCTCTCTTTTCCCAGCTCTTTCCCATCCCATCTCTCTTTTCCCAGCTCTGTCCCATCCCATCTCTCTTTTCCCAGCTCTGTCCCATCCCATCTCTCTATCCCCAGCTCTGTCCCATCCCATCTCTCTTTTCCCAGCTCTGTCCCATCCCATTTCTCTGTTCCCAGTTCTGTCCCATCCCATCTCTCTTTTCCCAGCTCTGTCCCATTACATCGCTCTATTCCCAGCTCTGTCCCATTACATCTCTCTTTTCCCAGCTCTGTCCCATCCCATCTCTCTATTCCCAGCTCTGTCCCATCCCATCTCTCTTTTCCCAGCTCTGTCCCATCCCATCTCTCTACTATCCCATCTCTGTCCCATCCCATCTCTCTTTTCCCAGCTCTGTCCCATTACATCTCTCTTTTCCCAGCTCTGTCCCATCCCATCTCTCTATTATCCCATCTCTGTCCCATCCCATCTCTCTTGTCCCAGCTCTGTCCCATTACATCTCTCTTTCCCAGCTCTGTCCCATCCCATCTCTCTATTCCCAGCTCTGTCCCATCCCATCTCTCTATTATCCCAGCTCTGTCCCATCCCATCTCTCTATTCCCAGCTCTGTCCCATCCCATCTCTCTATTATCCCATCTCTGTCCCATCCCATCCCATCTCTCTATTCCCAGCTCTGTCCCATCCCATCTCTCTTTTCCCAGCTCTGTCCCATCCCATCTCTCTGTTCCCAGCTCTGTCCCATTCCATCTCTCTATTCCCAGCTCTGTCCCGTCCCATCTCTCTATTCCCAGCTCTGTCCCATTACATCTCTCTTTTCCCAGCTCTTTCCCATCCCATCTCTCTTTTCCCAGCTCTGTCCCATCCCATCTCTCTTTTCCCAGCTCTGTCCCATCCCATCTCTCTATCCCCAGCTCTGTCCCATCCCATCTCTCTTTTCCCAGCTCTGTCCCATCCCATTTCTCTGTTCCCAGTTCTGTCCCATCCCATCTCTCTTTTCCCAGCTCTGTCCCATCCCATCTCTCTATTCCCAGCTCTGTCCCATCCCATCTCTCTTTTCCCAGCTCTGTCCCATCCCATCTCTCTACTATCCCATCTCTGTCCCATCCCATCTCTCTTTTCCCAGCTCTGTCCCATTACATCTCTCTTTTCCCAGCTCTGTCCCATCCCATCTCTCTATTATCCCATCTCTGTCCCATCCCATCTCTCTTGTCCCAGCTCTGTCCCATTACATCTCTCTTTCCCAGCTCTGTCCCATCCCATCTCTCTATTCCCAGCTCTGTCCCATCCCATCTCTCTATTATCCCAGCTCTGTCCCATCCCATCTCTCTATTCCCAGCTCTGTCCCATCCCATCTCTCTATTATCCCATCTCTGTCCCATCCCATCCCATCTCTCTATTCCCAGCTCTGTCCCATCCCATCTCTCTTTTCCCAGCTCTGTCCCATCCCATCTCTCTGTTCCCAGCTCTGTCCCATTCCATCTCTCTATTCCCAGCTCTGTCCCGTCCCATCTCTCTATTCCCAGCTCTGTCCCATTACATCTCTCTTTTCCCAGCTCTGTCCCATCCCATCTCTCTTTTCCCAGCTCTGCCCCATTCTATCTCTCTTTTCCCAGCTCTGTCCCATCCCATCTCTCTATTATCCCAGCTCTGTCCCCTTCCATCTCTCTTTTCCCAGCTCTGCCCCATTCCATCTCTCTTTTCCCAGCTCTGTCCCATCCCATCTCTCTGTTCCCAGCTCTGTCCCATCCCATCTCTCTTCTCCCAGCTCTGTCCCATCCCATCTCTCTTCTCCCAGCTCTGTCCCATCCCATCTCTCTATTATCCCAGCTCTGTCCCATCCCATCGCTCTATTCCAAGCTCTGTCCCATCCCATCTCTCTATTATCCCAGCTCTGTCCCCTTCCATCTCTCTTTTCCCAGCTCTGTCCCCTTCCATCTCTCTTTTCCCAGCTCTGCCCCATTCCATCTCTCTTTTCCCAGCTCTGTCCCATCCCATCTCTCTGTTCCCAGCTCTGTCCCATCCCATCTCTCTATTATCCCAGCTCTGTCCCATCCCATCGCTCTATTCCAAGCTCTGTCCCATCCCATCTCTCTATTCCCAGCTCTGTCCCATCCCATCTCTCTTCTCCCAGCTCTGTCCCATCCCATCTCTCTATTCCCAGCTCTGTCCCATCCCATCTCTCTATTCCCAGCTCTGTCCCATCCCATCTCTCTGTTCCCAGCTTTGTCCCATCCCATCTCTCTATTCCCAGCTCTTTCCCATCCCATCTCTCTTTTCCCAGCTCTGTCCCATCCCATCTCTCTTTTCCCAGCTCTGTCCCATTACATCTCTCTTTTCCCAGCTCTGTCCCATCCCATCTCTCTATTCCCAGCTCTGTCCCATCCCATCTCTCTTTTCCCAGCTCTGTCCCATTACATCGCTCTATTCCCAGCTCTGTCCCATTCCATCTCTCTATTCCCAGCTCTGTCCCATCCCATCTCTCTTTTCCCAGCTCTGTCCCATCTCTCTATTATCCCATCTCTGTCCCATCCCATCTCTCTTTTCCCAGCTCTGTCCCATTACATCTCTCTTTTCCCAGCTCTGTCCCATCTCATCTCTCTATTCCCAGCTCTGTCCCATTACATCGCTCTATTCCCAGCTCTGTCCCATTCCATCTCTCTATTCCCAGCTCTGTCCCATCCCATCTCTCTTTTCCCAGCTCTGTCCCATCTCTCTATTATCCCATCTCTGTCCCATCCCATCTCTCTTTTCCCAGCTCTGTCCCATCTCATCTCTCTATTCCCAGCTCTGTCCCATCCCATCTCTCTATTATCCCATCTCTGTCCCATCCCATCTCTCTTTTCCCAGCTCTGTCCCATCCCATCTCTCTTTTCCCAGCTCTGTCCCATCCCATCTCTCTATTCCCAGCTCTGTCCCATCCCATCTCTCTATTATCCCATCTCTGTCCCATCCCATCTCTCTTTTCCCAGCTCTGTCCCATTACATCTCTCTATTCCCAGCTCTGTCCCATCCCATCTCTCTATTATCCCATCTCTGTCCCATCCCATCTCTCTTTTCCCAGCTCTGTCCCATCCCATCTCTCTTTTCCCAGCTCTGCCCCATTCTATCTCTCTGTTCCCAGCTCTGTCCCATCCCACCTCTCTATTCCCAGCTCTGTCCCATCCCATCTCTCTTTTCCCAGCTCTGCCCCATTCTATCTCTCTATTCCCAGCTCTGTCCCCTTCCATCTCTCTTTTCCCAGCTCTGCCCCATTCCATCTCTCTTTTCCCAGCTCTGTCCCATCCCATCTCTCTGTTCCCAGCTCTGTCCCATCCCATCTCTCTTCTCCCAGCTCTGCCTCATCCCATCTCTCTGTTCCCAGCTCTGTCCCATCCCATCTCTCTTCTCCCAGCTCTGCCTCATCCCATCTCTCTATTATCCCAGCTCTGTCCCATCCCATCTCTCTATTATCCCAGCTCTGTCCCATCCCATCTCTCTATTATCCCATCTCTGCTAACATGCTCAGGTTGTTTTTTTGGTTGTTGTTTATTTGGTTTGTTGTTTATTTGGTGTGTGGAAGAGGGAGTAGTCTTATACGGCGAGTATATAACAAATTCTATATTTTGAGTGGAAATGTTGGGGGGGTCGTCTTATACGCCCAGTCGTCTTATACGCTGGCAAATACGGTAAGATTTTGGTTGGTGATCAGGAGAGCCAAAACAATCATCCTATGACAAAATAGTGGGAAAAAGTGGATCCAAACTCTATTTATACACAAACAAATTAAAGACCATTAAATTGTATGGAATAACACTGCTGAGCGACAGGTGCTACGTAATACCTAAATACACAGAGCCGGTGCTTACACTGAACCAACGCTAGTGATACATGTGCCGCTACATGATGCTATTAGAGGCGCTTACCAGACTTTCATATACATGATTTTCACATACTGCGCCGGTGTTCACCTGACGTTACCTGGTACTATGTGACGTTAATGCGTTCTAAATAAGGCACTTTTTTATACCTTTAAGACGAGACAAGGTTTCAGACAAGGTTCTCCTTTACTTCTCAGTTAACTTTTTTTCTTTTTTTTCCAGTGTTGATGCGCCATGACCTATGTGGAAGAAAACCAATTAAATAAACAGTGATATAAAATACTGAACAAATAATTAACTGAGACTGAAACTCTGATAAATATTCCGTCTACTTTTCTCACCAAGCTTTTTAAATTAAAACCACTCTGCTGATTTCATTTGTTTCCATTAATTCATATAAAACCCACAGAGCTTCATACATTTACATACACTGTGTAAGTGGGTGGCTGCCGGTATAAAAAGCAGATCAGAGCCGGAATGATAATGCAGAAAAAGTGCAGATTATAAATGACAGGTCAAAGAGCAGGCAGCCGTGGTATCACAGCATGGCAGTCCAAAACAGAAGGGAATAGGGGTATCAAAGAATGGAGGGCAGGTGAGACTGGAGTGCAAAGTAATAGTAGATTCTCTGATGAGTCTCAAAAGAATTGAAACATTAGAAGACTAAAGTTATTTCAGATCAGTGAAAGAAGCTAAGAGGCCGATTCATTAACAGTGGCAGGTAGCGACAGTTGTGCGACTGTAGCAACATTTTCAGAGCGCCCGCTAGTAGTCGCTGTGCTTGGCCGTTGTTCGGTAGTTGATAGCGACTCAGTCAGTTTGCCGTAATGTTGAATATTGGGTGAGGAGTCGCTATTTGACAGGTTCCGCGCTGTATGGGAGCGCATGATAGCGACTGGTCAGAGCGACCGGCTTCCACCATATTCATTAACAAATCACGCTCAAAAAATTCTCGTGCTGTGAAATGCTTGTTTAAACCCCAGAGCGCTGGCGGCAATGGGTTAAAAGTAGTTTTTTAACCCCCAAAAACCATATTTTTGGAAACCAAAAAAAACAAGTTTTTAAAATAATTTTGTAATATGAATACATTAATATCAGACCTGTAATATCAATTCTATAAATTTTTTTTTTTTACCTTAAAAAAATAATTTAAAATGGCAGAAGTGGTCACAGAATTTTTCACATAAAAAAAAAAAAAATAACAATGAATTATGAATATTTAAAGATTGTTCCATTTAAACGCATTGGAGAGCGCCAGGTAGCGAGAGGTCATACCTGTCGCTGTTCAAGGTCGGACGCTGGCGCTGTGGGCTGAGGCTGGAATAATGATGAATGAGTGGCTATATGGCGCTATCTCAGTCGCTAAGCAGGATTGGCTTGATAAATGCATGATTGTGGTGGGCAGCCGGCGTTCTCGTGGCGGGGCCCGTCATTACCGGCCGCTCACCAGTCGCTACCTGTCGCTATCCATTGTTAAATAAGGGCCTAAGTGCAAAACCAGATGACCACCACAAAGCAGACCAGATAAGAGGTCATGGGCCTTGATTCAATAAGAGTTGAAAAAAATTCTCAAGGTAGTAAAAAATTCAATCAATGAGAAGAAAGCCTGATAATGTCACTATTAGTGAATCACAAGATAAAAACACAAGTCAATGGCAGGTTTTACTACAGTGTAGACACTAGAAGTGTCCTCACTCATGGGAGCCCGCAGGCATCGTTCTGTAGCCCCGGCTGGGGCCAGTTTCAAACGCTGATCCGCCAACCTGAAAGAAGAGGATTGGGCAGAGGTGACTTAAACCAGCGCACTTCTGCTGCACACTCTGCCCCCCGCCACAGCCCCCCTAAATTTCGTCTGCACTTGCCGAACCTGAACTTTGAGAGGTCTGATCTGGGGTCTGAAATCGTGGTAAGTCTACTGAACATGATTTTCTCCTTCAATCAATCAAAAGGGATTGGTTTTCATGGGAAACCTTATTTAAAGCGGTCCTTCACTCTGAATAAGAGTCTATCTTATATGTTTCCCACACCCTGTACATACAGATTGCTCACATTAAAAATCATACTACCTGCATCTACTGCATGTTATGAGCCTTTAAACATCCAAGATGGCGGCTCATGGGACATCAGGCAGCCTGCAAACAGGAAGTGCCTTCTGACTGTGCTGCTCTGCATTCTGGGATTGCTGTCCTTTTCCTGACCCCAGCTCTGCTCTGTCTGAGCAAAGCACAGCTATAACCCACCCCCTGTACTTTATCCCACTCTCCTCTTCTCAGTAAGTGTGATGCTTCTGAGTCAAGATGGCGGCGCCCGTATCCTAGAGTCCTGAACAGAGTTGCAGCCCAGTGGGGGAAAGAATAATAAGTAAGTGACTAAAAACTTAATATGTATTAATTTTAGATGCTGGGGAATCGTTTTATAAGGGTTTGAGCTTTTCAATAAGTCATGGTGAAGTTCCGGTTTAAGAAGGGTTAGCGCCACTCAGCTTCCCTTTTTTTGACTCAGCATCCAATTTAAAAACCTGAAAAATGCTAATGGCAGTGCCACCACCGGCTCAAGTCTTATTTAACAGGAACTCTAAAAAGGACACTGTGCCGGGTGCTCTGGTATTAGCAGTGCCAGATGAAACCTGACGCTGTAGCAGATATTCCCATAGAGCACAATAGGCCAAACTGGATTATAATGTTTAATGCTATAATTAATTTTCCAAATATTTTTTTCTATTATGAGCTTGCATTGGGACTTATATAATAGAAATGTAGGACCCAGATCATCCAAAATATTTTTTCTAAATAATTAAAAATTAATTAATTTTAATGGCTTAATATTGTGTAATTTGGAAAGTATATATACTCGAGTATATGTCGACCCGAATATAAGCCGAGGCACCTAATTTTACCACAAAAATACTGGAAAAGTTATTGACTCGATAAGCCTCGTATAAGCCTAGGGTGGGAAATGCAGCAGCTACCGGTAAACAGGGGAACATGGACTCAAAAGAGGGACAGTCCCTCCAAATCAGGAAAACTTGGGAGGTATGCAATAACAGTACACAGAGCTGTGGCAGCGCTATCACTAAAGAAGCTTTACCTGCTGCCATTTTAACATAAAAATCCCACCCTCGCCTGTAGGGGGAGGGGAGCACACAGCCAGCATTGGTGTGCATCCTTCTCCCCTTTCCTGTCTCCCATTCGTTGCGTCCCTGGGCGTTCCAACCTCTTTGCTGAGTGAAGGTTGGGGACAAAAAGCGCAGACGCGCAGCCAAGCAGCTTCCAGGGAACGCTGCTCACCACCCGGGTAATGCTAAGAGCAGACTTGCTCTTAGTGGACGACTGCCCCGCCCCCTGCACGCAGATTGACAGCAGCAATGTCGGCTGCCTTCACTCCTGCATGCCAGCTGTAAGTTTTTTCATCCCTCCCCCCGCACGCCAGGAAGTCTCTTTGCGCCCGCAGGCACCGGGAACTATTAATTCAGAAGACACCAGCACACACACTTACCTGATGAGGGGGACACAAGAGGACCACATGCCCCGCACTGCTCCAGCATCTTCACTGCCGACGGCGACCGGGGCTCCTCCTACCTTTTCTCCTCCATTTCACTGACTCGAGTATAAGCCGAGGTGTCTTTTTTCAGCCCAAAAAGTGGGCTGAAAAACTCGGCTTATACTCGAGTATATGCGGTAAATACTTATAAGCAAAGCGTGTCCCCTTTGTCCCCAGCAGTGATTTCTTGTAAATGTAAAGACGAAACGCTAAGCAGTGCTAGTAAAGCACATCGCCAAAGATTAGAAGGCCAAAAAAATTGAAAAATATGCTGGCGAGCACCGGAAAACCGGTGGCAATAAGTGGCGCTCACCAGGTGCTGGGCTAATCAACAGCTGGGACAACAGGCGCTGATATAGGCCAGCCACTACCTAGTGCAACAATGAACTGGTAGTGTTCGGTGTCGAGTCTCTTAGCGCCAATGCAGAGCACAGCGCTGGAGAATGTGAAAATGCTGGTGATGTAGAATTGGCGCTATAACCCAAAAAATCTTAGGACCAGGTGCACATCATAAAATAGGCCTGGAGTAAGTGGAACCATGCAAATCATTTCTCCTAAAAAAGATCTGGCTGATCATTCAATTCTTGAGGATACAGTAGCTTAAATTATTTACATAGCCATCATTTCCCAATTGTGGGGGCATTTTTTGGGGGGCTTTTGCCGCTCATCAGCACATGGCTGGAAGTCGATGGCTGTATGAGGGGTGACACCAGTGTATAAAAGAAATACATCCACTGGTATCGAATGTTGAAAGAAAAACATGACAACTGCTGGGGGGTGAGAACATTATATACAGTACATACTAAGGCCCTTATTTAACAAGGGATAGCGCCAGGTAGCGACTGGTGAGCGAACGGTAATGGCGGTCACCGCCACGAGAACGCCGGCTCCCCACCACAATCACACATTTATCAAGCCGATCCTGCTTAGCGACTGACAGAGCGCCAGATAGCGACTCATTCATCATTATTCCAGCCTCACCCCACAGCGCCAGCGAGCGACCTTGAACAGCGCCAGGTATGAACTCTCGCTACCTGGCGCGCTCCAATGCATTTCAATGGAACAATCTTTAAATATTAATAATTAATTGATAAATTTTTTTTTTTTTTTTTTTTTATGTGAAAATTTCTGTTACCACTTCTGCCATGTTAGATATTTTTTTTAAGGTAAGAAAAAAATAAAAAAAAATTGTGCAGAATTGATATTACAGGTCTGATATTAATGTATTCATATTACAAAATGTTTTTATAAACTTGTTTTTTTTGGTTTCCCAAAATGTGGTTTAGGGGTTAAAAAACGACTTTTAACCCATCGCCGCCAGCGCTCTGGGGTTTAAACAAGCATTTCACAGCGCGAGAATTTTTGGAGCGTGATTCGTTAATGAATATGGTGGGAGCCGGTCGCTATGGCCATTCGCTATCATGCGCTCCCATACAGCGCGGAACCTGTCAAATAGCGACTCATCACCTTGTATTCAACATTACTGCACACCGACTGAGTCGCTATCAACAACCGAACAACGGGCAAGCACAGCGACTACTAGCGGGCGCTGTGAAAATACCGCTACGGTCGCTCAACTGTCGCTACCTGGCGCTATTAATAAATCAGCCTCTAAGGGTTTAAAGTTGTTGCACGTTCTGCCCTCAGTTCCCAGCAGCTACAAAAAAAAACTTGAAACTTGAAAAGTAAAGTAAAGTTTATTTACCCGATATGACCGTCCCTGTGACTTGTTTTGCCTGCGAGTCAAAAGCCGGATTGCGGAGAAGCTGTCCCACCTAAACATCGGGGGGATTGAAAAAAGAAACGTAATTAACTACGAGGTAAACAAAGCGGAGAGTAAAAAAAAAGGTCTGATATGTTTTAATTTCTTTTAGAGGAATCAATAGGATTTTTCAATCTCCAAAGAGGGGAAAACGAGGTTCCAAGACTTTGCTTCTATCATTTTTAAATTAAATCTGAAAACACCCCACAGCTACAACCTGGAGTATCATGTTGGTTATTATTTCCAGCAAAGCAATTGTCTTTAGCTTTTATGATTTATTCTCTCAAATCATTTTTTTTCTCTTTGCAATATGTTGATATGAACTGTAGCCACCTGCTACTTCTTCATTTTGATTTAAAGCGGACCAACACCCAGGGGGGATCCGCCCGGGAATCTATAAGATCAGATCCCTCCCCGCGGGGCATCCGAAATCGGGATGTCCCGTGGGGTGAAACCCCCCAGGAAGCCCACAATCCGACCTTTTCCACGTTCCAGCGGCACATGCGCGTCCGCCGCCTCCCGCGCGTCCCTCTAGCAGGGCGCGTTCCCGTGCCGGCCGTTTGTGAATGGCCGGCGCGGGTGTGCTCCCTGTAAGAGGGACGCGCGGGAGGCGGACGCACTCTGCTTGTCCGGCGCTGCCTCTCGCTTGTCCGGCGGCGGGGATTGGCTGCAGCGGTCACGTGGGAGCGGGGTGAGGTGAGTTTTCGGGGCTTTCTGGGGGTTTCACCCCACCGAAGTAGACCAAAACCCAGGATAGTCAAAATCCTGGGTGTTGGTCCACTTTAAAAAGAAGCAGGTAGCCAAACTGACAGCCAATATAAAAAACAAGGCAATGCAATGATGCTCACTTACAGCACCTCCAGGCCGCGCAGTGTAGTGAAGTTGATGGGCTACCTATTGGCTTGAGTTAACAGAATAAGAACACACAGGGGTCCCTGTAGGGCGCTACCATAGAACTAGAGATACTGGCACTAGGGATGATTGGATTTTCAGATGCAACCAGATATGGTCCAGATTGCACTCTGCCTTGATAAAGAGACCCAGGTCTCGAAACGCGTGGACTTGCGTAAAACGGGGGGGACGCCTGCTGCCGTTCTACACACCTTGATTGATAAGTAATTGCTCCCCTTTTTTGCACTGTTTTTTCTATTGATTTGTGTCATTTTCTTCTCTTGCATGGTAATGTTGGAATTCTTTTTGCACTGAGCTCTATTATTAATTGATGTACTCCTTGGGATAAGCACTTAGCACTTTATTAGAGATTGGTATTATCATGATTTTTTGCATAGATGTTGATACACTGTACACTATATTTTTATTCATATCTAATCTTATGGCAGTAAGGTTGATTAGCGCCCCCTCCTGGCAGTATTGATTTTAGTATGTCCTATATGTTTTTTAATGGTCTGTCTTTCATGTAAAAAATGAACTTTTTTAATATTTGATTGAGATTAATAAAATTACATATTAACTTTACCCTTTGGTGTCGTGCAGTCATAAGACTCTGTTAAGTACCTTTTGGGGGTTTTCTTAGTGGGGCACCCCCTAATTTTTAGTCATTGTCTACATTGGGCTGAGAACAGAGCATTGCACCACAATTACCAATAATACCCTTCACTGGTGCCAGCTATTTTTTCTGTCTTATTGCATAAATATTGTGCACGACTAATCCAAAACATTTGTTTTTTTTAAACGAAACTAGCCAATATTTTTAGTTTTGCCATTGGCTTTAGACCAAAACAAACTTCATGATTGCATGAAATGAATCTTAGGGGTTTATTTATCAAGGGATAGCAGCAGGTAGTGCCGCGTAGCGACAGGCAGCATCTAGTGAACTCCGGGCGCTGTACACAATACCACATTTATGAAAGCGATTCTGGTGAGCGACTCTAACAGCGCCATGTAGCGTACGATTCATCATTACAGGCAGCTCAGTGTATAGCGCCAGAGCTCTAGCTTCCAGAGCGCCAGGTAAAACCCATCGCTACCGTTCACTCTCCCATACATTTCAACGGTTGTTTCTTCTCTTCTGTTTAAAGTGGACCATCACCCTCCCGTGATCGGCCCGGGAATCTATAAGATTCCCGGGCCGATCACCTCCCTCCCCGCGGGACATCCGAGATCGGGATGTCCCGCGGGGTGAAATCCCCCCAAACACCCCAAATCCCCTTACCTTGTCTTGCCCCTTACCGGCCGCCGCCGCCTCCCTCGCGCCCCTCCAGATGTGCGCGCGTCAAGAGTGACGCGCAGGAGGCGGCGGCGGAGGAGCCGCTTGTCCGCGGCTGTCAAAAGGCTTGTCCGTCGGCGCTGGGAGCGGGGAGAGGTGAGTTTTTCGGGTGATTGGGGGGGTTTCACACAGCGGGGCACCCCAATCGGGGATGCCCCGCCAAAGTGGACCAAGACCCAGGATAGTCAAAATCCTGGGTGTTGGTCCACTTTAAACAGGGTTTTTTGTTTTTAATATTTTTTTTCTCTCAAATAATTGTGTCACCTCTCCTGGCCTAGAAAGAGTCATTTTTGAAAACTTTTTTTATTTTTTAGATGTAATTACATGTGTTTTTGCTTTGTTACTGGTGGATATGTGTTCAGAAACAGACTTTAATCACACAGCGCCTGGCGCTCTATGCTATAGCGACCAGATCCAGAGTGCCTACGCTGTGTGTGTGTGTGTTTTTTTGTTGAATATGGTGTGAGTCACTGAGAGTTGGTCGCACTGAGCTGGCGCTACCTTTCGCTTGCTGTAGCGCTCTACTGGTGTTATAACACCCAACATACATCTCATTCATCAATGCCGGCCAGGTTACTATAGCGACTGAGGCGCTCTGTTACAGCACCCGATAGCCGATCACAGCTTATACTAGCGGTCGCTCTTAGCGCCTCTGTACAGACGCTCATCTGCCTATAGCTGGCGCTAGTAATGAATCAGCCTGTTAGATTCACTCATCTGTATTTGGTAGATCATAGGAGACACAGAGGCTGATTCACTACTAACGCCAGGTATCAGCAGATGAGCGCCTGTATAGTGGCGCTTAGAGCGACCGCTAGTAGACGCTGTAAGTGGGTATCGCTCGCTGTAAGTGGGTATCGCTCGCTGTAACAGAGCACCTCAGTTGCTGTAGTAACCTGGCCGGCATTGATGAATGTGATGTATGTTGGGCGCTCTAACAATAGTATAACACTGCAGGGAGCGAGAAGTAGCGCCAGCTCCGTGCGACCGACTCTCGGCGCTCCACACCATATTTATTAAAAAAGGACACACACAGCGTCGGCGCTTTAAATCTGGTTGCTATAGCATAGAGCGCCAGACGCTGTGTGATTAAAGTCTGTTTTTGAACACATATCCACCAGTAACAAAGTGAAAACATATGGAATGACATTGTTTTAACACCGTGACATTAACACTTTAGTGTCAGACCTGTAATGACAATTCTGCATAAAAATATAAAAAGTCTAAAAAGTTTCTAAAAGTGTTTGTTTGCAGCCAGGAGAGGTCACACAATGATTTGAAGAAAAAAAAAATGGCAACACGCTGTTCAAACACAAGCAAATGAACTTCCATTGAAATGTATGGGAGAGCGACACTGAGTGAAAGGTAATACCTGGCGCTCTGGAAGCTAGAGCGCCGGCGCTATACGCTGAACTGCCTGTAATGATGAATCGGACGCTACATGGCGCTGTTAGAGTCGCTCACCAGATTCGCTTTCATAAATATGGTTTTCCGTACAGCGCCCGGTGCTGAGTGAGTCAACAGTAGCTGGGGACCGATTGTCATAAACTGAGTTGCCAGGGAGGGTGTAAGACTTCATTTTGGACCTGGACCTAATCCCTCTCTGGTCTGCATGGATACAATATTACAAAGACGTAGGCCCTTATTTAACAAGGGATAGCGACAGGTAGCGACTAGTGAGCGAACGGTAATGACGGTCACCGCCACGAGAACGCCGGCTCCCCACCACAATCACACATTTATCAAGCCGATCCTGCTTAGCGACTGACAGAGCGCCAGATAGCGAATCATTCATCATTATTCCAGCCTCACCCCACAGCGCCAGCGAGCGACCTTGAACAGCGACAGGTATGACCTCTCGCTACCTGGCGCGCTCCAATGCATTTCAATGGAACAATCTTTAAATAATCATAAATAATTATTAATTTTTTTTTTTTTTTTAATGTGAAAAATTCTGTGACCACTTCTGCAATGTTAGATATTTTTTTTAAGGTAAAAAAAAAATAAAAAAAAAAATTTGTGCAGAATTGATATTACAGGTCTGATATTAATGTATTCATATTACAAAATGTTTTTATAAACTTGTTTTTTTTGGTTTCCAAAAATATGGTTGTTTGGGGGTTAAAAAACGACTTTTAACCCATCACCGCCAGCGCTCTGGGGTTTAAACATGCATTTCACAGCGCGAGAATTTTTTGAGCGTGATTTGTTAATGAATATGGTGGGAGCCGTTCGCTATGGCCAGTCGCTATCATGCGCTCCCATACAGCGCGGAACCTGTCAAATAGCGACTCCTCACCCAATATTGAACATTACCACACACCGACTGAGTCGCTATCAACTACCGAACAACGGCCAAGCACAGCGACTACTAGCGGGCGCTCTGAAAATACTGCTACAGTCGCTCATCTGTCGCTACCTGGCGCTATTAATGAATCGGCCTCTTACCTTTTCATGCCATTTTAGGGAATGATGAAGGGGATGTTGAAAGGATGGGGGGGGGGGGTGGAGGAAAACTAAAAAAGGGGGAGGGAGGGCTGAGGCAACGTACAATAAAAGGAAAAAATTGTTGAACTTAGAATAGTGATGTAAATGTGAGCATCTTCAGAGGAACCATAGCACGTTTAGAAGGGAGAGTTATTCTGGGCTGAGACAGCTGGGAAATGTCTCATGTGTCTGAATGGTGCTTCTTGAAAGCTTTAGTGATTGCTAGTGAAATATTTTCACCTTTAAACCGGACTAACAGCCTGGCACAGTTGGAAAAGCAAGGTAGCGGCCATTTTGGAGCTTCCTCTCCCAGCTTCTCAGCCATGCTGCTGCCTGGATTCAACTGACGTAAGTGACAATGCACAGTAACAGGAAGCCCAGCAGCACTTCCTGTTGGCAGGTGGCCTGCAAATGCATGAGCCGTTTCTAAAATTGACTACAGCAGGATTTAGAAAAGGGCAAATTATTTTTTGTGCCCTGGGGAGAGATGCATATGAACACAATCTGGTCTGGTCGGGGAGGCCGATTCATTAATAGCGCCAGGTAGCGACAGATGAGCGACAGTAGCATTATTTTCACAGCGCACGCTAGTATTCGCTGTGCTTGGCCGTTGTTCGGCTGTTGACAGCGACTCAGTCGGTGTGCGGTAATGTTGAATATTGGGTGAGGAGTCGCTATTTGACAGGTTCTGCTCTGTATGGGAGCGCATGATAGCGAATGGCCATAGCGAACGGCTAACAGCATATTCATTAACAAATCACGCCCAAAAAATTCTCGCGCTGTGAAATGCTTGTTTAAACCCCAGAGCGCTGGCGGCGATGGGTTAAAAGTAGTTTTTTAACCCCCAAACAACCATATTTTAAAAAAAAAAAAGAACATGTTTTTCAAAACATTTTGTAATATGAATACATTAATATCAGACCTGTAATATCAATTCTGCACAATTTTTTTTTTTTTTACCCTTAAAAAAAATATCTAACATTGCAGAAGTGGTCACAGAATTTTTGACATTTAAAAAAAAAAAAAAAAAAAAAACATTAATAACAATTAATTATGAATATTTAAAGATTGTTCCATTGAAATGCATTGGAGAGCGCCAGGTAGCGAGAGGTCATACCTGTCGCTGTTCAAGGTCGCTCGCTGGCGCTGTGGGGTGAGGCTGGAATAATGATGAATGATTCGCTATCTGGCGCTCTGTCAGTCGCTAAGCAGGGTCGGCTTGATAAATGTGTGATTGCGGAGGGGAGCCGGCGTACTCGTGGCGGTGACCGTCATTACCGTTCGCTCACCATTCGCTACCTGGCGCTATCCCTTGTTAAATAAGGGCCTAAGTCATTTTTGACTAATGGTCTGCTTTAAGAATTTTACTGCTTCGCATCCAATAAAATGTAGCAGATTTTTAGGCTTTTTAATGCCACAAGAATGTCGTACCCTCCAACCAAGAAGAGTGGTGTGAACACAGCTCAGGCTACAGCTTTGTCCTCTGATTGGAAGTGTCAGATTAATAGGTGTTGGCAGAGACAAGGCCACGAGCCCCGATAGCACAGTGTATGGGCTCAGGTAGGGTGAGCCTGACACTGCTCTGATTTAAAATCAACTGCCAGCGATGGGAACCTTGTAATTTGTCTGAAAAAAATACAGAAATAAATAACTCTGGAGCATGTAAATCTTAAAGCTCAGAAGTATTTGGATTAGTTTCTTCTTTCTCATGACCTTCCCTCGAGTTTCCATCTGCTAAGGAGGAGAGAGAGCTGTGGGAACCAAAATAACCGTCAGGAGTTATGCAAGAATGGAATGAGGAAATGAGGGACATGGAGGCACTGATTGTGTTGTATAAGGTTTCCTCACACCAGGATACATGTTGTACATATCATTAAAGTGGACCAACACCCAAGGGGGATCGGCCCAGGAATCTATAAGATTCCCGGGCCGATCAGCTCCCTCCCCGTGGGGCATCCGAAATGGGGATGCCCGCAGTTTGAAACCCCCCAGGAAGCCCAGAAACCTTACCTTCTCCCCGTTCCAACGGCACATGCGCGGGCCGCGGCCGCCTCTCGCGCTTCCCTCTAGCAGGGCGCGCACCCTGTTAGAAGGAAGCGCGAGAGGCGGCCTCCAGCGCACTCAGAGCCGCTGTGGTTGTCCGTTGCTTGTCCGTACATACCACAGCGGCTCTGAGCGCTCTGATTGGACGAGCGCTCGCGTAGGAGCGGGGTGAGGTGAGTTGGTCTCGGCGTTCTGGGGGGTTTCACACAGCGGGACTCGGTCGGGGTGCCCCGCAGAAGTGGACCAAAACCCAGGATAGTGAAAATCCTGGGTGTTGATCCACTTTAAACTGAATGAAGGGCAAATATGACTAGAAAAAAGAATCCTGATGGACATTTCAACAACAGATTTCATGATAAATTTATTGCTGCTCCTCAATTTTACTCCATTGTATAATACAATTGGCCTAATGTGCAGAGACACCCAAAGGAGGTCCATACAATATTGCCTGTCTCATGCAGGGGTGGGCTTTAGTACCATTAAACTAAAGCAGACCAACAAATAAAAGATGGCTTAAACCAGACCGACACAACAAGCAGTGCTCATATGCATCTCTTCCTTTCTGTACATAAATATTTATTTACCTTTTTCTAACTCCTACTGTAGTAAATTTTAGAAACAAAATGGCGGCTCATGCATTTGCAGGTCACCTGCAAACAGGAAGTGCTGCTGGGTTACTGAGCACTGTCAGTTGAATCCAGGCAGCAGTATGGCTCAGATGCTGGGAGAGGAAGCTCCAAAATGGGCGCTGCCTTTCTTTTCCGACTGTACCAGGCTGTTGGTCCGGTTTAAGGATAGCCATATCCACCTTGATCTGCCCCTGTGATGCTATAGCCCAGGATCGGACCGGCCCACAGGGTTACTAGGTAAAAACCCAGTGGATCTCTGGTCCCAGGGCCTTCATCACCAAACCTGAACTATGGGGGTTATTCATGAAGGTCTAGAACCAGGTAGCGCCTCGTAGCGGCAGGTAGCGTCTGGTGAACTCTGGGCACTGTACGCAATACCACATTTATAAAGGTGAATCTGGTGAGTGCCTCCAACAGCGCCATGTAGCGTCCGATGTATTATTACAGGCAGCTCAGTGTATAGCGCCGGCGCTCTAGCTTCCAGAGCGCTAGGTATTACCTTTTGCTCAGTGTCGCTCTCCCATACATTTCAATGAACGTTCCTTTTCTTCTGTTTAAACAGGATTTTGTTTGTAATAATTTTTTCTCTCAAATAATTGTGTCACCTATCCTGGCCTAGAAAGAGTCATTTTTGCAAACTTTTTAGATTTTTTTATGCAGAATTGTTATTACAGGTCTGGCATTAAAGTGTTAATGTCACAATATTACAACAATGCCATTCCATGTGTTTTCTTTTCTAGTGATGGACATGTGTTCAAAAACAGACTTTAATCACACAGCGTCTGGCGCTCTACGCTATAGCGACCAGATTTAGAGCGCCAACGCTGTGTGTGTGTGTCCTTTTTTGAAGTATGGTGTGGAGTGCCAAGAGTCGGTGGCACTGAGCTGGCGCTACCTTTCGCTCGCTGCAGTGCTGTACTGGTGTTAGAGCGCCCAACATACATCTCATTCATCAATGCCGGCCAGGTTATTACAGCAACTGAGGAGCTCTGTTACAACGCCCGATACCCGCTTATAGCGTCTACTTCCGGTCGCTCTAAGCGCCGCTATACAGACGCTCATCTGCCAATACCTGCCGTTAGTAATGAATCCGCCTCCAAGTCTAGCTAATTTGTTGCATCCCAGCTGCACACACAGCCGCATACTGACCGTGAGCAAGAGTCCACACGGGACTCGAAACGCGTTGGTCTTTGCCTGAGGGGGGTCCTCCTGCTCATCATATTGAAGTAAGCACTCTCTTTGTTATGTGTGGTCTGTGTTCCCTCCCTTTGTGAATGGGTTTAAATACTTTGCACAAGGCACTATTTTTGACGGAAGCACTGGCACTTTATTAGGATTAGGATATCAATTTTGGATTAGATTTTAAGTTATAGATGTATATATGTATTTACTGACTAAATAACACGGAATCACTATGAATTGTATGGATTTGAGATTACATTATTAATGAAGGAGGGTGCCCCCTGGTGGCTTACCATGCATATGGTTCAGTTGAATTGTTTTTAAATTGGTTTTAAATATGCTACAATAAAATGGATTTATGAATTAATTACATTGAGTGCAATAGTGAGTCTCTGTGTGGCTATTTGGCAGGGGGTTCAGAGGTCACCCCAAAATAATTAATTGGGTTTATTTGGGTATTAGCCCACAGAGCAGTGCACCTATAGAAATATTGGCTGGTGCTGCCCACTTTCTCTCCCCGTAGCCCAACGGGCACATAGTAGTGGTGCACACACAGAGACAATACAGTTTGGCATAACGTTTCTGTGCATGGGCCCTGAATATAGGCTAGTGATACCTGCCTCTATATGTCAGTTCTATCTCAGGCATCCCAGTCCAACACTGCTATAACGTAAGCCTTGGAGAGCATTCGTTGGCCACCTGGGAGGCTCATTCGCGCCTCAGTCACTCTCACTCTGATTGCCTTAAAGTGGAGCAAAACCCAGGGTTTTGACCATCCTGAGTTTTGGTCCACCCTCTGATCGGGGTGTCCCGCTATGTGAAACCCCACAGGTCACCTGAAAAAAATCACCTCTTCCCAGTCCTACGATGCATGCGCGGCCACTCATCCAATCAGCACGCTCGGATACGCTCGAGCCCCTTAGTCCAGGAGCTCATCCAATATAAGAAGATCCGAGCGCACTGGCGGACGCATTCTCGCTGGCGGAGTCTCATAGATTCCAATGTGTGTTTTAGTCCCTTTAAACATGAGCCCTTTACTGAACTTTTAATATGCATGGAAGATGGCTCCTATTGGAGGAGAGCCCATGCATGCACCATAGAACCAGCAGATGTGAGATCTGTGCGATCTGAGGGGTTTCATAAAGCAAGTCAGCCGATTCGGGATGTCCTGGGTGCAGGGAGCAAAACCCAGGATAGTGAAAATCCCTTGCTTTGTTGCACTTTAAGTGCAAAATGGTTTTGAGGTGGAGAACATTTTTCCACTAAAACATTTTTCCCAAAAGAATACATTAGCTATGGGGTAGCCAATCGAGAGGAGAGGCTCTCCAATAAGATAGCAAGTAACTAAATTATGGTGGGCACACAAGTAGAGGAACTGAAGCAGGTCCACTGGCATCATAAACCCTGATGCAGTCGCAGCCAATAAAATTAAACCGGAATAACAACCTGGCACAGTTGGAAAAGAAAGGTAGCAGCCATTTTGGAGCTTCCTCTCCCAACTGATATAACTGAAATGGACAGTAACAGGAAGCCCAGCACGACTTCCTGTTTGAAGGTGGCCTGCAAGCCCATGAGCCGCCATCTTGTTTTTGAAGTTTACCCTAGCAGGCGTTAGAAAAAGGTTAATTATTTTTTATGTGCAGCAATCTAAACTGCCAGGGGGGGGGGGGGGGGTGCATATGAGCACTGTTTGTTGTGTGGGTTTGGTTTAATTCATTTTAAACTCTTTGTGTCCTATTTATTAGGTAGACTCATTGAAAGATTAGCTATTCCTGCAAGTGGACATTCTCATTAAATAATACTAGACAAGAACAGCATAGCGGTGAACTTCCCATTAAGCAGTCCATATATGTAGGGTTTGTATACATGTTGTAAGTGGCACAGCAAACTGACACATACAAGACACTTTAGGATGCATCCAGGTAGGTGTAAAGCGTATGTATATTTCAAGGGCCACTACATTATTAATGTCACAGGTGACTGCTGTCTGATAGAGCATGAAATTGTTACCGTTCTGTCATAATCTTTGGTGTCATTGCAGAGAATTAGTTGACACGAGAATTACAATCACAGAGTTTAGATTTTGTAGAACAACATGTTTGCCAGACATTCAGCACCATATATTTTCCAGCAGATGGTAGAAGGACATTACATTGTTGTTTAGTGACGAATCGTATGATCAAGCTGCTCATACTTTATCATTAGATTAGAGTGTTAACTTTCACGCGTACCCACTTCCTCCAAAGAATGTGGTCCTATGTGAAAATAATAATACATTTGCATCTTGTAAAAGCATTCATACCGTAAACCTGCCACAATCAAAAAAGGCCTAGGGACAATATCAAATGGTAGGGAGCAGATGCTAGCAACCCCCAGTCAGTGCGGGGCTTGGGCCGAGCTCTTCTCCCTCGAGACAGACTTTCCATCAACACAGACAGCATACATGTTTTGATTGAGATATAATAGTTTTGCAACAGTTTATATCTTGTCTTTGTATGTGGTTATTGACTTTTGTTAGATTTTTTATAATTTGCACCTATTACAGGTTATGACACTAGATGGCGCTGACCAATGCTTAAACTGTAGATTCTGTGCATATTACTGTTGTGTTGTATTTCCTGTATATCGAGCTGTGATCTCTATGACTGCTAGTTCTCTTCCTGTCTGTGTTTTAGCCACCATGTAAGGTGACATTCTCTTACTGCATTCATGTTCCAGTAAAGCCAGTTCCTGTTATAGCACTAATGTCTATCTGTATTACGACTCCGCTGCACTTACACGCTGCAATGTTTTTGGCATAGGTACAATTTGCATGTCCTCCTTATAATCCAGCACCCGGCGTCGACATCCAGAGTAGTCCTCCATCTTCTCCGGCTTCCCTAGGATTCTTCATCATTACTATTCCCCTCCACAGTGACATGAAGGGGCCATGCCTTTCAGGTGTAAAAGTATACCTGAGCGTGCACCTGTCATCAGTGGCGTAACTAAATGTGACAGGGTCTTGGTGCAAACATTAAATGGAGTGCTTTCACAGGCTCATATATTAACTTTTTTTCTGTCTTAATTCATTTGGATGCGGCTAAGTGAAAGTGAGAATATCGGAGTTCTGGGGGGGTTATGTTCTGGGGGGCTCCAGCATTCCGGATGCCCCCCCGACCTTGTTCTTATTAGTTAAAGAGGAGCAAAACCCACCCTGGAGTCTATGAGAATCCAGGGCAGGCATACTCCCTCATGCATGTGGTCATTAGGTTGATAGTGGCATTGTAATATATTTATTCATGTATTTGTTTATTTAGCAATATATAAAGATAGAGGTGCTCTTATTTATGCACTAGCACTTTATTCAAATAACACTTTTTGCTGATTTAAGGTATTCATACATAGAGGTTTGATTGAACAGAAAGCACTGGCACGTCATTTAAAGTGGACCAAAATCCACCCTGGAGTCTATGAGACTCCCGGGCAGGCATACTCACTCCCTCCGGGCTCCCCGATGGGAGGTGCCCTGCTGTGTGAAACCCCCCAGGTTGCCCGAAAACTCACCTTCATTTCCAGTCCAATGGGACATACATGAGCAGCGGCCGCGTCCCCGATATCCCTTTACCAGGACGTGTGCCCGTGCCAGGCATCTGTGAATGGCCACCAAGGGCACCCCCCTGTTAGAGGGTAGCGGAGGATACGGCCGCCAGCACGCATTCGACAAGCTCCTGGACGAAGGGGCTCAAGCAGATCCAAGCTCGCTAATTGCACGAGAGGGCTGTGCATGCACCATAGGACCAGGGAAGGGTAAGTGAGATCAGGCGACCTGGGGGGTTTCACACAGCGGGGCACTCCCGATCAGGGTGGCGGGGGACCAAAGACCAAAACTCAGGATAGTCAAAAAGTAAAAAACGGATGTTGGTCTGGATTAAATGTAGCATAAAGGGTCGATGGACTTAATCCCTTGCAGCTGATTGGATTTAAATGATGCTAATGCTTCATACAGTAAATCAGGCTCTTGGATAATTTTTTAGCGATATATATATATATATATATATATATTAATATAAATATTCATTCATTTATTTATTTATCCCCATCATCACTGATTCCCTTGCAGCTGATTGGGAGAAAACATAATTTAAAACCTAGATAAAAGCCTTCCTAGAAGGCTGTAACTAAAGCATAGAGGGCAGAAAACTTGAGCTTGAAGCCTATGACTTTGAAGCATACTGTATGATGTGTATACAGTCTGAGGCATTGGGCCATATAATGTAGGTTGCTATACATCACTAGGCAAAGTTGCTTTTTCTAAGTTTATTTCATGAATCCTTTTATCAATGCAAGAAGCACCCGAGCTTCATTTAATTAAAGTTTGCCTTAACCACCTAATTGACAAATATAATCATGTATCCCAAAATTGCTATTTACAGGTCATCTCTGGGTTCTGCATATTCCTACCCAGCTTCCGTATGTATTCACTAAGGACACGGCTTGGATTGAATGTGAGATTTGGATTTGAACTCAATCACTTTCATTTAAGGCTCAGAAGCAAAGCAGAGCAGGCATTGCCATTTTGAGTATTTTCAGGCTGTGCTTGATGCTCGTCACGGAGCATTGAGCTTCGGGGTAATTAAGGGTGAAGGCGAGGAAATCCATCCACAGCCCCTGACTATTGCAATTAATAAAGCCGGAGTCCCGTCCTGATTTATAGAGAGCTAAATCAAAGTAGTGACAAATGAAATTTCTTCCCTGTTCTGACAAGTTATTTTTAATCTTTCAGCGTTCCGTAATGAACACAGTGAAGATGCTGGACATGAAATTTATGCAATCGCAAGGACATGTGCGTCTGGCTAACCAAAGGGAGGAGGCAACAAAACTGGCAACCCCCATGCCATCTGCTAGACAAATATGCCAGGGGGGGAGGTTCAGTGGCCCGACTCTTGCCAAATTGGTTGGGTTAGTTATACACAGGGTAGGAAATTGTTAGAGACACATTGGAAGTGTAAGTGTCTCTAAACCTGTTCATAAAAAAATGGTCCGTTACGTTTTATCTCTCATATAAAATTATGTCTATTTTAAATCTCATTGAAACTTTGAGTATGAGTAGACAACAACAAAGCATATATTTAAACATGCACTGAATCAGGGGCATACATACTATAGAGGCAGTACAGGCACATTACCTCGTGCCAGTGGGACAAGGGGTCCGGTGCAAGCTACTTGCACCACCTCTAGCGAATGTGCACCCAGCCAGCGTACATACTGTCTATCCATGCTGCCTCCCCTCACTTCCATGCGAGTGCTTCCGTGCACGAACCACACGCCTTCCTTGCCATGTGCTGACACCTCCCTCGAGAGCGGGGTGCACGCTATGCGAGCACTGCTCATCCCTTGCATGGACCTGGCTGTTAGGTATTCACCGGGGGGGGGGGGGGGGGGCTGGCTGCTGTGCTGCTGCTAATTGGGGCCCATGATGGGGACTCAGCTGTAGTGCGCCATCAAGGAGTATGTACACGACTGCACTGTATGGATAGTGCTAATATATTTTATTAAGTGCAAATAGAATTGCCTAATGGCTAACCATCTTTAAAGCAGAACAAAACCCTAGCGACAGGGGCCATGGAATCTAAAAGACCACTGTGTTAACCCCCCAGGGCGCCATAACTTGCAACTGCTTCCGGGGTTTCCTCACGGATATAAACAACTGTGGTCGCATCCCCACCTATTTGGGCTGTGCACGTGCTCCTGCGTCCAGCTATTCAGATAGGCTGGGGGTGGGAGGGCAGTGGAGAGGATCATGACTAAGCTGGGAAAGACATGTCATGGCGCAGCTTTACAAGTCATGCATTCTGCTAAGGTTGGAAACAAATGTGGGACCATTGTGACTTGCCATGCTTGCTCACACTTAGAGCACCAAGGGTCAGAGTGGCGGTTAGACCACTTTTTCTCCTGGTTCAGAGGGGCACCGTCCACTTAAAAGAGGCGTCTCAATATTGACCTGTGCTCCTATTGGAGCAAGCTGGTCCCTCCCACCCTCTCTTTGATCCCTCACCCCCTACGAGTACTGGACGAGCCCCTTGTGTATTGGGTTGCTGTTTAATCTTATCTGTGGAAAGATTTGGAAAAATATACATCTATTGTTTAAAATATATACATATATATATATATATATATATATATATATATATATATATATATATTAGAATTTTTGCACCCCCCGTGGTTAGTGGCAGATGCTTAATCGGCTTCCGCCTATGTTGGTGCGGTAAGGTTTTTTCTCCACCTCATCAACATACAGTAATGGAGGTGAGGGGCAGTTGGGGTAGTAGCAGGATATAATGTGGAGCACTAGTTCAGTCATGGAGGAATTAAATTCAAAGGCGAAGGAAACATAGGAGCGCTGCTAAGGCTTCTACCCGGCACTGCAGGAAATGAAGGAAACACATGGGCAGGAATCAGGTGAGCTTGTAGTGTGGGGTAGTCTGTATAATGGAATAAAACACACCACACCAGATAAATAAGAACCAATTTAGAATTTAACGGTTGAATATTAGGCAAAGCATTAAACACAATAGTTGGTGTATATAGCCACTGGATTAAGGCAATAAATGACTGTAGAAGAATCTAGTATAATTTCTACTTGAAGAATATGGGGGGGAATATCTCAAACAAAGGATAAACTTGTGTCTAGGTCACTTTATCATATATGGCTATTTGGATAACTTTAACCCTTTAACCGCCAGCCTACCTGGAGTTTTTGTTACGCTTTGTTGCCAGACCATTTTTCACTATTTTGCACTATGCATGTTCAACTGTGATTTTTGAAGGGATTTCCAGGGATTTCCCAGAAAAATTATATATTGCTTTTTTCAGAAGAGTCTGTTAACATGAAATGTCTTGTTTGTCATTTTTACAATTTGTAGTGTTTTTTTGTAATAAAAATTTAAGTTTGTCAATAAAATCTTATTGTGTGTGAAATCCCAATTTCTCCTGGTTATAACGGTACCACATATGTATTGGTAGATGCCCTTTCCTGCCCAGGAGACTACCCCAAACTGAAACAGCGCTTTAAGAGATTTTCAGATCAAATACAGCTATGCTAAGCGCTATGTGCAACTTGCAGTTTTTCAATAAAAACAACCCTTTACATTTGAAATACCCCCCACAAACTATATATTCTCTGAAGTACACACCTCAAGCTTTTTAGGCATACCAGGCTTGTTGATGTTGCCACAGTTTTCTGGAAGTTCTCCCTCAATGTATTTTTTGGTTACACAGAGCTTCCCTAAAAAAGGATAAAAAAGCAGAATCAAAGCCACATTTTTCTAAACAAAACTAGATACAAACAAGAAAAAACAAGTTAATCTAAAAAAGCAACATCCCCCGAACAGAACGATACCCAACATGCATTGCTACTGTCAAGGGAAGAGTTGCCAAACACCCCAAAGTAAAGCGTGTGCACAACAGTAATTTTGCTTGAAAATTTCAGCTCTGCAGACAAAGTGGCACCTTGCGCTTTTTCTACCAAAACAACCCTTTACATTTGGAATACCTGCCACAAACCATATATTTTCTGAGAGTACACATGATAAGCTTTCTAAGCATACCCAGCATGTTGTAGTGGGCCCATCTTTCTGGAAGTAATCCCTCAAAGAATTCGTTGGTCGCAGAGGGTTTCCTTAAAAAATGTATGATAAAGCAGAATAAAAAATGAGTTTTCCTAAAATATCAATATGCAAACAAGAAAAGACAAGCTAAATCTGAAAGCGCAAAATCCCCTGAGCAGAACGATACCCAACATGCATAGGTACTACTAATCCTTTTAACTGCCAGCCTACTTGAGGCTTTGTCACCCTCTCTTGACAGGTCATTTTTCACCATTTTGCGCTATGCTTAACTGTGATTTTTGCAGGAATTTCCAGGAAAATCATATATTTTATTTTTGCGGCAGAGTTTAGGCTTTAACATGAAATGTCTTGTTTGTAATTTTTTTACTGTTTTTTTTAAATATTTTTGAGTAAATCAAACAAAACAATATAAATTTTTTTTTAGAAAATTGTCTCCTTTATTTCAAATAAAACATTTGTTTTATTAAAGAAAACCATATTGCATGTGAAAGCCCCATTTCTCCCGATTACAACGGTACCACATATGTATCGGTATCCCCCCCGTTACTGTTCAGAAGACCCCCCCAAACTGAAAAAACACTTTATAACATGTAAAAATAAAATACAACTACAATCCACACTATAAAGGGTTAAATCAAGAACAAAAATTGGTGTGGGGTTCCCCTTCCCGGGGGGGAGGTAACCCCCTTTTTTTTTTATTTTAAGGGTTAAAAACCCTTAAAGATTCCCATAGAAAATGACATGGGGTTCCCCCTATCCAGCATAATCAGCCCAGGGATCAGCTATGCAGGGCTTGTAGAACAGGGCGCAGGGGCCAGCTTTGGTGGCCCCCCGCCCTGCCAAGTACAAGCCCACACAGCCTAAATCAGCCCGGGCCCTTCTGCCCCCCCTGGGCTTCGGGGAGGCAGGTAATAGGGGGGCCGGGGTTAATGGCAAGTCACCCGCTAGCCGCAGGTGACTTGACAGCCCCTGAGCCTTATGAACTGGTATAGGGGTTTCATGGACTCCTTACAAGTTCACAATGGGTTAAAGTGGACCAACACCCAGGGCTGATCGGCCCCGGAATCTATAAGATTCCTGGACCGTTCTATTCCCTCCCCCGGGGCATCCAAAATCGGGATGCCCCTCTGTGTGAAACCCCCCGGAACACCCGCTACCACTTACTTGAATCCCGGTCCTACGGCGCATGCGTGGACGTGAATGGCTGGCGCGGGCACGCTCCCTGTTAGAGGAAAGTGGGGAATACCCCTGCCAGCGCTCTCTGAGCGGCTGAGCTTAGATGTCTCTTAGACGTCCATAACTCAGCCACTCTGAGCGTGCTGATTGGACAAGCGGCCGCGCATGCGCCGTAGGACCTGGGTGAGGTGAATTATTGTGGGTGATCTTGGGGGTTTCACAGAGCGGGGCATCCCCAATCGGGATGCCCCAGGGGAAAGGACCAATACCCAGGATAGTCAAAATCCTGGGTGTTGGTCCACTTTAAATGTAAAAAAAAAAACACACCACACCACAAAATTCTGGAAGCGTTTATTACCAGCTGGGTGACAGGACATAAGGGGTTAATTAAAAAAAAAATTGACATAGGGTCCCCCCTCCCAGGAGGGGGGAAACCCATTTTTTTTTGGAATTTAAAGGGTTAAAAACCCTTAAAAATCCCCCCAAAAATGACGTAGGGTCCCCCTACCCAGCGTTACCGACCTGGGCCAGCTATGGGGGCTTGTAGAACAGGGCGCAGGGGCCAGCGTTGGTGGCCCCTGGCCCTGCAGGCTACTAGCCCACATAGCCATAGTGGCCCGGGCCCTTCTGCCCCCCCCCCCCGGCCTTTGGGGAGGCAGGTAATGGTGGGGCTGGGGGTTAATGGCAAGTCACCCGCTAGCCCGCAGGTGACTTGCCAGACCCAGAGCCTTGTGAGCTGGTACAGGGGTCTCATAGACCCCTTACCAGCTCACAAAGGGTTAACTGTAAAAAAAAAAAACACCACACAAAATAATTTTATTAAAAAAAAAAAATTTTTTTTACTGTACTTACCTCCGATTGTAAGCTCTTGTCCCTCGCCGCTCTGATGACAGATGCCGGTGATCGGCATCCAGAGAAGGGGGAGGCAGGAGATCAGAGGATCTCCTGCCACCTCCTTCCCCGGGCACCGATCACCGGCATCTGAGAACTGAGAGCTCTGAAGCCGGTGACCAAGGGGGCGGGGCTTAGCGGCAAGATGGCGGCCGCCATCGAGGAGGAAAGGGGAGAGAGCCTCTCTGGCTCTCTCCTGAAGATTGGTAAGTCCTGGGGGGGGTCGGAGGCCCCCCAGGTGAAGAGGAGGGTCGGCGGGAGCCAGCGCACAAGCAGGTAAGTAAATGTCATTTTTATTTATTTATTTTTTTTTACAGAAAAGCCAGTGCAAGCTGAAACGGGGGGGGCACCCTATTCCGGGCCCTCCCCTGCAGCCGGAGGAGGTCAGACAGTCGATCGGAGCACACTATCTTAAAGAGGAGACCTAGCCGAATCAAACGAGGGGTCAGGTAAGTGAATTTTTTTTTTACTTTTTATGCTATTAGTGGGGAAAGTCAGGCACGTAAAATTTACGTGGCTGGCGGTTAACTGCAGGGGAGACAGCCACGTAAATTTCACGTGCCTGGCGTTTAAAGGGTTAAGCCACACTGTATGCTCTGTGTAATTCAAACAATCTATCAATACATACACAACCTATTTAAAATGTAAGATTAACTCTATATAATACACTTCAGATAGATGATGCTCTAAATTTGTAACTATGCTGTAAATAGTGAGGAGAACTGAGAAAAGTTCACTTATCCTTAGACCAAACGATCTTGGTGGAAAATGTCCTGTTATTGCTGTTTAAAATGATGCTGTTTCTTTAAATATTTTCTGGATATTTCTTTCTTCAAGCGGTCACGGTCTCAAAAACTCTCCTAAATAAAATTACCAAGGGCATCCTCCAACTGCGCTGAGTCCCTTTCTTTGCGCTCCGCGGGAGGCTTCACACAGTGAATAACACACAAAAAAAATAAGTCTTTACATCCCTCACACAGTTCAGCAGTGAGGTAAATAAGGAGAGTGTTAGTTTCAACCAAAAACTTCACTGTGGCCCTATAATTTATGTGGGCTCAGAAACACATACAGACACAGAAGTGCTCCCTTTGACCCACCTCACGGACTCTGCTCCCTCAGAGCTGCTGTGCTGTGCCTTTTATAACCTGCTGGAATTACCTCACCAGTCTCTCTCTCATGGCTGGCCCCGCCCACCCACACACACAGAAGAGTTTTCCAGAACCCTCCTAGCAGAGGTTTGTTATATGTCCGTTACACATTTCCCCCTTTTTTTTTTTATTAGCAGTCCTCTGCCTACAATTGATAATTTTCCAAGTATTGTTGAAGCTGCCCTCTAGGATCTCTTTTTGGATATCTAGCTTCTATTTCAGAATCCTTCGCTTCCCCCCTTTCCTCCTCAATCTGTTAGGGAAAATGTCCTTGGGGGTCTCCTATGAGGGATGAGGGCTCCACTCCCAGTTCTATTTCTTCTACCTGTTCCTCTGTTAAATTTAGTTCCCTTTCCATGGGTCTCTCTTTTTCCTTGTTTGACCCTGCAGGAAGTTGAGGTTGGGTGACCCACCAGTCATCCTCCTCTAACCAATTGTTTTTGTTGTTGGGACTATCCACAGACGTCTTTACCAGCTCTTCTTCGGAAGTCATTATAAATCCACATGGTCTAAGCAAGTTCCGATGTAACCGCCGTTCTGATCCCTTCCCATCTTCTCTTTTCATGTCATACACAGGCAAATTAGAAAAAGGCTGCTTTATTACAACATAAGGATCAGTTTCCCGTTTTGCAACAAGTTTATTTTTTCTTCGTGCAAAGGTCCGACGGACTAACACTCTGTCTCCAATTTGCAGTAATGGGCACTTCTGGGTAGGATTTTCCTCGGTTTGTAACCTTTGATGGACCATTTCTTTACTTTGTAATAAGTGCCGCCTATGTTCCTTCACCCATTGATCAGTAGCTCTAGGTTCAACCACTTCTTGGGTTCCCAACACGAAGTCCAGGGGTAATCTTCCTGGTCGCCCAAACATTAAGTAGTATGGTGTAAATCCTGTGGATGGAGTGTAACATATGGTTATAAATCCAAACCAGATCATCGATATGTTCAAGTTTTTCACTTCCCAGGGTTCTGATTAATTCCAACAGGGTTCGATTAAATCTTTCACAAACCCCATTTCCCTGAGGATGGTAGGGACTAGTATGTACTTTACGAATTCCATGAAGCTGGCACAGTTCCTTAATTATTTGTGCTTCGAAATTAGCGCCTTGATCCGAAAGTAGTCTACGTGGGCAGCCATAAGGTCTGAATACATTTTTCCATAGTAGACAAGCCGTGGTATGGGCTGTTTGATCATGAGTGGGGTATCACTATTGCAAATTTTGTAAAATGGTCTACACAGACCATAGCAAATTGATGTCCAGAAGAGGATTTGGCAATCTTGATAAAGTCCACGGTCAACAGGTCAAAAGGCTCATTAGCCATTATAGTCATAGGTTGGGTGTGTTGTTCTTGGCCTTTATGGATATTGCATTCTTTACAACTTTTACATGCTTTGTCTAGGTGTTCCCTCATCCGCTGGAAATAAAAGTACCTTCTTCCCAGAGCCTCCAATTTATCGCCTTGGAAGTGACCACCCATTTGGTGTAGAATTGACCTAATACCTTCCACCATTTCAATTGGCACTACAAACTGCCAAATACATCGCTCTTCTTCATTTTCCCATGCACGGTGATACAGAACTCCATCCTTGATGAACAATTTTTCCCATTGTCGACAAATGGCTCTTCCTCTATCAGTCAACAGTTTTCTCTCCCGGTAAGAGGGTTTATCACCAAGGTGAGTCAAAATTTTCAACAAATCTGAGTCTTCAGACTGCCATTTCTGCCATTCCCCTTTGTCACATATTTCTGCAGTTAGAGCATTTATCTGAACCTCCTCAATCTCTTCTTCTCTGATTTCCAGTGGGCGAACTTGTAAGGGAGGAATTTCCACTTCTTCTAACATCTGATCGGAATCAGTGTCCAGTTTCCCCAAGGGGAAGTGAGATAGGGCGTCAGCATTGGTATGATTATGTCCTGGCCTATAGTGAATATGATAATCAAATGAGGCCAATCGAGCTACCCACCTCTGTTCAAGGGCTCCCAGCTTAGCAGTATTGAGGTATAGTAAAAGGTTGTTATCAGTAATGATATCCACTCGACCCCCGGTTAGATATTCACGAAATTTTTCAGTTACCGCCCATACGATTGCTGGGAGTTCGAGACGAAATGAACTGTAGTTACTAGGATTCCTTTCAGTCTGTCTGAGACAGCAACTGGCATACGCAATGACTCTCTCTCTTCCTTCTTGTTTCTGTGCCAGAATTGCACCTAATCCCTGTAGACTGCCATCAGTTTGTAATATAAATGGCTTACTGTAATCAGCGTACCCCAAAACTGGAGCCTCTAAAAGTTTTTGCTTTAGTTCATTGAAACTTTTTTCCTGTTCCTCTTTCCATACAGATTGGATGTTTCCGGCCACGCATTTGTTTTTACCTTGCGGTTTACCTCTAAGTAGTCGATGGAGAGGTTCTGCACTTTGAGCAAATCCTTTGATATACCGCCTGTAGTAGCCAACTAGTCCCAGGAAACCTCTTACTTCCTTCACAGTATTTGGCCGAGGCCAATTTTTCACGGCCTCCATTTTTTCTGGGTCGGGTGCTATTCCCGATTCTGCAACTATATGCCCGAGATATTTGATTTGTTGTTGAGCGAATTTGCATTTGCTGGGTTGCAGTTTGAGTCCAAATGCAATAATTCTTTGTAATACTTGTTCAATATGTTCAAAATGTTCCTGGAAATTTCTAGAAAAAATTATCACATCATCCAGGTAGATGAGAACGGTTTGAAAGTTGAAATCTCCCAGACATCGTTCCATGAGTCTTTGGAAAGTACTGGGAGCATTTGACAGTCCGAATGGCATCCGGTTAAACTCATTCAGTCCCATGGGTGTAATGAACGCTGTCTTTGGTTTATTTTGCTCTCTAATAGGCACTAATCCAAGGTAGTATATAAGGTAGCTTTTCTTAATGCCGCCAATGATTCCTCCACTCGTGGCAAGGGATACGCATCTTTTAATGTCAAAGCGTTTAATTTTCTATAATCTACATAGAACCGGAGTTGTCAATTTTCTTTCGGACCAGTACGATGGGAGAAGCCCAAGGACTCTGACTTGGTCTCACCACTCCTCCTTCTATCATTTTATCCAATATGTCCTTTACTTCTTGATAAAGTGCTGGGGGAATATTTCTATAGCGTTCACAACTTGGTTTGTCCTCAGTTGTGACTATATGATGTTCAATAGCTGAAGTATGTCCCACGTCATCTTCTGTCAGGGCAAAAGCTGTTATATTGCATCGCAGCACTTCTCGAAGTTCTTCTAATTGGTCAGGAGTCAAACATGAATCACCCAACCCCAACTGTGTCCATAACTCCTCAAACTGTGCGGTAATGGAAATTTCAGCATGTTTTTTCTGATGGGGTTTCTCTAGGACAGAATTAACAGTGGACTCTACTGCAGCTATCAATAAATGGCGGGGCAATGTTATGGGTATCTGTCCTAGATTGATGAGTCTGACAGAAACTACCCCTTGTGTGACATGGGAGAGAGTACGTCCTACCAACCATTCCCCATTCACTCCAAATTCTCTGATTGATTCCACTAGCACAGGGATACCTTGGACTCTACAATGACCCCCCACCCTCAAGGGTATGATTACCTCTTTTCTAGGGGGGAGGACTATTTTTTTCTTAGGGAGTGTGCGTATAACTCCCAACCTCCCTCTGTTTTTAAGCAAGGTGTAATATATGCTACATACTCTTTTCAACTTGAGCAACCATTTTTGATCATTTTGTTTTTCAGAGATTTGGGACCAATATGCTGGTCCAAATTCATTAAACATTAGACCATCCAGTTCCCGAAGAACATTCATTCCCAATATTACTGGAGTAGATGGCAATGCAGTGTTTTGTGTGACGATCAACCCTTTTTGACCAATAATTTTATCAAAAAGTTCAATGTCCACCCAAGTCACCCCCAGTATTTGTAAAGGTTGGTCATTGACAGCCTTTAAGGAGCAGTATCGCGAAATTTGCATTAAAAAAGATAAATAATTAAATAGCCACACAATAGCCTATAACATGTGTATAAATAATCTGGCGATAGAAAAAGAAAAAAAGATATGCCTCTCTTGTTTATACAATGTATAATTACAATGGCTCAGTCCATTTGCTGAATAGGGGGATCTGCTGGGTTGTTTTTAGTGAGCTGCTTCATTTAGCCCACTGGTCTCCTAACAACACTTTACCTCAGAGGCTGACACTGTAATCAGTGGTAACGGCTGTGTGTGTGTGTGAGGTGCTGCTTTTGTTATGAGACCAGGTGACTCAAATGTGTAAAATCTATACAAAATAAACTAAACTGACTGAAAATAACTGAAATTCTTCTTTGAATAACTGTGCAGGAAAATCTAAAGGTATTAAAGTGGAACAAAACCCTGAGTGGCCGACCCTGAAGTCTATAAGACCCGGCCATTGACCTTCCCCCTTGGGCATTCTAAATCAGGATGTCCCACTGTGTGAAACAACCCCTGGATAACCACAGATCCCCCCATTTTTCTGGCCCGTTCACGCAGATGGTCATTTAGACAGGCCGGGCGGCCAGGAAGGTTACTGCTCAGGCTCCCCATCTGTGTGCAAACAGAGCTGATTGGATGAGAGCCCGTGCATGCGCTGTGGGACAGGGAAAGGTACGTTTTCACAAGCGAACTTGGGGATTTCACATATCAGGGCATCCCAAGTCGGGATGCCCCTAGGGGCACAAAGAAAGATCATATGGAAAAATGAAAAATGAAAAATAATAATATGAAAGAGAAAATGGTAAACTGAAAGATTCTGCAGCAGAGCCAGCATGAAGGGAAAACTGTCAAAATCAGCTAAATTACTTCTAGAGCTTTTCTCTCTGTTTTAGATATATAAGTTCTGGCCAGGCAATGTTGCAATGTTGTTATCTTATGCTGGACGGCTCAACACACACATCATTTTTTTCTACATTTGTAATTCTTACTCCAACACTTACCTACATTCAAAGTACCATTTAAATATAAGTCACCAAGAAAAATTCGTGATACTGCTCCTTTAATGTCAATCTCATCCAATTTATCCAGGTTGGCAGCAATCTGAAGATAGGTTTCGTTATTAATTAATGACACCTCCGAACCAGTGTCAATTAAACAACTTATCATCTGTCAATTAATTTTTGCTTTTATCACTGGGCAATTGCCCACTACCCCGGAAATAACTCTGGGGTCTTAGTATCATCGCCTCCTACAGCTTGCCCCTCAGCTGTAGGATGCTCTAGTTTAAAGGTCAAGGGTGAGGAATACCAGACCCCGATGACCCAGAAGCAGAACCTCCTGAACATTGTCTTGCTAGATGTCCAGGTTGACCACACCTCCAACATCGACGTTGGTCAGGTCCTTGAGAGTCATATTCTGCTCTTTGATATCCCCGTCCTCCTGCCCCTTTACTCATAACGGTCTCTTTTAATGGGGCTAATTCTTTTTTTAAAACAGTAGTTAGGCTTTCCCCTAAACTTTTTATAGCATCTGTCAAAACTTTTGTTTCTTCCCTTTTTGCTTCCCTGTAGTCCTCCCCCTTTTTTTTGGTTTGTATTGGTTGAGTCCAATAGAGATTCATATTTCCCTCATCTCGATTTCGATCTAATGCTTCCACTAATATGCAATCAAATTCTACATCCTCATCAGCCCTGACCATATCTCTTAAGGACCTTTTCAGAGCAGGGTTTCTTATTCCATTAATAAATTGATCCCTTATTATTTGGTCCATTGCAGGGGTCTGATCATCCTCACTCCCCTCACTTTTGGAATTTTTTTTCCAAAGTTTTCCAAATTTCTGAATTGACTCTCCCTCCAACTGTTTGCGACCATAAAAACGAGTTTTGCATTCTGCTATCTCAGTTGTCTCCCCATACAGTAACTCTAGCCTTTTTATAATGATGTCCAGACTAGTTCTCTGAGATTGAGGTAACACCAGTATAGCCTCACGAGCGTCTCCCTCCAGTGATTGTAATGCCAGGTCAACTTGGTGCGCAGGTTGGACTTGATATAATCTGGCAGTAGTGCATAACCTTTCTGCCCAATCTCCCATTGACAAATTATATCCATCAAATTTAGGTACATTGACTCCTGCTGTTCCCATAGGCACAATTATGGGGAGGGGAGACCCAACCCCACTAGTTTGGCTAGACATTGTTTCACTAGATTCACAGGCATCTACCGAGGACTTCATGGCACGGAGTTTTTTGATCCTGTTCGTGACGCCAAAAATATGTAGTGTGGGGTAGTCTGTATAATGGAATAAAACACACCACACCAGATAAATAAGAACCAATTTAGAATTTAACGTTTGAATATTAGGCAAAGCATTAAACACAATAGTTGGTGTGTATAGCCACTGGATTAAGGCAATAAATGACTGTAGAAGAATCTAGTATAATTTCTACTTGAAGAATATGGGGGGGAAAGAATATCTCAAACAAAGGATAAACTTGTGTCTAAGTCACTTTATCATATTTGGCTATTTGGATAACTTTAAGACACGCTGTTTGCTCTGTGTAATTCAAACAATCTATCAATACATACACAATCTATTTAAAATGTAAGATTAACTCTATATAATACACTTCAGATAGATGATGCTCTAAATTTGTAACTATGCTGTAAATAGTGAGGAGAACTGAGAAAAGTTCACTTATCCTTAGACCAAACGATCTTGGTGGAAAATGTCCTGTTATTGCTGTTTAAAATGATGCTGTTTCTTTAAATATTTTCTGGATATTTCTTTCTTCAAGCGGTCACGGCCTCAAAAACTCTCCTAAATAAAATTACCAAGGGTGTCCTCCCAAGGGCTGAGTCCCTTTCTCTGCGCTCCGCGGGAGGCTTCACACAGTGAATAACACACAAAAAAATAAGTCTTTACACCCCTCACACAGTTCAGCAGTGAGGTAAATAAGGAGAGTGCTAGTTTCAACCCAAAACTTCACTGTGGCCCTATAATTTATGTGGGTTCAGAAACACATACAGACACAGAAGTGCTCCCTTTGACCCACCTCACGGACTCTGCTCCCTCAGAGCTGTGCTGGGCCTTTTATAACCTGCTGGAATTACCTCACCAGCCTCTCTCTCATGGCTGGCCCCGCCCACCCACACACACAGAAGAGTTTTCCAGAACCCTCCTAGCAGAAGTTTGTTATATGTCTGTTACAAGCTGCTTGCTGTCTTATTGCCCTTGAATTTACAGTCCCTTTAACATCAATACTAACATTTAAAATATAGGTTTTCACTTTTCATAGTAATCAAGGGGAGTCAACCAATCATGAGATGTCCTGATTTTACTGGCAATGTGATCTTCCTTGTTATGTGTACCGTTCAGAGATAAGTATTAACATTGTAGTGTAATTTAAGGGTATTTGTTTAGGGTAAGGGGTTAAGGGTATTTGTTTTTAAGTTTGGAAACAGCAGAACCCTATGGGCTAGGCAAAATGAAATAGTGAAATCTTTTGCATAGCCCATAGGGTGCTGTTATTTCCAAACTTTAAACGTATATCCTTACATCACTGCAATAAAATAATGTACCTAAACTGTAAAAATGTTCCCTTGCATGTACAGGTGATTTTTTTGTAGGACAAAGACTATTTTTTTGCACTTTTTTGTGTGTTATCGCTAAAAAGCTCAGCGAGACGCAGGTTGCAATCTGCACTGCAATGCACACTGCAAGTCACATTGGCTTCACCAAATATTTAGCATGACCCCCAATGCGCTGTTTAAATGTAGGCTATCCTGTGCATTTCGAAATGTATTTATATACCGGTTCTATAAAATTTTCATACAATAATATATAAAAAGTGCATAGTACCGCCATGATGTTGGCAAACGTGTAGTCGCTAATTTCTCACCTCTGCTGACACCCACTGTATATCTTATGCTTCCAGCAGACACCATGTTTGCTCTTTTCACCCCAGAAGCATGAATAATTGGTACCAAAGATGATGAAATTGTATTATTATATTCAGCTGTCTAATGACACCATATCATATGTCGTTAATGCTATTAATCTTTCCAGCTGAACATCTACTGAGAAATCAAACGCAAAAAAAAACACTTAACCTTTTTGCCACAATTTTAATTTATTTTCTAATGAGTAGAAAAAAATAGTCTGAAATGATGTAGCTGATATGTATGTGTTTCTATTATTTTCAGGGCTAGACCATTGCTGGGCACCTGAAGGCCCATTCCTAGGGCCCCAATTGTTTTATGGTCCCAAAAGCAGTGAGTGGTCCTGGGTTCTACTTTAGCATTTGCGCATTAGCTTTGATCTAAATAGCGTCAAAAACTTTTGGGTGAAGCGGGTTCTATTCCTGGCCTTTTAAAGCTGTAAAAAAGTAGAACAGCTAGAAGTTAATGCTCTGGATGTTTCTGGTGGCTTCATTGTGCCACTTCCCCACCCCCCTCTAAGAGATACTTACAGCTTCCAGTCCTAGCTTCACTCCTCCATGCCCCCACAAGCTCCACTAATACTTGCTACTCTACCAGCGCGAATCACCCACCTCCCAGCTTTAACATAATAGATCCACTCATCCACCCCCTCCCAGTCCCACTCACCCCCACCTTTTCCATCCTCACTCTCCCACACAGCTTCACTCCTCCATGCCCCCACAAGCTGCACTAATTCATCTACCCCACCGATCCTCCAAGCTTCATAATACCGCTTCCATCCTCACTCACCCACCCAACTTCGCTACTTCTCCCCCCAACCAGATCCACTAACATACCCTTTCAGCTCAACTCATTCCCCTCTTCCCATCTTCACTCAACCACTCCCCCATCCAGCTCCAGACAACCATCCAACTCTACCTGGCCTGTGTGCATGCTAACATACCCCCTTTCACCACCAATGAGCCCTGATTTTTCAAAGTACCTACATTTACACCTTGAAGCTTCATCCAGTGGTGGATCTAGAAAAAGTTGCACACAGATAATCCACACCTCTACCAATAGTGGTGTGCTGCATTGCATCGTGCAGCTATATTCGAGTTTCTTGCCTGGAGAAACACTATGGAAGGAAATTTAAGTTGTATGAAGCCCAGACATTTCTGAAAACATATGGGGGGGGGGGGGGGGGGTTAATTCAGAACCAAGTGTAAAAAGTTAACTCTGGAGTAAAAAGTGCACTTTAGGTAACACAATAAAGTAAAGTTTACTTCATACAACTAGGTACACAGTGAAGGAGAATCGCACTTTTTACTCCTGACTCCTTCCTATGCTAATACAATTACTCCCTCCTATGACTGGATGCAGGGGGTAGGGATCAGGCCACAGCCACTGTGCTACCAGTATTATACAATGAACACCCATTTTCGGTCAGAAGTCCATGTTCAAGTTTGGCGTCCGGTCAAACACGGAAAAGCTGGTTGATGGGCTGATGAGCAGGAAGCTGCTGGAACTCACCTCAGCCCTTGCTAAGCAGCAGCGGTGGTGGTGGGACGGAGACGGTGTTTGTTTCACTCATTGTTTCCATGAGTGAGGACAGTTCTAGTGCCAGCTGCCATGGGGCCAAGTGGAGATAAGTTCTAACAAACGCCGCCTCCGCTCTGCCACTGCTGAGGAAGAAGATCGGCTGAGGTGAGTTGGAGAAGCACACTTACTGCTGCACACTCTGCTCCCCCCTACCTCAGCCACCCCTCAAAGTTCAGGTCCCCATTGATTTCAATAGGGGCTGGGTTCCCAAACATTTATTCAAAGTTCGTCCAAACTTGCCGGACCCATCCCTATTTATGTATTAAAGCTTGTTATATTTAGTAATAACCATACTCAAGATTGTATCCACAGAGTGTATCTACATTTATTTTTAGTTAGAATTGTTCATTGCATACAGTATGTCCCCCCAATAAATGGCCAATTTACACGTGACCAGTTTAGACGTGTTTAGACTGTTCACTGGGGGAAGCGTGGAGTGTTGTTCACTGGTTGGTTTAATTATGTTTTTATATAATTTTATATATTTTATTTTTAAAATAATTATATTTACCATCTTTATTTTCATGTCTTTCTGAGATTTTCTCAAGTCTTTCAGACTTTTTCATAGAACGTCGTTTTTACAAAGCTGTAAAATGATTGTTGTTATTACTGTTTTTTTTTTTTTAATGGAGATAATTTTAACTTCTCGCTTCATGCTGTATACAGTAAGGTCCTATAGCCCCCTTGAAATTTAGATATTAGCCCTAAATAAAGCTGGCCTGTAGCTTTCTTCACCAAATGATAGATCGATTTAAATAGCCGTGGTATAATAAAGAAAACCATTCCAGCAAGTAAAAGAATTACCCAAGTCATAAAAAATTATCTAAAAGGCCATTGGGTTAATTTAGCCTCACCTATGAACCCACAAACGTTCAATAAAATGTACCGAAGAGCTGAACAATTGTGTAGAGAAAAAACAGCCATAACAATAGGAGGATCTGGTAATTGCTACAATTATTGAAGTTAATAACTTTCCAGAATGTGTATTAATGCTGCTTACACTGTGAAAAAATGACGACTATAAATCCTGCCTGTCTTCCGCTCACAGCAAGGAGTAACACCGAACAGAGATGAGAGAGAACAAATGACTCGAAGAAGATGTGAAAACAGCACCTGCTGTAATCTAAACTCCACGCTGCTACTGCTGTGTTGATTTAGACCCTTAGTAAATGCACCCATTAGCAAAGCGTCAGTCCAGCCACATTTACACAAGGCCCATATTGGCCATGAGAGCCTTGTGAGGACAAATCTTAAGCAGGTCTAAAGTACATGGAACGTTAATTATTAAAGGTTTTCAAAATCAGCATAGACCTGCAATTCCTGACTTATAGCTGTTATTTTCTTACTCACAGGAGACAATGCTAGAGTAGCTCATTTTTGAGTTAAAGGGGGCTGATATGCTGGTATTAACCCCTGTACGTTAATAAACATATACAATTTAGGATTAACCTTTAGACTAAAAGGTTTCGGATCTCTACTCGTTCTCTACCTGACAGTCCTAACTCTCCTCCCCTCCATATGTTCAAGATCCCCCCTTCCCTTTCCCCTTGGGGAGTGCCCCATGCCCCCCTCCAACAAGTTGATGTCTGACCTTCCCTCTTGGCCTTTATGTGAACAGTTGGAAACCCACTGGAAATTACTTTACTGACTCTATCTTTGGAATTCCCAAATTTCCATTTGCATCCAAACATTCTCTCACCCTACTTATCTACTTCTTAAAGTGATATTTCAGGCAAATGCAATTGTCTATTGTGTCGGGCCACGTTTGGCATTGTCCTAAACTGTTTTCCATTCTTAAATTGAAGAAGAAATGGTTAAGATATCAAAGTTTACCGTTTTGCCTCATTATTTCTGAAGCATGTGGGCATGGCCTTTGGAGCTGTGCTGCGTCCTAATAATCAGCATAATGACTGGGATGGCACTGGGAGTAAGGACGCTTGCTAGGAGGAGGCTGGGTGGGGAGAAGGGAGGAAAGGTTTAGCTGGGCTTGAATGGCAGCTCTGAGAGTGCCATTCAAGTCATCAACACAGAGGGGGGCGTAGTCTAAACTTGCTCCTCATGCTAGTATTGGTGGCCCACATATGCAGGGTGGTGTTGGAGGGGTAGATGATGAAGTATATATATATATATATATATATATATATATATATATATATTTTCTTAATCCGGGCAACAAGCTCAGGGAAGGCACAGCACTGCCAGAAATCGGTGCAGGCTCCTCCTACTACAGGGAGTTTCCCTTTGTTTCTCTCAATATTAACCTCTGCCCCACCTCCAGCACCACACTCTATGTGGCATTTTGGATTGGCAAGAGGCTTTTCCTCTAGTTACTCCTTCTCTTCTTTTTCTGGGACAAGGACTCACTCTATGTGGTGCCTTGGAATTGGAAGCCTGACTGTTGGCTTCTGAACAGGGAAAGCCCTTCCTCTGGTACGTAACTGTGGTTCAGCTCTCCTCTATTCCTTATTCTGCTTATGCTGGAATCCTTAATTATTGAGTGCCTTACTTGTTAAATTCCTGTTGTACCCATTGTAGCCTCCCTGTCAAATCGTAAGTAAACTCCTAAGTAATACATGCTGCAAAATTAGGCTGAATTATTGTGGCCTTGGACAAGTAGATTCCTGAGTTTCAATTCAAGTCCCCGCCCGGGCAAATAAAACAAAGCTTAATTACTCAACAGCCCTGAGAGTAGTCCGATTTCTATGTTATCAGCTCCAATGATGGTAGCATTCACCCTGGCTGGTCTCAGTGCTCTCTCCTGCATCAAGTTATGAAGAGAAGGTTTCCTGATTGACTGGCAGACAAGGACACACAACATGATGTTCCATAGGCATTGGGGCATGATCTCAGTTTTTGACGTCTCTGAAGTGGGACCACTTCAGCACACAGGCCTCCTTGGGATTAAGCAGCTGGATGTCAGTTACATTATTTATAGCTCGGACAGACCATTTACATGTAGATACAAATGGCTTGATCAGAAATGTAAACTATAAATAACTATTCTAAAACAAGCAGCAATTTCACATGTATTTTTACAAATTCAAAAATCCTGCAGAAAAAGTTGCTAAGATGGAAGCCTTGGCATTCGAGGAGCCCTGTGACAAATGGTGTGATTGAACAATGGCTAGATTCTTCAAATAACTAGGTTTTATTAATTGATATACCCTGCATGAACATGAAAAATTGAAGAGTGGTAATTTGTTTAGATATTTCAGAAGAGACATAAAGGTGAATGTGAAGGATGGTCTTGAGAATGAGGATGGCCTTGTTGATTAAAGTGGACCAACACCCAGGGGGGATCGGCCCAGAAATCTATAAGATTCCCGGACCGATCAGATCCCTCCCCGCGGGGCATCCGAAATTGGGATGTCCCACGGGGAGGAACCCCCCAGGAGGCCCACAAACCTTACCTCAGCCCCGTTCCATCGCGGCCGCGTCTCACGCTTCCCTCTAGCAGGGCGCGCACCCGCGCCGGCCGTTTGTGAATGGCCGGTGCAGGCGCGCTCCCTGTTAGAGGGAAGCGCGAGGCGCGGCCTCCAGCGCTCAGAGCCAGCTGAGCTGATATGCGCGTCCAGGCGGCCTTGGACGCGCATACCACAGCGGCTCTGAGCGCTGTGATTGGCTGGCACGGTCACGTGGGAGCGGGGAGAGGTGAGTTTTTTTGGGGCTTTCCTGGGGGTTTCAGACAGCGGGACACCCCCGATCGGGGTGCCCCACCGAAGTGGACCAAAACCCAGGATAGTCAAAATCCTGGGTGTTGGTCCACTTTAAGATTGTGCTGGTGCTAAGGTGTTTGGGTGAAGGTGCATATGATTGTACAAACTGGTAATGGCGTGTTACAAATTTTTGAAATCAGGTGCAAAAAGGTGCGCTCCTTTTTCACTTCAAAGTGCACTTTTTGCACCTGGCGCAGAATCTCAACCTCTGTGCATTTATGCATCTCTGGGTTGATATTACATCCATATCCAGGGATAATGGAGAAGACAGATGGGTCAGGACCCTTGTTCCTTCTCTTGTGTGTTCTTTCTGTTTGCTTTGGGTTTTGTATAGCACGCATGGACAGGTAACTTTGTTTAGCAGCCAACCACAATGCAGCCAGGACAGGGCTTCTTGTAAGTTTGCATTCTTCTTTTCTAAGAGTTTCAGAAAACTCCAGGACACAGCTGACAATGCGTGTAATGCCATTGACACTTTCCACGTAGTCAGCCTTCTGAGCTCTGTTAGCAATGGTCACATGCCTCCTGTTTATCCCCACAGGAACAAGGATTAGGTTTGTGCTATAACCATTTTTATTTCAAGGGGGTATGAATTGCTATGACCAAATAGATATGTCAACATCACAATATCAGAATTAAGCCAGCAACCACAGCCTCATCTACCACCAAAAGTCTAGTAGCCTACAAATACCGATGGCCAGGACTGTTTCTAGGAAAGGGCGAGCAGGGCGATTGCCCTGGACGTCAAGGCCACTGTTAGCAGTGCAAGCCATAAGACATGCCCCCCATCCCCCATATTGGGCTCAGTTACAGGGAGGGGGTACTTCCTGCTGCTATGATAGATGCACAGTATAGCACATACCGGTATGGGACAGCAGCAGCACCATAGAATGGGTGAGGAGGGGGCAGATTTTTTTTTGTCTAGAAACTGCTTTGCTGATGGCTGACTACTGAACATATATTGTATCATCTGGAATCTTATCAAGTAGATTGTGGTAGAACATTTAAGGTATCTTGCTAAATGCTACATATTACACAGTTATGAAGCTGGTGTTGTTCCCTTAAAGAGTTAACAGTTTCAGCAATGTGCTCATGATGTTTCTATATATTATCTCTATAAGTATTAATATATCACGCTTTGTCACCCTCTGTCTACTCCTAGATCTGTCTGTCTCCCTCATTGTAACTATATATCATTTTTAGGAATCTCACTGCCCGTCTTTTCTTCTCCCCAACTACAATAACTAAACATTAATCATTCCAAAATTTCCCCGTCTCATGTTCGCCTGCCTCTTGGTCATATCATTGATCAATCTGAAGTATCTGCCAATCATTATCCATTAACTGAAAAATTGTACCGATATATCTTTCAATTTAGATTCTCGCTACATCTGCCTGCTGTCTCTAGAGGTGTTTTCAGGACAATGTCGATAAAGAGTTTGTCGTTCTCTGGCGCGTCTGCTCGCACTTCTTACATCTAAGTACATCTATGTTAACAGCCTCTACAGACCATTACTCCCTTTACGCACCAGACTGCGTTGCTCAGTGGCTAATGGACCATTTACTTTGGCATCATGTATCCGCACTAACCTGTGCTAACTGGAGTTATACAAGTGTAATGTTAAAAGGTGACTTGACTTTTAGTCTTTAAAAAGCCAACACAGAGGCTTAAAGAAAAAAGACATTGCTCAACTCTTACTTCTCTGAAATATATACTATTTGGAGATCTGCTCCCCCACCATTCTGCATGCACATAGGGACTCTGACCCCACATGAGTGAGTGGCTTTGCCTTATTTGTGAGGGGTGAATCCCTGTTTTTTGTTTTTAATTTTGTGCTTTGTGTTTTTCAATAGTGTATGTTTGTATGTAAAAATAACATTTTGAAAACTAAATTTTTATTAGTGTCCTACTGGTTTGTTTGGGTAACCTCTGTTCCCCTTGTGGGTATTTGCCCTTGGGGGCATCTCTGCTTCTGTGATTTTGTTGAGTACCCTCTCACGATAGCACACATATATTACACTTTACCTACACTAAAATGTGGTACAGTTAAAGGGGCTAGATACTCACCACCACCTTCTGCCCGTTCCCTTCCATCTAAATCCAACTGCTGCTGCTGTCACCCCCACCACCTCCATCCTGGTTCCTACTGTCTGGCCTACTGGGGGACTTACAGACACTGCAGGGTGGCCATACAGTCACAGCACAGTCCATAAAAGCACTTTTGTGTTTCCACCATGCATTGTAAAGGCGCCCGAAACAATACATTTATTTTGCGTTATGCAGATGGTATGTCCATTTTAATAAATACGTGTAAATTACTATAACATTAAAGTTAGGACTATCGTTATTGTGAAGGTATAGAGTTCTTAACTACAGAAGCAAGTCATCCTTCAAATTATGTTTAATGCATGTATTTTAAAGCCTCATGATGTATGCCTAAAACTAATAGGCCTAAAGCACTTGCTATAAGCAAATATGTCTATCAAAAAAACCTGGCTATTCCCCAATGCATAGGAAGTCACTACTATACACCACCATTCTTCTATCTCTTTAGCCTTGTAAGTGCTTTTTAAGGATACTTACCTTACCTGCTTGTGTCAGTAAGGAAATGATTCTTTAAAATTAGGACCCTCCTGCATTGCACAGAGAGATAGGCAAGCAGATAATGATTTAGATAATAATATGTATAGTTACAGTGACAGTGCATTAGCAGACAAGAACAAAAGAACATAGAATAGTATAAGAAATGGAAATGATATCATGTTAAACAGTGTAGAGTCAGACTTTAAGGCATGGACGTCCCTCTTGGGTGGCACGCCTCCTGTGTATTGAGCGGCCACCGGATATGCGATACACATGCACACCGGAGTTTAGATGTATAAAAGCAGTCTGGGAGACAGATTCCTGGCACCTTGAGAAAGTGGGTTTACCCCACGGAACGCGTGGGTAAAGGGAAACCAGGCATCAGCGGGGTCACCAATTTTCCAACATCTTTGGTGATTTTTTTTCATGTTGAATCTATCTGAGCACTTTAACAAGTTTTCTCTTTCTGTATTAACTAGCTTTGCACTTTATATAGCTCTTTAGGAACACATTGGCACTTTTTACACATATTTGGGATATTTATATATGAGATTGATTTTTATTATTATATTTATTATTATTCTTGTTGTGATGGATTATATTATTGGATGTAGCACGGCACTTTTGGCTATGATTTCCCTGCTGTAAAACATGATTTTAGTCATATGTTGTGAGTCTTTTTTAATTGAATAAATTCATGGTTATCATGTGACCAGTTAGTTTGTAATTTATTAGGTTGGTTACCCTTGGTGGTTGCTGGGGCCACAACTTTTGGTTTTTCAAATTGTTTATTTGCTTAAGGAATTCCTTATTGGCATACCATTTTTGTTATTTCTTTTGGGGTGGTTCAGGGTTTTTTTTTTCCTTTTTTTCATATAGTAGGTCATACATTTAGGATATTTAGGAGGATAGATTGCAGTAAACAACAAGAAGCCAGAACTGGTGTGGTTTTGTTCTGAGAGGTACCAGAGGGTGGGTCACATGTTAAATGTGACTAGAGACATGGGATCTAAAAGATACATTGTTTGAGGAGGGCAGGATTAGCACCAAATAAAAAGTTAAAACTCCTTGTGTGAGGTGTGTTGTAGCTGAGGAAAATAAGTTGGAAAATACCTAGCATGGAGAAAAGCTAGCACTTGGTGGCGGGGAAATCACTGGCAGGCAATTGGGACTCTGGTTGGAACAATACCTGAGCAGTCATACAGGATTAGGGCCAGCGAGGTGAGAAAGTCTGAAACACCTTTACTAGTGATCTAGGATTGTGTCATATCCCACGGCGTGTGTTTTATTTTACCCGGGCAACTGCTTAACATAATGTTTATTTACATGAGCTGAGCAGTGTGCCTTTAATTCCCTTTGTCCCTTCCTGGCTTCATTAGTCTTGCTGTGATGCCAGTAGCTCCCCCCTTCTTCCTCTCTTCCTTCAGCCAGTTCTAGTTTTGCATCCAAGCAGTGTACACCTACTGCTCACTCCTGCAGTCTACAGTATTTTTACCTGCTGCTGTTATGGTTACATCACAAGTTTCCTGCTGTTTTGAAGATTCCTACTGTAAGAAGTGTTTATTGCAAGGTTCTGTACTGAAATTTTGGAACTTAGCTGCGTAGGTCCACGAGCAGCCAAGTAAGCTATGTGCCTTTCCTTATGAGTAAAGAAAACATCCATCACAGACACACACACAGAACATGGAGCTGTCTACGGGATTCACATTACTACTATCTGGTGAGTCAGAATAGATTGAGCAGGAATTTATGTACAGTCTTCTGTTGTATTCATCTCTAGTGGAGTAAAAAATCATCTACAGCTGTGCCTTGATGCAGGAGAAATGTAATTGGGCACATTCTACACAAACGCAAATCCCAACACTGGGCATCCTGGATGCAAGGAATACCTGCACCTCAACTGCATCACCATTGACCTGAGCGTTTGAGCTACAATCGTAGTTTCGGGGCCCATAACTTGTGCCTCCTTGTTCCTGGGTCGGCTGTGGTACACACTCCTGCTACTGGTCATGACGTAGCATCCTTCTTTGTTGATTGGAAGGCTACACAAAGGCAGACTACTCAGCTCTTGTTCCCAGCTTTGCACAGCAGCCACAGGAGCACCATTTCAGCACTGGACCAGAAAAAAAGGCAAGCTGGGTACCCAGATGCTATGATTATTTAAGACAGTGGGAGGATGGGTAAGTATGTAATACATGCTTATGTTTGCTGTTTAGCATTGATTTCTATGTGTGAGACTGAGGTGTGTATCAGATAAATGATAGTTCAGGTTAGTTCAACTAGAGGTTAGTTCACCGATAACTAGATATTGTGTTGCCTCTTCCAACCCTTGCCCTTCAATATTTAATGGCAAATATATACAGGTTATTGTGACAGATATACATTACACACTAAGAATTTGTACATACTAAGAGATATACTGGGTTGGGGAGTAACAAGTTGACTTAACAATAATCACTAAAAATTATAAAGATTAAGGGATTCCAATCTAAAGAAATGAGGACCAACAACTAGTAGTGTGGGTACAGGGATAGACTTTGGTGTAAAAGGAACTGGTGACCCCAAACACAGGTAGCCATTTCAATTCCAAGGTGCCACATGGAGTGGTTCTTGGTCAAAGGAAAGAGCATAACTTGTTGGGGTACAGGGATAGACAATGGCGTAAGAAAAAGAGAAAGGGTTTTTTCTTGAACTGATGACCTTCTACACAGGCAACTATTTCCAATCCAAGGTACCACCTGGAAGGGGCCTAGTCCATGGAAATTAAGATAATGAGAACCAGTGAGAGTTAAGGGGCAGTAGTTGAAGTTGAGAGAAGATGGAGAGTTCTCAGAACCAGGAGCCTCCTACCCAGGCAACCATTCCATTTTAATTTGCCAAATGAAGGGCCTACAGATTCTTCAGAGTGTTATCTCCATTGCATAGGCCCAATGTATAAATTAATCTCACACCGCATTGAGCTTTTTGTCAGCTGTGAACTCATTGTAATAGCAGGCCCATGGCTGTTATACAATATATTAGAGCAGGTACTGTTCTTTTTTTTTAGTATAGCAGCCACAAGCCTGGTGGTTTGCCATGTAACACATAGCAGGGAGATGTTTGGATTTTTTTAAAGATAATGACTCGTTCTATTTGTTACATTGTACAGCGTGAGGGCGAGAGGCAGCAGCATCAAATTTTTACTCTCAGGTCTGTTGCCTCTTTACATGGAGCAGCACTATTGGCCCAAGTAACCAAAAGTGGCAAATGGGTATCGCTGGGGATACAGCCTGCTAATGAAGCATGTTTGCCACCTTTAGTCTAGTGGGCAGTCTGTATGACCAAAAAGGATGGTGGGAATGTAAGTTTTGGGTTTTCAGGGGGTGGAGGACACAGCCGTCCAACTTTTGGGTTTAAATTTTGACTATCCTGGGTTTTGGTCCACTTCCCCGGGGCACCCCGATCGGGGGTGCCCCGCTATGTGAAACCCCGCAGATCGCAGGCCGCTCGTCCAATCAGCGCGCCGCTGAGCTATGCGCGTCTAAGCGGTGACATAGCTCAGCGGCCCTGTGCGCGCTGGCGGCCGCATCTCGCGCTTCCCTCTAACAGGGAGCGCGCCCGCGCCCTGCAAGAGAAAAGTGCGAGATTCGGCCGCGCATGCACCGTTGGACCGGGAATCAGGTAAGGTTTACTGGCGTCCTGGGGAGTTTCACACAGTGGGCATCCCGAATTTGGATGCCCCACGGGGAGGGATCGGATCGGACCGGGAATCTATAAGATCCGGCTGGGTGTTGGTCCACTTTAAAACTGTATAGGATACAAAGGGTAAGACCAGGTACAAGCATAAAAATGCTAAACTCACTTGCAGTGTTACATCCAGCTCCAGTGTCATAAAACCTTGGGTACAAGGTATTGAGAGCCATGGCTGGCCTCCAATCACTGACGAACTCCGAGCGAGCATATGCCCCCTCTGCAAGATGAACCATAAGCCCCCTCTTACCAGTCAGTGACTTAAGCTCTATACATTAAATTGAATTGTGTTTATTTATGTTTTTTCCTGGACAGTCCTATATAGAGCATGAAATGATAACGTATATATGGTAGCTCTAAAGGTTTACATCAATGTTTGGGTTAAAGGGAAGAGGTCATGTAAGAAATAGGAATCCAGCAGGAGTAAACAAGCTACACAAAATCATAGGAGAATATCCAGTAGGCCTCACACACAGCCAATGACACCTCAAAAAATGTTGAAAAATATGTATATAAACTTTAATGAGCGCACATACATACAAACAAGGTAAAAAAAATTGTAAAAAACATATACACCAAGATAACACAAACTGGAGCTCTCCAGATACCTGAGCAAGTGTAAATTAATATTAGGTATTTTATCACATTTATATATTTGATCCCCAATCTAACATCTCTTTGCAATGATCCAGATCAACATTGATCAGGAGGTGCTGCTTTCTGCATGCCGTGGCTGGGGGCCACATTTTTTTTTTATTTTCTGCATACCAGCCCGAGCTGGCTATTTAATAGGTTTGACATACATCAATTACACATATATTGCTGCTTTTCTATGTGGGTAATTGGCAATAGCACTGATGCACTTTTAATGGTTTGGATCCACTTTATGGTTGGCACAATAGATTGTTATATGCATATATATTGCACATTGAAACAACTTTTTCAATGTTGATCCGGATCATTGCAAATAGATGTTAGATTGGGGATCAAATATTATATACATTTGATGAAATACCTAATATTAATTTTACACTTGCTCAGGTAGCTGGAGAGCTCCAATTTGTGTTATGTATTTTGTCTTGGTGTATATGTTTTTTAAGGTTTTTCAATCAGTCATTTTTTGTATATATATGTTTCTATATCTCTCCCAGCACCCTGTATCTTGCCTCACTGTACCCTCTTAGCCAAAAAAACAAAGCCTGTGTCAGAGCAGTGATTATCGAACTCTCTGCTAAAGGAGGTAGTCCTGTAGAATACACCAAAGGATTTCAAACGTGGCCGGAAAGCCTTCCTTGCATATAATAACATTACAACTATGGCTACTAGACCACTGGATGTAGATTTTCTTTAATAAACAGGCTGAACTGGATGGTCTAAATTCTTTATTCAGCCTCACATATGTTACTATGTTCTTCATATCTGCCCCTGCCACTCTGGGGGCAGACTCTTACAATTGGAGTTGTCCATATCCAACCTGTCAAGCCCCATGGGACACCCGCCTTCTAGGTAAGTCCACAACCCTCAATCTCCGCTGCTAGCTTCACCTATAGCCAAGCTTTACATGCCTCGCCAGGTACGGTTGCCCGTAGCACAAAGGTTGTGAACTTACTGGGGTGAAGGTGGATGAACCAGAGGCTAGACTGCGCGACGTTGGGTAAGCTGGGGTCATACACGGGAAATCAGTCCTTACTTAAGTGCAACACCAAAGGGAGAGACAAGAGAAGAGTCAAGGTCAAGCCGGGAGGTCATGGGTAGGCAGCACAAGGGATGAGATGGGTACGTGGTCAGGGTACAGGCAGGCGTCGGTCCAGGCTACAGTCACGGGGTGGTCAAACAAGACGAGGTCGGCAACGGAAACATACTATCACACCCAGCAGCATGCTATCACGGGCAATGAGACAGTGTGGAGGGAAACCTTTAATGGACGGGAACTAACGGGATTGGCCGGGGGAACATTTGGGCTATTGGCCCAGCTAACAACCTGTGGGCTGATTGCCCAAAATCATTATTAGGGCATTACACCCACCAGTAATATTAGGGCTCATTGGCACTTTAACTAATCATCCGGCGGGCGCTGTCTGCAGACCACCGCCACCAGAGAGCATAAAGCATGGAAGCAGCAAAGAGAGGAGGAGGCGGGCGTGCTCGGTGCCGCTCGAGCTGACTGCCGGGCGGAGTCTTTGCCGGCCGTCCAAGCCTGCGCCGCCGAACAGGAGTTAAGTTTGTCGTGACACATCCCGTTCATATACTGCAATAATAAAGCCTCATCATTATTGGGTACTGAGGCCCAGCAGGGATGTTATGGGATGATCACGGGTCTGGCCGGCCGATGTTTAGCCAAATGGACTTTTCCTATTGCATGGCACGGCCTGCTTCCAGAAGTCCTTACGTATGGGTTATTCCACCACAAGGTGGCGCAGTGTACTGCGGAAGAGTTGTGGCTCCTCTCGGCCATATAAAAACGGAATCACCATAGACTTATCCAGTATTCTCTCTGCAGTGATTCTGCGAAGATAGAAGATGGCTCTCTATATTACGCAGGTGAGCGGGGCAACCAAGCCCCTGCGGCCCTGCATGGCTATTTCCACCCGTTTCCGGACCCTCTGTGCCTCCCAGCCTCGGCTGACGGATCGGGTGAGGGTAGAGGAGCACTAGGGTCAAGTGCTCAAGGAGCACTGCTCCAAGCCGCAGACCCTGTATCACAAAGGGTAGCCGGCCATAGGCTTTATGGTGAGCCTGCTAGGGATGCGGAGTTCCTGTCCTAGCTTCTGAGGGGGCGAGTGTTTTTGGGGACTGTTTACTCTTTCTGGCGTTGTCGCTTCCTCCTGTGGTCTGGCGGCTGGTGCCCTTGCCCTACTTGGTCCGTGAGTCCCCTTCGGGGGTTTTTGGTTTCCTTGGGGCGGCGGGTCACAGTCTGATCTGGCACTACGTGTGGCCAGTATTGAAAGGCAGCTTTCCAGGCCTGTTCCACGTAAGGCCTCTGGCAAGAAGCGACACCTAGCTCCCGTGTCATCCCTCTTTCCTGAGGAGAATGAGGGACCTGATACTTTTGTTGGCCTTTACCCCCTAGAGGAGGGGGAACTCTTTCAGGACTCTGACTCCTCTGAGGACCAGCAGGAGGGTTACGGCAGTGACCCTGGGCCTGCGTCTGGGGAGGACTCATGGTTCCCTGAGGACACTGATAGCCTGTTAGCTCACATTTTTGAAATCTTGCACATTGTCCTCCCTGAGGTGGCTAAGAGGAAGCAGTGTGAGCTCTTTTGTCCTGATAAACAGCTCCTGGAGTTCCCTGAGCAGAACCATTTCACTAATATGGTGCTCAAGGAGTAGGAACATCCTAGTAGATTGCCCGCGGTGCCCAAGGGGTGGGATAGGAGGTATCCTTTTCCTGCCGACCTGGTCAAGCGATGGTCATGTCCCCCTGAGGAGGACGCTCCCGTGCTAGGGCTGTCCAACACCTCGGTCATGCCCTTCCCTGACACTACTACTCTGCGGGACAGCAAGGACCGGCGTATGGATCAGCTGCTCTGCCATGCTTTTACGTGTGTGGGGGCTGGGCTACGTCCGGTCTGCTGCCATTACAGCTATTGCCATTAAGAAACAGCTCAAGTGTCCGCTGCTGCCATTACAGCTATTGCCATTAAGAAACAGCTCAAGCGTCTCCTTGAGGGCGCTACAGCTGGTAACAGGGAGGAAGGATTATAGGTCCCTTTTGCTTTGCCCTGATTTTGTTGCCTTTGTCCTTACTGCCATGGATGATGTGGTACTGATGTGTGGTAGGGCCTCTGTCCTTTTGGTGGCTATGTGCCGCTCTGTTTGGCTGTGTCTGTGGGCGGCTGATGCTGCCACTAAGAAGGCTCTCACTGGGCTCCCCTTTGTGGGGCTGCGGCTCTTTGGTGAGCGTCTGGATGTTCTAGCCAAAGATAGTAGGCTGCCTCAACGTAGGAGGCAGCCCCTGCCTTTTCGGGGGCCCTCCTCTTCCCTCCCCTCCTTTCGTGCTCCCAGAGGAGGTCGTGGCTCCCTTTTCTCGGGTACCCGCAGGGATTCTTGGGGCCGTGGCAGATCACGTGGTCATCCTGGTCTCTCATGGGGTCCCAAACCTTCCCCCAAGCCCCCTCAGGCATGAGGAGGAACCCTTACCTATCCGGGTGGGGGGACGGCTTCGGCTCTTTGCTCGTGTCTGGAGGCTACGCGTCTCAGACCGGTGGATTCAGCAGGTGGTGTCCTCCGGTTACAAGATAGAGTTTGCAGCCTGGCCGCCCCCAAGATTCATCAGATCCCGGATGTCTCAAAACCCTATGTCAGCTCAGGGTTTAGGCCTTGCGGTTCAACGTCTGTTGGAGTCAGGAGTCATTTGCCTGGTGCCTTCCCAGGAACGGGGTCGAGGGTTCTACTCAAATCTGTTCACGGTCCCCAAAAAGGACGGGTCCCAAGTTTGTCAGGTTCAAGCTTTTTTGCATGATGACTCAGTACCCTGCGCCCGGGCAACTTCATGACCTCAGTGGACATCAAGGATACCTGCCTTCACGTGCCAATCTTTCCAGGTCATCAGAGATTTCTCAGGTTCGCGCTAGAGGATCAGTATTACCAGTTTGTGGCCTTACCGTTCAGTATCACCTCAGCCCCTCGGGCTGGTGGGTGTGATAGCTCTGCTGCGGAATCAGGGCATTCGCATCCTCCCTTACCTGGACGACATTCTGATTGCGGCTCAGTCTCTTCATCAGGCCGAGAAGGATACTCTGGTGGTGGCTGGGTGATCAACTATCCCAAGTCTTCACTGTCTCCGTCTTTGGTGAGGTCCTTTCTGGGCATGACTCTGGATACCTCTCAGGTCAAGGTATTCCTGCCTCAGCAGAAAATGGAGGGCCTTCAGAAGCAGGCACGGGCTCTGCTCTTGTGCCCCCATCCTTCCATCCGGCAGGGGATGCAGTTAGTGGGCCTGATGGTGTCATGCTTCGAGGCAGTCCTATTTGCTCAGTTTCACATGAGACCTCTTCAGTTGCACCTCTTGTCAGTTTAGGATCGGGACCCTGTGTCCCTGGATCAGGAGTTTGCTCTGTCCCCCCTGGCCAGACCCTCTCGTGGTGGCTGGACTCAGGGAACCTTCTAGTTGGCAGGACCTTTCTGCCCTCGTGCTGGGAGACTGTCACCACGGATTCCAGTCTGACCGGTTGGGAGCTTTTGGAAGTCTCTTAAGTTCCAGGGTCGGTGGGGCCCCCCTCATAAATGTCCTGGAACTGAGGGCGATCAGGTTGGTTCTGTCTCAGCTGACCACACACCTTCGGGGTCGGGCTGTTCAGATCCGCTCGGACAACCAGACGGCGGTTGCCTACATCAATCATCAGGGAGGGACTCCCTCAAGCGAGCAAGCGAGCCCTCAAGGAAGTATCTCTGATACTGTCTTGGGCGGAAGAGAATGTCCCCTGCATCTCGGTGGTTTACATTCTGGGGGTGAAGAACCAGGAGGCAGACTCCCTGAGAAGGGGAACGTCTCGGCTGGGGGAATGGTCCCTCAGCAACAAGATTTTTCACTCCTTGTGTCATCGCTGGGGTCAGCCGGATGTGGACCTGTTTGCGTCCCGCCACAATCACAAGCTTCCCAGGTTTGTTTCCCTGTCACAGGACCCTCTGGCCTTCGCCATGGATGCGCTAGCAATGCCTTGGATGGAGTTTTGGCTCCTCTATGTGTTCCCTCCATTCCCTCTGCTGGGCAGGGCGCTGCGCAAGATAGCCCAGGAAGGGGTACCAGCCATTCTGGTGGCCCCATGTTGGCCAAGGAGGGTGTGGTTCGCAGATGTTGTGCAGTTGGCAGTAGATCAGTATGCCCTGCCCAAGGACCCAGATCTGCTCACTTAGGGACACCTGTGCCATCCCAATTTACAAACGCTGGCTTTAACTGCTGAAACCATCTTGATGGATAAGGGTTTGCCGGCTTCTGTTGTTGATACCATGATTAGGGCTAGGAAGAAATCCTCGTCCTTTATTTACTACAGGATCTGGCATGCTTACATTGCCTGGTGTGAGTCCAAGTCTCTTCCTTGTCGGGTGTTTTCTATCCCCAGGATTCTGGAATTTTTGTAACATGGTTTGGATTCAGGCCTTCAACTTTGTACCCTCAAGGGACAGGTGTCATCTCTGGCAATTTTTTTCCAGAGATCCTTTGCCAGTCACCGGTTGGTTAAAGTGGACCAACACCCAGGATTTTGACTATCCTGGGTTTTGGTCCACTTCGGTGGGGCACCCCGATCGGGGGTGCCCCGTTGTGTGAAACCCCCTAGAACGCCCGGAAACACTCACCTCACCACGCTCCTACGTGGGCGCTCGTCCAATCAGAGCGCTCAGAGCCGCTGTGGTATGCACGTACAAACGGCGTCCAACCACAGCGGCTCTGAGCGCTGGAGGCCGCGTCCCTCTTACAGGGAACGCGCCCTGCTAGAGGGAAGCGCGAGACGCGGCTGCGGCCCGTGCATGCGCCGTTGGAACGGGGTTAAGGTAAGGTTTCTGGGCTTCCTGGGGGGTTTCACCCCGCGGGACATCCCGATTTCGGATGCCGCGCGGGGAGGGATCTGATCGGCCCGGGAATCTTATAGATTCCCGGGCCTATCCCCCCTGCGTGTTGGTCCACTTTAAGACCTTTTTCCAGGGAGTTACTCATGTGCGTCCGCCACGTAAGCCTATGCTACCAGTTTAGGACCTGAATCTGGTGTTGTCTGCTCTGCAGGGTCCTCCCTTTGAGCCTATCCGTGGGGCTGCTTTGCCCATTCTGACTCTTAAGGTGGTCTTTTTGGTGGCCATTACTTCTTTCAGGCGAGTTTCTGAGCTGGCAGCGCTTTCCATCAAACCTCCTTATTTTGAAAGGCATCAGGATAAGGTGGTGTTTCGGCTTTTGCCTAAGGTTGTGTCTGCTTTTCAACTCAATCAGGACATTGTTTCGCCTTCCTTGTGTCCTAACCCTGCTAATTCCAAGGAGCGTACCCTTCATTCTCTGGATGTTGTCAGGGCTCTGAAGTTTTATTTGGTTGCTACTGAGTCTTTCAGGAAGTCTGACGCTCTTTTTGTTCTTCCTGCTGGACCTAGGAAGGGTTTGCCGCCTGCTAAATCCACTATCAGCAAGTGGATCCGTCAGGCGGTGGAGCAGGCCTATTCTGCCAGGGGGAAGGTTCCTCCTTTCAGGGTTACTGCTCATTCCACTCGTGCTATTGGTGCATCTTGGGCTTTTCAGCACCAGGCTTCTGTTAAACAAGTTTGTAAGGTCGCAACTTGGTCTTCTGTTCATACTTTTTCCAAGTTTTACAAGGTTGAGGTTAAGGCCTCAGCTGATGCTGCTTTGGGCCGCAAGGTACTTCAGGCGGTAGTGGTTTAAACTGCCTGTTGTTACTCTTTTGGGATCCCAGCCTACCTAACGGACACTGCTGTTGGACGTCCCATACGTAAGGACTTCTGGAAGCAGGCCGTGCCATGCAATAGGAAAAAGACAATTCTGAGTACTCACCTGTAGAATTGCTTTTACTATGCATGGCACGGCCTGCTTCACCCCACCCTTGTTATTGTTATTCTTGGTTGCCTCTTTATGGTGATTGTTCCAAGTTAGTTGGGGTTTTTTGTTACCTTTTTACTTTTATTATCTCCCGGTTTCTTGAATAACTGCTTGTCAACACTGGATAAATCTATGGTGATTCCATTTTTATATGGTACCAGGAGGAGCCACAACTCTTCTGCAGTACACTGTGCCACCTTATGGCGGAATAACCCATACGTAAGGACTTCTGGAAGCAGGCCATGCTATGCATAGTAAAAGCAATTCTACAGGTGAGTACTCACAGAATTGTCTTTTTAAACAGCAATGCCAAAGTCCATTTGCCATAGGTAAAACACTGCCTTACCTTCTCATGTCTGGCCAGACATTTGCACCGCTTTTGCACCATTCATATCTCAATATGCTTTAAAACATTTCCCAACTGTTCTGTCCAAAGAAACACAAGATGGAGTAATATCACATTAAACACCCAGCAGATGCCTGTTCGTGTCTGGAGTTTCTATACAGACACCCACCTTCACACTGAACACTGAGACACTGAATGCCAATTAGTGGAAAAAAACACAGTAGCTTTAGAAAACGATGCACTGCGCCTTCTGATGTGTCATTTATGAAAGGAAATTAACTAAAGGCCAAAGAAGTTAAATAACTTTCATCTGATCCAGCAGCGTAAACGTATTCAGCCGAAATGCAACATTTTATCATGAAAGCTGATGTACCTGCTAATGGCTCGGCATTCTTTCTCTTACTCTCTCTCAATCCTGTTTTGTACTTTATGTGCTCAAGTAATTGGTTGTCTGTCAAAAATATTAGGTAACAACTCAAAATGTACGTTAGTTTTTTAATTTCTTATCGGGATGCTTATGGTACCTGACTATATAAAAATTAATAATTGAACATCTACTTTACCTTTACCGACAGATCAGAGATATACTGTGATGGAAGAAGTCACAACATGGAGTTGGGGGGAGGGGCAACCATGCTGCTAGAAAAGTTTCCATTAGTGATGCATGTCTATTTACATTAAAGAAGCACTATGGCTAAATTGTGTCATTTTAGAAATCCATATAAATACATTGGCTAATGAGAGAAGGGGTCACTTATACACCCAAACTGAATAAAACTCCCACCAAGCTTGTAGTTTATTCTCTCAAGGTTGGGGGCGACAGGTTTAGTCTTTCAGGGGTGACAGAACCTGTCACCCCAGATGTTCTTTTCCTTCCATTAAAATAGAAAAAACAAGCCTGGCTGGATATTGATGGATGCCGGTTGTATAAGTGAGCTTTGCTCCCACCATCCAGAATATTTAAATGTAGTGGCTGTGACCAGCGTTGTGGGGGTGTAGGGGACCGAGGACCAAGAAGACAGTGTCGGAACCCACAAAGAGGGAGGCAGCAGAACCTGTCACCCCAGATGTTCTTTTCCTTCCATTAAAATAGAAAAAACAAGCCTGGCTGAATATTGATGGATGCTGGTTGTATAAGTGAGCTCTGCTCCCACCATCCAGCATATTTAAATGTAGTGGCTGTGGCCAGCGTTGTGGGGGTGTAGGGGACCAAGGACCAAGAAGACAGTGTCGGAACCCACAAAGAAGGAGGCAGCAGGACCAGATAGAAGTACCTGGTGAAGGAGGCTGCTGTAGGAACTGGCAGTGGAAGCGGTGGCTGCAGTGGATGAACACCAAGAGGTGCTGGTGAGGAGGAAGGACCCAGTGGGAACTGGTGGCCAAAACAGGGAGACTGTAAGCAGGGGTACACATAGCCTTTCTACTTCTCGAGGTGAATTATAGAAAGGTGCCTCCCCCCAGGATGCCTCCTCCACTCTTGCTGCGGCGGGGGGTCTGGGGCCCTCCAATCTCTGCTGAACCACTAATGAGATTAAAACAAAAAATCCAGTAACTGCCTCATGTGACCTCATTATAGGTGTGAACCCCTGACTATAAGCAATGAACTGGTGAGCATCTGGACCCTTCAACTGCACCCTAACAGGACTGAGATAATGCTCAATACCTGTGTCTTACCTGTGCTGCCCATAGACCTAAATAGGCTGCATTGCACTTGTGATGCAGGCAAAACTTATCCAGGGTTTTGCAAAAATCAGTGTATTGCAATGCATAGCGCATGTTTGCTTTATAAAAAAATTGGCGCTCTTCACAGGCGCACTCAATGCAGGGGGGGATTGGCATTGGGATGCTCCCACGCACAAGTACAAATGTGAACAGAACCCATGTTGTATAAAACAAATGCGCTCTTTCACATCTATGTGTTGCATACACCCCATGCAAGCCACATTTTATCTTAGCTTTTCCACAGGAAACCTGGACCCCGTAATTGACTACAGGCAGTCATGTGGTCTGGAGTCCTCTTCCATTATTTTGGGGGCATCCAAGCCATGTGAAGGCCAACTGCTAATCACGGGGCTTGGTTTTACCAGGGGTATATGCGCCATTCATGTTTCTGAATATACATAAAGTTATCCAACAGTCAAAAATTCATTGAGTCACTTTCTATACATTAGGGGGGGGGCATACATGCCTCAGAAAGCCTGATTCATACAGGCTCATACTTTCTCCCTACTATTTCCAGCTCACTGGAGGCCAATTGTGTTCACCATAGTATGTGCATGTCTGTCCAATGAACTCTATTGGCCAGTGGCAGTCACGTGGGGCCAGGACCTATTGAGGGATCTTGGGATTGGTAAGTATGAGTCTGGCCGACGGAACACCAGGCATGCAATGCAGAGAAAGTGACCCAATGATCATTTTTGACTGTTGGATTGCTTTCATTAAAAATGCTTTACAGTAGTTATGGCTATTTTGCCTTTTCACTTTAAGATGAATTATTAAAGGTCACTTATTAAGATGAAACACTGGCAAAAAAAGTTTTGTTTTACTTAAAAAAATATTTGATGGAATGTTTCCCAATTTTACCAAACATTTGCTTAGATTGAACCAAACCAAATTCTATTTGAAATTCAACTTGAACCCCGAGCAGCACTATAAGGCACCCTCATAAAAAGTTAGTCTGCTAAGACTGACCAGAACTAAACTCCCATAGCATTCAGTATATAGCATTCTAATATATATATATATATATATATATATATATATATATATATATATAAATATATATATAGTCAATACTAAATATTTCATTTATCTGAAGAACACAATTTTAAAGTATTGAATAATAATGTATAGAGTTAACATTTTTGTAATATTTTAACATATTACTTCTTTGATATTTTATCCAGAGGCATTACTGAACCAGCCCATGTTGCCATAACTTTTACTTTAATTTTAACTAAAAAAAAAAATTTTTACTAAAAGCAGAGACAAATGGTGCTTCCATTCTGTGCACCCCCTGTAATTACATCCCCGGTTTCACCCCAACCTAACCTCTCGTGAAAAATAGTTGCTTGCATGTATACAATACATTTTCTTGGCAAATAAATCTGATTTTGACGTTGTGATAAGCCATCTACCTTTATCTCCTGCATACAACAAACTTTGTTCTCCTGTGTGTTGTGCATGAGTGGGTGTATGGAAATGAAAACAAGGACTATATAGTATTGGCCTATTTGCATATTATCAAGCCCATGTATATGAATAATTCCATTTGAATTTCATGCCCAAAGTTGAAACAATGCTTTGTTATGGCACATTGAAGTCTATATATGGTAAACAGAATTTGTCATAGCCATGTTTAGGATTTTGTATTCGAGCTGAGAAAAGTAACAATTGCAACTATCTTCTTAACATTTGCAAGAAGTGCTTGAAGTGGATGTCTGGGCAAAAAGTAAGCAAAGTCCATTTACATAAGCACATTTTCCCCACAGAATTGGATATTTGAATTGCATGTTGACTGTTGATTTGTGTTGCTTGGCCTCTTAGCTCTTGAGTGACTTCATAGACTTATATAAGGATCCCTCCCTGCTGCACGTCATCTGCTCTTTGCCAGTGGTCACTTGCAGGTCTGCAGCAACTTTCTCTGTTCTGCCAGTTGACGCACGTAGCTTCTGAAAGGAGAACCAGGGCAGTTTCTGTGGGTGGCCTCTGAATCCCACTGTAGCAGCTTTAATAGGCGTCACAGTGAACTTACCTGGGCTCCGGTCCCGCGGTGTCTCCGGCGCCTGGCCAGGACTCTTCCCGCCCAGCGGCCGCGCCGGCGACTCCTCCTCCGCATCCCCAGCTTCTTTGTACGCACACAAGCACGTCTCTCATATGCCTTTAATTCAGCCTCCGGAGGTCGCGCTGTGTGCAGTGCCGCCAGAGGCTGAATTAAAGGGACTAATCCCTTCAAACTGTGTTTTGGGCGAAATACCCTTCAAAGTACAAATTGGGCAATCAGCCCAGATTTTGAATAATACACCAATCACACTCCCTTTGTCCAATCCTGTCGGGTTTAGTCCTATAAAGGGATTACCTCTTCAGTATGTCAATGCAATTGATAGCGTTTAGCTGGGTGTGTTATCCTGAGAATTTCCGTGTTGATTCCTGTTGCCGACCTTGCTTGTTTGACTATCCTGACCGCCGCCTGTACCGACCTTAAGCTGTATTACTACCACAAACCTGTCTGACCCCTTGGTGCCGCAAAGCTCTCTGACCTCCTGGTTTGACCCTTGGCGGGACTTTCAACCTCCCTTGAATTCTCCGCTGGAGAAACCGAACTGTTTCCAGTACTTACCTACTGCCTGTTTACTGGGCGTCTTACCTTTGGTTTACCCGTTTTCACCCCCGTGAGCTTACATCCTTTGAGCCAATAAGTCCTGGGGGCCACCGTGTCCGGCGAGGCACGGGGGCTTGGCTAAAGGTGAAGCTGGCTCCGGAGATTGGGGGTTGTAGGCTCACAAAAATGATTGGTATCCCTGGGGTTTGACAATAGGGTATAGGCTGCCTTGGTCAAGTAATCCCAATTCATTGATCGTTGGCTCATTGCAGAGGTATATAAAATCCTTTCCCAAGCAACTGGTGGTAACCTAGCTTCCCTCTGGTGTTACTCAAAGCAAGAGGATGACAGAGGGAAGGATGTGCCAGGTCAATAAGCTGTTAGAGTGCAGAAGAAGTAAATGCTCCCCTAACCTCCCTGCAGATGATCAGTGGCATAAGCTGTTTGAGGGGGCTTAAAGCATGACACATGAGCATGAGGGGGAGCTGTGCCAGCAGGAGCCCAACCCGAGGGATTTATATGCCACAGAAACATGGGGTAGCTTGTCTATAATTCTAAACCCACACTAAATAAACAGTTGGAGGAATTCCGTGTGAGGGGGAAGCTGTAACATTGTTTCCTCATGTTAATTAATCAGGCCACAGAGCATTCAGACTGTGTAATTAATGTATCAAAAATGTATCAAAAATGTATGTAGAGGATTTCTGCTGTGATGAGAGCCATTACAACTGATAGCTTTCTTCTTTGACTTAGAAATAAAGGATGATTGTGTAGAGATTTGAGGCAATGTTCTCAGGTGTAAATCAGGATGGCAGCTCCCATGCAGTTCAGGAGCACAGAATCTGCATGCTAATTTACAAAATATCTGCAGAACGAAGAAACGGGTGTCTGTCCCTGTCAGGGAACCGCAGTCACGTGGTCCGACTACAAACCAGGGACCTCCCGACACAAAGACCACGTTCCAAAAACCCTTTGTCCGACCCCTCCAATCAGTGATACCAGGCTCCACAGCCTCTGGACACACAGATTCTTGGTTTAAGGCAAAGCAGATTGCTCTAATTAAATGTAAGTTTTAATGCTATAAGCACACTAGGCAGTAATAACAAACATTTAACTATGAGGTAATATGAAGTGATACAGGTGATACAAAATGCTATTCTGAGACAGTTACAGGATAGAGTGCGTTACACAGAGAAACAATAGGCAGTTACCTTTATATGCAGTTGTAGTAGTGATGGAGAGCTCTCACAAGGGGTATGTCAAGAGCTTATGATGATGATGATGATGGGCACCTCCAGTATGCTGATCGCATATCCCCTCCAGATGAGTGACACCTACCTGGCTCCAGACCACCCTATTTATGCTGTGAGGGCCCTCCGCCCCTCCCCTCTGTGGGACGTATTGTCACCTCCTACGGTTCCGGGAGTTCGGCTTAACCCCCAGAACCCTTTAGGGGTTATAACTCGGAGCAGGGGGGTCGTATGGCCCTGGAAGCGGTACCAAACTATCGGGCTGGATGCCGTGCACCCACTGAGTCTAGAAATGGGGTGCCTGAGGGGATCAGAACCTTAGATATCCATTTACGGGCTTTTCCTTTATTTCTAAGAACACAATTACCAATCCCCTTATACGGTTTTGTGGGCCGGTTCTGATCCTGTACCCAGTTTGGTGCTGGGACACATGGGGGGGGCAGTTACGGTCCAAATTCTGTTGGTGCCGCTTAGTCTGTGGCGCCCCTGTTTCATGTGACAGATTCACAGCAAGGGGTCGAGCCCTCTGCAGACTGAGCGGCTCTTACTAGGCTAGAGGTGTGACCGGATCAGCGGGGGGGGAGGTCTGTGATCTGTGCTATTCAACACACACATGCTAATTATCTCCTGAAGAGAGATACGGACTTGTGCATAGATGACAGGGGGGATAAAGGGGAACTCCAACCTGGGATATGTGAGGTTTCTTAACTTAAGCTGGACTGTTCCTTCACACCTCCCTCTTTTAGAGGGTGCTAGGGGCCAGAACCTGTCGGTGCTGACCCATGCACCCACTGGCTACCTCCCCCTCTGGGACAGGCCATCTGCATTTCCATGGTCTCGGCCCTTTCTATGGCGGATGTTGAACTGGTATTGTTGGAGAGCCGAGCTCCACCGCAACAATCTTCCATTGGTTCCAGAGACCATGTGTAGCCAGCAGAGAAGGTTTTGATCGGTCTCCACAATGAAGTGGCGACCATACAAATATGGCTGCAGCCGCTGCAGTGACCAGACAATGGCAAGATTCTCCTTCGCCATGACTGAATATGCCACTTCCCTGGGTAGGAGCTTGCGGCTCAAGTACAAGATGGGATGTTCCTGTCCCGTCGGGTCGACCTGCCTTAGCACGGCGCCAAGGCCAAAGTCACTGGCATCGGTTTGTACTATAAACGGCCACGTAAAGTCGGCCTCTTGGAGTACTGGGGAGCTGCAGAGGGCATCTTTCAGGGCTCGGAAGGCTGTCTCGCAGTCACGGGTCCAATTGACTGCGGAGGGCAGCTTCTTCCTGGTGAGGTCTGTCAAGGCCTTGGCCAGGGTACTATAGTGGGGAACGAACCTCCTATAGTATCCGGCGGTGCCCAAAAAGGACTGCACTTGGGTCTTGGTCCTGGGGTTGGCCAGGAGGCGATTGCCTCCACCTTCCCCGGCTCAGGTTTCAGGGTCCCCCCTCCTACCCTATGCCCTAGGTACTGGACCTCACCCATGCCCAACTGGCACTTTCCTGGCTTGATGGTCAAACCTGCTCTCCGGATCCGCCCGAGCACCTGCGACAGGTGCTCTAGGTGTTCTTCCCATGTGGGACTGAAGACGGCAATGTCATCCAGGTATGCAGCTGCGTACCCCTCTAGTCCCTGGAGCAGGGTGTTGACCATCCGCTGGAAAGTAACAGGGGCATTTTTCATGCCAAACGGCATGACGGTGGATTCGTATAATCCAAATGGGGTAATGAAGGCCGACCGTTCCCAGGCCTCGGGGGTCAGAGGAATCTGCCAGTATCCCCGGCTCAGGTCCATGATGTCAGGTACCTAGCCCCGGCCAGCTGGTCAAGCAGGTCATCGATGCGCAGCATGGGGTATGCATCGGCAGCCGTGACGTCCTCAGATCGTTCCTCCGGATCTGTCACCTGACCACCATCTATGAGGTAATATGAAGTGATACAGGTGATACAAAATGCTATTCTGAGAGGGTTACAGGATAGAGTGCGTTACACAGAGAAACAATAGGCAATTACCTTAATATGCAGTTGTAGTAGTGATGGGGGAGCTCTCACAAGGGGTATGTCAAGAGCTTATGATGATGATGATGGGCACCTCCAGTATGCTGACCGCATATCCCCTCCAGATGAGTGACACCTACCTGGCTCCAGACCACCCTATTTATGCTGCGAGGGCCCTCCGCCCCTCCCCTCTGTGGGACGGATTGTCACCTCCTACAGTTCTGGGAGTTCGGCTTAACCCCCAGAACCCTTTAGGGGTTATAACTCAGAGCAGGGGAGTCGTATGGCCCTGGAAGCAGTACCAAACTATCGGGCTGGATGCCGTGCACCCAATGAGTCCAGAAATGGGGTCCCTGAGCGGATCAGAACCTTAGATCTCCGTTTACGGGCTTTTCCTTTATTTCACAATTACCTATACCCTTATGCGGTTTTGTGAGCCGGTTCTGATCCTGTACCCGGTTTGGCGCTGGGACACATGGGGGGGCAGTTATGGTCCAAATTCTGTTGGTGCCGCTTAGTCTGTGGCACCCCTGTTTCATGTGACAGATTCACAGCAAGGGGTCGAGCCCTCTGCAGACTGAGCGGCTCTTACTAGGCTAGAGGTGTGACTGGATCAGCAGTCCCTTTTAATACCTGTTAAAGCGGACCTTCAGCATCATTTAATGAAAAGCCCAAACCCTTTAAATATATGAATTTTAGATGCTGGGGAATAGTTATTTTAAGTTTATAGTCGCTAACATATTATTCTTTCCCTTACTGGGCTTTAACTTTGTTCAGGATTCTAGGATACGGATTCCTCCATCTTGCCTGAGAAACATCACATATTGAAAAGAGGAGAGGGGTTAAAAGTGCAGGGGGTGGAGTTATAGCTGTGCTTTGCACAAACAGAGCAGAGCTGGGGTCAGGAAAAGGACAGCAATCCCAGAATGCAGAGTGGCATAGTCAGAAGACACTTTCTGCTTGCAGGCAGCCTGAGACTCCACTGGCTGCCATCTTGGATATTTAAAGGCTCAAAAACTCAATAGGTGCAGGTGATTTTTTTAATGTTGTCAATCTGTATGTATAGGGTGGGGGGGAAATACAAGATAGGCTTTTATTAAGGGTAAAGGTCTGGTTTAAGGAATGACAAGTATCATCTGGGGTCAAGGGTCAGTCCTGCAAACTGGCATGTAGATCATTCTATTGGCTAAAGCATCCATAAGTAACCAGGACGATCACTTGTCAACTTTCTTGGCAGGGCTGACCTGATGTTGGAAGGCATAAAACAAATGAAAGGTAAAGGTGCCTAAAAGGAGACCAGTACCAGAAGGGGACCTCCACCCTATCAAATGCTCAGTAGAGAAAGGACATACTATATGGTACCAGTATTCTGCTGCATCAAATGGTGTGCTAGCCTGCCTTTAATATGCTAAGTGGACAATGGTCAGATCATTGACCTGAAGAAAAGGCTTTGCCCCTAAAGCTTGTACACTTTGCTTTATCTTTTGGCACGTGGCACCAAACTGCACTGGTCCATTTAAAAAAAAGGTTGGTATCCCATGGGCACCCCTAGGATGACGGCGCCCTGGGCGGCTGATCCATTTGAACACCCAAAAGGAAAGCCATGTTTCTTGACATTTGCCATGATGGAAAACACCATTAAAGCAGAAGGAGAAGATTCTGTTGCAGGAAGGTAAGTAAAGCCGGAGGTATTGTTTTTTTTTTATCTTCACACCACTATTAGTTTGGCATATTTTATTACCCCCAAGGGTACGCTTCAAAGTGTCATTGGCAACCATATTTACACCTTGTTTAGAAGTCACTCAGCATAAATTAAAACTCATTTCACAATGATGTGTCACTCGCGCAAATCCTATCTCTATCTAGTTAAATAAACCAGTTCGGCCTTAGAGTATTTAAAGAGTAAAACAAGCCACAGGAGAGGCCTGCTTTCTATGCAGCACAGATCAGTAAGTGACTGCACTATATTGCTATATTAATCATTGGTCTGACCATTAGTTTATAGCATCAGTGCCAAGTAAGATGGATTATAATGCATTATTTACTTGCCTTTATAGCTCTGCACATTTTACTTTGTAGGCATAACAAGCCAGATCGGAGAGGCTCACAATCTAATTCCAGTGCCTCGGGCAGAGGGACATTAAAAGGTGAGGAAGCTGTTATAAAGAATTTACCAGTGGGAGAAAATATAAGGTATTCAGGCAAGTTTTACTGCCACAAGAGCAATGTCCTTATAAAGGTGGGATAAATGGCATTTTCTAATTTAAAGCGGACCGAAAACCATTAGTTCTGGCCCTGGGGTCTAAAAGACTTACTGATCCAGTGATCCTGTGGCACATGCCTGGGTCACGGCAGCTTCCTTAGCGGCCCTTGGCTAATGCACACTCCCATGCCAGGCCAATGGGCGATGTGGGCATGCACAGCTAAAGGGGAGCAGACAGATGACTGGCTGGCACCACTTGAGAATCTATTCTGATTGGAATAGCAGAGGCCAGCACTCCATCATAGCTCACAAATATATAGCATGATAAATAAAACTCCATTCAGTCCATAGAAACAGAATTCCAAAAGTTCGGGGTCCATAGTGTAACCGTCATCTCGGGCAAAAATGAGCAAAGAGAGTCCAGAAAAGACTACAGTTAAATAACTAGCTCAGCCAGCATCAGACAGCATGCTTAAGGAGAACCACACAGCTGCCCCCGAATGCATGGTGTCCCAGCCCGCCCATCGCCTGAATACTCAGTTTAATGGTTCGCTGCTCACACGCCCGCTCACGTGCCCCCAATGCCTGCCCATTCAGCTTACTGGTTAGCTTATGGTTAGCTGCTTGCTGCCCCCCACCCCACTTATACTCCTGCTTTGGGTGGGGCATCAATTAGAGCTGCTGAGGGTGCATGCTTGGTTGGGTCAGAAGGAAGGGGTACCATGCTCACCTTTGTGAAATCCCCAGGATCTCTGTCATAACCACCATGTAAGCAATCCTACAGGACATACACAGGCTTTCATCCAATCAGCCCTCTGTACTGTACATATTATTGCAGGGCACAGAACTCTTTTTGTTCACAAAGCTCAGCATAGAAAGCAGGGAGCAGCTGGCATCCCTGGTTTCCCTCCAGCTTGGCAGTGCATCACCTGGGAATGTGGCCTGTGCATGCACCATGGGATTGCTTGTGAAGTAAGTATACTAGCGCTCCCGGGTGGTTTCACACAATAGGACATCCCAAAGATAGGGAATTATCCAGCCCTGGAGTCTTTTAGACATCAGGGCCAGCAGGTCTTGCTTCACTTTAAAGCGGTCTGGCAGCCAAAAATTGCTTATGATCCACTCACCCCTGCCTGATATTGGAGAACACACCCACTTCTGCATTGCCCCCCCACCCCACAGTAGGCCAGAATTGAGGTAGCGCAGAAGTGTTGAGGGGGTAGCAGCCTGCAGTCTTGTACAGGGCACCTTCCAACCTGGGAAGGTTGGCCCTGCCGGGGAGATTTCCCACAGCAGATGGTCCTGGAGTACTTTATAGCCCAGGCCGGCCCACCAGGACTTTGTTCTGCTTTAATTAGTGAGCCAATAGAAATCAATATTTTTTTATAACTGCTACAAAGGACTTTTGAAACAAAACACATTACCATATAGTTGTACTGTAGAAAAAAAGTGCTATCTATGCAATTTAGCAACTGGCTGGGCTTATCTGAAATGAGCGGAGTGCAAAATAGTTTCAGAACAGATGTTGTACAGCACCAAAACAAAAGAAACACCCATATAGTGACTACTATTTAAAATGTTGACCCACTAAGGTATACATGAAAATGTGTGTATTTCACACAATCAGTTAAATGACTGTTATAGCAGAAACACTCTTCATGCTATATCCTGTAGTAGCCCTATAGCTAGTCTTCTCCTTGGAAGAACTCTAATCTGTCGATAAATAGGGCGCTGCTCTGGAGGTTCTACAAGCCTTTTTATAGTTTAATTATACTGTTTCCTTTAGTAATGATCACTTTGATAGGATGTAAGAGTGATCAAAAAACGAGGAACCATTTTGGTTTTAGGGCTTTTTACAGTGATAACAGCTTCATAGCAAAAGAGAGGTGATAGCAATCTCCTGGCAGCTCGTAAATTCAACTGATTCATATATATATACCCTCCCCCTATAAAGTTTCTTGGTGGGAAGCAAGTGACTAATGAATGCCACATCTGTTATCTTTAAATAGATACGTGCTGCTGTCAGTTGTCAGATTCATATTATAGATGGTAAAAATACATGCTAATGACCCCATATCTAAATTGCCATGCATTTCCCAAGTTTTGTGGTTCCCAAGATTGTCTTTCTTGCTTTCCATGTGATGGGCAAATTGTCACGCCCATATCATGATTCATCTTGCTTCTATGGTGAAAGATTCATTTAGAGGCGGTTTTGTAATTCCTTTAGAACAGTTTAAGGTTCGTTCATGGTCAAAATGAGTCTCTTTACTGATCTTGTTTTATGTCTGGCCATGGTTTTATGATAGGCTGTTCCTTAGACTTCGGTGGCAGAGGATCTCACCATGAGATCATACTGAAATTAGTTAAAGGAATTGATGTGTTGATCCTATGTGTCAAAAGCGACCTGATAAAATATTAAAAACAATATTTTATTATTATTATATAATTATTTTTTAATATAAATGAGAACACCTATGAACCCATATAAGTTTTATCACGATACAATCCATGCTGTACTTGCTATGCTTGATCTATGATTTAACATCTGTGTATTTTCCATAGTGAACTGCTTCTGTATGATTGATCATTGTGTGCTATCCAAGCTGCAATTATATTACTCTGTTCTGTCCTGGAACATAAATAATATTATTCTGGCACCTGGCTTACCTGGGCCAGGGCTCGCTTGACTAGGTGAGGAGCAGTAGTAAATTGGGAAAACTCGCCTTTCTGGCGTTATCATGGTGCAGGCACTGCCGAGCGCTGATTGTCTAAGCAGTTCACACAGTGGGGCAGGATGCCCCAAGGAGTGGGATTTGGATGGACCTGAAGTCTTTTAGACCCGAAGGTCTCCAAAGCTCCTCTTTTAACACCTAAAATAATACACTGATACAGATACATAATTTATCAATAATCCTGCCTGGGATCCAGATCACTAACCATATAAACCCAATAACAACAGAACAATGCTCATATCAATGTCAAACCATCCTAGTATCAGTAGGGGAGATCCAAACAAGAAATACTGTATAAAAAGTGAGTCCTAATGCAAATAATATCTACAGTGTGTGAGAATTACCCACCTTACATCGATATTGTACCCCCTCTTACCTGTCCACAGCTTGAGTTCCCCTGCCATATGCCGCTTCACCAGCAGATGGCTCTGTCCTGCAGAGGTGTTGTTAATCAGCCAGCACCTGTGATACTTCCTGCTCTATATAAGCTGATCCACCCATTCAGCTAGGGGATCAGCATTAAATCTGTCTTCTGAACTGTCTACCCGGACTCTGTCTTTGGACTTCTGAATCTGAACCTGAATTTTAACCTAAATCTGAACTTGAATCTGAACCTGTATCTTGTATGTATGCACTTTGACTCCACAAGTATATATATGTACAGCAGCCTGTTTCATGTGTGTGTTGTTCACTGGTCACAATTAAACACAGTTTGCTGCATATTCATAGTCTCCCTGTCTCGCAGTTCTCGAATTTCTGTCACTCTTTAATAGAGGATTTCCCCATTGAGAAATCCCTGACATTACCATTTTTTCCTGCTCAATGTTTGTGGAGTATACCTCCACTTCATCAGCTATTAGCTCTCTACCATTACACTTTCCTCATCTAGAAATTAGTATATGGAGGCTTAGAATGCAATTTCCAGAAGCTCTTCACTGGAGGGGGATCATGGGTTACTGCTGTGCTTGTTGAGAGACACTGCAAAGTGTCCTGCCCCCTAAAAGCTACGAAAAGGTCGGCTCCCCAGACGTATCAATCCCTCCTTCGCCAGTTCACCACCACTATCAGCCATGGTTCCTTCCTGTTGCTCAGATGATTATTATGTGAACTATTTTGTTTTCCCCAAAACATCCCCTATAAAACCATTGATGGAGAACCTGTACTATATAACAATTTTGAAAATCCCTACCATTCCTATAAGGAATTTTTGATGGTGGCTCTAACTTCTTTCATTAAAAGACCTTCTACAATTCACCACCTGTTACCACCAACAAAAAAATATTTGTTCTGATTGGACACGTACCAGCCTGATGCAGGTATCTGAAAACTATTAGTTGTCATTCCAGTTCTATTATTTCTCAAAATATCTAAATAATGTATAGGGTCATTACCTGTCACCTTCATTTCTCATGCTCTTCATTTGCCTATTCTTGTACTTATTCCTTCAGAAACAATAACAACCCCCTCTGTTTTATTCCCCTTCACTCCACGCTGCAGGTTCTGTTTGGATGTAATCAAATCACAAGTTTTATTAAAGTTCAGATGACTTTTTAATGGAATCCATTTATTATGTTACTGCGTATCCCCGATGCCATTTACCGAGAGCCCTTACATCCATGTCGCTCGCCCTGGAGGCTTTCCCTCTCTCTGTTTCTCTCTGTCTTGTTGTTTTACACTGCACTGATATTTGCCTTGGAATATTATCTCTGAGGCTGACCCTAATAGAGTTGCCAAGGAAAGGGCACGATGCTTCAAGACAGTAGGGAAAATAAATTTACGCTGAAGAGTCAAAGGTGTTTACAGCAGCAGCACAACAGAGATGTACTGCAGTGCAAATGTTAAAGGAAAAGTTAAGCAATATTTAAAATATTGCAGTGGCCATGTAAACGCCAACTTGTCCCATCTAGGACAGGTTCACTCTATGCCTCCCCATCTTGTTATGTAACAGCCTTCCACTTAAATATAATAAATAAAAAGGCTACAGACAGTCACTAGCAATTAATTTGATCAGCTGCATCCACACTTTATTTCATTTTCAATTGAATTTTTATAAAAGGAAATAGTTTACTAAAAGCACTAATGCATATAAGGTACCATATTTTCGCCCTATAAGACTCGCCTGCCCATAAGATTCACCTAGGATTTGGAGGAGGAAAAAAATATTCTAAACCAAATGTTTGCAGTGTGGCATTCCCCTATTCCATTCCCCATCGGCAGTGTGGCATTCCCCCCTCCCATTCCCCATAAACAGTGTAGCATTCCCTCTCATATTTTCGATAGTTATTGTGACATTCCCCCCATCTTATAGGCAGTGTGGCATATTCCCCTCCCATTCCCATGGGCAGTTTGGCACCCCTCATCCCCTTATTCAGTGTGGCATTTGCCCCCTCCCATTCCCCATAGGCGGTGTGGAATTCCCCCCATCCTATTCCCATAGGCAGTGTGGCATGCCCCCCTCCCATAGACAGTGTGGCATCCCCCCTTCCATTTCCCATAGGTAGCATGACACTTCCCCCCATCTCATAGGCAGTTTGGCATTCTTCCCTCCCATTCCCATAGACATTGTGGCACCCCCCATCCCCTTATTCAGTGTGCCATTTCACCCCTACCATTTCCTATAGGCAGTGTGGCATCCCCCCTCCCATTCCCATAGGCAGTGTGGCATCCCCCCTCCCATTTCCCATAGGTAGTATGAAACTTCCCCCATCTCATAGGCAGTTTGGCATTCTTCCCTCCCATTCCCATAGACTTTGTGGCATCCCCCCCATCCCCTTATTCAGTGTGCCATTTCCCCCTACCATTTCCCACAGGCAGTGTGGCATTCCCCCCATCCCATCCCCATAGGCAGTGTGGCATCTCCCCCTTCCATTCCCCATAGGCAATTTGGCATCCCCCCCAATCCCCTTTTTCAGTTTGGCATTCCCCCCTCCCATTCCCATAAGCCATGTGGCAGAATCACCCAACCCCCCAGAAAAAAGGTATACTTACATGAACGCTGGGCGTCAGCGCATGAAGTACATAGCACGCTCATACAAAGAGACAGTATATAAGAATATACTTCCAACTCATAATCAAAAACTTACCCCTACAGAATTTGGGCAATTATAATGTAATATTCATACAGTCATGTCCCTATATTAATTCAGAACATTAAAAGGCAGGCCGAAAAAAAAGAAGAGGACAGAAAAGAAGAAAAGAGTATTAGAAAAAAGGGAAAGCTACATAAGCAAATTCCAGCAGTCTGGGAGCCCTGGCAAGTATATGCCATATCAAACTTTCTCCACCCCACTCTGCATTAAAATATAACCAGCTGTGGGCGGAAGAGATATTTTCCTTTTCCACCCTTCCCTTTCCTACCTCTTTTCTTCCTTATTTACTTTACCTTTTCTTTACTCTATTTTACTGGAATAAAGTGATTTTGCTGTGATGCTTATTGTATTATGTTCCTAACTCCTACTTTGTACTAACATTAACTTCACCATGTGAGTGTCTGTAACAGTGAAATGCTTTAGAAAATTACTAAAATAAGATTGAAAGAGAAAAAAGTAAGTTATGAAGTAAGGGAGAGAAAGTTAGGATGTGTTAACATGCATTTGGGCCAGAATTCCGTTATGGACTTGTTTAGCACAATTAATGATTGGGCAACCTCCTCAAGAAGACCATAGTTAGAAATTCCACCTAATATAATGAATGGTCAGCAATATATTCTAGCTTATTTTGCTGTAAGGGAGAATTCCCAGAACGTTATACCAAGTAATTAAAAAGTCTGCCAGTGTAGTTTGTTAAACTTTAACTTCTTGCAAAACTTTTATTTTAGTTTAGATCAAACGTGATCAAGCGTTTAAGCTATGCTTGATGCTTGACTTGCTAGCTTTAGAAAATGAACACAGTCATTACTGCTTTCAAACAGTGCAACATAATTGCTATAATTCTGTGGCTAGTACATGGTTAGCAAACTAGTAGTATAGGCCTATCCAGAACATATAGTAACCAGTATACAAAGGAGACCATCTTCACAGTATTCTCTCCATCACAGAAGAGTGATGCACACATCCCAGAAAGCTGTAAGATTTCAATGGCAGACTCTTAAGTAGCTGATTACAACTCAAACAAGTAGCACACGCCAGCAGCAGCCTGGCTGTTATAACGTAACACTCATCAGAGAGCTGTCTGGGTTTTTAGAATGACTAATTTTGCTTGTTACATTCACTGCAGGAGTTAGAGATAATGGAATTCTGAGCGTGATCTATAGCACTGTGAGTGCCGTTGCCTCTGCAGGTGCCCTAAAACAACAATGAATCTAAAATGTACTGGGGCACACAAGACTTGCCAACAACTGAACTGTGTAAACTAAAGTAAAGCACACACTCATATCCGTAAACACACTTCATAGCAATATGACACTCATTTTCAAAATGCTACTTTTGCAAATCTTGGCCACTCTTGAATTTATGATGTATTCCAGCTTTCAAGGTATCAATTCGCTGGTTAGAGAGATGCAGCATTCTTTAAAACTCAACTTGGTGCATTGTGCTATCTTAAAATCCTAAATGCTTTTCAAAGGCTTCTTTGTGAAATATGACAATGGGCTGAGCCAGTGTTTGCTCCAGGTTTATGTGGGCCCCTGGGCGGCATGGTCTCAGTAGGCCCCTTTGTAGTGAATAGTCACTTCACATCACAGAGGTAAGTCCCAGATCTGGATGCCCCCTAACGATCATGCTATTTGAACCAAAACTCTAGTTTTGGTCTGCTTTGAAGCGCACCAAACCCCTTTAAACCTGACCTTAGAGTCTAAACAAATCTAGATTCTCCTGATTTTGGATGCCCCTGTGTGTGACTGCCCCCCTATGTTCATTACTTTCCTCGAACTGGTGAATGCACTGTGGGATCGCCAGTTTGAGTTAACGGCCAAACCACAGGGGGTTCTTTCACAAACAGGGGCATCCCAAATTGAGAAACTGTAAAGTGGACCAAAACTCAGTGGTGGAATTGCTTGCACAGTGGGTATGACAGAGATCCCAGGTAGGGTATCACAGATTGGGATGCTCCAGGGATAGGAAATCAGCTGGTATGGGCAACTTAAAAGCCGACGCCGGCCCTGGGCTAAGCTGGGATGTGTCGGTCAGGGCCGGCGCCAGCACAGGGCAAACCTGGGCAATTGCCAGGGCCCCTGACATCTTCAGGGGCCCACTCAGGCTCACACTTGGCCATGTTATTATTTTACAGTCCAAACAATTGATAATGCAGAGTATTGTGTGCAAACCTGCTCATGGCCGGCCTCAGCAACAGGGGATGGTCAGCAACAATGGAGAAGGTGACATGGAATGGAGGGCAATTGATGGAAGCTCAGAAGGTGACAAGAACCAGGTGACAACTGACAGCAATGATGAAGTCTCAAGTGGCAGTGGAGCAAGCAGTAAGGGCTGAATGATGTTTGGTGGCAGAAGAGAATTCAACAAGGACTAGAAACATAGAAGGTTGACGGCAGAAGGAGACCATACGGTCCATCTTATGTGTATACTGTGTGTACTCTTTATCTTAGGATAGATGTGTGCTTATCCCAGGCATGTTTAAATTCAGTGACTGTTGATTTTTCAACTACCTCTGCTGGAAGTTTGTTCCAAGCATCTACTACTCTTTCTGTAAAATAATACTAGCGGACGATTAGTGGACATAGGGAAGGCAATAAGAGCTGGAGGGCGATCCGCAGCAGAAGATGACCCATTTGTTGCAGTGGAGCTAAAAGAGGACATCATGTGACATACTTCTTTGGGGCCCACACAAACCTGGAGCCGGCCCTGGTGTCGGTTAATGATCGCAACACCTGTATGCCTAGAGCCCCCCACATTAGTCACACTGACTGGTCACACCTGCTTGATTTACTGCAATGGGGGCCCCTTTATTGCAAGAAATGGTGTTGGCGTACTGCAGACACTGTCTGATACAGGGGTTGGCTGGTCCTGGAGTTCATCGGTAAATGAAGGACCAGTCTGCATGCTCGGAATGTGTTTTTTTTTAACTTGCCTGGACAAATTGTGCTCTATTACATTTGAGCAAAGTTAGCGAACACGATCATTTGAATTCTGGTTTTAATAATATTGTCAGATAAACAGCAGGGTGTGCATAATTATTATTAGTATTTTTTTTTTTGTTTGCTTTAAGGCACACCGTGAATAGCCTTTAGATATTAAGGATTTAAAATCTTCCTCTAGTGAAACTCATGGGAAGGTATTGTAAAGAAGTATAAAAAACAACAGCAAAAGCATTTTTACACTTTTTTGGTGCTGCTGAGAACATTGAATTCTTATATATCTTTTCTGAGCTTATAAAAATATTATGGGGGTTACTAATTCATGTGTTGAGAGAAGTCCACCTGATTTGAGAGAGCCTGATTTGAGAGAGCATTTTTTGTTGGGGAGCTTTTGTGCTTAGTTGTTTGGCATTCAATAAAGTTTTGGCTTCTTCATAACACACAATCAAGTAAAAAATGTACCATTTCTTTCGGCTTTAGAAAGTTACACTTTTGCCAAAAGCCTCTCTTTTGGATATTTCCTATAACAGAAAACTTGTGCTTCATAAATACCCATTCCTCTTACTAAATCCGACCAAAGCCAGCAGCTAGCATTCTGAAGTGGGTCAATATTAGAGATGAGCAAATTTGTTAATAATGCGATTTGCCAAATTTCCCTGAGAAATTTTGGTTAGTCCACAGGACAGTTTCTAGGCAAAATGGCATTTGTCTGAGCCCAACATTGGGATATGAGGGGCCTGTCTTATGGTCTGCACTACGAACATTTGCCCTGACCCACCTGCAAAAAACGGGGTGGCTGTATTATGGGCGTTCCCCAATCGCCTGGTGCCCAGGGCAATCGCCCTGCTTGACCAAACCTAGAAAAATTTAGTTAGTCCGAATCAAATTTTCAATGAATCACTGTTTTAAAAAAGCTCACCTCTGTCTTTGATCCAGCACCAAGTGATGGCTTCACCATCCGGTGGGATTTGGTATCTTCACAGCAGCGCAGGACATCGGTGCTGTGGATGTGAGATGCCTTAGCAGCGCCAGAAGCTGGCTCCCAGCACCCATAGCTGACAGCCTCCCCCACAAGTGAGCCAGCTTCTTTCGCTGCTAGGAGGGCACCCCCCATCCAATGCCAGACCAGAGCGATGGCCAGTGACAGCAAGTTTTTTTTATGTGTCTTTTTTATTACTTTTTCCGGAAAAATTTAATCTGCACAATTTCCGAGAAATTTGGATTTGTGCTGAATTGCGTTTTCCTTGAAATTTGTTGGAATCGGTTCGCTCATCTCTAGTCATTATTGCTATATTTGTGAGTAAAACCTATGTGCATAGGTTATGTCTATAAAAAGATTATGTCTCTTGAACCTGTTACGTAACTAGACAGAACATACCGGAATGCATAACTCCTAAGGCCACTGCAGTAGATGTACCCTAATAAAGGGAACCCAGGCATTCTTGCCCAAGCTCCATCACCTTGTTAGAATGAGCTTTCTGCTCTGCAACAGACAAGGCCACAAGTCTCTCCCTAGCAAACCCAGCAAATCCAAACTTTAAAAGGTGAAAAAACAGCATTTTTACAGGAAATTCATTAACACCCGCAAATGGGCAATCTGTGCCTTTGCAGGTGAAAAAATACCCTTGTGTAGCCCTCACACACCTGGTGTTTGATGAGGACGGCAGGGAGCAGGTTCTTCTGGGCCCAGGGTGCTCCAAGTGTGTCTGTGTGGGTGGGATGCTGGAGCGCTACCACAGGGGATGTTAGTACTCACTGTGCTGCTCGGAAAAATGATAAACAATCCAATGGATAAAAGCAGAGTCCCTCTTTATTAATTTCAATGGCAGACATCAAACAGGGCACATTTCCGTACATCCGTTCAGTTACACTTCTCTCTGTCCCTTCCATACTCAAAGGTTCAACCAAACAGGCCTTACTCCCCAAGGAGGATTCCCCAGGGCTCACTTCCCCCTTGTTGAATCTCTCTCCGACAGAGTCTGGATTCACATCTGCTCCTCTACAATTCAATATCAAGTGGCTTTTGAACTGTGATATCTTTATATAACTTCTAGCTACCTTCCAGAACATTCCATCACATGTTTGGCCACATGTCTGACACATGATAGGCTGTTCTCTAAACTCTCCAACCAATTACTATTCTCCTGGTTATAACTATGTTTCTACCAAGTATCCTGCTATGATTATTAACCCTTTATAGCTTACCTTCTAGAACTATTTCCATTCAAGTCTATGGCCCAATGGTTGTCTATGGCCTAATCCCACTGCTGCCATCTTGAGTCTAATTAAGAGAACTGCAATGTCTATACACTCTAAGGGTTTAATGTCTTATTAACTCTATGTACATGGGTCCCTTATTAACTAACTGACATGTTCTTATTTCCACCCAGGCCCCTACACTTGTATGATCAAGTCCGCCATTTCTATTTCTATAATTCACTCAGCACAGTGTGAACAACCTTTGGGCAACTTTGCAACATTTACCACTGAGCTCTACCTTCAAAACCAACATGCTCAGGCACTGTTGCTTTTGAGCCTAGTGAACTTGGTTTTCATGGTTAAGCAGCTCCAACCCAGCCCAAGGCCAGATTATCTGATTTTAAGTATTTGATGTAGTCGAGCAGGTAAAAACGTGATCGAAATCAGACTTTATCCTATAGCTCCATAAAAGATGAGTGTGTATGTTGCATGCACAGTGCCAAATTAATGAAATAAAATTAGTAGGACTAAACATGGTTTTACTCCAGTGGAGAACAATATTACTGAGCCATACAATGATGAAAAAGGGGAACTGAGATTTCAACACTAGACACTAACTCTGGGGAGGACCAAATTATTTTTCAGCCTTATTGATGCAGTTTTATCTAAAAAAAATCATGTTCGCTGTACGAAAACACTCAGGTGGAGCGCAAATTATTCCGCATGCACGTGATTCATGGTTGCGTGTGCATGCTGGGCACATGTGCGAAGCGCACCAAATGGCAAGCACCCAGGAGAAGCGGGAATATCGTCTTCTAGCACCAATTTGCAATTTGCAAAACACCTTCTGCTGTTTTGAAGTGCAAATGCCCTGCCCCATGCGCATTTGGCCAGGTAAGTGCTTAACTGCTCCCGATGGTCCCCCAGGTTTCTCCCCTTTCCTTTACACTTTCTCCATTGTGATTTGATCTCTCCAGCTTCTGTGTTTTCTGTGAAGCTTTTTTCTGTGAAGCGGCTGGTGGCCGCATCCCCTGCTACCCTTTCACATGTCCCGTGCCAGCCTTTCACAAATGCCATGCGCAAGTATGCGCCCTGCTAAAGAGATAGCGGGGATGCGGCCACTGCTCGCGCATGCGCCATTGGACAAGGAACAAAGGAGAGTTTTCGGGCAACTAGGGGGATTTCACAGGGTGGGGCATACCCGATCAGGGGGAGCAAGTATGCCTGCCCTGGAGTCTCATAGACTCATTGGCTTTCTTTGCATTGTTTCTTAGAAGTGTTTCTATAAGAGTTATATGGCTTCAGCTATTACATTGAATGAAGCTTCTAACCAAGGAACCATGGATTTCTGCCGCAGCTGCTCCCAAGTCACAAATCCAAGTTTCACTCACCTGTGGTATAGTGACTGGGTCTAAGTAGCAAGACTCATTGGATATTCACCATACCACAGATGCCAGTACTGACAGAAAAGATGTAGTAGATAGTGATGGAAAATTGGATCAAGGATACAAAACAAACTAGACACAGGAGCAACATGGATGCAAGAGCAGGGAAAATGCAAAGGTGGCCTGTATGCTCGACCATGGCTGGGCACAATGTTATGGATGAAAACAAGAACATGGCTGGATGCCAGAATATTGTAGGATGCAAGAACATGGATAGACACAGAAACATGGCTGGATTCCTAAACCAGACATAAGGACATACAGAAGATGGATGTCAAAAGAGGCTAGAAAAAGGAACAGACTTGACGCAGGAACAGAATGTTAGGTCCATTTGGACAAAGGATCATGACTGGTGCAGGAACAGGTTGGACACAGAAACACATATACTTTAAAGTAACAACAGCTCTGAAAATTCTCAACAAAAGGACCCCTGGGAGCAAGGAAAGATATCTGTAGATCCAAAACCGTTTGCTTTGATTTGTGTCCAGCTCACCAGTGCCCATAAAACAACTTTTACTAAGTAAAGTAAAACCATACATATCCAGTGAATAGATGTGAAAAGGCCATGTGCCCCTGTACAGGTGATGCGTTTCGGGGCTATGAACCCCTAAATACAGAACACGACTGGACACAACTTTAATGTAGGACTGCAAAGGGACACGCTTAGATCCAAAAAGGAGATAACTCTCTGGGTTGTACATCAGTACTTGGGGGAGGAGATTCATAGTGGACACGGATGCCTTCAGTAGGTTTGTAGTGGTGTAAACTGTGAGCTTCTGTGGCACCCCAATGCTATGTACATTACAGGGCAGCAGGCCGGGTAAATCCATGGAGTGTTTACGACCAAATTCTACTGTACATTAGGAATTGCCTTGGTCTGCAGAATGTTTTCTGTCTAAATCATTAAAAAAATAGACCGTCACAATGGATCCCTTGGCCTTTTTTTTTGCTGTTAGTCCTCTATTTGCCCATGCTCTGAGCTGGTGTCCATTCCCTCTTATTTTTCAGCAAAAAGACCTGCGTTTGTGAGGCTAAATGTAATGGCTCTGGACAAATATTAAAAAATGAGAATGTGTGCAATAACTGCATTGACTTTATTAGAACTTCAATATAAGCTTCAAAATGGGACTGCACCTGACTTATGAGCTGATTTTCAGCTCCCAGCCCACCTCCCACCTCCCAATAACTTCAGTAATCAGCCCAGGGCGAGCCAGCTGCAGTTTATGAGGCAATAACTTGCCAGTGTTCCCAGCCTGAGATGTTACTGGGGCCTTGGGAACGCGTTAATGCAGTGCAAACGACTCGCCGAGGAGAAAAAGGGGCATTTTATCCAAGACAACCAGAAGCAGGCAAGGGGGATACGAAGAGAAAAATGATTTTAATGAAAACGAGTGAAATTGCATTTATCTGTTTTTTTATATTTCTATAATGGTAAAGTGATGTGTTTACCGGGTAGACAAAGCCTGGCAGTGAAAATAGAGAAAAATACAAAATGGCCGCCAGGCTAGCCCTGTGTCCTTGTCTAATATATAAATCTTGAATGTCATGCTGGCTTAAAAACCCAGTCAGAAAGGCATTATTAACTCAATCTGTCTTGGAAGAGCTTTAACCACATTCAAGATGTTAAACGTCAGAGTAAGTAATGGCTTTACTTTCTTTTAAAAGTATTAAAAGAACATTTCTGTTTGCAAACGGAGATTTTTACACAATTATTTTCTGGAACAAAGATTCTACATTGGGATTTGGTCAAGGACTCCATTGCGCAAGGACTCATTAAGTATTGAAAAGCCATTGGGCCATGGAAATGAGTGGAATTTGTCAGTAGCATTTTATTAATATAATAGAAGCAGATGGTGGAGGATGGCGGGAGGGATGGAGACTTAGTTTTAGTTGCAGGGAAAAATTAACAATTTGCCTTCTGGATTTTGTTTCTTTTTTCTGAATGCTGATAAAAAAAATAAAGGAGGCTGTACTCATCCAAATGCAATTTAAAGTCAGGCCCCGGAAGTATATCATCAGCTGGTCTCTGTTTTTTATCTACCGGATGCTCCTATGCAGTGCTGTATTGCCTTAGACACTTTTATTGCTCGTGCCCCCTTTTGTTGAGTCAGGTTGCAGTCCATGAGTATAATGTTGGATATGCACCCATCACTCAGAAATAAACTGCTCCCCTTAGTGGGCACAGATGTCTCTTTAACATCTCAAAATGTATATGCAGTGAAAGATGTATCAACCTCCCACTTTTTTTTTTACTTTAGCAGGTGGTCAGGGCCGGATTATGAGGGGGCGCAAGGGGCGCGAGCCCCGGGCTTTCACCACTTGCCCTGCAAAGGGGGCCTCCACCAACATTTGGGTTATGGTCTGGTCCAGGAGGCTTTTCAGTCTTTGGTCTCACGGGCTGTGGGGATGGCTACAAAGCTATCGGCATCAGTGGGGGCCCCCTGCGTGCCTGGGCAGCCTTTTTTGTTTTTGCAAACCAGCAGCCAAAGCCACCACAGGGCAGGATGGAGAGTCTAGAGCAGCAAAGCCATCATCAGCAACACTACAGGGATGAGGGTGGGTGTCAATCGGTGGCCACTCACTGCACTTAAGCCACCAAGCACAGCCGCTGGCACTGATTTCTGCTGGACCAGCTGGGGGACTACACTGCCTGAGCAGCACGCACCCGTGCAAGGAGCACAATGGTGGTACAAGGGACTCGATCTGATGATCCAGTAAGTAGGCGGGTGCCAGACAACTACAAATCGGTTACTTGGTTGGACTATTATTTTAAAGAAAAAAATACTTCTAGCCAAAGGCTTGAACTTTCCAAAAGCAACTAAAACCATCCAGGTGGTGGAAATGATCCCAGTCATAGAAGTTCCATTCCAACCAACACAATTCCGCAGAATGAGACTGAAAAACTCAACCTCAGTGTGTCTACAGTGATAACTAGTGCCAAACTCTATCAAACTGATTAAACAAGAAAGAAAAGATGTTACTTCCCTTAGTAGAGATCCGAATATCACAAACAGGCTTTCTGACAAAGGAAGATGGACAAATGTTCTTAATACAATACATCAGACTACCATGCCAAGGTGACATTTCTTAGTGACAATACCTAGGTCATAGACCACATACAACAGCTATATAAAGACAAAGCTCTCTCCTGGGCTTTATACCATTGCCTTCCCCCTGGTTGTATTTGGGGAGTCTTTTAAATTCCAGGGCATCCAAAGTTCAGCTTTAAAGTGATATTTTAGGCAAAGGCAATTGTCGGGAGATGTTTGGCACTGTCTCAAGCTGTTTTCCATTTTTATTAAGTACAAAGACGGGAGGAACCTGTAATCCCCCCCTAAAATACCAGCAATAGTGCACATCAGAAGCTCCAGTTACTACTACATTTTATTTGTCATAATGCTCAAAGAAAACATACACCACAAGACGATAGTTACCTTATCCTTGATTCTCCTTCCTGGCACCCCCCCCCCCTTTTCCCCTACTTGCTCTTCCCCCTTATCTCTCGTTTCTTTTTTTTTTTCCCCACTTGTTCTTTCACTGATTAAAATAAGTGCACTGTTTTGTTCAAGTGATAGATTTATTATATAGATATCTAGTAATAGCTTGACTTCATAGTACCTTTTACTCTCCTGCCCCCAGAGCTCTTCAGGGAGGCGTAGCTTAGTAAGTTATGTTGTTTTCGATTGAAATTTCAAGATGCAATGTTATGTATGCTGCAATATCTCGTCCTTTGATGGATATTTATGTGCCTGCATCATTTTTGTAATACCATGCATTCGAACTTTATATGCTTTGCACAAACTTGGACAAATAAAGAATTTAAAAAAAAAAAAAAAAAAAACAATACAAACAGGGCAACTAGAAATAGGAAACAGTGCATTAATTCCAGACTTATAGGGCACACAAGCCCTAATATATCCTAAAGTGCAATATATATTTCTCAAAATAGTGCAGTTGTGAGAGAACACGGAGAGGGTCAGAAGTGCCAGGGGTATGGATCTAAAAAATATCACCCAATCAATTTGTAGGTGTGTGGCACACCCAGGGCACCCACGTCTTCTTCAGTTTTTAAGATTTGCTGTGTAGGTTCTGTGGCACGTCCTGTTTGTATTTTTTTTTTTTGTAGTTTTTAATTATTTTGTGGTGTATGTTTTCTTTGAGCATCATGACAGAAAAAATGGAGTATTATTTGGAGCTTCTGGTATGCATCATTGCTGGCATTTTGGGGGGATTCTAGGTTTCTCCCTTCTTTGTACTTATTTGTAACTTTAATTGCCAGCAGGTCACACCCAGCGGGTGCTCCAATGGCATCCTATTATGAGTTCTTCTCATCAGTGGTGGTGCAACCGGTAATTTTTTTTTTTTTGTCAGTTTTCCGTTTTTAAATTGAAGAAGAAGCGGCTGAGATTTCAAGGTTTGCAGTTTTACACTATGACTTCTCTTCTGTAGCATGTGGGTGTGGTTTGGGCACTGTGATGCAGCATAATAATCAGCATAATGGGAAGTGTCTGTAACAGCCTGAGATCATGCTTCAGACACCGGCATTCTCAGGGATTAGTGGAGCTAAAATGGCAGCTCTGATAGTACCATTCAAGCCATCATTAAAGAAGGGGGCGTGGTTTGGACTCGCTTCTTGAGCTAGTATGTGTGGCCCACATTGGTGGGGTGGCACTGGAGGGGCAGATGGAAGTGTATTTTCTCATTCATGGTGCCGAGCTGAGAGAGAGAGACACAGTGCTGGAGAAACGCTTGGCAAGGCAAGTTGCTGTTTATTTAATCTTTTGCATGAAAAATTTTAATCATGACATGACATTCCCACCAAAGTGCCTGGACTTATCGCTAGGGGCGTAACTTGAGGGGGTTAGGGGGTGCGACTGCATCAGGACCCAGAAGGTCAGGGGGGTCTCATTATTGTTGCTCCTCCAACTTTTTTTTTCATATTTGTGCTTACTTGGCATCATTTAGAGAAAGAAAGCACCACTTGTCTTGAGTTGAAAGACAGAAAAAAGTTTACTGTACAAGCTTTGCTTTTTTTGCTGAATTTTATTTCCATTTTTCACCTTCCTGTACACTACATGGATAAGAATTGTATTATAATTATATACAGTATGCCACTTATTACCAACTTACTGTACATATAAAAAAGGGATACAGCCATGCAATCTAGGACAACATATTGGCAAGAAGGTCTAAGCTGAAGAGTTAAAAGGGACTGTCCAAGCAACTAAAAAAAGTTATACTCACCTCCATTTTTCTCAGGTGTGTGCTAAAACTTTCCAGGTGCTGAAATCACAGTGATTAAAGTGTGATCCTGGTATTCTGCAATCACTGTGACTGATGTAAGTAGTGTATGGTCTTCCATCTTGGAGACTTTCTTTAGGTCTGGCATTAGAAAAGCTCAGAGACCGATCAAACCCCATGCATGCACACAGCAATTTCTCTGGTTTTTGTTCACTATAAGGTGCACCAGGCATTGCCCCAGCATGTTTCCTCTATAAAGGGTAGATAAGCAGGTTGAATTATTTTAAAGAGCGTGTATTTATATAGTGCCATCTTCCTCCATAGCACTCTACAAATTAGTAATTGCAGACAGGTTAAAATATGCAGTACAGAGACTATTGAAGAGGCACATGAAATGTCCTGGAAGGAGTAAGAGGAAGTGACTGGGGTAGAAGACTGGAGAAGGTCAGAGGCTTGGTAGGTAAAAGTTAGAATTTGAAACTAAATTCTCTGTGAAACTGGCAGCCAGTGGAGAATAACATAGGGGAGCAGCACTGGAAAAGTGAGAGGAGAATAAAATGAGCTCAGAACAGATTTGAGCGGTACTGGAGTCGAGATATATCCAGGGCATACAAGAACATTTTAGTGTTGTCAGACGAGAGGAAGGGATGAATGCAAGAGATGTTTTTAGGTTGGAAATTAATAGAGATGGGCAAAGTGTCAATGTAAGGTTTAGATGAAGTGGCAGAATGATACGTGGAGCTCCACATATTGCCGTTTGTGTGTCGCTCAGAGCGTCTGGAAGTGGGCATTGCATTTCGGGCTCTGGCGCTGTGACCTAGCTTCTGCACTGGACAAGTGACGTTGTAGTATCCTGTCCAGCATTGATAAATGTGGTGTCTGGAAAGTGTTGTAGAAGCGCTCTCCCTGAATCAATGCGTATACGGTGCCCTTTGCTATGTTTGCTTCATTTTGGCAAAGGACTCTGATTGAATTTAATGGGGGCGCATCCTGCCACATCCCCCATATCTGCCGCCAGGTATGTAGGGGATGCAGCAGAATGTGCTCCCCATTGAAAACAATTGGAGCTGTTTGCTTAAAGGCAAATGGCTCTGATTAGTCAAAAGTTTGTGCATGTGCCGTTGGACTGGTGAAAGGTGAGTTATAAACGTCCCCTCCCTGAGGGTTTTACACAGTGAGGCATCCCAAAAATGTTCAGAGGTTTTCATGGAAAAAACAAACTACACAGAAGCCTCTAAGGCCCTTATTTATGAAGGAATATCGACAGGTAGCGACTGGTGAGCGACCGGTAATGACGGGCCCCGCCACGAGAACGCCGGCTCCCCACCACAATCACACATTTATCAAGCCAATCCTGCTTAGCAACTGAGATAGCGCCATATAGCCACTCATTCATCATTATTCCAGCCTCAGCCCACAGCGCCAGCGTTCGACCTTGAACAGCGACAGATATGACCTCTCGCTACCTGGTGCGCTCCAATGCATTTCAATGGAACAATCTTTAAATATTAATAATTCATTGTTATTAATGTTTTTTTTGTTTTTTTTAAATGTGAAAAATTTTAGAAATTTTAGAATTTTTTTTTAAGGGAAACAAAAATTAAAAAAATAATTGTACAGAATTGATATTACAGGTCTGATATTAATGTATTCATATTACTAAATTATTTAAAATTTTTTTTTTTTTTTTGGTTTCCAAAAATATTGTGGTTTGGGGGTTAAAAAAATACTTAACACATCGCCTCCAGCGCCCTGGGGTTTAAACATGCATTTCACAGCGCCTGAATTTTTTGAGCGTGATTTTTTGATGAATATGGTGGAAGCCGGTCGCTGTGACCAGTCGCTATCATGCGCTCCCATACAGCGCGGAACCTGTCAAATAGCGACTCGTAACCTTGTATTCAACATTACGCCACACCGACTGAGTCGCTGTCAGCAACCGAACAATGGCCAAGCACAGAGACTACTAGCGGGTGCAGTGAAAATACCGCTACAGTCGCTCAACTGTCGCTACATGTCGCTATTAATAAATCAGCCTCTAATTGTCATTCTCCCATGTACTACTGTATGTACCATGTGTAATGTCTTTTAATGTGGTGCTGGACGACAAAAGGGGGGGCGTGTCCAAAAAGTGCCTAGGGCAGCACAAGTCCAAAATACAGCCCCGCCAGGGGGGTGTGTGACCTTAAATTCCATGGAAAGACAGTATGCTGAGAAACAGAGAATTATTGACAGTGTCAAAAAGTCAAAGTTTGCATAGTATGAGAATAGAGCAGTCACCTTTGGCTTTAAACTGGACCATCACCCTGAATCAGAACCCATTCCTTATGTTCCCCCCACAGACAGATGTACATACAGATTGCCTACATTAAAAATGATCCTACATGCATCTACTGCATTTTCTGAGCCTTTTCACATCCAAGATGGTGGCCCATGGCTGCCTGAAGACAGGAAGTGTCTTCTGACTGTGCCGCTCTGCATTCTGGGATTGCTGCCCCTTTCATGACCCCATGTCTGCCCTGACTGTGCAAAGCACAGCGATAACACCGCCCCCTGCACTTTTGACCCCTCTCCTCTCTTCAGTATGTAATGCTTCAGAGGCAAGAAGGCAGTACCCGTATCTTAGAGTCCTGAACAGAGTTGCACCCCAGTGAGGGAAAGAATAATAAGCAAGTGACTAAAAACATAAAGTATATACATTTTAGATGGTGCAGAATACTTTTCTAAGGGTTTGGGGGTTTTCATTAAATGATGCTGAAGGTGCGGTTTAACAGATAAGTTGATAGACAAATTCGGGTGTCTTCATTTGCTACACTCACTATTAAGTTCCAAACTGCTTACAAAACTAGGAAACATATGATCATCAAAGGCTCCATAAACTGTGTTTCTATAGTGGAGCAATGGTACACAAGCCCAAGAACACTGTGTACAATGTAATCTACTACTAATTTTAATCTACGTACAGAAAAAGCTTTAACCGGACCTTCACCATGATTTATTGAAAAGCTCAAACCCTTAAAAAAACTATTCCCCAGCATCTAAAATGAATATATTTTAAGTTTCTAATCACTTACTTATTATTTCGCCCACTGGGCTGCAACTCTGTGCAGAGCTTTAGGATACGGGCGCCGCCATCTTGACTCAGAAGCATCACACTTACTGAGGAGAGGAGAGTGGGAAAAAGTACAGGGGGGTGGGTTATAGCTGTGCTTTGCTCAGACAGAGCAGAGCTGGGGTCACGAAAAGGTCAGTAATCCCAGAATGCAGAGCAGCACAGTCAGAAGGCACTTCCTGTTTACAGGCTGCCTAATGTTCCATGAGCTGCCATCTTGGATGTTTAAACGCTCATAACATGCAGTAGATGCAGGTAGAAAGATTTTTAATGTGAGCAATCTGTATGTACAGGGTGTGGGAAACATATAAGCTAGACTGTTATTCAGAGTGAAGGTCCACTTTAACAGCTTTCTATTGAGTTGGTCATTTTTTGTTAAATGAATAAAAAGTCTGGAAACTCAGTAGAACAGTGAAAAATTAAAACTTTTTTAATTGAAGCCCACCTCGCCCCAGTGCTTAAAAAGGAACATCAGGGGTGGTTAAAACTAGAGATGAGCGAACTTCTTGAAAGTTCGATTCGGGCGATTCGCCGAATTTCCCCAAGAAATTCGGGTTCGCCCGAATCAAACTTTCACGAATCGCTCATCTGAAAAAAAAAATGCCGGCATGGTGGGAGCGGGCAGGCCGGCTACACCTGTCAGCGGGCCGCCGCCGGCCCGCTGACAGCGTAGCCGGCCTGCCCGCTCCCACCATGCCGGCATTTATTTAAAAAGCAAACACTTACCTGCATGGTCGGAGCGTGGAGGCCGGCGCCGCTCTCAGCTGTCATCAGAGGACGCGTCATCAGAGGGTGCGTCATCAGAGGGCGCCGCTCTCAGCTGTCATCAGAGGAAGCGTCATCAGAGGGTGCGTCATCAGAGGGCGCCTGAGAGCGGCGCCGGCCTCCACGCTCCGACCATGCAGGTAAGTGTTTGCTTTTTAAAAAAATGCCGCCCGCTGACAGCGTAGCCGGCCTGCCCGCTCCCACCATGCCGGCATTTTTTTTTTTTTTATTTCAGGGAAAATTCGATTGGCACGAACCAAAAAAAATTCGGGTTCGTGCCGAATTGAATTTTCCCTGAAATTCAGAGCGAATTCTGGTTCGTCCGAACCGGTTCGCTCATCCCTAGTTAAAACCTTCCCCAAGCCTCACCGATCTGCTGCCCCTCTTCCAGTTTTACTCTAGGACATTATTTACTCACCCCGCCTGGGGATCCATCTTCTTGGTCCGTCGGTTTCTAGGCGACCTTTTGTCGGGAGGCGCCTGGCAGATGGAGAAAGGGATGGCCTAATGCCTGGGCGGGGACATGATGAACAAAAGCACATGCAGCACAGAAGGATAACAAGCTGAAATACATGTACATTCTAATGAAGGCTACTGTATAGAATAAATAGAATTTACCAACTGTGCTATATAAAGGTTGGAAAGGGAAGGATGCCACTGGATTGCAGCGGTATCATGGGTAAGATGTTTGTTCATAAGCAAGATGGCCTGCAACTAGAGAAAGGGCTGAGCTAAGAACCAAGGGGCATTTGGGAAACTACAGGCCAGAGGTATCAATAGTCAGAGCAGGCATGCTCAGTAGAGTAAAGACATTACTAATCAAGCTGCTAACAGATAAACAATAATAAAGCGTCACTAGATGGCAACGTTTACCATAGAGCTACAGTATATAAAGACAACAAAATTCAATGCATAGAATAAACAGGTTATTCTGCAATAGGTGAACACTGTTCCATGACACTATTATGACTTTAGGATCATGATTATTTTCATGCTGCCCCGATATCTTCATTTTAGACTTATCCATAGCTGACAAAGCATATGTGTGACAGTGTTTAAGTGTGAACCTGAATTAGCTAAATATTGTGACATTAAGAAAAAAAAAAAGAGAAACAAACTTGAAATATCAGCTGACAACTGCTGCCAATTAACACCTCTGACACTTAATTACAGCACCATGTCTGTGTATCTGCAGGAGCAGACATGCCACTAATTCCTCCACAATAGACAACAGTGCAGTGCTAGTGTATATGTGTGTATGATATAAAGATGCATCATGGAAAGTCAAATGACCCAGAAACAAAATGATTGCTAATAGCTCCATACGGAGACATGAAGTCAGTAATGACGGTCAGAGGTAGGGTTGCTGTCCTCATTCAGGTTAAAGTTAAAGGCAGATTTCAGGGAAAAAAATAAAGATTAATAAATACTTACCTGTTCTCTGTCTGAGGTTAGCTGAGGTTCAGCAGACTAAGAGGCTGATTTATTAATAGCGGCATGTAGCGACAGTTGAGCGGCTGTAGCGGTATTTTCACAGCGCCAGCTAGTAGTCGCTGTGCTTGGCCGTTGTTCGGTTGTTGACAGCGACTCAGTCGGTGTGGCGGAATGTTGAATGCAAGGTTCCGAGTCGCTATTTGACAGGTTCCGCAATGTATGGGTGCGCATGATAGCGACTGGTCAGAGCGACCGGCTTCCACCATATTCATCAAAAAATCACGCTCAAAAAATTCAAGCACTGTGAAATGCATGTTTAAACCCCAGAGCGCTGGCGGCGATGTGTTAAAAGTTGTTTTTTTAACCCCCAAACCACCATATTTTTGGAAACAAAAAAAAAAAATATTTTAAATAATTTAGTAATATGAATACATTAATATCAGATGTGTAATATCAATTCTGTACAATTTTTATTTTTATTTTTTTCCCTTAAAAACATTATCTAAAATGGCAGAAGTGGTCACAGAATTTTTCACATTTAAAAAAAAAAAAAAAAAAAAAATTAATAACAATTAATTATTAATATTTAAAGATTGTTCCATTGAAATGCATTGGAGCGCGCCAGGTAGCGAGAGGTCATACCTGTCACTGTTCAAGGTCGGACGCTGGCGCTGTGGGCTGAGGCTGGAATAATGATGAATGAGTCGCTATATGGCGCTATCTCAGTCGCTAAGCAGGATTGGCTTGATAAATGTGTGATTGTGGTGGGGAGCCGGCATTCTCGTGGCGGGGCCCGTCATTACCGGCCGCTCACCAGTCGCTACCTGTCGCTATTCCTTCATAAATAAGGGCCTAATACTCACCCATACCTGGGATTGTGCACTGTAGCATCTGGGCACCTCTCCCTGCCTGGTACAGATGGAGCAAGCTAAAGCCATGTCTGCCACACCGCCACTGTAATGAAGTGAGGCAAGGAAATGGGGTAGGGCCTCATCCACCAATTTGTTGGCAAATGGTGAACAAGAGCCCAAGGATTTTCCAGATGCGTGCACACTGTGGGACCCCATTTTGGTAATAGGTGAGTATAAGGCCCCTTTCACAATGCAGTGAGAATGTACAAACACGGCATAGCACAGTCCGCAATTGTGTGCTGCACTGTACCTCCATTGTGGTGAGGTTCAGCTCTGCACTGTACCTTTGTTTCTTGTTCCCACCGGAGCCAAGGCAATGGCGGCACAAGGCATCTGAAGAGGGCAGTGGCAGCGATGACAGCAAGTTGTTGGACCGGAGGGCAAAGGCCTATGACAGCAGCGAGGGACCAGTGGAGATGGACTGGGAGGTGGCTGTGAGTATGGCCCTTCCACTGCAATGCAATGCACTGCAAGTAAAGTGTAATACATGTGCTTTACCTGTGCTACCCATACACTTCTATGGGCTGTGTTGTGGTTGTGTTGCAATAGACTGATGTGAAAGGGACCATTTACTTTGATGGGTTGTGTATTTTTGTCATTGTTGAAGGATTTCTACTTCAGTTAGGTGTGAAAGGGTCCTTAGACTTCCCAAGCTCAACAAAAAAGCTGGCAGAAGAGACAAGACCCCAGAATGTATCCAAACTGTGAAATAGGGGGCTGGCTGGCCTTGGGGTGCAATACAAACTAGGGACCTAGCCATCACATATAGGTTATAGGAGGGGGGTACAGACTATACAGCGAATATTGTGTCTGGGCTCCCCATAGCATACCATGTTATGGCTGGGCCCCTAGTCTGATTTTCAGTTTCCTTTATGGCCTGAAAAATAAGGTAAGCCTGGCTGCCTTGGGGGCAGAGGTCTATTTCAAACTAAAGCACCAACCATCACATGTAGAGGGATCTAGCCTCTATACAGCCTATATTGTGTCCCTCCCCCCATTATCCTATAATGTTATGGCTGGGTCCATAGAATTTTTGCTTCCTATATGGCCTGAATTTTGAGAAAAGCCTGGTTGCCTTAAACTGGACCAAATGCCTGGCACGTTTGGAAAAGAAAACTCCCCAAAACTCACCTGCCCCCTCTGCATGCATGATAATGAATAATTGTCAGCACTTACATTTGCTCCTGCATCCATTCAAAACTGAAACGCTGCCCAGGTTTTCTTCAGGTAGCGGCCATTTTGGAGCTTCCTTTCCCAGCATTCTAGCCATGCTGCTGCCTGGATTTAACCATAACCCAATTACCTTAACCATGAACCTTAATCATAACCCCGCAATGCACAGTAGCAGGCCTGCAGCTCCATGAGACACCATTCTGTTTTTAAAATTGACCACAGCAGAAGTGCAGCAATCTGAATTGCCCTGTAGAGGGATGCATAGGAGCGTTGTTTCTTTTAATGGTGTTGCCTGTTTATGGCCAGAGGCTCAGTTTAACCTAGGGGCCAAGCCATTACACATTACATATTATCAGTGGGGCCAAGATGTTGCTGCTATATGGGGCATGAAATATCCAGATGGAGTCCAAGAGACATCTGCAGAACAAAAAACAGCCAACCTTAAAGAGGAACTTTAGAGGCCCAAGTTCCACTCCTTGGGGCATCCTGAGTTGGGATGCCCCGATTTGTAAAACCCTCCAGAAGGCATGTTTCACACACCTTGTCCAGGAGCCCTCGCCTCGTCTCTGCAGCGCAGTCGCATCCCTGCTCACCTTTAGCCGAGCACGCATCTGGGTCCCGCCTTTCTGAATGGGCGGCATTGTCACGCAACAGCTAAGAGGTGAGTGGGGAATGAGGCCGGAGGCACACTCGGCTCCCGCTCAGCTGCTTAGCCATCTAGGCAGCTTAGCCGTCAGCGGAGCTGAAGGGAGCCAAGTGAAAGCTGATTGGTTGAACGGGTCGCTCAGCCAATCAGCGTGCTCATTCTCATACACTTCGAGGGAGTGATAGGAAGGTGAGTGACCTAGGGCATACACACAGCGGGGCATCCGAATTTGGGATGCCCCAACTGAGAGGAACAAACCCCAAAAAGTGAAAATCAGGTGTGTTCCTCTTTATTAAAGAAAACTTGATTCTTACCCACAATATGTACCTAACCAGCTTTGCTGGTTGCATTTCTGTCGCATTCGTTCTTCTCTTAAATACAACTGGTTTATGCTGTGATAACTATTTGTGCTACTGTCAACACCATACCACTGGTTTGGAACTACTAGTCTACTGCTTCTTCCAGTATAAAGTATGAAGGATCACCATAGAGGCCACGATCATGAAAAGAACTCTTTCCAGGGTAGAGTCTCATCCTCCACTGTCATTTCCAGTAATATGATTTAGAAAGGAAGCATTTTGGATGCAACAGATAAGGAGAACCCAACACAAACGATGCAAAACTTTCTTTGGTGACCTTCAGGCATCAAAGTTTGGTTTAGCTCACTTGCATCCACCTGTAACTGTAGCCAGCTTAAAATGGCTGCTATTTAAATTATAATGCAGAGATCTGAAAACTTTTATCATATATAAATCTTGAGTAATCGAGTATAGTACCGTTGGACAAATGATGGAGGATAAATGTGAAAATTACAGCAGCATTTATAGAGAGAGTCCTGTTTTTGTTTCTGTTGCTAATGACATATTTGCTGTTTTCATCTTGCGTAGTCAGGAAAGGGTTATCTACATTTCATTCATCAGAGCTGCGATGTTATGGTTGCCATGGAAACAGAATTGGTGGCAGCGGGAGTATAGGGCAGGGCTGCAGACAATACAATGAGAATGTCTATTGTAGAGTCAACTTTTTTGTTGAAACATCTCATCAACATGCATAGACATCTGTGTGACTAATGTCAGCGAGATGCCACCATGTGTATTACCCTGCATACAATGACGCTAACGCTGGAGAAAAAACGCAGCTTGTATTCACTACTGTAGATGATAGTTTTAATGTCAAAAACAAACAATACACTTAACAAACAGGTCTTCAAAGCGAGTCAGTCCATTATTTTCTGTCTTTAATTCAATGCAGTAGACAGGCAATGGTAATGTCCAAAGCTGGCTCTGGGCGAAAAAGCTACTAGAAGACCAGATGTTTTCATGTCGACATATTTTTTTTAAATCGACACTCTTTCCCTCCCACCTGTCAAACTAGGCTGCCTCTGCTTACAGTCTCAGCTGTTCTTTTCCCGCTATGCTTCCGTCTAATGGCTGCCAGGCACGTAAGTTACGTAACCACGGGCTGACTTTTATTTAAAGCATTGGCTTTCAAAGGCTTTAAAGTGATTGGCTAGTCAAAAGTTAAAAAATAAATATTATTAGCTTACCTTACATTCCCTCACTCCCCTAAGTCCCTTCAGGGCTTTCCCTCCTACTATGTCTGTCTACTCAGTGAGGAAATCACTTCCTCATTTAGCTTTCAGTTCCCACCTCCCTTACTTGATCTTTCAATCAACCATAGGTGGACTGAAAATGGAAACACCCCCTACTCCCTTTCCAGACGTCCTGATTGGCTGCCTCTCTCTGCATCTAAAACCCCGTGCTCCTCCCTCCTCTCTGATTACACTGAGATTACACCGCGATTGGCCGCTGGCCGGTCATGTGGGGGGGTCCTGCCGGCGGCCGGCACAGAGAGCGCGACTACAGCCCACGTGACGGCCAATCGCAGGACTCCTTTCCTGGCGTTGGCTTGTTAAAAAGGTATTTTATGTGTCCTGTGCATTTAGGTGCGAGGGGGCTCCAGGGTTCTGGATGCCCTCTCGAGCTTCTTTATAACGGCAAAGAGCCGGACCAACACCCGTTAATGTAATAACGGGTGTTGGTCCGGTTTAAATGGCATAAACACTAAATTCTGCTCTTCAGAGCCAATTTTAAATCCCATTTCACTATAACTACCTGGAAGTGTGTTATTTGAGGGTTTCAGATTAGCTGTAGTGGCAGGGGTGGACCAGGGCCAAAAATCACTCTGGGATTATAATGGTCCATAGCCAACCTGAGACAGAAGAAGATGGCTTTTATATCCTGGGTTGCAGCATTCACAGTTACAGCATTCAGCTTCACAATGGCTTTACAAGAAAACTTACTGGTAGCAAATATCAACTTCTAGCTTTCTAGCAGGTCAGGGCTGACCTTACTCTGTCTGCTGGGCCTGTGGGGATATATCTTGGTCTGAGGTCCCTGACACAGTCACAGTTTCACAGTTCTCCTTGCTTCCAAATCAAGGCCCTTTCTTCTGCTGACTTTCAAAAATACAACAATACTCTTGTCCCATCGGATGGACACTGACTGTTTGTAGGGCTCCCCTTAAATACCTTCTGACTTCTCCCAGACAAGTTCTAACCAGAACTCTATAAAACTGTCTGTGACATTGCAGCCACTTTCTATGTTATCCGATAGATCCTAAACTTCCCTGTCACGGTCTGTTCCCTGCTGTCATCTAAAGCTTAAATGCTATTACTACAACTAATAACTAATGTAAACCCATGCTCCCTCTCAGGCTGATTTAGAACCATACACTTAAAGGGTGTGTCAGGTCTCCTGGCTACAACCATGGTAGACTTCTGGCAAGTAGTGAGGGCTGAGCGGAGCTCCAAGTGTGGAGCGCAGCAAGGAAATAAAGTTCAATAAGACAAAGCAGAGTTCAGGGGCTGGCAAAATTTGATAAACAAATACAAATTCCAGGGCTGGCGGCAAACAGGCAAAGTCTAATAAACAATCCAGGTTTAGAGGCTGGCAGCAAACAGGCCAAGTCCAATAAGCAATTCGAGTTCAGGGTCTGGCAGCAAACAGGCAAAGTCCAATAAATAAAGCAAAGTTCAGACCGTGTAATCTGTCAGAGGGTTAATCCAAGAGCTGATCCAAAAGCAGGCCGGGTCAATCCAGTATGACAGTCAGGAAATGCAGGAAACAGAAATCACAGCTACCAGGAACTGAGCTGATAACACAGCAATGAATACAGGCCACCTGTCCATTTAAACAATGCTGTCAATAAAGCTGGGAGGGATGTCTCAGAGCAAGAGTGAAGTCACTTCCTGTTCACTGGTTCACTGGCCTTACGCTCTAGGTTTCCTGCAATTTCAGTGTGCTGAACACCAGGTGGCGCTGTTGAGCAGTGCAACAGATGAAGAGCCAGATCTAGTACAAACAACCAAGCGTGCCCGCCTGCGGCTGCGTGCAGACAGCGATGGAGCATGCCCGTGTCTCATAGAAGAGTGAGAAAGGCGAGAAGACTGACAGGGTGCTATTGTAATACTGTCACAGCGGTTCACTCATCTGTTCTTTGTTCCCACTGTGGCCTCCGACAGCACACCAAGCTGACCATTTCATGGCTGATGCATCAGTCTCGGGCACCAACTTGGGCTGATCCCTCCTCCTCTGGCCACTTCCGCATCCCTTCTTGTGTGCACGTAGGGCACTCCTTCCTTTTATGTCCTATTGGGACACTGCAGGCAGTGCAACCACCGGAGGGGCTGTAAAACAGAATTTCTTGATCTCGGCTCTTTCTGCTCCCTGGTACTATGACTGACCCTTTGCGTGAAAAACCCTTGGCCTGTTTTATGTCTCTGCTTATTCTCCATCCCTTTGTTGTGGTGCCTGTTGGGACTGATCCCTCTTTTATGAACTTTTGCTACTTCCTGACAACTCATGTTCAACCCAAGAGCACTGCAGACCCAGCCCAAACAACCAATGTTCCACCCACCTGCAGACCCAGCTCTCAGTGAGTATTGCTTGCACTATCATGTCCTTGGGCCACCTTGTCTGGTGAGGCATGTCTTGTGTCCCATCAAACTGTGGCTTGTCCGTAGGTGAAACTAGTGGCGGAGACTGGGCAATACTCACGAACTGCACCTTCAGAATAAGGGTTTTGGGCAATTGATTGGTATTTTTTGGGATTTTGAAGGGATAAGTTAAATGACATTGGGTATAAGATACGATTATATGTAATTTAATCATTTATTGCACTTTTTTGCTTTTATTAGGGGTTTGTATGTAGTATTTATATTAATAGGTGAACTTTACAGTTATACTTGAGGAAACGAATCATATTGTAGAAAGAGGGCATTGTGTGGGGCATTGTGTGGGCAATATCTGGTAGTTGCTATCTGAATACCCATGAAAGTAGTACGGGGGTTTCCCTCTCTGTTTCTGTGTTTATGTTTTTAATTATCTTTTTAGCAATTGTCTATATGTATAGTGTATGTTTGCTTTAATAAAATTATTTGGATTAAGATAGCAGTGGTGTGTTTATTACTGTTAATGGTACAGACGTAGATATATCAAACATCCACGCACCTGATAGTTGATGGTGTGACAGGGAGCAGGTAGAATGCTGTAGTATGGGTAACAATTAGCAACAACAATTAGAATTAAACCAATAATACAACTTTAACCACACCAAAGCCTCGATTCAAAGACTCATTCGTCCGGACTTCCGTAGCTGTCTGTGAAAGTTTTAGTGGGTGTTAGTCTTTTTTTTGCTTTTTTTCGTTCATTTTTCATTCGTACGAACGTTCGGGAGAATGTGTATATGCGCTTTCGATGAACGGAAGCAAATCGGAACATTTCCGTTAGTTCGGATCATTTTCGAAACAAAATCTGATATTTTTCGTTCCTTCAGATAACTTACGTTGTTGGGATGGGCTTGCGTCTGATTCAGAGAGCTGATTTCCGACGGACCACCACCCTATAAATCCGTTTCATTTCCGATCCACTTACGGGACCTTTGAGGCCTCGGATTGCTATTGTTGAACATGTTTTGCGGCTATGTGGAGGAGTCTGCACGCCTTTAGCACCAAGGCATTGCATGTATCAGCATGGCCGAGGCCATAAATTGTATAGCAATGCATACCTAAATCAAGACATTTCATGTATGCCTTATAGATGCATTTTAATGCTGACCTTAATTAGTCCTTAGCATGTAAACATTTATTTTCCCACACATCCATATAATTGCTATTTTTTTTGGTCTTATGTCCTTTGTGAATTATATTTGGATTGTTGAACTTGAATCTTAATTTGTTGTAGGAGTTATTGTTTTAGTCGGTTACCTTTACTTTGTGTAATTATTTTATATTTGGTTGCAGGAACCGCAAGATGTGCCACTCACACAACATACAAGGAGTTTTTGGTCCAGCTATGCGAACCCTCAGTGTTCTTGCAGGGCATCCAGGGGCGTCCCATGATGCTTATATATTGCGGAGCTCCGGCTTATTTCGTCAGTTTGAGTCAGGAGAATTGTCTGGTGGATGGCTCCAGGGTAAGTTTGCTCACATTCCATCAATCCATTTTCACAGTATGGCAATGAATATAGTTGATGACTCATGTCTTAACCTATGGCTGTTGTTAGCCCTTGATGACATGTTAAACAATATTGTAGCTTAGAATGTGTATTTTATGTTAGTATTTTTAAATACTTTCAGGGGATTCTGGATATCCTTTCCTGCCCTTGCTCCTGATGCCCGTTCTTTGCTTGCAGAATGCGGGCCAGGGGTTCTCTAATCGGGCACTATGCAATACCCGGGCCGTGGTGGCGAGGGCCCTCTGGCTTTTGAAGTCCAGATTTAGGTGTTTGGACCATACAGGGGGGGCACTGCAGTATGACCCAAACAAGGTTATACCAATATTTTAATTTACGTTTTTTAACAGGGACCACACATGCCAGAGTGGCACAACTGAGTGTCAGGGTCCTTCAGTTGGTGGGCGAGATGCAGAAGCTGCGCAACTCGTTGGGGACCACAGATGAAGAATAATGTTATGTGGCCTGCCATTGCTATGTATTTTGTTTTTTATAGTTGTAAAAATTTGAAATTTTCAAATTTTGTAAAAATTTTATATTTTATGATGGAATCCCCCCCAAAAAATGTTACAGTGTCAATTCATTTACAAAATACATTAACACAAAACTAATGGGCCCAGAAATATTTAAAGATGAATATTCACATGACCGAGAAGTGATTTGGGTAAGTTTTAGGGGGCTAAAATGGAAGAAGAACCTAACCACGAAGTGATTTGGGTGAGCTTTAAGGGTCCAAAAGGGAAGATGGAGGATAGTGCTAAGTGATTTGGGTGAGCTTTAAGGGTCCAAAAGGGACGATGGAGGATAGTGCTAAGTTATTTAGCTAAACATTGTAGTAGAAGTGAAGGTGGCAAATATGTAGGCGAGTTAAAGTGGACCAACACCCAGGATTTTGACTATCCTGGGTCTTGGTCCACTTCGGTGGGGCACCCCCGATCGGGGTGCCCCGCTGTGTGAAACCCCCCGAACCCCTGAACTCACCTCTGTCCGCGGCGACGGACAAGCCGCGGACAAGCGGCTCCTCCGCCGCCGCCTCCCGCGCGTCCCTGTTGACGTGCGCGTGCCCGCGCCGGCCATTCACAGACGGCCGGCGCGGGCGCGCGCACGACTAGAGGGGCGCGAGGGAGGCGGCGGCGGCCGGCCGCCGCCGAAACTAAGGTAAGGAGTTTGGGGGGTTTGGGGGTGTTTCACCCCGCGGGACATCCCGATCTCGGATGTCCCGCGGGGAGGGAGGTGATCGGCCCGGGAATCTTATAGGGTGTTGGTCCACTTTAAGTTTGTAGTGCGCAGGCGCAAGATTGTAAGGATTTCCGTCCGGACGAATATTTATTGAAAAAGGGAAACAGAATCTAACGGGAAACGTAAAGGATTTGTGGGAGGATACCGTGGGAAAAGGGCAAAAATGAAAGCCTACGTTGTAACATGTGAAAATGAAAAGAAAAGTCATGATGGAAAATGACTCGTATTCGTAATCTGCCGTACGAACGGACGGAAACTTTACAGAAGGATTGCAATGCATGCATAGAATGGCTCGTACACTCATACGAGAATGGAAACATTTAAAGAAAAAAAACAGATCGGCACTAAAACTGAAGTTTTTTTTGTCTCTCTGAATCGAGCCTCCAGATCAAAAAAGCACCTTATCTCAATAATGTGCTGTATACTGGCCAATACTCTAAGGAACAGTACAATAAGATAAGGGGTGGCCCAATCGCCCCCTAGACCAATAATAAACACAGTATAAATAAAGATTTAGGTTAGCGTTGAATGTTGGGGGGGCGCTGCAACTTTTTCCTCATGATCGTGTTCTTACTGCTTCTCTTGTATCTCAAGAGAAGCAGTAAGAACACCATCATGAGAAAAAAGTAACATGCTCGGTCCCATTCAGTAAAAGGCTGTGCTGTTGGAAGATAAACTACTCCTTTGAACTACATTACCCTCTAAGTGAATTTTCACAACTAAACCATTGAAAAATACTATCCAGCTATCAACCAATAAGGACCTGGAAGAAGTCACATGACAAAACGCGTGTCGGTCTTTTGCAGAGCCGCATGAGAGCGGCCGGAGCTTTAATCCTTCTCCCTTGGCAAAACTTAAAGAGTCTCTTTTTAGGACTTTCAGGACTAGAATTGGACTCAAGTTATTTGTTTTGTCCTGTTTTATTAAGTTATATTTTTAGGCAGTGGAAGCAAATCTACATATTAAAGGACTTTTTCAAAAGACTTTTTTTTAATTAAAAATCAAGATCACTCCCCTGCTGTCAGCTGTGTCATCCAAACCCAACCAGTTAAAAGAAGGCACCTCTGAGCTGCAGCGGTGTCTTTCTATACCACTATACATTGGTAATGTAGAGACTAACTAAGAAATATGAAGTGACATATTTTAATACCAAAACATTTAATGTCTATACGGTGTGACTGAAGGGGTTACAGCCTAGATTATTTTGCGGACAAGTAACTAGTCTCAGCAGAATAACCCTACGAGAGACTACCCAACTGCCCTCACACAAAAATAGGGACAAGCACGACTACCAACCGGATATATATATTTGATATATCTACGATTATACCATAAAAATACATTTTTGAGTGGCCACTCATATAAGAGGCTAATTCATTACTAACGCCAGGTATGAGCGTCTGTATAGCAGTGCTTAGAGTGACTGCTAGTAGACGCTGTAAGCGGGTATCGGGGCTGTAACAAAGCGCCTTAGTCACTCTAGTCACCTGGCCGACATTGATGAATGTGATGTATGTTGAGCGCTCTAACACCAGTACAACTCTGCAGGGAGCGAGAGGTAGCGCTAGCTCAGTGCGACCGACTTGCGGTGCTCCACACCATACTTATCAAAAATGGACACACACACAGCATTGGCGCTCTAAATCTGGTCGCTATAGCATAGAGCGCCAGACGCTGTGTGATTAAAGTCTGTTTTTGAACACATATCCACCAGTAACAAAGCAAAAACACATGGAATGACATTGTTTTAACCCCCCCCCCAGACATTTAGCGCTAACCAAAATCTTTATTTTAGCTGCCTTTATTACTGGTCTAGGGGGTTCATCGTATTGTAGTGTTCCTTAGAGTATTGGCCAGTATACAGCATACTATTGAGATAAGATGCTTTTTTGGTCTAGGTGCAGTGGGGGTTATATTACTGGTTCAGTTCTAATTGTTGTTGCTAATAGTTACTCGTACTACAGCATCCTTTTTGCTCTTATCAGGCGCGTGGGTGTTACACACACATGATGGCTCCATTCTCCATCATTCACCCCTTGATGCATGCATTCAGAAGGCGCCGTCCCTTTAGGAGGGCAGCCCACATGACCGGAAGCAGACCAGCCTTGTGGAAATGGTCACGGGGGGGAGGGACATCAAAGGGAAGGGGAGTATAAAGGGACGTTCGTCCCTCCTCCCCTTCCTCTTTTGACCCCCGGCTTGGATGGACGAGCAGACCCACCCGCCCGCCCTTTTTTTTTGGTTATGGTTGGGTTTGTTCGGCCACGGTTCTGGTGGAATGGGTTATTATTGTGGGGGTGATTTGTGAGGTAGGTTATACAGATGTACATGTTGATAAAAAAAAAAGTAAAATAAGAGATGTTGTTTCTGTTTTTGCACTATTGTTATGGGCACCTGTTGGGGGTGCTTCAGTTTTAATGTTATTTACTGTTTGTTATATATAAAAAAAAAAAAAAGTAGAAATGTTGTATTTTATTTATATGTTATGATCCTTTGTGTATGGGGGGATTCTTGTTATAACTGGGTTAATTTTTTTTTGGTTGGTAAGATAAGTAATTAGGTGGATCAATTAGGGAGGGGGGGGGGGACAGGGGGGGAATTTTGTCTTCTGGCGGTTCGCTCAGTTAAGCTCCCAGGCCTAGGAGGTACGCGGACGAGCTTACGTTGGCTTCCGCTTTGTGGCGCGTTTGTCTCTCCCCCCTCCCATGGTTGTCTTATCTTAGGCTTCTCATACCTGGAACAAAAAGGGGGGGCCCTTTAATTGCGTGTAACTTATTTATAAGTTTGGCTGTGGCCGATTAAATTTTAATCTTTCCAAAGATATGGTGGTTCGGAGTCGTATTTGGTGGTGGAATTTAAGGGATGTAAGGGCATATGGAGCGCTAGCCCAGTCAAGTATGTATGGAACAATACAGCATAAATAACATAACAGAACGAGCCTGAGACGTAAAAAAAATGCTTTAACACGCAGAAGCTTTTCATTCTTTTGCTGTTCCAGGATGCGCTTTGTGCAAAAAGAATAAATGATTTCGGATCAACTTTGATGCCACGTCATTCTAGGACTAGAGAAGAAGTCCACCAGTTTGTCAGAGGCTTACAAGCCTCCATGGTATGGAACAGGTTGTGGCCTCCAGGCACAAAAGGATTTGTTTTGCCTTGGCTGTGTAGTAAGAACTAATAAAGAGAATTTACTAAAGCAGGAAAACAAAGCACGTAAAAAGATGACCAAGGGCACGCTGCGCCGAATCTCACTCTAGAGTGGCTCCCTTCTTTTTTTAAATTTCATGGCAAAAATTAGAAATGGGAAATTTGAGGAGGCCAGGATCCTGCTGGGAACACTAAAATATTTATATTCCGCTCTCAAACAATGTACGGTTAGTTAGGCTGTTTGCCTTAGTGATGTCTGCAGCAGAAAAGCTCATTAATTGTATTCCAACGGGATTAATTATTGAAAGAACAAGGAAGGGGCTTCTATCGGTGCGTGCGCTTTCATGCCCGTGTCCCACCCTCTCCCTTGATTTCTCTTGCGCTGCATCTCGTTTGGCTTTGGTTTCTCGCCGCTATCTTCTCTGAGCATGCTCCCTGCAGAAGACAGTTTGACTGATTTACGAGCTGCCAGTTAACTCTTTTGCAGCTTCTTCCACCTGCAATGCAGTTAATGTATGAACACTAAAATTAAGCCCCGGAGACATTGTGCTATTAAATGAAGGGCTGCAGAATTGTTTTGTGCTGATTTACTGTCCGTAGAGTTAAAGAGGACCTCCGGTCTAATGAAAACAGTCAATTCTTTTGAATTGTAGAGCTGCCAAAGCTGCTAAAATAATTTACATGTCAAGCGTCTTTATGCGTAATCCAAAAGGAGCCTATGCTGAGTATAATATTGGTGCCCGACCTTTTCACTATTTTATACTGAAAGGCAGGACATTTTCATACAAAGGAACAGGGAAATGTTTTAGTACATCTGAGCACCATTTTCTTTTTCTTTTTTTTTTTTGCGCTTCCTACCATCTCTTTTTTGTACAGCATAAGGGAACATTGAACTCTACACCAGTTTTAATAAATAGGACTTACCGGTAATACCCTGAATATGCAAGCACTATGACCTCACCTCAAATTTGGTAAAAACTTCCAATTTTATGATATGCATTCAGCACAGTATCAGGATATGAAAACTAATTACCAGAGCTTCATTTACATACATTCATATTGCATTTTGCATGTGCATTTTGATGCAGCCGTCCCCACTGGGCCACCAAAGGGGGAGGGGCCACAATCTGGGACACAGTGCCCAGCCCGGGCCTGCAAAAGAAGATGGGTGGGATTTGTCACAGTCTGCTATGGGATGGTGGGGCTTGTTCTGCAACACAGTCTGCTAAAGGAGAAGATGGGAGCTCCGTCACACTCTGCTATGAGATCATGGGTGTTGTTCTGTAACAGTCTGCTATTGGAGAAGATGGGGGCTCTGTCACACTCTGCTATGAGATCATGGGGGTTGTTCTGTAACAGTCTGCTTTGGGAGAAGATGGGGGCTCTGTCACACTCTGCTATGAGATCATGGGGGTTGTTCTGCAACAGTCTGCTATGGGAGAAGATGAGGGCTCTGTCACAGTCTGCTATGGGAGAAGATGAGGGCTCTGTCACAGTCTGCTGTGGGATGAGGGGGGGGCTCTGTCACAGTCTGCTATGGGAGAAGATGGGGGGCTCTGTCACAGTCTGCTATGGGAGAAGATGGGGGTTCTGTCACAGTCTGCTATGCAAGAAGATGGGGGCTCTGTCACAGTCTGCTACAGAAGAAGATGGGGGCTCTGTCAAAGTCTGCTATTGGAGAAGATGGGGGCTCTTTCACACAGTCTGCTATGGGATGTTGGGGGTTGTTCTGTAACAGTCTGCTATGCGAGAAAATGGGACTTTCTCACACAGTTTGCTATGGGATGATGGGGGTTGTTCTGTAACAGTCTGCTATGCGAGAAGATGGGGGCTCTGTCACAGTCTGATATTGGATGATTGGGGTTGTTCTGCAACACACTCTGCTTTCGGAGAAGATGGGGGCTCTCTCACAGTCTGCTACGGTATGATGGGGGTTGTTATGTAACAGTCTGCTATAGAAGATAGAGGGCTCTGTCACAATCTGCTATGGGAGAAGATGGGGGCTCTGTCACAGTCTGCTATGGGAAAAGATGGGGGTTCTGTCACAGTCTGCTAGGGGAGAAGATGGGGGTTCTGTCACAGTCTGCTATGGGAGAAGATGGGGGCTCTGACACAGTCTGCTATGGGAGAAGATGGGGGCTCTGTCACAGTCTGCTATGGAAGAAGATGGGGGCTCTGTCACAGTCTGCTATGGGAGAAGATGGGTGCTCTGTCACAGTCTGCTATGGGATGAGGGGGCTCTGTCACAGTCTGCTATGGGAGAAGATGGGGGGCTCTGTCACAGTCTGCTATGAGAGAAGATGGGGGCTCTGTCACAGTCTGATATTGGCTGATTGGGGTTGTTCTGCAACACACTCTGCTTTCGGAGAAGATGGGGGCTCTGTCATAGTCTGCTACGGTATGATGGGGTTGTTCTGTAACAGTCTGCTATAGAAGATGGGGGCTCTGTCACAGTCTGCTATGGGAGAAGATGGGGGCTCTGTCACAGTCTGCTATGGGAGAAGATGGGGGTTCTGTCACAGTCTGCTATGGGAGAAGATGTGGGTTCTGTCCCAGTCTGCTATGGGAGAAGATGGGGGCTCTGTCACAGTCTGCTATGGGATGAGGGGGGGGGGCTCTGTCACAGTCTGCTATGGGAGAAGATGGGGGGCTCTGTCACAGTCTGCTATGGGAGAAGATGGGGGTTCTGTCACAGTCTGCTATGCGAGAAGATGGGGGCTCTGTCACAGTCTGATATTGGATGATTGGGGTTGTTCTGCAACACACTCTGCTTTCGGAGAAGATGGGGGCTCTGTCACAGTCTGCTACGGTATGATGGGGTTGTTCTGTAACAGTCTGCTATAGAAGATAGGGGGTTCTGCCACAATCTGCTATAGGAGAAGATGGGGGCTCTGTCACAGTCTGCTATGGGAGAAGATGGGGGTTCTGTCACAGTCTGCTAAGGGAGAAGATGTGGGTTCTGTCACAGTCTGCTATGGGAGAAGATGGGGGCTCTTTCACACAGTCTGCTATGGGATGTTGGGGGTTGTTCTGTAACAGTCTGCTATGCGAGAAAATGGGACTTTCTCACACAGTTTGCTATGGGATGATGGGGGTTGTTCTGTGACAGTCTGCTATGCGAGAAGATGGGGGCTCTGTCACAGTCTGATATTGGATGATTGGGGTTGTTCTGCAACACACTCTGCTTTCGGAGAAGATGGGGGCTCTCTCACAGTCTGCTACGGTATGATGGGGGTTGTTATGTAACAGTCTGCTATAGAAGATAGAGGCCTCTGTCACAATCTGCTATGGGAGAAGATGGGGGCTCTGTCACAGTCTGCTATGGGAGAAGATGGGGGTTCTGTCACAGTCTGCTATGGGAGAAGATGGGGGTTCTGTCACAGTCTGCTATGGGAGAAGATGGGGGCTCTGACACAGTCTGCTATGGGAGAAGATGGGGGCTCTGTCACAGTCTGCTATGGAAGAAGATGGGGGCTCTGTCACAGTCTGCTATGGGAGAAGATGGGTGCTCTGTCACAGTCTGCTATGGGATGAGGGGGCTCTGTCACAGTCTGCTATGGGAGAAGATGGGGGGCTCTGTCACAGTCTGCTATGAGAGAAGATGGGGGCTCTGTCACAGTCTGATATTGGCTGATTGGGGTTGTTCTGCAACACACTCTGCTTTCGGAGAAGATGGGGGCTCTGTCATAGTCTGCTACGGTATGATGGGGTTTTTCTGTAACAGTCTGCTATAGAAGATGGGGGCTCTGTCACAATCTGCTATAGGAGAAGATGGGGGCTCTGTCACAGTCTGCTATGGGAGAAGATGGGGGTTCTGTCACAGTCTGCTATGGGAGAAGATGTGGATTCTGTCACAGTCTGCTATGGGAGAAGATGGGGGCTCTGTCACAGTCTGCTATGGGATGGGGGGGGCTCTGTCACAGTCTGCTATGGGAGAAGATGGGGGGCTCTGTCACAGTCTGCTATGGGAGAAGATGGGGGTTCTGTCACAGTCTGCTATGCGAGAAGATGGGGCTCTGTCACAGTCTGATATTGGACGATTGGGGTTGTTCTGCAACACACTCTGCTTTCGGAGAAGATGGGGGCTCTCTCACAGTCTGCTACGGTATGATGGGGGTTGTTATGTAACAGTCTGCTATAGAAGATAGAGGGCTCTGTCACAATCTGCTATGGGAGAAGATGGGGGCTCTGTCACAGTCTGCTATGGGAGAAGATGGGGGTTCTGTCACAGTCTGCTATGGGAGAAGATGGGGGTTCTGTCACAGTCTGCTATGGGAGAAGATGGGGCTCTGTCACAGTCTGCTATGGGAGAAGATGGGGGCTCTGTCACAGTCTGCTATGGAAGAAGATGGGGGCTCTGTCACAGTCTGCTATGGGAGAAGATGGGTGCTCTGTCACAGTCTGCTATGGGATGAGGGGGCTCTGTCACAGTCTGCTATGGGAGAAGATGGGGGGCTCTGTCACAGTCTGCTATGAGAGAAGATGGGGGCTCTGTCACAGTCTGATATTGGCTGATTGGGGTTGTTCTGCAACACACTCTGCTTTCGGAGAAGATGGGGGCTCTGTCATAGTCTGCTACTGTATGATGGGGTTGTTCTGTAACAGTCTGCTATAGAAGATGGGGGCTCTGTCACAATCTGCTATAGGAGAAGATGGGGGCTCTGTCACAGTCTGCTATGGGAGAAGATGGGGGTTCTGTCACAGTCTGCTATGGGAGAAGATGTGGGTTCTGTCACAGTCTGCTATGGGAGATGATGGGGGCTCCGTCACAGTCTGCTATGGGAGAAGATGGGGGCTCTGTCACAGTCTGCTATGGGATGAGGGGGGGGGGCTCTGTCACAGTCTGCTATGGGAGAAGATGGGGGGCTCTGTCACAGTCTGCTATGGGAGAAGATGGGGGTTCTGTCACAGTCTGCTATGGGAGAAGATGGGGGCTCTGTCACAGTCTGATATTGGATGATTGGGGTTGTTCTGCAACACACTCTGCTTTCGGAGAAGATGGGGGCTCTGTCACAGTCTGCTACGGTATGATGGGGGTTGTTATGTAACAGTCTGCTATAGAAGATAGGGGGTTCTGCCACAATCTGCTATAGGAGAAGATGGGGGCTCTGTCACAGTCTGCTATGGGAGAAGATGGGGGTTCTGTCACAGTCTGCTATGGGAGAAGATGGGGGTTCTGTCACAGTCTGCTATGGGAGAAGATGGGGGTTCTGTCACAGTCTGCTATGGGAGAAGATGGGGGCTCCGTCACAGTCTGCTATGGGAGAAGATGGGGGCTCTGCCACAGTCTGCTATGGGATGAGGGGGGGCTCTGTCACAGTCTGCTATGGGAGAAGATGGGGGTTCTGTCACAGTCTGCTATGGGAGAAGATGGGGAGCTCTGTCACAGTCTGCTATGGGAGAAGATGGGGGTTCTGTCACAGTCTGCTATGGGAGAAGATGGGGGTTCTCTCACAAAGTATGCTGTAGGATGATGGGGGTTGTTCTGCAGCACAGTCTGCTATGGTGGATGATGGGGGAATGTGTCACACAGCCTGTTATAGGGTTATGGGGGGTGGTCTTTATATTTTTAATAAAGGATACATAATATTAGTACTGTCTTTACCCTATTCTGTGCAGGCCAATCTCCCTGGTGTTACCTACTGATTTTCCCTCTGACACCCGCTACAAAAAATATTTGAATTTATTATTTTTGTGTGATTATTTGGAGTACTTTCCCTACCCCGTTTTGTGCAGGGCAGTCTCCCCTGGGTTTCCCTTCTGATTTTCCCTCTGACACTCATAAAAAAATTATACAAAAAAAAATATATAAAGAAATATATATTTCTTTAATTATTTACCTATATTTTTGTTTTCAGTTAAAAAGCCGAACTTGATGAACCTGAACATATATCAATGCATTATATATACCGCTGCAACGTCTATGTGAAGGCAAAAATGTATTACAATTCAGGTGAAATCATGGTTTCTAATTGTTATAGTAAAAAAAATAATGTTTTATCTAAATTTGGTGTTAAAAGATGAAATGCAACAGTGGTAAATCTTAAATCTTTGGAGGGCATCTAAGCCCCCTTCTTTGATCTTGGTTTATGTTGTTAATATGGAACTTGAAATCGAGCACTGTGATTGGGTATCACAGTCACATGGTTGCTGGTGGTAGGATACCTGGAAGAAGCCTGCAGACCATGGTAACGTGGTGGCCAATCACGTTGCTCGATTTTGCCAGGGGTCCAATCAGAAATGTTTCTTTCCATGCTGTAGTGTGCAGGGGAGCATTGGTAACTGGGATGCCCCCATGCACTAGGATTAACATCCATTTTTAGGAAAAAAGGTAGTTCTGGTTTAAGTATTGGGAGACCATGTGCAGCTCTTCCCTATTTAGTTAGTCAAGTTTTTGTATTTCTTTTTTTTACTAGAACTCGGCAAAGAGATGTAGTTTTAGTACAGGGTACACTGCTCTCCATTAGCCGTACATGTGAAGGATACTTTGCCTACTTGTTGGTAACAAAACAATAGGAAGACTTTTTTTTTTTTAGCTTCATCAGACTTGTCCCAGTTGACTATGCTAATGGCCCAGACAAGCTTATTTTCCTCTTTCTATTAAAACTGTTTATAAAACAGCATCCATCTGAAGTTAGCGATAAAAAAGACACATTAATTATCATCCACAATGTAGAACGTCTATTATAATTAGGTAGCAAGACCTCTAAAAGGTGCATTTTACTAAAGGTCTGATTGAGTTTATTGTTCTTAATTTTCTATTTTGAAGTGGATGGACTGCCAGCAAAGTCATTCTAATTTTCACAGTAACCTAATGGTTATTGGAAAGTGAATACAATTGTCCCTGAGCAACTGTACACCAGGAAGAGAGAAGTGAGGTCTGTACACAAAACACACTGCTGTTATGGCCGTATAGCCATTCTGCGTGTACAGAACTCACATCTCTGGCCTATTTTTGTTTTATTTAATTAATAATTTAATTAATATATACATTTGTGAAATAGTGAGACACAAAATGTGGCACCCACAATTTGGAACATTTGTTATAATTAGGAAGCAAGAACTCTAAAAAAGTGCATTTTACTAAAGGTCTGATTGAGTTTATTGTTCTTCATTTTCTGTTTTGAAGTGGATGGACTGCCAGCAAAGTCATTCTAATGATCACAATAACCTAATGGTCATTGGAAAATGAATAAAATTGTCCATGAGCAACTGTACACCAGGAAGAGAGAAGTGAGAAGCCTGTACACAAAAAACACTGCTGTTATGGCCATGTAGCCCTTCTGTGTGTACAGAACTCACATCTCTGGCCTGTTTTTGTTTTATTTTTTTAATATATACATTTGTGAAATAGTGACACACAAAACGCGACACCCCCACAACCTTCCGCATGTTGCTGCTGTCGCGGCTTTAGTGGTTGCATCAGTTGTCAGCAGGTGCCACCCCCTTACTGTCAGTCTGGAACACCTGTCTACTTCCTCACACAGGAGCAGCCCGCTGGCTAAGTTCGGGAGTGGGTGGCAGGCATGATCCCGTCCACTGATAATCACTGCTAGGTGGGATCGATCTCATCAAGACAACGTTTTGTTTGTGGAACAGAGGGATGTGCGTGTGATGCCCCTTGACTAAATTTGGTGCCGCTGTCAGAAAAACCTGCCCAAGTGGTAAGAGGGGCTTTGGGGGTTAGCTTTATGTGTGTGGGGGGTTAGCTTTTTTAACTTTTGTGAACGGAAGCCCCCTTTGAGCACTGTGAGTTTGAGGTCACTTAGGCCATGGCCTGGTCCAGTGGCATAGCTAGAGGGGGGAAGGGGTGGCAGCAGATCAGAGGGGCTCCAAAGGGGGGCCTGAGCACAGGTGGGGGCGCCATTTCGAATCTTCGCCCAGGGTGCCAGAAAGCCTAGCTACTTCTCTGGCCTGGTCTACAGAAATGGTCCAAAACAGGTACATCTGCTTTTTTATTTTTAGTTGTGAACCTGTGCAGATTTAGGCCCTTATTTAACAAGGGATAGCGCCAGGTAGCGACTGGTGAGCGAACGGTAATGACGGTCACCGCCACGAGAACGCCGGCTCCCCACCACAATCACACATTTATCAAGCCGATCCTGCTTAGCGACTGAGATAGCGCCAGATAGCGACTCATTCATCATTATTCCAGCCTCACCCCACAGCGCCAGCGAGCGACCTTGAACAGCGCCAGGTATGACTTCTCGCTACCTGGCGCTCTCCAATGCATTTCAATGGAACAATCTTTAAATATTAATAAATAATTGTAAATATATATATATTTTTTTTTTTTTTAATGTGAAAATTTCTGTTAACACTTCTGCAATGTTAGATATTTTTTGTTAAGGTAAAAAAAAAATTTGTGCAGAATTGATATTACAGGTCTGATATTAATGTATTCTTATTACAAAATGTTTTTATAAACTTGTTTTTTTTGGTTTCCAAAAATATGGTTGTTTGGGGGTTAAAAAACTACTTTTAACCCATCGCCGCCAGCGCTCTGGGGTTTAAACAAGCATTTCACAGCGCGAGAATTTTTGGAGCGTGATTTGTTAATGAATATGGTGGGAGCCGGTCGCTATGGCCATTCGCTATCATGCGCTCCCATACAGCGCGGAACCTGTCAAATAGCGACTCATCAACTTGTATTCAACATTACTGCACACCGATTGAGTCGCTATCACCAACCGAACAACGGCCAAGCACAGCGACTACTAGCGGGCGCTGTGAAGATACCGCTACAGTCGCTCAACTGTCGCTACCTGGCGCTATTAATAAATCAGCCTCATGGTCGCTTTCTTGGTGCTCGCCTCATCTGCCTTCAGCATTTTACACACTGTACATATTCTGTAACACCTAGGTCTAGATTGTAATATCAGAAATAAATAAGGCAAAGAATAAGTGAGGTAAAAAATATTTATATATGCTTTTGTTTAAATCTGAACTGTTTGGTTAGAGCATAGATACGGATTACCCTGAAGAAGCCGACAAGGATGAAATACGTCAGGACAGGAACAACCAGAAAAGGACAAGGCAAAAGAGAAGGAAAAGAAATTACATTTATATGCTGTTTTGTATGTATCAGAACAGTGCATTATAATGAAAAAGTCTTCAAATTGCAATATCCATGTACAAACAGGAGAAATAACATAAGGACTATACATAAATAACTTGAATATCTTGTGGAATCATTTTGTATTGTTTTTAAAGTGGACCAAACCCCAGGATTTTGACTATCCTGGGTTTTGGACTTTGTCCCTCGGGCACTCCTATCGGAGATGCCAGGCTGTGTGAAACCCGCCAGGTTGCCTGATCTCACTCACCCTTCCTTGTTCCTATGGCGCATGTGCAGCCTCTCTTCCAGTAAGCGCGCTCGGATCTGCTCCTGCCCCTTCATCCAAGAGCTCGTCTAAAGCGAGTGGATCCAAGCTTGCTGGTGGCCGCATCCCCTGCTACCCTTTAACAGGGAGTGTGTCCATGTTGGCTATTCACAAATGCCTGGCGCGGGCAAACACCCTGCTAAAGACATAACGGGGATGCGGCTGCTGCTCACGCATGCGCCATTGGACCGGGAAAGAAGGTGAGTTTTTGGGCGATCTGGGGGGTTTCACACAGGGGAGTATCCTGAATCTGGATTTTGGTCCACTTTAATGCAAGTACACAATAACTTTTCTTAGGAAATGCAGTAAAAAATGTAACATAGGACTGCAAAGTCTACAAAACAAATGAAGACACTACAGGGCGGAGCTCCTAAAGTGGACCAAAACCCATGATTTTGACTATCCTGGGTTTTGGTACTTTTCCCCCCTGTGTAAAGCCACTCAGATTGCCTGAACAAACTCACCTCTTCCCAGTCCTGCGGCGTATGTGCGGCCACTCGTCCAATCAGTGCACTGGGAGCCGCTGACGTCACGCCATCTAAGACTGCATCTAGGGCCAGTGGCTCAGAGCGCGCTGGTGGCCGCATCCCCTGCTTCCATCTAACAGGGAGCGTGCACGCACGGCCATTCACTAATAACACAATGACACGCACCCCGCTAGAGGGATAGCAGGATGTGTCCACGGCTCGCGCATGCGTCGGTGGCCCGGGACGCAAGGTAAGTGAACGGGACGACCTGGGGGGTTTCACACAGCGGGGCATCCTGATTTTGGATGCCCCAGGGGGAGGGAATCGATCATTCCGGGCCGATCGCGTTCGGTTTTGGTCCACATTAAGCAGGAGGGAGGAAAGAATTATGATTTCTTGAATACTGAACCTGCCCCTGTAGACTATAGCTGGACTAGAGGAATCATCATTAGCAAGCATGGAGCCTGGCCCTTGATCTTTTAAACAGGTAGATCTGGACCAGGTGCTACATGAAGTACCAGAGTAAAAGTGGATATAGTGTTTTTATGATTGTCTGCAGTTGCCCTTTAAAGTAAAGAAAGGCACAGTTACAAATAAATTGTGGGTGTCAGCTGCTTTTTCGAATTAGTATTTACTGTAGAACAACTAAGCAGCTATTTGATTTTAAAGGACACAATTCCGATTAAAGCAAAGTTCTTTAGTAACTGCTGAGCATAGTAACATAAATATTCCCCATATATTCTGTATGTTAGGCCTGGCAATTACCTTAGTAAATATAGACATTTATTGCCATTTTCTCATGGCTCATTTCTTTTATCGGATCTGGGAAAGTGACTCTAAGGATACATCTTGGCATGGATGAAATTACCGTGCTATGGATTAAATGACAGAGGAAAGATATCATTTCACAGCATTACTGCAATACGCCATATTTTTCTAGTGATGCCAAGTTGTTGACAAAAGCCCAAAGCCATTACAAATACTCATTAGAGCTCCCCCACAGCAGTTCCTGCGCTGCTTAAAGTGGACCTTAACCATCCATGAATACTCTGTGTCAGGGAGGGTCCAGGTTCATAGCACCCCCTCCCTCTCCCAGCACAGCAATAAATCAGAGGAGTAGCTAGGCTTTCTGGCACCTGGGGCAAAAATTCAAAATGGTGCCCCCCACCTGTGCTCATACTCCCCTTTGGTGCCCCCCTGACCTGCTGCACCCAGGGCAATTACCCCCCTTCTCCCCCCTAGCTACATTTCTGAATAAATAGATACTTACCTTTTACTCCTACCCCTATGTCCAATTAATTTAATTTTTTAAAAAAATTTAAATTTTTTAACCATACTTAATTAAAGCTAGTGCTGCGTATCCCAGTGGAAGAAAATTATTAAAGTGGACCAAACCCAGCTCGATCGGCCCGGGAATCTGTAAGATTCCCGTGCCGATTGATTCCCTCCCCCTGGGGCATCCCGATTTTGGATGCCCGGGGGAAGGGAACCCCCCAGGTCACCCCGTTCACTTACCTCCCTTACCAGTCCAACGGCGCATGTGCGGGCCGTGGCCGCATCCCTGCTTTCCCTCTAGCAGGGAGCGTGTCCATGCCAGGCAATTGTGAATGGCCGGTGCGGGCAGGCTCCCTGTTAGAGGGAAGCAGGGGATGCGGCCGCCAGCATGCTCAGAGCCGCTGGCCTCAGACACCGTCGTAAATGACGTGACATCAGTGGCTCCCAATGCGCTGATTGGACGAGTGGCCTCGCATGCAACATAGGACTGGGAAGAGGTGAGTTTCTTCTGGCAATCTGGGGGGTTTCACACAGCGGGGCACCCCCGACGAGGTGCCCCGGGGGAAAGGACCAAAACCCAGGACAGTCAAAATCCTGGGTTTTTGTCCACTTTAAATATCAATGACACAAAGGATTTTTTTCGGGTGTCATAGTGGGACAGCTTAAACCAGTTTGTGTGTAATGGGCCTGATAGGGGTGTGGCTTCTTTACGGGATTTAGAGAACAAATATCCACAGCATTCTATGCTACTCATGTGTCTCTATATTTTATTGTAGCTTTACCCGAGGCACATGCTCCAGGGATCTCCATTCCATAAAAGATGTTGGTGATGGAGCTGATGCTCAGGCAATCCATGCGTTTCACTGCTGCCATTCAGCCAAAGAGTCACAGCAGTTGCAAACTGACCAGACATCCATAGTTACATAGTTAAAGTGGACCAAAACCCACAGCGATCTTATAGATTCCCAGGCTGATCGATTCCCTCCCCCCAGGGCATCCAAAATCAGGATGCCCCACTGCGTGAAACCCCCCCCCCCCCCCCCCCAGGTCGCCCCATACACTTACCTTCTTTCCTGGTCCAATGCTGCATGCGCGAGCTACAGCCGCATCCCTGCTATCCCTCTAGCATGGCACATGCCCGCGTCAGGCATTTGTGAATGGCCAGCGCGGACATGCTCCCTGTTTGAGGATAGCGGGAGATGCGGGCGCTCCACTTAGACGAAGGCGTATGTGCCATAGGACCGGGAAGAGGTGAGTTGGTTTTGCAGCCTGAGGGGTTTCACACAGTGGGGCAAGGACCAAAACCCAGGATAGTCAAAGTCCTGGGATTTGGTCCACTTTAATACAGTTGAAAAAAAACATATGTACATCGAGTTCCTGCATCCTGCTTACAGATGGGCTGTCTCCCCTAAAATGTCAGCAAAGTGGGACATTTAAGTTTCCCCAGAGGTTTTGGAGGGACAGTGGGTCTCAAAGAGGGACAATCCCACCGAAAGTGGGACACCAGGTCAGTTTAAGCTACACGCATATATTATTGTCTTATTTTCAGGGCTCATGCACACACACATTAAAGCAGACCTTCACCCTGAATAAAAGCCTATCCTGTATGTTTCCCCCAACCTGTACATACAGATTGCCCACATTAAGTTTCATCCTACTTGCCCCAGTGCATTTTCTGAGCCTTTAAACTTCCTAGATGGTGGTTCATGGAACATCAGGCAGCCTGCAAACAGGAAGTGCCTTCTGACTGTCTCGCTCTGCATTCTGGGATTGCTGTCCTTTCCCTGACCCCAGCTCTACTCTGTCTGTGCAAAGCACAGCTATAACCTGCCCCCTGCAATTTTGACCCCTCTCCTCAGTGTGATGTGATGCTTCTGAGGCAAGATCCCAGAATGCAGAGCAGCAAAGTCAGAAGACATTTCTTGTGTGCAGGCAGCCTGAGACTCCATGGGCCGCCATCTTGGGTGTTTAAATGCTCAGAAAATGCAGTAAATTCAGGTAGGATGATTTTTAATGTGGGCAATCTGTATGTACAGGGTGTGGGAAACATATAAGATATGCTCTTATTCTGGGTCCGCTTTAAGACTAATAGGTAAACAAAAAAACAGTGTTTTTCAGGTGGAGGAGCCCTGAGTAAGAGCGTGACAACTCTTGCCACAGAGATGGTTAAAGAAGAAGCAGTGTCACAAAAGACCTGATTGGTTGCTGGCGGTCACATGGCACGGCAGACTGACAGTCAGCTCAGAGGCAAAATATACAGAAAAAGTAAGTATGGGGTTACCCTGGAAATGGGGGGTCAAGAGCTCTGAGAACAGTTCCTTCTCATATCAGAGACTGTTTCTAATAACCCTCACCCCTGGCCTGGACAGGGGCGTACATAGCCTTGATGGGGCCCAATCAGCACAGCCCCCCCCCCCCCACAACCACTCACCTCCCAGGTCCTGTAGTGTTCATCACCGGACCCCCATCAGCACTGACACTCACCATCCATGTCCCGGACAAACTCAGCAGCGTGCAACTGCTGGGGCCGGACATGGCGTGTCTATGGAGATGTGAGGGGAGCTGTGCGGGGCCGGACAGGACATGAGAACCTGACAGGTCGCTGGAGCGAGGAAGCTGCATGGCTGGGTAGGCAAGTATGAAGCTCTGCAACTGCCAGCGTTGGGTGGCATACATTCTATGGAAGCGGTGGAGGCACCTTCTGCCATAGGCTCGAGGGCACCTGACTTTGCTGCCTCCATGGTATGTACAACCCTAGTGATATCCATTCCCTGTGATTGGCAGTCAGCGGTCACAAGGTCTGTGTTTCCTCGGCAGTCAGAGAAACCCAGAGCATGTGACCAATTGATTTTGTGAGGGGGATAGGCTAAAGGTAAGAAAAGCCAGGGCTGGGTGTTGGACAGCTGAACTGCACTCCACAGGGCTGTGTAAATCCCTCTGGGATAGCCTTGTAACTTACCTTTCTGGCGATCCCACAGCACATCCCCAGCAACCCTCCGGCCGATGCATGCTCTCACACAAGACCAGTCTAAGGGGGTTTTTCATCAAGGGATAGCACCAGGCAGGGCCGGCATCAGCACCCGGCAAGGTGGGGCAACTGCCGGGGGCCCCTACTCTCTGGGGAGGCCCACTGACAGGTCCAGCCTTCGGGGTGTGCAATGGCAATGGACCGGCGTTGGACTGGGAGGGCACCGCCACAGCTGGTGCCCACATCTCCTTGAATGGCGGGGTTCCACATAACGGAGCATCATCGATTTCGATTCCAGGGGAGGAAGTGCTGGGTTTTGTTCAGCTTTTAAGTTACCCACCCCGTCTGATTTCCTATCCCTGGAGCATCCCAATCTGTGATACTCTACTGTGTGAAACCCCCTGGGATCGCTGGCATACCCACTATGGAAGCAATTCCACCCCTGAGTTTTGGTCCGCTTTACAGGGGCGTCTCAATTTGGTTTGACTTGATTGTGAAAGAACCCTCCTGGTTTGGCCGTTAACTCAAACTGGCGATCCCACAGTGCATTCACCAGTTCCAGGAAAGTAATGAACAAAGGAGGGGGTCACACACAGAGGCATCCAAAATCAGGAGGATCTAGATTCGTTTAGACTCGAGGTCAGGTTTAAAGGGGTTTGGTGCGCTTTAAAGTAGACCAAAACTAGAGTTTTGGTCCAAATAGCATGATCCCTAGGGGGCATCCAGATTTGGGACGTCCCGCGGTGATGTGAAGCTGCTCTTCACCACAAAGGGGCCCACTGAGACCATGACGCCCAAGGGCCCACATAAACCTGGAGCCGACCCTGGCGCCAGGTAGTGCCTGGTAGCGGCAGGCAGCGTCTGGTGAACGTCGGGCGCTCTAGGAAAAACCACATTTATGAAGGCGATTCCGGTGAGTGACTCTAACAGCACCATGTAGCATACGATTCGTCATTACAAGCAGCTCAGTGTATAGCGCCGGCGCTCTAGCCAGGTATTACCTGTCGCTCTCCCATACCTTTCAATGGACATTCCTTTTCTTCTGTTTAAACAGGGTTAATATTTTTTTTCTCTCAAATAATTGTGTGACCTCTCCTGGCCTAGAAAGAGTCATTTTTGAAAACTTCTTTGTTTTTTTTATATTTTTATGCAGAATTGTCATTACAGGTCTGCCATTAAAGTATTAATGTCACAATGTTCCAACAATGTCATTCCATGTGTTTTCGCTTTGTTACTGGTGGATATGTGTGTCCTTGGGGCATCCTGATCAGAGATGCCCCACTGTGTGAAACCCCCCAGGTTGCCTGATCTCACTCACCCTTCCTCGGTCCTACAGCCCATGTGCAGCCTCCTGTCCAATCAGCTCGCTTGGACGAGCAGATCCAAGCACACTGGCGGCCGCATCCTCCACTACCCTCTAACAGGGAGCGTGCCCACACAGGCCATTCACTAGTGGGAATGTGGCCGCCGCTCACGCATGTGCTGTTGGAACGGGATAGAAGGCGAGTTGATGGGCAACCTGGGGGGTTTCACACAGCAGGGCATCCCGGTTTTGGATGTACCAGGGGGGAATCAAACAACCCAGGAATCTTATAAATCTCCATGGCTTTTGGTCCACTTTAAAGCGGACCTTCACCCTGAATAAGAGCCTATCTTATATGTTTCCCACACCCTGTACATACAGATTGCTCACATTAAAAATCATCCTACCTGCATCTACTGCATGTTATGAGCCTTTAAACATCCAAGATGGCGGCTCATGGGACATCAGGCAGCCTGCAAACAGGAAGCGCCTTCTAACTGTGCTGCTCTGCATTCTGTGATTGCTGACCTTTTCCTGACCCCAGCTCTGCTCTGTCTGAACAAAGCACAGCTACCGTGTTTCCCCGAAAGTAAGACAGTGTCTTACTTTCTTTTTATCCCCAAAAGCCCCACTACATCTTACTTTCGGGGTATGTCTTATATTATCTGCCCCCCGCAGCAGCGCTCACCTCGGAGCCGGACTCTCAGCTGCAACGAAACGAGCTCCGGCAAACACAGCCGTAAAGCGCAACGCCGGCTGTCGCGAGCTCCCCGAACGAGGGCGACGCAGCGAGTCACGTGATCGAGAGCCCTCGGCCGCCATCATTGTTGAGGGCAAGTGGGGAAATGGCAGAAGCGGCGACGTATGGAGAGGGGGACGGTGCGGACGTGGGCAGGAGGCGGCGCGCAGCTACGGTAGATGAGAGGGAGGCGGCAATACCCAGTGAGCGAGCAGCTTCCAGCTTGTGAGACGTGGGCAGGAGGCGGCGCGCAGCTACGGTAGATGAGAGGGAGGCGGCAATACCCAGTGAGCGAGCAGCTTCCAGCTTGTGAGGGACAAGTGGCGGGCAGCCCATATAAGTAACTTTTCCTCTGCAGGACTTGTACCGTGTTTCCCCGAAAGTAAGACATATGTCTTACTTTCGGGGTACGACTTATATTAGCCGACCCCTCTGAAACTCCCGATACGTCTTACAATCGGGGGTGTCATACTTTCGGGGAAACACGGTATAACCCGCCCCCTGTACTTTATCCCGCTCTCCTCCCCTCAGTAAGTGTGATGCTTCTGAGTCAAGATGGCAGCGCCCGTATCCTAAAGTCCTGAACAGAGTTGCAGCCCAGTGGGGGAAAGAATAATAAGTAAGTGACTAAAAACTTAAAAAATATTAATTTTAGATGCTGGGGAATCATTTTATAAGGGTTTGGGCTTTTCAATAAATTATGGTGAAGGTCCAGTTTAAGGTAATAATAGACTTTGGCCCTTATTTATGAAGGAATAGCGACAGGTAGCGACTGGTGAGCGGTCGGTAATGACGGGCCTCGCCACGAGAACGCCGGCTCCCCACCACAATCACACATTTATCAAGCCAATCCTGCTTAGCGACTGAGATAGCTCCATATAGCGACTCATTCATCATTATTCCAGCCTCAGCCCACAGCGCCAGCGCCCGACCTTGAACAGCGACAGGTATGACCTCTCGCTACCTGGCGCGCTCCAATGCATTTCAATGGAACAATCTTTAAATATTCATAATTAATTGTTATTAATTGTTTTTTTTTTTTTAAATGTGAAAAATTCTGTGACCACTTCTGCCATTCTACTTTTAACCCATCGCCGCCAGCGCTCTGGGCTTTAAACATGCATTTTACAGCGCAATAATTTTTTGAGCGTGATTTTTTAATGAATATGGTGGGAGCCGGTCGCTAGGGCCAGTCGCTATCATGCGCTCCCATACAGTGCGGAACCTGTCAAATAGCGACTCCTCACCCAATATTCAACATTACAGCAAACCGACTGAGTCGCTATCAACTACAGAACAACGGCCAAGCACAGCGACTACTAGCGGGCGCTCTGAAAATGTCGCTACAGCCGCTCAACTGTCGCTACCTGCCGCTATTAATGAATCGGCCTCCCCGTTCTCAGGGACATGGGGGGGGGGCATGTTACATATTTGGTGAAGCCAACGTGGCTTGCTACCTGCGTCTCGATAAGTTTTTGAGAGACAATGCACAAAAAAAGTGCAAAATAAAATGTTTGTCCTACATTTTCCCTCAAAAAACACCTGTATCTGTGAGGGCACATTTTTAAGGTTTAGGTACATTAAATTTCCTGAGATGTAAGGTTATTTTTTTTTAAGTCTGGAAATAACAGAACCCTATGGGCTATGCTAAAGATTTCACCGAAATTTCCTGTATAGCCCATAGAGTTCTGTAGTTTCCAAACTTAAAATCAAATATTATTACCTCACTGGAAAAATGATGTGCCTAACCTGTAAATATGCCCCATCACAGGTACAGGTCATGATTTGGGGAAAAAAAGGAAAGCAAACATTTTATGAGCTATTTTGTGCCTAAACACTAAAAAGCTCACCAGGATTCAGGTTGCGATCCACACCACAATGCACCCTGCAAGTCACACTGGCATCACCAAATATTTAGCATGACCCCCCCATAGTGAGACGGGGTTGCAGAAAGGACACTTGGGCCTTGATTCAGTAAGAGTTGAAAAAAAAATAACTTTGTAGTAAATAAAAAAAGCATGAGAAACTCATTGTTGCTGAACAGCAAGCTAGGAAGAGAGTGAAGGGCAATGGCACCTTTTATAACTTTTTACACTGTAGTAAATAGTGCTATTGTCTTTCATTGTCTTCCCTAGACTTTGGGGTCAATTAAGAAGAGAAATCTAACTTCTTTTTTAGGAGAGAAAATTGCCATTCACTTTCATTCTCTATCTTTGGGCTGATTCAGAGCCAAGTGAACATTTACAACTTGTAGACAATGCAAGTAAATTGCAGTTTTCTCAACTTAAAAAAGAAGTGAGTTTTCTCCCCAGGCTCTAAATTGACCCCAATGACATGCTAATGTGATTTATTTTACTTCCCATAGAATCGTTTTCAACTCTTACTGAATCGACCCCCATGACACAAAATGTCCTGAGTTGGTTTAGAGAATTTCTGAGCGGCAGTTAGCGGCATGCCTATGTACAAGTGATATCGGAATGGAGAGAGGAGTTAATGTTGTCAGATTCTATTTATACATCAGAAAGCAAAGAGTTAAACACGTGGCGAGCTGCAGAAGTATTGTGATGATGAAGCAAAGTATGTGAATATGATTTTGAGTAGGAGCAGAGGATCATTATATAGGAGGAGATGAGTGTGACAGCAGGGCTATTAGTGTCAATGGAGGTCTTAAAACACCTATAATTATGCTCAGGATGTCAGTAACAGGGAACTTAAAAGATAATGTGGGGGAATGATCCAAGGGGAAAAAAGCAGGAAAGCAATTTGGAAAAATAAAATAGATGTAGATGTAGAAAAGCTCAAAAGACAGGTGGGGAAGGTACTGGAAAGGCTAGACTATTGGCAATGTGTGCTCCAAGGCTCAGGCTAAATCATTAGGAGGAGGACTGGGGTTGCTTAGGTGAGGTGGTAGAGTGGGAAAGAAGCTGGCCCTTGGATTTCCTCCAGGGGAAGCAGCTGGGCCTTGTTGCACCTCCTAGGGTAGCTGGGCCACGTTCTCCAGGGTACTGAAGGGGAAGCTACTGGGCCTTGTAGTTCTTCCAGGGGAAGCAGCTGGGCCTTGTAGTTCCTCCAGGGGAAGCATCTGGGCCATGTAGTTCCTCCAGGGGAAGCAGCTGGGCCATGTAGTTCCTCCAGGAGAAGCAGCTGGGTCTTGTAGTTCCTCTGGAGAAAGCAGCTGGGCCTTGTAGTTCTCTCCAGGGGAAGCAGCTGGGCCTTGCAGCTCCTTCAGGGGAAGCAGCTGTGCCTTGTAGTTCCTCTAGGGGAAGCAGCTGGGCCTTGTAGTTCCTCCAGGGGAAGCAGCCGGGCCTTGTAGTTCCTCCAAGGGAAGAAGCTGGGCCTTGTAGTTTCTCTAGGGGAAGCAGCTGGGCCTTGTAGTTTCTCCAGGGGAAGCAGCTGGGCCTTGTAGTTTCTCCAGGGGAAGCAGCTGGGCCTTGTAGTTTCTCCAGGGGAAGCAGCTGGGTTCTGTAGTTTCTCCAGGGGAAGCAGCTGGGCCTTGTAATTTCTCCAGGGGAAGCAGCGTGGCCTTGTAATTTCTCCAGGGGAAGCAGCTGGGCCTTGTAATTTCTCCAGGGGAAGCAGCTGGGCCTTGCTCCTCCAGGGGCAGCTGGTCCTTTTTGCTCCTCCTAGGGTAGCTGGGCCTCGTTCTCCAGGGCACTGAAGGGGGGAGCAGCTGGGACTTGTAGTTCCTCCAGGGGAAGCAGCTGGACCTTGTAGTTCCTCTAGGGGAGGCAGCTGGGACTTGTAGTTCCTCCAGGGGAATCAGCTGGGGCTTGTAGTTCCTCTAGGGGAAGCAGCTGGGCCTTGTAGTTCCTCCAGGGGAAGCAGCTGGGCCTTGTAGTTTCTCCAGGAGAAGCAGCTGGGCCTTGTATTTCCTCTAGGGGAAGCAGCTGGGCCTTGTAGTTTCTCCAGGGGAAGCAGCTGGGTCTTGTAGTTTCTCCAGGGGAAGCAGCTGGGACTTGTAGTTCCTCCAGGAGAAGCAGCTGGGCCTTGTAGTTTCTCCAGGGGAAGCAGCTGGGTCTTGTAGTTTCTCCAGGGAAAGCAGCTGGGCCTTGTAGTCTCTCCAGGGGAAGCAGCTGGGCCCTGTAGTTTCTCCAGGGGAAGCAGCTGGGGACTTGTAGTTCCTCCAGGGGAAGCAGCTGGGCCTTGTAGTTCCTCCAGGGGAATCAGCTGGGGCTTGTATTTCCTCTAGGAGAAGCAGCTGGGCCTTGTAGGTTCTCCAGGAGAAGCAGCTGGGCCTTGTAGTTCCTCCAGGGGAAGCAGCTGGGCCTTGTAGTTTCACCAGGGGAAGCAGCTGGGCCTTGTAAATTCTCCAGGGGAAGCAGCTGGGCCTTGTAGTTTCTCCAGGAGAAGCAGCTGGGCCTTGTAGTTCCTCCAGGGGAAGCAGCTGGGCCATGTAGTTCCTCCAGGGGTAGCTGGGCCTCGTTCTCCAGGGCACTGAAAGGGAAACAACTGGGCCTTGCAGTTCCTTCAGGGGAAGCAGCCGGGCCTTGTAGTTCCTCCAAGGGAAGAAGCTGGGCCTTTTAGTTCCTCTAGGGGAAGCAGCTGGGCCTTGTAGTTTCTCCAGGGGAAGCAGCTGGGCCTTGTAGTTTCTCCAGGGGAAGCAGCTGGGCCTTGTAGTTTCTCCAGGGGAAGCAGCTGGGCCTTGTAGTTTCTCCAGGGGAAGCAGCTGGGCCTTGTAATTTCTCCAGGGGAAGCAGCTGGGCCTTGTACTTTCTCCAGGGGAAGCAGCTGGGCCTTGTACTTTCTCCAGGGGAAGCAGCTGGGCCTTGTAATTTCTCCAGGGGAAACATCTGGGCCTTGCTCCTCCAGGGGCAGCTGGTCCTTTTTGCTCCTCCTAGGGTAGCTGGGCCTCGTTCTCCAGGGCACTGAAGGGGGAAGCAGCTGGGACTTGTAGTTCCTCCAGGGGAAGCAGCTGGGCCTTGTAGTTCCTCTAGGGGAGGCAGCTGGGACTTGTAGTTCCTCCAGTGGAATCAGCTGGGGCTTGTATTTCCTCTAGGGGAAGCAGCTGGGCCTTGTAGTTCCTCCAGGGGAAGCAGCTGGGCCTTGTAGTTTCTCCAGGAGAAGCAGCTGGGCCTTGTATTTCCTCTAGGGGAAGCAGCTGGGCCTTGTAGTTCCTCCAGGGGAAGCAGCTGGGTCTTGTAATTTCTCCAGGGGAAGCAGCTGGGACTTGTAGTTCCTCCAGGAGAAGCAGCTGGGACTTGTAGTTTCTCCAGGGGAAGCAGCTGGGTCTTGTAGTTTCTCCAGGGAAAGCAGCTGGGTCTTGTAGTCTCTCCAGGGGAAGCAGCTGGGCCCTGTAGTTTCTCCAGGGGAAGCAGCTGGGCCTTGTAGTTCCTCCAGGGGAAGCAGCCGGGCCTTGTAGTTCCTCCAAGGGAAGAAGCTGGGCCTTTTAGTTCCTCTAGGGGAAGCAGCTGGGCCTTGTAGTTTCTCCAGGGGAAGCAGCTGGGCCTTGTAGTTTCTCCAGGGGAAGCAGCTGGGCCTTGTAGTTTCTCCAGGGGAAGCAGCTGGGCCTTGTAATTTCTCCAGGGGAAGCAGCTGGGCCTTGTAATTTCTCCAGGGGAAGCAGCTGGGCCTTGTAGTTTCTCCAGGAGAAGCAGCTGGGCCTTGTAGTTTCTCCAGGGGAAGCAGCTGTTTCTTGTAGTTTCTCCAGGGGAAGCAGCTGGGACTTGTAGTTCCTCCAGGAGAAGCAGCTGGGCCTTGTAGTTTCTCCAGGGGAAGCAGCTGGGTCTTGTAGTTTCTCCAGGGAAAGCAGCTGGGTCTTGTAGTCTCTCCAGGGGAAGCAGCTGGGCCCTGTAGTTTCTCCAGGGGAAGCAGCTGGGACTTGTAGTTCCTCCAGGAGAAGCAGCTGGGCCTTGTAGTTTCTCCAGGGGAAGCAGCTGGGTCTTGTAGTTTCTCCAGGGAAAGCAGCTGGGTCTTGTAGTCTCTCCAGGGGAAGCAGCTGGGCCCTGTAGTTTCTCCAGGGGAAGCAGCTGGGACTTGTAGTTCCTCCAGGGGAAGCAGCTGGGCCTTGTAGTTCCTCCAGGGGAATCAGCTGGGGCTTGTATTTCCTCTAGGGGAAGCAGCTGGGCCTTGTAGTTTCTCCAGGAGAAGCAGCTGGGCCTTGTAGTTCATTCAGGGGAAGCAGCTGGGCCTTGTAGTTTCACCAGGGGAAGCAGCTGGGCCTTGTAAATTCTCCAGGGGAAGCAGCTGGGCCTTGTAGTTCCTCTAGGGAAGGCAGCTGGGACTTGTAGTTCCTCCAGTGGAATCAGCTGGGGCTTGTATTTCCTCTAGGGGAAGCAGCTGGGCCTTGTAGTTCCTCCAGGGGAAGCAGCTGGGCCTTGTAGTTTCTCCAGGAGAAGCAGCTGGGCCTTGTATTTCCTCTAGGGGAAGCAGCTGGGCCTTGTAGTTTCTCCAGGGGAAGCAGCTGGGTCTTGTAGTTTCTCCAGGGAAAGCAGCTGGGTCTTGTAGTCTCTCCAGGGGAAGCAGCTGGGCCCTGTAGTTTCTCCAGGGGAAGCAGCTGGGACTTGTAGTTCCTCCAGGGGAAGCAGCTGGGCCTTGTAGTTCCGCCAGGGGAATCAGCTGGGGCTTGTATTTCCTCTAGGGGAAGCAGCTGGGCCTTGTAGTTTCTCCAGGAGAAGCAGCTGGGCCTTGTAGTTCATTCAGGGGAAGCAGCTGGGCCTTGTAGTTTCACCAGGGGAAGCAGCTGGGCCTTGTAAATTCTCCAGGGGAAGCAGCTGGGCCTTGTAGTTTCTCCAGGAGAAGCAGCTGGGCCTTGTAGTTCCTCCAGGGAAAGCAGCTGGGCCTTGTAGTTCCTCTAGGGGAGGCAGCTGGGACTTGTAGTTCCTCCAGTGGAATCAGCTGGGGCTTGTATTTCCTCTAGGGGAAGCAGCTGGGCCTTGTAGTTCCTCCAGAGGAAGCAGCTGGGTCTTGTAGTTTCTCCAGGGAAAGCAGCTGGGTCTTGTAGTCTCTCCAGGGGAAGCAGCTGGGCCCTGTAGTTTCTCCAGGGGAAGCAGCTGGGACTTGTAGTTCCTCCAGGGGAAGCAGCTGGGCCTTGTAGTTCCTCCAGGGGAATCAGCTGGGGCTTGTAGTTCCTCCAGGGGAATCAGCTGGGGCTTGTATTTCCTCTAGGGGAAGCAGCTGGGCCTTGTAGTTTCTCCAGGAGAAGCAGCTGGGCCTTGTAGTTCATTCAGGGGAAGCAGCTGGGCCTTGTAGTTTCACCAGGGGAAGCAGCTGGGCCTTGTAAATTCTCCAGTGGAAGCAGCTGGGCCTTGTAGTTTCTCCAGGAGAAGCAGCTGGGCCTTGTAGTTCCTCCAGGGAAAGCAGCTGGGCCTTGTAGTTTCTCCAGGAGAAGCAGCTGGGCCTTGTAGTTCCTCCAGGGGAAGCAGCTGGGCCTTGTAGTTTCTCCAGGGGAAGCAGCAGGGTCTTGTAGTTTCTCCAGGGGAAGCAGCAGGGTCTTGTAGTTTCTCCAGGAGAAGCAGCTGGGCCTTGTAGTTCCTCCAGGAGAAGCAGCTGGGCCTTGTAGTTCCTCCATGGGAAGCAGCTGGGCCTTGTCGTTTCTCCAGGGGAAGCAGCTGGGCCTTGTAGTTTCTCCAGGAGAAGCAGCTGGGCCTTGTAGTTCCTCCAGGGAAAGCAGCTGGGCCTTGTAGTTTCTCCAGGAGAAGCAGCTGGGCCTTGTAGTTTCTCCAGGGGAAGCAGCTGGGTCTTGTAGTTCCTCCAGGGGAAGCAGCTGGGCCTTGTAGTTTCTCCAGGGGAAGCAGCTGGGTCTTGTAGTTTCTCCAGGGGAAGCAGCTGGGCCTTGTAGTTTCTCCAGGAGAAGCAGCTGGGCCTTGTAGTTCCTCCAGGGAAAGCAGCTGGGCCTTGTAGTTCCTCCAGGGAAAGCAGCTGGGCCTTGTAGTTTCTCCAGGGGAAGCAGCTGGGCCTTGTAGTTTCTCCAGGAGAAGCAGCTGGGCCTTGTAGTTCCTCCAGGGAAAGCAGCTGGGCCTTGTAGTTTCTCCAGGGGAAGCAGCTGGGCCTTGTAGTTTCTCCAGGGGAAGCAGCTGGGTCTTGTAGTTCCTCCAGGGGAAGCAGCTGGGCCTTGTAGTTCCTCCAGGGAAAGCAGCTGGGCCTTGTAGTTTCTCCAGGGGAAGCAGCTGGGCCTTATAGTTTCTCCAGGGGAAGCAGCTGGGCCTTGTAGTTCCTCCAGGGGAAGCAGCTCGGCCTTGTAGTTTCTCCAGGGGAAGCAGCTGGGCCTTGTAGTTTCTCCACGGGAAGCAGCTGGGCCTTGTAGTTTCTCCAGGGGAAGCAGCTGGGCCTTGTAGTTTCTCCAGGGGAAGCAGCTTGGCCTTGTAGTTCCCCTGGGGCAGCAGCTGGGTCTTGTAGTTTCTCCAGGGGAAGCAGCTGGGCCTTGTAGTTCCCCTGGGGCAGCTGGGCCTTGTAGTTACCCAGACATGCTTAGGGGAAGCAGCAGTCGGGGTTTTGTTCTTTATGATGTAGAGGATCTTCCTCTCTATGGCCTAGGTAACTACAAGCTCCAGCTGTCCCAGTGTGAACATCAAAGGTGTCTAGTGTGGCCCTGAGTGGGGAGGCATATCGATGTGGGATGCCACGTATACCCCAGATATAACCAGGTCTCTTACTATTTCTGCATGCCCTGGCACCACATGAGCGTCAGAAGCCAATCAGGTTCACTAGGTGCACAGAGATGTGTAAGCGAGTGCCAGGAGATAATATTCACACATCTCTTCACATGCAAAGCTCTTAGCTGGATCAGCAGGTGTCTCTTGATTTTTTTTTTTTTTGCACATTTTGTATTATGCACATTCTCTATGACTTTCCCTCTTTTTTCCTTCATCGCCTTCTTTTCTACATCCCTCCATCTCATTTCACTTTTTCTAGATATTCCTCATTTAATTTTTCCCCCATCTTTCTCTTTTCCACATTTCTCCTTTTTGTCCACCCTTTTTTTCTACATTCAAACGGAATGAGTATCTTACCAACACCACCCAAGTTAGAGCAGTCCTGAAGCCGATTAAAAAGAACATGTGTGGATGGATGGATGGATGGGATGGCTGGAAGGATGAGTTCAGATGGATGGGTGGATGGATGGTATGGCTGGTGGAGATAAGTGTGGATGAATAGAGGGAAGGATGGATGGATAGGATGGCTGGTGGGGATGAGTGTGGGCGAATGGATTGGATGGCTGGGAGAATTAGTCCAGATGGTTGGGTGGCTCGATGGATGGGATTGCTTGTGGGGATTATTGTGAATGTTCAGGGATGAGTGTGAATGGGTGGATGGATGGATGGGATGGCTAGTGGGGATGAGTGTGAATAGATGGATGGGATGGCTGGTGATGATGAGTGTGGATGGATGGATGGGATGGCTGGTGATGATGAGTGTGGATGGATGTATGGGATGGCTGGTGGGGATGAGTGTGGATGGATGGATGGATGGATGGATGGATGGATGGGATGGCTGGTGGGGATGAGTGTAAATGGATGGATGGGTGTGATGGCTGGTGGGGATGAGTGTGAATAGATGGATGGGATGGCTGGTGATGATGAGTGTGGATGGATGGATGGGATGGCTGGTGATGATGAGTGTGGATGGATGTATGGGATGGCTGGTGGGGATGAGTGTGGATGGATGGATGGATGGATGGATGGGATGGCTGGTGGGGATGAGTGTAAATGGATGGATGGGTGTGATGGCTGGTGGGGATGAGTGTGAATAGATGGATGGGATGGCTGGTGGGGATGAGTGTGAATGGATGGATGTGATGGCTGGTGGGGATGAGTGTGAATGGATGGATGGATGAGATGGCTGGTGGGGATGAGTGTGGGCGGATGGATTGGATGGCTGGAAGAATGAGTCCAGATGGTTGGGTGGCTCGATGGATGAGATTGCTTGTGAGGATTATTGTGAATGGTAGGGATGAGTGTGGATGGATGGATGGGATGGCTGGTGGAGATGAGTGTGAATGGATGGATGGGATGGCTGGTGGAGGTGAGTGTGAATGGATGGATGTGATGGCTGGTGATGATGAGTGTGGATGGATGGATGGGATGACTGGTGGAGATGAGTGTGAATGGATGGATGGGATGGCTGGTGGAGATGAGTGTGAATGGATGGATGGGATGGCTCGTGGGGATGAGTGTGAATGGATGGATGGGATGGCTGGTGGAGATGAGTGTGAATGGATGGATAGGATGGCTGGTGGAGATGAGTGTGAATGGATGGATGGGATGGCTGGTGATGATGAGTGTGGATGGATGGATGGGATGGCTGGTGGAGATGAGTGTGGATGGATGGATGGGATGGCTGGTGGAGATGAGTGTGGATGGATGGATGGATGGATGGATGGGATGGCTGGTGGGGATGAGCGTGAATGGATGGATGGGATGGCTGGTGGAGGTGAGTGTGAATGGATGGATGTGATGGCTGGTGATGATGAGTGTGGATGGATGGATGGGGTGGCTGGTGGAGATGAGTGTGAATGGATGGATGTGATGGCTGGTGATGATGAGTGTGGATGGATGGATGGGATGACTGGTGGAGATGAGTGTGAATGGATGGATGGATGGATGGGATGGCTGGTGGAGATGAGTGTGAATGGATGGATGGGATGGCTGGTGGAGATGAGTGTGAATGGATGGATGGGATGGCTCGTGGGGATGAGTGTGGATGGATGGATGGGATGGCTGGTGGAGATGAGTGTGAATGGATGGATGGGATGGCTGGTGGAGATGAGTGTGGATGGATGGATGGGATGGCTGGTGGAGATGAGTGTGAATGGATGGATGGATGGGATGGCTGGTGGAGATGAGTGTGGATGGATGGATGGGATGGCTGGTGGAGATGAGTGTGAATGGATGGATGGGATGGCTGGTGGAGATGAGTGTGAATGGATGGATGGGATGGCTCGTGGGGATGAGTGTGGATGGATGGATGGGATGGCTGGTGGAGATGAGTGTGAATGGATGGATGGGATGGCTGGTGGAGATGAGTGTGGATGGATGGATGGATGGGATAGCTGGTGGAGATGAGTGTGAATGGATGGATGGGATGGCTGGTGGAGATGAGTGTGAATGGATGGATGGGATGGCTCGTGGGGATGAGTGTGGATGGATGGATGGGATGGCTGGTGGAGATGAGTGTGAATGGATGGATGGGATGGCGGGTGGAGATGAGTGTGGATGGATGGATGGGATGGCTGGTGGAGATGAGTGTGAATGGATGGATGGATGGGATGGCTGGTGGAGATGAGTGTGGATGGATGGATGGATGGATGGATGGGATGGCTGGTGGGGATGAGCGTGGATAGATGGGATGGCTTGTGAGGATGAGTGTGAATGGATGGATGGATGGGTTGGCTGGTGGGGATGAGTGTAAATGGATGGATGGGATGGCTGGTGGGGATGAGTGTGGATGGATGGATGGGATGGCTGGTGATGATGAGTGTGAATGGATGGATGGGATGGCTGGGGATGATGAGTGTGGATGGATGGATGGATGGATGGATGGGATGGCTGGTGGGGATGAGTGTGGATAGATGGATGGATGTGATGACTAGTGGGGATGAGTGTGAATGGATGGATGGGATGGCTTGTGAGGATGAATAGGATGACTGGTGGGGATGAGTGTGGATGGATGGATGGGATGGCTGGTGGGGATGAGTGTGAATGGATGGATGGGATGGCTGGTGATGATGAGTGTGAATGGATGGATGGGATGGCTGGTGGAGATGAGTGTGAATGGATGGATGGGATGGCTGGTGATGATGAGTGTGGATGGATGGATGGGATGGCTGGTGGAGATGAGTGTGGATGGATGGATGGATGGGATGGCTGGTGGGGATGAGTGTGGATAGATGGATGGATGTGATGACTAGTGGGGATGAGTGTGAATGGATGGATGGGATGGCTGGTAATGATGAGTGTGGATGGATGGATGGGATGGCTCGTGGGGATGAGTGTGAATGGATGGATGGGATGGCTGGTGGGGATGAGTGTGAATGAATAGGATGACTGGTTGGGATGAGTGTGGATAGATGGATGTGATGGCTAGCAGGGATGAACGTGGAAGGATGGATGGATGGATGGATGGGATGGCTGGTGGGGGTGGTTGTGAATAAATGGACGGGATGGCTAGCAGGGATGAATGTGGAAGGATAGATGGGATGGTCGTGGGGATGAGTGTGAATGGGTGGATGGATGGGATGGCTAGTGGGGATGAATGTGGAGGGATGGATGGGATGGCTGGTGGGGATGAATGTGGAGGGATGGATGGGATGGCTGGTGGGGATGAGTGTGTAGGGATGGATGGGATGGCTGGTGGGGATGAATGTGGAGGGATGGATGGGATGGCTGGTGGGGATGAATGTGGAGGGATGGATGGGATGGCTGGTGGGGATGAGTGTAAATGGATGGATGGGATGGCTGGTGGAGGTGGTTGTGAATAAATGGATGGGATGGCTAGCAGGGATGAATGTGGAGGGATGGATGGGATGGCTGGTGGGGATGAATGTGGAGGGATGGATGGGATGGCTGGTGGGGATGAGTGTGGATGGATGGATGGGATGGCTGGTGGGGATGAATGCTGGCCAATAATTTACTATATTTACCATTGATAAATTACCCAGATAATCCCAAACAGAAATAACTATTAAGTGTTCCTCCGTTCATGTAATCCAGTGCACCAAAGTGTCCAACAAGCAGAAACAGTTTTAGGTTGCAATGGCCGGGTCCCATAGAGTTTTTGAATTAAGGCCTATCTACACAATTGCAATCTTTTAACTGTCATTTTTAGGGGTATTTCCCGTAAAACAAATTGGTTCAGCAATCCTGAATTGTGTCTGAGGTTTAGTTCTTCTTTAATCTTGTCAGTGAGGTAGGGTCTGCCATCGCTCTTTCTTTCCCTCAGCTTTTTCCATTTTCCTCCCGTTTGCTATGATGTGACCTAATGTGCCGCAGTTCTATCATCTCTGCCTAATACCATTTGTGACTACACTCCTGACACCAGTGTCCCCTTGTATTATTTGAAAAGGCAAACGCTTAACACAAAGACCTTTCTCGGTCTCTAAGGCGGGGTTATAAAAAAATAAGAATGGCCGCGGTTCTGTACAGCAAGGTGTTTGAGATATGCCCACAAGGCTCTGCTCAGCGTCGGAACTTTCTAAGAATGCAAAGCTTTCATAGGCAGCCGTGTATGCTGGGAAAAATGTCATGGATTTTATTAGCCAGTGTTGTACTGGGAAGAACAAGAGATGGAGAATGTTTCAAATGGCTTGTTGTTGAATGAGGTACTGTGGCCATGAGATAAAGTCACTTTTTTAGTGTTGGGTATTTGCCCAACTACCTTATTTTAATTATTATGAGTGAGGCTCTAAAATGTGTAACTGCCAACATAAAGCTGTTTGATCTTGTATTTATGTATGTATGTACATGACGGTTGATTTACAGCCTCTTTTAAAGCGGTCCTTCACTCTGAATAAGAGTCTATCTTATATGTTTCCCCCACCCTGTATATACAGATTGCTCATATTAAAAATCATCCTACCTGCATCTACTGCATTTTCTGAGCCTTTAAACATTCAAGATGGCGGCTCATGGAACATCAGACAGCCTGTAAACAGGAAGTGCGTTCTGACTGTGCTGCTCTGCATTCTGGGATTGCTGACCTTTTCCTGTCCCCAGCTCTGCTCTATCTGAGCAAAGCACAGCTATAACCCACCCCCCTGTACTTTATCCCACTCTCCTCTCGCCAGTAAGTGTGATGCTTCTGAGTCAAGATGGCGGCGCCCGTATCCTAAAGTCCTGAACAGAGTTGCAGCCCAGAGGGGGAAAAAATAATAATTAAGAGACTAAAACTTAAAATATATTAATTTTAGATGCTGGGGAATCATTTTATAAGGGTTTGGGCTTTTTAATAAATCATGGTGAAGGTCCAGTTTAAGTGCATTTACACATGAAAAAGCGTGTGTATGTGTAATTTTTGTGTATTTTTTGGTCCATTTTTGAGCTTCTCGTGTGTTTTTTTCTTTGTATTACCATTTTTGTGGTTGCGTTTAAGTCTTTTGGTTAGTGTTTCTAATGTGTAATTGCTTCATATTGTTTTCGTGTTGATGTTTATAAGCCGTGATTAGTGAGGGCTTGTGCTTGATTCAGAGTCCTGATTATAGCTGCGAGAGAGGCCAATAAAACTGGATATTTCCGGCTCCACTTATGGGCTTTATTTCCTGGTTAATTTGTGCTTTTGTGGTGTGTGGGAAAACAGAATGGAGTCCTTAAGGCAATGGGAGCCTGCCACCTTCTTTTAAGTTTTCCAAAAAAAACATTTGTAAATAGTTTTTTTAAAAAATTCACCTATATTTTTTTATATGCTTTTATTTTTTTTTACTTTTATATTTTCTTAATTAAAAAAACAAAACATTAACAATAAAAAAACACTATGAATATAAAAATTACAGAATTAGGAATTAAATAATGTTGTGTTGTATTTCATTTATTATCATTAACTAAAAGAGTAATGTTTACATTATATTCACGTGGGCATCACAAATATACAAGAAAAGAAGAATGCATAGCAAGCATGCCATGCTAAGTACGTTGGAACAGAAGGTACTTGGCACAGCAATAAGTAAGTAATGGGCTAGCAGGGCCAGGGTATGGGAAACAAAAAAAAAAAGAGGTTTGCATATGCGCACAATCCACCAAAAAAGCCGGCGCCTCTGTATAAATGTCACAAAAACAAAAATAACATGGAATTTAGGGGCTAAATGAAGTGTAAAAACAGGTCTTTTTTGATGGGAACTAGTAGGACCTCGTTTGACACTGAAACATTTTGTTGCAAGGTACGTGGAAAAACGCTACAAAAACGCGAGTGTTTCACATCAATGTATACAAAAGTGTTGTCTGTAAAATAGGCCTTGAGAGCCATACTCACAGTGTTCTCGATGGCTTACGCAGCTGCAAAAACAGTACGATGTAGGGACCTGGTAATAACTAGGCACACCTTAATTAATTAATATGAATCCTTTAAATAGAGTTAACCATACATTATGCTCTTTTGTGGTTTCTACCCATTTAAAGGAGCACTATTGCAAAAAAATGGCCCAATAATAAAAATCCATATAAATATGCTGGATGGTGGGGGGAGGGGTCACTTATACACCCGGTATCGAGAAAAATCCAGCCAGGCTTGTTTTTTTTAATGTTAATGGAAGGAAGAGGAAATCAGGGGTGACAGACTCTGTCACCCCTCATAGACTAAACCTATAACCCCAGGATTTTATTCCTACCAGGGGAAGAAAACCACAGGCATGGTGCAAATTTTATTCAGTTCGGGTGTATAAGTGACCCCTCCTCTCATAAGCCAACTTGTTTATATGGATTTCTAATATTACATAATTTCGCGATAGTGCTCATTTAAAGTGGAACCAACACCCAGGATTTTGACTATCCTGGGTTTTGGTCCACTTCGGCGGGGCACCCCGATCGGGGGTGTCCCGCTCTCTGAAACCCCCCAGAAACCCCAAAAAACTCACCTCTCCCACGTGACCGCACCGTCCAATCCCCGCCAACGTCCAAGCGGGTGACAGCGGCGTCCAAGACAGCGCGTCCGCCGCCGCCGCCTCCCGCGCGTCACTCTCGGCGTGCGCGCGCCGGCCATTCACAGACAGACGGCCGGCGCGGGCGCGCGCACATCTAGAGGCGGTGGAAGCGGTGGCGGATCAGGTAAGGAGTTTGGGGGTTTTTTGGGGGGTTTCACCCCGCAGGACATCCCGATCTCGGATGTCCCGCGGTGAGTGAGGTGATCGGCCCGGGAATCTTATAGATTCCCGGGCCGATCACCCCTGGGTGTTGGTCCACTTTAAGTACATTGGGAGTGCCATAATCTAAATAGACACAAGATGGCAGTAGTGGGTTTAGGCCATAGACTAACATTAGGCCATAGGCTAGAATGGGGAATATTCTAGAAGGTGAGGTATAAGGGTTGTTAGTCATAACAGGAGATAGACTAGTAACATAGTTATAACTGAAAAGTAGTGATTGGTCAGAGGGTTTACCAACCATCCTATCAGATGTCGGACACAAGGCCGAACATGTGATAGAAGGTTCTGGAAGGTAGAGAGGAGGGATAAAGGGAAGTCCCAACCCAAAGCCAGTGTTCTTTAACCATTTGAATTGTAAAGGAGCAGGAACACAGACTCTAAGAGAGAGAGAAAGGGGAGATTCCAGCCAAGGATATTATTCTCTGTGGAAGCAATGCTTATTGATTGTACCTGATATTGGACAGAACCAGAGATGTAACTGGAAGACATGTACTTGTTCCGTGTTTGCTGTTTGCTTGTGGAATAAATAAAGAGGAACTCTGCTTTCATCAGTTGGACTGCTGTACATCTTTCCAAGCAGCACCAGTGAGTACTAACATTTCCCTGCAACCCTAACCCTTACCTACTCACAACACACACGCTGATCACCCTGGGCCCAGAAGAACCTGCTCCCTGCCGTCACGTGCCAGACACCCTGGTACGTGAGGGCTACAACGGCTCACTCAATGGAGGCTCTGAATCATGCGAACAAAATGGAACATAGAAGGCTCTGATAAGAGCCTAATAAGTTTTGTATTACTTCAGTAGACTATTTTAAATGGCACTTCCATCCAGAGCTGCCATTGGGCATAAGGCTTTGCTTCTTATCTGAAGCTACTACCACAACATCTATCACTCTCCTTAGGACCTGTTTTATCAGTAATCTCCAAAATGGTTCATGGACTTTCAGCTTTGGTCTCGGCAGGTATGGACAGCGGAGTATGGGACCAAACCAAAGCACCCATTAATAATAGAAGGTGCCTTGGTCTTCATACACCACAAGACTACCTCGGGTCTGATAAGCAGGGCAATATAGTGCTACAACAGTGGTTCTAATATGTAGCCTGTTGGCAAATCCATGAAAATGGACTTTAAAAGTCCCGCTTCTCCATTTACACTCCATTGCATTGAAATTGCAACCCCAAAAAGGACAGGCCATAAATGAATGTAAATTGAGCAGGTATTGCTAAGCTATTCATACACTTACATTTTGAAGCAACAAGCTCCAATGTGTGGCATGTTGGAGAGGCAGGAAGGCCAACCTAAAAGCAACATTTTATTTAGCCGCATTAAATCCATGCCCCAACGGCCCTGGAATCTATAAGCAGCTGTACATGGTGGCTTATGTGCAGTGAGTGCCTGCCGACTGACAGCTCTGAACGCACCCATCACTGTAGCGTTGCTAGCTCTAGACTCTACATCTTGCCCTGTGGTGGCTTTGGCTGCAGGTTTGCAAAAACAAAAATGGCTTGCACAGGGGGGGCCTCACAGACGCCAATTTCTTTGTTGTTGGCCCTGCGGCCCAACAGACCGAAGACTGAAAAGCTTCCTGGACCAGACCATAACCCAAAGGTTGGTGGAGGCCCCCTTTGCAGGGAAAGTGGTGAAGGCCCCGGGGGGGCGAGCCCCTTGCGCCCCCTCATAATCCAGCCCTGGTTAAACCCACTGCAATACTCATTGTATGCACATAATTGCCTGGCCTCCTCGAGCACCACCTCCATAATCAAATTCCTTGATGACACAGCTGTAGTAGGCTTGATAACCAACAATGATGAGAAGCACTACCTACTACTACTTGATTACATACAACAGTCTATTGTGTTACCCTATCTATTTCTCTTGTTGGAACAACACATTTCACTGTATAACACATTAAGAGGCCGATTCATTAATAGCGCCAGGTAGCGACAGATGAGCGCCAGTAGTGTGATTTTCACAGCGCCAGCTAGTATTCGCTGTGCTTGGCCGGGGTTTGCTTGTTGACAGCGACTCAGTCGGTGTGCGGTAATGTTGAATACGGGGTTAGGGGTCGATGTTTCACAGGTTCTGCGTTGTATGGGTGCGCCTGACAGCGAATGGCCAGAGCGAACGGCTTGCTGCAGATTCATTAACAAATCACGCTCAAAAAATTTCCTTGTTTAAACCCCAGAGCGCTGGCGGCGATGTGTGTAAAGTAGTTTTTAACCCCCAAACAACCATTTTTTTTTAATGTAAAAATTATACAAGTTTTTCTAAACATTTTGTAATATGAATACAAGAATATCAGACCTGTAATATCAATTCTGCACATATTTTTTTTTTTTTTTTTTTTTACTTTAAAAAAAATATCTAACATTGCCGTAGTGGTCACAGAATTTTTGACAGTTAAAAAAAAAAAAAACATAAACTCAGTTAATTATGAATATTTAAAGATTGCTCCATTGAAATGCATTGGAGAGCGCCAGGGAGCGACAGGTCATACCTGGCGCTGTGATGGGATTAGTAGCGTCGCTGTTCGTTGCAGTCGGCTACATGATGAATCCCGCGCTAGCTGACGCTCTCGCCGGCGCTAGCCTCATTTAGCGCGATAAATGCGTCATTGTGACCGCCGCCGGGCGTACTAGAGTCGGTAGCCGCCGTTAGCTGGCGGTACCTGGCGCTCGTCAGACACTACCTGGCACTAGCCCTTGATAAATAAGGCCCTATGTATGTCTGTGCATGTGACCAATAAACTTGATCTTGAACATCGGTCACAAGTGCTTGTGTTTCTGCATGTGATACTAAATAAATCGAAATTTTTTTTTTTATCATTTTCATATAATTAAAATGTTCTTTGAGCTATTGATTTTCATAATTCCAAGATTTTCCAACTTGGTACTGCAGTTTTAATACTAAGAAGTGTATATTCAACCCATACATACTGTCACGGACATCAGCCCTGGAATGTATATAATTCCAGAACCGCTTCATTCCCTCCTCTCGGGGCATCCAGAATCGGGATGCCCTGTTGTGTGAAACCCTCTAGGTCATCCAGTATACTCACCTTCTCCCCGGTCCAAAGGCGCATGCGCAAGCAGCGCTGCATCCCCACTATCCCTTTAGCAGGGCACATGCTCCCACATTACATACCACATGCCTATGCTTCCTTGCATCCATAACCCCGCACTAGATGACCCTGCCCCTTCTCCTCTCTGCTCGCATGCCCCATCTTCCTACTATACATGCCCTAACCCCTTCTATTCTCTCCTCCCCATGTGCTCTACAGGGACCATTGAGGGAAGGAAAAGAGTGGAGTGTTGCATGGAAAAACATTAACCTCCCCTATTAAAAGTGTGCACCATTGACTCAAGCCCCCAAAATGGCTCCAAATCTTATTTGGATGTGAAGGTTTGCACTCAATCCTTATGCCCAGTAGAGTTAACCTTTTGACATAATTGGAATCACCCCCCATTTAAAACATTGACCTCGTCCTCATCTCCACTACTAATCCTCTATTTAAAGCGGACCAACACCCAGGGGGGATCGGCCCGGGAATCTATAAGATTCCCGGGCCGATCAGATCCCTCCCCGCGGGGCATCCGAAATCGGGATGTCCCGCGGGGTGAAACCCCCCAGGAAGCCCACAATCCTACCTTTTCCACGTTCCAGCGGCGCATGCGCATCCGCTGCTTCCCACGCGTCCCTCTAGCAGGGTGCGCTCCCGCGCCGGCTGTTTGTGAATGGCCGGTGCGGGTGCGCTCCCTGTAAGAGGGACGCACGGGAGGCGGCGGCGGATGCTCTCTGCTTGTCCGGCGCTGCCTCTCGCTTGTCCGCCGGCGGGGATTGGCTGCAGCGGTCACGTGGGAGCGGGGTGAGGTGAGTTTTCGGGGCTTTCTGGGGGGTTTCACACAGCGGATCGGGGTGCCCCACCGAAGTGGACCAAAACCCAGGATAGTCAAAATCCTGGGTGTTGGTCCACTTTAAACTTGCCCCCAACAAGTGGCACCTTGGAATTGCAATGACTGTCTGGGTAAAAGGAGCTCCCTTCAACCTCGTTCCCTTCATCCTTACTAGTTACTTTCTTTTTTTATTTCCTGGGCTCGGGACCCCCTCCATGTGGTTTCTTAAAATGGAATGGTCTGCCTGAGTAGGAGGCTCCCAACTTAGAGAGATATGTTCCCTCAACTATAGCTTTTGACTCCATACTCCACTAGAACATATTCAGTGGATCCAGGACTGGAAAGGCCTTTTCCCTGATCCTCAGCCCTTTTTCTGCACTCCATTATTTTAACATTTTCTGTAGATCCCCATGAAGGCTTAGTATATCGACATTTTTGTGTTGTGTGCTGGATGGATTCAGAGGGGAGCTGTTTGCATCTACGCAAATGGGACAACCCATGATTCTTATCCTATCTATCAAACACACACAAAGTACAAATACCTTTACACTGTTTCAATTGGCATTCTCCATTAAATGTTGATCTGAAATGTTCATATGTAATTTGTAGTATTGTACACCATTTTAATAAAAGAAAAGAAAATACAATAAAATAATGTAGCAATAGAGATTTGAACGAGCTCCTTGGGAACCTGGCTGCATTATTGTTATTGTACTGTAAACTATTTATACTTCCCTGGTGAATTGTACAGTAGAGTACAAAAGAGCTTGGTAAACCAAAAAATCCTACCCGGTGATCTATAGGTGAAATAAAAGATCGTGCCGTTGCGTCTTTCTAAGCTGCACATACCTTTCATATTGTGTGGGCAGCTAATACTCAAACAAAAGGCTGGTTCTCAGTGCTGGTATGCTGCTAACATTGAAGTGAAGCCTATTAATCTAAAGGCAGTTTATTTAATGATATGGAATTCCACAATATGAAGAAAGCAACAATAGAAAATGACACATAAGTGCATGCTCTTGGATAACGATTACTTTTCAAATGCATTTGATACAATGCAGCCCTGATGCATTAAACTACAGAGTTAAATTGCTTCAACAAAGGGGGCTTGCAATAAACGTAATAATGAATTGAACAAGTTTTCAAGGAAAAAATAGACCACCGACAAGAGAGGAAAATATATCACAAGTATTATTTTGAATCCTTTAAACTAATGGGCATCTTTAGGATAGGGATAGAAGATCCTTAGTTCCCATGCAGCTCATATGGCCATGTCTTCAGCTCTAAACTGGACCAACACACAGTTGAAAAACATCCATAATGCAGAATTATCATGGTATCATGGGAACATGCTAAAGATTTAGTGAAGCAATATCAACTTTGGGTGCATATATGGGTATAAATTGCCTCCTGCATCTTTACAGATTTTAAACACTCAAAGCTGAAATGCTGCATCACTGATTTTCTCCTGTTGTGCCCATCTTGGAGCACCTGGGAGGTTTCCTCCAATCCTGCAATCCTGGCTTGGCATGACCGACATAACCCACAGTACACAGTGGTGGAAAACCCAGCAGCACTTTCTCTTTGTAGGCCACTAGCTGATCCATAGGACACCATTGAGGGGGGGAATTCGACAACGGCAGTACTTTTTTATGTGTATCAATTATAACTGCCCAGGGGGGAAAAGCATATAAGCACTGTTTCTTGAATGGGTTTTGGTCCGGTTTAAAATGTATCCCTTGAGGAGATCTGGACCTGGTCATCAAGTGCACCCACTGGCTTCCATTAAGTAGTACCACTGGTTTAGAAAGATGGAATGTTGGGAGAAATACCTGGCAGGCTATTGTATTACAATGTGAAATTAACTACGTGCTTTGGTGTAAACCTCAAATTGATGGATACAGAAGAAATGTGGCTCAGTGTAGATCAGGGCGGTGGAGTTGGAGCTAGTTTTGCCTGGAGTCGGAAACTAGAAGGGCAGCACAAGTTATACAGAACCTGAAGGAGTTTAAAGAGGAACAACACATTAATTTGACTTTAATTTGACTTTACTGTGTGTTGTTTCTCTCTGCGGCAGCATCCCAAGTTGAGATGCCCCGCTGTGTGTACCCCCCCAGGTTGCCCCTTTTCACTCACCTTCCTTCTGCTCCCACGGCGAAGACTCAGGTGAAAGAGAGTGCTCTGCCACGCACTCAGCCAAGCAGCACCGCCAGTCCCATCCCCCGGCCGCCTGCCAGCCGTGGCATGACTACGCCACTCTCTCAGGAAGTTTAGGCGCGCGCACGGCTATGAGTGAGCGGGGATGTGTCTGGCGGTATTTGATATTATATTATTATATATAATATTATATATGATAGGTAATTGTTACACCATTGCGTCGGGCTACATTTGGCGCTGCCCTATACTGTTTTCCATTTTTACATTGAAGAAGAAATGTCTGAGATATTGAGGTTTACATTTACACCTCTTTCAGAAAAAGTGGGCGTGGCCCTTAGAACTGTGAAGCTGCATAATAATCAGCATAATGGGCAGGGTCTGTAAAAGCCTTACAGAACTTGCTTCAGTCCCAAATATACAAGCTGCACTCTCAAAGCACATACACGCACTATTAAAGTACACACCCAAATGTACATGTATGGAATCCCAAATCACATGAACGCACTCCCAAAGTGCATACATGCATTCCCAAATAAACGTGCACTTCCAACTGTCTATGCACACACTCCCAAAGCACCTGTGTGCACTCCCAAATGTACTTGTGTGCACTTTCAAATGTACAATGCGTGCATTCTCAAATGTACATGTGTGCCCTCCCAGACATGCATCCACTCCCAAACCGCATGTGCACACTCTCAAATGGGCATGTGTGCACTCCCAAAACACATGTACACACTCCCAAAGTGTATGCACACACTCCCAAAATGCATGTGCATGCTTTCAAGCACTGCGCGCACTGGGTAAGTAGGTAGGTTGGTGGGTGGGCAGGAAGGTGGGTAGGTGGCTTGGTGGGTGGGTAGATACTCAAGGGGGACTGGGCAGCTGTCAGCAACCCCCAAGCACCTCCAACAGCAGGGGCATTCAGGGCAGTGGAAGTGCGCATAGCCTCCCTCACCCTGTCTACTGACAGGGCTCAGTCAGGAGGGGAGAGGAGGAAGGGGGAGCACCAGCGGAGGGGCACTTACTGAATGTGGCAGCATCCAACACTGCTCTCTGTTTAAACCACTGTCCCTGCTCTCTGATGTCTCCTCATGTCACAGGCACTGAGGAGACATCAGAGAGTGGGTACAGTGGGGACAACAGACAGCATCTCTGGATGCCACTATTATGTGATGGCATGAATGGAGCTGGGGAGAGGGGTGGGCTACACACAGGGGAGCGGGGTGGGCCACACACAGGGGAAAGGGGTGGGCTACACACAGGGGAGAGGGGTGGGCTACACACAGGGGAGAGGATGTGCTACACACAGGTGAAAGGGGTGGGCTACACACAGGGAAGAGGGGTGGGCTACACACAGGGGAAAGGGATGGGCTACACACAGGGGAAAGGGGTGGGCTACACACAGGGGAGAGGGGTGGGTTACACACAGGGTAAAGGGGTGGGCTACACACAGGGGAGAGGGGTGGGCTACACACAGGGGAAAGGGGTGGGCTACACACAGGGGAAAAGGGTGGGCTACACACAGGGGAGAGGGGTGGGCTACACACAGGGGAGAGGGTGGGCTACACACAGGGGAGAGGGGTGGGCTACACACAGGGGAAGGGGTGGGCTACACACAAGGGAGAGGGGTGGGCTACACACAGGGGAGAGGGGTGGGCTACACACAGGGGAAAGGGGTGGGCTACACACAGGGGAAAGGGTGGGCTACACACAGGGGAGAGGGGTGGGCTACACACAGGGGAGAGGGGTGGGCTACACACAGGGGAGAGGGTGGGCTACACACAGGGGAGAGGGGTGGGCTACACACAGGGGAAGGGGTGGGCTACACACAAGGGAGAGGGGTGGGCTACACACAGGGGAGAGGGGTGGGCTACACACAGGGGAAAGGGGTGGGCTACACACAGGGGAAAGGGTGGGCTACACACAGGGGAGAGGGGTGGGCTACACACAGGGGAGAGGGGTGGGCTACACACAGGGGAAAGGGTGGGCTACACACAGGGGAGAGGGGTGGGCTACACACAGGGGAAAGGGTGGGCTACACACAGGGGAGAGGGTGGGCTACACACAGGGGAGAGGGGTGGGCTACACACAGGGGAAGGGGTGGGCTACACACAAGGGAGAGGGGTGGGCTACACACAGGGGAGAGGGGTGGGCTACACACAGGGGAAAGGGGTGGGCTACACACAGGGGAGAGGGGTGGGCTACACACAGGGGAGAGGGGTGGGCTACACACAGGGGAGAGGGGTGGGTTACACACAGGGGAGAGGGGTGGGCTACACAGAGGAGGGGCAGGGCTAAGGAAAGGTGGAGGCTACATGTCTGGAATCCGAGAGCTCTAATAGCTCGACGTTTGCAGGGACGCAGGCGGGGCGGCAGGGGAGTTGGGTCATGTTTCCCCTTCTGCTCCAGCCCCAGACAGCTTCAACACCGCTGAGAGGCAGTGACCAGAGATTTGCTGCCTCTCTCTCTGTTTTATAATTGATAAAGCCCTTAATACTATTAATACCTTTAAACAGGCCTTGATACATTTTGCACACAGCTTAAAAAAGAATTGCCAGCATTTATAATCCACAGGAAAGTGTGGATCCATTAATACAATGGATCAGTATTGTAGAGTCAATAAGCTTTTTTCCCATTATAAATCAATAAATAAATGGTACCCTGCTTTTTTGGGATTTTTGCCATGGTCCGGATTATCTAGAGCTAATTTTCACTGTTTTCTCATTTCCCTCTCCCCGGCTGCATTTAATGGCAGATGTCTTTTTTCCAAATTAAATAAAAATGAAATATGTAAGTAAGGCTGCATTTTGCAATAATGACCTTGATAAAGCACAAGCCATTAAGAAATGCATGCAGGCTATACATAGGAACGCACTTGCTCTGGCAACGCCCCGGCCCTTTGTGTATATTTTTCATTTTACAAGCAGTACCTTTTGGATTGTTCTGCCATCCTGTGTTGTCTTCTTTCCAAGCAATAGAGAAGCCCACCGGGCAGCACGCCCAGGGGCCCCAGCTTCAGGAAATGGAGCTGCCAATCATCACGAGCCCATGCACATCATGACTACCGGTGGAAACATTGCCCACAGGGAGGGGAAGTTATGATAAAGATGACCATGGGCAAAGTTATCCACCCCCCTCACCAGCCACATGGTGGGAGGAGGAGGGCAATGCTCAGGGGAATCCCTCTGGGTGACTCAGGGTTATGGCAGAAGAGACATGCAAAACATAGAGGTGACATAACAAGTAACACAATTTATGTTTAGGCCATTAGTAAACAATATTATTATAAGCTAAATGTATATGACAAAAAACAATAACCGTAAATAATAAGTGAGGGTCAATGTCTTAGGAACCTACCTGGTTACAAATCTATGTAGCTAAATGGGTATAAATACTAAAATGGGACCAAAATAATGTGAGAAATAAAGTTTACATTCATAAACTTAGACAGCTACAGTATATTATGATTCAGAAAAATATTAGTATATGTCAGAATGTAAGGAACAAATTAGATAATTTCCTGGATAATGGATTTACAGATTGAAGGCAGATGATCCATAATTGCTGGTCTTGAATTGATCAATATTCGTCGCCAAACATAAATCTTTTCCTTAGAAACATGATGTGGTTACCAAAGCACTGAGCACCATAATGCCAGAGGGGTGGGGCTTTGGATGTAAAAATGTGGCCCTTTGCCACAAACTTGCCTGTTAGAAAGCTTTGGGAACCAGTTTTTTTTTGGGGTAGCCAGGAGCCAGAAATTATTGAGTCAAATTGTTGTCCTAGGTGCAGAATGTAGCCTCCTTCGAACAGTTCCTGCAAAGACACAGGAAATTAGCATAGGGAATGCCCTCCTTCAGATGCAGATCATGGACAGAGTCAAACCAAAGGAAACCGAGGTAGGCTTCCTATATAGATCTGTCAAGATCCCGGTCAAGATAAACCAAGAGTTCAAGGAAGCTAACCAACTTAAAGATAATGTGCACAGCAGGGTTTATATTGAATGGGGGTGTAAACATTAAGGGGTTCCTCAAAAACAGGGTTTACAACATATAATAATAAAGGAGGGGTGGCAGCCGCTCAGACCATTTTATAACTAACCAGGGAGGTGCACATTAGCAGGGCAATTAGAATACAAAAGTCTTAAAGGGGCCACAGCACTCAAACCAGTTAGCTTGCTGACCAACCTACAATCTGTCTCTAAACTAGGTTAAAAACCGAGCTCCCTGTTTTTAACCTAGTTTAGAGACAGATTGTAGGTTGGTCAGCAAGCTAACTGGTTTGAGTGCTGTGGCCCCTTTAAGACTAACATATAATAATAGTTGATGGAAACAAGGTTAGTATTTAGGGTCATGCTAAAGAACTAGTGAATCAAGTTTATCTTTAGGTATGCTTTCGGGTGTGAACTGAAGCTTACACCTGAGTGAATTTACTTCTCCATTTAACATTGAAACTGCCTCCAAGTTTATTTTTTTATATTTTTTGGTATTTGTTTGGCATGTTTGGTTAGATTCAATTTTTATCGAACAAAGAATAGCCTGACTTTTTATTTTTTAATTGTTATTTTTCAGTTTTAAGTGATTTACCTAAATGCCGCTTATGAAAGGTATTCAGTATAACATTGAAACTGCCTGCAGGTAGGTTTATTTTTTTATATTTTTGGTACCTTTTTGGGCATGTATGGTAAGATACAATTTTTATCTATTGAAGAACAGCCTGGCCCGTGGCAAGTATTTGTGAATGGCAGGCGCGGGCACACTCCCTGTTAGAGGGTAGCAGGGCATGTGGCCGCAAGTGCGCTTGGATCCGCTTGGACGCAGGGACTTGAGCGCGTCCGAGCGTGCTAATTGGACATGCGGCCGGGCATGCATTGTAGGATGATGAGGAGAGTTTGTTAGGGCGACCTGGGGGGTTTCACACAGCGGGGCACACCCGATTGAGGTGCCCCGGGGGCAAGGACCAAAACCCAGGATAGTCAAAATCCTGGATTTTGGTCCACTTTAAAGCTGATAAAATAAAATTAAAAAATAAAAAGTAAGGCTCTTATTCGTTAGATATAAATTATATCTAACCAGAAATGCCCCCAAAATTCTAAAAAAAATAAACCTGCAGTTAGTTTCAGTGTTCAATGGGATGCATTTAAAAGCAGCATTTAGTAAAACACTTAAAACTGACAAAAAACTATGAAAAAATATAAAGTCAGGCTATTCTTTGTTAGACAAAAACTGTATCTAATCAAAGTGCCAAAAAATCACCAAAAAGCAGCTCATCAACCAGCTTCTCCCTGTTCGGAGTGAACACCCTGGTACGGACTTCTGGCTGATCCGGGGACCCGAACTTGCAAAATTTGGTACGAACCCAAACTTTACAGTTCGGGTTTGCTCATCACACCAGTAAAACATCTGAATGTGAGGTGGGCCCCCGGTGTCAGTTGTACTGGGGGGCACCAGGCACTCAAGTCTGACACTCATGGGGTTATTAAAGAAACGCTAATAGGTGCAAAAGGTGGAGTTATCAAGTCAAAAATTCTGAGCTCCTCTGATAGAGCCAGGTGGTGACCCATCTATCAACAGCACCCACAATGGGATGATTGCTGGTGCTGAGTTTCCTACACTGCCAGATAAGACCAGACGCTCACCCTGCACTCTGTAGCCTTATCCCATACATTCAAGGGGCTGGAATGGTCGTGATTGTAATTATTTTGGCATTTTTTAAATAATTTTCAAAAAACTTTTTGGGTTATGCATGTGCCACGGGATTCCTGAGCTGTTTGAAATTGTTTTTGTATGCATTTTAGGCACTTTGTTTTGCGCTGCAAACTTGTGATTTGGAGCCTTAAGAATAAAAAACAGATTACAACAGGCGCTGTCGCCCTGTAATCCCCTTTTCACAGCGTCTGTGTTGGTGCTGCTTTCTTTAATGGTAAATTCCTTTACCATTTAAATATGTGAAAAGATTAAATAAGGTTCAGGAGGGAAGTGTTTTTAAGAAGAAACTTAATGATAGAACAAGGGGGCACAACCTGAAGCTAGTTGGAGGGAAGATCAGGAGCAATGTTAGAAAATATTATTTTACAGAAAGAGTAGTAGATGCTTGGAACAAACTTCCAGCAGAGGTAGTTGAAAAATTGTCAGTCTGTGAATTTAAACATGCCTGGGATAAGCACACATCTATCCTAAGATAAAGAGTTCATACAGTATACACATAAGGGCAGACTAGATGGGCAGACTAGATGGACCATATGGCCTCCTTCTGCAGTCACCCTTCTATGTTTCTAAATCACTTTCTAGTGCTCCCATCTGGCTCTAGGGGTGACTAGCACATCAGCTTATAGAAGGCCAGCGCTGTACCCGGCTGCCGGCTGAAAGCAGTGCAAGCTGAGCGCTGGCTGGCTCCAGTCACCTCAGCAGTATGGGCGCTGATAGCATCTCAGATGAGACGCTCATCTTGCACGCGCTACAAAAAAATAAATGAGGCTGCCAGTCTGATACTATACACATTATGATTCCCCAGCAATAATATACAAAAATACAGACAAATGACAATGGAATGACCTTGTGCATTCCCTTTAGAAAGCAGTCGGTGTTACACCCCACGCTCCCTGTTTCATATCATAAAGGCAGGTTGATTATTTCATTATTTCATACTGTGGTCTGTCTATCTTATAATTGCTGTATAATAGAAGGTTCTCGTATATGATGTTATTTATGTATATGTTTGTATATTATTGCTGGGTAATAATAAGAGCCTGATTATTTTGCTGACATTCTTTTTTACATTTTTGCTGCTGCATTCTGTTTCCATGTTTCCTTTAATCATCCGGCTCTGCTAAAGTGGGAGTGGCTTTCCATGCCTTGAGTATAGCTGCTTGATACAAATCCCCAAATCCTTCCACTGACAAGGATGAGCTCTCCTCCCCCCACAAAGCAGAACTAGGAAAACTCAGGGAGAAGTTATGGTCCCAGGTGTGAACACTGCCAGCAACCATTTAGCTACTGAGACACAAGACTAGACTCCTGCTGTCACATTGTAAAAAGACAGCCTGCTACTTTCTCTTGTACATTGTGAACAGCCAGGCATGTGGCTACTGTTACAAAGAAAAAAAGCATGTGCCCTGCTGTGTTACATTATATATATATATATATATATATATATATATATATATATATATATATATAATATATATAGTGCAACAGCTTCACAGCTAACTGCAGTGTGTAAATGAACTCTTGCTACTGCGATGGAGAGAACATTCTAATAAATGTGGCACCTGTACATCACCATTTCATGGGCACAATTTTCCTAGAACCCCTAAGCTTAGCTAGTTTATGATCCCACTATAGCAGACCTATAGCTGCTTTTGATTATGGGAGGCCGATTCATCAATAGCGCCAGGTAGCGACAGATGAGCGACTGTAGCGTGATTTTTTCAGCGCCAGCCAGTATTCGCTGTGCTTGGCCGGCATTAGCTTGATGACAGCGACTCAGTCGGTGTGCGGTAATGTTGAATACGGGCTGGGGGGTCGCTGTTTCACAGGTCCAGCGTTGTATGTGAGCGCCTGACAACGAATGGCCAGAGCGAACGGCTAGCTTCATATTCATCAACAAATCACGCTCCGAATGTGCTGTCGCTGTCCATTCCTTGTTTAAACCCCAGAGCGCTGGCGGCGATGTGTATTAACTAGTTTTTAACCCCTAAACAACCATATTTTTTGAATGTAACATTATACATGTTTTTAGAATCATTTTGTAATATGAATACATTAATCTCAGACCTGTTAGATCAATTCTGCACATATTTTTTTTAATTTTTTTTTTTACTTAAAAATAAATCCTAACATTGCAGAAGTGGTCTCCGATTTTTTGACATTAAAAAAATAAAAAAAAAAATTAATACCAATTAATTATGAATAATTATAGATTGCTCCATTGAAATGCATTGGACATCGCCAGGGAGCGACAGCTCATACCTGGCGCTGTGAGGGAATTTGCAGCGGCGCTGTTCGGTCCAGGCGGCTTCATGATGAATGCCGCGCTAGCCGTCGCTCTCGCCGGCGCTAGCCTCATTTTGCTTGATAAATGCGTCATTGTGACCGTCGCCGGGCGTACTTGAGTCGGTAGTCGCCGTTAGCTGCCGCTACCTGGCGCTCGTCAGACACTACCTGGCGCTATCGCTTGATGAATAAGGGCATAAGTCTGTATGAGGGAACATTTCCCTGAGGCTAACTTAAGCACTGTGAAACAAGGGGGGGGGGCCACCAAATACTTACCTGTTATATATATAAGTTTCCTCAGCAAAGGAACCAGGAACCATTATTCTTTTCCCTTTTCAGTGAAATGCAAAACTTCAGATGACCCATTTTTCTGAAATTAAATAATAAGGATTAACCCTGTCATTTCCACTTTGCTGCTTACTTGAAATAGGTTTGATTGATGTAGCCAATGTGTCTCAGGGCATGTTCACATCACTGGGATGGGTCATATAGTAATTAATCCTCTTGCTGCCCATGAGAGTATTTTGTGGGATGTAATTAACCTTCTGACTGGACCACATAGCTGATAGACCATGCACCCTGGATGATTAACCTCTGTTTAAGGGTCGCAGCAGTCCTGCTTCAGATTCAGATTGAAACTTTCAGCTAAAATCTTTAGAACGACTTTATTTGTGGATCCTCTTTTATTGGTTTGGGTAAAACAATGAGATAAAAAAACAGTATAGAACCTAAACAGGCACAAAAAGAAACATTGAGGTTGGTCTTGTGAATCTTATCTACACACAATGTCTTATCTTTGATACAAAAATAACAAATAATACGTTTTATCTTTAGGATTGAATACATATCTCAGGAAGCCGAAATACAAAGAACCTGCTGAACTAAACATTGTACTTCATTATAGGCTTGTCACATGTGGATTTAGCAATTGTAGGGAACAGGTGGCCACCAGCGGTAGCCACTGCAACTCCACCTACTAGGGATAACACTGGAGGGTCAGATGGCTGAAAAACAGGACCGATGAGCTGATGTGGAAGAAAGTACAGGATCAGGGGGGTACCGATGATCACAGGAACTGTAAGGAGTCAGAGGAAGAGGAACTGGAAGACACAGGATACGGGAAGAATTGCACTCTGGCTCCAGAGGAGGGAGTCTACTGACAAGCCTGGTTTTAACACAGGGGAGGATAGACTGGGCTGTAGGAAAGCCAGGGTCCTACAACCGTCGCCAGATGTAGGTGAGTCCAAGTGGAGCTGTGTATAATTCAGAGAGTAGTCTGTCTAAGCCAGGGATTGAGAGCCATAGCGGGTAGTCAGACAATGCCAAAGGTCGAGAGCTAGAGAGGGTAGTTAACATCACTGAGGAGAAACCCGGGAACACAAACTAGAACAAGGCTTAACTCCAAGCAGACCTCTTTCACAGGCCACAGACGCCTCTTTAAATTCCAACCCACCTACCCGTGTATTTTTGAAAAGGCTTCTGAACAATAAATGAACAATGAATAAAATAGAATTACTTGATTTGTTATTTTAACAATTGTTTTTTTCAGTTTAGATCATTGTGTGCTTCACTGACCATGACCTGGACTAAAGAGAACCTTTACAGACACTGAGTCCCATTGCAGAATAAATAACCGAAGGAGAGGTTTCACATTTCCTTCCCTGTCCAAATGCATCCAATTGCATCCAACTAAATGAAACACTGTCCTTTGGAAGTATTGTTTGGATAGATGGCAAATACAAGCAATTTTGCTGGGAGAAAGACTAGAACACAGTTTAAAGAGTTTCCTATGCTGACATCACTGGTGTGTAAAGGCATCATCATACAGAACATCATGGAGCGATCTGATATTGCCAAAAAACATTATTAATAACAGACAGGAAGACAAAGGGGATGCGATCCATGGCAATAACCTTTGATAAAAACATCTCGAAGCCTGATATTCAAGTACAGCCAAGGCTCAAGAGAACAGAGAACCTTGAACTCAATCATTAGGGCTGACTGTGTGCTCTTCATCTCTACTGTCATCTCCAGGGGCCAAACCTATAAAGTTCCTGTCCGAGAAAGAGATGTAACAAGTTTTATGGAATTTTTAATATCAGTCTTTTAATGCTTCCTATCTGGGGGAGCATGTCTGTAATTAGCAGCCTATTTCTTAACATCCATATTTTATGTATTCATGAGCTTTAAAAAATTCAACAGAAGGGAAAAAAGGCATCAAGGGTGGTCAGGCCATTCCAAACCACAATGTTTTTACTTTACAAAAATCATCCCTAATGTGAAAACCTCCAAAGTATTCCATAATAGTATATTTAAACTGTAAAAAGCAAAGTTAATTTGCAATGAAAATGAGTTTTTTTAAATCAACTATTTAAGCTTTTGCATAACTTGCTGACAGAGAGACAGTGAATTATGAGCTTGGTAAATGATGCTGAAGGGCATAGACAAGTGTCAGAACATTATTATAAAGCTGCGAAAAATTTCAATAATTAGACACTATCTTTTAAAGGGAGCTGTGTCTAAACAAAACGTATTAAACTAAGGGCACTGTTAGGTCACAGAGGCCAGTGAACTGTTGGTATACAGTGGAGGCAAATCTTTAGGAGGTAAGAACAACCAACTTACTGCAGTACCAGTTTGGACATTTTAGCTTTACCTGGATGCACAGGAATGAATTTAGACCATTATGATAAGTCAACCCCAATACCTGGACATACATATTGCACAAGATCTGTCTTGGTCCAGCTATATCAACTACTGTATATAGCCAAAAACGTCTGCTGGTGGTTCTTCCACCTAAGGAGACTGAAAGACTAGATGTGCTCAAGAACTTTTACTCCTGCAGTATTGAAAGCATCCTAACTGGGAATATCACTGTCTGGTTTGGGAACAACACCAAGCAAGATAAGATAGTACTATAAAGAAGGGTGCAAATAGCCGGGCGCTTCACAAAAGTGCCACACCCTAATCTACAATCAATCTTTTACAAGTGGTGCAAAAATAAGGTCAGGAAGATGCGTAGCATCCAAACAACAGGCTCTTTTCTCAACTGAAATTAGACAAGTGCCTCCGCTCTCTGAGAGCAAACACAGAAAGAGTGTGGAGGGCTTATTCCCAGAGGCCATCCAAACTCTAAATAGAGGAAGGTTCAACATAGATCAGATAAGGGAATAGGCAGAGCCCCTTACCGCAAATCAAGTTAGAACACATGTAATTGCATATGTGACTGTGTGATCTGTAATAGTTTGTTCTGTATGTGAACCTGAAAGTATTATAATCGGGACATTCATAAAACACATTTCACTACATGTCATATCATGTATGGTTCTGCATGTGACAAATAAACCTTGATTTGAATTGATTTGAATAATCATGGGAGACTTTAACATTCCCATTGACGCTAACAGTCCTGTTGCCACCACCAGACTTCTCTCTCTTACCTCCTCTTCTGCGCTCAAACAATAGTCCACTGCTTCCACACATAGAGATGACCAAATTCTAGACTGTATCTTCACCAACCTCTTCTCTGTATCTATTTTTAACTGTATGTCGTTTATTGCAACATGTTAAAATAGATAATCCAAGCTCCCAGTAAAAGCAGAAACACATATACGCGTTTCGAGTGTCACAATGCGCCCTTAATCATGAATGAATGCCTATGGAGGGGTAATAGCTGTGCTTTTCCTTCTCTTTAACTGCTCAGCCCCTTTATGAGCACAATATAATAACACTGACTCTCTCCTCCACTCCCCCAGCTCCTACCTCACACTCACTCACATTTACTCCTGCATATAAATCTTCATGCTCATGGTCTTCATTGTCTCTCTAATTCTCTGCAATCTCTCCAAACCTTGTCCTCTTTCATCAACACAGACTCTACAAACCTGGACAACTATAACACACTAGCTTCTCCTACAACAACCCTTGCTGTACAGACCACCCTGGCTCAACTCAGATGTTGCCAGATTGAAAAGGCACTCTTGAATCACTGAAAGGAAATGGAGGAAGATAAAAACCAGTGGTGACTTCCTGCTATATAAACACGCCCTTCATGGACTCAGGACTGTCCTTTCATCTTTCAAGCATATGTCACTTCCCTCATATACTTACATACTTGAAATCCAAACAATTGTTCAACACATCCAGCACTCTACTCCTCTCACAATCTCCTCCTCCCACATCACAAATCACAGGAATTTGCTTCTTTCTCTAAGGATAAAATTGACAATATCCGAGTAGGCTTCACCTTCCAAATCTATCCAGCCTACCCAAGTCCTGCCTTTGACCACTACCCTATCTCACTTACCTATGCTATATGAACAGGGGCTGTCCTCCTCTATTTGTAAATCTCAGCTCACTACTTGCTCCTTAAACCAATCCGGTATGCTCTCCATGTACTGTACTTTCCTTTTAACACGGTAATAGTACTTAAACTTTCTCAAGCACAAAAATATAAATGCAACACCTTTGTTTCTGCCCCAATTTCATAAGGGCACAAAGGGCCTTTTTCTCGCAAGTATTGTCACAAATTTGTGTTAGTGAGTACTTTCCTTCTTCCAATATAATCTATCCACCTTGCAAGTGTGGCATATAAAAATTCTGATTAGACCCTGTGATTATTGCACAGGAGTACATTAGGCTGCCCATAATAAAAGGCCCTTTTAAAATGTGCACAGTGCTGCAAATATTGCAAGTTTTGAGGGAGCGTGCAATTGGCATTCTGGCTGCAGCAATTGAATGTTCATTTCTTTAACCCTCCACAGGTGTATCAGGAAATTTGGCAGTACATCCACATCCACCCCCATCGGGGCTTAAGTGCCCCAATGGGGGTGCCCCGGGGGAAAGGACCAAAACCCAGGACAGTAAAAATCCTGGGTTTGGTCCACTTTAAATGTTGCCACCGGGGCATACTCCAGTGGCATTTAGCAAGGAGGGGAACACCAGTTCCCCTCCGTTCATATCTGCTCCTGGCCAGGGGATTGCATAATGAGCTGCCAGGGATCGGCTTTTATTTCAAAATTTGATGCTGCTCATTGAAAACATTTCAATAAAAATGTACTATTTTCTAGACTGGTTTTCAATATAAACTCTCAATTTGGAAGTTAAAGCGGACCTTCACTCTGAATAAGAGTCTATCTTATATGTTTCCCACACCTTGTACATACAGATTGGCCACATTAAAAATCATCCTACCTGCATCTACTGCATGTTATGAGCCTTTAAACATCCAAGATGGCGGCTTATGGAAGCCGCCATCTTATCAGGCAGCCTGCAAACAGGAAGTACCTCCTGACTGTGCTGCTCTGCATTCTGGGACTTCTGACCTTTACCTGACCCCAGCTCTGCTCTGTCTGAGCAAAGCACAGCTATAACCCGCCCCCCTGTACCTTATCCCACTCTCCTATCCTCAGTAAGTGTGATGCTTCTGAGTCAAGATGGCGGCGCCCGTATCCTCAATTCCTGAACAGAGTTGCAGCCCAGTGGGGGAAAGAATAATAAGTTGGTGACTAAAAACGTAAAATATATTAATTTTAGATGCTGGGGAACCGTTTTTTAAGAGTTTGGGCTTTTCATTAAATCACGCTGAAGGTCCGGTTTAAGGGAAATGTTACCGCTGATAATTGATTGGGATCACAACACAACTTTGGACAAGGTTTCACAGTAACCTCATAGTTGATGAATCTTTGTCATATAAGATAACATCTTCTCAGATGTCTGGAGTGTGATTTGCCAGTTGCTTCAGGCAAAAATACCACATTTGCGTGTACATAACATGTACAGTGCTAATAATTTCTGTTACGTGTAGAAAAGAATCTCAGTGTAACACATACAAGTGAAATGATTTTCAGGCTATTCCCCAAAAAAGCTACTACCCTTCATCAACAGTTATTATTACACTTTTGTAATTTGCTATATAAAGATCGAAAAAATTACAGGAGCTCAAAGTCAGGTCGAGGTGCTAATAAGTGAAATTATAACTTGCTTGTCCTCTTTTCTTAATCATCAGCTCTACTATGAAAAAATAATATCCAAAAGGTCACCAACCATACTAGCTTTTACATACAGTATAAACAGAAATATAGGCGAGGACAGTTTTCGGAAGAGAGTACTGTACAGTACATACAGTATAACAGAAATGAGCTCTTTCAAATAATAGAGAAAATCCGGCTCACGTGAATCTTCCATAACATTTAGCTTTTATTCCATAAGTTAGAATAATCCACAGATAAAAAAGTCAGCAGCAGAACACGTATGTTTTGAGCATTACATCTCTGGCGTCACAGCCAAGCCCCCTGACGGTGACTGGGTAGAAGACTGAACTCACTGTCCAGGCAACAGGATAATGGACAAATAGCAAGGCACAGGGTGTCATCAATTAATTTAATATTGACTGCAAGACCCTCATGAACAATAAACAATATACATCAACTTTTTGCATGCACACATGTATCATATGATACCTCTTGTTCTATATAGAATATTTACTAATAACAATAGAAGATTGATGCATGATTCAAACCCCCTGTTTCAGAAACTGACATATAGGACACCTAGGTCTATTACATCTGTAACATCCTGTAGTGTTAAGCCATGTTTTTGGGGAAAGAGACTGGGGGGTAGCCTAGTTGCTAAACTTGGAGCTTTTTTCTTTTTCTTTCAAACAATGTACCACTAACTAATAACTAAATAATAATAATAATAATTAAAGTACTGTAAAACTAAGAAGTGTATTTGAGAAGGAGCATTGTCTCTTTGTAAAGCCCCTATTGAGTGTGATGCTACACTGATCTTTGAAATCTCCATTTTGGCAAATCTCAGCTATTAATACATTTAGCAAACAATACATTTCTCAAAATGTATGTTACTAAGTCCCCTGCTTTTATTTTATATTATACGGGTCAATATATATGTATTTTAGGATAGGGCTATTAGCTCAGGTATGTTTTTATTCTATAATAAACGTTTTGCATGTAAATACCATTCATTTTGCCTGGTGGATTGCAACGAAAACACAGCAAAATGCCACCAAGTTGTTCCCTAAAATTTCACAACTTAACAACAATTATACGGTAGTTCAGTTTGCTCAGAAATCCCCACTTGCAGAACACATGGCACAATAAGGCCCTCTATCCCTTGGTACTCTTAGCAAGAGTAAGCCACAGTGGTCCAATAGCTGTTTCTGCCCACAGCAGTGCATGTTCATGACTCATAAAGCTGTGCATTTAAATATAATCAGATATTTTGAGATACTTTGAAATCATTTACTTTACACTTTTGTCATAGAGGAATAAGGTGGAAGGTAGTTAGTGTGTGTCTGGACCGGGACTTTGAGAGCTAAAATAGTGAATAACCAGAACTAATATAAACTGACATTGAGTAAGTAATAAAACATCAGAGCCGGGTGGGGAACAACAGGAAACTATAGACAATGTGGTGGATTCAAAGCCAGGTGAGATAATTGCCATTGACTTTCAGTGTTTATCCTGGAGCCGATTCAGAGCCAGGTAAAAATTTACACCCAGTAGACAATGAGTCAATGGCAGTTTTTTCTCCTAAAAAAGGAGTGAGAATTCTCACATGACTCTGAATCGACCCCATTGACTTAAAAACAGTTGTCTTAAGTTTTGTTTTAAAGTGTCTGGTAGATCTGGAAGTCCTCTAGTCCTAAGGGAATATAGACAACTGGAAGCTGAAACCACCCAGATAGCAAAAGGATTATAAAAGGAGAAATTGGAAGATCAGTGGTGGCCTAGGGAAACATTATTCCTGGGGAACTGACCAAGAGGGATAAGTCTAACTGTGGCCAAGCCTATGATAAAGGGCTTGTCTGACAAAGTGTATTCAAGAACCACTCTATGGTGTACTCAAGTTGTATGTTTCTCCAGAGGAGCAAATAAAGGTTCTTCATTTGGTTTACCATGTGGTAAACCTGCTTTAATTGAATGTAACTGAACTATGATTACAGCGAACCACACTGCACCCACACTGTACATTAGGCATAGAAGCTGGGTATCTCAAGGTCTGATATTTTCAGAGCTGGATTATGAGGAGGACGCAATGGGCGTGCGCCCTAGGACATCTTCCATTCCTTCTGCAAAGGGGGCCTCCACCAGCCTTTGGGTTATGGTCTGGGCCAGGTGGCTTTTCAGTCTTTGGTCTGTTATTTGTGGCAGTGCCCCCCACACGCCTGAGCATGCCTTTTTTTGTTCTTGTAAACCTGCAGCCAAAGCCACGACAGGGCAGAGCGGAGAGTCTAGAGCAGCAAAGCCACCATCAGCAATGCTACAGTGTTGGGTAGGTGCAGAGCTGTCAATCAGTGGCCGCTCACTGCACATAAGCCACCAAGAACAGCCGCTGGCAGCTCAATGCTGGGAACTGTTTTCTACTGGACAAGCTGGGCGACTACACCATCCCCCACCCAGAATGGGAAAGCAGGAGTTCCCGAGCAGGATGCACAAGGGTGGCACGAGGGACTTGACCTGACATTCCAATAAGTAGATGAAGGCCAGACAACCACCAATCAGTAACTTGGCTAGACTATTACTTTAAAATACAGTATCTGGGGTCTTCACCAGATTTTGTGCCCAGGGGCCTCCACCACACTTAATTCAGCCCTGGATGTTCTCCATACGCTCTTTCCAGGCAGTTTGATATTTGTTTAATAAGTGTTTAATATATAGGATATAATGAGTGGAAGACAGGTGACCAAAACACAACAACCACATGACTGTTGTAAAAATAATTTGAAAGAAAGTGCAGATAAGTAAAATAGAAGAATACAACTCACCCCATGTAAATTGCTGAATGGAGCATCCTGATGAGCATGGGACATGTGCCGCAAGCTTGATAAATATATGTAGAGGACAAGACCCCAGCTGCAATTTCCAGAGTTCTCATGTCACAAAATGACGCGTTTCGGGGGGTCTATAGCTTTAGCCTTGTTTTAACCGGTATTGGAATCTACAGCCGGGGTCTTCTCCACTACAGATGATGAATCAGAGATTTTTGTGATCAGAGTCTGACTCTCTGTTTTCTTCACATCTTATTAACAGTTATATACTTTTTATATACTACAATGTGGAGAGCTCTTGACCTCATGTAGGAAAACACACTGTCTTAAGTGTCGCAGTGGGAGGTTGTTATTTTAAGTACTTATATCTTGAACTCACACAGTCGTAGCCACTGATGTGCTCAGCACCCCCTCCTGTGCTTTTACCTGATGGCCTTTTTCCACTCTCCTCTTCAGGATTCCACACGCCCTGCTCTACTACTCAAGAATGCCCTTCCCTATACAATTTGCCACTTCTCAACTCTTCAGAAACTCAAAATTACCCTTAAATCTCTCATTTTAGGAGAAGCTTGTCATCTGACCTAACAAATCTACTCTACAGATGACACCCTTCAGAGCACTTGTCATCATACTTTGCACATACTATTTATAACCTACATTTTGTCTCCACACCCATATCCTTTCAATTGTAAGCTTGCAAAGGCAGAGCCCTTATGCCTAGTGTATTTCAGTATCAATTTGTGTTTGTGCATTTCTGTCCCATCCAATAGCTTGTGCATTATATTATTTGTATTACCCCAGCTGTAATTTCTACCTTTTAAAGTGGACCAAAACCCATGATTTTGACTTTCCTGGGTGTTGGTTCTTGCCCCCTGGGGCATCCCCAATCGGGGGATCGGAACGCCTTCCCGGTCACCTACAAAGCATGCGCGGCCGCTCATACAATCAGCATGCCCGGACACTGACAACTGCATCCCCCGCTACCCTCTTCAGCATTCTCTTCTGCAGTCAAAAAGCTGCTGAACAACTGTGCGTTGCCATGTTCACTAACGCTGAGAACTTCAAGAGACGTGGAGGCTGATTCATTACTAACACCAGGTATTGGCAGATGAGCGTCTGTATAGCAGCGCTTAGAGTGACCGCTTGTAGACGCTGTAAGCGGGTATCTGTAACAGAGTGCCTCAGTCTCTGTCGCACCCTGGCCTACATTGATGAATGTGATGTATGTTGGGCACTCTAACACCAGTACAGCGCTGCAGGGAGCGAAAGGTAGCACCAGCTCAATGCGACCGACTCTCGGCGCTCCACACCATACTTCATATATCAAAAAAGGACACACACACAGAGCGTCAGTGCTCTAAATCTGGTCGCTATAGCATAGAGTACCAGACGCTGTGTGATTAAAGTCTATTTTTGAACACATATCCACCTGTAACAAAGCGAAAACACATGGAATGACATTGTTTTACCACTGTGACATTAACACTTTAGTGCCAGACCTGTAATGAAAATTCTGCATGAAAATATAAAAAAATCAAAAAAGTTTCTAAAAGTGTTTGTTTGCAGCCAGGAGAGGTCACACAATGATTTGAGCAAAAAAACAAAAAAAAATTGTCAAACACGCTGTTTAAACACAAGCAAATTAACGGCCATTGAAATGTATGATCAACACTGAGCGAAAAGTAATATCTGGTGCTCTGGAAGCTAGAGCGCCAGCGCTATACGCCTGTATATACGCCTGTAATAATACATCGGACGCTACATGGCGCTGTTAGAGTCGCTCACCAGATTCTCTTTCTTAAATGTGGTTTTGCGTACAGCGCCCGGCGTTCACCAGACACTGCCTGCCGCTACGAGGCACTACCTGCCACTATTCCTTCTTAATCCCCATAGTGGGCTTTAGACAACTTTTTTTTGTGTGGTCCTGAAGGAATGAAATTGAAAGGAAGGGCAAACTTTGGAGCCATTTTATAGCTTCTACCTGGTGCTACAGGACATGAAGGAGAGGCACATGGGACAGGCATCAGGTGAGCTGCTTGCTGTTGTATTATTGTCATTGGTCTCCTCTGAATGGCACATCCTTGGGGGTTATTCTGATTGCCATTAACTCCCCCCCCCCCAAAAGCCAGCAAAACCAGCCCCAGTGATAGCTCGCAGGCAGTAGTAACTGGACTCCCCACTTCTGCTGGGATAGATTTGCCATTCAAAAATAATTTAAAAATAAGGCTTAAGTTAACAGCCCTGCAGCACTGGCTGCCCCAAGACACTAACTGCCCCGGCTGTGACTGAGCATCTAGTCAGCCAATCAGTGAAGCAGCAGTGTATTAAAGGAGGTCTATCGTGAAATAGTGTAATATTAATAATCCATATCCAACACCTTTGCTATTGAGAGGAGGGGTCAGTTTTACATCTGAATTTAATTAAACTCTTGTCAAGCTTGTGATTTTAGACTCCTGATTGTAATAAATCCAGGGGTGACAGAACCTGCCCCACCCCTGGATATTTTTTGACATTACTGAAGCTAAATGCAGGGTCTAATGTAACTCAACCTTTAATAATACAAACTTTTGCTTGGAACATGAAGAGGAACAACTAAGGAGTATAAAGAAACCGATGGTCTGAGTCCCGAAGAGGGACAGTCCTTTTAATCAAATGATAGTTTTTAGTTACGCAGACAGTGCATTATCTTCTGTGATAACTTAGAACCAAAATGTCTCAGAATGCGAGGAGCTGTGACCGGCCAACTTATTTCCTTATTAGCACATTGCTGCAGAGCGACATTATATTAACATAAACTAAAATAGCAATGTCTATTCTGGATTTTTTATCACTGAGAAGAATAGCAAACCAAGTCCATCATTGGCATGGTGGAGTATGACCACCCTGGAGACAGCTCTGATGGTACATCATAGAATGTCCTGCAGTCCTCTGACGCCTGGGAGGTGATTCGTCAATCATCTGTCAGGGCCAGTGCTTTTGCCGGGGCACGATACAAGAAATGGGCTGTTTGGGTAAGCGAGGGTGAAAACGCTTTCAGGCTACAAGAAAGTGCGCAGATGTTTTAAGGATGAGAAGTGTCTGCCTCTGTCAGGTGCGATTATTAATGAAATGCCTCGCAGCTTGCAGCGTCTCCATAAAAGACAGGAAGCAGGATGTGGGGATGAAAGGGTGCGACTGTCCAGAAGGATGTGATCTATGCATGCAGCAGGAAGATCTGTTCTGTAGCAAAGAGATTGTATAAAATGAATGTGTCCAGTTGTGACGGATGCACTTTTACCATGATATAAAGGTGATGGGTGCAAGGGCTGGCGCCAGTGCTGCACAACAGTATGAAGGAACAACCTGCACTCCATTATTTGCTTCAAAGGCTTATATTGTTCATAAAATGTTCATAGATAGAGTCCAAATATCCGCCGTTTCGGGGTTACACACCCCCCTTCATCGGGGACCAAACAACAAGCAGAATAGACACACAACACTTTTTATATGCCCTGTTGTGCGAAAGCCCCCAGATCGCCAATGCCAACTCACCTCTTTCCGGTCCTACTGCACATGCGCGGCTGCTCATTCAATCAGCGACCTCGGAGCTGCTGATGTCACGTTGTCTAAGCCTTTGCCTAAGGCCAGTGGCTTCAAGCGCACTGGCGTCCGCATCCCCCGCTTCCCTCTAACAGGGAGCATGCCCACGCTGGCCACTCACAAATGCCTGGTGCAGGCACGCACCCTGCTAGAGGGATAGTGGGGATGCGACTCGCGCATGCGCTGTTGGACCAGGAAACAATATAAGTATATGGGGTGACCTGGGAGGGGGGGGTTCACACAGTGGGGCATCCCGATTTTGGATGCCCCAGGGGGAGGGAATAGGTCGGCCCAGGAATCAATATCAAGATCTTTGCGGATTTTGGTCCACTTTAATGTGAAGGTCCTCTACAATCAACAGGTTACTCCCTGTTTGGTCTCTGTGTGCATCCCTGCTACCAGTCATGAGGGAGAAGGTTCCCTCATTGATTGGCTCCCATGTTGACTTGCCCCCAAAAAATGGAACACCCCTGAAAATGAAATGATTATATTATATTATAATTAGCGTTGAGCGAACCCGAGCCGCAAAGTTCAGGTTTGTACCGATGTCCTTTTCAGGGCAGATAGGTAGGGAGAGGAGGTTGCTGAGCTAAATCTAAAATTGTACTTTGTAAGGCACCCAGGAAGGAAGAGTGGACAATGAGGGACAGCTACGGAGGGACATAGCACATCCTCCTGTTGCCATTGCACTTCAAGGACAGGCAGCAGCTGCTGGGGTAAATTTTAAGCAAAATCTGACCTGTGCCCAATCTTTGGCCAATCTGATCCGATTTAATATAACTGTAACCAATGAGATCTGATTTAATACAATTGAGGTCAGTCTGATTGGTGGCCAATTGGTGGCCAATCTGTGGAAATGTATTCTAATTTAAAACAACTGTGCCCAATATGATCTGTGGTCAGTCTTATCTGATTTAATTTAATACAACTGTGGCCAAAATGATTTGATTTAATAAACTGTGCCCAATTTGATTCGTGGCTAATCTGATCTGATTTATAACAACGGTACCAAATTGGATCTGTGGCCAATCTGATCTGATGTTATACAACTGTGCCCTGTCTGATCTGATTTAATACAACTGTGGCTTATATGATCTGATTTAATACAACTGCGGCCAATCTGTGGTCAGTTTATCTGATTTGAATAAAACAACTGTGCCCAATATGATCTGTGTCCAATCGGTGGCCAGTCTGCCACTTTAGGTGGCATTATTTTGATCAATAAAACTGTGGGTTTTTGTTGTTGTTGTAATTTAAAGATGTTATGTTTTTTAAAAAAAGATTTGCATGGAGACCCCCCCAAAGGCAACCTGCCCGTGTACCAGGCATAAGGCCTTGTAACCCAGGGCATAGATTTGAATAGTGTTCAGAAAAACAGTAGGTGCTACTGAATCAAAATAATTCTAAATAGTTGGCCAAACTGCATCAGGACAGAACAAAGGCATATCCCAGCAACACCACAAATGATAATTGAGGAACGGTAATATTGAGATTTTCATTTTAAGGGTATCCATTTTTCATTAGGTAGTCCTCACAAGTCTGTTAAAGGAGCCGTATCGCGAATTTTTCTTGGTGACTTATATTTAAATGGTACTTTGAATGTAGGTAAGTGTTGGAGTAAGAATTACAAATTTAGAAAAAAATGATGTCTGTGTTGAACAGCTGGAGACTAATAGCTCATGTTTATGTCTTCTGAGTGTCGGGGCCCGACACTCTGGCCTGTTCCACGCTGAGGAGAGGGGGGAAACAATGTATCAAAGTCTCAGCTGTTCAGTGCTGGCAGCCGTCCAGCATAATATAACAACATTGCAACATGTTTTTAATCCCTTTTTGTAGTTTTAGTAATCTTTGACCTATGTTTATCTCTGCTGTAGCAGCTCTATTTATACGAGCTGCTTTTACTAGTGATGCATAATCCATTGCGATTCCCTGTAGTTTGGTGGCCTGAATATGTTTCTTCTATGTCCCAATTAATAATCGCTAGGGTAATTCCCTTGTGTTTTATTGTATGTTATTCCTTGCCGACAGGTAGGGGAGTGTGGGCTCTCTTGTTATTCCTTGTTGATTGGAGTGATTTTCTCTATTTCCCAACGACGGCCGCGTGTGGGAACTTGGGGGAACACCTCTCAGATGGGAAATCCTTTTATGCTATTAATCTACAATACTGTGTAAGTGCATATGAGTTTTATTAAAGCCTGAATCATTAACTGACAGAGTTGCACTAGATATCTTTTCTTTTCCTTTTTTGGTTTTTGTACTACATTGAGTCCAATGGTGTATAAAGACTGAAAGAGGACCTACAAGCATATATTTTGGAAAGACGACCTCTGCGTAATAGGAGAGTGTATGACATATGTTTCTGCCTGCTAATCTTGAACCTTTTGGTAAGAATATTTCCTAAGGGTGACGGGCACAGTGTGGACTTTGTGCATGCGCACTGGGATTACAGCTTCTTTTGGATCATACTGAGGAGCTGCGTATTAGTTGAAACACTGAACTGTTTTTGCTCTGTGCTTATTTGGTTACATTCTATTGAGGACTGGTGGGATAAGTGGTCCAGCACGTTTGAGCATTTTTAAAGACATAAAGTTATCTTCATATGTAATTGAACCATCATTATTGAGATTAAGCGCGGTGTTTTCCTGTATTTGTTTTTAACATTGCAACATTGCCTGGCCAGAACTTATATATCTAAAACAGAGAGAAAAGCTCTAGAAGTCATTTAGCTGATTTTGACAGTTTTCCCTTCATGTTGGCTCTGCTGCAGAATCTTTCAGTTTACCATTTTCTCTTTCATATTCTTATTTTTCATTTTTCCATATGATCTTTCTTTCAGCTTTGTGTGTTTTGAGCAAAGCCCAACCCAGGATTTTCACTATCTGGAGTTTTGTTTTGTGCCCCTAGGGGCATCCCGACTTGGGATGCCCTGATATGTGAAATCCCCAAGTTCGCCTGTGAAAACGTACCTTTCTCTGTCCCACAGCGCATGCGCAGGCTCTCATCCAATCAGCTCTGTTTGCACGCATATGGGGAGCCTGAGCAGAAAACCTTCCTGGCCGCCCGGCCTGTCGCGCCAGAAAATTGGGGGATCTGTGGTTATCCAGGGGTCGTTTCACACAGTGGGGCATCCTGATTTAGAATGCCCAAGGGGCAAGGTCAATGGCCGGGTCTTATAGACTTCAGGGTCGGCCACTCAGGGTTTTGTTCCACTTTAATACCTTTAGATTTTCCTGCACAGTTATTCAAAGAAGAATTTCAGTTATTTTCAGTCAGTTTAGTTTATTTTGTATAGATTTTACACATTTGAGTCACCTGGTCTCATAACAAAAGCAGCACCTCACACACACACAGCCGTTACCACTGATTACAGTGTCAGCCTATGAGGTAAAGTGTTGCTAGGAGACCAGTGGGCTAAATGAAGCAGCTCACTAAATACAACCCAGCAGATCCCCCTATTCAGCAAATGGACTGAGCCATTGTTATTATACAATTTAAAAGAAAGGCATATATTTTTTCCTTTTTCTATCGCCAGATTATTTATACACATGTTAGAAGCTACTGTGTGGCTATTTAATTATTTATCTTTTTTAATGCAAATTTCGCGATACTGCTCCTGCAGTGGTGCGGCAGGGAACAAGTTCTTCTGGACCCAGCGGTGTCCTGTGTATGCAAGGTAGGTGCACAACAGGTACTATTACTGACAGATGGGGGGCAGATGCACACAGACTCAAAACTTCATAAAAAGACACTAGAGCTCCTCTTTATTGATGTCATTTCAGGTGACACAAGAACTTGGTGCACAATGATTCTATGTGGTACTACAGTTGTTTCCTGTCCCCTTCAAGCAATGGGTGGATTACAGATCATCTTTATACCATGGCAGGTGCTTATACCTTCAGCTTTCTCTTGAACATTGTGGGCTGCTGCTGCACCCTCCTTTCTTCTGCTTTCCAGGCTGTATTTCACTTACCTGGCCTGCTCCACTTACAAATCAGAACACGCTAACTGGGGACACTCTAATTCTAAATAGGTCTGGTTCCGCAAAATATACAGCACATTAACATTCCAGGTACAGATAGAGCAGAGATTACAGTCCCTTTTACTAAGTTAAATAAATAATGCTACCTTGAAATCTTCAATTCTATTCAATGGCATTTGTTTGCTTAGCCAGGGATATCTCAGGACCATTTTACTTTGTCCCATCTGTACATGGATCACATGCATCACCATGCTTGCCATGTTCCTCAACTTCCCCACAGGTCTACCTAAACCAGACTATACCATTTGGACCCACTTCACAATTACTGCTAACCCCTATTCCCCTCCTATATTGTGATTCATATTAAACCTACTCACTGAAACACAAGAGGTTTGAAGGAGAGATTCTGATGTGCTAATGACTAATTTCTGTCAATAACTAAATGATTTTTCTCCCAGCCCTAACTGACTGGAGAGGGTTCTAATTGATCCTATGTATCACCACTACTAATGCTATTTGTCCCACAGGTATCCCAATCATCCAAATGATTTGGATTAAATTGATTGTTGGTGAATTTTTTCCCCATCTGACTAAAACTACACCTTTTCCACCTGGCACGTTCTGTTTGAAAAGTTTACAACGCTATTATTGTGCCTAGACACAAGCCCCCCCACTGCCCCCCGGCAAGATTGCCAAGGCCACCATGTTGGTTTGCAAGAAATAAATATTAAATCTGTAGCCTCTGCCACCTCTTCCAGCGTAAGTTTCATTGCCAGAAAACTGCAGCACTCAGCATCTCTCTACAGAAAGCTGTTTAATCTCTCACATCATTACCCGGCGAATTTACAGTGATGATGGCGAGAGTAAACAGGCGTCTGAATTATTTATTAAGTGACACTTATTAAAGCATGCCGCTGGAAATAAGTCACCGCTCGGCTGGCCTGACCACTTTCCTGCCAGAGGAAGCGCCGGCCGGGCTATGAGAGAGATGTGTGGGCTTCTGCGCGCTTTGTTTTGTGCCGCCACGCTTGCCAAAGAGAACATTTGATGTGTCAGATGTGTTCCCGTCGCTGTATGTGCCATTGTTCCCTGCAAAAATGTATTTTTTATCTGCTCCCACAATGCAGTAAAAATCAAATATGAGCATAGCGAGGCTGGAGGCGACTCCGCTGTGCAGGACTGTTGCATAAACTTTTATAATATTCATTAAAAAATAGAAATAAAGCCAAGGACGCATCACAAATACAACTTTGCATTTTAAAGCATTGTTAAATACTGTATAATGGAAGGTTCAGCTTTTGTTTTTTACAAACAACTCCAAAACACATTTATCCAGCCACACAAATCTAAAAACAGTAATGTTTAGTAGATATAAACTTGAAAATACTAAAACCACAACAACCGTAAGTAGTGGCTTTGGGACACACATAGCATCACATAAGACATGATTATATTGAAGGACATCTTTGAAATGTGCAATTGATAACATGACAAAGAAAAAAAAAATTATGGTCCTGATTTACTAAAAATATGCCAGGCTTTGCTGGTTCGGCATAGGTAAGCATAGCATGCAAAGCATACAGGGTAATATCACTAAAGGGGGTTATTTAAGAAGGGATAGCGCCAGGTAGTGCCTCGTAGCGGCAGGCAGCGTCTGGTGAACGCCAGGGCGCTGTACACAAAACCCCATTTATGAAAACAAATCTGGTGAGCAACTCTAACAGCGCCATGTGGCGTCACATGTATTATTACAGGTGGCTCAGTGTATAGCGCCGGTGCTCTAGCTTCCAGAGCGCAAGGTATTACCTTTCTCTCAGTGTCATACATTTTAATGGGCGTTTAATTGCTTGTTTGACTTTTTTTTTTTTTGCTCAAATCATTGTGTGACCTCTCCTGGCTGCAAACAAACATGTTTAGAAACTTTTTTGACTTTTTTTATTTTTATGCAGAATTGTCATTACAGGTCTGGCACTAAAGTGTTGATGTCACAGTGTTAAAACAATGTCATTCCATGTATTTTCGCTTTGTTACTGGTGGATATGTGTTCAAAAACAAACTTTAATAACACAGCCTCTTGCGCTCTATGCTATAGCGACCAGATTTAGAGCGCCGGCGCTGTGTGTGTGTGTGTGTCCTTTTTTGATGTATGAAGTTTTATTTTTTGAAGTATGGTGTGGAGCGCCGAGAGTTGGTCGCACTGAGCTGGCGCTACCTTTCACTCCCCGCAGCGCTGTACTGGTGTTAGAGCGCCCAACACACATCACATTCATCAATGCCGACCAGGTTACTACAGCGACTGAGGCGCTATGTTACAGCGCCTGATACCTGCTTACATTGTCTACTAGCGGTCACTCTAAGCACCGCTATACAGATGCTCATCTGCCGATACCTGGCCTTAGTAATGAACCAGCCTCTTAGCTGCTTTTGCCTCGCCATGCTCACATACTGAATGAATTTCATAATTACTACTCTTTGCTAAGCACGAAGCACTAACTGAACATATTGCCACCAGTGATGGAGGTGGCAAGACTTGGCTGGCATGGGAAGTGGTGCTGGATGTAGGTGACTCAGGAGGCGGCACTTTTAAGACCCAGACATCAAGAGAAACCTGTGACAAGGGCAGGAGGAGGATGGAATGTCCCCAGCTCCTGACTCCGAAGAAGGTGGAAGCTACAGGAGCTGGACGGAGACCAGTCATAGCGTTAGGGACCAGTGGCAATAGACTAGGGCAGGGGTACTCAACCACTTGTGTAAAGATCCATTTAAAGACATCCAGTAAGAGGTGTAGGTCCGGGCAGAGGGCTATAGTGGGGGACTGCTTGCCCCCCCACCCCAAAATGGAGCATTGGGGAAGACAGGAGCTTTTTTTTGCCCCACAGAACCCACGGCACAATGCTTTTACCCCCCCCCCCCTTGCATTCTGTGTAGGCCGTGCAGAGGGGTGGACTAGGGCCCAAAATGTTACTGACAATAAGCTCTGATAACAAGGATAGATAGATAGGGCTTGGGGAGAGGGATGAATGGGAGGAAAGCTGTAAGGAAGAGGGATGAATAGATAGGAAGGGCAGAGAGGGATGGCGAGAGAGCTGGGAGAAGAGATGGATGGGCAGAAATAGAAGGAAAGGAATGAATGGGCAGAGCTGAGGGGGGGTGGCCAGAGCTGGAAGGACAGGATTTGCAAAGCTGGGAGGACAGGGATTGGATGGAAAATACTGGGAGGACAGGAACGGATGAGGAAGAGACTAGGTTGGATGGGGCAGATCTATGGGGACAGGGATGGATGAGGCAGAGCTCGAGGGGCAGAGATGGATGGGGCAAAGCTGGGGGGACAGGGATTGAATGGGCAATGCTGGGAGGACAGGGATAGATGTGGCAGAGGGACTGGGCTCAATGGGGCAGAGCTGAGGGGACAGGGATGGATGGGGCAGAGCTGAGGGGGACAGGGGTGGATGGGCCAAAGCCGGGGGACAGGAATGGATGGGAAAAGATTGGGTTGTTAAGGAGCGCTTTAAGATAGGGTTTTAGCTGCTGCAGAGAGACTGGGCTGGATGGGGCAGAGCTATGGGGACAGGGAGGGCTGGAAGGGCAAAGATGGATGGGACAAAGCTGGGGGGACACAGTGGTGGGACAGGGATAAATAGGGCTGAGCTGGGGCGGGGTGAAAGGATTGGATGGAGCAAAGAGACAGAGAAAGCATGTGTGTACCTTGCAACTTCCCGCAGGTGCAGTACTTCATATTGCAATGCTAGATGCCAGGGAGCCATGACACTGGCAGTGAGACTAGGCACTACATTGCTAATCAAGGGCAGGGGTCCAGAAATCTGTCGCCAAGGTCCGCATTCAGACCCCGGTCTGCCAGTTGAGTATCGCTGGACTAGGGTGTTGCTGTGAGTATATAGGGCCTGCACCACAAAGCAGCACAAGCAAAGCGCAATTAGCTTTATCTGTGCTGCCCATACACTATTATAGGCTATGTTGAAGCATTTTTTGCAGCATTTTTCTAATCAAGACAAAAAATAGGCCCCTGGCTTGTCACAGAGGGTAATTTATGCTTATAGCCAGAAATAACCCCGCAGGATGTCCAGGACACTGTAAAAGGCACACCAAGGAAATTGCTATGTCTAGTTATAGGATGTGGACACATCCTCGATTGGTAACAGAAGATATTGCTATTTTGGCCAAAGAGGGATGGGTGTACCCAGTACTTTCGGCCTGCTGTTGGAGATAGTCCAAGCAAAGGCAATAATAAGGCATCCAGGATCTCACCTGAAGCCTTTCCTATGTTCCTTGTCTTCATTTCCTGCAGCACATTTAAGATGCTGTGGAATGTCTTCAAAGTTTGGCCTTCATTTCAATTTCTCCACACCCATCTCTAAATCTGGGCGCACAGCCGCCCCTGTCCCTCAGTGGTCCAAATATGAAAGAGCCGGGGAAGCTACAGTGCCGGGACTGTTGAAGGACAGAGGAGGCTGTGCGACCACAATTAGAGCTTAGTCGCAGAGGGGTCAAATTTGGTAACCTGCTCCATCATCTACAGCGCACCACAGAAGATGAGCTCCTTGCTGCTGTATTGCTGCCATTTCCTGGACTGTCCCTTTAAGTGGTGAAGCTTATCAGACCAGGAATACCAGTCAACCTCCATCTGAGAGACTGAATATTGGTGCAATAGATATAAGTGTATTTTGCAAAACCACACAAAAGAACAATTTCAACCACATGTAGAGTGTCTGTGTGCATATGGGAGAAATATCAAAGCGTGAAACGCACACAAGCAGCCTTTCTTAGTTTTGGCCATGGAATTTATAGACCCATTACCTATGACTCTCCACCACAAAGGGGCCCACTGAGGCCATGCTTCCCAAGGGCCCACATGGACCTGGAGCCAGCCCTGCTGGAATTGGTCAGAATCATAAAGAGACAGGTTGAAACACAAGTTACAGGGACAATTGCCCACAATGGAGCTACCCCAGCCAAGAGGAGTCGCTGGATGCATAAAGAGGAACCTACACAGAATGTACTATAGGCTAGAGTGCTGTTTTGGAAGCATGTGTGGAAATTCCATGGGGAATGGTGCTATACATTTAAGGAGTCTTCCATTGTTGGTTGAGAATTTGTCTAATATGCTTTCAATGGGTGTTTATTTAAAATTCTAAGTTATGTTTTTTTGTTTCATGTTAGACATAACTTCTGCCTTTGCTTGGCCCATGTGTGTCAGAGGGATATTGTTCTAAACGATATGCAAAAGATATGCAGGTCATTATTCTTCAGGTCCACGGCTTGTTGACTGTGAGCCTTCGATCCATCCCACAAGCATCAAAATGTCATCAATATACTGTAGTAAATCCACCCCAAAAGAGAGGGGTTGTATATTTTCATATGTGCTCTTAACCCAAAAGCCACAGAAAAGGATGGCTACTATGGGGACACACTTGAGATCTGTAAAAACTCCTGTCCTGCCAACAGAAGCATAGGTAGGACTCCTTTTGCTCCTTGAAAACACACTGGACCGCTGCATGTATTTGGAAACAGAAACATGCTCCAAGCCTTGGACTGTCCTGTTGGAGCTGGCAACAATGGAGATTTCATTCTATTGTCACCCCTTTTTGCTTACAAGCAAAATATTTGTAGTCACTATGTTACTCGCTGTGATAATTTTGGGATTTCCTGCTTGAAGCTTTAGGCAAATGGCTTTCATCATCTCTGGCAAAGTAGGCTAGTAGAGAGACACAGGTAACAAAACAGTAATTAGGAAATTCAGGTTACCACTATTAAAAAAAAATGTCAAGAATTATCAATTTGGACAACTCACCAGAAAGCCTTTCAACCACAGCTGGACAGCTTCCATGCCCCCAAGTGATTACTGGTGGTCAGGGAGTTTGCTAGGCTAAATCAGCCACAGCTGCAGAAAGTGATACTTTCCCCATTTCCCCATTTGTGGTTGCAGCTGTCCAAGAAAGTGGAAGGGTGGGCGGCTGGATCCAATATCAGGATGCCCATGGGGTTGGGTGTTAAAAGACATACGAATTTATTTTTTGTACTATAAAGCAGCCCTACACTGTCAAATAAAAATCCTTCCCCCCATTCTCCCCCACTCCCCCACGATAACCTTAATTCTCTTCTTGCCTGTAAGGCTGGCTGATAGGACCATGTGTGACACTTTTGTCACTGCAGAAGCTGGGATAGCTGATGCAGTGATATGATGATGAAAGTGTCACTCACAGTCTTAGCTGCAGTCATCAATAAAGCAGCTGCAGAGAGGATCCCAGTGCAGACTAGGTCAGCATCATTTTAGGACTGTTTTAATAAAGCTGAGAAAGAGCTCTTCACATCAACACATGATCAATGTTGGCTGTGTATAGGTGATAACGCCCCCCTGCTGAGTTGAACAAAAGCTCTGACAGGATACTTGATGTAGGGCAGGTCAGCACCTCCAAGGCATAGGGGGCAAGCTCTGGCCACGTGTCCAATTTAGCGACCCAGAAATTTAAGGTGGAGGACTCATCGCTCAGTACCAGGAGACACGTGGACGGGTAAGCATTCACCATGTGAGTCAAAGTCTGCCCCCTGGTACTACGGGGTCGTTTCTAAATGCATGTTTTTTTAATTTCTTGTGCTAGTGTATAAATAAAATAAAACAGGATTTGCAGTTTGCTGTAGCATTTAAAATATGCAGAATGTACAGGGAATTGAGGCTGTTGAGCCAAAGCCCAACTCTGACTTCATAAATGGCTAATAATTAGTAATAACAAAGTATAAAGGCTCAGACACCTTAGAACATAAAGCATATTTATTGGAATGCAATTTCCGAACAATTAAAGTTCCTACCCAGGCAATAACATAAAAAGTTTATACTCCATTTGTCCCCCCTCTCCCAATACTTACTGAAGAGGGAGAATGCATGATTTCATCCTCCATAGTTGGGTTTACATAGCAGTGTCCATTATTATAGCTTTACATCCACTAGAATGCCTACTCCATTTGTTGCATTAGAGGGGACATGCTGAGATGGGTGGGAACCTGTCTTGGTACGCCAACACCTTTTCAATTTATGGATAGGCATGTGGGGGCAACAAGGACACTGCCAGGAGAGGCCACCAGTGCTGGAAGACGGAATCACTGGCTTTGCACCATTGTTAGGTAAGAAAATATGGGTGCTACATGGAGGAGTTGTGGGGGAACACTGGTCCCACGGCAGATCTGCGGGGGACAAACATAAGTATTGACAATCTCTTTCAATTCCTATACGTTTCAGGCATTATACCTAAGGACCTCGGAGCAGCATGAAGATACTAAATATGAGGGACAGGTGAGAACAGCCAGCTGTTGCTGCTTATCCCCTATTTCTAGAGACCATGGCTTTATAGTTAAACATAACATGAACATAAAATACATTTATAATCAATGTTTAGAAAACCATTTATAAACTTCCTATAAAAGTTACATTAATTATATTTTATTAGCAAGAGATTTTCTTTTAAACCTGGAGTTGGAGTCGGTACTCCAACTCCAGCCAAAACTAGCTGCGACTCCAAGACTTCGACTTCACAGCCCTGCAGGGAAGTGTGCTTTCCTGATACTTACCTATCCTTGCTCCCTTTCCTATCTCAGTCCTTAGGGCTCTTTTACATCCTGACTTATGTGTGGCTGTAATGCCTTGTGATAGCTTGCACACAACCGTACTTAGCATGAGCCGACTGGATGGTTCTGGAAAGAAGAACTAGCTAAATTTCAGCCCTGCATTTCTTTTTTGCCTTCCGTCACAAGAAAACAGGCTCCTTTGCTGATGGAGACAAGGGAGAAAGGGAGGTTCACAGGATAGCACAAGGCTGATAAGAAACACCTTAGCAGCAGGAGATCTTTTCTGCTTTTAGCTCCTCATTGGTGCAGCTAGCCAGTAATGTGTATTTAGGCTCCTTGTTGTTTTTCAGGAACATTAATAGGAGCATATGGTAAATCAAGCCATGCTTAATTTGGAATTAGCATTAAAAATTACCCTACCTGAAAAAAATCAGCTGGAAAACATTTGTTAGCCCATTCTGGAAAGTATTCAAAATAACATATTCCCATCAGCTGTAGTAGTCACATAATTATTTAAAGTGGCGCCTTTCTTTTAGTTTCTCACTAAGTTATTACTGTAGTTGGGGAGTGTTGCCTGCCTTAACCCTTTAAGTGCCAAGCACGTAACACCTACGTGCTCACATGTCCGTGCCTTAAGTGCCAAGCACGTAGGTGTTATGTGTTTGACTTTCCCCCCTGCTAGTTAAAAAAAAAATACTCACCTGACCCCTCGTTGGATCCGGCCGGGTCTCCTCTTTAATTTGGCGCCATCCGATCCCCCATGGGAGCTTGGGTGGCTCCAGGAGAGCCCCCAGAATAGCGCAGCAGCAGCAGCTGCTAATTGTAAAAGAATTGATAAAATAAATATGACATTTACTTACCTGTGGTCGCGCTGCCTCCCGACAGGTCTCCTCTTCACTGGGGGGGCCTCCGATCGCCCCCCCCCCCAGGCTCTTCCGTGGTGAGGAGAGGGCAGAAATCGCCCTCCCCTCCACTTCCTGGATCGCGACTGCTAGCCCCGCCCCCATCATTGTGATGTCGCCAGCAACCGGCTTCTTAAGACCAGCACCCGAGACTAAGAATCAGTCTGCTCGGGTGCTTGGAGGAGAGAGGTGGGGAGGGGGAGAGGGCTGTGATCACCCCCCCCCCCAGGTTCTCTCCTCCAAACACCCGAGCAGACTGTCAGCTGTCATCGGAGATCGCCGGGGGACAGAGGATCGGAGGTGAGTAAAGTAAAAAAAATGTCATTTATTTTCTTATGTGTCAGTGTCATAGGTTATGTGGGCTTATAGGCTGCAGGGTGGGGGGGGCACAAAAGTTGGCCCCTCCACTCTGTTCCTATAAGCCCCCATAGCTGGTCCCGGGCTGGTAATGCTGGGTAAGGAGGACCCCATTTAATTTTTGGGGGGGATTTTTAAGGGTTTTAACCCTTAAAATTCCAAAAAATGCCCCATAGGGACCCTATGTCATTTTTTAAAAATTAACCCCTTATATTCTGTCGCCCAGCAGCTATAAAAGGCTTCCAGCTGTTGCAGGAGAGCAGAAGCCAGATTGATCAGCGTGGGACACAGGGATGCAAGGTAAGTATTAAAAAGTATTAAAAAAATAAATAAATAAAATATTTTTTCTGCTTGTTTCTGTGTTTTTTTTTACACTTAACCCCTTGTGAACTGGTAAGGGATCCATGAGATCCCTATACCAGTTCACAAGGCTGGGGGCTGGCAAGTCACCTGCGGCATCCCAATTACCTGCCTCCCCAAATCCCAGGGGGAGGGCAGAAGAGCCTGGGCCATGGCTATGTGGGCTTGTAGCCTGCAGGGTGGGGGGGCACCAAAGCTGGCCCCCTTGCACCCTGTTCTACAAGCCCCCATAGCTGGTCCAGGGCTGGTTATGATGGGTAAGGGGGACTCCATATAATTTTTTGGGGGAGTTTTAAGGGTTTTTAACCCTTAAAATTCCCCCAAAAATGCCCTGTCCCCCCCCCCCCCCCCCCCCAGGAGGGGAGACCCTATGTCATTTTTTCTTAAATTAACCCCTTATGTTTATAGTGTGGATAGTAGTAGCATTTTATTTGTAAATGTTATAAAGTGCTATTTTCAGTTTAGGGGGTCTCCTGGGCAAGAATGGGGGAGCTACCAATACATATGTGATACCGTTGTAATCAAGAGAAATTGGGCTTTCACATGCAATATGGTTTTCTCTAATAAAGTAATACCGTTTTGTGAGTACTCACCTGTAAATGGATATTATAAGTGTGACATACACTCCGCTTCCACAGTCATGACATCTGGGTTATTCTCCAGTAGAGGGCGAACTTCTGCAGAGATGAATGCAAAAAAGGAGCTCCTCCCAGTCCATAAATACCTGGGACCTCCCACCAATTCCCCAGTGTAGGATAGCAGTAAGGGGACCAGGAAGAACCAAATATAACAATACTAACAACCAAGAAACAATGGTTCACCATATAAAGGATCCAGAATACCAAACAGGGTGGGTGAAGCGGAGTGTACGTCACACTTATAATATCCGTTTTACAGGTGAGTACTCACAAAACGGTATTATTCCAAGTGTGACATACACTCCGCTTCCACAGTCATGACATCTGGGACATCCAATAGCAGTGTCCATCATGGGTGGGAACCAAAAACAGTAAAAGAATGCACCAACTTAAACCACTGCAGCTTGCAGAACCTTGCGGCCAAAAACAGCATCCGCTGAAGCCCGCACATCAACCTTGTAAAACTTGGAAAAAGTATGAACGGAAGACCAAGTAGCAGCCTTACAAACTTGTTCAACAGAAGCCTGGTGCTGAAAAGCCCAGGACGCACCAACAGCACGAGTAGAATGCGCAGTGACCCTAAAAGGGGGAGTCCTCCCCTTAGCAGAATAGGCCCCAACAATGGCCTGACAAATCCATTTGCAAATGGTAGACTTGGCGGGCGCCAAACCATTCCTGGGCCCACAGGGCACCACGAAAAAGGCATCCGTCTTGCGGAAAGAAGAAGTAGTCACCAAATAGTACTTAACACAGCGAACCACATCCAAATTGTGCAAAACCCTCTCCTTGTCATTGCTAGGCTTAGGACACAAGGAAGGGAGAACAATATCCTGTTTGAGATGGAAAGCAGAAACCACCTTAGGAAGGAAATCTGGCTAAAAGCGAAAGACCACCTTGTCCTGGTGTCTTTCAAAGTAAGGGGCCTGAATCGACAGAGCCGCCAACTCAGAAAACACGCCGAGCAGAGGTAATAGCCCCCAAGAAAGCAACCTTTTGAGTGAAAACAGAAAGAGCAATATCCTGTAACGGCTCAAAAGGAGGTCCCTGGAGAGCCGAAAGAACCGAATTCAAATCCCAAACAGGAACCATAGCCTTCCGAGGGGGTCGAATATGAGGAACCCCCTGGAAAAAGGTCTTAACCAACGGGTGTAAGGCAAAAGATCTTTGGAAGAAAACAGACAGAGCAGAGACCTGCCCTTTCAATGTACTAAGCTGAAGCCCAAGATCCAGACCGTGCTGAAGAAACTCCAAAATCCTAGGGATCGAAAACACCCTGCAAGGCAAGGCCCTAGCCTCGCACCAGTCAATATAAGACCGCCAAGCCCTATAGTAAATGCCAGAAGAAGACCGCTTCCTAGCTCTAATCAAGGTCTGAACCACAGCCTCAGACAAATCTTCCTCCTTTAAAATGAAAGTTTCAGCAGCCATGCCGTCAAAGCCAGCGTTTGTAAATTGGGGTAACGTAGTTGACCCTGAGATAACAGATCCGGAAACATGGGAAGCCGGTACTGATCTACCGCCAGCCTTACAACGTCTGCGTACCAAACCCTTCTTGGCCACCTTGGAGCCACCAGAATTGCTGGTGCCCCCTCCGGAGCCAGCTTGCAAACTACCTTGCCCAGAATGGAGAAGGGAGGAAACAGGTACAGAAACCGCAGATCCTTCCAAGCAAGGGACAAGGCATCCACTGCCAGAGCTAGAGGATCCTGAGATAGAGACACAAAGGCCGGGAGTTTGTGATTGTGCCGTGAAGCAAAGAGATCCACCTCTGGAGTCCCCCACTTGCGACAAAGAACCCGAAAAACCCCGGGGTTGAGGGACCACTCTCCTTGGTGAGAGAACCCCCTGCTCAGGGAGTCCGCCTCCGTGTTTTCCACTCCCGGAATGTAGATTGCTGAAATGCAAGGAACATTGCTCTCTGCCCAATGCAGAATCAGAGAGACTTCCCTGAGGGCACTCCTGCTGCGAGTCCCCCCTTGGTGATTGATGTAGGCTACCGCCATCCGATTGTCTGAACGAATCTGAACCGGAAGACCCTGTAAGTGCGACGTCAGCCGTGACCGAGCAAGCCGGATGACTCTGAGCTCCAAAACATTGATGGGGTTGTGAGCCTCCTGAGGACCCCACACCCCGCTGAACTGATGACTTCTCCAGAAACCTCCCCAGCCCGACAGGCTGGCATCCATGGTAACCGTCTCCCAGCAAGGACCCTGAAAGGATCTGCCCCTCAACAGGTTGCTCGACTCCAGCCACCACCGAAGAGACTGCCGAACCCCGGGAGACATCCTGAACAGTTGATCCAATGACAGCGGACACCTGTCCCAATGCGTCAATAGATGAAGTTGAAGAGATCTCATGTGAAACTGCGCAAACGGGACCGCCTCGAAGGAGGCCACCATGAATCCCACCAGTTTCATCCCCTGCCGGATAGAGGGGCAAGGATCGGCCAGAAGAAGGCGGATCAGATCCTGAATCCCCTGCGCCTTGGGCTGGGGTAGAAACACTCTGGCCTGAATGGTATCCAGATTCATGCCCAGAAATGAAATCTCCCGTGATGGCGAGAGAGAGGACTTGGGGCGGTTGATCACCCACCCAAACCTCTCTAGGGTCGACACCACCTGGTGGGTGTCCAGCTCCATCTGACGGAGGGAAGACGCTGAAATCAATAGGTCGTCCAGATACAGCACAATGCAAATTCCCTGAGCTCTGAATAGGGCCATTATGCCCGCCAGAAGCTTGGTGAAGACCCTCGGCGCTGAGGTCAACCTGAAGGGAAGGGCTACAAACTGAAAATGTTAATCGTCAACCTCGAACCTGAGGAATCTCTGATGCGCTGGAAAAATTGGAACATGCAGATATGCATCTTTGATGTCTATGGATGTCATGAAGTCCCCTTGACGAAGGGAACTGATGGCCGAGCGCAGAGTCTCCGTATGTAACTTCTTGAATCTGATGAATCTGTTGAGGACCTTGAGGTCCAATATGGGTCTTACAGAACCTTCCTTCTTGGGAACCGTGAAAAGGTTGGAGTAGAAACCCCTGCCTCTCTCCGACGGATGCACCGGGCATACAACTCCCATGTCCAGAAGGTTTTTCACTGCTAACAGGAGCCCCTGTGCCGCCTGAGGGTCCGTGGGCACCCGAAACCTTACAAATCTTAGAAGAGGCCAGTACTCGAACTCCAGTTTGTACCCGGAGGAGACCACTTCCAAGATCCAATTGTCTGTGACCTCCTGAGCCCAGACCTGGAAGAAGAGTCGCAGTCGTCCCCCCACCCGAGCGGGTGAGGGCACCCCTTCATTGCTGAGCTGGTTTACCCGCAGGCTTGGGTTTGGGACCCCAGGCAGAAGCGGGACGGGCCCGACCTCTGCCCCTGTTCCAGGAAGAGCCTCTGACACCCGAGAAGGCCAAACCTCTACCAGCTCTGGCACCTCGAAAGGAAGGATTGAAAGAGCCTGCCCCCCGAAAGGGACGGCGCAGTTTCTTCCGCTGAGGTAACTCACCTCCCTTTGCCACAGCATCCAACATCCGCGAACCCAAGAAGGGAAGAGCTGTGAGCGCTTCCTTGGCTGCAAAGTCCGCCGTCCACTGACGGAGCCATATCGAGCGGCGCATGGCCACCAATAAGGCTGAAGTCCTACTACACATAACAATAGTGTCTTCCATAGCAGCCAAGACAAAGTCCATGAACAATTCAAATCTTTTAAGCATAGTGAACTCAGCGCTGGCCGTATCAAGGTGAGCGTCATTTCACCAGTCCCTAATCAGAGACCTAGCACCCACCGCCACTAGCGCAGATGCACAAACAGGCCGCAAAGCCGAACCAACACTGGCAAAGGCATGGCATGCCATCTGATCAAGGCGCCTATCCTCACCATCCTTTAGGGAAGTGGCGTCTGGGGTGTGAAGCACGGAGGAGTTGGTCAACCCCAAAACTGGCGCATCGACCTCGGGAGGAGAAGCCCAGCGCTTAACCACTTCCACCGGGAAATGATACTTCTTATCCCATCCCTGAGGAACACCCGGAAGCCGACTAGGTTTCTCTCATTCCCTAAGGATCAGTGCATCAAAATGACCCTGGGTAGGGAACTCCAGACGAGGCTTGTGGGCCCCAAAAAATTCCCCCTTCTTGAGAGGGGGAGCCTCAGGCGGCGCAATATCCAAAACCTCCAAGAGATGTGACTAAAACCGGGGCCGTGTCAACAGCATCCCCCAGCGCCTGCCCAACATCAGCATCGCCAAACCGTACATCGTCAGCCTCTGACTCCTCATACAATTCCCCCTCCTCCAGCGGGGAATAATCTGACATATCAAAAGAATCATCATCAATATCCCAAGTCGCCTGGACCGACGACAAATGTCTCTTTTTAGCCCGGGCCTTCTTGCCCACCGCGCTAACCATACATTTCTCGATGCTGGCCAACCTAGCACAAACATCGGAATGCGACTCCCCGCTAGCTAGCTAGCTAGCACCAATGTCACTTGGGGTACGGATAAGGTGGGGAGGGGAAAGCGATGAAGCGGGGGGCGCCGACCCAGAAGGCTGGGCACCCGACTGCCGCGATATGGCCTTTTGTGCACATGGTAAAGCACATTCTCACCCGTAAGGGATGCCCCACAACCCACACATGGCCGGGATTGTCCCAGAGGGAGGCCGAGCCCGGTATCCTGCGGAGCCTCCATATGGTGATTTTTGTGGTCAGTCACAAGACCGCAGGGAATTAAAGCAATAAGCAACCCGGGATGCCCCTTAAAAGTCCCAGTGGGAGGATTTGTGGTGATCTATATTAAGGCTAGGGACCCCAGGACTAGGAGGAACCCCTTAACATGCACATAAACGATGCAATCTAAAACACACAATGAAGCATCTAAGTCAAAATTGCCTCACAAAAACATATATATATATATATATATATATATATATATATATATATATACATATATAATTACATATATCCATACACACACATGCGATAAAACAGGAGGCTCCCCTGCTGAAGAGGGGCCCCCGCATAAGCAAAGGAAGTGGCCAACAGGCCCTTACCAGCCAGGAGCACACAGGATCGCGCAGCAGCTCCAAGATAGCCCTCGGAGAAGAGCCTCGTGAGAAGAAGAGGAAGAGGAGGGGGGCGGCCCAGCGCAGAGCGCGCGTTGCCAGGCCACGCCCCCTCCCAAAAACGCGGATCCCAGCCATGGGCTGGCCCGCAGCATCACGCCAAATGAGGGGGCGGGGCTACCGCAGCCTCGCCGAGAGCCCGGCCCCGCCCCCTCCCCGAACAAGCCTGAGGGAGAGAAGCTCCCCAGGCTGAGTGAAGGAGGCCAGCACCGTTATGGCCCAAAGTGTAAGCAAACATCCTGTCAGCACCCAACACAAGTAAAAACACACACACACACAGTGCCATAAACATATAAACCAACAGGGTATACATGCCGACCTCCCCCCCCCCCAGAGGGAAGTAAGGGACCCGGAAGGGGGGAATCCCAGCCAGGATCTGGCCATATGAATGACAGGGACAGGGCATCCCACACCGGGATCACCAAACCAGGGCAACCGCCTACCCCTTGTAATGTGGTCTCACGGCGGAGCAATGCTCCTTGCACACCCTACCTACCCTTACCAGTACCCGCAGCCAAGGCTGGGAGGCTCGAATAGGATAAATTAGGAAAGGTCCTGGCAGCAATAGGTGCAAAAAATGGCCAGGCGCGAGCCTGGCTTACCTGCAAGTAAGAGAAATCTTCATCTTCTGTCTTGCTCGCCTTCCTTCCAGAGAAGAAACTGGGGAATTGGTGGGAGGTCCCAGGTATTTATGGACTGGGAGGAGCTCCTTTTTTGCATTCATCTCTGCAGAAGTTCGCCCTCTCCTGGAGAATAACCCAGATGTCATGACTGTGGAAGTGGAGTGTATGTCACACTTGGAATAAATGTTTTATTTAAAATAAAGGAGACAATTGTCTAAAAAATATTTATTTTTTGTTTTTTTGCACACAAATATAAAAAAAAAAAACAGTAGAAAAATTACAAACAAGACATTTCATGTTAAAGCCTAAACTCTGCTGCAAAATGTATATCTATAATTTTCCTGGAAATTCCAGCAAAAATCACGGGTAAACATGGCGCAGAATGGGGAAAAATTACCTGTCAACAGAGGGTGACAAAACTTCAAGTAGGCTGGCAATTAAAAGAGTTAATAGTACCTATGCATGTTGGGTATTGTTTTGCTCAGGGGACCTTGCTCTTTCAGATTTAGCTTGTTTTTTCTTGTTTGCATATTTATATTTTAGAAAAACATGTTATTTATTCAGTTTTTTATTTATTTTTTTAGGGAAACCCTGTGCAACCTAAGAATTTTTCGAGGGATTACTTCCATAAAGGTGAGCCTACTACAACAAGCTGGGTACTCTTAGAAAGCTTAACATGTGTACTTTCAGAGAATATATGATTTATTGGGCATATTCCAAATGTAAAGGGTTGTTTTGGTTGAAAAATTGCAAGGTGCACACTTTGCCTGCAGAGCTGAAATTACTCTCGCACGCTTTACTTTGTGGTGCTTGTCAACTCTTCCCTTGACAGTACCTATGCATGTTGGGTATCGTTCTGTTCGGGGCATGTTGCTTTTTGAGATTTTACTTGTTATTTCTTGTTTGCATATAGTTTTTTTTAGGAAAATGTGGCTTGATTCTTCAGTTTTATTCTTTTTTAGGGAAACTTTGTGCAACCAAAGATTACTTCCAGAAAACTAAGCCCACATAAACAAGCTTGGTACGCCTAGAAAGCTTGAGGCGTGTACTTCCAGAGAATATATAGTTTGTGGGTGGTATTTTAAATGTAAAGGATTGTTTTTCTGGAAAAACTGCAAGGTGCGCATAGCGCATAGCGCATTTGTATTTTATCTGAAACTCTCCTAAAGCTCTGTTTCAGTTTGGGGGGGTCTCCTGGGCAGGAAAGGGTGTCTAGCTATACATATGTGGTACCGATGTGACCGGGAGAAATTGGGGTTACACACGCAATAAAATTTTATTGACAAACATTTTTTATTACAAAAAAACACTACAGATTGCAAAAAATAGATTTTTTTTGCACATATTTCACCAAAAAGTATTGAGAATACACACAAAAAAGGCCAAACAGGACATTTCATGTTGAAGCCCAGACTCAAAAACAATAACAAGCCCAGATTGAAAAAAACTATATATAATTTTCCTGGGAAATCCCTGGAAATCCTTTCAAAAATTACAATTGAACATGTGTAGCGCAAAATAGTGAAACATGGTCTGGCAACAGAGGGTGACAAAAGCTGCAGGTAGGCTGGCAGCAAAAGGGTTAAAGTATATGTAAATAAGGGTATGCATTGTCCGCTGTTGATTTGCCATTCCATAAAAGGATTTTCAGCCATGTCATCATCTATGGCGACAGTGGCAGGTGCCGTAAGGAAGCAGAATGGTGGGAGTGCTGGCAGATGGAAGCAATCAATGCTCTATACAATTATGGTGTCCCGATGCAGCAGTAATAACACACCGTTTTTCTATGGATCTGATAATATTCACGATAAATGCAGATCTGCACGGGAAAACTCCGAGCAGCTGACAAAATGATCATTTAATTCCCATTCAAGGGTTAATCGTCACAAATGGAAAGGTGCTTTTACCTCCATCATACGTCTTTAATTATCGTCCCTTCAAATTGATGCAGAAAATATAAATTCATGATGGTTGTGGGGGACGACCACCTGCATTTCTAGAACCATCCCTTGCTACATCCGTGTCTCCTATAAAATGCGACAGCCATCAGCTTGCCGATCTTCACTCCTGAAATGCTCCTCTGTCTAATTAAAATCTAAAATTGCACGCCTCATTACAGACTATTTTCAGTGTTTAGCTCTGTTAATTCTGCACGTTGTTGTAGTAATACCAAAGAACTGCGGGAACAAGGTAATTATTGTGTAATTTGCCTTTTTACCTTAACTCGCTCATTTCCAAGTTTTTCATGAGGTGGGCACATTTTCCTTCCATGCCGCTTGGCTTGTTTCTCCTCCTCACTGCTAAACTGAAATAAACAGTGACCTTGGAAAGAAACTTTTATTAACAAGTAATATTAAAACATCCACAACACAGACCATTTAGGAATGCTGTATATTGTTAAAAGCCACGGCAGCGAGTAGAAACCAGGTTGCAACTTTGATTGATCCTTTGTGAAAGCTGTTGAGATCTATAGCTAAAGGAGTTGCAGTTGTTACAGTGGCAACTAGCACCAAGTCCTGGTGAGGTGTAACAAAAGGAAAATCTGGAGCTTCAAAATGTCTTCATGTTGGCAGCGGATTGTACACAACACTCTTCCAGCTTGCAGGAGCAGCTGTTTATTCAGCTGGAACAGGAACAGCAAAAGGATACATCAGCAACACATCTCTGGTAAAGGACACACAGCACCTTTCTGTAAGAAGGTTAAACACGCTATGTGTATATATACAGTAGTGTAGGGGTCGGAAAATAACTTTATTAGTTTTGCTCATTTATTAAATATATGAATATACAGTAAATTTTATCATGGCATGACATCAGTGGGAAGCTGCTTAGAATATCAGCAGGCCTCGACTGTCTGGGCAGAATCTGTGTTTGAATTAGCTAGTATCAGCATTCTGAAACAAAACAATGAAATAAGTTTTAACTAAACAAGCAATGCAGGCTTGGGGGCAGATTCTGGGGAATATTCTGGAATGCAGAGTACAATCAGCGCAGTTTTTAGGCAAGACAAGTTTCAGGGTCGAGGAAATCCCAGGATTTCTCTGCAAAGCAGGACATCAAAGGAATATCACACTATAACTGACCAGTAATAGGCCAGAGGTGAGGAGAGACACGGATGCCAGGAAAGCGAGAGGGGAGCCAGGCTATAGCCGTGCTACAGACCCAGGTAGAGACCAGCAGCTGGAGAGCTTAGAGGAATTGCAGGGACAGGCTAGATCATTGACCCAGGAAGGTAACTAAGATACAGCTACTACTGTCTTGCCCTAACTAACAACAGTAGGGGGTCTTGCCAGGGTGGTATCACTGTGTTGAAAGCATTAACCATTCATTTAGCAGTGTTTATGTGTCGCTGTAATAACTTAGTGAGATGTTCTGTTGTAATCAATAACCATTCATTTAGCAGGGTTTTTGTGTTTCTATAACTTATTGAGTTGTTCTTTTCTTTTCCTGTCTGCATGGTTTTAACCTATATATTTCCCTGTATGGTTTTTGCTTTCAGAATGGTGTGTATGATTTAAATCCACTTTTGGTGGCTATTATATGAGTTGTTGCATGTGGGTTTAATTGTATTTTCATTTGTTTTTTTCCAAACAATATATCTCAATACTTACTATTTGTATCAGTAATTTCTCTGACATAACAGCTATCTAAAGAACTACAATCTTTTGTGGTTATCCATTGCATTACTATTGGACAGTTATTAAATATATATATAGTTTAGCCCAGCGAGGTATGAGTTATTATTATATTATTCATTGATATTTTTATTGATGTTTTTTATAATAATAATAATTGCTTACAGATTTGGCCAAATTGTTTACATATTTGGACAAGCCAGAGACAGAAGATATTGGTTATGATTTTTAGTTATTAAAATCTTTACACATGCATACATGCAAAAACATCAGAACCATCTCTTGCAGAGCACAGTATTGAATCCTTCGCGTGGAGTTAGTATACACCAAGTGTGCTCAATACAAATAATTGTGAATCCATCATCACATCGACTGAATGCGTACCATATTACTTCTTTGTCAAATCACAAAAAAAGCACATGATTTCACCTATTCCTTTGATATCTCTTCATTGAATCACAAATCTCCTCTTCAAATAGCAACTCCTTTAGTGCAACAAGCCTTTAAAATCAAAAATTAATCCGGTGTGTTTATTTTATTGCAAAATAGAAAGCTAAAATAAAAGCAAAAAAACATTTTTAAAACAAATGAGATCCAGCATCCATAATCGCTTCTGAATGAATTCTCAAGACGGCGCTATTAGCATTTCTCACCCTCCTGTCTGGTACATGGCGGTAGCTAATACCGACCAGGTCGGCGGGGACGTAAAGTACATCGGAGAAACTCTGGCCATGAGGCTTGCTATCCTTCTCTTTCAGTAACATCCTGGCCCCGCCCTATGCATAGAGTCACATGGTCTGCCTAAGACTTCCTGTTTTTTCTTTTAAACTAACTTTATCAACAACGTGACAAGCAGACACATACAGGATGTAGTTGTTGCATCAAAATTATTCCAACAGCCCCACTTAACAACTACTTATCCTGTAAGTCCCACTGTGGTTCTGAACTCCTCAAATGTGGCTCTGTCATGCCATTGGTTATCATCTTGTCAGACTCACAATAAACAAATTCAAGTATCCCACGTGCCACTAAATCATGCAGGTGGTGAATAGAGATGAGCGAACTTTTGAAAAATTCGATTCGGCTGATTCGCCGAATTTTCCGACAAAAATCATTTCGACCCGAATTTATTCGCGACAAATCGCTATTAAAAACGGCTATTTCTGAGCCTCCTAGAGCCTCAATAGGGTTGTAAACCATTCTGCCTTGCTGTAAGATGCATAGGACGCGTGCTGGGTTAGTGAAATAATACTGAAAATAATTATCACATGCAGATCGGAGGCATCGCTAATAGAATCGCAAAGCGGCACAATTGCAGAGAGTTGAGGTGGCATCACTATGAGGGGCCCCTATAGTGCCTGAAAAACACACCCTGGAGCTGGCAGCAGCAGGAGCCCAAAAATTAGCTGAATCACACCCTGGAGTTGCAAGCAGCAGCAGCAGCAGCTGCAGGAGCCCAAACATTGCTTTAAAGAGACAATGGAGTTGGCTGCAGGAGCCCAAAAATTTAATGAATCACACCCTGGAGTTGCAAGCAGCAGCAGGAGCCCAAACATAGCTTGAAAGAGACACTGGATTTGGCTGCAGGAGCCCAAAAATTGGATGAATCACACCCTGGAGTTGCAAGCAGCAGCAGCCCAAACATAGCTTGAAAGAGACACTGGAGTTGGCAGCAGAAGCCCAAAAATTGGATGAATCACACCCTGGAGTTGCAAGCAGCAGCAGCAGGAGCACAAACATTGCTTTAAAGAGACACAGGAGTTGGCTGCAGGAGCCCAAAAATTGGATGAATCACACCCTGGATGTTGCAAGCAGCAGCAGCCCAAACATAGCTTGAAAGAGACACTGGAGTTGGCTGCAGGAGCCCAAAAATTGGATGAAACACACCCTGGAGTTCCAAGCAGCAGCAGCAACAGGAGCCCAAATATAGCTTGAAAGAGACACTGGAGTTGGCAACAGGAGCCCAAAAATTGGATGAATCAAACCCTGGAGTTGCAAGCAGCAGCAGGAGCCCAAACATAGCTTGAAAGAGACACTGGAGTTGGCAGCAGGAGCCCAAAAATTGGATGAATCACACCCTGGAGTTGCAAGCAGCAGCAGGAGCACAAACATTGCTTTAAAGAGACACTGGAGTTGGCTGCAGGAGCGCAAAAATTGAATGAATCACACCCTGGAGTTGGAAGCAGCAGCAGGAGCCCAAACATAGCTTGAAAGAGACGCTGGAGTTGGCTGCAGGAGCCCAAAAATTGGCTGAATCACACCCTGGAGTTGCAAGCAGCAGCAGCAGCAGCAGCCCAAACATAGCTTGAAAGAGACACTGGAGTTGGCAGCAGGAGCCCAAAAATTGTATGAATCACACCCTGGAGTTGCAAGCAGCAGCAGGAGCCCAAACATAGCCTGAAAGAGACACTGGAGTTGGCAGCAGGAGCCCAAAAATTGGATGAATCACACCCTGGAGTTGCAAGCAGCAGCAGCAGGAGCACAAACATTGCTTTAAAGAGACACTGGAGTTGGCTGCAGGAGCCCAAAAATTGGATGACTCACACCATTGAGTTGCAAGCAGCAGCAGCAGGAACCCAAACATAGCTTGAAAGAGACACTGGAGTTGGCAGCAGGAGCCCAAAAATTGGATGAATCACACCCTGGAGTTGCAAGCAGCAGCAGCAGGAGCCCAAACATAGCTTGAAAGAGACACTGGAGTTGGCTGCAGGAGCCCAAAAATTGTATGAATCACACCCTGGAGTTGCAAGCAGCAGCAGGAGCCCAAACATAGCTTGAAAGAGACACTGGAGTTGGCAGCAGGAGCCCAAAAATTGGATGAATCACACCCTGGAGTTGCAAGCAACAGCAGCAGGAGTCAAAAATTGCCAGAAAGACACACCCTGGAGTTGGCAGCAGCATGAAGAGAACATATACAGATTTTCTGCACATATATCTTATCCGAAGAATCTTAATAAAATGTAAGAGTAACGTAAAGCATTTTCTCAATAATTACTTGTGGTCTGATGCGGAGGAATGTCTGTAACTGGAGAGCAGCGCCTTAAATCTGTTTTGCACGATCCATATTTCTTTAGTGTTGGTCTGGCCCCATCATCAATCTACTTTAATGCATCAGGCATTGGTGGGTGGAAATCTTGGCTGATCCATGCCCGATTCATTTCCACACAGGCCAGTCTCTCAAAAAAAAAACATGGAGAGTGACAGATTAGTAACATATTAGTAACATAGTAACATATTAGTAACATAGTAACATATAAGGCCTCATTTCATCAAGCAGAGGTCTCTGCAGAATAGGGGTGAGTGGCAGCAGGAGTCTCAGTGAGAGGCCTGATCTCCCGGGATCAGCTAGCAGGCGTGTCTTGAACAGCAACCCATCTGCCGTCATCCATTGGTTAACGCGATCATCCACTGCATCACAAGTGACATCTGACCCCCCCAGTCAACTGTCTGTTGTATGTTATGCTTTGGGTTCAGCTCCACTATTCAGTGAGGACGATCTGATCAGAATCAGAAAAATCAGCAGCTACTGGCCAGCCAAGAAGTGGAGGAGACACTTGCCGCTTCTTCCACTAGGCGGGCAAGTAGTGACTGAGGAGGACATCAGTGAGTTTTGAGGGCACTTTTAAAGGCTTGGAGTGATGGAGAGTGACAGATTTAGCGGCCAGCATGGTGGCAAAAGGGGAAAGTATGGAGGAAAATGTGCTTGGGGTAGACCACTCGCGCGGCAGGCTATCTTCCCAGGAGGTAATGGAAGAGGGTCCCTGGAGTTGGCGGCGGCGGCGGCGGCAGCAGCATCAGTGAATTACTGCAGACTTTTGGTAGGACAAATCAGCTACAAGCTCATGTTGCAGTTTTTCATCAAGCATCCGCAGGAGGTTAACATGGCTATGTGAAAGATGTGTAGGCAGAAGGTGAAGTGTGGCCAGGGTCCCAATGTTGGACCCACAGCCCTGCGTCAACATTTGCAGCGTCACCATAAAGCGGCCTGGGAGAGTTGGCTCCAAAGTGGTGGTCCAGCCTGCTGCATTACCCAGTGGCACACCGCTCTCTGTTCCAGCCAGCCAAGGCTCCACCGCCTCCTGTGTGTCATACCCATCCTCTGTCGCTCCAGATGCTCCTCCTCCTCTTAATCCGAGTCAATCATTCCGCCAGCATTCCATTGCCAAGCCATGTCCAAGAGACAACAGTATGTGCCCACTCATCCAACATGCAGAAACTAAATGTGCTCCTGTATAAGTTGCTGGTGCTGCAGTCCCTCCCTTTTGAGTTGGTGGACCTTTCAGAGAACTGATGGCTTGTGCGGAGCCGAGGTGGAGAGTCCCATGCTGTCATTTCTTTGCGAAGAAGGCAGTACCAGCCCTGTACAATTTTGTTGAACAGAAGGTGGGGCAGTACTTTAGCCTGTTAGTGTGTACCAAAGTGCACAGCAGTGCCTACGTCTGGAGCTGAAACTATGGTCAGGGACAATAAATATCCTTTTAGGACCAATGGGTGATTGTGGTTCCTGCACAAACACAAAAGCAACTTGGACAGGTCCCTCCGCTGTGGCCTCCATGCTCCTAGGCCTTTGTGCCTGTGACAGTGCACTTGCACTTAGCAATGGTGTCACAGAGAAAAGTGGCAAATTGTCAATTACATATTATTAATAGTTAACATTTATCTTATTTGAACATATTTATAAAAATAACATATAATAACATATAACATAGCAACAATAACATATAACATAATAACAGTAACATATAAAATGTATCAACATTTTTTTTTGGTCAATTTTGTATTTTTTTTTTTTTTTATATATTTTGCATTTTTTTAATATTTTGTATTTTTTAGAAACATATATATATATATATAAATATTTTTTTCTAAATATTTATTTTTTCTCTTTTTTTTTTTTATTTATTTTTTATTTTTTTCCCAGTGCCCTTCCAGCCTACCATGTGTGCAGGACACGGCGGTTTCATGCTGTTCTTCACATGGTTTGCCTTGAGCAACAGAGTCACACATGGGAGGAACTGCTAAAAATGAGAACTCAATACATGAAATCATGGCTTATTCCACGAAAACTGCAAATGGGACCCATGGTGACTGACACTGGGAAGAACATCTTGTCTGCGCTGCGATAAGGAAGCCTGAGCCATGCGTCCTGCCATGGCACACGTGTTCAATCTAGTTGTCAAGCGTTTTCTGAAGTCTTCCCCCCCATCTGAAAGACATCCTAACAACGGGAAGGAAACTTTGCATGCACTTCAGGCACTCCTACACCGCCAAGCACACCCTTCTTGAGCTTCAGCGTCAGAACGGTATCCCCCAACATAGTCTGATTTGCGATGTTTCCACCCGTTGGAATTCCACCCTCCATATGCAGGATCGACTATAGGAACAGAGAAAAGCCATCACGGATTTCTTGATGATCCAAACGGATAGGGGGACTCCCCTGTGTAACTTCATTGTAAACCAGTGGCAGCTCATATGTGACACCTGCCGTTTGCTCAGGGCCTTTGAGGAAGCTACTTTATTAGTCAGTCCCCAGGACTATGAGATGAACTATGAGATTCCACTGCTTCATGTACTACAACACATGTTGAAAACCATGGCTGGTCAGGGCACTAGAGACATGGCGCATACATTTCACAGCCACATGAAGCCTGTGGGGGCTGAAGTGGAGGAGGAGGGGGTGGGGCACAGCGAAGCACAGTTTAGGTTTGACAAAATGACCATTTTATCTAGTCATCTGACAGGAGATGAGGAGCAGGAGCAACCAGAGGAGCTAGAGGGTTGTGAGGAAGGTGAGACAGAGGACCCAGACACACTGTGGCAGTTTGCAGTGGAGATGGAGACATGTAGTCCCTCCGAGTCACTTGCACAAATGGCACGATGCATGCTCACGTGCTTGCGTAGTGACCACAGAATTGTCTCCATTTGTCAGCGGTATGACTTCTGGCTCTCCACCTTATTGGACCCTCACTTCTGGCACAAAGTGGGGGCATTTTTTACACCCACTGAGAGGGAGGGCAAACTGACCTACTACAGAGACATCCTACGTAGTCAATTGGGCGATGTCTATCTGCGCCATGGTCCATACTCTCGCAGGTCTGACTCGGGGGGACCTCTGCGCTCACCTTCCACTGCCATGGCTGCCGGAGGGGGTGGCAGCAGCAGCAGCTCCATCAGCAGCAGCCTCAGTCTTCAGTCGCTAATGAGTAGCTTTCTACACCCGCATAGTGAGTCTACTCATGAGCAGCAGCAAGACCCGGAGCAGGACCTGAACCAGCAGGTCATGTCATACCTTGACATGACCATGCCAACACACCTTGAGGATCCGCTGGACTTCTGGGAAGCCAAACTTGACTTGTGGCCGCAACTAGCAGAGTTTGCCTTGGAAAAGCTGTCCTGCCCGGCCAGTAGTTGATTTAGATGACAACTGGGCTACTCTATATTATGCTGCAAATGGCAAATTTACCTCACAATATAAGCTATTGCCCCTCAGATTTACACAGGGTCTGCTCTATATTATGCTGCAAAATGGCAAATTTACCTCACAGTATACGCTATTGCCCCTCAGATTTACACAGGGGCTGCTCTATATTATGCTGCAAAATGGCAAATTTACCTCACAATATAAGCTATTGCCCCTCAGATTTACACAGGGTCTGCTCTATATTATGCTGCAAAATGGCAAATTTACCTCACAGTATAAGCTATTGCCCCTCAGATTTACACAGGGGCTGCTCTATATTATGCTGCAAAATGGCAAATTTACCTCACAATATAAGCTATTGCCCCTCAGATTTACACAGGGCCTGCTCTATATTATGCTGCAAAATGGCAAATTTACCTCACAGTATAAGCTATTGCCCCTCAGATTTACACAGGGGCTGCTCTATATTATGCTGTAAAATGGCAAATTTACCTCACAATATAAGCTATTGCCCCTCAGATTTACACAGGGCCTGCTCTATATAATGCTGCAAAATGGCAAATTTACCTCACAAATGTTAAATGTTAAAGTCAAAATCCTGGGTGTTGGTCCACTTAGGTGGACCCCCCCGATCGCCGCAAAAACTCACCTCTCCCCGCTCCCACGTGACCTCGTCCGGCCAATGACAGCGCTCAGAGCAGCTCTGGTATGCGCGTCCAAAGCCGCTTGGACGCGCATACCAGAGCGCTGTCATTGGCTGCGTCTCTCGCTTCCCTCTAACAGGGAGCGCTCCTGCGCCGGCCATTCACAAAACGGCCGGCGCGGGAGCGCGCCCTGCTAGAGGGAAGCGAGAGACGCGGCCAATGACAGCGCTCTGGTATGCGCGCCGTTGGATCGCCGGTAAGGTGAGGATTGTGGGCCTCCTGGGGGGTTCCTCCCCGCGGGACATCCCGATTTCGGATGCCCCGTGGGGAGGGATCTGATCGGTCCGGGAATCTTATAGATTTCCGGGCCGATCCCCCCTGGGTGTTGGTCCACTTTAAAGAATTAATGGAATTAATATGGATTGCTGTATTTTTGATATTAAGAGAATGATGTAACCCTTTATCATTGAAGTTTGCTGCGCTCACAGAAAGAGACTTTTCTGCTATTAAGTTGCACCCATGTACACCCATGTTATCTGTCCAAGGGTGTGTTCTTCGCGTGCTTCTACTATGGACCTCCACCCTTTTTAGATCAGATATGGATTTGGGACATTTTCTACCTAGTCAGCTAAAGAACTTGAACTAGTTATTGGCTAATAACTGTCACGATGGACAACTCAAGCACTATAAGAATGCCACTGTTATCTGATTGTTGAGCGCGTTCCCAGAATTACATGAGAGTGAATTGATGTATATCACTATTTTGTAATCTCTGTTAATTAATAATAATAATAATACTAAAGAATTTGGACCAGCTGTTATCACGTTGTCAATTTCTTCTACAACAATTGGTGCCGAAACCTGGGGTCTGAAAATGGCTCAGCAACCAAACCAGTGTCTTGGACCCGAGGACAGGAGACCAACCTGGCGCCTCAAATAAGGTGAGAACCTCGGTGTCTCAATTCTGCTCTCCTCTCCTTTGGCTCAAAAACACTTCTGTTCTGAAGTCGTGAGTACAGATCCTAAGAACCTGCAACAGCTGTATTATATGTACAAATACCTTTTGATATGCATGTGTGAGTGAATGTAATGAAAGAGGTCCTTTACGGCGTATGATTGTGCTGGGCTTAGATGCACCTCTACGGAGAACGCCAGTGAGCTCAGTGAGTGTGCTAGGAAAGAGATCTCAAAATCTGTTTTTCTATCCCCTCCGTTTGTCCAGTAAATTGTAACTAACTATTGTCTGCACAGCAGAGGGACAAGATTGTGGAAGGATATGTGTAGTCTCCGCTGCACTTAAGGGTGTATCCCAAAGCAACTGCAGGCTTGTGTCTCATGCATAATAAGACTGCTGACAGGGAAGGAGCGTTAGCCTGGTTTTATTTAGACAATCTTAGGGGCCAAATATTATTTGGAATCTTCTCAGTGCTTTTTGTCATTTGGCTTTGTTGGAAAATTTGGAGGGACCAGAAACAGGGATCCCTAGTGTGGGACTTTCCCTAACAGCCATAAGAAGCCATACCAAATTGTTAGCTAACAAATCCGGGGGAGAAGGGTAAGAGTCCCCTCCATCATAGCTGGGGTATGGGAAACGGTGTGAGTAAGGTTGGTTCAGTGTCCAACTAAAGAAATGGACGTCCTAAGTCTCCTTTGACCCCACAGAAGGAGATGAGTACAAAGTATGGCACATGGGTTAGCAAATTTCTTCCAAAATGGGGGAAGCTAACTAGGGGATTGGATTGTGGGATTCCCAAAAAGGAAACTTTTGAATTGTCCCGCTGGGTAGCCCTCTATAAAAATTGCAAGTCAAGTTTCACAGAGCCAACTGAGAAAGCAGCTTGGAGTAGATGGATGGCTGAATCCTACTGGAAACAGCACAAGGCCCGAGGTATTTTTACTGTAGGAACCAAGGCAGGAGAGGGAGGAAGTCAGTCAGACAAGGAACACCATGGGCCAGATGAGGAAGAGGCAGAGCAGATAGAGCAGCTGGCTATGTCCCTAGTGGAGCCCACCGTTGGCGGCCTGGAGACCCCTGTTTCATGTACTTGGGAGTCCCCAGTAAACTTAGGAGCCAGACCTAAAAATCCCACTGGCCCAGCCACGGTGTACCCCACTGGAGATCTGGCACAGGCCCTTATCCAACCACCCCTATCATATGTGGAACCCCAAATCAGGCCCACTGCCCCAACATATGTACCTGCTACAAGCTCTTGGCAGGAATTATCTGAACCAAGGGGAGGGAAAGTATTTTGTGAAGTGGAAGGAGAGCTTCTGCTGACCCCCAAAATAAATGCAGAAGAAGTACATGACATAGCTGGGGAGCACCTTCTACCTCAGGCCACAGCATACCCTGTCAGGGAACAATTTGTCTCAGGCACAGGTGGCCAACAGGATAGGAGAATCACTCAGCATGTTCCCTGGACTCCTGGAGAGATGAATGAATTTCTTTCATCTGTTCCTAAACCCAGAAACAATCCATATGGGTTTGTAAATGAATTGTATAACATTGCAATCAGTTACAATCCCACATGGAGAGATTTGTTGCAGATAATCAGAGGAGTAGCAGGTCAGACTGACACTGCTGCCATCTGCACCAAACTCATCCTGCCATAAATCCATCAGAGCAGGAAAATTCCCCTCAAAAAGCCTTAGAGTATGTCAACCAGCTTAAAGATAAAATCAAGGAAGTCTTTCCTCCACAATCTGGGGTTCGTGTGACAAATATTCAGCAAAAGCTCAGAGAGCCAGTGGAGGATTATTTTGAGAGATTCAGGCAGGTTGTAGAAGAGGCAGGGGGCAACTTAGATGATCAAGGCATGGGAAAGATGCTAACTGCCACATTGGTGGCTGGATTAAATATGGAGATTCATGACAAGCTTGTCTCTGCCCATTCTGATTGGCGGGACAAGCCTGTCTCAGCACTGATGAGTTTAGCTAGCTCAATCCAAAGAAACATTCAGGAAGTGCAGGAGAAGAGGGCCCAGAAAGTAATGATAATAGATGCATCTGGGAAATCCCAAGGAAAACAATTCCGAGGAAATAGAGGAGGACCCCGGAAATTCAACTGCTACAATTGTGGGAAGCCAGGGCATTTTGCCCGAAGCTGCCCAGCTCCCAAGAGGGAGAGACAGGAGAGCAACTGACGGGGAGGGCTTCCAGTATTACCAGTAATCTCTGAGAGCAGGGGGGTGCCACTTGACCCTCTCTGAGATGCCCTACCACTCTGTTGAGTGTCTGGTGGATACTGGAGCAGCCCGCAGTGTTCTCAAGAGATCAGAAGCCCCAAACGCAAAAATTTCAGGTCTCATAGATGCAGTTGGTTTAGGGGGCAACACCTTCACACTGGGGGAGACTGAGGAAACACCTGTAACAATAGGTCCGATAGACACCACGCTTTCTTTTGTCCTCAGTGACACTGTTCCTTGCAATCTGCTGGGAAGAGATGCACTGATGAAATTAAAAGCGAACATTCGTTACACAGAAGATGAACCTATAGTGACTACATTGGTGGGATCAGAGGACCACAATACTATGGAAAGCCTGGTCCCCCTGATGGCAATCCGTGCTCCACCAGATCAGGACATTCCTCCTGATCTGAGAGAGGTTTCTAAGAATGTTTGGGCTGTGAAAGGTGGTCCAATGGGCCTGATAACTCAAGCAGACCCGGTGGTCATCAAGCTAGAACCTGGAGCCAAAATGCCTAGAGTACTAGAGATACTACAGTATCCTCTTAGTGTGAAGCAAATGAATGGTGTAACAGACCAAATAAAAAATTCTGTGAGTCAGGGGATCCTGACTCCGATAAAATCACCCGTTAACACACCCCTGTATCCTGTTGCAAAGCCAGGAAAACCTGGACAATACCGCCTGGTCCATGACCTACGAGCTGTGAACAAAATTATCCAAGGGGATTTCCACCTAATCCGTATACAATTCTAGGAGAGCTTCCCCCTGATGCCATTTGGTTTAGTGTGATAGATTTGGTGGACGCCTTCTTTACCGTCCCTGTTCACCCTGACTCCCAGTACCTTTTTGCTTTCAATTTTGAGGGTCAACAGTATGCTTGGACCAGGTTACCCCAAGGAATGGTCTCCTCACCATCCGAATTTGGCCAAGTCATGAAACAAGTCCTAGACAGATGGAGGACACCAGCAGGGGTCGTTATTGTTAATTATGTTGATGATCTTCTTCTGGGGGCCACCTCATAGGAACTATGCATCAAAGCAACTACTTCCCTACTGTCCCACTTAGGTACTGAGGGATGCAAAGTGTCCCCCAGTAGGCTACAGTATTGTCAGAAGAAGGTGACATTTTTAGGCCACTGCATATCACAGGGCTCTAAACATATTACTTCGGATAGAGTCTCAGTGATACAGAATGCGCCATACCCACAGAATGCCAAACAAATCAGTTGGGTACTGCAGACAATGGATACCAAACATGTCTCAACTCGCTACTCCCCTATATGCTCTGAATACTCGGACTGGGCACATAGAGTTGTCTGATGAAGAGAAAAAGGCTGTGGACAAACTGAAGATTGCTATTCTTAGTGCACCTTCGCTGGCACTCCCAAATTATAGCAAGCCATTCTTTCTGTTCTGTCATGAACAAGGGGGACAGGCTTCAGGAGTGCTAACTCAAAAATATGGTGGGAAACAGAAGCCGGTGGGGTACTTCAGTGCCAAACTGGATCCTGTGATCTCAGCAGGAGCTACTTGTGTGAAATCAGTAGCTGCAGCAGCAATGTTGGTTGACAAAACAGCTGACATTGTCCTTGGGAATCAACTTTTCCTTATGGTTCCCCATGCTGTACAAACAGTTCTCCACAGCCTGACCACTAGACACCTCTCTGCGCCAGGTTGACAAAATACGAGATTTCCTTGCTTGCACCATCTAACATCACGATACTCAGGTGCAATGTATTAAATTCTGCCACTCCACAATGTCTGTGATGGGAAAAACTTAGGACATGATCGTGAGCAGGAAGTGGAACTTTTTTACACTCCTCCCAATCCTGTTCTGGATGAACCTCTTCCAGATGCTGAAATGACCCTCTATGTGGATGGGTCTAGATTGCAGAGACCAGAGGGAGGGTTTGCTGCAGGATTCGCTATAGCAGACGATAACTCCGTGGTCTATTCTGAATCTCTTGATCCTTGCCTACATTCTGCAAAGAGTGCGCAGCGGCTTGCTTTGATCAAGGCCTGTGAACTGGCAGAAGGAAAGACTGTGAACATATACACAGACTCCCGTTATGCTTATGGAATTTTGCATGATTTTGGCTTCCTGTGGGAACACAGAGGTTTCCTGACATCCAGTGGAACAGTGGTGAAACATGCAGATCTAATTCGAGATTTGCTGAAAAAGGTGAAATTGCCAAAAGGTATAGCTGTGATAAAATGCCAAGCACATCAAAGAACCAAAGATCCTGTCACCATGGGTAACAACAGGGCAGATGAAGCAGCCAAAAAGGCAGCTTTAATGATTTTGCAAGAGTCATCAAAAGACATGCAGACCCTGACAATGGATGTTTTAAAATCCCTCCAAAACCAGGTCGGCCCACAAACAAGCTGCAAATGGAAAAATGCCGGTTGCAAACCAGAAAATGATATGTGGAAACATGAAGATGGTCGATTGTGTGCACCTCCGGTTCTGTACCCGATGCTAGCCAATCTGTCTCATCTCCCTTCTCTCTTACCATGTTTCCAAAGGGGGAATGACTGCTAGCATAAATAATTTTTGGTTTGCACCAGGTTTTTCACAGGTTGCTGCAGAATGGTGTAAGAAGTGCATGATCTGTGCTAAGCACAATCCAGGCAAAATGACAAAGGTAGAAATGAAACACCTCGTAAAACCTGACTACCCATTCCAAGTTCTGCAAATAGACTACATCCAGTTGCCCAAATCTGGAGTCTGTCGAGGGACAGACCAAGTATGTCTTGGTCTGTGTGGACATGTTCTCTTCATGGGTAGCGGCCTGGCCTGTCGCCAAGGCAACAGCAAGTGTGACAGCTAAGAAACTGATATCTGAAATTGTGTGCAGATATGGTCTCCCTGAAACAGTGGAGTCTGATCGAGGGACTAATTTCACAGTACAAGTGTTTGCAGAAATACTGAAAGGTTTACAAATAAACCAGCACCTTCACACTCCCTATCACCCACAATCATCTGGGAAAGTTGAGAGAGCAAATGGTACCTTGAAAAACAAAATAGCTAAAATCTGTGAGCAAACAAAACTTACTTGGGTACAAGCCCTACCACTCACTCTCTTTGCAATGAGACATACCCCAAGGGGAAAGCATGAACTATCACCCTATGAGGTATTGTTTGGCAGGCCTGCAGTCACAGGTGTTTCCTCAGGAACTTCATGGGCAGTATGCTTCTTTAATGGACTATGTCATACAGCTTCACAGGCAACTGACTAATCTGCATGGAAAAGTCTTCTCTTCTTTACCAGATCCAGAGTCTGTTGGAACTCATCACCTACAACCTGGAGACTGGGTGGTGATAAGAAGATACGTGAGGAGACATCTGGAACTCCGATTTGATGGCCCGTACCAAGTGCTGCTAATTACAGGTGGAAGGCAAGCCAAATTGGATTCATGCGTCTCACTGTAAGAAAGTGGGCCTTAAGATCGACGATGAGCGTAAGCACCAAAAGGGTGAGGCCATTCGGGAAGAAAAGGACTAACCAAGTCAGGATGCATGGACTGTGCTGTTTGTTTCTCTGTGCCTTATGTTCTCAGGTAAAAGCAGAGGAGCAGAAGAACTCCATCTGGCTTCTACATCAGCAAACTGCCAAGCAACTGAACACGACTGACTGTTGGATCTGTTCCCATGTTCCTGCCACTCATAAAGGTATTCCGCTAATAGGTGTCCCAATATCAATGAATGACCTGAATCTCACCGACTATAGTTATGATTAGAGATGAGCGAACTTTTGAAAAATTCGATTCGACTGATTCGCCGAATTTTCCGACAAAAATCGTTTCGACCCGAATAAATTCGCGACGAATCGCTATTAAAAACGGCTATTTCTGAGCCTCCTAGAGCCTCAATAGGGTTGTAAACCATTCAGCCTTGCTGTAACACGCACAGGATGCGTGCTGGGTTAGTTAAATAATACTTTTAAGAAATATCACATGCAGATCAGAGGCATCGCTAATAGAATCGCAGAGCGGCACAATTGCAGAGAGTTGAAGTGGCATCACTATGAGGGGCAGAAGGAGCCCAAATATACACTGGAGTTGGCCTCAGGAGCCCAAAAATTGGATGAATCACACCCTGGAGTTGGCAGAAGTTGGCAGCAGCAGCAGCAGGAGCCCAAATATACACTGGAGTTGGCTTCAGGAGCCCAAAAATTGGATGAATCACACCCTGGAGTTGGCAGGAGTTGGCAGCAGCAGCAGCAGGAGCCCAAATATACACTGGAGTTGGCTTCAGGAGCCCAAAAATTGGATGAATCACACCCTGGAGTTGGCAGGAGTTGACAGCAGCAGCAGCAGGAGCCCAAATATACACTGGAGTTGGCTTCAGGAGCCCAAAAATTGGATGAATCACACCCTGGAGTTGGCAGGAGTTGACAGTAGCAGCAGCAGGAGCCCAAATATACACTGGAGTTGGCCTCAGGAGCCCAAAAATTGGATGAATCGCACCCTGGAGTTGGCAGGAGTTGACAGTAGCAGCAGCAGGAGCCCAAATATACACTGGAGTTGGCCTCAGGAGCCCAAAAATTGGATGAATCACACCCTGGAGTTGGCAGGAGTTGACAGTAGCAGCAGCAGGAGCCCAAATATACACTGGAGTTGGCCTCAGGAGCCCAAAAATTGGATGAATCACACCCTGGAGTTGGCAGCAGCAGCAGCAGGAGCCCAAATATACACTGGAGTTGGCTTCAGGAGCCCAAAAATTGGATGAATCACACCCTGGAGTTGGCAGCAGCAGCAGGAGCCCAAATATACACTGGAGTTGGCCTCAGGAGCCCAAAAATTGGATGAATCACACCCTGGAGTTGGCAGGAGTTGACAGTAGCAGCAGCAGGAGCCCAAATATACACTGGAGTTGGCCTCAGGAGCCCAAAAATTGGATGAATCACACCCTGGAGTTGGCAGGAGTTGACAGTAGCAGCAGCAGGAGCCCAAATATACACTGGAGTTGGCTTCAGGAGCCCAAAAATTGGATGAATCACACCCTGGAGTTGGCAGGAGTTGACAGCAGCAGCAGCAGGAGCCCAAATATACACTGGAGTTGGCCTCAGGAGCCCAAAAATTGGATGAATCACACCCTGGAGTTGGCAGGAGTTGACAGTAGCAGCAGCAGGAGCCCAAATATACACTGGAGTTGGCCTCAGGAGCCCAAAAATTGGATGAATCACACCCTGGAGTTGGCAGGAGTTGACAGTAGCAGCAGCAGGAGCCCAAATATACACTGGAGTTGGCCTCAGGAGCCCAAAAATTGGATGAATCACACCCTGGAGTTGGCAGGAGTTGACAGTAGCAGCAGCAGGAGCCCAAATATACACTGGAGTTGGCTTCAGGAGCCCAAAAATTGGATGAATCACACCCTGGAGTTGGCAGGAGTTGACAGTAGCAGCAGCAGGAGCCCAAATATACACTGGAGTTGGCTTCAGGAGCCCAAAAATTGGATGAATCACACCCTGGAGTTGGCAGCAGCAGCATCAGGAGCCCAAATATACACTGGAGTTGGCTTCAGGAGCCCAAAAATTGGATGAATCACACCCTGGAGTTGGCAGCAGCAGCAGCAGGAGCCCAAATATACACTGGAGTTGGCCTCAGGAGCCCAAAAATTGGATGAATCACACCCTGGAGTTGGCAGGAGTTGACAGTAGCAGCAGCAGGAGCCCAAATATACACTGGAGTTGGCCTCAGGAGCCCAAAAATTGGATGAATCACACCCTGGAGTTGGCAGGAGTTGACAGTAGCAGCAGCAGGAGCCCAAATATACACTGGAGTTGGCTTCAGGAGCCCAAAAATTGGATGAATCACACCCTGGAGTTGGCAGGAGTTGACAGCAGCAGCAGCAGGAGCCCAAATATACACTGGAGTTGGCCTCAGGAGCCCAAAAATTGGATGAATCACACCCTGGAGTTGGCAGGAGTTGACAGTAGCAGCAGCAGGAGCCCAAATATACACTGGAGTTGGCCTCAGGAGCCCAAAAATTGGATGAATCACACCCTGGAGTTGGCAGGAGTTGACAGTAGCAGCAGCAGGAGCCCAAATATACACTGGAGTTGGCCTCAGGAGCCCAAAAATTGGATGAATCACACCCTGGAGTTGGCAGGAGTTGACAGTAGCAGCAGCAGGAGCCCAAATATACACTGGAGTTGGCCTCAGGAGCCCAAAAATTGGATGAATCACACCCTGGAGTTGGCAGGAGTTGACAGTAGCAGCAGCAGGAGCCCAAATATACACTGGAGTTGGCTTCAGGAGCCCAAAAATTGGATGAATCACACCCTGGAGTTGGCAGGAGTTGACAGTAGCAGCAGCAGGAGCCCAAATATACACTGGAGTTGGCTTCAGGAGCCCAAAAATTGGATGAATCACACCCTGGAGTTGGCAGCAGCAGCAGCAGGAGCCCAAATATACACTGGAGTTGGCTTCAGGAGCCCAAAAATTGGATGAATCACACCCTGGAGTTGGCAGCAGCAGCAGCAGGAGCCCAAATATACACTGGAGTTGGCCTCAGGAGCCCAAAAATTGGATGAATCACACCCTGGAGTTGGCAGGAGTTGACAGTAGCAGCAGCAGGAGCCCAAATATACACTGGAGTTGGCCTCAGGAGCCCAAAAATTGGATGAATCACACCCTGGAGTTGGCAGGAGTTGACAGTAGCAGCAGCAGGAGCCCAAATATACACTGGAGTTGGCCTCAGGAGCCCAAAAATTGGATGAATCACACCCTGGAGTTGGCAGGAGTTGACAGTAGCAGCAGCTGGAGCCCAAATATACACTGGAGTTGGCCTCAGGAGCCCAAAAATTGGATGAATCACACCCTGGAGTTGGCAGCAGCAGCAGCAGGAGCCCAAATATACACTGGAGTTGGCTTCAGGAGCCCAAAAATTGGATGAATCACACCCTGGAGTTGGCAGCAGCAGCAGCAGGAGCCCAAATATACACTGGAGTTGGCCTCAGGAGCCCAAAAATTGGATGAATCACACCCTGGAGTTGGCAGGAGTTGACAGTAGCAGCAGCAGGAGCCCAAATATACACTGGAGTTGGCCTCAGGAGCCCAAAAATTGGATGAATCACACCCTGGAGTTGGCAGGAGTTGACAGTAGCAGCAGCAGGAGCCCAAATATACACTGGAGTTGGCTTCAGGAGCCCAAAAATTGGATGAATCACACCCTGGAGTTGGCAGGAGTTGACAGTAGCAGCAGCAGGAGCCCAAATATACACTGGAGTTGGCCTCAGGAGCCCAAAAATTGGATGAATCACACCCTGGAGTTGGCAGGAGTTGACAGTAGCAGCAGCAGGAGCCCAAATATACACTGGAGTTGGCTTCAGGAGCCCAAAAATTGGATGAATCACACCCTGGAGTTGGCAGAAGTTGGCAGCAGCAGCAGCAGGAGCCCAAACATTACTTTAAACAGACCCTGGGGTTGGCCTCAGGAGCCCAAAAATTGGATGAATCACACCCTGTGGAGAGTCATGTGGAGAAAAAGTAGCTTAGTTAGTAATATCTACATAAAATTATGAATAAACAAATGCAAAAGTTTGCCAAAGTGAAGTTTTGTTTGAGGGTGTGTTTCCACCTTTTAATTAAATCAGAAACAAGAAGGTGTCATTGCCTCTGACTAATTAGCCCTCAAAAATTCTTGGAATTTTTAATCTGGAATCATGTCTGATCCGTCTTATCCGAAGAATATTAATAAAAAGTAAGAGTAACGTAAAGGATTTTTTATCAATACTTACTTGTGGTCCGATGCGGAGGAATGTCTGTAACTTGAGAGCAGCGCCTTAAATCTGTTTTGCACGATCCATCTTTCTTGGTCTGGCCCCGTCATCAATCTACTGGAATACATCAGGCATTGTTGGGAGGAAAGCTTGGCTGATCCATGCGCCATTCATTTCCACGCAGGGCAGTCTCTGGAAAAAAAAAGTCTGTATAAACCAGGGTCTTTTTCATATAAAAACAAATGGTTATTCTTGCTTTTCAACCATATGTTCCACAGCTTTACCAGTCATTGTGTCAGCCAATGAAGCAACTTTGTCTGGAAGTGCTGCAAAAGCAGTCCACTGCATCACAAGTGGCATCTGACACCCCCAGTCAACTGTCTGCCTGTTATGCTTTGGGTTCAGCTCCACTATCCATTGATCTGATATCCAAGATCTGATAATCATAAAATTCAGCAGCTACTGCCCAGCCAAGAAGTGGAGGAGACACTCGCCTCTTCTTCCACTATCCGGCAACTAGTGATGAGGAGAGTGTCGTGGGAGGAGGTGTTGCAAGCCGAGGTAGTGGAAGAGGGTCCCTGGAGTCTGCGGCGGTGGCGGCGGCAGCAGCAGCGAATTATTGCGGACTGTTGGTAGGAAAAATCAGCTACTCAGCGATGTGGCAGTGTTCCATGCAGCATCCTGTGGAGAAAAAGTAGGTTAGTTAGTGTATATACATAAAATTATGAATAGACAAATGCAATAGTATTGCGAAAGTGAAGTTTTGTTTGAGGGTGTGTTTCCACCTTGCAATTAAATCAGAAACAACTAGCTATCATTTGCCTCTGAATAATTAGCCCTCAAAAATTCTTGGAATTTTTAATCTTGATGTCTGAGGGATTTCTCCTCTCAGACAGCGTCACCATAAGTCCAGCCTGCTGCATTACCCAGTGGTGGACCTTTCAGAGAACTGATGGCTTGTGCCGAGCCGAGGTGGAGAGTCACATGGCATGGTTGTTGAACAGAAGGTGGGCCAGTCCTTTAGCCTGTCAGTGTGTACCAAAGTGCACAGTGTTGTCTACGCCTGGAGCTGTAACTATAGACTCATGGTGGACAATATATATCCTTTTAGGCCCCCTTGGTGATTGTGGTTTCACGCTGTTCTTCACATGGTTTTCCTTGACCATCAGAGTCACACATGGGAGGAACTACTAAAAATGAGAACTCAATCCATGAAAGCATTGCTTAATCCACGAAAACTGCAAATTTGGACCCATGGTGACTGACACTTGGAAGAACATCTTGTTTGCGCTGCGACAAGGAAGCCAGAGTCATGCGTCCTGACATGGCACACGTGTTCAGTCTAGTTTTGAAGTCTTGCCCCCATCTGAAAGACATCCGAACAACAGGAAAGAAAGTTAGCATGCACTTCTGGCACTCCTACACCACCAAGCACAACCTTATTGAGCCTCAGCGTCACAAAGGTGTACCCCACCATAGTCTGATTTGCGATGTTTCCACCCGTTGGAATTCCACCCTCCATATGCAGGATCCACTATAGCAGTGGTCCCCAACCCTGTCCTCAAGGCCCACCAACAGGCCAGGCTTTGCAGATCTCCACAAAGATGCTCAGGTGGAGTAATTAGTGCAGCTGCAGAGCAATAGAGCTGGCTATTTGGAGATCCAAAAAACATGACATGTTGGTGGGCCTTGAGGACAGGGTTGAGGACCACTGCACTATAGGAACAGAGAAAAGCCATCACGGATTTCTGGATGATCCAAACGGATAGGGGGACACCCCTGTGTAAATTCAATGTAAACCATTGGCAGCTCATACGTGACACCGACCGTTTGTTTAGGCCCTTTGAGGAAGCTACATTATTAGTCAGTTGCCAGGACTATGAGATGAACGATGAGATTCCACTGCTTCATGTACTACAACACATGTTGGAAAGCATGGCTGGTCAGGGCACTGGAGACATGGCACATACATTTCACAGCCACATGAAGCCTGTGGGGGCTGAAGTGGAGGAGGAGGAGGGGGTGGGGCACAGCAAACCACAGTTTAGGTTTCACAAAATGACCATTTTATCTAGTCATCTGACAGGAGAGGAGGTGCAGCCACAGGAGCTAGAGGGTTGTGAGTAAGGCGAGACAGAGGACCCAGACACACCATGGCAGTTTACAGTGGAGATGGAGACAGGTAGTCCCTCCGAGTCACTTGCACAAATGGCACGATGCATGCTCACATGCATGCGTACTAGTGAGCGCAGAATTGTCTCCATTTGTCAGCGGGAAGACTTCTGGCTCTCCAACTTATTGGACCCTCGCTTCCGGCACAAAATGGGGGCATTTTTTACGCCCACTGAGAGGGAGGAAAAACTGACCTACTACAGAGACATCCCACGTAGTCAGTTGGGCGATGTCTATTTGCGCCATGGCCCATACTCCCGCAGGTCTGACTCTAGGGGAACTTTGCGATCACCTTCCACTGCCATGGCTGCTGGGGGGGTGGAAGGAGCAGCAGCAGCTCCATCAGCAGCAACCTCAGTCTTCAGTCGCTAGTGAGTAGCTTTCTACACCCGCATAGTGAGTCTACTCATGAGAAGCAGGAAGACCTGGAGCTGGACCTCAAACAGCAGGTCATGTCATACCTTGACATGACCATGCCAACACACCTTCAAGATCCACTGGATTTGCTGGGAAGCCAAACTTGACTTGTGCCCGCAACTAGCAGAGTTTGCCCTGGAAAAGCTGTACTGGCCGGACAGTAGTTGATTTAGATGGCAACTGGGCTGCTCTATATAACGAAGCAAAATGGCAAATTTACCTCACTATATAAGCTATTGCCCCTCAGATTTACACAGGGGCTGCTCTATATTATGCTGCAAAATGGCAAATTAACCTCACAATATAAGCCATTGCAGCTCTATATAAATAAAAATAAATAAATAAAAAAAGGGCCTGTAGAAGCTTATTTAGTATAACAGATAGGGTGACATGTGCTGGTTTGGGATGCCCATATGGGCTAGTGTTTTGGCAGCAGTACAAAAACCAATGCAAAATGCAATAGCTTAATAAAGCTGATGCTGATCAACGCTTATTTAGTATAACAGATGGGGTGCAACATGCAGGTTTGGGATGCCCTGCGGCCTGGTGTATTTAAAGCAGACCAAAACCAATTCAAAATGCAATAACTTAATAAAGCTGAGGCTGTAGATGCTTATTTAGTATAAACAGGTAGGGTGCAAGGTGCAGCTTTGGGGTGCCCTGCGGCCTGGTTAAATGAAAGCAGTCAAAAAGGAAGTGCAAACTGAAGTAGCTTAATGAAGCTGATGCTGATCAACGCTTATGTTGTATACCAGATAGGGTGCAAGGTGCAGCTTTGGGGTGCCCTGCGGCCTGGTTTATTAAAATCAGTCAAAAACAAGTGCAAACTGAAGTAGCCTGATCAACGCTTATGTTGTATAACAGATAGGTTTAAAATAGCATGTGCCTTGGGATGCCCGTGTGGCCTGTTATATTTCAAGCTGAACAAAAAGTAACAATAATCCAAGTATGAGACATCATTTTGACCTTCTTCACAGCGCCATACTTTGAAAAAAAAAAATTAATTTCATGCCGATCAATCCAAAGGTCAATGCCCCTAACAAAAATAGTGTTCGGCATAAGTTTTCCTTCTGGAAGGACGTAACCTTTAGTTTACATGGTTGGGGTAGGTTATCTTACAAATTGGGATACCCCAGGCAGCAGTGTCATTGAAAGAGACAGATTGTAATGCAGGCCATACGCAAGCAGAGAAACTCAGGCTGCAACAGGCCTATTTAGTTTACATGGTTGGGGTAGGTTATCTTACAAATTGGGATACCCCACTGTATATGAAACCGAATATAAATGCACACCCAAAAGTGGACACTCAGCCTCCAAGAGGCCTGCTTAGTTTAAATAAGAGAGCTGCTTAGTATGGTAGGTAGGTTATGTTATGTTACAGAATGGGATGCCCCAAGCAGACTTGAGATCAGTATATATGCACACAGCAGCAGTGTGTTAGCAGGCTCATACAGGCCAAATTTCTTTAAATAACTGTGCAGCTTACAGTTAATGCAGAGGCTAATGGTATGTTACAGAATGGGATGCCCCAAGCAGACTTGAGATCAGTATATATGCACACAGCAGCAGTGTGTTAGCAGGCTCATACAGGCCAAATTTCTTTAAATAAATGTGCAGCTTACAGTAAATGCAAAGGCTAATGGTATGTTACAGAATGGGATGCCCCAAAGCTGACTTGAGATCAGTATATATGCACACAGCAGCAGTGTGTTAGCAGGCTCATACAGGCCAAATTTCTTTAAATAACTGTGCAGCTTACAGTAAATGCAGAGGCTAATGGTATGTTACAGAATGGGATGTCCCAAAAACCAGAGAGCACCTGGCAGGCAGCAGTAAGACTATGCACAGCAAAAGTGTCTTTATCATGCCTAATTTCAATTAGAATAGGTGCAAATGGTTAGGTTCTTAAATAGAGGCTGGTGTAGTCACAGAATGGGATGCCCTAAAAACCAGCAGTAAGTACACCTGGCAGGGACAAGTAGTGCTATGCCCAGCAAAAGTGTCTTTATCAGGCTAATTTCAAATATGATAAGAGCAAATGCTTATATGGTCTTAAACAGAGGCTGCTTTAGTCACAGAATGGGATGCCCCGGGCAGGAATCGAGCTGCCAGGGTACAGTAGTGCTTTGGCCAGCAAAAGTGTCTTTATCAGGCCTAATTTCAAATATGATTAGAGCAAATGCTTATATGGTCTTAAACAGAGGCTCCTTTAGTCACAGAATGGGATGCCCCGGGCAGGAATCGAGCTGCCAGGGTACAGTAGTGCTTTGGCCAGCAAAAGTGTCTTTATCAGGCCTAATTTCAAATATGATTAGAGCAAATGCTTATATGGTCTTAAACAGAGGCTGCTTTAGTCACAGAATGGGATGCCCCGGGCAGGAATCGAGCTGCCAGGGTACAGTAGTGCTTTGGCCAGCAAAAGTGTTTTTATCAGGCCTAATTTCAAATATGATTAGAGCAAATGCTTATATGGTCTTAAACAGAGGCTGCTTTAGTCACAGAATGGGATGCCCCGGGCAGGAATCGAGCTGCCAGGGTACAGTAGTGCTTTGGCCAGCAAAAGTGTCTTTATCAGGCCTAATTTCAAATATGATTAGAGCAAATGCTTATATGGTCTTAAACAGAGGCTGCTTTAGTCACAGAATGGGATGCCCCGGGCAGGAGTCGAGCTGCCAGGGTACAGTAGTGCTTTGGCCAGCAAAAGTGTCTTTATCAGGCCTAATTTCAAATATGATTAGAGCAAATGCTTATATGGTCTTAAACAGAGGCTGCTTTAGTCACAGAATGGGATGCCCCGGGCAGGAATCGAGCTGCCAGGGTACAGTAGTGCTTTGGCCAGCAAAAGTGTCTTTATCAGGCCTAATTTCAAATATGATTAGAGCAAATGCTTATATGGTCTTAAACAGAGGCTGCTTTAGTCACAGAATGGGATGCCCCGGGCAGGAATCGAGCTGCCAGGGTACAGTAGTGCTTTGGCCAGCAAAAGTGTCTTTATCAGGCCTAATTTCAAATATGATTAGAGCAAATGCTTATATGGTCTTAAACAGAGGCTGCTTTAGTCACAGAATGGGATGCCCCGGGCAGGAATCGAGCTGCCAGGGTACAGTAGTGCTTTGGCCAGCAAAAGTGTCTTTATCAGGCCTAATTTCAAATATGATTAGAGCAAATGCTTATATGGTCTTAAACAGAGGCTGCTTTAGTCACAGAATGGGATGCCCCGGGCAGGAATCGAGCTGCCAGGGTACAGTAGTGCTTTGGCCAGCAAAAGTGTCTTTATCAGGCCTAATTTCAAATATGATTAGAGCAAATGCTTATATGGTCTTAAACAGAGGCTGCTTTAGTCACAGAATGGGATGCCCCGGGCAGGAATCGAGCTGCCAGGGTACAGTAGTGCTTTGGCCAGCAAAAGTGTCTTTATCAGGCCTAATTTCAAATATGATTAGAGCAAATGCTTATATGGTCTTAAACAGAGGCTGCTTTAGTCACAGAATGGGATGCCCCGGGCAGGAATCGAGCTGCCAGGGTACAGTAGTGCTTTGGCCAGCAAAAGTGTCTTTATCAGGCCTAATTTCAAATATGATTAGAGCAAATGCTTATATGGTCTTAAACAGAGGCTGCTTTAGTCACAGAATGGGATGCCCCGGGCAGGAATCGAGCTGCCAGGGTACAGTAGTGCTTTGGCCAGCAAAAGTGTCTTTATCAGGCCTAATTTCAAATATGATTAGAGCAAATGCTTATATGGTCTTAAACAGAGGCTGCTTTAGTCACAGAATGGGATGCCCCGGGCAGGAATCGAGCTGCCAGGGTACAGTAGTGCTTTGGCCAGCAAAAGTGTCTTTATCAGGCCTAATTTCAAATATGATTAGAGCAAATGCTTATATGGTCTTAAACAGAGGCTGCTTTAGTCACAGAATGGGATGCCCCGGGCAGGAATCGAGCTGCCAGGGTACAGTAGTGCTTTGGCCAGCAAAAGTGTCTTTATCAGGCCTAATTTCAAATATGATTAGAGCAAATGCTTATATGGTCTTAAACAGAGGCTGCTTTAGTCACAGAATGGGATGCCCCGGGCAGGAATCGAGCTGCCAGGGTACAGTAGTGCTTTGGCCAGCAAAAGTGTCTTTATCAGGCCTAATTTCAAATATGATTAGAGCAAATGCTTATATGGTCTTAAACAGAGGCTGCTTTAGTCACAGAATGGGATGCCCCGGGCAGGAATCGAGCTGCCAGGGTACAGTAGTGCTTTGGCCAGCAAAAGTGTCTTTATCAGGCCTAATTTCAAATATGATTAGAGCAAATGCTTATATGGTCTTAAACAGAGGCTGCTTTAGTCACAGAATGGGATGCCCCGGGCAGGAATCGAGCTGCCAGGGTACAGTAGTGCTTTGGCCAGCAAAAGTGTCTTTATCAGGCCTAATTTCAAATATGATTAGAGCAAATGCTTATATGGTCTTAAACAGAGGCTGCTTTAGTCACAGAATGGGATGCCCCGGGCAGGAATCGAGCTGCCAGGGTACAGTAGTGCTTTGGCCAGCAAAAGTGTCTTTATCAGGCCTAATTTCAAATATGATTAGAGCAAATGCTTATATGGTCTTAAACAGAGGCTGCTTTAGTCACAGAATGGGATGCCCCGGGCAGGAATCGAGCTGCCAGGGTACAGTAGTGCTTTGGCCAGCAAAAGTGTCTTTATCAGGCCTAATTTCAAATATGATTAGAGCAAATGCTTATATGGTCTTAAACAGAGGCTGCTTTAGTCACAGAATGGGATGCCCCGGGCAGGAATCGAGCTGCCAGGGTACAGTAGTGCTTTGGCCAGCAAAAGTGTCTTTATCAGGCCTAATTTCAAATATGATTAGAGCAAATGCTTATATGGTCTTAAACAGAGGCTGCTTTAGTCACAGAATGGGATGCCCCGGGCAGGAATCGAGCTGCCAGGGTACAGTAGTGCTTTGGCCAGCAAAAGTGTCTTTATCAGGCCTAATTTCAAATATGATTAGAGCAAATGCTTATATGGTCTTAAACAGAGGCTGCTTTAGTCACAGAATGGGATGCCCCGGGCAGGAATCGAGCTGCCAGGGTACAGTAGTGCTTTGGCCAGCAAAAGTGTCTTTATCAGGCCTAATTTCAAATATGATTAGAGCAAATGCTTATATGGTCTTAAACAGAGGCTGCTTTAGTCACAGAATGGGATGCCCCGGGCAGGAATCGAGCTGCCAGGGTACAGTAGTGCTTTGGCCAGCAAAAGTGTCTTTATCAGGCCTAATTTCAAATATGATTAGAGCAAATGCTTATATGGTCTTAAACAGAGGCTGCTTTAGTCACAGAATGGGATGCCCCGGGCAGGAATCGAGCTGCCAGGGTACAGTAGTGCTTTGGCCAGCAAAAGTGTCTTTATCAGGCCTAATTTCAAATATGATTAGAGCAAATGCTTATATGGTCTTAAACAGAGGCTGCTTTAGTCACAGAATGGGATGCCCCGGGCAGGAATCGAGCTGCCAGGGTACAGTAGTGCTTTGGCCAGCAAAAGTGTCTTTATCAGGCCTAATTTCAAATATGATTAGAGCAAATGCTTATATGGTCTTAAACAGAGGCTGCTTTAGTCACAGAATGGGATGCCCCGGGCAGGAATCGAGCTGCCAGGGTACAGTAGTGCTTTGGCCAGCAAAAGTGTCTTTATCAGGCCTAATTTCAAATATGATTAGAGCAAATGCTTATATGGTCTTAAACAGAGGCTGCTTTAGTCACAGAATGGGATGCCCCGGGCAGGAATCGAGCTGCCAGGGTACAGTAGTGCTTTGGCCAGCAAAAGTGTCTTTATCAGGCCTAATTTCAAATATGATTAGAGCAAATGCTTATATGGTCTTAAACAGAGGCTGCTTTAGTCACAGAATGGGATGCCCCGGGCAGGAATCGAGCTGCCAGGGTACAGTAGTGCTTTGGCCAGCAAAAGTGTCTTTATCAGGCCTAATTTCAAATATGATTAGAGCAAATGCTTATATGGTCTTAAACAGAGGCTGCTTTAGTCACAGAATGGGATGCCCCGGGCAGGAATCGAGCTGCCAGGGTACAGTAGTGCTTTGGCCAGCAAAAGTGTCTTTATCAGGCCTAATTTCAAATATGATTAGAGCAAATGCTTATATGGTCTTAAACAGAGGCTGCTTTAGTCACAGAATGGGATGCCCCGGGCAGGAATCGAGCTGCCAGGGTACAGTAGTGCTTTGGCCAGCAAAAGTGTCTTTATCAGGCCTAATTTCAAATATGATTAGAGCAAATGCTTATATGGTCTTAAACAGAGGCTGCTTTAGTCACAGAATGGGATGCCCCGGGCAGGAATCGAGCTGCCAGGGTACAGTAGTGCTTTGGCCAGCAAAAGTGTCTTTATCAGGCCTAATTTCAAATATGATTAGAGCAAATGCTTATATGGTCTTAAACAGAGGCTGCTTTAGTCACAGAATGGGATGCCCCGGGCAGGAATCGAGCTGCCAGGGTACAGTAGTGCTTTGGCCAGCAAAAGTGTCTTTATCAGGCCTAATTTCAAATATGATTAGAGCAAATGCTTATATGGTCTTAAACAGAGGCTGCTTTAGTCACAGAATGGGATGCCCCGGGCAGGAATCGAGCTGCCAGGGTACAGTAGTGCTTTGGCCAGCAAAAGTGTCTTTATCAGGCCTAATTTCAAATATGATTAGAGCAAATGCTTATATGGTCTTAAACAGAGGCTGCTTTAGTCACAGAATGGGATGCCCCGGGCAGGAATCGAGCTGCCAGGGTACAGTAGTGCTTTGGCCAGCAAAAGTGTCTTTATCAGGCCTAATTTCAAATATGATTAGAGCAAATGCTTATATGGTCTTAAACAGAGGCTGCTTTAGTCACAGAATGGGATGCCCCGGGCAGGAATCGAGCTGCCAGGGTACAGTAGTGCTTTGGCCAGCAAAAGTGTCTTTATCAGGCCTAATTTCAAATATGATTAGAGCAAATGCTTATATGGTCTTAAACAGAGGCTGCTTTAGTCACAGAATGGGATGCCCCGGGCAGGAATCGAGCTGCCAGGGTACAGTAGTGCTTTGGCCAGCAAAAGTGTCTTTATCAGGCCTAATTTCAAATATGATTAGAGCAAATGCTTATATGGTCTTAAACAGAGGCTGCTTTAGTCACAGAATGGGATGCCCCGGGCAGGAATCGAGCTGCCAGGGTACAGTAGTGCTTTGGCCAGCAAAAGTGTCTTTATCAGGCCTAATTTCAAATATGATTAGAGCAAATGCTTATATGGTCTTAAACAGAGGCTGCTTTAGTCACAGAATGGGATGCCCCGGGCAGGAATCGAGCTGCCAGGGTACAGTAGTGCTTTGGCCAGCAAAAGTGTCTTTATCAGGCCTAATTTCAAATATGATTAGAGCAAATGCTTATATGGTCTTAAACAGAGGCTGCTTTAGTCACAGAATGGGATGCCTCACAGCAGACTTAAGATCAGTTCAGTATATATGCACAGTTAGTTACTATAAGCAGCCTGAAAACGCTAACAAAGGCTGGATGAAAAAAAAAAAATCTCCCTGTCAGCCAGCTCCGTTTTTCCTACCTTTCCCTGGCTTTCTGTCTGTCTCCTGTCTGTCTCCTGCCTGTCTCCTGCCTGTCTCCAGCCTGTCCCTGTCTGTCCCTGTCTGTCCCTGTCTCCAGCCTGTCTCCAGCCTGTCTAACTGCCTCAGCTACACAGCGTTCTGTCTGTCTGTCACGAATGCAATAGAGAAATGAGGAAAAGCAAGATGGCCGCCGTTAAATACCGCTTTGTGACGTCACCGGGCTTGCTGGCTGCTGATAGGCTGCATGTGACTGCCCCAGCTTGCACTGGCGCGGGATACATGTCCAGACATGTCCCGCCCGCCATCTTAGAATGCCTGTAATGTAAATGAATGGATGTTAAAGGAAAACTTCGAGTGATCGAATCGCGGGGAAATTCGGATTCGATCCGAATCGAATTTTTCCTGAAATTCGGATCGAATCCGGGTTCGTCCGGATCGATTCGCTCATCCCTAGTTATGATGTTCAAATAGATGTAGACCACACAACTCATAATTCTCTCTCAGAACAAGGAATATCACTGGAAATTGTTGGTATAATCTCTGCACCCACCTTATGCTTAGGGCCTATGTATGTAAATCACATAGCCAAGATAAAGGGTCGCTTTGCCAATTTACCAAAGGTTCACGTGGGAGAAACAGATTGTAAAAATGCTACCATAACACTTACTATGGAATATACAAATATGTCCTGTAATAGGGAAAATGACCATTGTAACAGCTTGTGTTTCTGTCCCACTATGACTGCTCTCTGTGCACCCAGGTGTGCTTGTTCCGGACAGACAGACAACAATAACTGGAGTTGTCAGACTCAAGTGCATAATAACATGGTATGGTTTCATAGTAGGTTGGGAAATCATGGTAAGATGATTCCAAAGGTACTAAAGCAAGGGCTATATTATATTTGTGGTAACAGAGCCTATTCCTGGTTTCCAATGGGAGCTTGGGGAAATTGTACCATAGGAAGAGTTGTACCGGCTATCAGGACACGATCAAACATATCTTTTACTGACATGCTTGAGACCCCCGACACAAACGAGAACTGTTTACAACAGCAGATAAGGCCTGGATGTGGTTCCCTTCCTGGACAGGTTGGGGAATTGAATTAGCAAATAAATTAAACAAATATGCAAGTATCATGGATGGGATTATTAATGAAACTACCAGTTCTATTCATGCCCTTAATGAAGAGCTAGCTCAAGTAAAAAAGGTAGCACTTCAGAATAGGATGGCCCTAGATTATTTGCTAGCCATAGAAGGTGGAACGTGTGCTATCATAGGTGAAGAATGTTGCACCTGGATAGAAGATTCACATGACCCCATAGAAGCACACATAAATAAGGTGAAGGAATTGCAAAAAAGGGCTAGGGACATTTCAAAGGAAGGATGGAATCCTTTTTCATGGGTGGGTTCTATTGGTGTATGGCTCAATAACATACTTTCAGATCTTTTAAAGCCCATAGTGGTAGTAATAGGATTGGTTCTTTTGTTTTTGATTGCTTGGAAATTATTAATGCCTTGTATTTCTCGCTGCAGCAAAGGGATGGACTCACCCGATCCCTAAGGAGAGACTCAACAGCCTAAGAGATGATCATCTGACCAGCAGTCCTGTTCAACCATCTGCCTTTCCACCTTGACCCTTCCGGTGATTTTGGAACCAGGTGGAGGACATCATCTCTGATAAAGGGTCCCACAGTAGCACCTGAGCAGTTTTAGTGACTGCCTGTGATTTCCAGGGGAGAAAACAACCCAAGCCTGTGATCAACGTGCTCAGAGTCCATAGGCTTTGTGTTTCGCGAGTCCATAGGCAGGGACCAGTGCTGAGGTGCATCTATGGATGCTGTTGCTAAGATTCTCTGAATAAAGATATGTGTGATAATAAAATTATTAAAAGAGTGAAAATGTTAAAGAGTTAATGGAATTAATATGGATTGCTGTATTTTTGATATTAAGAGAATGATGTAACCCTTTATCATTGAAGTTTATTTTGCTGCGCTCACAGAAAGAGACTATTCTGCTATTAAGTTGCACCCATGTACACCCATGTTATCTGTCCAAGGGTGTGTTCTTCGCGTGCTTCTACTACGGACCTCCACCCTTTTTAGATCAGATATGGATTTGGGACATTTTCTACCTAGTCAGCTAAAGAACTTGAACTAGTTATTGGTTAATACCTGTCACGATGGACAACTCAAGCACTATAAGAATGCCACTGTCATCTGATTGTTGAGCGCGCTCCCAGAATTGCATGAGAGTGAATTGATGTATATCACTATTTTGTAATCTCTGTTAATTAATAATAATACTAAAGAATTTGGACCAGCTGTTATCATGTTGTCAATTTCTTCTATAACACTATATAAGCTAATGCCCATCAGATTTACACAGGGGCTGCTCTATATTATGCTGCAAAATGGCAAATTTAATTCACAGTATAAGCTATTGCCCCTCAGGAGCTGCTCTATATAATGCTACAAAACCAAGAGCGGATTTAACTCACACAATATAACCTATTTCTCAGGTTTATATAGGGACTGCTCTATGTAATGGTGCAAAACCATGAATTTACCTACAATAATAAACTATTGCTGCTCCATATAATGGTGCAAAACAAGGCAAATGTATTGTCCAATATAAACTATTGCTGCTCTGATTTACACAGGAGGGCCACTCTAAAGAATGGTGCAACATGGCGAATTTAGCTCACAATATAACATAGATTGCAAAATGAGATTTTCAGACAGGGCCTGCTCTATAAAATGGCAATTTTACCTCACAATAAAAACTATTGCTCCTCAGATTTACACAGGGATGTAGGTTGATATATATATAATAGTGCAAAACAGCGAATGTACCTCACAATACTGTATAAACTATTGCTCCTCAGATTTACACAGTGAGCTTCTCTATATAATGGTGCAAAATGGCGAATTTACCTCACTGTATAATCTATTACAGCTCTATATAAAAAAAATAAATAAATAAAAAAAAGGGCCTGTAGAAGCTTATTTAGTATAACAGATAGGGTGACATGTGCTGAATTGGGATGCCCATTTGGGCTAGTGTTTTGACAGCAGGACAAAAACCAATTCAAAATGCAATAGCTTAATAAAACTGAGGCTGAACAAGCTTATTTAGTATAAAAGATAGGGTGACGTGCTGGTTTGGGATGCCCATGTGAGCTGGTGTTTTGACTGCAGGACAAAAACCAATTCAAAATGCAATACTTTGATTCAGCTGAGGAAGGATCAACAAGCGTATTTAGTATAACAGATAGGCTGCCTAATGCAGGTTTGGGATGCCCTGTGGCCTGGTGTTTTTTTTGTTAAAGGCAGACCAAAAACCAATTCAAAATGCAAACTTTGATTCAGCTGAGGAAGGATCAACAAGCGTATTTAGTATAACAGATAGGCTGCCTAATGCAGGTTTGGGATGCCCTGCGGCCCGGTGTTTTTTTGTTAAAGGCAGACCAAAAACCAATTCAAAATGCAAAACTTTGATTCAGCTGAGGAAGGATCAACAAGCGTATTTAGTATAACAGATAGGCTGCCTAGTGCAGGTTTGGGATGCCCTGCGGCCTGGTTTTTTTTTGTTAAAGGCAGACCAAAAACCAATTCAAAATACAAAACTTTGATTCAGCTGAGGAAGGATCAAGAAGCGTATTTAGTATAACAGATAGGCTGCCTAATGCAGGTTTGGGATGCCCTGCGGCCTGGTGTTTTTTTTTGTTAAAGGCAGACCAAAAAAAAATTCAAAATGCAAAACTTTGATTCAGCTGAGGAAGGATCAACAAGCGTATTTAGTATAACAGATAGGCTGCCTAATGCAGGTTTGGGATGCCCTGCGGCCTGGTGTTTTTTTTTTGTTAAAGGCAGACCAAAAAACAATTCAAAACGCAAAACTTTGATTCAGCTGAGGAAGGATCAACAAGCGTATTTAGTATAACAGATAGGCAGCCTAATGCAGGTTTGGGATGCCCTGCGGCCTGGTGTTTTTTTTGTTAAAGGCAGACCAAAAAACAATTCAAAACGCAAAACTTTGATTCAGCTGAGGACGGATCAACAAGCGTATTTAGTATAACAGATAGGCTGCCTAATGCAGGTTTGGGATACCCAGGTGGGCTGGTGTTTTTTTGGTTAAAGGCAGACCAAAAAATATTTAAACTTATCCAGTTATATATTATGATAAATGCTTGTGTGTAACAGATAGGGTTAAATAAGCCACTGCATAGATGGCATGCACAGTGGCAAGGCAGATTTACAGCACAAAGAACTGAAATTAAATTGAAAACTGATCTGGCTAATGAAAAAAAAAAAAAATTCACTGTCACTTCTAAGCTGTCCCTGGCTGGATGGTTCCTTTTTTTCCGTCTCTAACTAGCTGTGCTCTGGCGTAATGCAAGGCTGAAATGCGCACAAGCAAGATGGCCGCCACTTTATATAGCACGGTGATGTCACCGGGCTTCCTGGCTGCTGATAGGCTGCATGTGACTTACCCATGATACCTTGCCCCAGGGGATATGTCTGGACATGTTCATCCACCATTTTAGAATGCCTGTAATTGAAATAAATGGAGTTTAAAGGAAAACTTTGATCGATCGAATCGCGGGGAAATTCGGATTCGTTCAGAATCGAATTTTCCATGAAATTCTGAATGAATCCGGGTTCGTCCGCATCGATTCGCTCATCCCTAGTGGTGATATTTCAAATTTATGTGCTTAGTCCTTGCACTGATCTTCTCACTGCTGGCAGGTTAACAATGCATCCTTGGTTGTCCTTGTAGAGAACGGTTGGCAGAGTTAGCGGTTTATCGAAATCTTCCATAAGTTCTTTCAGCCAAATTACTTCTTGACTTGCATGAGCAACAGACATGTACTCTGCTGACTCCTGTTTTCTGCTGGCTTTCTTGTCAGGCTGGAAAAAGATATGTAACAGGTAACAAACTGTACAGAGCAAAAGAAACAAAGCTAACTAACATAAACACAAAATACAAGGAAACAGAGAGGAAACCCTAAGGTGCTGGTGCACTCACCAAAGGGCCCAGGTAAGGGGCCAGCAGCCTCCAAGAGCCGATAGGGGGACTGCTGCATGGAGGATTAGGATCACAAAGAAACTCCCATCTTCCTCTCTCTGGATTTAGATTCCCTAATAATATGTCACATTTCCAAGGTCTTTAGTTTCAAAGTGCTGGTTGAGAACTTCACCAAGTTTTGCAATATCTCTTCCTTCTTCATAGGCGATGATTATATCATCTAAATATAGAAGAACATAGGTCCATTTCTCTGCTACACATTCCCCTCAATTCAAAGAGCAAAAGTTAATTGATTTCGGATCGAGAATCGTAAGTTTGGGTGGGTGTTAGTCATTTTTTCCTGTTTTTTTGGCCATTTACGACTCGCACGAGCCTACGTTCGAATGCGTATATGCTCTTACGATCATCGCAAGTTCGTTCCTAAATTTTAGGATCAAAACGTAAAACTTAGGATCAAATCCTAAAACTTAGGATGAAAACGTAAAACTTAGGATAATTGGATGTGTTTCGGTGTGATTCAGAGAACAGTTTTCAAACCTCTAAATACGTTTTAAAAGAAAGCCACTGCCGACACCTTTTAGCAGTCGTATTGCTGTTCTGGAACAGGTTTTTTGGCTATGTGGAGGAGTCTGCGCGTCTTGAGCTGCAATAAACTGCATATATCAGCATGGCCGAGCCCATAAATTGTATTGCAATGCATACCTGATTCATGTATGCCTTATAAAAGCATTTTAATGTGGACCTTAATTAGTCCTTTGCATGTAAACCTTTATTTGGCAATATATTTGCGTTAATTAAAGAAACTTATGTCCTTTGTTATTTATTTTTAAATTGATGTACTAGAATAATATTTTTAGATTGCATTTATTGGTGTAGTTGTTTACCTTTGCTTTGTTTAATTATTTAAGCACATCTTTGGTCAGATGCATCACACTTACTGAGGAGAGGAGAGCGGGATAAAGTGCAGGATGTGGGTTACTACTGTATTTTGCACAGACACAGCAGAGCTGGGGGCACGGAAAGGTCAGAAATCAAAGAATCCAGAGCAACACAGTCACAAGGCCCTTTCTGTTTGCAGGCTGCCCGATAATACCTGAGCCGCCATCTTGGCTGTTTCTAGGCTCATAACATGCTGAAGTTGCTGGGTGTTTTTTAATATTTGAGAGCAATCTGTATGTAGAGGGTGTGGGTAACCACACCAAAAATTTAAAGTTGTACCATTTGAAGCCAAAATATAAAAATTAAATCCACAAGTAAAAAATGCAAGTTAAGTAAAAATTAAACAAAGTTAGATTTACTTATGCAAATGCATTCATTAATGGTTGGTTACTACAAAATGAATGAAATAAAGAAAAATAAAAGACCAAATATTTAGAATGCACTTTAATGAGGTAAGTTTGTAGTGCGGAGCCGCAAGATCAGAAGGATTTACGTCCAGACAAAAAAGGAAAAAGGGCAAAACCAATGTTGCAACCTGAGAAATGAAACGGAAAAATCAGGATGGAAACTGACATAGGTCTGATTCCCGAACTGCCATACGAACGGACGTATATTTTAGGATAGAAACGTATTTGCTTATAGAATCACTCGCAAGTTCATACGAACGCACGAGCGGACGTGAAAAATAGGATGATCGGCACCCAAATCCAAGCTGTTACATGTTTCTTTGAATCAACCCAATTGTGTGGTTAAACAGGAATCAGCTTGAGATCCTTTGATGCCAAAATGTCTCGCTGTCATCCAGAGCTGTAGCTAGCTTCTTTTGCGCCCGAGGCAAGCCTAGAAAATCGTGCCCCCCGCAAAAAAAAAATAAAATGTTATATATATATATATATATATATATATATATTATATATACGGTTTTGTTCCGTGCAAGAATCGGGATACCCCGCAGCATGACACCCCCCAGTTTGGCCACTACAGCTCACCTTTCCACATTTCAACGGCACATGTGTGAGGGCCATTTGCTGTGACTATGTAATTCGGCTGCCGTCTCTCATAGACTTCGATAGATCTGAATGACTGGGATGGGAGTGGGATGCCCCACTGTGTAGTACCCCCCAGAAGCCCAGTTTCACTCACCTTGTCCCGGAGCCCTCGCTGCGTCTCTGCGCCGTGGACACATCCTGGCTCGCCTCTAGCCTGTGCACGCACCTGCCTCTGGCCTTTCTGAATGGGCAGTATAGGCATGCGACAGCTAGGATGTGAGCGGGGAATGCATACAGAGGCGCACTTAGCCGTCAGCGAAGCCGAGTGAAAGTGAGCACGCTCAGCCAATCAGCGCGCTTGTTCTGTTCCGTTCTGCTGTTGGAGCATGGAAAGGTGAGTTGTAGTGGAAGAACTGAGGGGTTTCACACTCAGGAGGCCCCAGCTAAAAAGCTAGCAGCTGACCCTGGAATCGTTAAGATTCCAGACTGACCACTTGTGGGTTTTGTTACACTTTAGAGTGGAAAAAAACCCAGGATTTTCACTATCCTGGATTTTGGTCCCCCCCAGGGCATCCCAATTCTGTGTACTATGTGAAACCTCCCCCCAGGTTCCCTAACCCTACGGCGCATGCACAGCCTCCCGTCCAATCAGCAGACGCATCCCAGCTAACCTGCACCGGCCATTCACTATTGCCTGGCTCGGATATATGCCCTGCTAATGGGATAGGAGGGAGAAGGTGAGAATCCTGGGTGACCTAGGGGGTTTCACACAGTGGGGCATCCTGATTTCGGATGCCCTGGTGGGAGGGAATCGATCAATTAGGGTTAGGGTTACCCCCTAACCCTAGGCCAGAAAGTACACCTAAACACCTTTAAAAACACACATATAAAACACATCAATATAAAAGAAAATACTTTTATCTGTACACAGAACTACCAGCACCATGCTAGGGGGATAGCGGGGATGAGGCTGCGGCCTGCACATGCGCTGTTGGACTGGGATGTAAGGTAAGTGTAGAGGGCGACCTGGGGGTTTCACACAGCGGGGCATCCCGAACACCCTTAAAAACACACAATACACATCAATATAAAAGAAAATACTTTTATTTTTGCACAGAACTACCAGCACCAGCCAGGAATCCCATTTGCGACATTGGTGAGGGCAGTGTAAGGGGATGTGGGTGAGGAAATGGCCTCCTCTCCACTACTAAATACCATACCTACCAACTTTTCAGGGTGGGAAAGAGGGACATTTGTTAAATCAGGCCACACCCCCTCATTGAGGGATAGATAGGTGATGGGTTATAACAGTTAAAGTGGACCAACACCCAGCCGGCGATTCTAAGGCCAATCCAATTCCTCCCCGCGGGGCATTCAACATCGGGATGCCCCGCTATGTGACATCCCCCAGAACGCCCCATTCACCTTACCTTACTCCCAGTCCAATGGTGCATGCGCGGGCCGCATCTCACGTTTCTGTCTAGCAGGGCGCGTGCCCGCATTAGGCATTTGTGAATGGCCGGCGCGGGCGCGCTCCCTGTTAGAGGGAAGCGTGAGATGCAGCCGCCAGCGCACTCAGAGTATGGCGGTAGTATGGCATCCCCCCTCCCATTCCCCATATAGGCAGTATGGCATCCCCCCCTCCCATTCCCCATATAGGTAGTGTGGCATCCCCCCCTCCCATTCCCCATATAGGCAGTGTGGCATTCCCCCCTTCCATTCCCCATATAGGTAGTGTGGCATTACCCCTCCCATTCCGGCGTGCTTGCCTGCACTTGGTGGATCTCGGCTAGACTTGGCCCCTCAGTCAAGCGCAGCGCAGTCGAGCATGCTGATTTGACAGGTGCATGTGCCATAGGACCATGGGAGTGAGAGCCAGATCGGGCAACACAGCGGGACATCCTGAATCGGGTGCCCCAGGAGCAAGGACCGAAACCCCAGATCAAAATACTGGGTTATGGTTCACTTTAAAAGGGAGGGGGCTTAGGTGGGGGTGCAGATTGGAAGCAGGGAGGGGGTATTTAGGTGAGGCTTGACAGCTGGGGAGGGGAGTGTAGATTGGAAATATAACATAACAGACAGAACAAGGAATTACTTACCTGTTGTCCAGAAGCAGGAAGGAGGATCTGGGCTTAGTGCCAGGCTGCAGCCTCACTATGACGCCCAGCCCCGCCCCATCCTATGCAATAACTCCCAGCACTTCCCTCTTAGAAATCTCAGCCTATCTGAGAGCAGGGGGCTGGGCAGACGTCTTTCTGGGCGGGGCCTAAGCTTGCTGGGTCTGCTGCCAGCACAAATCAGCACATAAGAACGTCTGCCCCGCCCCGCTGCTCGAAGATTGACAGCAGCTCCTCCAGCTCGCCTGCAAGGATCTTCTGACATGTGAGTTTCCTAACACCCTAGCCTTAGCCTTAGCTAGGATTCCTTGGTTTGGCCTCTCTGATCTCCTTACTGGAGGTTGATTCGGTTCTCTGTACCATCCTTGGCGGGTTTTAGAGTTTATCCAGTCTTCAGTGCCTTCTTTTTCAGCATCTGGAGCTTGTGACTGAGATTCTTGTTCTCTCTGCCCAGGCTAAATAACTTGCAAGGCTTCGAGAAATTTGAGTGATACAGAGTTCTCATCAATCATCTTTGCTGACTGTTACTGTGTTTGACTCTGGGGGCAGGATTCTGTATCCTTTTTGAATTTCACTATATACCAGGACCCCTTCTTTTGCACGAGATTTCCACTTGGAACATTTTTATTTGGTGAAATGCACACATGTTTTGCTTCCAAATATCCTGAGGTGCTTCAGGTCAGGCTTCTTGCAGCGCAATAGCTCATATGGAGTTTTGTTTGTAGCTCTACCGGACAGTTTGTTTTTAACACTCATCCAGTGTACAGGAACAGCTTTTTCAGCAACAATTAGGAACATAATCATGAACAGGATACATCGTCAACACATCTCTGGTATGGAGCAAAGGACACATGGATCCCCCCCCTTTCCCCCTGTTAGCTGGTTAAATACACTATACATACAGTCACATGCTGCACCACCATGCCCATGCCCACCACTTTGCCCTCTCAACAGTCCCAGACCCCCACTGCTCTTATATGCCCACCAGGGGCTCATTGTTGTGCAAACCCTTCACCAGGCCCATAAGTCTCAGCTTTGAACTCCCAAACATATTTTGCATTGCATTAGAAGTATAGAATCTTGGACAAACTTCAGTCTCTGATGTCCTATAGTGCACCAATTTTCATTTTCTAGCAGAAATGTATTTTCCCTCATTTCTAACAGCACAGGGATAGTGGTACCCCACTGAGCAGAGTGCCCAGACTAGCCCATTAGTAGGCATACCAAGGCTCTCTTTTGCAATCCCTGGATGGCAGTCAAACGATTGATTGTCAATTGCCGATTGAAAGTGCAGTAGGTGACTAAACAGACCTCATTTGATCAGAAGTTTGCAAACCTGGTTGAATTATACAGTGATAAATTTATTAAAGGAGGAAGGAGGACAGAGTTATTGGAAAAATTATTTATTTGTACCACAATATGGACTACAAACTGAATATTTATACCCTGCTGCTCACACCTATACATGAAATAATTTTGTGCTTGAGCTGTTACATTTGTTTATTTGACCATTCAGCTTTGCTGGGGTGGGCTTGCTCATTATTATGCACTGTCAGCCTGACAAACCCAATTGGTTACTAGCAGTCACGAGTTTGCTAGAACATAGAAGAGGTGAGTATGACCTGTATGCAGAGTTTTTTAAGCCTTGAATACACATTAAAGGGTGGGGTAAAAATGGGTGTACAGTACATTGGTATAAGGAGGCTATGATTAAAGAGTGCTTAGGGTGATGTGAACCCTAAGTACAACATTGGATACTCAACTTTTAGGCATTCAATGTGCACGTGTAAGCTGGAATGTGGGTTAGACATAGTTGAGATCTTTAGCTTTAGCATTAATATACCCCAAATTCTCTCTTGATTCTAAATAGTATACAGCAGGTTGAGTAGTTACAGTGGTTGTAATTAGAGATGAGCGAACTTTTGAAAAATTCGATTCGACTGATTCGCCGAATTTTCCGACAAAAATCGTTTCGACCCGAATAAATTCGCGACGAATCGCTATTAAAAACGGCTATTTCTGAGCCTCCTAGAGCCTCAATAGGGTTGTAAACCATTCTGCCTTGCTGTAACACGCACAGGATGCGTGCTGGGTTAGTTAAATAATACTTTGAATAAATATCACATGCAGATCAGAGGCATCGCTAATAGAATCGCAGAGCGGCACAATTGCAGAGAGTTGAAGTGGCATCACTATGAGGGGCAGAAGGAGCCCAAATATACACTGGAGTTGGCCTCAGGAGCCCAAAAATTGGATGAATCACACCCTGGAGTTGGCAGGAGTTGACAGTAGCAGCAGCAGGAGCCCAAATATACACTGGAGTTGGCTTCAGGAGCCCAAAAATTGGATGAATCACACCCTGGAGTTGGCAGAAGTTGGCAGCAGCAGCAGCAGGAGCCCAAATATACACTGGAGTTGGCTTCAGGAGCCCAAAAATTGGATGAATCACACCCTGGAGTTGGCAGAAGTTGGCAGCAGCAGCAGCAGGAGCCCAAATATACACTGGAGTTGGCCTCAGGAGCCCAAAAATTGGATGAATCACACCCTGGGGTTGGCAGGAGTTGACAGTAGCAGCAGCAGGAGCCCAAATATACACTGGAGTTGGCTTCAGTAGCCCAAAAATTGGATGAATCACACCCTGGAGTTGGCAGAAGTTGGCAGCAGCAGCAGCAGGAGCCCAAATATACACTGGAGTTGGCTTCAGGAGCCCAAAAATTGGATGAATCACACCCTGGAGTTGGCAGAAGTTGGCAGCAGCAGCAGCAGGAGCCCAAATATACACTGGAGTTGGCCTCAGGAGCCCAAAAATTGGATGAATCACACCCTGGAGTTGGCAGGAGTTGACAGTAGCAGCAGCAGGAGCCCAAATATACACTGGAGTTGGCTTCAGGAGCCCAAAAATTGGATGAATCACACCCTGGAGTTGGCAGGAGTTGGCAGCAGCAGCAGCAGGAGCCCAAATATACACTGGAGTTGGCTTCAGTAGCCCAAAAATTGGATGAATCACACCCTGGAGTTGGCAGAAGTTGGCAGCAGCAGCAGCAGGAGCCCAAATATACACTGGAGTTGGCTTCAGGAGCCCAAAAATTGGATGAATCACACCCTGGAGTTGGCAGAAGTTGGCAGCAGCAGCAGCAGCAGGAGCCCAAATATACACTGGAGTTGGCCTCAGGAGCCCAAAAATTGGATGAATCACACCCTGGAGTTGGCAGGAGTTGACAGTAGCAGCAGCAGGAGCCCAAACATTACTTCAAAGAGACCCTGGGGTTGGCTTCAGGAGCCCAAAAATTGGATGAATCACACCCTGGAGTTGGCAGAAGTTGGCAGCAGCAGCAGGAGCCCAAACATTACTTTAAAGAGACCCTGGGGTTGGCTTCTGGAGCCCAACAATTGGATGAATCACACCCTGGAGTTGGCAGCAGCAGCAGCAGGAGCCCAAATATACACTGGAGTTGGCTTCAGGAGCCCAAAAATTGGATGAATCACACCCTGGAGTTGGCAGAAGTTGGCAGCAGCAGCAGCAGGAGCCCAAATATACACTGGAGTTGGCCTCAGGAGCCCAAAAATTGGATGAATCACACCCTGGAGTTGGCAGGAGTTGACAGTAGCAGCAGCAGGAGCCCAAATATACACTGGAGTTGGCTTCAGTAGCCCAAAAATTGGATGAATCACACCCTGGAGTTGGCAGAAGTTGGCAGCAGCAGCAGGAGCCCAAATATACACTGGAGTTGGCCTCAGGAGCCCAAAAATTGGATGAATCACACCCTGGAGTTGGCAGGAGTTGACAGTAGCAGCAGCAGGAGCCCAAATATACACTGGAGTTGGCTTCAGGAGCCCAAAAATTGGATGAATCACACCCTGGAGTTGGCAGGAGTTGACAGTAGCAGCAGCAGGAGCCCAAATATACACTGGAGTTGGCTTCAGGAGCCCAAAAATTGGATGAATCACACCCTGGAGTTGGCAGAAGTTGGCAGCAGCAGCAGCAGGAGCCCAAATATACACTGGAGTTGGCTTCAGGAGCCCAAAAATTGGATGAATCACACCCTGGAGTTGGCAGGAGTTGACAGTAGCAGCAGCAGGAGCCCAAATATACACTGGAGTTGGCTTCAGGAGCCCAAAAATTGGATGAATCACACCCTGGAGTTGGCAGGAGTTGACAGTAGCAGCAGCAGCAGGAGCCCAAATATACACTGGAGTTGGCCTCAGGAGCCCAAAAATTGGATGAATCACACCCTGGAGTTGGCAGAAGTTGGCAGCAGCAGCAGCAGGAGCCCAAATATACACTGGAGTTGGCCTCACGAGCCCAAAAATTGGATGAATCACACCCTGGAGTTGGCAGAAGTTGGCAGCAGCAGCAGCAGGAGCCCAAACATTACTTTAAAGAGACCCTGGGGTTGGCTTCAGGAGCCCAACAATTGGATGAATCACACCCTGGAGTTGGCAGCAGCAGCAGCAGGAGCCCAAATATACACTGGAGTTGGCTTCAGGAGCCCAAAAATTGGATGAATCACACCCTGGAGTTGGCAGAAGTTGGCAGCAGCAGCAGCAGGAGCCCAAATATACACTGGAGTTGGCTTCAGGAGCCCAAAAATTGGATGAATCACACCCTGGAGTTGGCAGGAGTTGACAGTAGCAGCAGCAGGAGCCCAAACATTACTTCAAAGAGACCCTGGGGTTGGCTTCAGGAGCCCAAAAATTGGATGAATCACACCCTGGAGTTGGCAGAAGTTGGCAGCAGCAGCAGCAGGAGCCCAAACATTACTTTAAAGAGACCCTGGGGTTGGCTTCAGGAGCCCAACAATTGGATGAATCACACCCTGGAGTTGGCAGCAGCAGCAGCAGGAGCCCAAATATACACTGGAGTTGGCTTCAGGAGTCCAAAAATTGGATGAATCACACCCTGGAGTTGGCAGAAGTTGGCAGCAGCAGCAGCAGGAGCCCAAATATACACTGGAGTTGGCTTCAGGAGCCCAAAAATTGGATGAATCACACCCTGGAGTTGGCAGGAGTTGACAGTAGCAGCAGCAGGAGCCCAAAAAATGGCCTAAAGACATAAATATGTTTTGCACCATTTGGAAAGTGTAAAACGTGGCACCATGCTGAATCTAGTCGCATGCATCAGGCATTGGTGGGTGGAAATCCTGGCTGATCCATCCCTGATTCATTTTGACAAAGGTGAGTCTCTCCACATTTTTAGTTGACAGACGAGTTCTCCTCGCCGTAACTATGGCCCCCGCCGCACTAAACACCCGCTCAGATGGCACGCTACTTGCCGGGCAGGACAGCTTTTCCAGGACAAACTCTGCTAGTTGCGGCCACAAATCAAGTTTGGCTGCCCAGAAGTCCAGCGGATCCTCAAGGTGTGTTGGCATGGTCATGTCAAAGTATGACATGACCTGCTGGTTCAGGTCCTGCTCCAGGTCTTCCTGCTGCTCATGAGTAGCCTCACTATGCGGGTGTAGAAAGCTACTCATTAGCGACTGAAGACTGAGGCTGCTGCTGCTGATGGAGCTGCTGCTGCTGCTCCTGCCAACCCCCCCAGCAGCCATGGCAGTGGAAGGTGAGCGCAGAGGTCCCCTCGAGTCAGACCTGCGAGAGTATGGACCATGGCGCAGATAGGCATCGGCCAACTGCCTACGTAGAATGTCTTTGTAGTAGTTGAGTTTGTCCTCCCTCTCGGTGGGTTTAAAAAATGCCCCCATTTTGTGCCGGAAGCGAGGGTCCAATAAGGTGGACAGCCAGAAGTCATCCTGCCGACAGATGGAAACAATTCTGGGGTCACTACGCAAGCACGTGAGCATGCTTCGTGCCATTTGCGCAAGTGACTCGGATGGACTACCTGTCTCCATCTCCACTGCATACTGCCACGGTGTGCCCGGGTCCTCTGTCTCGCCTTCCTCAAAAACCTCTAGCTCCTCTGGCTGCTCCTGCTCCTCCTCTCCTGTCCGCTGACTAGATAAACCAGCCATTTCGCCAAGCCTAAACTGTGTTTCGCTGGGCAACTCCTCCTCCTCCTCTTCCTCCTCCTCCAGTTCAGCTCCAGCGGGGTTCATGTGGCCGTAAGATGTAAACGCCATGTCTCCAGTGCCCTGACCAGCCATGGTTTCCAACATGTGCTGTAGTACATGAAGCAGTGGAATCACGTCGTTCATCCCGTAATCCTGCCGACTGACAAATAAAGTGGCATCCTCAAAGGGCCTGAGCAAACGGCAGGTGTCACGTATGAGCTGCCACTGGTTGACATTGAAGTTACACAGGGGAGTCCCCCTATCTGCTTGGATCATCAGGAAATCCGTGATGGCTTTTCTCTGTTCATATAATCGGTCCAACATGTGAAGGGTGGAATTCCAACGGGTGGAAACATCGCAAATCAGACTATGTTGGGGGATACCATTCTGACGCTGTAGCTCAAGAAGGGTGTGTTTGGCGGTGTAGGAGTGGCTGAAGTGCATGCAAAGTTTCCTTGAAGTTGTTAGGATGTCTTGCAGATGGGGGGAACACTTCAGAAACCGCTTGACAACCAGATTGAAGACGTGAGCCATGCAGGGGGCATGGGTCAGGCTTCCTTGGCGCAGCGCAGACAAAATGTTCTTCCCATTGTCGGTAACCATGATTCCCATTTTAAGTTTTCTCGGAGTAAGCCATGTTTGGATTTCCTGATGAATACATTTAAGCAGTTCCTCCCCTGTGTGACTCCGTTCGCCAAGACAAACCATGTGAAGCACTGCGTGACACCTCCGTGCCCTGCACACATGGTAGACTGGAGGGGCACTGAGACTTGAGCCTACAGTGGAGGGTGAGGAGATGGCGGAGGATGAGGAGGCCGAGTCGCACGGTGTCACAGGCCCAATGGGCAGAGAGCGCGGAGGCCGAAGCGGCGTGACCTGTCCAAGTTGCTGCTGCAAAGGGACCACATTCACCCAGTGGGCCGTAAACGACATGTACTGCCCCTGACCGTAGTTACAGCTCCAGATGTCGGCGCTGCCATGTATTTTGCTACACACCGACAGGCTCAAGGACTGGCCCACCTTCTGTTCAACAAAAGTGTGCAGCGCTGGTACTGCCTTCTTGGCAAAGAAATGACGGCTTGGGACTCTCCACCTCGGCTCGGCACAAGCCATCAGTTCTCTGAAAGGTGCAGATTCCACCACCTGAAAAGGGAGCGACTGCAGCACCAGCAACTTGGACAGGAGCACATTCAGCTTCTGCGCCGTAGGATGAGTGGGCGCATACTGCTGTCTCTTGGACATGGCTTCGCTGATGGATTGCTGGCGGGATGCATGACTTGGAGGAGGAGGAGGAGGAGCAGGAGCGACAGAGGATGGGTATGACGCACAGCTGCCTTCGGCTGAGGTGCTGGAGCCTTGGCTGGCAGAAATTGGGAGCTCACTTGGTGAGGAAGCAGACTGGACCACCCCTTGGGAGCCTCGGTTCTCCCAGGTCGTTTTATGGTGACGCATCATATGTTGACGCAGGGCCGTGGTGCCAACATTTGGACCCTGGCCACGCTTCACCTTTTGCCTACATATCTTGCATGTGGCCATGTTACCCTCCTGCGGATGCCTCAGGAAAAACTGCCACACTGCCGAGTAGCTACTTTTCCCACCCCCTGGCCTCACTGATTCACTGCTGCTGTTGCCAACTCCAGGAACCCCTGCTCCACTACCTCCCGATAAGGTAGACTGCCGCACAGCAGGTGCTCTACCCTGGCCCCGGCCCCGGCCGGCTCCAGCCTTTGGAATTGTGCCCCCATGCTGACTGCTACCACCTTGCTGCCTCAGCTGCTGACTCCGGGGCAACCTGCGCCCCTCTTCTCCTGATGATGACGATGAAGCCCCTTCATCACCCGGCTCCCAAGTGCGATCGGCTTCATCGTCATCATCATCATCATCACCGAGTTGTGGCTGTACGTCACTGATGTTCGTGGATTCGTCAACAGTGTCTGGCGCAGGAGCTGGAACGCTCGCAGCACCCACGACACTGTCCACATCACTATTTGTCTGCCTAGCTAAAGAAGCCACCTCCATTTCTTGGCTGGGCAGTAGCTGCTGACTGTCCTCCTGTATCTGATCGTCCTCCTCACTAAAGAGTGGAGCTGAACCCAAAGCATAGGATACGTCGCTGGGGGAGGGAACGGCGTAGGACAGAGGCAATGGGAGGACAGGGACTGCTCTCGGGGCATGCCAACTCAGGGTTGTGACAGAGGAACCTACCGACCCTAGACTGGGGGTCTCAGATGTAAGTTGTGATGATGTTGTTGATGAGCGCGTCAGCCAATCTACCACGGCAGATGCGTTACTGGTGGAGACCCGACCGCTAGCAGATACTGGCAGATTAGGTCTCTCAGCGTGACTCCTGCTGCTACTGGCCCCCAGTCTGATGCGAGCTCTGCCTGCGGAATCTTGGCCTCTGCCACTCCTCTTTTCACTTCCAGGTACTTGTCTGCCCGACATAGTCTAACTGGCGTGGTAGTAGGTGATATTTAAAAAAACCCCGGGCAGCGGTGGGTCTATATGAAACAGAATATAATGCACACCAAAAGTGAGCAGTAACACTCAGCCTCCAACAGGCCTGCTTAGTGTAAATAAGAGAGCTGCTTAGTGTAAATAAAGAGGGGTATGCTATGTTACAGAATGGGATGCCTCAACAGAAGTGCACCTGGCAGGCAGCAGTAAGCCTATGCCCAGCAAAAGTGTCTTATAATATAAATATAATAAGAGCAAATGCTTATATGGTCTTAAACAGAGGCTGCTGTAGTCACAGAATGGGATGCCCTGGGCAGGAATGGACCTGGCAGGGTCCAGTAGTGCTTTGCCCAGCAAAAGTGTCTTTATCAGGCTAATTTCAAATATGATAAGAGCAAATGCTTATATGGTCTTAAACAGAGGCTGCTTTAGTCACAGAATGGGATGCCCTGGGCAGGAATGGACCTGGCAGGGTCCAGTAGTGCTTTGCCCAGCAAAAGTGTCTTTATCAGGCTAATTTCAAATATGATAAGAGCAAATGCTTATATGGTCTTAAACAGAGGCTGCTTTAGTCACAGAATGGGAAGCCCTGGGCAGGAATGGACCTGGCAGGGTCCAGTAGTGCTTTGCCCAGCAAAAGTGTCTTTATCAGGCTAATTTCAAATATGATAAGAGCAAATGCTTATATGGTCTTAAACAGAGGCTGCTTTAGTCACAGAATGGGATGCCCTGGGCAGGAATGGACCTGGCAGGGTACAGTAGTGCTTTGCCCAGCAAAAGTGTCTTTATCAGGCCTAATTTCAAATATGATAAGAGCAAATGCTTATATGGTCTTAAACAGAGGCTGCTTTAGTCACAGAATGGGATGCCCTGGGCAGGAATCGACCTGGCAGGGTCCAGTAGTGCTTTGCCCAGCAAAAGTGTCTTTATCAGGCCTAATTTCAAATATGATAAGAGCAAATGCTTATATGGTCTTAAACAGAGGCTGCTTTAGTCACAGAATGGGATGCCCTGGGCAGGAATGGACCTGGCAGGGTACAGTAGTGCTTTGCCCAGCAAAAGTGTCTTTATCAGGCTAATTTCAAATATGATAAGAGCAAATGCTTATATGGTCTTAAACAGAGGCTGCTTTAGTCACAGAATGGGATGCCCTGGGCAGGAATGGACCTGGCAGGGTACAGTAGTGCTTTGCCCAGCAAAAGTGTCTTTATCAGGCTAATTTCAAATATGATAAGAGCAAATGCTTATATGGTCTTAAACAGAGGCTGCTTTAGTCACAGAATGGGATGCCCTGGGCAGGAATGGACCTGGCAGGGTCCAGTAGTGCTTTGCCCAGCAAAAGTGTCTTTATCAGGCTAATTTCAAATATGATAAGAGCAAATGCTTATATGGTCTTAAACAGAGGCTGCTTTAGTCACAGAATGGGATGCCCTGGGCAGGAATGGACCTGGCAGGGTACAGTAGTGCTTTGCCCAGCAAAAGTGTCTTTATCAGGCCTAATTTCAAATATGATAAGAGCAAATGCTTATATGGTCTTAAACAGAGGCTGCTTTAGTCACAGAATGGGATGCCCTGGGCAGGAATGGACCTGGCAGGGTACAGTAGTGCTTTGCCCAGCAAAAGTGTCTTTATCAGGCTAATTTCAAATATGATAAGAGCAAATGCTTATATGGTCTTAAACAGAGGCTGCTTTAGTCACAGAATGGGATGCCCTGGGCAGGAATGGACCTGGCAGGGTACAGTAGTGCTTTGCCCAGCAAAAGTGTCTTTATCAGGCCTAATTTCAAATATGATAAGAGCAAATGCTTATATGGTCTTAAACAGAGGCTGCTTTAGTCACAGAATGGGATGCCCTGGGCAGGAATGGACCTGGCAGGGTACAGTAGTGCTTTGCCCAGCAAAAGTGTCTTTATCATGCTAATTTCAAATATGATAAGAGCAAATGCTTATATGGTCTTAAACAGAGGCTGCTTTAGTCACAGAATGGGATGCCCTGGGCAGGAATGGACCTGTCAGGGTCCAGTAGTGCTTTGCCCAGCAAAAGTGTCTTTGTCAGGCTAATTTCAAATATGATAAGAGCAAATGCTTATATGGTCTTAAACAGAGGCTGCTTTAGTCACAGAATGGGATGCCCCGGGCAGGAATGGACCTGGCAGGGTACAGTAGTGCTTTGCCCAGCAAAAGTGTCTTTATCAGGCCTAATTTCAAATATGATAAGAGCAAATGCTTATATGGTCTTAAACAGAGGCTGCTTTAGTCACAGAATGGGATGCCCTGGGCAGGAATGGACCTGGCAGGGTACAGTAGTGCTTTGCCCAGCAAAAGTGTCTTTATCAGGCTAATTTCAAATATGATAAGAGCAAATGCTTATATGGTCTTAAACAGAGGCTGCTGTAGTCACAGAATGGGATGCCCTGGGCAGGAATGGACCTGGCAGGGTCCAGTAGTGCTTTGCCCAGCAAAAGTGTCTTTATCAGGCTAATTTCAAATATGATAAGAGCAAATGCTTATATGGTCTTAAACAGAGGCTGCTTTAGTCACAGAATGGGATGCCCTGGGCAGGAATGGACCTGGCAGGGTACAGTAGTGCTTTGCCCAGCAAAAGTGTCTTTATCAGGCTAATTTCAAATATGATAAGAGCAAATGCTTATATGGTCTTAAACAGAGGCTGCTTTAGTCACAGAATGGGATGCCCTGGGCAGGAATCGACCTGGCAGGGTCCAGTAGTGCTTTGCCCAGCAAAAGTGTCTTTATCAGGCCTAATTTCAAATATGATAAGAGCAAATGCTTATATGGTCTTAAACAGAGGCTGCTGTAGTCACAGAATGGGATGCCCTGGGCAGGAATGGACCTGGCAGGGTACAGTAGTGCTTTGCCCAGCAAAAGTGTCTTTATCAGGCTAATTTCAAATATGATAAGAGCAAATGCTTATATGGTCTTAAACAGAGGCTGCTTTAGTCACAGAATGGGATGCCCTGGGCAGGAATGGACCTGGCAGGGTCCAGTAGTGCTTTGCCCAGCAAAAGTGTCTTTATCAGGCTAATTTCAAATATGATAAGAGCAAATGCTTATATGGTCTTAAACAGAGGCTGCTGTAGTCACAGAATGGGATGCCCTGGGCAGGAATGGACCTGGCAGGGTACAGTAGTGCTTTGCCCAGCAAAAGTGTCTTTATCAGGCTAATTTCAAATATGATAAGAGCAAATGCTTATATGGTCTTAAACAGAGGCTGCTGTAGTCACAGAATGGGATGCCCTGGGCAGGAATGGACCTGGCAGGGTACAGTAGTGCTTTGCCCAGCAAAAGTGTCTTTATCAGGCTAATTTCAAATATGATAAGAGCAAATGCTTATATGGTCTTAAACAGAGGCTGCTGTAGTCACAGAATGGGATGCCCTGGGCAGGAATGGACCTGGCAGGGTCCAGTAGTGCTTTGCCCAGCAAAAGTGTCTTTATCAGGCTAATTTCAAATATGATAAGAGCAAATGCTTATATGGTCTTAAACAGAGGCTGCTTTAGTCACAGAATGGGATGCCCTGGGCAGGAATGGACCTGGCAGGGTACAGTAGTGCTTTGCCCAGCAAAAGTGTCTTTATCAGGCTAATTTCAAATATGATAAGAGCAAATGCTTATATGGTCTTAAACAGAGGCTGCTTTAGTCACAGAATGGGATGCCCTGGGCAGGAATCGACCTGGCAGGGTCCAGTAGTGCTTTGCCCAGCAAAAGTTTCTTTATCAGGCCTAATTTCAAATATGATAAGAGCAAATGCTTATATGGTCTTAAACAGAGGCTGCTTTAGTCACAGAATGGGATGCCCTGGGCAGGAATGGACCTGGCAGGGTACAGTAGTGCTTTGCCCAGCAAAAGTGTCTTTATCAGGCTAATTTCAAATATGATAAGAGCAAATGCTTATATGGTCTTAAACAGAGGCTGCTTTAGTCACAGAATGGGATGCCCTGGGCAGGAATGGACCTGGCAGGGTCCAGTAGTGCTTTGCCCAGCAAAAGTGTCTTTATCAGGCTAATTTCAAATATGATAAGAGCAAATGCTTATATGGTCTTAAACAGAGGCTGCTGTAGTCACAGAATGGGATGCCCTGGGCAGGAATGGACCTGGCAGGGTCCAGTAGTGCTTTGCCCAGCAAAAGTGTCTTTATCAGGCTAATTTCAAATATGATAAGAGCAAATGCTTATATGGTCTTAAACAGAGGCTGCTTTAGTCACAGAATGGGATGCCCTGGGCAGGAATGGACCTGGCAGGGTACAGTAGTGCTTTGCCCAGCAAAAGTGTCTTTATCAGGCTAATTTCAAATATGATAAGAGCAAATGCTTATATGGTCTTAAACAGAGGCTGCTTTAGTCACAGAATGGGATGCCCTGGGCAGGAATCGACCTCGCAGGGTCCAGTAGTGCTTTGCCCAGCAAAAGTGTCTTTATCAGGCTAATTTCAAATATGATAAGAGCAAATGCTTATATGGTCTTAAACAGAGGCTGCTTTAGTCACAGAATGGGATGCCCTGGGCAGGAATGGACCTGGCAGGGTACAGTAGTGCTTTGCCCAGCAAAAGTGTCTTTATCAGGCTAATTTCAAATATGATAAGAGCAAATGCTTATATGGTCTTAAACAGAGGCTGCTTTAGTCACAGAATGGGATGCCCTGGGCAGGAATGGACCTGGCAGGGTCCAGTAGTGCTTTGCCCAGCAAAAGTGTCTTTATCAGGCTAATTTCAAATATGATAAGAGCAAATGCTTATATGGTCTTAAACAGAGGCTGCTTTAGTCACAGAATGGGATGCCCTGGGCAGGAATGGACCTGGCAGGGTACAGTAGTGCTTTGCCCAGCAAAAGTGTCTTTATCAGGCCTAATTTCAAATATGATAAGAGCAAATGCTTATATGGTCTTAAACAGAGGCTGCTTTAGTCACAGAATGGGATGCCCTGGGCAGGAATGGACCTGGCAGGGTACAGTAGTGCTTTGCCCAGCAAAAGTGTCTTTATCAGGCCTAATTTCAAATATGATAAGAGCAAATGCTTATATGGTCTTAAACAGAGGCTGCTTTAGTCACAGAATGGGATGCCCTGGGCAGGAATCGACCTGGCAGGGTCCAGTAGTGCTTTGCCCAGCAAAAGTGTCTTTATCAGGCCTAATTTCAAATATGATAAGAGCAAATGCTTATATGGTCTTAAACAGAGGCTGCTTTAGTCACAGAATGGGATGCCCTGGGCAGGAATGGACCTGGCAGGGTACAGTAGTGCTTTGCCCAGCAAAAGTGTCTTTATCAGGCTAATTTCAAATATGATAAGAGCAAATGCTTATATGGTCTTAAACAGAGGCTGCTTTAGTCACAGAATGGGATGCCCTGGGCAGGAATGGACCTGGCAGGGTCCAGTAGTGCTTTGCCCAGCAAAAGTGTCTTTATCAGGCTAATTTCAAATATGATAAGAGCAAATGCTTATATGGTCTTAAACAGAGGCTGCTTTAGTCACAGAATGGGATGCCCTGGGCAGGAATGGACCTGGCAGGGTACAGTAGTGCTTTGCCCAGCAAAAGTGTCTTTATCAGGCCTAATTTCAAATATGATAAGAGCAAATGCTTATATGGTCTTAAACAGAGGCTGCTTTAGTCACAGAATGGGATGCCCTGGGCAGGAATCGACCTGGCAGGGTCCAGTAGTGCTTTGCCCAGCAAAAGTGTCTTTATCAGGCCTAATTTCAAATATGATAAAAGCAAATGCTTATATGGTCTTAAACAGAGGCTGCTTTAGTCACAGAATGGGATGCCCTGGGCAGGAATGGACCTGGCAGGGTACAGTAGTGCTTTGCCCAGCAAAAGTGTCTTTATCAGGCTAATTTCAAATATGATAAGAGCAAATGCTTATATGGTCTTAAACAGAGGCTGCTGTAGTCACAGAATGGGATGCCCTGGGCAGGAATGGACCTGGCAGGGTCCAGTAGTGCTTTGCCCAGCAAAAGTGTCTTTATCAGGCTAATTTCAAATATGATAAGAGCAAATGCTTATATGGTCTTAAACAGAGGCTGCTTTAGTCACAGAATGGGATGCCCTGGGCAGGAATGGACCTGGCAGGGTCCAGTAGTGCTTTGCCCAGCAAAAGTGTCTTTATCAGGCTAATTTCAAATATGATAAGAGCAAATGCTTATATGGTCTTAAACAGAGGCTGCTTTAGTCACAGAATGGGATGCCCTGGGCAGGAATGGACCTGGCAGGGTCCAGTAGTGCTTTGCCCAGCAAAAGTGTCTTTATCAGGCTAATTTCAAATATGATAAGAGCAAATGCTTATATGGTCTTAAACAGAGGCTGCTTTAGTCACAGAATGGGATGCCCTGGGCAGGAATGGACCTGGCAGGGTACAGTAGTGCTTTGCCCAGCAAAAGTGTCTTTATCAGGCCTAATTTCAAATATGATAAGAGCAAATGCTTATATGGTCTTAAACAGAGGCTGCTTTAGTCACAGAATGGGATGCCCCAACAGGAATCGACCTGGCAGGGTCCAGTAGTGCTTTGCCCAGCAAAAGTGTCTTTATCAGGCCTAATTTCAAATATGATAAGAGCAAATGCTTATATGGTCTTAAACAGAGGCTGCTTTAGTCACAGAATGGGATGCCCTGGGCAGGAATGGACCTGGCAGGGTACAGTAGTGCTTTGCCCAGCAAAAGTGTCTTTATCAGGCTAATTTCAAATATGATAAGAGCAAATGCTTATATGGTCTTAAACAGAGGCTGCTGTAGTCACAGAATGGGATGCCCTGGGCAGGAATGGACCTGGCAGGGTCCAGTAGTGCTTTGCCCAGCAAAAGTGTCTTTATCAGGCTAATTTCAAATATGATAAGAGCAAATGCTTATATGGTCTTAAACAGAGGCTGCTTTAGTCACAGAATGGGATGCCCTGGGCAGGAATGGACCTGGCAGGGTACAGTAGTGCTTTGCCCAGCAAAAGTGTCTTTATCAGGCTAATTTCAAATATGATAAGAGCAAATGCTTATATGGTCTTAAACAGAGGCTGCTTTAGTCACAGAATGGGATGCCCTGGGCAGGAATCGACCTGGCAGGGTCCAGTAGTGCTTTGCCCAGCAAAAGTGTCTTTATCAGGCCTAATTTCAAATATGATAAGAGCAAATGCTTATATGGTCTTAAACAGAGGCTGCTTTAGTCACAGAATGGGATGCCCTGGGCAGGAATGGACCTGGCAGGGTACAGTAGTGCTTTGCCCAGCAAAAGTGTCTTTATCAGGCTAATTTCAAATATGATAAGAGCAAATGCTTATATGGTCTTAAACAGAGGCTGCTTTAGTCACAGAATGGGATGCCCTGGGCAGGAATGGACCTGGCAGGGTCCAGTAGTGCTTTGCCCAGCAAAAGTGTCTTTATCAGGCTAATTTCAAATATGATAAGAGCAAATGCTTATATGGTCTTAAACAGAGGCTGCTGTAGTCACAGAATGGGATGCCCTGGGCAGGAATTGACCTGGCAGGGTCCAGTAGTGCTTTGCCCAGCAAAAGTGTCTTTATCAGGCTAATTTCAAATATGATAAGAGCAAATGCTTATATGGTCTTAAACAGAGGCTGCTTTAGTCACAGAATGGGATGCCCTGGGCAGGAATGGACCTGGCAGGGTACAGTAGTGCTTTGCCCAGCAAAAGTGTCTTTATCAGGCTAATTTCAAATATGATAAGAGCAAATGCTTATATGGTCTTAAACAGAGGCTGCTTTAGTCACAGAATGGGATGCCCTGGGCAGGAATCGACCTGGCAGGGTCCAGTAGTGCTTTGCCCAGCAAAAGTGTCTTTATCAGGCTAATTTCAAATATGATAAGAGCAAATGCTTATATGGTCTTAAACAGAGGCTGCTTTAGTCACAGAATGGGATGCCCTGGGCAGGAATGGACCTGGCAGGGTACAGTAGTGCTTTGCCCAGCAAAAGTGTCTTTATCAGGCTAATTTCAAATATGATAAGAGCAAATGCTTATATGGTCTTAAACAGAGGCTGCTGTAGTCACAGAATGGGATGCCCTGGGCAGGAATGGACCTGGCAGGGTCCAGTAGTGCTTTGCCCAGCAAAAGTGTCTTTATCAGGCTAATTTCAAATATGATAAGAGCAAATGCTTATATGGTCTTAAACAGAGGCTGCTGTAGTCACAGAATGGGATGCCCTGGGCAGGAATGGACCTGGCAGGGTCCAGTAGTGCTTTGCCCAGCAAAAGTGTCTTTATCAGGCTAATTTCAAATATGATAAGAGCAAATGCTTATATGGTCTTAAACAGAGGCCGCTTTAGTCACAGAATGGGATGCCCTGGGCAGGAATGGACCTGGCAGGGTACAGTAGTGCTTTGCCCAGCAAAAGTGTCTTTATCAGGCTAATTTCAAATATGATAAGAGCAAATGCTTATATGGTCTTAAACAGAGGCTGCTTTAGTCACAGAATGGGATGCCCTGGGCAGGAATGGACCTGGCAGGGTCCAGTAGTGCTTTGCCCAGCAAAAGTGTCTTTATCAGGCTAATTTCAAATATGATAAGAGCAAATGCTTATATGGTCTTAAACAGAGGCTGCTTTAGTCACAGAATGGGATGCCCTGGGCAGGAATCGACCTGGCAGGGTACAGTAGTGCTTTGCCCAGCAAAAGTGTCTTTATCAGGCCTAATTTCAGATATGATAAGAGCAAATGCTTATATGGTCTTAAACAGAGGCTGCTTTAGTCACAGAATGGGATGCCCTGGGCAGGAATGGACCTGGCAGGGTACAGTAGTGCTTTGCCCAGCAAAAGTGTCTTTATCAGGCCTAATTTCAAATATGATAAGAGCAAATGCTTATATGGTCTTAAACAGAGGCTGCTTTAGTCACAGAATGGGATGCCCTGGGCAGGAATCGACCTGGCAGGGTCCAGTAGTGCTTTGCCCAGCAAAAGTGTCTTTATCAGGCCTAATTTCAAATATGATAAGAGCAAATGCTTATATCGTCTTAAACAGAGGCTGCTTTAGTCACAGAATGGGATGCCCTGGGCAGGAATGGACCTGGCAGGGTACAGTAGTGCTTTGCCCAGCAAAAGTGTCTTTATCAGGCTAATTTCAAATATGATAAGAGCAAATGCTTATATGGTCTTAAACAGAGGCTGCTTTAGTCACAGAATGGGATGCCCTGGGCAGGAATGGACCTGGCAGGGTACAGTAGTGCTTTGCCCAGCAAAAGTGTCTTTATCAGGCCTAATTTCAAATATGATAAGAGCAAATGCTTATATGGTCTTAAACAGAGGCTGCTTTAGTCACAGAATGGGATGCCCTGGGCAGGAATCGACCTGGCAGGGTCCAGTAGTGCTTTGCCCAGCAAAAGTGTCTTTATCAGGCCTAATTTCAAATATGATAAGAGCAAATGCTTATATGGTCTTAAACAGAGGCTGCTTTAGTCACAGAATGGGATGCCCTGGGCAGGAATGGACCTGGCAGGGTACAGTAGTGCTTTGCCCAGCAAAAGTGTCTTTATCAGGCTAATTTCAAATATGATAAGAGCAAATGCTTATATGGTCTTAAACAGAGGCTGCTGTAGTCACAGAATGGGATGCCCTGGGCAGGAATGGACCTGGCAGGGTCCAGTAGTGCTTTGCCCAGCAAAATTGTCTTTATCAGGCTAATTTCAAATATGATAAGAGCAAATGCTTATATGGTCTTAAACAGAGGCTGCTTTAGTCACAGAATGGGATGCCCTGGGCAGGAATGGACCTGGCAGGGTACAGTAGTGCTTTGCCCAGCAAAAGTGTCTTTATTAGGCCTAATTTCAAATATGATAAGAGCAAATGCTTATATGGTCTTAAACAGAGGCTGCTTTAGTCACAGAATGGGATGCCCCAACAGGAATCGACCTGGCAGGGTCCAGTAGTGCTTTGCCCAGCAAAAGTGTCTTTATCAGGCCTAATTTCAAATATGATAAGAGCAAATGCTTATATGGTCTTAAACAGAGGCTGCTTTAGTCACAGAATGGGATGCCCTGGGCAGGAATGGACCTGGCAGGGTACAGTAGTGCTTTGCCCAGCAAAAGTGTCTTTATCAGGCTAATTTCAAATATGATAAGAGCAAATGCTTATATGGTCTTAAACAGAGGCTGCTTTAGTCACAGAATGGGATGCCCCAACAGGAATGGACCTGGCAGGGTCCAGTAGTGCTTTGCCCAGCAAAAGTGTCTTTATCAGGCCTAATTTCAAATATGATAAGAGCAAATGGTTATATGGTCTTAAACAGAGGCTGCTTTAGTCACAGAATGGGATGCCCCAACAGAAGTGGACCTGGCAGGGTCCAGTAGTGCTATGCCCAGCAAAAGTGTCTTTATCAGGCCTAATTTCAAATATGATAAGAGCAAATGCTTATATGGTCTTAAACAGAGGCTGCTTTAGTCACAGAATGGGATGCCCTGGGCAGGAATGGACCTGGCAGGGTCCAGTAGTGCTTTGCCCAGCAAAAGTGTCTTTATCAGGCTAATTTCAAATATGATAAGAGCAAATGCTTATATGGTCTTAAACAGAGGCTGCTGTAGTCACAGAATGGGATGCCCTGGGCAGGAATGGACCTGGCAGGGTCCAGTAGTGCTTTGCCCAGCAAAAGTGTCTTTATCAGGCTAATTTCAAATATGATAAGAGCAAATGCTTATATGGTCTTAAACAGAGGCTGCTTTAGTCACAGAATGGGATGCCCTGGGCAGGAATGGACCTGGCAGGGTACAGTAGTGCTTTGCCCAGCAAAAGTGTCTTTATCAGGCTAATTTCAAATATGATAAGAGCAAATGCTTATATGGTCTTAAACAGAGGCTGCTTTAGTCACAGAATGGGATGCCTCACAGCAGACTTAAGATCAGTTCAGTATATATGCACAGTTAGTTACTATAAGCAGCCTGAAAACGCTAACAAAGGCTGGATGAAAAAAAAAAAAATCTCCCTGTCACAGCCTCCGTTTTTCCTACCTTTCCCTGGCTTTCTGTCTGTCTCCTGTCTGTCTCCTGCCTGTCTCCTGCCTGTCTCCAGCCTGTCCCTGTCTGTCCCTGCCTGTCTAAGTGCCTCAGCTACACAGCGTTCTGTCTGTCACGAATGCAATAGAGAAATGAGGAAAAGCAAGATGGCCGCCGTTAAATACCGCTGTGTGACGTCACCGGGCTTGCTGGCTGCTGATAGGCTGCATGTGACTGCCCCAGCTTGCACTGGCGCGGGATAGATGTCCAGACATGTCCCGTCCGCCATCTTAGAATGCCTGTAAATGTAAATGAATGGATGTTAAAGGAAAACTTCGAGTGATCGAATCGCGGGGAAATTCGGATTTGATCCGAATCGAATTTTTCCTGAAATTCGGATCGAATCCGGGTTCGTCCGGATCGATTCGCTCATCCCTAGTTGTAATGGAAACAAGATCTACGTCTGAGCTTAGTAACTCCTCCATGAAGCAGAACGTTCTGGGAGTGGAGTCAGCTAAAAGTCCATGCAGGAGGGAAAAGAACCAGCAGAAAACCCATGAGGAACACAGCCAGGAGCCAATCAAAGCCTTGTGCCAGAACTACTGTTGGCCAGGAAGTTGTGAATGTAGCCAAACACTAGTGTTAAACGACCCCCCTCTACGTTTGGGTTCAGAAAGTTCGGCCAAAATTCGGTTTGGGCACCGAACTTGATCTGAACCTGAACCCGGTCCTCACTGAAATCAGTAGGGACCCGAACCATGCAGAGTGTGCAGCAACAGGAAGTGGCTGTACAACTTACCTGAGCACCGCAATTCTTACGTCTAGGGCCAGGGCTTCAAAAAGATGACTGCTTCCATGAGTAAGAACACTAGAACCTGGCACTAAAAGTGCTGCTAGCTGCTGCCAGTGTCCTCACTCTTGGGGGCGGCCATCTCCTTGAAGCCCCGGCTGTGGACATTTTGACAGAGGAAAGAATGATCACAGGTCTCAGGTAAGTAGTACAGCCAATTCATGTTACACACCCTGCATTAGGTTAAAGCAGAACAAAATCTAAATCTAAAAGATTCCAGGGACCGCCACTGGCCCAGATCGGGATGCCCCACTGTGAAACCCCCAGGGTGCCCTGCTCCAATAGCGCATGCACGGCTCTCGTCTAGAGCCATCTTCAGTGATGAGGTAATTCGACAAATGTTTCTTATTAGAGAGAAGCTTCTTCCGCAAGCGCCTTCTGCGAGGTAAATCTGCTGTTATGAAGCACAAATGGTTCTGTCCCATGTGCATTTAGATAGCTAAGCGCTTAATTGCTCCGATAGTCCCCCATGTATCTCCCCTTTCCTTTACTATTTCTCCATAGTGATTTGATCTCTCCAGCTTCTTCGTTTGCTGAGAAGCTCTATTACGCTTTTCAGAGTGTACTTTCTGGAGAACATGTGTTCTCCATTTAGGGTTTTTTTTTTGGGGGGGGGGATATTATGATTCCAGTTAACCCTTAACATTTTTGCCTAATGTTTTGTCTTTCTCTTCCTGTAACCAGGGCCACTAGGCGCCTGTAGGCACGTGCCTAGGGCGGAACTACGGTGGGGGCGGAGGCCAGCAACAATTAATAAAAAATAATTAATCTGCCAGCAGGCCCACTATGCCTGCTACCTCGAACGGCAGCACCCTGCCAGTGTATTGGCCTGCCCCCCTCACTCACTCACCGATGACAGGAGGAAGACTCCTCCCCTACTACGTGCGTCACGTGCAGTGACAGGATGGGTCACTTCAGGGTCCACAGCCTGCCCCCTGCCAGCGGGCCCGCACAACCCGTCTCTGCCACTGATGCAATGCTGCATACAGTGGCTGTATCAGCCTGCTCCCTCACAGATGACACAGTTTCCCTTCTACCATCTGAGTAGCATGGGGTGAAAGGTATGGATTTTTCTTTTAACTGTATGTTTCATCGTTATGGGGGGGGGGGGGGGGGGTTGGCTAGTCAGGGCTGTTAGATCCACAGAAGAACAGTCAGAAGTCTCAGGGCCCTGCGCAATTGAAGGTTACTTTGGTAGGCATAGGTAGCTCAGGGGTTAATACGGCCTCCTCTCCCCCCTCCCCGCACTCCTGGCTGACACCTCTCTACATGAAAAACGAGCAGCTTCCGGTCCCACCATCCACCACCTCCAGAAGCAGCGCTGCTGGGAGTGATGTCACCCTCTCCCAGCCGCCTCTGCGCTGCTTGTCAGGCTGCTGTCAGCAAGTAGTGCCGGAGGAATAGGTGGGGCAGGAGGGAGAGGGGGCTTATTAACCCCTGAGCTACCCATACCTGCCAGCATACTGTTTAACTTCATGAGGCCATGACCCCCCAGCTCAGGGAGGTCACTAAGTGGGCAAGTCGAGGTCAAGAACTTTACAAAAACTGTTCAATTTGTGCTGCTGTAAGGCACCACAATTTGGGATTTCCCCTGTGTGTTAAGCCCCTAGTGCTGCCAGATTTACTCCATATTCCTACCTGCATTTGCAGCCTCTCGTCTAGGCTGGCATCACTTTGCCCTGCTCCCCCGGCTGTGCACATCCCTGCCAGCCAGGTAGGCACGGCTGGTGAGCGTGCAGCAGCTGGGGTTGCCAGTTGCTCCTCGTACCAGCACCAGAAAAACACCACTTTTCTCAGCGACCTAGGAATTTGCCCCATGGGATAGAGAAGGCCACATAAAGGAGCATAACTTGAGAGGGTGCTGGAGGTGCATCCGCATTGGGGCCCAGAAGGTCGGGGGGGCCCCATCAGTGTTGCTCCGCCACCTTATTTATCATATTTGTGATCACTTACTATCATTAGATAAGAAAATCATAATTTGTCTCTGCTGTTTTAGTCTTTAGTTGTTTAGCTGCATCTAACTGCAGTTAAAAGACAGAGCCCCACTTAATCTACACACCAGGGCCCTGTCACATTTAGTTATACCACTGGCCATGTGACAGTGGGTTTTGGTTCACTTTAATGCATATGCTCACAGAAGGTTGTAAAGCCATTGTTGCAGCACATGTCAGTGCACTGCAAGGCTGTGACCCCAATACATAGTTCTCTTTATCCTATTACTATTACATTCCTTCTGTTTTGCCTCTATTCTTCCTTTTTCACCTTCCTTCACATTCCCAGGCTCCGCCCTTTTCTCTGCAGTTGACTTACAAGAATAGAAGCACAGTACTATGATATTTAGGCCCTTATTCATCAAGCGATAGCGCCAGGTAGTGTCTGACGAGCGCCAGGTAGCGGCAGCTAACGGCGACTACCGACTCAAGTACGCCCGGCGGCGGTCACAATGACGCATTTATCAAGCAAAATGAGGCTAGCACCGGCGAGAGCGACGGCTAGCGCGGCATTCATCATGAAGCCGCCTGGACCGAACAGCGCCGCTGCAAATTCCCTCACAGCGCCAGGTATGAGCTGTCGCTCCCTGGCGATGTCCAATGCATTTCAATGGAGCAATCTATAATTATTCCTAATTAATTGGTAATAATTTTTTTTTTTTTTTTTTTTTTAATGTCAAAAAATCCACTTCTGCAATGTTAGGATTTATTTTTAAGTCAAAAAAAAAAAAAATATATGTGCAGAATTGATCTAACAGGTCTGAGATTAATGTATTCATATTACAAAATGATTCTAAAAACATGTATAATGTTACATTCAAAAAATATGGTTGTTTAGGGGTTAAAAACTAGTTAATACAGATCGCCGCCAGCGCTCTGGGGTTTAAACAAGGAATGGACAGCGACAGCACATTCGGAGCGTGATTTGTTGATGAATATGAAGCTAGCCGTTCGCTCTGGCCATTCGTTGTCAGGCGCTCACATACAACGCTGGACCTGTGAAACAGCGACCCCCCAGCCCGTATTCAACATTACCGCACACCGACTGAGTCGCTGTCATCAAGCTAATGCCGGCCAAGCACAGCGAATACTGGCTGGCGCTGAAAAAATCACGCTACAGTCGCTCATCTGTCGCTACCTGGCGCTATTGATGAATCGGCCTCCCCGGCTACTTTCACACCTGGGTGGTCATAATGCGCTAGCGATTTCCTTTGTAAATCAATAGTGCACATGCTAATGTGTTAGCACAGTGATTTACTTTACTATAAAAGGGCATATAATGCAGGTCCTAGGCCGTTTTTTGTTCCCAGTCCACCCCTGTATGTGGCTGCCATGGGGCCCAGTCATCACAATATAGGTTTTGGGGGCCCAGATATAATAGGTTGGTTGCATGATCTGGATCCCCTATAACATATATGTGAGGCATTATTGTACGAGGCTGTAGTTTATGGGGCCCAGACACAACAGGTTGTATGATGACAAGGAGACATAAATAATTTTGCAGGGAAGGCCAGTTTCAAACTGGGGTGTTTGCAATCATTTGCAGAGCATTGAAATTCTGCCTATGTTTCACATGTCAGGGGTGCCACTGCATGCCGTGTTTTTGTGCCAAAGGAAATCACTAGTGCAAACTATTTTACTATTATGGTGGTTGGTCTGTTTTTTGGGCCATCCTGATTTGGGATGCCCCACTATGTGAAACCCCCTTAGATTGTCCGCAAAACTCACCTTTTCAGCAGTCCCAGGGTGCATGTGCAGGCTCTTGTCTGATCAAAGCTGTATCTCATGCACATTAATGAAAGGCATACAGTTCTGTTTGGAAACAGGGCTCGGCATATAGAAATGGGAGTGAAGTCTCTTTTGCCAGCCCTATAGTGTTTTAGACCCCCTGGGGCATCCCGATTTGAGATGCCCCATTGGGTGAAATCCCCTGAATCGCCTAGCATACTCACCTCGCCAGTGATCCTGCTGTACATACAGTATGTGTGCCACAACGACAACACTGACTTTCCCCAGGTGACGTGTGCATCGGCAGCAGGCATTTCTGAATGGCTGAAGCAGGTGTACACAGCGGGAGGGGAAAGGTCAGCACTAGCTGCTGACTGGAGGACAGCCTGCACAAGCACCAGGGGATCACCAGCAAAGTAATAATTTACGCATTCCGGGATGGTCTCCTTCAGATGATCACCACGATAATGACATTTCTGGGGGATGTTACTCGTTAAAGCGGGACTACAGTTAAAAATGACTAGTTTCACGGTACTACTTAGCAGCCGGGCAGCATGACCTGGGCTGCTGCCATTAAAATAAGAAACCAGGTGCTGGGATATTCATCACTTCCAGCTCATAGGCGTCTCTAGTTCACGTGGGAGTGTCACCACGAGAAGCCTATCAGCACTGCCCCCGATTCTGATAGGCTGTGCTGCGGCTGCCACCGAATAGACCTGGAAGTGCCACCCGGTCACTTATTTTAACGGCGCATGATACACAGCGGGGCTGCCCAGGTCCTTCTGCCACGCTGTGAAGTAGTACTACGGAACAACGATCATTTTTTGAGTGTAGTTCTGCTTTAAACCAGATCAACAGGTATCCATACCCCTTAAAGTGGACCAACACCCAGGATTTTGACTATCCTGGGTTTTGGTCCACTTCAGGGGGGCACCCCGCTGTGTAAAACCCCCCAGAAACACCCCAATACTCACCTCACAACGCTCCCACGTGGCCGGGTGACAGCGACGGACAAGCGCTGACAGCGACGGACAAGCCAGCGCGTCCGCCGCCGCCTCCCGCACGTCCCTCTAACAGCGCGCGCGCCCGCGCCGGTCATTCACAAACGGCCAGCGCGGGCGCGCGCACGGCTAGAGGGCCGCCGCCGAGGAGGTGAATTTTTGGGGGGTTTTCGGGGGGTTCCTCACCGCGGGACATCCCGATCTCGGATGTCCCGCGGTGAGGGGGGTGATCGGCCCGGGAATCTTATAGATTCCCGGGCCGATCACCCCAGGGTGTTGGTCCACTTTAAAGCCAGCCTGATACCTGGCCCATATATTTTCACCTTCCCTCACCAGTCTGCCAACCACATCCCAAATTTAAGCAGTCTTGCACTCCATTAAAAAAACATTCTCCTCCTCTTCGCTAACTCCAATTTGCATACCTTTAAAATATACCCCCTTGTTCATGCCTAATGTCAGCAGAAACCTGGGCCTATCTTCCACTGCCCTGGTGGGATCTTGTGTGCCACTGCTCTGGCCATGGGTACACTGACTGAATGGATGGCTTAAATATGGAGGAAGAATTCCCATATGTGCACAAGCATACAAGGGCCAACTCTCCCCCCCCCCCCCAAAAAAAAAAAAAAATCACTGCAGCAGCCACAGCACAGAGGCTACAGCAACCAGGTCTGCATGAATGGACTTCTAGCCAGGAAAAGGACTGCAGGTACAGAATGGGTATTTTTCAGGTAAGTATGCATATCGTGGTAAATGGGGGGGGCGTGAGCACTAAAAGTGCCTAGGGCAGCATGTACCCTAAATACGGCCCTGCCTGTAACCCTCCCTCCCTGTTTGTTTTGTATATTTACAGTTTAACTATAATTTTTTTATTGTTTTTGCTAAGCTTCGGGGCTCAATATACACATTTATGTTGTTTGGACCTTAATTTTGGTGTTTTTTGAAACATTTTTATTAATTTTTTGTGGGAATGGATGCTAAAATGAAAGCGTCTCCCATTTTGATGACCATGAATCAGGCAGAAGCCCAAGTTCAACTTGGCGCGCCAAATAGCATGCGCAAGGTTACCGGCGCACTGACCATGAATTTACCCTGTTGTTGTCAATAGGGAGTGTGTGCTGCCACATCCCCTGCATCTCAGACGGCGTGCGGGCGCTCACGCCCCATCGACTCAGATAGCCTGGGGAGGGAACGCACAGGGCGCTGAGGTGGCGGACAAGAACCCACGCATGCACCATTGGAACTAGGAAGCGGTGAGTGAATAGCGGTATTCTGGGTGGTTTCACACAGTGTGGTATCCCGTTTTGGGATGCCCTGGGGGAACAGAACAAAACCCAGGTAAGTCAAATCCCACATACAACTTGAGACTGGTAAGGTGGGAGCATGTCTGCCACTTGAGATATACAGGACCTCCGCATTGTGCTCCACTAAATCTCTTGTTTTCATCATGTATAGTTTAGCCTATGTGCGCATTGTTTGTGTTTCCTGGAATCTCATTTTATCAACAGATAAGTCATTTTGGTAAATATTTTATTGTTTGGTTGCCATTTGTTAGACTGTCAAACAGGAAGAGAACATCTACCCTGCATTTCAGTCCAATATTCTATGATCCCATTAGTCAGGCAGATGACGTGGAGCGCTGCCAAGTATTATGTTGATAATGGCGATGATAAGCCTCCTCCTGAAAAGATGTTCCTGGCCTTTTTCAGCTACTCACAGCAATTTGACAGCTGTTCCCATCATTGTTTGCCCTGCGATGGTATAGGGAACGACGTCAAAACTGCAGAAATAGATATGATCTGCCCACTCCAATAACATCTGGGATAACCGGTCCCTGAAAAAGGGAACAACGTTGCATCCTCCGGTGCAATATGAGGCTTGCTAAAGCTATCTGCATTATTCAAAGCTGAGCTTCAGGCAGAGAGGGAAATTGTTATTCAAAAGCTTAACTATGCATGAATATAAAGTCAGATGTTTTAAAGAATTATTCATGATTTCCTTAAAAAAAGATTTCCACTTCAGATTAAAAGTTCAAATCCTAGGTGCTCGGGCCTCCATAAGCTGATTGGAGTGGTCCTCCTTCTCAAGCTGCTTCAGCAGTTTACTGGTCATGTTAGACAGTTTCGACTGGAGTGTCTGTGACCCACCAGTAGAATTGACTTTGGGCGCCCACCCCACATTTAGATGGAAGTATTTCATGCCCACAAACAGTATGCAAGACTATATTGTCTCTGTCTGTACACTTGGAATTCCACAAGTAAGCTCTACATGGTCTTGCAAATAAAACCCCTGAAAAGGGCCCTGGGGCCAGGGGCCCACTGGATTTTTTCCTGGTAACCCTGTGGGCCAGTCCGAGCCTGATGTCAGATACCACAGAAGTGCATTGAGCTAATGTTGGGGAGAAACATTGGCAGCCTCAGACTGCTCTAGCATCGGAAACCTGCTGATTGATTGGATCTTGTGGACTGAAGCTGCAACCTTTTGCTATCATTAACGGATTGAACCTTTACACTTAAAGTGGACCACAACCCAGGATTTTGACTATTGATCGGGGGTGCCCCACCCCTCAGATCGCCCGAACAAACTCACCTCGGTCCTACGACGCATGTGCAACCACTCGTCTAACCACCTCGCTCAGATCGCACACACCCAGCTAGATGGATGGGCCACTTTTTTGATTCCTAATTCTGGATGCCCCGGGGGGAGGGAATCATTTGGCCCTGGAATCTTATAGATTACTGCGTCGATCTCTGTGGGTTTTGGTCCACTTTAATAACATGTTTTTGTTTGCATTAAAGAACCTGTCCAGGCTATGTGTTACCTGATTTCTTCTCAGAAGCTGTGTCAGAAGACACAAAACCCTATTTCTTGAAATCAATAAGCAGGTACTTTAAGGAGGAAGCGAAGCTGTGTCAGACTTTATTAGTAGAGGGTCAAGCTGGGGGGTAAGGGGACATTTTTCATGGTTTTGGGCTGAAATAGGCCAAATCCTCTATTTACATTTGAATGAGCAATAGCAACATCCTATTCACGTCAAACCCCTAGTAAGGCCATTTTTCCAAATTATTTATGTAGCCCTCACGTACCGGGGTGTCTGACACATGACGGCAGGGAGCAGGTTCTTCTGGGCCAAGGTGTCCGATGTGTGTGTTGTGAGTAGGTATGGGTTAGGGTTTCAGGGAAAGGTAAGTACTCACTGGTGCCGCTTGGAAAGATGTACAGCAGTCCAACTGTTGAAAGCAGAGTTCCTCTTTATTTATTCCACAAGCAAACGCCAAACACGGAACAAGTACATGTCTTCCAGTTACATTTCTGGTTCTGTCCATAATCAGGTACAATCATCAGCATTGCTTCCCATAGAGAATAATGTCCTAGGTTGGAATCTCTCCTTTGTCTCTCTCTGGTAGAGTCTGTGCTCCTGCTCCTTACAATTCCAATGGTGAATCACACGCACTGGGTTTGGGTTGGGGGCTTCCCTATATCCCTTCTCACTACCTTCCAGAACCTTCTATCACATATTCGGCCTCGTGTCCGACATCTGATAGGATGGTTGGTAAACCCTCTGACCAACCACTAGCTTTCAGTTGTAACTATGTTACTAGTCTATCTCCTGTTATGACTAACAACCCTTCTGACCTCTCCTTCTAGAATGTTCCCCATTTTAGCCTATGGGCAATGTTAGTCTATGGCCTAAACCCATAAAAGAGAATAAATGTATGATTGACTCTATTTAAAGGATTCTTATTAGTTAATTGAAGTGTTCCTAGTTATTACCAGGTCCCTACATTTATATAATGTGCTCATCCTATACCAAGTATAAGTAATGGCAGAGGAATAAACAAACCATAGGGCTCCAGAAATCTAAATAGCCTATTTATGAAGCAAATAATAAAACTTGATGAGCACCATGGCTGTTTAAATTAGGATATGTCCATAGTGCTATTAGTAGGAGAATAAATCCAGTATTTCTATAATAATCTGCTTTTGATTCAAGTAACAATAATAAAGCCTAAGCAGGAGAGATGGCCACATAGTCTTTATTATTTCATGGAGTAATTATTCGGAGGGGAAAGCTAACACATCATGTCCTCCTTAATCAATGTTCATGTTTAATCCGTTCCTAGAACTCAGGTTATATAAGTCTTCTTTCCTGCATGCATTCTACCAGCTATTTCAGTGCCTTTCCCTCCCCCTGCCACTTATAAATTCCACAAGTCATTAATAATCAAATGGATTTAATCATCATTAAGGGAACTCTCACGGCAGGCTGATGAGCATCTTTCTCGCCCCTTTGCACATTTGTGCTCCCTCCTTCTTCTCTTACTTCTCCAAACCAGCCTTCTGCTAGCAGTGGTTTCATTTAGTGACGTTTATTTGCTTAAAGTGCTGCAGCAGGCAAAGGTAATTGTTATGCCATTGCGTCAGGCTACATCTGTCACTGTCCTAATCTGTTTTCCGTTTTTAAATTGAAGCAAAAATGGCAGAGATATTGGGGTCTACAATTTCAGCCAATGACATTATCTTTTTCTTCCCATCCCACAATCAGCTCAGCAGAGTGGGACAGGATTGCTGGTCCATCCCTCTCCTCCTTCTCCAGATTCATCACATTGCTATCTGCGCAGAGCACTGATTATTATATGCAGTATCACATAACCAAGGGCCACGCCCACTTTTTTCAGAACAAAAATCCTAAGCTGAACCTTTAAACCACAATATCTCACCCATTTCTTCTTCAATGAAAAAAGGAAAGCCCCTTTTGGGCTTTGGGCTCTTAAAAGAGGGAAACAACCTTTTGTAGGATCTGCTAGTAACAAGCTCTACATTGTTCTTAGCTTGTAAATAGGGATGAGCGAGCCCGAAAAGTTCAGGATCGTACCAAACATTGCGACCTCGGGCCCCCGAACCTGAGCATGGACTTTAGCGAGAAGTCCATGCTCAGGTTCAACACTCAGCCGAATCTAGAAAATGGGAAGCTGGTTGATTGGCTGCTGAGCAGACATTTAGAAATCACAGCCGTGCACATGGCAGGCATGGCTGTGATTGGCCATGCGGAACATATGACCCTGTCCTATAAAAAGTGGGGTTGCGCATCACGCCAATGTGATTTTGGCATGATGTCAAACAGAAGCACAAATTTCCCTTTTGAGGACATACTTAGGCGGGGAGAGGAGGCTGGCTGCATCTCAAACTGTTCTTTTCAGAACATGTAGCTAAGGAGAACGGACAAGGTCAGTAAGAGTCAGATAGGGAGAAGGACATTGTTCTCATTGAACCCTGAGGAGGGCAGCAGCTGAAGCGCATTCTGGGAATGTAAAACAGCTCATCTGTGGGCACACCTTGCATTATACCCTTTTGGGCTTTGATAAACTAGTTAATTGTAGGCACACCTTGCATTATACCCTTTTGTGCTTTGCTAAACTGGTTACTTGTGGGAACACCTTGCATTATATCCTTTTGGGCACAACCTTGGCAAAGTTCAAAAATGTCACTTAGGAGGTCTTCTACAAGTCATAGATATAAATATGGAAATCTTCATAAAACTTGATGAAATACACTAAAGCTTTCACTTGATGAATTAACATGCCAGTCATTTTTGAGCCACCCTCTATCCACAACCTCTCATGGCTCTCTTTCCGCTGGAGGATAATCATTAGTCAGGCATGATGGCAAGATATCCTTGTTTATAGTAATCTAAAAGTTGATACGTATATATACTCTATACGTATAGAACAGGGTCTTTTTCATATGTTATATAAAACAATGGCGTCGATTCAATAAAGGTAGAAAAAAATTCTCATGGTAGTAAAATATTCAATTCAAAAAAGTCTGGGAATTTCACTGTTGTTGAATCACCAGCTAAGAAAACAATAAAAGTCAATGGCACTTTTTTACTCCTAAGAAAAGTAGAGAACTGTTTACTCCTTTCTACACTGTAGTAAAAGCTGCCATTGATTTTCATTGTCTTTTTATCAGGTGATTCAGTAACAGTGACATTCTCATGACTGGGCTAGCGTTCCAAATGTCCTGCGTCATACCACTCCCACCACCAAAATAACAAGTCCGGACCACCATGTCGTTGGAAAGATTACATTTAATCGGCCACAGCCCAACATATATAACAAAATGTACAAGCAGAAAAGAGTCCCCCCCCCCCCGTTGAGAAGCCTAGGATGCCAAAGAATGAAGGGAAGGGGAGGGAACAAAATTAACATCCCGACCCCCCACCAAGCGGAAGCCAACATAAACTCGGCCGCATCCCTCCTAGGCCAGGGAGCTTAATCGGGCTAACCGTCAGTGGCCAAAAAATCCCCTTCCCTGCTTGAACCTCAACCATCCGAAATTCTTTAACCAAAATCGTCCTGGCCGGTTTCCACGGAAACGGCCGCATACCCTACCCATGGAAATGCTACCTCAGACCCGAAACCCGAGAGGAGACCCGCCAAAGCCAGGCAGTGCTGAAACCTTAGCGCTGCTTGGCCCACCACAACTCCACCACCATTTCGATCCGCTCCTTCAATGACATGTTAAACAAGTCGTTCCCCATGTCATTCAAGTGGACCCCATCAGATCGATAGAACCCCCTTATCCCCTCTACCTCGATGTGGCGCACGCTCAAACCCCTGTTCAGCCCCACAAACCTCGCTATCGCCCTGTTAACCTTGACCCGAACCTCCTCGATGGTCTCTAGCGTGCCGCCAGGCAAAACGGGGAACAATTTGAGACCACACCAACACCAACCCCGGAAATACTCCCAGAAAAAACAACAAGTCCGCGTTATGGACTTGATCAGGTGCCGCATCGGCACCTTCCCTAAATCATTCCCCCCTGCATGAATAACCAAAACCCCCGGTGGCCCCTTCCTTGCCGTCACATGCATTGTGTGCTCCCGCATGTCCTCCCAGCACAGGCCTCTCACACCGGCCCAGCTCAACCGAGCATGATCATCCGGTATGCCCAGCTGCATTCCGTTCCTTCGAACCACTGCTCGCCGAGCACAGCGAGCACGCCAATTCTAAAATAAAAAATAAGGGAAGGGGAGGGAGGGAGGTAGGAAGATGTTATCGACCGATCCACACATTCACTTGTACAACCGATCAATCCTGTCCGGCCGAATGTACCGCTGAAACCGCACCGATTCCCACCTCTCCAGCCTCTTTACTATATCGTCTGGAAGCCCCAACCTAGCTGCCTCTGTCACGGCCCCTATTCGAAAAGAATGGGTACCGTACTCGCCGCTTGCAAGCCCCAATTCCCCCAAACACTTTCTAAAGACTGCCAAAAACTGGAACCGTGACAGGAAGGAACCATCCTCGTGCATGAGCATCGGACCGTTCCCACGCGGCCTGACCTCCAGGAACTCCTCAGCGGCGGTAGCCGGGCATGAAGTACTGTGCCGCAACCTACCCAAAAAGACACTGACCCCCCGCCCCTTTTCATCCGTCTTTGACCTTCTTATGTGTATCACCACCCCCTCATCTGACGTCACAGCATCATCAAAACACAATCCCCCGGGTACCTGCTTGTTAGGGCTCACCAGCTCCCCCACCCTCAGGGCTCAAAAAAATGCCAGCGAGAATGCCGCCCTAAACAATCTCACCTCAAATCCTGACGTACAAACCTGGGGCAAAACACTGATTAACCCCCCCAACAAACCCCACGAGACTGGCCGTCTGCTATCCGCCGTCCTATGCTCTTTCCACCAACCCTTCAGTGCCTGGCGTACCCAAAATGCTTTTGTCATATCCGCCCAACGCTCCAGTCGGAATAAGAACGCCAAAGCCGACATCTTTTTGTCAACCAAAGCCGGGGTCTCGCTTCCTACCAACAATTCGCTCACGTACCAAAGCAACAACCCTTGCCTATCGTCCTCCGTTGCAGGCACCCCGAACTCCTCAAAGGCCCACCACTGCTGCCACGTCTTTACATACGACCCCCAAGTAGACGGTGCAACCGACTTTTGTATTAAGCTAAAAAGGCGTCTTACAGGATCTCCAGCAGCCAACTGGGGCATGACTCACCGACCTCCCTTGCCTCGGGTGCCAATTTCCTGAAGCGCTCCCACTGTGAACGAGAAAGAGCGTCAGCTATCCCGTTTTCCACCCCGGGCACATGAGCCGTCACAGACTACGTTATACCGCACGTTATACCGCAGACAACCCAACACCAGCTACCGGAGCAGCACCACGACCGGTAAAGAAGACGAAGTCTGTGTGTTAACCGCCGCAACCACTGACATATTGTCCGACCGAAAACACACGCCCTTGTTCCTCAGCACCTCTCCCCATAGGGTCACCGCCACCACCCATGGGAACAATTCTAAAAAAGGCTAAATTCCTCACTAGGGCCGATTCCATCCATCGCCCTGGCCAGGGGCCCGCACACCATCTCCCCCCCATCTCCCCCCGACTGAGCCCGCCGCATCAGTGAAGAGCTCAAGCTCCTCATTTGCCCTCACCGGTTCCAGCCAGTACGCCAGCCAGTCAAAGGACTCCAGGAAAGTGATCCACATCCTGATATCCTCCTTCATTGCCACCGTCAACCTGATGAAATGATGCGGCTCCCGACCCCCCGCCGTTGCTAGTGATAGACGGAAGCCTACATACCCTTTTCACCATATCGATCACGATCCCCAGGAATTTTATCACGGTTGCCGGATCTTCCGTTTTGTCGTGCGCCACCGGCACCCCAAAAGCCCCAAACACGTTTAGCATGGTTGCCAACTACAAATCGCATACGCTAGTGCCCGCCGGCCCTACGCACCAAAAATCGTAGTGGGTGACGGACCCCATGCCCGCTCTCTCCTTCACCACCCACTCCAGGAACGAGCTAAAGGCTTCAAAGTAGGCGCACGAAATTGAGCACCCCATCGGGAGACACCGATCCACATAATAACCCCCCTCGAAAAAACAACCCAAAAGATACAAGCTATCCGGATGCACTGGTAGCAGCCGAAATGCAGATTCGATATCGGTTTTTGCCATCAATGCCCCGGGGCCTGCCTTCCTTACCATATCCAGAGCAAAGTCAAACGACGTATAAGACACCGATGACAGCTCTTTGTCTATACCGTTATTCACCGACGCATCCCTCAGGAAGGACAGGTGGTGTATGAGACGAAATTTGCCTCGCTCCTTCTTGGGCACAACCCCCAACGGGGACACCACCAGGTCCTCCAGTGGGGGGTCGCTGAATGGCCCCGCCATCCGCCCCAAGGAAACTTCCTTCCCCAACTTTTCCCTTAGCACCTCAGGCCGCTCCCAAGCCGGTTTCAGATTCTTAAGCGAGCGCACCTTGGGAGGCGCTGCACATGGAATTCTAAAACCCAACTCGAAACTATCTCCCAGTAATCGAGCCACCCCTTGATCAGGGTACTGATTTAACCAGGGGTGCATCTCCGCCCCTCTCACCGGGGATACCCCTTTTTCCAGGACCCTCGGCCCCTCTGCGGCCCCCCCGACCCTTCTTAAAACTTCTCCAACTCAGTGGCTCCCGCCGCAGCCTGAACATTCGTGCCGGAATTGCACGTGGGCCCCCATCTGCAAAAGGAGTCATTGAAGGCCCAGCACAAACCACGTCTGGCCAAATCCGCCCCTCCCGACCCCATTGAAGTGGCGGCCGCCTGAAAGGGGGAGGAACCCCCGGCAGCTGGGTATACTCCCCCCCTCGCATTCATCACCCTCAACCACAGCCCGATATCCCTATGATCCCACCCCAACCCCTCACTTATCGACATCCATTGCCGGAACTGCTCATCGTACCTAAGCCAGGCCAAGCCCCCATACACCCGGTGGGCCTCCCAAATGGTGTCCAAATAACAAAAAAGCGGCGAGCAGTGTTCCGGGTTCTTTTCCCCAACAACGCTTGCGAGTATAGCAAACGCCTGCAGCCAATTCCCGAAAGTTCTCGGGATCAACCAAAATCGCCTCCTATCCTCATCCTCCTCCTTCCGGTACTCCTTCCCCTTTTCCCACCCCTCAACCCCAAAACGCTCCAAGGGCAGTAACGTGAATATGTCCACGTACTCCCTTCGCCATATTTTTTCCTTCACCTCCTGTTTCAAGTCCCCCCCCAGCGGACCCTCGAAACACACGTAGGTGTACCCCTTGGCTGAATTCGAAATCGGTAGGGACCTATCGCCCCCCCAACTCACCCAAACCCGGATCTTCCGAATTCTCCCCCTCCCTGCTATCTACTTGTGCTGCCCCTTGCTGCAGCCCCCCCCCCGGTGCCACTCGTCGCCACCGGCACCCCTGGCGCCCACACCGCCACCGGTCCTGGTGGCGCCCCCTTGGACCCCCCACTCGCCACTGCCTCCCACCTGGCTAACAACTCCCTTACCCCGGCCATAAAACCTGCCACCCCCGAGCCATCACCCCCAGACGCTTGTGATAACGACATAAAATTGGCGATCAATTGTGGCTCACCCTGCCGAGCGATCACGGCGCTTGGTCCTCCCGCACGCTGTTCCAATCCCTGAGTCGCTGGGCCCGACTGGCCCAGTGACCTGCTTCCCAACAGACATCCCGACGTGCGAATGGGCAGGAGAAGACGCCAAGCTCACCAGCTGGCCAGACTGGGGGGCCGCCAAGTCAAAGGGCCACACGCTCTGGGACGCGGGGATGTGCCAAGCCGGGGGAGCCATGGGGGGGAGGGCATCCCGCGGTGCCGGGGGGAAGGGCGGCAGCAGGGGCGCAAATGGTGCTGTAAAGGGGCCGTGGGGGAGCGAGGATGACGCTCCCGCCAGGGGGCCTGCACCATGGGAGAAGGAGGGGTTGGTGCGGGGGGAATAAATTGCATGTGTGGAGGGGGGGTGTGTAGTGTGCTGCCTGGGGGCCCGTGTCAGCGTCCAAATGCTGGGGACGCCGGGGGCCCTGCTACCAGACCCGGAGGGGAGGGTGTCCCCCCCTCCCGGTCCGCACTCCGCTCTGGCTAGAGCGGAGCCTTGACCCACATGAAGGGACCTGGCAGGAAACGAAGAAGGGGGGGAGGGCCCCCCCGCCGGCTTGTACGAGGGGGAGGGGCGGCAAGCACGTTGGTGGACCCGGCGGCGCTCTGCGAGCGTGGTGGGCCCGCATTGTCCTCCCCCCGCTGCCGTGGGGGGGAGGTAGCTGACACCGCCGCCGCTCCCATGCGGGTTCTCATGCGGCCCGAGCGCCTATGCTCGGGCCGCAATGCTTGATGACGCGGGGGCGGGGCAGTCACCCCTGCTGCATCAGCCTCTCCCTGCCCAGCAAGGGAGAGGCAGGAGGAAGCTGGCCTCTTGCGGCCCAAGCTCTGACGCTCGGGCCGCGCCGTATCATGAGGAGCGGGAGGAGCCAGCAGCCCCAGTGCGGCGGCCTCTCTTTACAATTTCTTTACACTTCTTATAGGCAGACTTCTTTTATGATCGTGCTGACTTCCCTAGTAAACCATAATGGTTAAGGATGGCTTCACTCCTAGTGAGCGAGCCACTTTCAAAACTGCATATAGAGCACATTGATGTCAATGAAAACGAAAAAGCAGATGTGAAAGCTCCCATAGGTTACTATAGGCAGCGTTTCACAGGCAATTGCAGGGCAATCACAAATGTCCCCAATGCACTGGTCTGAAATAAGCCTTAGTATTGTAGTAGCATATACTGTGACAGGTATGGTTATGACTACCACAGCCATGATGCTAAGGACATAACTCTGCAGTTTCAGAACCCGGCTGAGGGGTAAAGTGGGGCTGGGTATGGCAAAAGGGGTTGTGAGAAGAACAACAAGGAGTGGAGAAGGGTATTCCTCTTATGCTCCCTATGGCCAGTACAACCCTGACACCATATAATAATCTCAGCGGCTTTCAGTGAACCACTTCTACCATGGGGTTGGATGCCTAGTGGTGAGCAGTAAACTTTTTTTTATTTTACCTCTCTAAAATTGGGCAGTTGAGGCTTATTGTCAGACTGAAGTTCCACTTTAATTAACAATGCAGATAAACTTAACACTGATTATACTTAAAATGCACTGATAGAGGTGACTGCTGGATTTTGCTTATAACAAAAATATGAAATCCTTAAACTGAGTATATTGCCATTACATATGGCTGACCTAACCTATGTTCATGTGTTTTTTGTGCTCTGAGGAGTAGTTGTCGAGGTCTTTGTTTGGTGAGATAAGGCAGCGGGAGGTGTTTACTGTGCTCATCCCTCTGTTATCGGTAAATCTGAGCCACACTGGCGTCTGAAGCTGAAGCCTGTTATAATCACTGTATCACAGCGCTGATCCTCTGGCTCTTTGTAACAGGCAGCCTGCTAGGAGGGCCAGCCCTTTTCAATCAGTGGTGGTGGCTAACCTCCACTTAGCACTGCTGCTCCCTAGCGTGACACCTACTCGATAAAATTGAGAAGGAGGTAACGGCTAGCTTGTTTAGAAAATCACAAAATTATCATGCATCGCTAGCACTAGACGCATACCCTGGAAAATAGAACAGTACGTTTGGAAGATTTTAACACAACATGTTATAAAACAATATCTTAAAGCAAGAAAACGGTTTATTGTGGAGTAGCTGGCGTCAGGCCTCTGTATATATAAATGCAGCACTAACAAAGGTTTTTCACTCCATATGTTTCTAGGGCCCTTTTCTAAAATCTCTTTTACCACATTGCTGTAGCGCAAAGTAGTGCTGTACACTATTGTGTACTATGCTTCACCTGCACTGCACTAGGCCTCTGACGATTTACCGGTGGCCTGTGACCCCTCAATGCCACCACCAGCCGCTCCTGGTCTCTCGAGAGTGATCTCCTGCTCTTTGCTGCCACTGCCAACCAAGACCAAATGGTAATTGGCAGCAGTGGAGGACCTACAGACAGGCCAAAGGAAAACTGGCAGCAGAAATGTATCAGCAGCAGTAGAGAACCCATTGGTGACAGCAGAGCAGATGACAAAGACTGAAGGACATTCTGCGGCAGTGGAGGACCCATTAGTGGCATTGGAGAAGGCAGCAAGGACTAGAGGGCAATTTACAGCTGAGAAGGCTCTATCTGTTGCAGCAGTGCGCCTGTTGAAGACAGAAGAGATAATGGAGATGATCATATGATCATTGAATGACATCCGAGGATCCAGAGATGGCAGCTATTTAAGTAAGTAGAGGGGGGGTGGTTACCGGCAGCAGTGGAGAACCTAGCAGCAAAGTACCAGAAACTCAACTGCAACATGGCCTGGAGCTTTATCCAGGCCCAGTCTTTTCATTTCGAACTAATTTTGACAAAGGCAATCATAAGTTCATCAGAGGCATTCACTGGCTCCTTCATGCAATATGGCCTCCCTCTGCCAGTAGTCTTCAATTCTATGCAAGCCTTAAATTCAGTCTCTGTGTTGAGCATGTAAGCAGCTGGAACACAGAAGTTTTCTCTATAATAAAGAAAACTCATTCCCTCTACTTGCTAAACTCATGGGGTAAAATTATTGTTCCTGACCTTGACCATATCCTAATATAGAAATGACTGGAGAAGAGTAATTGAAGTGTAACCTTTATGAAAATATATATTAAAGAGGACAAGTCAAAACAACCCCATGACTTAACCCACGGGGCATTCTGATTGGGGATACCTGTCCACTAGTGCCTCTATAAAAAGCCTGCAATATGAGCAAAATACTCAACCTTCCACATTGCTGTTGTTGCAACAGCCACATTAACATGTTCACTGCTCCACTGGTGACCAATAGAGTTCACTGCTTAGCTCATTAAACTTTATTGGCTCCGGGGATCACATAACAAGTAAGCCCAGGGCTTGTGCATGGACCCAGCAAGCCCGATTTTCTGTTTTCTTATGAGGATTAGAAACTTGTATCCCAAACTGGTATAACCCACCTACTGTCACTAGTGTTCTGCTTTAAAACGGAACAAAACCTGGGAATTTGACTTTCTTGGGTTTTGTTCCCTTTCTCCAGGGGCATCCCGAAGTGGGATGCCCAGCTGTGTGAAACCCCCCTAGGAAGTCAGAAAAAAGTCACCTTGCCATCATCCAATGATATATGGCTGAAATGACTATGCCATTCGGTACCTGGCTCTCATTTACTAGAATGCCCCAACCTATCTGAATGTCATTGTAAAAAATGTGTAGTCATAACGGGTGGCTCCCATTGGGCGAGAGCCCGCGCATGCTCCATCGGGGCAGAGCAAGGTGAGTTTTTACGGGAGCCCTGGAAGGTTTCAAACAGCGGAGCAGGGAAAAGCCATCGACCGGCCTTGCTGGCCACTGTGGGCTTTTGTTCTGCTTTAAATACTCTTTGGTCTGACCCCCAGCTCTCCTCCTGGCATGCCTCATATGTCAGTCCACATGCAGCATTTCTGAGGGTCCCCTTCTAAACCCGTTTTGTATTTACTTGGTTTTTCCTACATTTCATATTGAAACCATATACTAGCTATGGCTCTAGTCTCACTACTGCCGTCTTGCGTATCTGCTGTTAACTGCATTTACAAACTGAATCTAAGTCCTTTCTTTCCCAACCAAACTAATACTGAGTACAGGAAAGTTTTAACATTTCCTACTTCTTCCTAATCATTTACTAAATGCCACTTTGAAAACAGCCCTATATTGAGATGTCCCTGGGCGTGAGGGTTCAGAGGGGTACATCAGTTTAACACTAAATAAAGTACAAATTTAACATGTTGAATATGTATTTATGCATTATTACAAGCAGCCAGCAACTATTTTACATTTATAGGTAACCATTGGCTAATTTCACAATTGTTGGCAAATATTCTGTATCTTCGCCTCGTCTGTTTTAGGTTCAATCAGTAACAGCTAATCTCTCCTCTATATCTTGCTGCTGACACACTGACAAAATACTACAGAAGGAAATTCAAGTGGTGTGGAGACGCGTAGATGACAGGCCAAAGCTCATTAACAACATGGATCTCTTTCCTGTTCTTGGGAGTTGATTAATCTGAACAACAAGGGTGTATTATACGTGAGTGATATGACAGGAGAGAATTGAGGAATCACACCAGGATTAGAGGACAAAAACAGAGACTTGAAGGATAAAATGATAAGTGACAGGTGTCCATGATAAGAGCCTTAAGGGAGGCTTAAGTTAAAATGAGCATGAATAACAATGCCGGGCAGAAACCAATTTAGAAATAAGAGAACTAATTAAAAGCAAGAAGAAAAAGATCATAGTAGAGAGTTTGACTAGTTTTGAGTAGGTAAATCACTGTGAATGCTTTGACCTGGAACTAACACTTCTGGAAAATAAGACATGATAGCCCATCTCAGAGCTGACCTCAGGTTTAAGTGGGCTCTTGGGCAAGAGAGTTACAGTGGGCCCCTATGTAGTGTGTCATGTTACGTCACACTCATGGATTCTCCTCTGCCACTGATTGCCCTCCAGTCCCTCCTTCCTTCTCCACTGCCACCAACCATTCCCCAGTCCTTGTCATTGTCTCCACTGCCACCAAGCACCCTCCAGTGCTTTTCATTGCCTCTGAAGTGTCTACTATGCCAGTAGTCCTCTGGTCCCTGACCCTATCAGAGCTTCTACAACAGGGTGTATTATACATGAGTGATATGACAGGAGAGAATTGAGGAATCACACCAGGATTAGAGGACAAAAACAGAGACTTGAAGGATAAAAGTGACAGGTGTCCATGATAAGAGCCTTAAGGGAGGCTTAAGTTAAAATGAGCATGAATAACAATGCCGGGCAGCAACCAATTTAGAAATAAGAGAACTAATTAAAAGCAAGAAGAAAAAGATCATAGTAGAGAGTTTGACTAGTTTTGAGTAGGTAAATCACTGTGAATGCTTTGACCTGGAACTAACACTTCTGGAAAATAAGACATGATAGCCCATCTCAGAGCTGACCTCAGGTTTAAGTGGGCTCTTGGGCAAGAGAGTTACAGTGGGCCCCTATGTAGTGTGTCATGTTACGTCACACTCATGGATTCTCCTCTGCCACTGATTGCCCTCCAGTCCCTCCTTCCTTCTCCACTGCCACCAACCATTCCCCAGTCCTTGTCATTGTCTCCACTGCCACCAAGCACCCTCCAGTGCTTTTCATTGCCTCTGAAGTGTCTACTATGCCAGTAGTCCTCTGGTCCCTGACCCTATCAGAGCTTCTACAACAGGGTGTATTATACATGAGTGATATGACAGGAGAGAATTGAGGAATCACACCAGGATTAGAGGACAAAAACAGAGACTTGAAGGATAAAAGTGACAGGTGTCCATGATAAGAGCCCTAAGGGAGGCTTAAGTTAGAATGAGCATGAATAACAATGCCGGGCAGCAACCAGAACTAATTAAAAGCAAGAAGAAAAAGATCATAGTAGAGAGCTTGACACTGTGAATGCTTTGACCTGGAACTAACACTTCTGACGGCTCCTCCTCTGCCACTCTGCCAGTCCTCCCTGCCTTTTCCACTGACACCACCCATTCTCCAGTCCTTGTCACTGTCTCCAGTGCCACCAAGCACCCTCCAGTTCTTCTCACTGCATCTGAAGAGTCTACCATGGCTACCAATAGTCCTCTGGTCCTTGACCCTATCAGAGCTTCTACCAATTGCCCTCCATTCCTTGCCACTTTCTCGATTTCCACGGATCATCATTTAGTCTTGATGCCACCTGTGAGCGGATCTGCACACAGGACACCCCACATCTGGAGAATAGAGTCCCTGGAGAATCATTCTATGAATGAATCAGAGGCTAAGTGGGCCTATGAAGATGCCAGTGGCCCAAGCACTTGCTCAAGTATGCCCCGCACTGGCAGTGGACTTAATGGATGAGAAAGGTTTATCCAGCAAAAAGCTGAAACATGATCCTATAGGATACACATGTTTCACTAGGTTAGGTTTCAGTCCACCATCAAATAAACCAAGTAAATGGCCTTTTACACAAATTCTGAGTGCAAATACATATTTTTAAAATGCTTAATCCAAAAGGTCAAGACAGTTGAGCAAAGATCTGCATCCAGCTGAATCTTTAATGACCCACTGTATGTTGCAATCTCTCTGACCTTAAACTCTGAGACTTGGCTACATCGTGGATTATGGTTCCTGCATTCTACTCTGTTGTGACATTTGAAGTGCAGATAGTTCTATGATGACCCTGTCTATCTTATACCCTTCTGTCAGCCCTGGCTGTAGAGGGCCTTCTGGCCCATTCTCTTCTCTTGTTTCTCACTCTCTTAAGCTTTTCAAACAGACATAAGTCAAAAATTGACAACATAATTTGGAATGGCTGGAAAGCTTGATGTTGGCTAAAATACTAAGGCCCTTATTTAACAAGGGATAGCGCCAGGTAGCGAATGGTGAGCGAACTGTAATGACGGTCACCGCCACGAGTACGCCGGCTCCCCTCCGCAATCACACATTTATCAAGCCGATCCTGCTTAGCAACTGACAGAGCGCCAGATAGCGAATCATTCATCATTATTCCAGCCTCACCCCACAGCGCCAGCGAGCGACCTTGAACAGCGACAGGTATGATCTCTCGCTACCTGGCGCTCTCCAATGCATTTCAATGGAACAATCTTTAAATATTCATAATTAATTGCTATTAATGTTTTTTTTTTTTTTAAATGTCAAAAATTCTGTGACCACTTCTGCAATGTTAGATATTTTTTTTAAGGTTAAAAAAAAAAAAAAAAAAAAAAAAATTGTGCAGAATTGATATTACAGGTCTGATATTAATGTATTCATATTACAAAATGTTTTGAAAAACATGTTTTTTTTTTTTCAAAAAATATGGTTGTTTGGGGGTTAAAAAACTACGTTTAACCCATCGCCGCCAGCGCTCTGGGGTTTAAACAAGCATTTCACAGCGCGAGAATTTTTTGAGCGTGATTTGTTAATGAATATGCTGGGAGCCGTTCGCTATGGCCATTCGCTGTCATGCGCTCCCATACAGCGCGGAACCTGTCAAACAGCGACTCCTAACCCCGTATTCAACATTACCGCACACCGACTGAGTCGCTGTCAACAGCCAAACAACGGCCAAGCACAGCGAATACTAGCGTGCGCTGTGAAAATAACGCTACTGTCGCTCATCTGTCGCTACCTGGCGCTATTAATGAATCGGCCTCTAAGCCTTCCTGGTTCCCGTGGTGGTGCTGTCAGCAGCCTATAATCCAAAAGGTTCCAGCACTTGATAAAACGTCACTTGTATTAGCCAATGATAAAAACATCCAGAATAAAAAGGGTGCAATAATAAAAACAGTGTTAAATGTAAAAATTGGTGTTTTTATCATTGGCAAATAAAAGTGAATTTTCATCAAGTTCTGGAACCTTTTCGAATATTAGATATCTGTAGGGCTGGAGGAGACTGGACTTTTGTTCACTGTGAAACTTATAACAGGGCAGAGCTGTCAGTTTTTAGTTCTTTTGCTGTCAGCAACCTCTACTTCTTGATTTTAGGGTTTTCTGTTGGATCGTGACTTAGAGGGCACCTGGACCTCTGCAGAAGTTTAGACTCGAGGTCCAATTCAAGTCTTGGATGATAACCATGTTCACTTGTTGATGCAGGGTGAGCCTATAGATGAGGTAGATTTGGTTTGAAACTCACACAAACACTGAGGAATGGCTGGGGCATTATAGATAGAATCTAGATTTGCTAAGAATTTGAAAAACACAGTGTGAAAAGAGTGTTATAAAATGTAATTATGAGATAAAATTATGATTACAGTGATGATTTGTTAAGAGAGAATTACACATAGATGGCCAAAGGTCATGTGTAGGTCTGGCTGCCTAAAGGTGCTCGCATGTGAACGTAAAGGAGCTGCAGCGCAAAGGAAACCTGCATTTCAGATAACATTGATGGATAATCAGCTCCAGGATATGCACCCTTTCATCCAGAAGCCTGGATTCCACAGACAGCCTGCTCTTGGGTCTTCCCACATGTTCTGACTATATAATGGAGGCCCTTTCAGCCATGCTTTGCTTTGTTCTCAGTATACCTTGGATCTTGTCTTGAATCTGCTACTTTGGACTAATTTTGTTTGACCCAGCTTGCTCCTCGATGCTGAACCTCTGTGACCCCAACTTCAGCCTGCTCCTAGTATATGATCCTCTGCCTGTGACCCCAACTTCAGCCTGCTCCTTGTATATGACCTTCTGCCTGTGACTCCAACTTTGGCCTGCTTTTCATATATGAAACTCTGCCTGTGTACTTGACCTCTGCTGTCTGCCCATCCTCCTGTCTGCTGATTCGGTACTCCGCCTCCTAGTCCATGGTAGCGCCCAGCTTATTGGGAAATGGTGTATGGTGGTAGTGTTTGCAGGGTAGCCTGACCCTCCTTACGGAGGGCCCCAGTAGACTTGTGTCCCTGTGGGTTGGTTGCTTGCGCGGGCAAAGACCCTCCTTACACCTGGGACTCCACCTTGTCTGCTGCCGTCCTGAATCCAGTCCTGCAGTCATCAGAATGTTGAACTTGACAGTCTATATTTTAGCACCAACAGGAACACAACTGTATACACTACCATCACTACTGCATCTTGCTTTGTTAATTGAAACATCACATGAGGGCAGCCATACAGGACAGTGAATAGGGCGTGTAGTCAATCGGCCCTTTTTGTTTTGTTTAAAGAACAATATGAATTTGAGCATAACTTTTGAATTATGAGTCCAAGCAAACATATCTAATGGACCCAAAAAAGCCAATATGTAATTACATGGGCTAAAAGAATATGAAATAGTTTAACTTCTCAGAAAGAGGACAAGGCGCTGGTTTTAAAAATATGACTTTTAGCCCTGGTATCAGAACCAGCGAACCCAAAAAACCCAGAAATATTTTTAGATATCAGAACTACCTATCTTTAGCACCTGAGCCCCCGTTAATTGCATACAGTCGGCTGCTGACCCTTCCTAATCTGTTTAAAAATAAGAGATGGGACAGATAGCATAACACGTCAGGGGTGGCTTCTCTAAGCAGACTGTTACCATGTATCCCTCACAGGAACCTATTATTGTTTATTTCTTATTATTTTATACAAAAACCTTCCCTGTTCATGTATGTCTGCTATATTTTCTGTACTTATTTTTTATTGTACATTTTCTACATGTCCTGCCCATTTATGGATCGTGTCTCCTTGATTTATGACACAGAGTCCCAGCAATGGCAATAGTAAGGAAGAAAGCATTCTTCTAGCATGTGCCTCTCCTCCATTTCCTGTAGTGCTGGGTCAAAGCTGTAGCAGGGCTCCAAAGTTTACCCCACCTTTCTATACCACTCCTTTTTTTACACAATCCTAATGTGGTTGCATAGCTGCCCCATCCCTTTCTGCTCGCAGCACATGCAAACAGGACAAGCCACAATGTTGCCAAATGACCAAATTTATTAGAAATATATGGCACAAATGTGGAAGTCACACAAAGTATATATCAGAATGTTAAAAGGGCAATTGCCATTACTTAAAATTTGGGGGCCATCCAGACAAACCTGGAGACCATGCTCCCCTCCGTTCACTCTGACACACACCAGCTGGCCAGTATTTGGCAGAGGGACTATAGCACAACGTCCTCCACAGAAAGTAGCACAGATTCCCGGCTGAGAATACTTGACAGCAGTTACGTCTAAGCCAGTAGCAGGAACGGACTACACAGCAATCGGGGTTAATATTTGTGACTTCATTGGCTCTGGCGGGAGCTACAGGCTGCCGCGGTCGGGCCTCTGTTGATGAATCAACCCACAGCCAGCCGCTATACCTGTCCCCAGGCTCTGTTGCTTTTAAAGATCCACCACTGATCAAAGGCATGCCATGTTGTGAACATGTGTTGTCCAAGCCGGGCCGCTGTATACACCAGCACGCAGCGGAGAGAGACACAAAGAAGGGGGACGTGGCCGGGCAGCCCGTCACCTACGCACGTTTCGCCCCACCCTGACGAAGCTCCGGTGGGCGGGCGAAACGTGCAATTTTGGCATTATTGTCCTTTGTGCCAGCCTCACACTTAACCATTGTGTTTTGTGTGTATGATATTTAGTAGTTCATTGGTGGTTAGTGAGGTGCCCCAATACAAGCGGTTGATGCTGGGCAGTGCATGGGACCTTTATTAAGTGTGAACTCCCGGATCCTTTTAATTTATTTGTAGCTAGCTCTGACCAAAGTTGACTCAAAGTTGACATACCTTTCTCAGCTCAGTCATGGCCAGAAATGGAAGCAAAGCCAGAGGCTTCACTTAAAATACATAATGTTTTTACATATAATCAGAGTTTTTTAGATGCTTTGCAATGGCTCATTTTACACTGTGCCCATAGAGAATAAGAAGGTGTGTGCCTGCACAAAGACTTTAATTAGGCCAAGAGTTTTTCTTATTATTAGTTACAGCTCTGGACAGAAAAGAACTTTACAGCAGTCAGGAAGCCACTGGTATTCAACATCAGTGTTGTGTAATAATTTACTCACGTCTAGTCTACCACCTGCATTCATTGCCGACATGTAAACCTTCTCTTGGCTCACTCTCTGGAGGTATTAGGCCCCGGAGTTAGAAAGCTGCTGTCTAATCCCTCTTTACATGGCAACACTTTATGCAATGTTAATAGGATATACTATATCTGGAGCATAATAAGTATTCAGGCAATGAAGAATCCAGTCACTTAAGTCCAGATCAACACTTCTGTTTATTTGTAATAGATACACAGTGTCATCCATAATTTGCCAGTTAATTTTTTTGCCTCTTCCCTGTCATTTAGAAAGAAACATCTTGGGAACCGGGACAGCTGGGATGAAATTAAAAAAGATTATTGTAATAAATCTAAATAAAGGCCTATTAATATCATTCGCTGGACCTTTGCTGCACATAAATGCAGATAACAGATTTTGCTGTATTTATATGTTTTAAATAGCTTATTTCCAGGCTTTGCTGGAACAAACTACAAATAAGTATCCATGATAGACAAAGGGAAATTCTTATTTTTTTGTACAGCTATCGGAATATGAAGTGGACCACTGCTTCAGGGGAAATTAGAGATCTTTTTGTCCCAAGCCCTTGTGCCACTTGTAAAAGTCTCCTCAATATGTGATGCTTCTTAGGCAAGATGGTGCTGCCCGTATCCTATAGTCCTGAACAGAGTTGCAGCCTGGTGGGGGAAAGAATAAGTGACTAAAAACGTAAAATATATTAATTTTAGATGCTGGGGAATAGTTATTTAAGGATTTGGGCTTTTCATTAATTGATGCTGAAGGTCAGGTTTAAGAATTTTGAACTTGAGGTCTCAAAAAAGGACTAATATCATGTTAGTTTTGCAATATCAGTGTTTATTACGTAATTAAATAACATCTTATGGTCAGGGAAAGATGTTTTGTGTATCTGAGGCCATTTAGATAAGGTTCCCACAAGGGGAGGTCAATGTGCAATAGTATATCCAGATATTTTTACTGTCAGTACTGCTGCCTCTGTAGTCTCAAAATATTTCTGCAGCCAATCAGTATTTTACATAGGGGCCTTTTACACTCTACAATCTCACCATATTATAGTCCTTCCTTTTTATTTCTTCCTTACAGTTATGTTCACAGCAACCTGACAGCATGATGTTGTGGCAGCTCTGAGTGATGACAGCAGGACCTAGGAAAAGGTGGCAATGGCAGCAGGCCCCGGGAGAAGGAGTTGGCAGCAGCAGGACCATGTTTACTTCAGCTCTTCTTACTTACTTTTATTATCTTTTTCTGAATTCCTAATTGTTTCCTTTTCTTGTTCTAGCCCTATTCATCTCTGCTTTCTCTCTCGTTCTCCTCCACTGCCTTTATTTTTCTATGATTCACCTTCATTTTCATATTCTCTTGTCACATTCCTTCTATCCCCCTCTCTTTTTACATTCTATCCATCTTTCTTTCTTTATAACTTCCCTCCACCTTTTTTCTATTCCACATTTTCTTGTCGGACTTTTCCACCTTTCTTTCAATACCTGCATACCCACATCATTCCCTTACCCTATTTATCTTTCTTTTTGTTTTCCCACATTCTACCCATTTGCTCTTATTTCCACACACTCTCCATCTTTCCTTCAGTCCCCCCTCTCTCACACCTTCTATTTCATCCCATCTTGTTTATCTTTTCTCTTCCCTTTCCCACAGTCTCCCCAATTTTTCACACTTTACCCCAAACTCAGTTTTCCATATTTCCTATTATATTTGTCTTTTCTGCCTATTTTTTTGCTGCAATTCCTCTGTTTTTCTTGTCCCATCTCTCTGCTTCCCTCTTTTCCATGTTTCCTTGAGAAGCCCAGCCTGCTAATCCTTTTTCCAAAAGCCCAAAACACTTCCTCGTACCCATAAAAACACATACACCAACTTCGACTGGAATGATCAGCCATAGCTTGACTGATATATAAATTAACATAGCTCAATTCATTTTCACTTAAAGAGGACCAAAACCCACACCCCATCAGCCCTGAAATATATAAGATTCCAGGGCTGCTCTATTCCCTCCCCCTGGGGCATCTATAATCAGGATGCCCCACTCTGTGAAACTCCCCCAGTAGCCCAGAAACTCACCTTCTTTCCCGGTCCAACGGCGCATGTGCAAGCTGCGCCCGCATCCCTGCTATCGCTTTTGCCATTTGTGAATGGCATTCTATTTGTGCCATGGCTGGCATGGGCATGCTCCCTGTTAGAGGGTAGGCGGGGATGTGGCCGCCAGCCGCTAGGATCCCTGCCTTAAGACGAGCTATTCGACGAAGGGGCAGGAGTGGATCCGAGTGTGCTGATTGGACAAGAGGGCTGCGCATACTCTGTAAGACCGGAAAAGCGTAAGTGAGATCGGCCAACCTAGGGGGGGCTCACACAGCTGATCGGGGGTGCCCCGGGGAAAGGATCAAAACCCAGGATAGTCCCCCCGAGACTTCCTTTCCCAGCATGCCAGCTGTGCTCCTGCCTAGATTTAACTGATATAACCCACAATGCACAGTGGCAGGAAACCCAGCAGCATTTCCTCTTTGCAGGCAACCTGCAATTCCATAGGACAGCATTTTGTTTGTAAATTTGACCACAGCAGGAGTTACAAAAAAGTAATTTTTATGTGCAGCAATAAGAATTGCCCTGGTCATGCATATGACAACTGTCTCTTGTGCATATGACAACTGTTTCTTGTAAGAGTGCTGGTCACTTCCCTGTTGTTTTTCCTGGCCAGAACCTGCTCACCCCACCCATTGTTATATCCAAACTGACTAATCCCCTGACTCCACAGTCCATAGTTTGGCCCCCACCAGCCATGTCTTTTTGCGCCTAAAAGCCCTGCTATTAACATTCAGTAATATCATTAAGTCTGGACCCTTTATAACACTTTTTCAGACTAAGGATAACAGAATGGTAGATGAACGGTTCTGAATAGACCCTGGTTACAGTTCTACCCTTTGGTCTTAAAATTCAAATCAGGTACCGATACCAAGGTGTTGAGTTGTTAATGAATCTCTTGACAAGAAGAAGAACTACGAAATGGCAGGCTAGCATTACAGCCTTTGATGGAGCCCCTTTCATGCTTGATGCCTAATTATTCTCCTTCCTGATGGACCTGGTATAGTAAGTGCACCTAGGAAGTATATAAAAGATAAAAGAGCTTGTCATCATTAGAACATGAGGAAGCGGATAGAGGCTGCATCTTTGGCTGCCAGCCTATCATTGGAGCAGCCATTGGTTGAGCATTTACCATTTGATTTTTTTAAGACTTTGAAAATATATTTAAAATAAAATATAGAAGCGCTGCCTGTGCCATATATTCCATGTTTTAAATGAAATTACTTAACAAGCTCTATAATCAGAGAAAAAAAGAGTTTTTATTTACTCTACAAGGCATGTTTTCCATGTAAAATGCATGCATACTTGTGATTATATACTACAACATTAAGTCCAGACATGAATATTTTCTGATGGTGGCTTTAGAGTAATTTGCTCAACCACATGAGGCTTTAAGCAAAACAGAAGCCTCATTACTCATTAAAGTTTGACGTGGACCTTTTTTTTGTAACAAACTTTCACATTTAGATTTACAGGTCAGAGGATTAGGCATAATCAAGTGATCTAAGCCCAATTACCAAGCTGGCAGCAGCTCCCATCGGTAGCTCATTTCCTTTTACTTCACTACCATGGAGAGATCAGCGAATGCCGAGTTTTTCAGGACCACGGAGAGTTCCAGTTAGCGGACGCAATGTTTTCCTTCTGCTGTCTTCTTCAAAAGAAGAGTCATTAAAAAAATAAAAATGTTATTCTGCTTTTTATCCAAATTATCCAAATATTATATTTCCCGTATAATACTATGAATATTCTTACAGTTTTTGGCACCGTCTTTCTCATTTCATATGAATTTATTAGAAATAGTCCCTCATGTATGGTAAAATCTAAGCAGGCTACGTAAATTGTGACTTCCAAAAAGAGTTGTCTAATAAGACTAGAGTTATTAGTACGACTGGTTGTACTCAAGCGAACCGTGATGGTGGTATTTAAGGTTGCTAAGGGGGGAGTTGAAAAGCAGGGAACATTTTTTTTTTCTGTCTTTATCAGTTTTGTGTATATGTGGTTTAACTAGGTATCCAAAATAACAAAACACAATAAAGTGAGTGTGCTCCCTCACCACGGCTACACAACCTATTGCACAATCCACCATACACTTGCCGGGGTCTTAATTAATGGCACTGCTCCCAATATCAGAAAATATATATAATTTATTTATTCAGTTGCACAAATTAAAAGCACAAAAGACACTACACATTAAAAACATGATCCTGCGGTATTCCCTAGGCCCTGGATAATATCAAGCTAGGCGCTGAATTTAAGTCCACACTGTGTCTATGCTCCCTCTTTATCAAATATGTAATTAATGATTAATAACCCAAAATACAAAAAGTGCTGGGTGCAATGAGCGTGCCATCCGCCATGTGCCAGTAAGCCTCTAAGCAATTTGCTAAAATTGCATTTGCAATTGCAATTGCAAGTGCATTTGCTAAAAAAACATACCTAATAAACATGATACATTATACAACATAGTGAGCTATATAATTTATTGTGATATGCAAGCTGCTATAATATCCATAGAATATTATAGCATTGAATACCTAAAAAACAAACAATAAATAAGCAACCTGGGTGCACCTGGGAAAGAGAGCCAAGGAATGCATATAATACTAAGAATTAATTAAAGAGGATACCGCCCTTGTGGAAGTCCAAATATGATGCTAGGGTATGGTCGGGTGAACAGCCCCACGCGTTCTGCTGCACAACGCAGCTTCTCCTTCTTTGATACATTTTCTGATATTGGGAGCAGTGCCCTTAATTGAGACCCCAGCAAGTGTTTGGTGGATTGTGCAATAGGTATCCAAAATAAAGTTCTGTACAAATCTTTTCTAAACTTATTGGTGCTTCAATTTTTAGGTTGGGGGCACATGGTGCCATCCCCCTTTGTACTACAGGGGAGGGGAACATAAGGCATGGCAGACAAGATGCTGTTCTTGAAGATGAGCGAGTGTATACCACCAACTTAAAAACATCACCAGCTTCAGTCACTTGCTTGACATGCTCCTATGTGGTTTACCACAAAACAGACTGGCAACCCTCCAGTCTATTCTGAACTCTGCTGCTGATTTCATGCACCTCTCTTCTGTCAATCCCTCCATTGGCTGACAGTTTCACAGAGAATCCCATTTAAAATTGTAACACTAACCTACAAAGTTCTCTCCAGCTAGGCTCCTCCATACCTTTCATCTCTAACTGAGTGATATCAACTTAGATGCAACTCTACTTCAGAGTTTCTCCAATCCTCTACCCTGGTAACTTCCTCTTGCTCCTATCTTCAGGACTTCTCAGGTGCCTCCTGACTTCTATGGAACTCCCTCCCCCACTCAGTTCATCATTTGTCCAATCTCTAAGCTCTTAAAGGTGCCCTCAAAACCCACTTATTCAGACAAGTGCATAACCTGGCTTATGTAATATTCCTTATGGCATATGCAACAAAACTCAATACTTACCACTTGTGATCTATCCCTTTAACCTTTGTAAGATTTTAAGGGGGGCTAACAAAGAAGGCCACATTCTAGCCTCTCGAAATCAAGCACACCAGGAAAACCTAGAGGCTCCCAAAAAACATGTAATTCAAATTTAAATAATAAAAAAGGTCCCCTGAGCCAACTAACCTATTTTAATAGAAACAATGAGTAGTAACTTTCACATGTTAATCATGTTTTCTGTATTTATTTAATTATATATATATATATATATATATATATATATATATATATATTTACAGTGAAAATAGTTTGGAGTGGAAAGTTTTCTGAAATTTACTACATACTGTTGGCTGGGAATTGCTGCCATTATCCCCCAGTGGATTACTGGAACTAAAAGTCCCCGAACTGTACATGTCCATTTCAAGTCACTGTGATGCTGCCACTTCTTCTAGAGTCACTGCAATGGAGGGGGTGAGCCAAGATCTGTCATGCTCGAGGCCTGGCCTACTTCCTCTATTGCTGTGAATGGGGGGGAATGGGGAGGGAGTGAAACACCACCAATAATCAGCTACAGAGCTCAACAGATGAGTATCCCTTCTGTTTTTTAATAGGGTGGACAGACAACTTCTGCAGCATAATACGCATATGGTTGAACTGTTAAAAGGGTATTGTTCAAAGGTAAAATGAATTTTTATAAGTGCATATTTTTTGGTGCCAAAAAAATATCTTCAAGGTGAGCTATTTTTTTATGTTACCAAATGTGTGTTTTATGAAAGCAGTTTTCACTACCTGCAGTATGTTTCTATTGGCAATTGTACACCAAAGAGAACCCTGCACAGAACGCTGCTGCTATGGCTGCTGGTGGGGAGAGAGAGCTCAATCAACCTTACACATGCCCAGCAGCAGTCTGTGTGTACAGGACTTGTTTCTCTCTTGTTGTAGACCTCATGGTACAGACGTGTAATGCCTTCTGTGAGCTGACAACCCCCAATCTCCAACGGCACTTCCGCCTATAGTCAAGCCCCCATTTTCTGGAATGCTAGGTACGCCTCACCGGACACGTTTTCCCCCAGGTCCTAAAAGGCACAAAGGATGTCAACTTACGGTGAGGGCAGATGAACTACAAGGGGGATCCCAAAGCTGAGGTTGTACATGGGTAGTCAGTCCAAGGATGCGTCAGTACACAGGGAAGAGACAGGAGCGTAGTCAGGAGTAGCCAAAGGGGTCAGAGGTTGCGAGGTATCCAAAGGGGGCAGGCAGGTTCAAGGTCAAGCAAGCAAAGGTCGGTTCAGACAGCAAACTGGGAAGGTCGATCAAGCCATGTCGATAACAAATAAGCACAGATAAATGCATACCCTAAAGCTCAGGAAACTATAACGGGCACTGAGCACAGGGCTAGTTTCCTGTTTATGGAGTGACTGGCCAATGGCAATTAGGGAAGAAGTGTAGTGATTGGTGCAACTATAAACTATGGCTATGGCTTAACTATGTATTGGCCAACATTTTCCAGGGGCTGGTCAGTCCTGGCAGCAAGGCTGACCAGCCCCTGACTCAATTCAGCTGTGGAGGACTGTGGAGGACTCACAGTGCAGTGCCTCCTTGCAGCAAAACTGCCGGACTGCGGAGCACGTGCCTGAATGCACACCTGCACAGCTAGAGAGGAGCGAGGGAGGCTGCTAGAGCGGCATGCTGTGCTCCCCGACTTCCGGGAGCAGTGAGTAGAGATGAGCGAATCGAATCTGACGAACCCAAATTCATTACGAATTTCAGGAAAAATTTGGTTCGTAACTATTCCGAATATCGCGCAATTCGATCGCTCGAATCGCTTCCTTAAAACTCCATTTACTACTATCCAGCCCATCTGAAATGGTGGATCCACATGTCAGGACATGTCCCATGGGGCAAGGAATCCTGGGTAGGAGTCACATGCTACCTATCAGCAGATAGGCTTATCGATGATGTCACAGCCCCTATATAAGCGGCGGCCATTTTGCGGAAGCTCATTTCGGCACTGTATTGTGGCCAGAGCAGATCAGGCAGGGAGAGAGCGAGGGATAGATAGATAGATAGATAGATAGATAGATAGATAGATAGATAGATACAGCGAGGGAGCGATAGAGAAGGAGAGAGCCTGTGACAGAAAAAGACAGGGACAGTTTAAAGTGTTTGCATTAGCTTTCAAACCTATTTAGTGTTAATAACACACCTGCCTATTTAGCTTTTCCTTTTCCTGGTGTCATTCTTTAAAAAGCGTGCTAGCATTAATATTTCAACACTACCTGTCTACTAACTGGTTGCATTTTGTAAATAAAGTCACTTTTCCACTGTAAAAGCAGCCAGCCTATGTATTTGAAGAGGGGCATCCCAAATACTAGCATAAATATTTTAAGAGTACCTGTCTGCTAACTGGTTGCATTTTGTAAAGAAAGTCACTTTTTAAGCAAACTTTGCATTTCCTGGGGTGGGGGGGCATCCCAAATACTAGCATAAATATTTGAAGAGTACCTGTCTGCTAACTGGTTGCATTTTGTAAAGAAAGTCACTTTTTCACTGTAAAAGCAGCCAACCAATGTGAAGAGGGGGCATCCCAAATATTAGCATAAATATTTGAAGAGTATCTGTCTGCTAACTGGTTGCATTTTGTAAAGAAAGTCACTTTTTCACTGTTAAAGCAGCCAGCCTATGTATTTGAAGAGGGGGCATCCCAAATACTAGCATAAATATTTTTTCAAGAGTACCTGTCTGCTAACTGGATGCATTTTGTAAAGGAAGTCACTTTTTAAGCAAACTTTGCCTTTCGCTGGGGGGCATCCCAAATACTAGCATAATTTTGTAAAGAAAGTCACATTGTCAAATTGCCAGCAGCCAGTGCCTTTCACCGGGGGGGCATCCCAAATTCTAGCACGTGTCTTTTAAGAGTACCTGCCTACTTACCTTTTGCCTTTTGTATAAAAAAAAGTCTGGTTTTCAAGTTTAAAGCACCCATTGCCTTTGACCGGGGGCCATTGTCAGTGCTACCTACCACTTACCTTTTAAGAGTACCTGCCTACTAACCTTTTGCCTTTTGTAAAAAAAAGTCTGGTTTTCAAGTTTAAAGCACCCATTGCCTTTGACCGGGGGCCATATCTTTTAAGAGTACCTGCCTACTTACCTTTTGCGAATCTAATAGCGACGCCTCTGATCTGCATGTCATACTTCTTTACAATAATATTTCACTAACCCAGCATGTATCCTATGCATGTTACAGCCAGGCAAAACGTTCTGCAGCCCTATGGAGGCTCTCGGAAGCCCAGAAATAGCCGTTTTTAATAGCGATTCGTTGCGAATAAATTCGGAAACAATTCGAAACAATTTTTTTCCGGAAAATTCAGCGAATTTTTCAAAAGTTCGCTCATCTCTAGCGGTGAGTGGGCTCTGCTGTATGAAGCCGGCAAGCGCCGCGCTGCTCAGTAGATGATCGCCGCGGGCCCCCTGGTGCAGGTAAGTTTCTTACAAAGCTTTAGAACATCACTCTAGTGCACAATAAGTACACAAAAGTTCCATCAAAAGCGGAACTTAAAAAAATGCATTTGGCTCAAGGGGATCTCTGACTTTTTTTAATTAGCACATTGTTCTTTGAATGTTTGGGGCCATCCCATGCTATTTGGGTACTAATTAGCTGATTTAGTTCCTTGCCACACCACTAAAATCTTCCACCACTAATATCGCCATAGATTTCAATAGCATGGAAACCTGGATACAGGTTTTCCAGAACCAACATAATTCCCAACCAACTTGTATTAGAACAAAACAGATGTATATTTCTGCAAAGCTACAAGTATTAACTTAGCATTAGCGTATTAGCATTTTCTTCTTTTTGTCTAAGCTTTTTCTCCCTATTTTCTCCTCCTAAGATGAATATTATTCTCCGCTTCATGTAGAGACTTGGAGAGCATTTTCCTTATTCAACTTGGAATTTTTCCATTTCACTTGGAGAACCTTTTTTCTGGTTTCTGGAACGTTTTCTTTATTTGACTTCATAGCGTGGTTCATATAAAAGTATATTATTTTCCCAGCAAATGGCTGTTATGCAAATTTGCACATCATTACTGTTCTAAACGGTACCTTTTTGAATAAGAAGAATTAATAGTACATATTCATAGTGATTTGATGAATAATAGTTTTTGATTACAGTCCTTTCTTAAAGTGTATTTTAGCCCTTACCTAAACTGCAAGTATTCAGTAGTTCTTTCAAAGTGGTTATTTCATGGTGGTGACAAAAGAGGAAAGGGCACATTTGTTACCTATAGAGCGATAAAGCATTATGTACTTATCAGTGATTATTTGTGCTTGGTAGCACTCCCATCTGTAATATTCCAACATTATATTTTATTTATTTATCTTATTTTAAAAATTCACAGGAATGAGCATGTAGTTTAAAACATTAAATTCCCCACCAACTTTAAAATGATCGACTATAAGTACTAAAATGTAACATCTGCCATCATTGAGATACTACTAAATAATATGGTAATGTGTAGCAACAGGCATTATGTACTTTTATAAGCTGTGAGGATGTTACTCTAGGCTATCATAGCAACTAGGCCTCGCCGCGGATGGGTCACCGAAAATTGCTCTCCTCCTGCAGCAACATCTGCAAACAAATTTCTGTTATGATGGACAAAATTAAAACAATGCATCACAGAGAGTCTAATTATCAAGTAAGTGTACAGAACATGAGCTGGAAGATTTTTATGACATTAATCGGGGCCAAACGTTAACGACACACTGACCATATTTGTACTGCCAAGGAATCCCTAGTGGCTGCAACACTAATAACTAAACGTGGATAAATAAATCACTGCCAGGATTTGGGTAAAAATCTGCTTTAGTGTATTAAAAACAAGGCCACACTTGTGGGAAGAAGCGTTTAAAGAATGTTAAATATTTTCTAGGCTGCAGTACAGAGGAGTTGGGGGTTGTGTTACGATGCAGTTAAACGTAGTACAGAGAGACTAGTCAGTATAGGGAATTTTGGATTGTAGGGGCAGAATGTGGTAAGGTGAAGGGTTCAGACTGTCATCAAAAGTATGGGGTGAGAGGAGCCAACATTTGGTGAAGAGGATTTGATTGTCAAGCAGGAGTAAAGAGTCAGGCTGCAGAATATACATGTTGGAGGCTGTGATAAAGGGTTTTAAAAGGTAAGTGTAATGCCGTGTGAGTCTCCCACCTTCTGTGAGCTGGCAACCCCCAATCTCAACCACCGCTTCCGCCTATAGACAAGCCCCTGCTCGTCAGGAAGCGCGATATGCCTCGCCGAACATGGTTGTCCCAGGTCTTAAATAGCGCAAAGGATGCCAGCTCACGGTGAAGATGAAAGGAACACGAGGGTATCCCAAAGCCGAGGTCGTACACAGGTAGTCAGTCTGAAGGTGCCAACTACTCACAAGGGTAAGGCAGAAGAATCTAGCCGAGGGTCAAGCCGGGTGATCAGGGGTACGTGGTATCCAAAGGGTCAGACAGAGTTCGAGGTCGGGCAGGAAAAGGTTCGGTTCAAACTGGGATGGTCAGCCGAAAGCCGAGTCAATAAACAAGATAAGTACACTTTTAAGTCACACCCTGAACAATACTGGCTATAACGGGCACCGCGGCTAACTCCCAATTTATGGAGTAACTGACCAATGACCACCAGAGACGGGGGCATGTGATGTGGTTGGTGCAACTATAGACTTTAGCTGGATTGGCTCTACTTCCCATGGGCTGGTCAGCCATGGCAGCAAGGCTGATCAGCCTCTGATTCACTTCAGGTGGAGGACGCTACACTATTAAACAGAGCGGCATCTACTGCGAGCCGCTCTGTCAAAAAGCAGGGAGCGCACCTGTACTACAGCAGGGGAGCGAAGGCAGCAGGCAGGGCGGCTAGCCGCGCTCTCTGGCTTCCAGGAGCGGCGGCCACGGGTTCCCTGGGACAGGTAAGTTTCTTACAGTAAGATTGTGGTACATAGTGGCTGAAGGTCAGTACAGTGGAGCTAGTCCTTAACAATCAATGCACAACAGGATTGTACGATCAGAACATGGCAAAGCCAAGGTTAGAATGCACTAAATGTGCTAAATAGAGGGTTTCAGGGTCAATCAGTATTAAGGACTGGGTAAGGGTGAATGCAATAGTAAATGTCTAGAGAGTCACGCTGCACTATAGACATTTTGGAGGGTGGTTCTATGGTACATAAGGGTTAAACAGTCAGACCATGGTACATAGGGGGATTGGGATTGATATACAGATGGGATAAACTGAGGTACTGTAGGGGAAGTGGGTTAAGGATTAAGATATGTAACAGAAGGGTCAGGCTGTGAAATAGACAGGGGTCAGTACAGGAAAGTTTGGCTTTAGCTTACAGTACAGTATGGTTACAGCACAGTAACCATACAGTAACAGAGGGATTGTGGGATCTGGAAATGATAAGAGGGTTCAGATTGTAAAGCGGGGTTAGGAGAGGTTAGGACATTTGTGGGTCAAGTGGTCAAGCAATGGTAAAGAGTAAAGTCAAGGTTGTAGTACAAAGAGGTTGGAGAGTCAGGCAGAAGTTTAGAGAGTAACACATATGTCCATGGTACACAGCAGTTAGAGACTGGTATAGGGGAGTTGGGTTTTAACAATGCCAAGGGCAAAATAGTTTATAGCAGCAAAATGCTAAATAGAGGGAGGGACAGGCGGTGATACAGAGGTATTAGAGGGTCAGGTTGCACTACAAAGGAAGAACGGTAGCTTTGTCAGGCTGATACATAGGGTTTGGGAGATGAGGCTGCACTATAGACAATATACATGGCAGACAGATTAAGTGTACTATATTTTGTCCAGTCTGGGGCAGTCACTACTGACTCAAGTCTAAATGTCTAGACTTGAAACTAATGTAGAGTTGTGGGGATATATCTAAGCAAAATACTATAATCACTTTTCCCTTCACTTTGTCAAATCAACAACTGTCCTTCTTTCCCCCTGGACTATTAAGTATCACATTAATAAAGCCTATCCAATTCTGGATTAAAACAGTGCTTTTATTGTTGCTTCTTAAAAACAGTCCACATTGTGCGTTTTCAGCACCCATGGACCTAGGTCATAAATATAATAGCCATGTGATTTTTTCCATATTTGTCATCACCTTATACATCATTGATATACATTTCAACCATTTATACTCAAAATTGCCATATGTCTGTACCCATGCAACAATTAACAGCGCTCTTTCTCATAGAATGCAGTGGAAATCCTGCTGGGCTTAAGCGTCCTCCCCCTCCCCTCATTAAAGCTGTTTAAAAGGATAGCCAGTATTATTAAGATATAGGGAAATACCATGATCTCCACCTCAGGGAGGGACCCATACTCTCCATTTAATCCCACCAGGGTTTCACTATTTCACTACAATTGGAACGCATCCGTTATCCCTGCTGGAGATGGTGTCACTTTAGTGGGAGCCAAAGGTGACACAGGCTTCTTCCAAACATGGCACCTGCTGCCCGATATGGCTGGACATTCCCTCCTGGCTCGCGCCATATGTGGGAATGAATTCGCCAATCATGAAGCCAGGGTGCCGCATCATCACACCGCCAGGCACTGAAGGCAACATATACATAGATGTGGGCTGGAGCGCACATGATAACACTGAACACCATGGCGCATAAGGCGTCATGGGAACTCCAGGGTGGAACGCACTGAACATCCCAGTATATGCGTGTGCTGGGCATTGCATTAAGTGGAGCCTGATCTACCCACCCAACCCTCTCACCTGCTATTCAGGTCAATGGCAGAGGGGTGTGTACGGGTGGCACTTTAGGGAGGGAGGCTCACACACCCTATGACACGGGGGGTGTCCAGTGGACTCAGCGGCCCAGCCAGTATCCAAACGGCTCTAGCATCAACCCAGTATCAACCCAATGGGTTTCTGCACAAAGACGCAGGGACACATAGCATTGCATATAGCTGGGCCGGAGGGGCTGGGGGCACAGATGGAGGCACTACCTGTGTCCCCCTGAAGAATTGACAGATGGCACAACAGTTGTGAATAGGGGACACTGCTAACACCACTCTGGGATGCCGCAGGGCGCTGGGCTGGAGTACTTTTTGTTTTATGGTGGGAGCTGTATTTCTATTACACTAATTATGAACTGACCCCTTTACTAGTTAAAATGGTAGGGGGTAGTAAGTCATCTGCTAAGCATGTGGTTGGTGGTCACACCCCCTCCTGGGTACTGGGGGTGCAGAATAGCCCAGTGCCTATTGGCCTGTACTCAGTGTTAAGAGCACCAGACCCTTGCCAAAGGACATAGAGGCTGGTATGCTGCACTGCTAGAAGCCTCTGAGCCCTGGAGATACCAACCCCTATACAGTGCCTGGTGTGTCAGGTCATGGGGGGCACATTTTTTTGTCAACAATTTAAAAAAATGAATAGTTTGACCTGAATATTGCGTCCATTCAGGTCTTGTCAAGCCAAAATGAATAGGTAATATTCAGATCAAATGTAACCTGAGGCTCATCAATATATATAATTACTTTAGGAATAATTCACTAGTACTGGCACTTTCTGCTTTGTCTGGCAGTAATAAAACACCTGAATTGAAAATTTGTTAAAAAAATGCACTTGTGAATTTGATTGGCTGCAATGGGGCAACACCTTGAAGCATTTATGAAACACTTAGATAAATTAGGCCCATTGATCTTTTTTATTCTATGAGGCATAATGCAGTTTTGACCATTGCAGACTCCAGGCTTGACTGTGGACATGCTTCACTGCTCAGAAAATTATTTTAAGGGTCTGACTATAAAACTAACACAGTATTTGGGTGGGAAATTCAAATAGAGGAATTACTCATTGTCTTATTTTTGCAAATGTGATGTTAGTAGCAGATCCAACAGCTATTTCTATGTCTGCGTAATGACAAGAAGCACTTTATTAAGAATTGATGGATTTTCATTCAGTAGTTTATTAAGAATAAATTGAATTTTGTTCCGTAAGTCTGCTTTCTCATCTAAGAAATCCATCAATTCTTAATAAACTCCCTTTTTGTGATCATCATTAGAAGGACCCGGGAATAAGCTTTGCTTCAAAGAGATCAGGTACTGAGAGCTAACATCATAAAAGAAGATAGTGGAATGCTTGCTCTGCACCGCATATATAGCCAATCAAAGTAATGTGCAAATAGAACTCTGAATATAATACATATGTAAACAGGCAGTCACCTTAACTGACCTGGTGGTGTTGCCATTGCTACTTCAGCAATGAGCAGTGACTTTCAAATTAGTTCCCAGAGAACTTCAAACAGATCAGGACTTCAAAGTATCTCCAGTAAGACACTGGCTAATCCACTTAAACAACTACTAAATTGTTGTCCATTCTTTTGAAACTCAACACTTGCAAGGCTGGTACTGTACACTTGAATGCCTCCAAGGAACACTCTGTCAATGTCTTTAATGTGCCCAAATCATTTTCCAAACTTTGTTATTCAAGTGCTCAGTCAAGACTTTACCTTGCTTCAAGTTTCCATTTGGAACCATTTTGAAAAGGGTACAGCATCAGACATGACACCAGAATCTTCATTCATGTGGAGTAATCTAAATTCTACATTTTGTAAGGTTACTTATGGTCATGACCAGTAGAAACGTTCCTCCATATGGAGGACATTTCTTGAACAAGGGAATTCAAATAATAATCAGTGTCATTCATATGCAGATCCCAGTCTTACTACAGTATAAAAAGAAGTTAATAAAATCACTACTTTTCTAGGGAGTAAAAAATACCATTGACTTTCATTGTCTTTCTAGCTGCCGATTCGGCAACAGTGGCATTCTCGTGTTTTTTTTTCTACTAAAGTGTATTTTTTACCTACCATGAGAAGTTTTTTCAACTCTTACTGAATTGATTCAGAATGATTATAAGAGCAGTATTCAGAATTTTTAAAGAACGGTTTTCCACAGTCCCAGAACTGGTCCAATTTACTCCCAACAACTCTATTCCAGTAGTAGTAGTAGTTAGTCTCATGTTATATGGGTGACACTAATACATCAGTGATGACATCTGGGCCTTAAACCGGACCTTCACTCTAATTAGGAGCCTATCTTATATGTTTCCCACACCCTGTACATACAGATTGCCCACATTAAAAATGATCTTACCCGCATCTAACGCATTTTCTGAGCCTTTAAACATCCATAATGGCAGACAGGAAGTGTCTTCTGATGTCTTCTGACCTTGCCCATATCCTAGAGCCCTGAACAGTTGCAGTCCAGTGGGGGAAAAAATAAAACATAAGTGACTTGAAAAAAAAAAAAAGAAATTAAAAAAAAAAAAAAAAAAAAAATATATATATATATATATATATATATATATATATATATATATATATATATATTAGATGGTGGGGAATAGTTTTTTAAGGGTTTGGGCTTTTCATTAAATTATGCTAAAGGTCTGGTTTAAGCTTCTTCCCTAGGTTTCCCGGAGGTGCCAGGAAATTTGTCTTGGAAAACTTTGGAGTTGCCAGTAACTTTGGCCTCTTGTTCCATTAATTCCCTGCTGGGCTTCCCACTCCGTCCTTCTGCACAATGCTTGGTTCTACTACCTGCAACAACTAATTAGGAAAAACTCCCCTTTTTGTAAATTGTTTGGTGTTCTGCCTTATTGTTTCCCTGTCTTGGAAAGTAAAATAAACACTTGCCTTAGGATTGTGCCTCTATACCTGAGATTTACTTATCAGCATGCTGCTTCCAAGTCTCTCATATTCCTGTGTCTCTGTATTGCTAAAGTGGGGACTTTCCTGGACTTGCATTAGTAAGCTAGAATCAGGAAGTCTGTGCCAGGTACACCAAGCACACTAGTTGGTGTTTGTTGCTAAGGTAAACACATTGCTGTTTTTTTATAACACATAGTTGCAAACAAATAAAAAAGAAAAAAAAAACACCACAGATAAGTTTGTTAATAAGTTAAGCCTGACCTCTTTGCATCCAATTCAGCACCAATTCACCTGGCTAGTTCATGCGCTATTCCAGAACAATTGGGTTCTAAGTCACATCATATTTCTCACAGTAGTTTTGTCTTCTTAGACAGCAAGTAGCTCCCATGTGTCTCTCCTTCATTTCCTGTGGTGCAGGATAGAAGTCATGGCAGGTCTCTCAAGTCTGCCCTGCTTTCAATTTCATTCCTCCAGGACCATGGACTAATGGTCACCCTGTCCCTTGGTTCTCTCAGTACAAGTGAGCATGTCAAGCCACAGCAGCCATGCAGCTGTCTCTATCCGTAGAGCATCATCAGAACTCATAAATCTGCACCATGACACGTCCTTCCCAGCTCATCCCAGATCCAGAAATTGAAGTGAAGATAGAAGCTTTGCCAAAAAATGCATACGCTACCGGTATTTACATTTAAGAAAAGGTTCATTTTACACAGTTCCCACTAGGGATAAGGGACAGGGATTGCTGCTTTTGCAGCTAGCTTTCTAATATCTTACCCTGTCAACAAGAGTGATGAGCCTAATCCAGGAATGGACTGGGGCTAAAAATCAGGCCAAATATTTAGTGGCCCCGGCCAACCCATTACCGGCCCATGAGCTGCTGAGTCTCATCTCAAATGTACTTTCTAAATGGCCATTGAGTGAGTTCATCAACTGAGGCTGTGGAACTGCAGGGACAGATCACTGGCTGGGGTGGATATGGCCACTCTTAAAGCAATGAAGGTTTATTGTTGTAGGACTACTGTGGCAGTGCTGGGTTTGGCGTCCCACAACCATGGGGCTGTGGTGTTTAAGTTGGGGGGTGCAATGGGGTCAGGTATGGGGGAAGGGGTTCAGGGAGACTGGATGCCTAGGAGGGTGTTAGATGGGGGTCAGGGGTTGGGGGAGACAGGAAGCCCAGGAGGGAGTTAGAAGGTGGAAGGGGTTGGGGAGACAGGAAGCCCAGGAGGGAGTTAGATGGGGGAAGGGGTTGGGGGAGACAGGAAGCCCAGGAGGGAGTTAGAAGGGGGAAGGGGTTGGGGGAGACAGGAAGCCCAGGAGGGTATTAGAAGGGGAATGAGCTCATACCAGGAAGAGGGGTCCAGACCAACAAAGAGGTTGTCAGAGCCACAGAATTGGAAAAGATAGGTAGAGCCACAGACTAGTAAGAGGATGCAGAAACATGGCAACAAGTAGGCAGAGTCATAGAATTGGGAATAAGTAGGCAGAGTCATAGAATGGGAATAAGTAGATAGAATCATAGAATGGGAATAAGTAGGCAGAGTCATAGCCTGGGAACTGGTAGACAGAGTCACAGATAAGAAAGAGGCAAGAAACAAAGCAATAACTCATCTACACCAGCAGAGGTGCAAGCAGCTGTCTACCCAGGCTAAGGAGGTCCCTTTACCACCCGCTTCAGCCAGCCCCAGATGGTTGGAAGTCCCCAGGCAGTCCCCAGGTGGCCACAAAATTGGGATGAGAAAAAAGAGGGCAGACAAGCATCAGAATACAAACAGAAAACATGAATAACAAAAGGCCTTAGACATACTGTAGTACAGAATACGTGGCTAACTACAGTGAACACAAGGCCTTAGGCCCATAACCAGGGCAGAGTCTGGATCTGCAGATGTGGAGAACACAGGGGCGCTCACAATATACACACAATAATGATAGAGCAGAAAGTGGGGTTACACACAAACCTTTATAGTGATTAAATGGGGTGGACTATAGACACCTGTGCGAGAGAAGAGAATGTGAGTAATTTAATCACAAAGACCAGACACATGCATAATAGCAGGTGGTTTAACAAAAAAAGACATGGGGTACGTGGCAGAAGACAGACTATACATTGTCTATTCAAGTAACGGCAATCCTTATTTATACACTGACTGTAAATAATGTACTTGATGCCTAGTCCTGCTTTCTGTCAGTTGTAGTGTGTCTGCAAACTGGCAGCACCTGCTACATTATTGGCACTTGTGTTTCTCTATGTTTCTGTTCTATGCCCAATCACACAGTCTATAAAGGCACATGATCACTCTTTCTAAAGATTTATGTATGTGAGTCTCAATAGTTGTGTGCACAGAAAATCCTACCTTTATTCATCAAGTTCTTTTGAGTAAGCTGCAACCCATCACTTATCAGACCAAACTTGCATTTTTATTTTGTTGCTTTTTTATCACTTATCAGGCCAAACTCGCTTTTTATCTTGTTGCTTTTTTATCACTTATCGGGCCAAACTCGCATTTTTATCTTGTTGCTTTTTTATCACCTTAAAAACCTGTGTCTCAGGTTGGCATCTGTGTCTTAACATATTGTAACGGATTTGTACTTGATTGATGACGGTCCTAACATCTAAACAGTTAATGGTCCCTTGTGTACGGAAACAGGTTGTCATTATCAGCAAATATCAAAGGAGTAATCAAACCCAATTGGCTTTGTGCTCTGCTAATAATAAAATTCATCTAATTAAAACCTAGCCTTTATTTAATTAAAGATAATATTGGCGATGGCCCTGTTTTTCCATTAATAAAAATGTTATACTGAGAATGACTAGGCAACCGTCATTTGGGTATCACCCCAGGGAAATTATATATAGTGTAAGCAATATAAATTTACTTGCTATGAGGTATTAAATATGTATAAATGCCTTATGTCAATCTTTACCCTGTACACCGCAGAGACGAGCAGCTTTACAAGTAGTGCATCAGTGCACACTAAATAAAACTTTCATCCTCATAAAACAGGATCTTTTACAAACGTACCGAAAATGTGTGAAAAGGCTCCTTATTGAGGGGGGTGGTGTTTACTAAAGAGTAAAAAAACTTCACAGCAGTGCAAAAGTTTTACACTTCATCTCTTCAGAAACGATATGTAACCGCGAGGCCTGTTGAGCTGCTGTTCTGAAAACCTTTATGGTAGACCACTGGTGAGATATTAGCTTACAGCTTTATTTTTATATACATCTGTATACTGTATATGTTTGTTTTGGGGAGGTGTCTTGGCCTTGATTCATCAAGAGTTAAAAAAAATTCTCATTGTAGAAAAAAATTTCATGAGAAAAAAGCCTGCGAATGTCACAGCTAGGAAGACAATGAAAGTCAATGGTACTTTTTTACTCTTGAAAAAAAAGTTGTGAACATTTTACTCCTTTTTACACTGTAGTAAAAATTACCATTTGCTTCCATTGGCTTTGATTCACTGGCCTTGATTCAGTTGAAAGAAATTCTCATGGTAGTAACACATTCAATTAATGAGAAAAAGCCTGAGAATGTCACTATTAGTGAATCACCAGATAGAAAGTCGATGAAAGTCAATGGCACTTTTTTACTCCTGAGAAAAGTAAATAATTTTTTCCTCCTTTTTACTCTTTAGTAAAAAGTGCCATTGACTTTCATTGTTTTCCTATCTGGTGATTTATCAACATTGAAACATTGAAATTCTCAGGCTTTTTTTCTCATGAAATAAATTTTTTACTACCATGAGAATGTTTTTCAACTCTTGATGAATCAAGCCCATAGGCCTCGATTCATCAAGAGTTGAAAAAAATTGTCATGGTAGTAAAAAATTAATTTCTTGGGAAAAAAGCCTGAGAATTTCACGGTTGATGAATCACTAGTTAGGAAAACAATGAATGTCGATGGCACTTTTTTACCCCTGAAAAAATAGTGAACTTTGTACTCCTTTTTACACTGTAGTAAAAAGTGCCATTGACTTTCATTGTCTTCCTGTCTGGTGATTCACTAAAAGTTCTCAGGCTTTTTTCTCATTAATTAAATTTTTTACTACCATGAAATTTTTTTCAACTCTCAGTGAATCAAGGCCTAAAAGTTGAAAAATATTCTCATGGTAGAAATTCAATTCATGAAAAAAAAACTGAGAATTTCACTGTTAGCGAATCATCAGATAGAAAGACAATGAAAGTCAATGGCACTTTTTACTAAAAAGTAAAAAGGAGGAAAACGTTCTCTACTTTTCTCAGTAGTATAAAAGTGCCATTGGCTTTCATTGTCTTCCTATGTGGTGATTCACTAAAAGTAAAATTCTCAGGCTTTTTTTTCATGATTTGAATTTTTTACTACCATTAAATTTATTTTCAACTCTTAGTGAATCAAGACCATTGTCTTGCTATCCGGAGATTTTTTCATCTCTTGATGAATCAAGGCCATAGTCCTTATACATATAGAGGGTTATCCAAATAATTTTGGATTTTTCTGCATTTGGAGAGCCCATCAGAACTTTTCCCACTCAGAAAACTATTTAAAATAATATTCTTCTACTTAAAAATCAAAATCAGGTGTACATGTCATGGGGAAGTTCTACAGTTGAGGTGCAAATCATTTTTAATAGGGTAAAGGTTTTGTAGAAGTTATAAAATAACAGCAGCCTATGGGAAATCCAAACACAATAAAATGAGCCTTTCTAAAAGTGTTTAGGCCGCTGTTATTTGGTAACGTTCAAAAGGCGCCCCAGGTGATGTAAACATCCAGCGTCTAGATACCAGAATCTGTGCAGGCGCTGCTCGGGATGCACCCAACACGCTCCGAAGTGCTGCATGTAAAAAGAGCCATTTGCTGAGCCTTATATATGCATAGCAAACAGCTCTGATTGGACGAGAACCCACGTATGCACCATTGGACCAGGTGGAGGTGAGTTATTCTGGGGGATTTCACACTGCAGGGCATGCCAATTCTGGGCGAAACATGGGTTTATGGGAACAGCCTAGCAATCACCTCACAGCATATTTGGGTATAATTTTGCGTTTTGTCTGAATACATGTCATGATGTTCATCTGTATACTACGCATGCAGTAGTTTTTTCATGATTATGAATGCTCATACTAAGGTCTGTGATGTCCTATTTTCTCTGATTCTGCATGGTTTTTGAATGTAAAGGCCCTTTTCTATGTATGTTTCTTTTCCCTGACTTATGACACAGACATGTCAAAGCAGACATTCAGCATCAATTAATGAAAAGCCCAAACCCTTAAAAAGCGATTCCCCAGCATTTAAAATTAATATTTTTAAAATTTTTAATAACTTACTTTTTATTCTTTTCCCCACTGGCCTGCCTGCAGATCTGTTCAGCACTTTAGGATACGGGTTCCGCCATCTTGGCTCAGTAGCATCACATACTGAGGGCAGGAGGTCAAAAGTGCAGGGGTTATAGCTGTGCTTTGCACATACATAGCAGAGCTAGTCAGGAAAAGGTCAGCAATCCAAGAATGCAGAGTGGCACAGTCAGAAGACACTTCCTGTTTGCAGGCAGCCTGAAACTCCATGGGCTGCCATATTGAATGTTTAAAGGCTCATAACATGCAGTAGATATAGGAAGAATAATTATTAGTGTGTTAATTATTAATATGTGAGCAATCTGTATGTACAGCGTGGGGGAAACATATAAGACGTGTCCTTATTCAGGGTGAAGTTCTGGTTTAAGCACCTTTATTTACCCCTCATGGGATCAGGTAATATTTTACCATGGCGTGCATGAGATATAAGGGTGTTACTGCTTATGATCAGTTATTTTCTCTCCTTTGCTGACAAAGATGCAATGACTTTTCCTTGGGCCATACTCCTAGCCATGTATCCTTTTGCAATACGATTATAATATTGTAACAACTGTATTCTTTGGGATTTTGATATTGCTGTGCTTCTGTTTTTAATACAATTTTACTATTTTTGCATCAAAATCATTTGTGTGGTGTGCATCCTTAATCCCTTTTCTATAACATTGAAGAAACCCCTCCAAATTACTTGTACCATCATCCAGGTAAAGAAGCATGGGTCTGCCGTTCTTTCAGGTGTTTTTTTGTTTCTAACGTATTGCGTGCCATATAGTTGCACTTTGGCCCTGATTCATCAAGAGTTGAAAAAAATTCTCATGGTAGAAAAAAAAATCATTTCATAAAAAAACAGGCGGAGAATTTCATTGTTGATGAATCACCAGATAGGAAGACAATGAAAATCAATGGCAATTTTTACTACAGTGTAAAAAGGGGTACAAAGTTCACTATTTTTCTCAGGAGTAAAAAAGTGCCATTGACTTTTATTGTCTTCCTATCAGGTGATTCATCAACATTGAAATTCTCAGGCCTTTTTCCTATAAAATGATTTTTTTTTTCTACCATGAGAATTTTTTTCTTTATCTGAATATATAGGTGCTGCATGGGAGGATAATACAAACAGTCCCTGTTGTTCCATTTTCTGCTGGTGTTTGTAAAATATCTATTTAAAGATTTACATAAAAAGAAAAAGAAAGCCCTCGAGAAGTGCGAAAACAGAAAGATCTTTGTGAACCCTGTAAACCCTCATTCTGCATCAGACATAAACATTTTGCTGTATACAGAATCACTGTACTGTAAATTGATAATAGATGTGCATATATTTATATTTAAAATGCAAATGCAATTCTAGTTTAACATTTTGCTTGTTTAAATGCCGTGTTATCCATGATTACATTGCATGTTACATCTGGCTGCGCTCCCTTCATCCCCCCCCCCCCCAAACCAGAGTCTGTCCCTGTCTCCTGCTTCTCCTGATGACCTGACCTATGAGGGTTATACAGGGTGTTGCTACACATAAGGGCATGAAACAAAAGAAAAGCATCAGTGTAAGTTGTGCAACTGTGATTGCGCCCTTGAGCAAAGGAGACCATTACTGTTCATCTGAATCTGGACTGCATTAGATAGCCCAGTTATCACAGTTATAGTTTAGTGATAGCTGTAATATAACCTAACTAATTAGATTTCTAAAGTGGAGCAAAAGCCTTGACACACAATCCTAGAGTCTAAAAGATTCCAGGGTTGAGTAAAAGGCCTCCCTCATGGGCATCCTGATTAAAGTGCAACTGCAGGCAATGGTAATTGTTTCACCATTGTGTCAGGCTACATTTGGCACAGTCCTAAATTTTTGGAATTGAAGAAGTAATGGCCGAGATATCAGGGTTTATAGGTTCAGCTTATGATTTTTCTTCAGAAAAAAATGGATGTGGCTCTTGGATCTGTGATGTTGCATAATAATCAGCTCTCTGCGCTGAGAGTAATGTGGTGAATCTGGAGGAGGCAGTGGAGGTGGAGGAGGCAGAGGAGGGAGGGACCATCAATCCTGTCCCACTCTGCTGAGCTGATTGTGGGACAGGGTGAAAAAGAGAATGTCATTGGCTGAACCTGTAAACCCCAATATCTCGGCCATTTCTGCATCAATTTAAAAATGGAAAACAGTTTAGGACAGCGCCAATTACCTTTGCCTGCAGTATCAGCTTAAAGATTCCCTGCTGTGTGAAACCCTGGGCGTCAAGGGTAAAACTTATCTCATTCCTCAAACCGATGGCAACATTCCTGGCATCCAGCAGCAGGGCATGTGTTCAACATACACGTGTAAACTGTTGCAACCACTGGATGCCTGGACAGTTGGATATTGGATAGAATGGTCCAGGATCAAAGGGCCCTGTTGTTTAGGGTGCTGGTGATTATGCCCAGGGCTGACAACTAAAGCAGGCCTATGCATAGTACAGAAAGCACTTCAATTAGTAATTATACTAGGTATTGTTGGTAAGTTTGATATGGTCAATAGGAATGATGTGACGGGTGGAAACCATGGGCAACACTTAAAGTAGAAACAATTAGAGCCCTGTCAGTGGAGTAGGACCTGATAGTGTATAGGAACTGTTAAATAGAGTAGTTAAGTCTGTTGGATGCAGTTCTTAGGCCTATTGCGTCATGAAACCACATGATGGCAGTGTTGTCTAAGGAATGGACCGAACAGTACTTTAATGGTTTAGAGTCCCCTTTTAAGTTGGTAAATAGAGACTAGGAGGCCGATTCATTAACAGCGGCAGGTAGCGACAGTTGAGCGACTGTAGCGGCATTTTCAGAGCGCCCGCTAGTAGTCGCTGTGCTTGGCCATTGTTCGGTAGTTGATAGCGACTCAGTCGGTTTGCCGTAATGTTGAATATTGGATGAGGAGTCACTATTTGTCAGGTTCCGCGGTGTATGGGAGCGCATGATAGCGACTGGCCATTGCGACCAGCTCCCACCATATTCATTAACAAATCACGCTCAAAAAATTATTGCGCTGAAAAATGCATGTTTAAACCCCAGAGCGCTGGCGGCGATGGGTTAAAAGTAGTTTTTTAACCCCCAAACAACCATATTTTTGGAAACCAAAAAAAAACAAGTTTTTTAAATAATTTTGTAATATGAATACATTAGTATCAGACCTGTAATATCAATTCTGTACATTTTTTTTTTTTTTAACCTTAAAAAAATTATTTAAAATGGCAGAAGTGGCCACAGAATTTTTCACTTTTAAAAAAAAAAATTAAAAAATAATCACAATTAATTATGAATATTTAAAGATTGTTCCATTGAAATGCATTGGAGAGCGCCAGGACGGACCCTAGGTCCAAGAACCCCCCTCGCTCCCCAGAGCGCATGCCTGGCCTGCTACATTTGGTGGTCTGTACGGGGACCTAACGGGTTAAAAAGGGTGTCACAGAGGTGTCCAGAGCCCAAAGGAGCACTGTGCCAAGTTTGGAGCAAATCCAACAACTTTTTCAAATTTGCCTTTCTGAAGGAAATGGACTGTTCTTACTGTGTGTGGTGGTGTCCCAAGGTGCCAGAAGACCCCCGAGACTGTTAAAATTGATCCAACTTTAATTTGATTCTTGGACGCTGTCACTTCAAGAAAAACTTAAAAAGGGGGTATTTTTGGCTGAAAATTGGGGAGAAGTGTCCAGGACCCCTGCCCTGTTGGTCTGCCAAGTTTGAGCCGCCCCAGAGGAGGATGAGTTCGACCAAGCCCTGCTGCTGGACGTCACGCTGTTTGAGTCCTTGGAGGAAGAAACAGAGCCGACGGGTGCCACCATTGTGGTGCACCAGAAAGGTACTGTTGCTGCTGACCCTAGCCCTTGGGGAGACCGTTGCCCCAGCCCTGTTCCGGGGAGCCGCCGGAGTTCCACCGCGAGCCCGGGGAAGGTGGACATCCCCGCCAGCCCTCGCCCACTTTGCCCAGGGCCCCAATACAAGCACTTTACAGTGTGGGCCGAGAACCCATATGTGCTGCCGAGGTTGGGAGATCCTACAAGGTTGTCCAGCCTGTCTGAGGCCCAACGCTGGGTCCATGTGCAGTGTGCCCTCAAGACTGGGATGGAGAACCCTTACCTGGACAAAGGGGGGATGCTCTACGTTGAGTCCATCCGTCCGTGACTCCTGGGTAGAGGAGAAAGTCAGGATTAAAATGTATTTGCCTGAGGGAGTTTCCCTTCATGAGCTAGGCCAAGAGGACTGGGATAAGTTTGAGGATATTTTCCGCCAAATGCATATGGGCCGGAACATTTATATGGACCAGCCCGACTGGTGGACCCAGGTTCCATAGTGTGAGCCGTTGGAGAGAGGAGAAGCTTGTGTCTTTGCCTGACCCCACTTACTATGCCTCTTAAGCTGGAGGCTGAAGCCTGGACCTGGTGTGGGCAGAGTTAACTCTTTCAGTTAACACGAGGCTATAAAAGTATCTCTTGATTAGCGCTCCGTGCGCCTGTGAACAAGTCCTAAAGTGACGAAACGCGTTGGGCGGAGCCTATCCTAGTCACGTGACCTCCGAACAGAGCCGACGCCAGCCGAGCCCAGAGGCCTAGGTCTCGGTAATGTATGCGCTGCGGCGTCTGAGATCGTTTTAACTGTGAAAACAGGTGAAATTGGAGGAATAGAAGCTAGATCATCTGATCTCTTTTATGAAGTATTTTATAAACAACGCTCATATCTGTTTTTAATCTGGTAAGCATTTTAGCTGGTCTGCGCATAGGAAATAGTTGCTACAGTATCACGCTATGTGCGGCCATATGTTTTGTATTACATGTGCAACATAAATAAATGAGGAAATAATTATATAAATCCAGTCTTTGATGAATATATGAGAAAAAGGAATCCCTTCTGAGATAAAGATAAATCATTCTCTTGGCTACCTGGAAAATCCCTGATAAGGAAACAGTCATTGATATATAGAGAAGCGCTGTTTTGCCATTGGCTATCTGGTACGTGTGTGGTGTGACAGGTGGTGGATACACTTGCAAGCAATTGGTTTTAAAATTCACGTGGTGATTTGATACACAAAGATGCACTTTATTGTCAAAATGAAAAACATCTGAACTGTCCCGCGGAGATTCACACATTTTTGTGTGTCTGTTTATACATAACTCTTTCAGTTGTTTGAAAAAAATGCTGCTGCTTTAAAGAAAAGTTTGAAACAGAACTGTTTATTCTAATAATGTTTGCCTGGTAATAACCATGGGTAGATTTGAAGAAAAGCTTTATTTTTGTAGAGATTTAAGCAAATTATGTTTTAAGGTTTGATGGCGCCAGCACCCTCATAAAAGCAGGGGAGGGTGGCCGCCTTACCTCACTTTGGTACAGCTTGGCTGAAGAATCTGTAATGGTTGCATGAGTGTAAACTCCTGTTTGGCAGTAAATAAAAGAGTTTTACAGCAACCTTGGTCTTTAACTGTTGATTCACTTTAGTAGTTAATAATGATAGTAGAAATGTCTTATGTCAGTGTGTGTAATTTAAGGTGTCACTTCAGCATGTAGCTTGATCACCTACGTGCTGCTGCTCTCTAGGAATTTGGGCATCAGTCTGGTTAAGGGAGTCACTCTTAAAGGAGCCCAGCCAGTACTAACCCTTTCCCTCCTAGATGTAGCAAGTGGTCCTTGAGGAAGAGCGTTAATGTTTACATGTAAAAGTGCTTGAGTTAATGCTGCAGCAATAAGGGTTAACCATGGTTTAGAAACAGCCGGAAGTGTTTCCAGGAGTGCTCAAATTGGTGTTGAAACAGCCGGAAGTGTTTCAAGGAGTGTAAAAAGTTGGTTCAGAAAGGAACCGAGGTGAGGCCAAGGAGTGGTTTCAAAAGAGTTAAAAAGAGTTGAATTTAAAGTTTGAGTTTAAAGTGGACCAACACCCAGGGGGGATCGGCCCGAGAATCTATAAGATTCCCGGGCCGATCAGATCCCTCCCCACGGGGCATCCGAAATCGGGATGTCCCGCTGGGTGAAACCCCCCAGGAAGCCCATAATCCTACCTTTTCCACATGCCAGTGGCGCGTCCGCCGTCGCCGCCTCCCGCGCATCCCTCTAGCAGGGCGCGCTCCCGCACCGGCCGTTTGTGAATGATCGGGATGCCCCACCGAAGTGGACCAAACCCAGGATAGTCAAAATCCTGGGTGTTGGTCCACTTTAAAGAAGAACCCTGGAGTGTGGTGGGAAGTAAAAGTTACTTACCTAAGAGCTGATCTTCTCATCGCAGGTCCGAAGATGTTTGCCTGACTGAAGCAGCAGTAAGTCAGATGCCTAACGGAAGGAGAAGTTCGTTAGATGCCTGGGCAGAAGGAGAGTATGCCAGATGCCTTACTGAAGGAGTAGTAAGTCAGATGCCTGGCCCCCTTAATTTGTAATACAGACATTGCTGCTATTAGCAGACACCTGTCATTACTGGAATTAAGGCGAAAAATGTCGAGGGGCGTGAGACCGAGTCACTGTGTTACCAGTTTGGGTCCTCACTGACTCTACAGGGTTGCGAGAAGGGGGAGAGCCAGCAGAGGTAGTGTAAGACTGGTTTGTCTCTCCAGAGAAAGTTGAGAGTCTAAAGGGTGGTACTACTAATGGCCCAGAGGACTTGGATGATCTGCGGGTTTCATGCATCCACGCCTGAGAGACGAGAGTGCCGCACGAGAGAATAGACGTCGGTTGTGGTAGTCGTATAACCGGTTGGTTGTAGTGTAGGAGTTTAAATGAGCATGCAAGAAGAGAAAGTGAAATGTAGAAAGGGAATGGTGACTAAAGGTAGTAGTGATGGCCACACTCTCCTTTCACGGTCACATTCAGATGGAGGAGGTTTTCCTAAAAAAGCCCACCTGTGGTATGAGAATCTGGCATTGCAAGCCCTAGCCTTATGCCATAGAACACACCGAGGTGTATCCTCGGGCAAACAATAGGAAAACCCCTTACCAAACTTGTAAATATTGTACACATGTTAAATGTGACATCTAACCACAAAAGGGTTAAGAGATCATTTACTCTCGAGTGTGTATAGTCAGGTAAAACCTGACAGAGGTGCTCCACTCATGCTGCCCTGCTGTGTGCTGATGGTCATGTTTGTAGTAGCAGCTAATAAATTAACCACTTAGGAATTAAGCAATAACCTGCGGGAGTAGGTAAGAGAAGGAACCTTTTCAGGTATGTTGCACAGGGTAAGGCTTATGGTGCATTTCTATGCAACAGGTACTTGGCTCATACTTCCTAGCTCTTCAATGGAAGTTGTGAACCTCCTAAGATAAAGTTGTTTCATGTAATGTTGCACCATTACACCCATTCTTGTACTCAGGACACAACCCCGTACAAGGGTGGCCACCGCCTAATTCCTTACACACCTTGCAAGTAGTTAACCTGGATGCTGCAAGCTACGGGAGCAAGAGCCTCACCTGTCTCAAGAGACATGTGCAAGGTAAAGCCTTAAAGTGGCAAGAGCTACACAAGGTGTTTGACTGATACTCACCTCCTAAACTAGCAGTAGTGTTTTTGGTTGGACTAACTCACACCATTGAGACTGAGGTGAGTAACCCTGTAAACCGGGGACGCTTTAATTTAAAAGCAGTGGAGGATGTGATGGGTGGAAACCATGGGCAACACTTAAAGTAGAAACAATTAGAGCCCTGTCAGTGGAGTAGGCCCTGATAGTGTATATGAATCGTTAAATAGAGTAGTTAAGTCTGTTGGATGCAGTTCTTAGGCCCATTGCGTCATGAAACCAGATGATGGCAGTGTTGCCTAAGGAATGGACCGAACAGTACTTTAATGGTTTAGAGTTCCCTTTTAAGTTGGTAAATAGAGACTAAGCCAGATGGCATTGGCAACATCAACTGCACTGCCATTAGTTGGGACTCGGAACATTAGTTGGAATAGCAACAGTACCAAGGTTACATAAGGTGGAGACCTACCCTTCTAGAGTGTTCTGTTCTATGTTGAAGAGGGGATGCAGTGCAATGTAATGTGGAGGAGCTGAGAGCCTGCCATGGAGGCGACCATTACCACTGACTGTTGTTGTAACTCGTGGATCGTGCTGTACTGACTGATTGCTGTGTTTGCCATGGAAGGGAGCCAACCAATAAAGACAAGTTGAGTTCAACCACTGAGTGGTTGTGAGTGTGAGTGTCATCACTGGATCCAATCGACGTTTAACCCTTTAACCGCCAGCCTACCTTGAGATTTTGTCACCCTTTGTTGCCAGACCATTTTGCACTATTTTGCGCTCCCCATGTTCAACTGTGATTTTTTAAGGGATTTCCAGGGATTTCCCAGGAAAGTGATATATTGTTTTTTTCAGCAGAGTCTGGGCTTTAACATGAAATGTCTTGTTTGTAATTTTTAGGTGTATTCTCAATATTTTTGGATGAAATATGTGCAAAAAAAAAAAAAATATATATATATATATATATATATATATATATATATATATATATATATATATATTACAATTTGTAGTGTTTTTTTGTAATAAAAAATGTAAGTTTGTCAATAAAATATTATTTCGTGTGAAACCCCAATTTCTCCCGGTTACAGCGGTACCATATATGTATTGGTAGACACCCTTTCCTGCCCAGGCGACTCCCCCAAACTGAAACAACACTTTTGGAGATTTTCCGATAAAATACAACTGTGCTATGCAATATGCGCACCTTGCAGTTTTTCAAGAAAAACAACCCTTTACATTTGAAATACCCCCGACAAATTATATATTCTCTGGAAGTACACACCTCAAGCTCTCTAGGCGTACCAGGCTTGTTGACATGGGTGCAGTTTTCTGGAAGTAATCCCTCAATGTATTCTTTGGTTGCACAGGGTTTCCCTAAAAAAAGAATAAAAAAGCAGAATCAAAACCACATTTTCCTTAAAAAAACTATATGCAAACAAGAAAATCTGAAAAAGCAACATGCCCCGAACAGAACAATACCCAGCATGCATAGCTACTGTCAAGGGAAGAGTTGCCAAACACACCAAAGTAAAGCATGTGCGTAACGGTAATTTTACTTCAAAATTTCAGCTCTGCAGACAAAGTGCGCACCTTGTGCTTTTTCTACCAAAACAAGCCTTTACATTTGGAATATCCCCCATAAACCATATATTCCATGAAAGTACACATTTTAAGCTTTCTAAGCATACCCAGCTTGTTGTAGTGGGCTCATGTTTCTGGGAGTAATCCCCTGAAGGATTCTTAGGTCGCACAGGGTTTCACAAAAAATGTATAAAAAAGCAGAATAAAAAACACCTTTTCCTAAAATAGCAATATGCAAATAGGAAAAAAACAAGCTACATCTGAAAGCGCAAGTTCCCCCCGAGCAGAACAATACCCAACATGCATAGGTACTTTTTTAATTTCCAGCCTACTTGAAGTTTTGTCACCCTCTGTTGACAGGTAATTTTCCCCCATTTTGCGCCATGTTTAACCGTGATTTTTGCCAGAATTTCCAGGAAAATATATATATTTATTTTGCAGCAGAGTTTAGGCTTTAACATGAAATGTCTTGTTTGTAATTTTTCTACTGTTTTTTAAATATTTTTGCATAAAAAAACAAAAAAATAAATAAAATAATATTTTTTAGACAATTGTCTCCTTTATTTTAAATAAAACATTTGTTTTATTAATGAAAACCATATTGCATGTGAAATCCCCATTTCTCCCGATTACAATGGTACCACATATGTATCGATAGCCCCCCCCATTCTTGCCCAGGAGACCCACCAAACTGAAAAGAGCACTTTATACCATTTACAAATAAAATACTACTATTCACACTATAAACATAAGGGGTTAATTTAAAAAGAAAGTGACATAGGGTCCCCCCTACCCGAAATAAGCAGCCCAGGACCAGCTATGGGGGCTTGTAGAACAGGGTGCAGGGGCCAGCTCTGGTGGCCCCCCCACCCTGCAGCCTACATGCCCACATACCCTGTGTGGGCCTGGGCTCTTCTGCCCCCCCCCCCCCGGGCTTTGGGGAGGCAGGTAATTGGTGTGCCAGGGGTTAATGGCAAGTCACCCGCTAGAGCAGGTGACTTGCCAGCCCCCAGCCTTGTGAACTGGTATAGGGGTCTCATGGACCCCTTACCACTTTACAAGGGGTTAAGTGTAAAAAAAACACACTGACACATGGAGAAAATTTTTTTTTTTAATTTTTTTTAATTTTTTTTTTTTTATACTTACCTCCCATCCATCCCTGGGCACTGTGTCCCACGCTGATCAATCTGGCTTTCTGCTCTCCTGCTGCTGCTGGAAGCCTTTTATAGCTGCTGGGCGACAGAGCATAAGGGGTTAATTTAAAAAAAAATGACATAGGGTCCCCCCTCCCAGGGTTAGCTAACCCTAACCCTTAACATTTTTTAAAAAAATGACGTAGGGTCCCCCCAACCCGGGGGGGGGGGGGCCCTGTTTTTTGGGGGATTTTTAGAGGTTAGGGTTAGGCTAACCCTAACCCTAACCCTTAAAATTAAAAAAAAATTACGTAGGGCCCCCCACTTTTTGGAGGGAACCCCATTTTTTGGGGGAATTTTAAGGGTTAGGGTTAGGCTAACCCTTACATTTTTTTAAAAAAATGACATAGGGTCCCCCCTCCCAGGGTTAAGGCTAACCCTGATACTTAAAATTAAAAAAAAAAAAAAAAAAAAATTACGTAGGGTCCCCCCTACCCATCATAACCAGCCCAGGACCAGCTATGGTGGCTTGTAGGAACAGAGTGGAGGGGCCAGCTCTGGTGCCCCCCCCCCCCCACCCTGCAGCCTACAAGCCCACATACCCTGCGTGGGCCCGGGCTCTTCTGGCCCCCCTGGGGTTTGGGGAGGCAGGTAATTGGGGGTGCGGGGGTTAATGGCAAGTCACCCGCTAGCGCAGGTGACTTGCCAGCCCCCAGCCTTGTGAACTGGTACAGGGGTCTCATGGACCCCTTACCAGTTCACAAAGGGTTTAGAGTAAAATAAAACACACAAACACATTAAAAATTATTTTATTAAAAAAAAAATACATTTTTTTTTCTTTACTCACCTCCGATTGTCAGCTCCTCGCTGATCTGATGACAGATGCTGGTGATCGGCAGCCAGAGGAGAAGGGGAGGCAGGAGATCAGAGGATCTCCTGTCCCCTCCTTCTCTCACCACCGATCACCGGCATCTGACAGCTGAGAGGCCTGGAGCTGTCATGACGCCGGCCGAGTGACGTCATAAGCCCCGCCCCAGAAGGGGATTATGGCGCTTATGGGCCCCAAAAAAGCCCCGCCCCTACTCCAGGCTCTCCCCTTCCTCCGGAGGAGCCCCGACGGGGGATCGGAGCCCCCCAGGGTGAAGAGGAGACCCCGCCAGATCTAATGAGGGGTAAGGTAAGTGGGTTTTTTTTTACATTTACAGGCGCTAGCAGGGGGCAAAGTCAGGCACGTACATTTTACGTGGCTGGCGTTTAACGGTTGGAGAGGCAGCCATGTAAAATTTACGTGGCTGGCGTTTAAAGGGTTAAAGCCAGTAAAGGCACCTCCACCCACACAAGCCACACCGACATGGGATGCCCTACCCTAGGTACAAGAACCCCCCTCGCTCCCCAGAGCGCGTGCCACAACCGCTACAATGTTATATACCCTGCAGATGAATAGAAGTAAATAGAATGTGAAAGATATTTGGGGATTTGGCACATTTATCCTAAAAGTGTCGGACCTCACAATATAGCCATGAGTAAAAACTAAAGAAAAACATATCTGTAGGCCTTGGGTTCTCTCTTGAGAACTCCTGGTTAATCCAGTAATGTCATGGAAGCCAGATGTTTTATTTTCCATGTAAAGTTTAATAATGAGGAAGACACAGACAGGTAGAGCACAGATTTGTTTAGTACTGTACGTAGTTTAGTAACAGTACCATTGGGTCAGTCCCAGGCAAGGCCAGAAACAAGGTGTTCAGTTTTTAAAAATAGACCCCTGGAGGTTCTCACAATAATATAGAAGCAGATTTCTTCCCCAAAGTAAGTCAGCTGCACAGCAGTTAGAAAAAATATCCAAGCAAATCACCCTTTCCTTTTCCTCCCTCCAATCTAAGCCTGATTCAGGCAATAAAATAAACTCACCTGAACGCAATGATCCCCTTCCAATCAGGGGAGGTGGGCCTTTTATGTAGGTTAATTATCTACAGTCAGGTCCAGTCATGGCCACCATGCAAAACGCCTGTACTGAGGAGGATTGTGTTTAGCATGTGAGTTTTTATTTTCTGGCTTAGAGATGAGAGGAGGCATGAGAGGACAGGTTCAGCAATGATACAGTTGGGCACACTTTTTCCCTTGAAGCAACCTGGCCCTTCCTGCTCAGCGCAGAGCTGGCACAGTCCTGACTATTGCCTTTGGCTGATGTTCAGACCAGGGGTTCCCAACCAGCAGTACTAGTACCTCTGGTAGTACTCCAGCTTCTCTCTGGTGCTACTAAAGGACCAGGGGGGCGAATAGTAGTGGGGCATGAAGCATTGCAGCCAAGAAAATATTCTAAGTATACAGCACGTCCTGTCCCAGAATATTCCTTACTCCTGGGTAATACATCCACAAAATGGCGCTGGACTGCAGAAAATAGCTTGTGGCTCCTCCTGGCCCTATGTAAGTCAGGGACCTCCCACAAATTCCCCAGTTTATTTCTGCAGTCTGCCCTGAGAAGTTAGAAGATAGCTCTCTTGTGGCGCAGGTGAGCGGGGCTTATTGCCTGCGGCCCTGCAGGACTGTTCCCACCTGTTCCATCCCAGTTACTGCCTCCCAGCCCAAATGGTGGGCCTTTTGGGATGCCCCCACTGCCTCATGGTTTTGCCAGGTTATCCTGTGCAGTTAAACCCTATTCCCATTCCCCCTCCACCCTCATTCCTCATATTAGCCCCTGGGCGCCGTTCCCCCTGGGAATTCTGCCGTTATACTCCCTCACTCTCCCTTCGGGAGATCTCCGGGGGGTTGTCTAGTGGTTTAAGTCTTTAGACATATGTTGTGCTTGTCACTTTATTAAAAAGCGCCGCCGCACATTTGTACTGCGCTCCGCGGCTGGCAGCCCCATTCACCTCAGAGCTGCCGGGCCGCTACTGGCCGGCCGGATCACGTGGGCGCGCTTCACGCTTTTCAGGGGGGGCGGGCTCTGTGGATCATGCATTTTGCCTCATTTCTCCACGACCCGCCCCTCGAGGTTGCGGACGCCATTTTGTCTTCTTCCTGTTGCTGCTGGCTCCTTGCGGTCTGTGAGTTTCCCGGTGGGGTGATTTTTCTCTGTTTTTTTCTTATGCGTTATTCTCATGGGAATATTTGATTATGTCTTTCAGGCGGGACAAAGCTGCAATCCTGTGGTTTCTCCCGGCACTCTCCCCTCATTATCTCCCACTTCCCTAGCGGTTCATTGGGACATCTGGGGTAGCTCTTTAGCATTAACCCTTACTGACCTACTGTGCCTTTCAAATCACCATATGGAGGCTTCTTGGGATAATGAGCCTGGGGTTCCTTCGGGACAAGCCCTGCTATGTGTTGTGTGTGGGGTATCCCCAATCGGTGATGATGTCAGGGTATGTGTATCCTGCGCCCAGCAGGTACTTCCACTGCAGTCTGGGTTACCTGTTGCTGGGCCTGCGCCTCCTCGGGCTTCGCCTACCCCCCACGCCTGCATCTGACCCCCTACGAGGAGCATACCAGCGGGGAGTCTCAGCCTGATTTGGCTGCACGGGTGGCCAGCATTGAGAAACGTATTGCTGGGTCTGCCTCACGTAAGGCTTCAGCTAAGTAGCGGCATTTATCTCCCGCCATCGCCCTCTTTCCGGTTGAAACTGAGGAAATTGTTGACACTACTGGTTGTTCCCCCCTAGAGGAGGGGGAATTGTTCTCTGATTCAGAAGCATCTGAGGAGTAGCCTAGGGTTTATGGTGCTACAGGGTCTCCCTTTGGGGAAGATCTATGGTCCTCAGATGACACTGACAGGCTCATATCTTTGAAGTGCTCTGTATATTCCCTCCTGCTGTGGCTCCGCAGCAGCAGGGCGAGCACTTTCATATGGTTAAACCACGTTTGGAATTCCCTGAGCAGTCTCACTTTAATAATCTGGTGCTCAAAAAATGGGTAAGCTGCCAGGGGTGCCCAAGAGTTGGGACAAAGGGTATCCCTTTCCTGCTGATGTGATTAAGCGTTGGTCATGTCCTCCCGAGGTGGACGAGCCCGTTCTGGGGCTGTCCAATACATCTGTCATGCAGTCCCCTGACACTACTACCCTGAGGGATGGCGAGGACCAGCGTATGGACCAACTGGCTTGCCATGCCTTTGCCTGTGTGGGGACCGCGCTACACCCGGTTTGTGCCTCTGCCATTACAGCTATTGCTATTAAGGGTTTGCTTAAGAGTCTCTTAGAGGGGGCCTCTGATGACACGGGAGGAGAAGAGTATAGATCTCTCCTGCTTTGCTATGAATTTGTTGTATATGTGCTGTCTGCTATGGATGATGCCATTAGAATGTGTGGTAGAACTTCTGCCCTGTTGGTGGCTATACGTCACTCTGTCTGGCTACATCAGTGGGTAGATGATAATGCTGCTAAGAAGGCTCTCACTGGTTTCCCTTTCAAGGGACTGCGCCTTTTTGGTGAACACTTGGATTTGTTTGCCAAGGGCGGTAGGTTACCTCAACGTAGGAGGCCGTCCCGGTCCTTTCGGGGGATGGGTGCCCTTCTCCCATCCTTCCGTGGTTCCAGACCTGGCCGAGGAGTCTCCTTTACTGGGGCCCGCGGAGATCACTGGGGAAGGGGCAGAGGATGTGGCCGTCCTGGCCTCTCCTGGGGTCCTAAGCCAAAATCCTCACCCAAGCCTCCTCAGGCATGAAGGGGCGCCCTCACCCATCCAGGTGGGGGGAAGGCTTTGGCTCTTTGCTCACGTCTGGAGGCTTCATGTCTCAGACCGGTGGATTCAGGAGGTAGTGTCCTATGGTTACAAGATAGAGTTTGCAGCCTTGCCGCTCCCAAGATTCATCAAGTCCCGGATGGCTCTAAACCCCCTGTCAGCTCAGGGTCTGTGCCTTGCTGTCCAAAACCTTCTGGAGTTGGGGGTCATCTGCCAGGTGCCTTTGAGGGAAAGGGGCAGAGACTACTATTCCAATCTTTTCACTGTTCCCAAAAAAGACGGGTCCATCAGATCTATCCTGGATTTAAAGTGCCTCAACAAATTTGTCAGATTCAATCACTTTCGCATGGAGACTCTGCGCTCAGCTGTCAATTCACTACGCCCAGGGGACTTCATGACCTCTGTAGATATCAAGGACACTTACCTTCATGTACCAATCTTTCCAGGTCATCAGAGATCAGCACTACCAATTTGTGGCTCTGCCTTTCGTTATCACCTCGGCTCCCAGGGTATTCACCAAGGTACTGGTGGGCGTACTGGCTCTGCTGAGATCTCAGGGCATTCGCATCCTTCCTTACTTAGACGACATTCTCATCATGTCTCAATCTCTCCAGCAGGCCGAGATGGATACTCAGCTGGTGGTGTCCACACTGGAGTCCTTCGGCTGGGTGATCAACCACCCCAAATTTTTCCTGTCACCGTCAATGGTGAGGTACTTTCTGGGCATGACTGAATACATATTAGGTCAAGATTTTTCTCCCTCAGCAGAAGGTGGAGAGTCTTCAGGCCCAAGCCAGGTTCCTTATGTCTTTCCCTCATCTCTCCATCCGGCAGGGGATGCAGCTGGTGGGCCTGATGGTGTCTTGTTTTGAGGCAGTTCCATACGCTCAGTTTCACATGTGACCTCTTCAACTTCACCTCTTGTCAGTTTGGGATCGGGACCCTCGGTCCCTGGATCAGGTGTTGGTTCTGCCCCCTTTGGCCAGACGGTCTCTCTCGCGGTGGCTGGACTCAAGAAACCTGTTGGTGGGTAGGTCCTTTCTGCCCGTGTTGGGAGGTAGTCACCACAGATGCTAGTCTGACAGGTTGGGGGGGGTTCTGGAAATCCCTGAAATTCCAGGGTCAGTGGGGCCCTCAGGAGGCCCACACTCCTATCAAAATTCTGGAATTGAGGGTGAGTTTGGTTCTCGCCCACTTGACTCCACACCTTCGGGGTCGGGTGGTTCAGGTCCGCTCGGACAACCAGATGGTGTTTGCCTACAGGGAGGGACCCGGAGCAAGAGGGCCCTCAAGGAAGTGTCCCTGATACTGTCTTGGGCGGAGGAGAATGTTCCCTGCATCTCAGCTGTGTACATCCCGGGGGTAAAGAATCTGGAGGCAGACTCCTTCAGCAGGGGGACCTCTCGTCTGGGAGAATGGTCGCTCAGCAGCAGGGTGTTTCGCTCCCTGTGCGACCGCTGGGGTCAGCCAGATGTGGATCTGTTTGCGTCCCGTCACAATCACAAGCTTCCAGTCTTTGTCTCTCTGTCCCAGGACCCTCTGGCCTTGGCCATGGATGCACTAGCAATGTCTTGGAAGAGCTTTCAGCTTCTGTATGTGTTCCCTCCTTTTCCTCTGCTGGGCAAGGTGCTGCGCAAGATTGCTCAGGAAGGGGTGCCAACCATTCTGGTGGCCCCCTGTTGGCCAAGAAGGGTGTGGCTCACAGACGTCGTGCAGTTGGCAGTAGATCAGTATGCTCTGCCCAAGGAGCCAGACCTGCTCACTCAGGGGAAGCTACGCCATCCCAATTTACAAACGCTGGCTTTAACGGCCTGGCTGCTGAAACCTCCATCTTAATGGAAAAGGGGCTGTCTGCCTCTGTTGTTAATACCATGATTCGGGCTAGGAAGAAGTCCTCGTCATCCATCTACTATAGGGTCTGGCATGCTTACATTGACTGGTGTGAGTCTAAGTTGCTTCCCTGTAGGGTGTTTTCTATCCCTAGGATTCTGGAATTCCTGCAACAGGGTTTGGATTTGGGTCTTCAACTTAGCACCCTCAAAGGTCATGTTACTGCTTTGGCCATTTTCTTCCAAAGATCCTTTGCTCACCATCTTCTGGTAAAGACCTTCTTCCAGGGGGTTACTCACGTGCGTCCTCCACGTAAGCCTTTGTTACCAGTCTGGGATTTGAACTTGGTCTTATCTGCCTTGCAGGGGTCTCCCTTTGAGCCTTTGCGTGAGGCCCCTTTGTCCATTTTGACTCTTAAGGTAGTCTTTTTGGTGGCCATCACTTCTGTTAGGCGTGTTTCTGAGTTGGCTGCGCTTTCCATCAAACCCCCTTACTTTGAGAAACACCAGGACAAGGTGGTGTTTCGTTTTAAGACAGATCTTCTGCCTAAGGTTGTGTCTGCTTTTCATCTCAATCAGGACATTGTTTTGCCTTCTCTATGCCCTAATCCTAGTAACCCTAAGGAGCAGGTTTTACACTCTCTGGATGTGGTCAGGACTTGGTGGCTACTGAATCCTTCAGGAAGACTGATGCTCTTTTTGTGCTCTCGTCTGGACCTAAGAAGGGTCTGGCTCCAGCCAAGTCCATTATAAGCAAGTGGATTCACCAGGCTGTGGTACAGGCCTATTCTGCTAAGGGGAAGGAGCCTCTCTTCCGCCTTACTGCTCATTCTACTCGTGCTATTGGTGCCTCTTGGGCCTTTCAGCACCAAGCTTCTGTTGGACAAGTTTGCAAGGCCGCTACTTGGTCTTCTGTTCATACTTTTTTTAAGTTTTACAAGGTTGATGTTAGGGCCTCAGCTGATGCTGCTTTTGGTCACAAAGTTCTGCAGGCGGCAGTGGTTTAAACTGCCCGCTGTTATCTCACCCTACCTTACGGACACTGCTATTGGATGTCCCAGAAGTAAGGAATATTCTGGAACAGGACGTGCTGTATACTTAGAATAATACAATTCTGTGATTACTCACCTGTAGAATTGGTATTATATGTATACAGCACGTCCTGTTCCATCCCACCCTTGTTATCATTATTCTTAGTTACCTCTGTATGGTGATTGTTCATATGTTCATTTTTGAATTCATGTTATTATTGTTCTCCTGGCTTCTTGTTAACTGCTTGTCAATACTGGGGAATTTGTGGGAGGTCCCTGACTTATATAGGGTGGGAGGAGCCACAAGCTGTTTTCTGCAGTCCAGCGCCATCTTGTGGATGTATTTCCCAGGAGTAAGGAATATTCTGGAACAGGATGTGCTGTATACATATAATACCAATTCTACAAGTGAGTAATCACAGAATTGTATTTTCTATAACATGATGAGCCAAGTCAACAAGTTGTAGGCATGTGTCATCTTGGGATGCCAGTATTGTTGCAGAAGAATTTGTGCCATTGGGTCAGACTGAGCAAATACAGTAAAGATTCTATTTAAAGCAAACCTTCCAGGGGCATCCTGTATTGGGTGGTACTATGAGATATTTGGAAAAGTGATACTCCATGAAAAAAGACTGGGAAACCCTTAGGCTTTCTCCCGAATCCCACTGATAGTTTGACTGGCTCTTCCTGGGTATTCTCTAGTTCTCTGGCCAACTCCAACACATACATCAGCTCCTCAAACTATTGGAATCCTTACTAAAGGTTTTCTAACCTGTTTATAATCTAAATATCCCCATCTATCAAACAATGGAATAAGTCCTTTTCTTGACTGAATTTGTTAATCTCTATATTTTCCCGAGTTTGTTTTACTCCAAGCTATTAAATATTACCATCCACTATTTATTTAGTTTAGCCATCTTGTGTCCTTTGCTAGTACTGCATATTGGCTACAAGATGGTTCTAATCTTTCCTCTTTCTAGTAGTTCTGAACTCACACTGTAGGTGCCCAATGTTCTTTTCACTACAGTGTAAATGTATTTTGGCATACTACAGTTTATCTATTCTAATATGCCTTTGTCATATTTTAAAATAATTGCAATATATATAATCTTAGAACTGTTAAGCTTTAGATCTTTTTTTGCCATCAAAATGGGTTGGTTGACCATAAGTCAGCCTTTGGAAATCATGGTCACCAAGGGGCTTGAAGCTATAAAAGAAAAGCCCTGGTTAAGTTTAATCCTCTTCCCTATCTTTCTCTATAATCTGCTGCAGAAAGAGCCAGCTCTTGCCTACAGTCTGCTTTTGTGATGCTGGGGATCCAAAGAGACACAGGGGCAGCCGGCAGCGGCACCGAACAGCAGTGGGGTCATTTCACAGGAAGAGCTGATCTTAAATCTGGCATTCGCATAAAGCTCTCTGAGGTCTGAAAAGGGTTTAGAGAATCAGGCGGCACAGACGACCATCAAGCTCAATGAATTATGGATGTTATATATGTGAGTGGAGCCCTTCCTGTCCTCAGAGACACTTCTCACTGTCACCTTATCTGGCTGCTTTGCAAAAGATATGCTGGAGGCACCTGCAACGCAATGTAAAAAAGCTCTCTTTTAAAAGCCGAATATAAAAATTATGCATGTCATACAACATTCAGACACCGCGGCAGGAATTTTAACTCCTGCTCACTAGCTTCATTTCATTTCATGTAGAATGTTCTACACATGGCATGGACATGTGCCTTGTTGTGTTATAGTTGCAATATTGTTGTTGATGGGGGGAGCAGAGGTAATATATACATAAGGAACTATTCAGAACCAGGAGGGCACAGCCAGAAGCAGAGAGAACCTTAGGCCAGAACCAGACTACCAGACTAGATGGCAACTACCAAGAACCTGTGTTGTTGTTACAGGGAGCTAAAGGCCCAGGTAAATATTTGTGTAAGTTAGATTGTGCTGTTCCAGCTGGAGCTGGTAATGTACTGATGGAGAATGTACTCTGTTAGTGCTTTTGGAACAACTGTCCAAGAAGTTGCACTGCTGAAGTGAAGCTTATTTAAGAAACTTTGAACTATGTTTGGACTACTGTAGTGGACTGAAAACTTCCATTCCCAATTCGGGAGCTGGACACAAACACCACCAAGACCGTTTCTTTAGAAAACTTGGGGTAGGGGCAGGAAGCCTAACTTTCACAGCAAAAAATTCAATTCATTTTCCAACAGCCATGGAACAGAAAAGTTCTCCTGCTGTCTTCTACCACTCAACTTCAAAACAGCACGGGGATCCCTTGTATTGAAAGGTTTACAGCTGCATCCTTCCAAAGACAGGGCCTTTGGGCTTCCCGGATATGACATTACGCTTTGTGCTGACACGGCGGCCACCTATGGTGGCGCCGCCACCTCTCTAGTTCCTCATCACTTATAGTCTAACACACGGCATTGCGACCTACCATGTGCGCCACTTCCGGCCGCCGATGCCAATCTTGCCATCCAGACCAGTGGTGGCCGGGATAGGCCACGATAGCCAGGGATGACGTCAAAGGTCCGCGTTGACACTAGTGTGGCTTCTGGCACCATCAGTGCAGACGCTGGAGGCTTTACATTCTCTGTTTAAAGCAACCTGGATTGCACAACTAATACCGCTCCTCTTGAAAAAGGCTCCGTATAGCTGAAACGTCGAGAGTCCGAGTATCTATCCACCCGGTGTTACCTGCTACTTACCTATCTTATTGTAAGTCTCCATATACTTACCTTTTCTGCATATGGCATCTAATAGGATGAATTGAGGCTCGTCCATCACTACCTCTATGGGCAATTCTTCCATTACTGAGCATTGCAGTCATCTCTTTCAGAAACTCTGATTAACCCATTGAGGTACTCTGCATGGACTTTGATCTTCCTCTATGCTGGCAATAGTGCCTACAGTTGCTACAAGCGGTCCACCCTTCTGTACTGTTACTGGCCCCTGTACTGTTTTTCCTGTATGTGTCACTTGTAAATATATTGTGAATATACACTATGAAATTGTTATTTTTCACTTGATTGTGTAACTATTCCCACCAGCATTAAACACTCTCCCTTTGGAATGCATTTATGCTAATGGGTGTTCAATTTTCCATTTTCTTGTATACACGTATTTCTGGTGCGTATAGAGTAGACGCACCCTGGAATTTTTTTGAACCCTGCCTTTACCTTCTTATCTCTCAAAGATCTGCTTACCCTTTTATTTCCATAGACAGTGTGCTTCAACCTACTATCTAACATTGGGTGGGTTCAACTTACCACAATTCAGAGGCAGGGTAGTGACTGGGGGGGCAAAAGGGCTGCATCACAAGTTCTTCCCCGACCGCTCGTTGAGTCTCCAGCTTCCTCAAACCAACTCTCCTTATTCGCACCTCATACACTCTACTCCTCTTCTCCCCGTCTCCCTTCTTTTATACTTAGGCCTCACCCAGCCTCTGCGCTGCCTGTGAGTCTAGCTCTGCCTACTCTATTGATAAATCCCTGGGAAAGACAGGCAGAGGAACAACAATTTAAGGAGCTTTAGAACCAAACCTTACATCCACTCCTATACCACTTCTCTCTGATGGGATTCAACGGCACCTGGGGGCTGCCACCAAATCTGGGGATGCTTAATCATCCCTATCTCCAGCGAGGAGCAGAGTCCTAGGAAACCCTTTGAGACCCCGGGGATTTTTCCTCTCTGGGGCATCCAAACCCAGGAGCATTACCTTTTTTATCTCTACAGGACCCACCTGACTCACATTTCTTGGATGCCATCTCTGACCAGGGACCTCTTTTCTCTACCCCCATGACCTTGCTGCTCTTCAACCCCAACCCCGTGAGGGAACTTACCCCAGTTCTAATAAATACGTTTTTCCCTGTTCCCATTTCCTACATTTAAAAGTGTACAAAAGTGTGTATCTCAAGCCAACAGTATCTGAATGTCTGGAGCATGAGCACCATTGACGGTAGGGCATTTAGGACTTTAGGTCATGGTACGGCTTGTTCCTCTTCAAAACCTGGGAAGAAGGAAAAAACAAGCTAGAAGAAAAAAGAATGAAAGTCTGTAATTAAGCAAGAAAGATTGTGGAGCTGAATCTTTTACTGAACTGGTTAACGAAGAATAGAGGAAATCTTTCTCTCTGTCGCTTTGCATGTTGCATGTGAACAGTTGAAAAGGTTCACCAGCCACATGAAGTCTAAAATACTCCAGGAAAGCCAATTTCCCCATCCTTATTAGGGATGAGCAGCTGTGTGAAGCCCCAGCGATTGGCTAGTATACTCACCTGAGTGGTGATCCCAGAGCACATGCACGGGGCACGGCCACATACCGGCTCCCCTCCATCTGAGGCCCATACTGGCATCAGGCATTTCTAAATGGCTGACATGGAGGAGCAGCCAGTGGCTTGCATTCCATTCAGGTTTACTATCCCCACTGAATTCAGAGTGGCAAGTAAAATGTAAATGGATCGCTAAGATAGGCTGGTAGCCCGTGCATTCATAGTGGGATCAATGGAAAGGTGAGTTTTTATAGCCATTCATGGGGATGCATGCAGCAACTTGGAGACAATCAATACCTTGGATAGTGAAAATCCCAGGTGCTGTTCCTCTTTAAGTGGTCCAAGAGACTCCTTTATCCCTCCAGAGATCAGACATTTTCTATCTACCTGCACACCTTAAAGTAGATTTTGATTATCCCATGTTTTGATCTTTGCCCCAATGTGAAAACTCGGCATTACCCGACCCTACAACACAGGCTCCAGTGTCCAGTCTGCATCATTCTGTTTAGAAAAAGAGCTTGCCAATCCCTGTAGACATGCGTGGCGCAGCCCAGAAATGCTGGGGATGCGGCCATTAATGTTTTACTCACTGTAGGAACCAGAACAGCAACCTGGGGGAGGGGGGGTTCACATAGCCGGGTATCCCAATTTGGGATGCCCCAGGGGAAGGCCAGCAACTGAGGGTTTTTTTCTGCTTTAATGCCCCTGATTAGGCTCAGCAGACAAAAGCACAAACTCAAGCCAACAGTAATGGAATTATTTCTGTAGTATTTTATTATTTTGTGTTGTTGTAAAAGACTCCCTCACCTATTAAGATCTCTTTTGGTAGGTAAGTGTGTAGCAATACTGCATGAAAGGTGCTTTCTGGATAAAAAAAATCTTCTGGCTGAGTAAAAGTTTTCCTGATGTAGTATGGCAATGTGAACGTGTTAATAGTGTGCGAATTGGCTTACTGAGCTATAACAACGTGTACTCCTTTATCCCTCAAAGCGTGTTTTAATGGGAAATAAGATGTGATTGTGGGGGTGAATAATACCTTGGCACCCTCCAATTATCGCTGAACAGCACCATTGCAGACTCATTTTCTCACGTTTTCCCCGGAGGATCTTCTCTTCTCAAGCTAAAACCTAACTGCAATACAGGGTGAAATCTCTTAGCTATATTCACCTTGCCAATATCCCCTTTTCTCCAAGCTATAACTAACATGAAGGCTTATCAACAGCCTAACAGGTGACATACAAACCGCTACTGCATGCAAAGCCTCCTATCAATCATGAAGACCTCAGCTGTTAATAAGCTCATATAAAATAAAAGAGAAGCTCAAGGGAAATATTTCATAACATAAACATTTTTGATCTTCATTCAAACTTTTGATAGGTAAAAGGTGAATGAGCAAAACTGTGGCCAAACAATAAGGTGCATAATTTAAGGGAGAGTCTGGTCTTTACCAGTCTTCTGGGAAAGTGACTGCGGTGGTCTTTTTTTTCCTGTTTATTTAGTTTTTTAAAAAAATGTGAGCCCCACCAAAGGTTACCAGCCTGGGCACCAACATACCGTATTTTTCGCCCTATAAGACGCACTTATTTTTCCCCAAAAGTGGGGGAAAAATGTCCGTGCGTCTTATCGGGCGAATGTAAAAAAAAAAAATTAAAAAAAAAAAAATATTAAAAAAAACCTCACCCGTTCCCGGCGCTCCCGCGTTGCCCGTCACACAGAGAAAGGCCAGAGGAGCGGCGGGCTGTGTCCCGGCCCCGCCGCTGCGATCGCTGTCTTTTCAGGCAGCAATAGCAGCGGCGGGGCCGGGACATAGCCCGCCCGCTCCTCCATCTGCTGCCTCTTCCTGTCAGGTCACACGCGAGCACCCAGGTCAGCGCAGCAGGTGGGCGTGGCCTGCACTGACTCGGTGCAGGCCACGCCCACCCGCTGCTCTGACCTGGGTGTTCGCGTGTGGCAAGGAAGAGGCAGCAGATGGAGGAGCGGGCGGGCTGTGTCCCGGCCCCGCCGCTGCTATTGCTGCCTGAAAAGACAGCGATCGCAGCGGCGGGGCCGGGACACAGCCCGCCGCTGCTTCTTACGGCCGGCTCCGTAAACCGGGTGGGCGTGGCCTGCACCGACGCTGATGCGGCGCAGGCCACGCCCACCCGATTCACGGAGCCAGCCGCTTGTCAGCGGAGAGGTGAGTTATACTTTTTTTTTTTTTTATTATACCGGGGACGGGGGATGCCGACTACCAATGGGGGGAGGGAGGATGCCGACTACCAATGGGGGGAGAGGGGGATGCCGACTACCAATGGGGGGACGGAGGATGCCAACTACCAATGGGGGGAGGGAGGATGCCGACTACCAATGGGGGGAGGGAGGATGCCACACTGACAATGGGGTAAGGGAGGATGCCACACTGACAATGGGGGGAGAGGGGGATGCCACACTGACAATGGGGGGAGGGAGGATGCCACACTGACAATGGGGGGGAGAGGGGGATGCCACACTGACAATGGGGGGAGAGGGGGATGCCACACTGACAATGGGGGAAGGGAGGATGCCACACTGACAATGGGGGGAGAGGGGGATGCCACACTGACAATGGGGGGAGAGGGGGATGCCACACTGACAATGGGGGGAGAAGGGGATGCCATACTGACAATGGGGGGAGAAGGGGATGCCATACTGACAATGGGGGGAGAGGGGGATGCCATACTGACAATGGGGGGAGAGGGGGATGCCATACTGACAATGGGGGAGAGGGGGATGCCACACTGACAATGGGGGGAGAGGGGGATGCCATACTGACAATGGGGGGAGAGGGGGATGCCATACTGACAATGGGGGGAGAGGGGGATGCCATACTGACAATGGGGGGAGAGGGGGATGCCACACTGACAATGGGGGGAGAGGGGGATGCCATACTGACAATGGGGGGAGAGGGGGATGCCACACTGACAATGGGGGGAGAGGGGGATGCCATACTGACAATGGGGGGAGAGGGGGATGCCACACTGACAATGGGGGGAGAGGGGGATGCCATACTGACAATGGGGGGAGAGGGGGATGCCATACTGACAATGGGGGGAGAGGGGGATGCCATACTGACAATGGGGGGAGAGGGGGATGCCATACTGACAATGGGGGGAGAGGGGGATGCCACACTGACAATGGGGGGAGAGGGGGATGCCACACTGTCTTTAATGGTGCGTTTTTGGCTTAAAATATTTTTTTTCAAATTTTCCTACCCCAAATCCTAGGTGCGTCTTATAGGCGGGTGCGTCTTATAGGGCGAAAATACGGTAAGTGCTTATAACCTAGGGCTCAGAGGCTGTGCTATTGGGGGCCCCTGGAGCCCCTGAAAGTTACCAGCCCTTTGGTATGGGCCCAAGGCCCCCCTGGAATAACTCTTTGCCCACACCAATGGGCACAGGCTCTTCCACACCCCTCTTTGGTCCCCCCCAGCGCCTTCTTGTAGCAGCACCAGCCGCCAGAAGTTGACGGCTGCGCTACCATCATTGGGGGGAGTGGGTAAACAGGTTCCCCCTTGTTTCATCCTCACTAGCGAGGGACTGAGGTGAGGGCTGTGGGAGACGGCTTTTATATTTGTAGTTGTGGCCTCCATGGAATCGTCATCGCTGACATCACAGAAGAGACAGGGCCTAGAGAGGATTTTCCAGTGCAACTCCCTCTAGGCCCCTCCCTTTTTGTGACATCATAAGTGACATCAGGGAGATTCCTAAGAGGCCCCACCTCTTAATATAAAAAACGCTTGCTGGCGGCTCCTCACTGGTCTACCTATACTAGTTCACCAGGGTCAGGAGCCATCACGGCATAGCATGGCAGTGGGTGCCATGACGATAAAATAACACATTACCCGCACCCCCAACTGGAACATCAGAGGGGTTGGAAGAGCCCCGAGCCCATACCAAAGAGCCTAAGGGCTTGTAACTTTCAGGGACAGGGGTCACCAACAGCGTGGCCTCTGAGCCCTAAGTTATAAGCCCTTATGCTTGGTGCCCAGGCAGGTAGCCTTTTGGGAGGGACAATTATTTATTTAACCACTAATAAACATAAGAGAACCCCTCTTTCACTTTCCCAGCTTTAATTAAAGCTGGTTAAAGTGGACCAGAACCCACCAGATTTGGGCGCGAGCAGCGGCTGCATTCTCGTACCAGGCATGCCCATGCCAGGCATTTGTGAATTGCCAGTGCAGACATGCTCCCTGTTAAAGGGTAGCAGGGGATGCGGCCGCCAGCGCGCTCAGATCCGCTTGCCTTAAACGTGCTCTAGGATGAAGGGGCGGGAGTGGATCCAAGTGTGCTGACTGGACGAGAGGCTGCATATTTGCCGGAAGGACCGAGGAAGGGTGAGTGAGATCAGGGTTCCCATCGGGCAAAGACCAAAACCCAGGATAGTCAAAATCCTGGGTTTTGGTCCACTTTAAGGATGTAAAAAGTAAAAAAAATGTTCTAATTTTTAATTTTTCACTGGAAAAATGGGCCGAATTGCCTCTGCGAAAGGCTCTGATTCAGCCCTTAAGTGTTTTCAAAAGAATGGTAGAACAAGGGGCACAACCTGAAGCTATGGGACAAAAACCAGAAGCAATGACAGAAAATCTATGTAGAGTAATGAATTTAAACAGGCCTGGGATGAGTATACATCTAACCTAAGATAAAGAGTACATACAGTTACATAAGGGCAGACTAGATGGATCATGTGGTCTCTTTCTGCCGTCAGCCTTCTATGTTTCTATGAAATGTGTGATATTTTCTTCCATATTAACCTCCATTTCAGAGTGCTTTATATATTTTTAACAGTAATTCTTTCAATGGAAAGTTTACAGACATTACTGTGCTCTTGCAATGCCTCACGTATGCTCGAGCTCCCTTGTGTACGATAGACTATTTTTGTAGATTCTATGATGGTGAGCTGTCCAGGCCCTGGTGGTCACCGTTACAAGTTCTGGTGAACTGCTGCTTTCTTCTGTTCAGCCTTTGGAGATGTGGCAAAAAGTTTGTCTTTGTTCCCACTGTCCAAAGTAATTTGTTCCAGAAGTAGCTTTCGTTAGGTGTACAAAATGTATTTTTTATGGACTGCAGAGGTGATGAAAAGTCAATATTTTCTGCAATTTGTATTCTGCTCTAAGGCTAAATGTTTTGGGATAATTTGGCCTGGGAAAGCTCCCAATAGTATCTTCTCCTCTTGTATTTGGCCTTTCGGAAAATTATTTATGTCTATTTTTTTTTTCTGAAGGCGTTTGATAGCTCTTGAGAGTTCTTTAAAAATAATCTAGTATGTACAATAGTTTCTTCAGGATACATTTCTTATTTCATTCATTTAATCCCTGCAGAGATTACTTACTAGTATTTTTGTAAGCGTTTAGTAAATGTGGAATGTAGAAAAAAGTAAGATTTAAAGTAGGCAATGCCTATATAGAGGAAATGCAAAAAAGATTGCATGTAGACTTTTCCTCTGAAACCCCACATTATTACCAGGTAAATAAAACCCCACAATTAATGCAGAATGCAATAGACTCCTTGCCCTTCAATCCCATAATCATAGTGGGAAGTGGCAAGACACTCCCTTCCAAAAGCTCATGATCATTAGACAATGGGGTTGATTTAGTCCCAGATGCAAAAAGTGCACAGTTATGGTTTAGCACCAGGTGCAAATTGTTTTTGTGAGTATAAAGCACCTTTAGCTTTAAAGCAAAAAAAATCCCAGGGATTTTGGGGTGCCCCACTGTGTGGAACCCCCCAGATCTCACATTTCAAACTCACCTTTCCCCGGTCCTATGGCACATGAGCGGGCTCTTACCCAATCAGAGTAATTTGCTGTGCATATTAATATTCAGGGAAAAAAAGGGTGAGGAATGGCTGGGAATGGAAGGGCCTGTGCACAGCCCAAAGCTGTGTTAATAAGCGGATGCTTTTGGGGGGAATGTCATTTTGTTTTTGGTACAATCATTCAGAACTTGGGGTCCCACATTAAAAGTGGACTAACACTCATTTTCCTGCTAACGGGTTTGGGTCCAGCCACATTCAGACAGGCCAGTGGGGGGGCAGAATGCTGGTGCCCCACAGAATGCCCACAATTCTTACCTTAACCTCGATCCTTGGCTGGAGATTGCAGGCCTGTGATTGGGCACTGGCAGGCCAGGAAGAGGTGGCCCTTTTCTGCTTCCAGAACTGAGAAAGCGACTCCGACCCACGTAACTGCCAGTGGTCAATCCCCGTGTGAGGATTGAGGATAAGGTAAGAATTGCTGGGCAATGCGTGAGGGTGCTCCAGCATTCTGGATGTGGCCCAGACCCACATCCATGTAAGTCGTGCACCGGTAGGTCTCTCAAGGTACAGCAAAGCCACAGACAAGAAAGCGACAATGACACCAGCTTATGCAAAACACGTTTACTAAAACAGGCTTCTGAAAATACTTCAAATATATGCAGCAAACAGTGAAATAATAACAACAGTTCCCCTACCCCAAAGCTGACCCAAACTGCGTAGCAGGCACTGTTCCAGAAGGATGCACTGAGTAAAACTGCAGACAGCTCAGTCCACAACAGCCAATGTCTCCTGTAGCAAAGTTCCTGTGTAATCCGGAATCCAGAATCCAACAGCAAAGCAAAGCAAAGTCTTGGCCTGTGTAAAGTCTCTCTATCTAACTAACTAGCTAACAGGCAGTCTATAGCACGTCCATGTATTAATTAAAGTACTGACCCGGGCCTTTGGTAAACTCCAGCTGAACAGATATCCTTCACAAAATGACCGGATGCACCACGCAGCTCTCAGGAGTCTTTCAGGCAAAAATCCACAGCCTCTGATTCAGATCCAGTTGTCAGTCTTTCTTTATCTTCTGCACGCCAGGCCACCACTTGCTCACATGGCCTTTTTCTCTCTCTTTCAAAATGGTGACCAGTCTGCTTCCTCCTTGCTCTAGCACACACAGAACATGTGATTTCCTGCTCCTTGTGGCCCCTTGTGGCCAAACAACAGGACGGCAGTTTTTATAGAATAGTCCTGGTTTCACCCTCTTACATGCCACCCCACTAGAGGTTGTCGTCCTCGGCAACCCTCCCCAAACAAACTCCTCCTGAGCATAGCGTTGCGGGGGCACACCAGCATTGGATCTCGTTGACCTTCTCAGCACAATGGTTTCAGGGGTATCGGGTGCATTAGGCAGCTCTGCCAAGGGAGGGGCCACCACTCTGTCAGCATTCTCGCTGGGTGGCAGACCCGATCCCCCTGGGGCAACAGCAGGTATCTGGGCAGGGGTGACCCACCAATCTTCCTCATCGGCTTAGAGGCTCCCCTCTGTTCTGGGAGCGTGAGAAGGCATCTCTTCCTCATGCATCGGCTCATCAAAGTTACATTGTCTTAGCATGTTACGGTGCAAGTTTCGTGAGGGTCCCCCAGTCCCCACTGGTTCTACCTCGTAGACCGGAATGTCAGGGTCCACTCTCCTTTTCACCATATATGGAACCGCCTCCCACCGCCCATCCAACTTCCCAGATGGCCGCTTAGCTCTGACCATCACTCTATCACCCGGGGAATAACTATCTCTCTGCACAGGTCCTGGGGCAGGGTGCACCACTTGTTCCAGGCGTTCCCCTACAACTTTGTGGATCGCTCTTTGACGGTGGCGGTGCTCTTGCATCCATGCAGTAGCACTTCTCGGTTGTGGTTCCTTTGGATCAGGCATGTGGAGATCTTCCACCTCTCGTCCGGCTCTTCCAAACATGAGCATATGGGGGGAGTAGCCAGTGGTATTGTGTACCCTATTGTTATAGGCCCACATCAGTTCAGGTAGATATTAGGGCCACCTAGCCTTTTGTCCATTCTCCAATGTCCGTAACATCTGAATCAAAGTCCTATTAAAGCGCTCACAGGCCCCATTCCCTTGGGGGTGGTACGGAGTGGTGAGGGATCATTCAATCCCATACAATTGATACAGTTCATTCATCAGATTTCCTTGAAAACATGCTCCTTGATCTGAGTGTATTCTCTGGGGGCACCCGAAGACTTGGATAAAGTGTTTGCAGACAGCCTCTGCAGCTGACTCAGCCGTCTGGTCTCTGGTGGGTACAGCCACCGCATACTTGGTGAAATGATCGGTCATTACCAGACAATACGAATGTCCTGAGGCGGAGTACCCAATCTGCACATAGTCAATCATAAGCAGTTCCAACGGGGCTGAAGTCTTAATTGTCTGGACGGGGCCCGCTGTTCGGTGCTTTTACTCAGTCCACAAGATCGACACTTAAGACAGGCCTCGGCCACCATGTCGGCCAGATCTGGACAATACACAAATCCTTGGAGCCACTTAAACGTTTTCTCACTTCCAAAATTAGCACCCCTCTCGTGGGCTTCCCGTGCAGCCTCTGGGCCCAATGACATAGGGATTACAATCTGTTGCCGATGCTGCAGCTCTGTCTGTAGGTATATGGTCCGACACAGGAGGCCCTGGGTAACATTTAGCTTATCCCACTGTCTCAGCAACTTTTGGCCCTCTGGAGTCAAACGGGCCCTTTCTTCCGGCCGCGGCCAGGTCTTGGTCCTGACCCATTCTCTCACTCTCCACAGATCAGGACAGCTGTTCTGGACTCTCTCCCAGTCAGTCAATGTCTTCCCCAACACCATGGGCATTCCGGACGCCACCCCACTTGCATGTGCCACGTCCTGGAGCAGGGGTAATCGACCAAGGTCAGGAGTTTCAATGTCCTCTAACTCCTCATCACCCCTCAGCTGCGGTGCCCCCACGGGGACTCGGGAAAGTGCATCGGCATTGCTGTTCTCTTTACCAGACCGGAACTTGATGCGATACTGAAATTTAGAAAGGCGAGCCAACCACCTCTGCTCCAGGGCACCGAGCTTGGCATTCTCCAGATGGGCTAGGGGGTTGTTGTCTGTCATCACGGTCACTTCCACGCCTGTCAGGTATTCTGCAAACTTTTCAGTCATGGCCACACCAGAGCCAACAGTTCCAGCTTGAAGGAGCTATAGTTGTCGGGGTTGCGCTCCGATTCCCTCAGAGACCGGCTCCCATAGGCAATGACTCTCTCGCGCCCATCCTGGACTTGGGATAGCACAGCTCCCAACCCATGCAGACTCCCATCAGTGTACAGCAGGAATGGTATATCAAACTGCGCGTAAGCCAGGATCGGGGCAATGGTTAGGGACTCCTTCACTGCCTCAAAGGCCTCTTGCTGCCGGGGCCCCCAACCAATGGGGCGATTTTTCGGACCTCCTGCGGTGCCTCTCAGTAACTCGTTCAATGGGCCCACCAACTGAACAAACTTGGGTATAAATCTCCTGTAGTAACTGGCCAGCCCCACGAATGCCCGTACTTCTCGTAATGTCACCGGCCGGGGCCACTGCTGGACGGCTTCCACCTTGCTGGGGGCGGGTTTACACCCTCGGAGGTGACAAATGTCCCAAGTACTCTATCTGCTGTCGAAACAGTTGGCACTTCTTGGGCTTAATCTTGAGCCCATGATCTCGCAGTCGCCCAAGGACCTTTCGCAGCTTCTGAAGATGGTCCTCGAAGGAAGCTCCAAACACCACTATGTTGTCCAAGTATATCAACACTGACTCAAAGTTGAGGTCCCCCAGACAGTGCTCCATTAACCACTGAAATGTCCCTGGGGCATTGGTGAGGCCTAATGGCATTCGGTTAAATTCGTAAAGTCCCATGGGTAAAATGAAAGCCGTCTTCGCTTTGTCTTTCTGGACTACCGGTACTTGCCAATATCCGCTGGCCAGGTCAAGGGTCGAGAAGAATTTCGCCTGGCCCAGGGCTGACAATGACTCTTCAATCCGCGGGAGAGGATATGCATCCCGGACGGTCTGGGCATTAAACTTCCGATAGTCCACGCAGAACCGGAGACTCCCATCTTTCTTCCGCACCAAGACTACTGGGGCAGCCCACGGACTCTGACTCTCTTGAATCACCCGATTTTCCAGCATGCTGGCTACCATGTCCTTCACCTCTTGGTACATTTTGGGAGGGATTTGTCGGTAACGTTCTCTAATCGGTGCAGCATCGCCCGTGGGGATTTCGCAGAAGCACACCCAAAGTCCTCGTCATGTCTTGAGAACGCCTCCTGAAATTCCCAGAGAGTATCTTCCAGCAACTTCTGTTGTCCTGGGGTCAGGGTCTTACAGTCCACTCCCAACTGGGCCATGATCACTCTCCCATTCCACTTCTCTGTCGGGATCTCCTTCTGCTGGACTTCCACAGCATAAGTCCAGGCCGACCTTCTATCAGGCTGTAACGTGAAGCGGCTCTTTCGGGGTATACCACCTTTGGACACATAAACGTCTGCCAGGACAGCATTGCCAGGAACGGTTAGCTCACAGTCTTCAACGTTCAAGCAACGTACCGGTACACACCCATTTGTCACAATGGCAAGGGCCCGAGCTATCAATGGGCGAGCCTGGGGTTCCTCTTGCTGGGCTGGCTCAATCAGGACCTCCAATCCATTAAGTCGTCGCCCAGCCCCCACCGGCAGCATCAATACTCGTTCTTGTCGCGGTGGGATCTTCACCGGGGTCCCCCCTGGCACCTTCGCTCTTCCGACAGGTCGACCAGAGAGGTTACTCTTTTTCAGACTACAGCTTCTCACCATCTGTTGAAGAACCTTCAGAGTCGGCCGGTGAGTGGTGGCCCATAGCCAATACTTTGGCCCTTCTCTGGCATAGAGCTGATGGTCTAGGTCTCTCAGCACATTCAAACCCAGTCCATCCCGCTCCGAGAAGAGTGGTCCACCAGCACGACCCCCTTCTTGCCCACATCTTACCCACGCACTCGGACCCGCATCCAGACTATCCCTCGGACATCCATCTCCTTATTGTCGGCAGCCGTCAACCTGATGACACTTCCATCTCCGGCTCCATCATATGTCCAAAGTGTCTTTCAAAGAACTGTAAGGGCATAAGGGTGCACTCTGATCCTGTATCAACCAGGCAGCGTACCTTCTGACCTTCCAACTCAGCTTCCATGACGGCGCTGCTGGCATACAAGTCATGATCCTTTCGCACAGGGCTTAGCTGTTGACATACCGCCGCAGGGCGCCCAGTTACTGCAGCGGTCGGCAGTTTAACGGTTGCTCAGATTCCATCTGTTCGGGGCATTCTCGGGCTATATGGCCGTACTGCCGACAACCCCAACAGAGGGGGCTTCTTCTGACAGGTCCCCGCACCTGACTTCTCATGCGTGGGGTGGGGTGGCGTGCTGGAGTCACTTCTGGGGGTTGGGAAGATTCTGTCTTCATCTGGGACACCTCCAACCGCAGTTCCCTTAATTCAGCTCGCAGGGCCTGGACCACTGTCTTTAGGGACTCGGATTCCTCAGATCCCGGGTGTTTCTTCATAGCATGAGAGCTGCTCACAACCCTCGCCTCCACAGGGACATGCTCCTCCTCCCTTTCCATGGCAGCTTGGTAGGCACTATAAAATGACATGTCGGGTGCCACCCGGGTCATCTCTCGCAGCTTATCCTGCAGGAACTTGTTGGAGAGCCCCACTATGAACTGATCTCTCAGCAGTCAGTCCACTTCCCGGAAGGCTCCCATGCCACCTGGGTCTCGTCGCTGTATCTCATTGAGCATCTCTTGGAGGGCATTGGAATACTGCATAAGAGTCTCATCTTCCTGCTGTGGGCAGTTAAAGAAGTGGCTCCTTAGCTGTACAACTTTAGCATGGCCTCCATGAGCTATTTCCAGAAGGGACAGTATTTTCTCTAGGGTGTCTCTCTCAGATTCGGGCCTTACCATCACTGTCCGCCTGAAATCACCCTCTAGCGTTCCCACTGCAACCTCTGCCTGCAGTTCGGGGGTCAGGTTACACATTCTGGTGGCACTCCGCACCCTCTCAGTCCAATCTTGCAAAGTCATGCTTTTCCCATCAAATTTTGGCAGATAGCGCAACAGCGCCCCCACCGGGATGTATGCTATTGGGGGGGACATGGTGCTACAGCCCGGCTGACCTTGGGCCGGCATACCCTGAGCTGGGTCTTGCTCCGGTGCCACTGGCGCCGGGGGAAGATCTCCCCCCGCGTTCCCGTCCATAACGAATGCTGTATCCTGCCGACTACGCCAAAATGTAAGTCGTGCACCGGTAGGTCTCTCAAGGTACAGCAAAGCCACAGACAAGAAAGCGACAATGACACCAGCTTATGCAAAACACGTTTACTAAAACAGGCTTCTGAAAATACTTCAAATATATGCAGCAAACAGTGAAATAATAACAACAGTTCCCCTACCCCAAAGCTGACCCAAACTGCGTAGCAGGCACTGTTCCAGAGGGATGCACTGAGTAAAACTGCAGACAGCTCAGTGCACAACAGCCAATGTCTCCTGTAGCAAAGTTCCTGTGTAATCCGGAATCCAGAATCCAACAGCAAAGCAAAGCAAAGTCTTGGCCTGTGTAAAGTCTCTCTATCTAACTAACTAGCTAACAGGCAGTCTATAGCACGTGCATGTATTTATTAAAGTACTGACCTGGGCCTTTGGTAAACTCCAGCTGAACAGATCTCCTTCACAAAATGACCGGATGCACCACGCAGCTCTCAGGAGTCTTTCAGGCAAAAATCCACAGCCTCTGATTCAGATCCAGTTGTCAGTCTTTCTTTATCTTCTGCACGCCAGGCCACCACTTGCTCACATGGCCTTTTTCTCTCTCTTTCAAAATGGTGACCAGTCTGCTTCCTCCTTGCTCTAGCACACACCGAACATGTGATTTCCTGCTCTTTAAGATCAACAAGTCTCTGCAGAGAATTAGCTGTGAGAACAGGGGAACCAGTGGCCCCTTGTGGCCAAACAACAGGACGGCAGTTTTTATAGAATAGTCCTGGTTTCACCCTCTTACATCCATTAGCAGGGAAACAGGTGTTGGTATACTTTGAATTTCGCCCATTTTGCCCAAATCTAAAACCACCCCTGGTCCAGGGGGAATCAGGTACTAGCCACCTGTGCTAGCAACAGTTAAATTATTAGGTACTTTTGTTCATACTAATTTAGTTTAATATTAAATCCAATAAATATTCATGTTTCATATAAAGTTACTGTAAATGAAAGATATATAAGGATAGTGCTTGTGCACTGTGTTTTCTCTCCTACACACGGACATCTCATGCAGTTACACCTCCACCCCCTGACGCACATGTGTTGCTCTCCTTTTACTTACAATAAATTGCAACTTAATGATTTTTTTTCCTTTCTCATTTCTATGCCTGACCCAGCCGAACCCTCTTGATTTCTTATATCAGTGCTAATGTATGTTTTCTGTGGCTGCAATCCTTGGCTATTAGAGAAACAAGAAACATTGTCATTTGAGGCTGGAACACTTGACAGATCAGCAAAAACTATTAGATTAGTTTCAATTTAAAATTCCTTCGTTCTACAAAGCAAATCAAAATGAATTAAGAAACATTTTATGCTGCTCATTAAAATTAATCTCTAGCTTTACAGCAACTTAACCTGCAGCACCTTTGTGCTCCAGTGCTTATACCCTGTAGAGCAGTGTTTCCCAAACAGTGGTATGCGAGATCCTATAAAGTGGTCGTGCAGTGTTTCCAAACAGTTGTACATGTACCACTGATTGTATGGAAGATCCTTTCAGGTGGTAGTTTACTAACCAGGGAGGTACACAGCGAGTTAGAAGACTGATCAGCTCGATCTGCTGCCAACTATAGTATACTGAGCACCGATTTTTTTGTGTAGTTTTATACAATGTTCAGTGATTGGACCCCCCTCCCAACTTTGACACTGGATTGAATTGCAAATATTCCATATGGTAAGACTCTGAAAAATACTTGAGATTTCTCCCCTGTCCCCCTACATCATGCTGGCCTAGACACAGGTCCTTAGTTTTCTAATGGCAAATGCAGCCCAGTCAGTTGATCACATAATTCTGTGGTTGTGGTTGATAGCACATGGAGTAGGCAGCAGTCAGTGCTGGAACCGAAACAGCCTAGGTTAGGCCGTCTGAAACCAGGGACCCCAAATGGTGCCAAAAGCAAGGATGAGGGGTGAACCTAGGTGCTAATTAAAGAGATGATACAGTCTCAGAAGAGGGTGTAGTCAGACATGGCAACAAGTCTAAGCACCAGGTTTGGTCAGAATAGGCAGGGAGAGCAAAAGGACTTGGCAGCAGATGTGCTCAGACCGAGCAGGGTCCAAAACAGAGTTTGGCACAAGAGGTGGTCAGATGTAGCAGGGTCATCAACAGGGCTTAGGCAGAAAACATGGTCATTCATGGCAGGATTAGCAACAGAGCTTGGCAGCAGACATGGTCAGATGGGGTAGAATCAGCATCAGGGCTTTGCAGCAGATATGGTCAGACATGGCGTAGTTAGCAACAAGGCTTGGCAAAAAATCCAGATCTTTTTACCCAACATGAAGCTTTGGGCTTATAGATCTACCATGAAGCCAGGGGCAGATTAACCATGGGAATATTACCCTGTGTGGTTCAGTGCAGTGCTATGGGGGCTGGCTGGGTGGCTGCCTCTTAAACCCCCCAACCAATCCCTGTCTCCCTAGCCTCCCATTAACCCATTCAAACAGACCATGTTCTCCTCCCCCTGCAAAGCCAAGAAACCCCAGCCCATATTCTGCCCCAATGCGATAGCCTTAGCATTATGTCTGCGGGCCATATCTGATGTCGGATTTTTTTTTTTTTTACCCCAGTCTGCCAGTGCATGTAGCCAGTAATAATTCCTTGCTATTATTACTGGACACAAAGTAAGCACCTGAAGTCAACCTTTACTGACCACTCTGAAAGTTGATGCCTGTGTGCTTCCTGATTACATTGTGTAATCCAAGAAAGCTGTGAGCCATGAATGGCACTGGCTAGCCAATTCTGGCGGAATGGTATAGAAAATTATATGGTGCATTCAAAATGTAAAATGTAATATGTTGCCCTTTAATGGTGCCTCTTGGCATCCCCTGTCACTGTCACTGTTGTCCATGGTACAGCTAAAATTATGCAATACTACATGGCGCCAGAGCCTTCTGGTAGTGGACTCTGACTTTAAACAATACTGTAACTGTGACCATTGTCAAATCTGGCTGAAGGGGCACAGTGTGATATGAGTGGGCATCTGTCAAGTGTGCAGTCAATGTGTCAAGTGTGGGGTCCATATTAGGATCTGGGTGGGGGGTCTCAGATCTCAGATGTCTGGGAACATGTACCAGCTTGAATGTGCAAATATGTTGTGTTTTTATTTTCCTGGATGGAGACACATTTTCACTTTTTCCCTTAGCCAGCACAATGTTTAGCATCCCAGAAGGCAGAGTAATATGCTGGTTTCCAGGAGGAGGTGGAGATCTAATACAATATGCTCATTTGGCCCCACCATTGAAGTGCACCTATGCTTCTGAAACGTCACCTTGTTATATTTGACTCAATTACTGCCTCTTTGGTTCAGCTCGGCCAGAACCAAATAGAGGCAATATTCAGCTCAAACTATGCACCCATTTAATTCCTTAGTACTGGTGTAGTGCTCTTTTTGGGGTCATTAGACTCTTCTGCACCCCTAGTGCTCAGGAGGGGTGCAGGCAGACAGAAAGGGGTATTAACAAGCTACACACCCCATTCTGGACAGGTAACTTGCCACATCCCCTATCCTTTGAGCCTTTATAGGAGACTTTGGGGCCCCTTGATAGTTCACTTGTCATAAATCAGCCTAAAGGAGTATTCTGTGTTGAAAAAGCCCTACTTATGCATATGGACGAAACTGGTATACAAAGCTCTATTAGAAGCCCACAAACCCAAAAACAGAGCTTTAATGACAAATATAGTATTTGCACTTTGTATTTGTCTATGTAACAATAAATCAATTTTAATTGAATTTTTGTTTAATAAAATGTATTAACTGCTTGTTAACCATAGCGTGGTAGTGGATATATCTGGGTTTGGGGACCAGCTCCCCCATACAATAAAACTTTATAAAAATAAAAAGTATTTTGTACTGTCTCGCTTGTCTTCAATGTCCTGACATCTTCTAGCCTTGACTCCTTTCTTGGCCTGTTGAGCTTGCTACAAAAGGATCATTAGCATCAAGTCTTCCTCCGATGAGTGGCAGTCTCCCTCTCTTCACACTGGCAGCCTACCAGAGCACTGGCTGTCCCAAGGAGGGAAATTTATAATCCGGGTCGGGGCTTCCCAAAGATACCCCTAGAGTCACATTACTGGGCTGCTAGTGGGTGGGGGAAACCACTTTAAAGCACCTGGTTTGCCAGGAGACAGTGCAAGGTGCTTTCATTTTAGTGACCAAGGACATTTACATTTCCTTGAGGTCTTAGCCAAGCCACTGTGCTGGTCTGGGTGTTTTGGCATCCTAGCAATGCTCTTGAATGCATGAGTGTATACAGCAATCCTCTAAAGTGGACCAAAACCCAGGATAGTCAATAGTTTCAACTATCCTGGGTTTTGGTCATTTCCCTGGGGGTGCCCCGCTGTGTGAAACCACCCAGGATGCCGAGCCCAGCTCACCTCTTCCCACGACACGTCCAAGAGCAGCGGGTCTGACAGGCGTATTCTCCTCCTCCCTCTAACAGGGAGTGTGTGGCTGGCGCGGGCACGCTTCCTGTTAGAAGTAAGCGGAGGATGCGGTCGTCAGAGCCGCTACTCTTAGACGAGCCGTGGGACCGTGAAGAGGTGAACTAGGTCCGGGGCGATCTGGGGGGTTTCACACAGTGGGACACCCCCGATCAGGGTGTCCCCGGGGAAGGGACCAAAACCCAGGATAGTCAAAATCCTGGGTTTTGGTCCACTTTATGTCCTGAGATATCCCTTATTTCTGATGAGGGAACATCAATATTTCGGTTTGAAGACTTGTTGAAGATTGATTTTGTAGTTTTACTCCTAGTTATACACAACATTACATTATCAGTCCTTTTTAAGCAGCTACCAACTTTGTACTTATTGGTGGGAGTTGTTATTTACTCAATTTACTCACCATTTAACTATACATGTAGTCTAGTTTTATATTTTCCACCAGAAACAGTGCAGACGAAATTTTCTTTATGCATAGGGTAATTTTACAGAGGCAATGGTCATTTCATCATAGCTAATCATAAAGTGAAACTTGGATAAAAGATCTATTTAGCCAATTTGTTTTACAACAGCTAATTGAATTGGCAAAGTGAATTTAAAGAGATCAATGCAAAAGCAATCTGCATCCATTTCCAGCAGATTGGAGGAAATATAGCTTTTAGTTCCACTTCACTGCAACAAATTGTTATACGTATATTATTTTCTGTCATTACATTTTGAAGATAAGAAGTGCTTGATGCCCCACTCCAGACATGTTTATTTTTACTTTTGCATAGGCTAGGGAAGTGTTCAACTCTACATCTCTGAAGCTTTGTTCCCTTAGGGGCAGTACTACACTGGAGGTATAGAGGTATGGTATTATAGGTCATGAAGGGGATGCAGAGAGTTAGTTGTAAACTGTGGGTCAGGACAGGGAAGGATCAATGTCACCAGGATGCCGCTCTCATTATAACGTATGTTATACTTTCTGTGCCAAACTAATTCTAATAAACCTAACATCACATGGATCTAAGAGGGTTGATGTGAGAGTGACTATGCTGAGGATTGGGGATGTATGCTTGTTTTTTCCCAAGTATAACATGAACAAATATTGTACACTATGCAAACCCCATTACTACCTTCAGCTGTATTGTTAGGTGGGGTTATTTGGGTTGTCCTCCTTGAGACTATAAGTGATGCATTTTGATTCACCAGATTAATGTTAAGATTTGCGTTTGAAGGTTCTTCATCAGTTAATATTTAGCAATAAGTCAAGGTAACTTAACTTGCATTTCCATTGAAGACATTTCAATAGTCATCCAACTAGCACAGACCTGGGCATTGTACGGCCCGTGGGCCGTATACGGCCCTTTGATTGGCTCTGAGCTGAGGGCTGAGCTGGCTGGCGGAGTCCCTTCACTCGTGATTCGGAGTTCCTCCACTGGTGCTGCCTGCGAGGTGCCCGCCCATATTATTTGTATTGTATTATTTGTATTTCCCGCCCCTCCACCCAGGCAAGATGTCGCCGGAGCCTACCTCCTTCTCCTCCCCTGGTTGGGCTCTTCTTCACTGTCGGGCGCCCGCCCATTCCTCTTCGCAGCCTGTCGGCGCCTCCTGCACTGTACACAGGCGATCACTTAAGCAGCAGCCAATCGGCCGCTCGGCTCGTCGGGTCTGGCGCGTTCTGCAGCAGACGTGTGCAGCTTTATTTTGTCTGGGACCCAGCTGTTGAGTGTCTCCCCCAGGGGGAGGGGGCGATGCAGGGGTCTCTGCTATGCGGCTCTATTAGGGCTCCCTTCCAGAGCCGCATAGCAGAGACCCCTGCATCGCCCCCTCCCCCTGGGGGAGACACTCAACAGCTGGGTCCCAGACAAAATAAAGCTGCACACGTCTGCTGCAGGCGTGTATGGGGGGGATGTGCACAGAGATTGGGAGGCATGCACAGGCAGAGCAGGGCAAGCTGTTCCACGGCTATACAGTACAGGTGAAGCTGACATGGAGGAAGGGGGTGGCATGGCTGGGTAGGTAAATATGAAGCTCTGCTGCCGCTGGCACTGGGCATACATCGGGTAAAAGAGGTGGAGGTAGCCTGCCTCAGGCCCCCCTGTGCCACATGCCCAGGGATACCTGCCTTCAGTGCCTAGATCCTAACCACTGGTTGTACTTGAGGTCCTAGCAGGAGGTACAAGGCTGCAGGCTGATCTAAAGCTAAACATTACTTTTATTATTTTTATTTTATTATTTATTATTTTTGTGCCTTTAAAGTAACTTTCAACTTTGAGTTGTTTTTTGTGTTGTTACACCGTTTTAGGCGACGGACAACCTATATGTACCCTATGTGTGGTACCTAGGGCCTTAACAACACACAAGAATTTTACTTTACCGTGTGTTGTTCCTCTGTTTGGTGGCATCCTGAATTGGAACTTCTAGCCACGTGTGCCCGTGGCTAGAAGTCAGCAGGGATGCAAACAGAGCGCACAGATGCAGAGAGGGCTCCAGGAGAAGGTGCATGAAACTGGTGATCAGGGGGTTTCACACAAGGGGGTATCCCAATTTGGATGTTCATGAAGTCTTTTAGGCTCCAGGGCCTCCGATGTTAATCTTTAATAAGAATGTGTGGTGGTACTTGATGAAAAACTGTTGGGAACCCATGCTTTAGATCACAGGCTGGAAGTTATAAAAAAGTCTACACCATCTAGGACAGAATATTACAACCAGACTGAGACAAGAAAGAATGCCATGACCACCAGTGAAGATAAGGTGCATGACAAATAATATGAACATCCTATTGAAAAAGTTTAAAAAAAACATCACATGCACATGATTTATACCAGAAACACAATAAGGCAGCAACTGGTTCACCAGAAAGACCCAAACACCAAAACACAAGAATAAAAACTTATTTAAGGACACAGAAGAGGACTGGTTCAAAGGAAGTTGAAATAAAGAAAAATAAGCTTGGATGTGAAGATATGGCATTTATTTTCTACCACACAGTTCTGTTTAAACACCTTTTAGTTTCAAAGCAAGCAAATGCAAGTTCTGTCTGTAAGGTCCCCAATCACAGCACTTAAAAGTTGTCAAATCCAGAGACTTTTACTAGTCATTCTGAACTGAAAAACACAGTTGGCTAACTAGCTTTAAACTTCAAAATGCCTTTAAATCAATCACATAGCATTGCCAAAATGGGAAAAGCATGGGTCCTGCAACCGGCCACTGATGGATGCGGTCCTAGAAGAGGTGAATATTTGGGTTTTGGAGCTTAAGAGGTGTCATGCACTGGCAGCATTGCCAATCAGGACCCCCCCCCTCCAAGTCAAGAACAGAAGTGCAGCCATGAATTATAAGGTGTGGCTCCAGTAACAAAAGACCTGGGGTCTACACAGATCCTGGTTTCCATCTTTCAAGGCCCTGATGATGGCGATGGACTTGGCTACAGGGCAACTTGAGTCATGCAACTGTGGGTCAAAGTGTATTGCAGCACTAGACTGCAGTAGGACATGAGTACGAGACAGAGCCAAAGTCAGAATCAGCACAAATCAGGACAAGTCAAGACTGGCAGCACAAATTTATAATCAAAGGTGACTGGCAAGTTAAAAAATAAATATCAGTAGCTTACTTACATTGAGTCTCTCCAGCGCTCTCCTTCCTGCTATGTCGGTTTACTTAGTGAGGAAATCATCTCATTCAGCTTTCAGTCTCCACCCCGCTGACCTGGTCCTTCAATCAACCTTCAGTGGACCGAGAACAGAAACAGTTCCTCCCCAGACGTCCAGATTGGCTGCCTCTCTCTGCAGCTATGAGACCCGGCCCTCCGCCCTCCTCTCTGATCACACTATTTGCTGGCAGTAATGACTAGAGGCACAACAATGCACTTATTTTTTTACTATTATATATGTAAAGCACACAGTGTGCTTACATCACATCACTGTTGCCACACCCACTGTTTCTCCTCATTTTTTCTCTGCATCTTTAATACTTTTACAAATAACTTAGGGACTACAGGGTCTTTTTGAAAACCGATTGAAGTTTGGAACAGTGCTAAGTGTAGCCCAAGACAATGGGACAACAATCAGGTTTGCCTTTAGTATAACTTTAAGACAGGGTGAGAGACAAGCAGTGAGGAAGCAATGTCAAGAGGGTAGCTCAGGTCAAACCAGGTCAAACTGGGTGACTGCAGCACTGCCGGACCATAAGAGGATGCTGGTTCCGTGACCGCCACCCACTGTCTCCCGGTCCTGTTGTTTGCTGCCACAGAGAGCTCCTGCCACCACTGCTGGGAGCCTGAAGTTTCTGCCACTGCCACTGCCACCACGGTGGGGGACAGGACAACAGGGTTGGGCAGGGCGGCATGTACATGCCACAGCTGCAAAGCACCGGAGGCGTCTGTGTATCTCCACCGGATGCACAGAGTGAAATAGGCCTTATAGGGCCTATGAGGAAGAAGCGCCATTGGGTTACAGACTAAAACTTGACCATAAGGGTAGTGGAGGACTGAGGCCAAAAATGCAACAGTCCCCTTATGAGCCATACCCTCATGTTCTTCCTAGCTGGCCAACCAGTGGGATTCAAATGTGGTGGGAGTGGGTAAGACCCCCAGAGCCATGATGTTGCAGGTAAAAATTTAGGGCAGAACATGGGCTGGGGTGTCTTGGCTAGGTAGAATAGAGCAAGGCAAGGTACCTGTTGTCACGGACCGGGTGGAGCGGGTGTGGATCCGCTTTAACTGTGGGACCGATGGCGGGTACCATGTCAGGGGAGCGGAGTCTAAGGGGCCACCAGTATTCACCAGAGCCCACCGCAAGGCAGGTTGGTCTTGTGCGGCGAGTGACCCCCAGGTCGCTACCCCCCAACAGTGGCCCAGTCCCACAGTCAGCCGAGGTTCAGCGAGGTACACAAGTGGCAGGCAAAAGGCGTAGTAAGTACAGGCAGAGGTCGGGGCAGGCAGCAAAGGTTCAGAGTCGGGGACAGGCAGAGGTCGGTACATGGGTGAGCAATCCAAGAATGTCTGATTCTCAACAAGCATGGAGAGACCAAGATCCGGCACTGAAGGAAGGAAGTGCCTCTTTAAATAGGAGAAGTGGATGCAGGATTGGATGACCAGGCACCAATCAGTGCTGTACAGGCCCTTTAAATCTCAGGAATCTAGTGCGCTCGCCCTCTAGTGGACGGAGACGTGCACGCACCTGAGCATGTGAGAAGGAAGCATTGGGGGAAGGGAGACAGCTAGGAACAGCCATGAGGGAAGTGCTGCAAAATGGATGACGGCTGGATGCAGCCATGGAGGTAAGTGAAGTGCTGCTAGATGGGCATGCAGCGCTCGCCCTAACACCTGTTGGCTGGGGTAGGCCCTAGGAGGCAAGAAATGGCTGAGGGCCCATCCCAAAGCAGTGCAGCCAACTTGGAATCCTCTGGGGTCTCCAAGGCCAGAATAAGGGGAGGCTGAGCCAGGGCTCACACCCCGGAGTCCACACAATTTTTTAACAAGAACAGAATTTGACCTACAGTTATTAAGTCTGCATACTGGGATAATTGCTGGAAACAAAAGTAAACTGCCAACAGAGAGCATTGTGGGACTGGTTTTGCACACACTTCTTGTCCTAATTTACATTTATGGTCGTAAAATGTTGTCCAATCATTTTTTCCAACCTTTACTTCTAGAAGCCCTTATACAGGCAATACACACAAGCAATCTTTGGCACAATCATGAAGCAATTCAGGGAGCTCTACTGACTTTGGGGGTATGCCTCAATGAATATCAATTAAGTTGCTTACCGATCATTCAACCAAGTTGTCTATTGTGTAGCCAGCAATTGACTATATCTGCATTGTCCCGCATATCATGGACTTCTCATAAACAAGAGTTCTTATGAACACATAAAAATGTACATAAAGAAGTCAAAAGCTTGCTCCCACACTCCATTATTTTAACAATTCTTAGCAGCCCTACATTCATATATATCCCAGATGTGGCATTGTAGCCAGCTGCGAAATGTGATGGAGCAGTAATCAGACATTTCTAGAATCATACGATCAGCAGTAGAGTTGCTCCCTGGGGCTCTAATCATCGATTCTATAAGGTGAAGGGTTTTCATTACCTCTGCTGTATATTTGCAATGTACAGTAAGTAATGAGATCTGCCTGTAGCCAGTATTGCCCACTAGAGAGAGTTAGTGAAAACTTGCCAGGGGCAACCCCAGAGGGAAAGATGAGATGTTCATTGTGGCTATCAGGGGTGAGGGAAAAGAATAGATGCTGATGGGGCATTCCTGCAGATCTGCCTCCAGGGCTTTTATGCAGAAGGGCTACACAATGCAGAATAAACAGTAGCCTTGGAAATGTGTAAAGGAATTAACTCTCACACCTGCGATGCCTCCGGGATGAAAGCTGGGTCTTTTCAGATGTTGGGCTAAAGTAGTTTTCTAATTTGTTTATAGCTTTTTCCCCTGTAAACAGCAAACTTCTTGTTCAGGATAAACTTACAAATGCAAGTAAAAGAGACCATAGAGAATTCTATTATATTCAGAAAGAGGAAAGAAAAAAAAAACATAGAAACAGCTTTACTATCACGAAAAATGGTCTAATACAAAATATCAGACATAAATCTGATATATGTATGTATATACTGTATTAAAACAAATCTAGCCAGACTTTTTTTATTGGAAGGAAGAAGAACCAGGAGTGGCAGGTTTGTGAACCTGCTTTCCTGCTTTTACATGGGATATTTTTATTCAAATTGAACAACCTGTCTCCTAAGTCAGCCTGAGCTGGGATAAAATATTACTGCTTATGCAATTCCTCTGATGTGTGGAGATGCTTTTACCCATCATGCAATGTTTAGGCAGATGTTAAATGGCTTTTATTCCAGTTAAGAGAAAAAAAATACAAACAAACTTGACTGGACCTATCATCTTGCCATCTAGCATATGCTTATAGTTTTTATTTTTTAAATGAGACCATTGTGTGTTAGGGCTCCTTTAAAACTGCATTATAAAGGGGTGGCCTTAAATTTGACCTTAAAGCGGACCTTCAGCATCATTTAATGAAAAGCTCAAACCCCTAAAAAACTATTCCCTAGTATGTAAAATTAATATATTTAACCTTTTGATCACATTTATTCTTTCCCCCACTGGCCGGCAACTCTGTTCAACACTCTAGTATACGGACACCGCCATCTTGGCTCAGTAGTATCACATAATGAGGAGAGGAGGGGGTGTCAAAAGTTCAGGGGGCGGGGTTATAGCTGTGTTTTGCACAGACAGAGCAGAGCTGGGGTCGGGGAAAGCAATCCCAGAATGCAGAGCGACACAGTCAGAAGACACTTCCTGTTTGCAGGCTGCCTGATGCTCCATGAGCCGCCATCTTGGATGTTTAAAGGCTGATAACATGCAGTAGATGCAGGTAAGGTGATTTTTAATGTGAGCAATCTGTATGTACAGGGTGTGGGAAATATATAAGATAGACTCTTATTCAGGGTGAAGGTCCGCTTTAAGTAAAATATGGCAAACTGCTCTACAAACCTGAAATGGACATAATTACCCACCTGCTTTGTCACCCTGAGTGTACAGCCTTAAATAAGCAATCCTTAAATTACCCCTACTAGCATTAAATTCATTGTCCATGCACTGCTGTTAACTTAGAGGCCGGTTCATTAATAGCGCCAGGTAGCGCCAGATGAGTGACTGTAGCGTGATTTTTTCAGCGCCAGCCAGTATTCGCTGTGCTTGGCCGGCGTTTACTTGATGACAGCGACTCAGTCGGTGTGCGGTAATGTTGAATACGGGCTGGGGGGTCGCTGTTTCACAGGTTCAGCGTTGTATGTGAGCGCCTGACAACGAATGGCCAGAGCGAACGGCTAGCTTCATATTCATTAACAAATCACGCTCCGAATGTGCTGTCGCTGTCCATTCCTTGTTTAAACCCCAGAGCGCTGGCGGCGATGGGTATTAACTAGTTTTTAACCCCTAAACAACCATATTTTTTGAATGTAACATTATACATGTTTTTAGAATCATTTTGTAATATGAATACATTAATCTCAGACCTGTTAGATCAATTCTGCACAAATTTTTTTAAAATTTTTTTTTTACTTAAAAATAAATCCTAACATTGCAGAAGTGGTCTCCGAATTTTTGACATTAAAAAAAAAAAAAAAAAAATTAATACCAATTAATTATGATTAATTATAGATTGCTCCATTGAAATGCATTGGACATCGCCAGGGAGCGACAGCTCATACCTGGCGCTGTGAGGAAATTTGCAGCGGCGCTGTTCGGTCCAGGCGGCTTCATGATGAATGCCGCGCTAGCCGTCGCTCTCGCCGGCGCTAGCCTCATTTTGCTTGATAAATGCGTCATTGTGACCGCCGCCGGGCGTACTTGAGTCGGTAGTCGCCGTTAGCTGCCGCTACCTGGCGCTCGTCAGACACTACCTATTTAGCCCGTGATAAATAAGGGCCTTAATAACCAAGTAGCTCTGAATATTCTGTACTCAAGCTTCAACTACGAGACGCACTCCCCCAACACACAAAAGTGGGGGGAAAAGGTCAGTGCGTCTTATTGGGTGAATGTAAGAAAAAAAAAACATGACGGTGCTCCCACACCCCTGGCATGCATCTCCTGCAGCCAGGCCCGGATTAACGTAGGGGCGGACGGAGCTGCTGCTCCAGGCCCCTACGTTAAAACAGGCCCAGCAGCCTGCAAACGCGGCCCGCATAGGCCGGCTCCTTTCCTTTGTATATTGGGCGCCGGGTGGCCTATGCGTGCGGGCACTTTAAGAAGTGAAGAGGGCCGGCCCTGCGCTGTCACAGGCCGGCCCCTCTCCTTACCTAGGCCCCCAGTTCCGGCCGGCGTAGACGTAGCTTCACGGTGACCTGCGTGCCCCATGTGATGTCGGGGCGCTTAGGAGGCTCCTCCCCCCCAGCAGTCTGCCACTTGACGCAGGTCCCGCGGCAGTAGGAGCTTGAGTCTCACCAGACACCCCACAAAGGTACCACCGTCCACCAATCGAATTTGCCTTTCAGTTGTACAGGAAAGCTAGGTGACAATTCTCACCTAGCTTTTCTATGCTCCTGAATGGTATGTTTGCTTATAAGAGCCATTATAAACAGACATGCCATTCAGGACCATGGAAAAGCTAGGTGAGAAATTGTTACCTAGCTTTTCTGGCCTCCTGAATGGCATATCTGCTTATAGCTCAGCTATTCTAGACACATTTACCTATAGCTTTTAGTCAAGTCTGTCTATAATGGCTGAGCTATGATCAGCAGATTTATGTTATATTTATAAAAAATGGTTGTCGTGAGTGTTGTATTTATTATGGTTTTATTTAATTAACCCGTTTTCTATTGTTTACAAAAAGAGAATTTTTTTTTAATAGATCTCTGTTATGGCACCTTATTGGTTATTAAAGTTGTTGAAAGTGCATCTGTCGTACGTTTTATGTATATTAAATTGCTAGCATAGCCAAAAAAGATGTTGGTATATGGATACTTTGTATATCTTCATAAATATTGTTTGATTCTCTATTTTGTTAAACAAAAATACATTTTTTAGGGGTGCATTGAGTGTCAAATAGGTGTGCTTGAGTGTACTGTGCTAAAGGGCTGAAACACTTCTCGTGTTTCAGCCCTGTAGCAAGCCCTGTGTGTTAACCAAAAAAGCTGCGGGGGTGACATCATATTGGATAGGTGTTACAGTCTGGGGGCATAGCGAACCCTCTACAACAACTTTTTGACACTCTGGGCCCCCCAAAAGTGAGTTGATTCTTTTTTTTTTTAGCTACAATGGGGCATGCTGGCCTTGGCTGTAATGGGGCATGCTGGCCTTGGCTGTAATGAAGCATGCTGGCCTTGGCTGTAATGGGGCATGCTGGCCTTGGCTGTAATGGAGCATGCTCGCCTTGGCTGTAAAGGGGCATGCTGGCTTTGGCTGTAATGGGGCATGCTGGCCCTGGCTGTAATGGGTCATGCTGGCCTTGGCTGTAATGAAGCATGCTGACCCTGGCTGTACTGGGGCATGCTGGCTTTGGCTGTAATGGGGCATGCTGGCCCTGGCTGTAATGGGGCATGCTGGCCCTGGCTGTAATGGGTCATGCTGGCCTTGGCTGCAATGAAGCATGCTGACCCTGGCTGTACTGGGGCATGCTGGCCTTGGCTGTAATGGGGCATGCTGGCCTTGGCTGTAATGGGTCATGCTGGCCTTGGCTGTAATGAAGCATGCTGGCCCTGGCTGTAATGGGGCATGCTGGCCTTGGCTGTAATGGGGCATGCTGGCCCTGGCTGTAATGGGTCATGCTGGCCTTGGCTGCAATGAAGCATGCTGACTCTGGCTGTACTGGGGCATGCTGGCCTTGGCTGTAATGGGGCATGCTGGCCCTGGCTGTAATGGGGCATGTTGGCCTTGGCTGTAATGGGGCATGTTGGCCTTGGCTGTAATGGGGCATGCTGGCCTTGGCTGTAATGGGGCATGCTGGCCTTGGCTGTAATGGAGCATGCTCGCCTTGGCTGTAATGGGGCATGCTGGCCTTGGCTGTAATGGAGCATGCTCGCCTTGGCTGTAATGGGGCATGCTGGCTTTGGCTGTAATGGGGCATGCTGGCCCTGGCTGTAATGGGGCATGCTGGCCCTGGCTGTAATGGGGCATGCTGGCCTTGGCTGAAATGAAGCATGCTGGCCCTGGCTGTAATGAAGCATGCTGACCCTGGCTGTACTGGGGCATGCTGGCCTTAGCTGTAATGGGGCATGCTGGCCTTAGCTGTAATGGGGCATGCTGGCCCTGGCTGTAATGGGGCATGCGGCCCTGGCTGTAATGGGGCATGCTGGCCCTGGCTGTAATGAAGCATGCTGGCCCTGGCTGTAATGGGGCATGCTGGCCTTGGCTGAAATGAAGCATGCTGGCCCTGGCTGTAATGAAGCATGCTGACCCTGGCTGTACTGGGGCATGCTGGCCTTAGCTGTAATGGGGCATGCTGGCCCTGGCTGTAATGGGGCATGCGGCCCTGGCTGTAATGGGGCATGCTGGCCCTGGCTGTAATGAAGCATGCTGGCCCTGGCTGTAATGGGGCATGCTGGCCTCGGCTGTACTGGGGCATGCTGGCCCTGACTGTAATGAAGCATGCTGGCCTTGGCTGTAATGGGGCATGCTGGCCTCGGCTGTACTGGGGCATGCTGGCCTTGGCTGTAATGAAGCTTGCTGGCCCTGGCTGTAATGGGGCATGCTGGTCCTGGCTGTAATTGGGCATGCTGGCCTTGGCTATAATGAAGCATGCTGGCCCTGGCTGTAATTGGGCATGCTGGCCTTGGCTGTAATGGGGTATGCTGGCCCTGGCTGTAATGAGGCATGCTGGCCCTGGCTGTAATGGGGCATGCTGGCCCTGGCTGTAATTGGGCATGCTGGCCCTGGCTGTAATGGGGCATGCTGGCCCTGGCTGTAATGGGGCATGCTGGCCTCGGCTGTACTGGGGCATGCTGGCCCTGACTGTAATGAAGCATGCTGGCCTTGGCTGTAATGGGGCATGCTGGCCTTGGCTGTAATGGGGCATGCTGGCCTTGGCTGTAATGAAGCATGCTGGCCTTGGCTGTAATGGGGCATGCTGGCCTTGGCTGTAATGGAGCATGCTCGCCTTGGCTGTAAAGGGGCATGCTGGCTTTGGCTGTAATGGGGCATGCTGGCCCTGGCTGTAATGGGTCATGCTGGCCTTGGCTGTAATGAAGCATGCTGACCCTGGCTGTACTGGGGCATGCTGGCTTTGGCTGTAATGGGGCATGCTGGCCCTGGCTGTAATGGGGCATGCTGGCCCTGGCTGTAATGGGTCATGCTGGCCTTGGCTGCAATGAAGCATGCTGACCCTGGCTGTACTGGGGCATGCTGGCCTTGGCTGTAATGGGGCATGCTGGCCTTGGCTGTAATGGGTCATGCTGGCCTTGGCTGTAATGAAGCATGCTGGCCCTGGCTGTAATGGGGCATGCTGGCCTTGGCTGTAATGGGGCATGCTGGCCCTGGCTGTAATGGGTCATGCTGGCCTTGGCTGCAATGAAGCATGCTGACTCTGGCTGTACTGGGGCATGCTGGCCTTGGCTGTAATGGGGCATGCTGGCCCTGGCTGTAATGGGGCATGTTGGCCTTGGCTGTAATGGGGCATGTTGGCCTTGGCTGTAATGGGGCATGCTGGCCTTGGCTGTAATGGGGCATGCTGGCCTTGGCTGTAATGGAGCATGCTCGCCTTGGCTGTAATGGGGCATGCTGGCCTTGGCTGTAATGGAGCATGCTCGCCTTGGCTGTAATGGGGCATGCTGGCTTTGGCTGTAATGGGGCATGCTGGCCCTGGCTGTAATGGGGCATGCTGGCCCTGGCTGTAATGGGGCATGCTGGCCTTGGCTGAAATGAAGCATGCTGGCCCTGGCTGTAATGAAGCATGCTGACCCTGGCTGTACTGGGGCATGCTGGCCTTAGCTGTAATGGGGCATGCTGGCCTTAGCTGTAATGGGGCATGCTGGCCCTGGCTGTAATGGGGCATGCGGCCCTGGCTGTAATGGGGCATGCTGGCCCTGGCTGTAATGAAGCATGCTGGCCCTGGCTGTAATGGGGCATGCTGGCCTTGGCTGAAATGAAGCATGCTGGCCCTGGCTGTAATGAAGCATGCTGACCCTGGCTGTACTGGGGCATGCTGGCCTTAGCTGTAATGGGGCATGCTGGCCCTGGCTGTAATGGGGCATGCGGCCCTGGCTGTAATGGGGCATGCTGGCCCTGGCTGTAATGAAGCATGCTGGCCCTGGCTGTAATGGGGCATGCTGGCCTTGGCTGTACTGGGGCATGCTGGCCCTGACTGTAATGAAGCATGCTGGCCTTGGCTGTAATGGGGCATGCTGGCCTCGGCTGTACTGGGGCATGCTGGCCTTGGCTGTAATGAAGCTTGCTGGCCCTGGCTGTAATGGGGCATGCTGGTCCTGGCTGTAATTGGGCATGCTGGCCTTGGCTATAATGAAGCATGCTGGCCCTGGCTGTAATTGGGCATGCTGGCCTTGGCTGTAATGGGGTATGCTGGCCCTGGCTGTAATGAGGCATGCTGGCCCTGGCTGTAATGGGGCATGCTGGCCCTGGCTGTAATTGGGCATGCTGGCCCTGGCTGTAATGGGGCATGCTGGCCCTGGCTGTAATGGGGCATGCTGGCCCTGGCTGTAATTGGGCATGCTGGCCTTGGCTGTAATGAAGCATGCTGGCCTTGGCTGTAATGGGGCATGCTGGCCTTGGCTGTAATGGGGTATGCTGGCCTTGGCTGTACTGGGGCATGCTGGCCCTGGCTGTAATGGGGCATGCTGACCCTGGCTGTAAGGGGGCATACGGCCCTGGCTTTAATGAGGTATGCTGGCTGTCACAATCGCACTCTATCAGCCCATCCAAGACGCTAGAGAGAGTGCGATGGTGCAAGGGTTAAGGCTACCAGACCCTTGGGTATTCACTACTAATCCCAGCAAGTCACCAAATAGTAACCCTTTGATAAATGTGTTTCACCAGAGCTTCCTTCAGAAAGGGGAGCTTATATATTTAGAGATCAAAGGCCAGCATGCTGGCCCTGGCTGTAATGAAGCATGCGGGCCCTGGCTGTAATGGGGCTTGCTGAAACTGGCTGTGATGGGGCATGTGGCCCTGGCTTTAATGGGGCATGCTGGCCTCGGCTGTACTGGGGCATACTGGCACTGGCTGTAATGAAGCATGCTGGCCCTGGCTGTAATGGGGCATGCTGGCCTTGGCTGTAATGAAACATGCTGGCCCTGGCTGTAATGAGGCATGCTGGCCCTGGCTGTAATGAAGCATGCTGGCCCTGGCTGTAATGGGGCATGCTGGCCTTGGCTGTAATGGGGCATGCTGGCCCTGGCTGTAATTGGGCATGCTGGCCTTGGCTGTAATGAAGCATGCTGGCCCTGGCTGTAATTGGGCATGCTGGCCTTGGCTGTAATGGGGTATGCTGGCCCTGGCTGTAATGGGGCATGCTGGCCCTGGCTGTAATGAAGCATTCTGGCCCTGGCTGTAATGGGGCATGCTGGCCTTGGCTGTAATGGGGCATGCTGGCCTTGGCTGTAATGGGGTATGCTGGCCTTGGCTGTACTGGGGCATGCTGGCCCTGGCTGTAATGGGGTATGCTGGCCTTGGCTGTACTGGGGCATGCTGGCCCTGGCTGTAATGGGGCATGCTGACCCTGGCTGTAATGGGGCATGCGGCCCTGGTTTTAATGAGGTATGCTGGCTGTCACAATCGCACTCTATCAGCCCAGCCAAGACGCTAGAGAGAGTGCGATGGTGCAAGGGTTAAGGCTACCAGACCCTTGGGTATTCACTACTAATCCCAGCAAGTCACCAAATAGTAACCCTTTGACAAATGTGTTTCACCAGAGCTTCCTTCAGAAAGGGGAGCTTATATATTTAGAGATCAAAGGCCAGCATGCTGGCCCTGGCTGTAATGAAGCATGCGGGCCCTGGCTGTAATGGGGCTTGCTGAAACTGGCTGTGATGGGGCATGTGGCCCTGGCTTTAATGGGGCATGCTGGCCTCGGCTGTACTGGGGCATACTGGCACTGGCTGTAATGAAGCATGCTGGCCCTGGCTGTAATGTGGCATGTTGCTCCTGGCTGTAATGGGACAAGCTGCCCATGACTGTAATGGGGCATGCTGGCCTATGACCGTAATAGGGCATGCTGACCCATGACTGTAATGAGGCATGCTGGCCATGACTATAATGGGGCATGCTGCCCACTGACTGTAATGGGGCATGCTTCCCACTGGCTGTAATGGGGTATGCTGCCAACTGGCTGTATTGCTGCGCACTGGCTGCAATGGGGAATGCCAGCCATTGACCACAATGGGGGATGCCGTCTACTGGCTGTAAAGGCGAATGCCGCCCACTGGCTGTAACTGGGGATAACGCCTATTGGCTGTAATGGGGGATGCCACCCCGTGGCTGTAATGGGGGATACCACCCCGTGGCTATAATGGCGTGGAGGGGAACTCTCTCTGTGTGTGAATTATGGTCATGTGAGTCTTATGGGGCAAAAACTACGGTACTTTAAGTTTTATGTTGATTTCTACACATCCCAGGTGGATGGATTGTCCTTACCCTGGCAATACTGCCTGTATTGACATAAGACTTTCCTTTAGAGAGAGAGGGGGAGAGCTCAAAATGGAACCTGTAAATGAGTGATCTTCTGGGTGAAAGTGAACACAAACACATAGGATGGTAGCAAATGATCTGCATGGTAAGACTGAAGATCTGCCTAAACAATGACTTTAATAAACCTCCCTGCCTTGAATCAATAACTCCCATCAATAAATATCCCCACTAGAAATAAATTAACAACACCCCCCCCCCCCCCCCAGTATTGAGTAAATACCCTTTGCCAGGTAAATCCTAGTCAGGGATCTGCAGCTTTACAGATCACACTTGAGTGAAGTATAGATGGCAGCAGATCAGATTGGGGGTTTAGGTCAGTCTGCAGTCTTGTTGAGTGAGAACACCTGAGAAGATCCCGAGTACCACCAGTGGTACTACTACCACCTGTTGGGAACTCCTGGTCTAGAGGCCGATTCATTAATAGCGCCAGGTAGCGACAGATGAGCGCCAGTAGCGTGATTTTCACAGCGCCAGCTAGTATTCGCTGTGCTTGGCCGGGGTTTGCTTGTTGACAGCGACTCAGTCGGTGTGCGGTAATGTTGAATATGGGGTTAGGGGTCGCTGTTTCACAGGTTCCGCGTTGTATGGGTGCGCCTGACAACGAATGGCCAGAGCGAACAGCTTGCTGCAGATTCATTAAAAAATCACGCTCAAAAATTTCTCGCGCTGTGAATTCCTTGTTTAAACCCCAGAGTGCTGGCGGCGATGTGTGTAAAGTAGTTTTTAACCCCCAAACAACCTTTTTTTTTGTTTTTCTAAACATTTTGTAATATGAATACATGAATGTCAGACCTGTAATATCAATTCTGCACATTTTTTTTTTTTTTTTTTTTTTTACTTTAAAAAAAATCCTAACATTGCAGAAGTGGTCACAGAATTTTTGACATTAAAAAAAAAAAAAAAAAAAAAAAAAAACAGTAATAGCAATTAATTATGATTATTTAAAGATTGCTCCATTGAAATGCATTGGACCACGCCAGGGAGCGCCAGGTCATACCTGTCGCTGTGATGGGATTAGCAGCGGCGCTGTTCGTTGCAGTCGGCTACATGATGAATCCCGCGCTAGCTGACGCTCTCGTCGGCGCTAGCCTCATTTAGCGTGATAAATGCGTCATTGTGACCGCCGCCGGGCGTACTTGATTCTGTAGCCGCCGATAGCTGGCGGTACCTGGCGCTCGTCAGACACTACCTGGCGCTAGCCCTTGATAAATAAGGCCGCTAGTGTATGGCCAGAAATATTCTAGCTCCCAGTTAAAAAGGGAGCACATTCCAGGTATTTGTGAATGGCCGACGCGGACATGTACCCTGTCAGAGGGCAGTGAGGATGCAGCTGCTGGAATGCTCAGCTCCATACGACTAGACAAGCCTAGACAAGTTTACATCAGCACAGTTGAGCGCGCTGATTTAAAGGGAGGCCACGCATGCACCATAGAACTGGGGAAAGGTGAGTTTGAGTGGACAACCTGGGAGGTTTGCCACAGCCATAGAGATGGGAGAACCCGAACTGCGAAGTTCAGGTTCACAATGAACGTTGCAAGTTTGAGTTCCCTAACCTGAACATGGACTTCAGCTTGAATTCTGTGTTCGAGTTTGGAGTTTGGCCCGAACACAGAAAAGCTGGTTGATGGGCTGCTGAGCATCCGTTTATTTACAGTTTGGCCGAAATTGCCAAACCTCTCTATGTAAATAAGGGGCCTTTATGGGAAATCAATATTGTTAATAATGGTATATATATATATATATATATATATATATATATATATATATTTTTTTTTTTGAATATACAGCAGGGCATGACATGAAGTGGAAAGGCCTAAGGCACGTTTTCCAAGCTAGATAATATCTGCATTCCAAAACCAGAAAATAGAACAAAAGACATCTGAGAGGGCACTAGATAATATCAACATTCTGTGACCACACCATAAAATATACAAACGGCTTCTGGGAATTTCCGGGATGCACCCTCTTTTGCATAACCGGTGGGTCAAGCCAGGTCAGCAGGACTGAAGATCAAAAGGGCAGGGAGGTATAATTGAGGGGGGGGCAGACAGGGAGGAGGCAGAAGGTAGGCAAGCTGGGGGAGACGGCTTGGAGCGGACACTGCTTGCACATGAGAAGCTTGTGAGTGCCGTATCAGGAGGGTAATGTGTCTTTCCCTGTATATATGTATGCCAGTCTCATAACTGTATACCAGTCTCATGTATTGTGTTTGATTTGAGATTTGATTGCATTATTGTGCTGTTTTGTCAACAATATACATCTTTATTTACTGCGTGTCTCAGTGTCTCTTGCATTTACCAGAAGTCAAAAGAACCTATAGTCTTATAGTCTTATGCGTGTATCCATTGCGTGATCATTGGCCAGATATTGACAATATTGGTATATGTATTGCCTATTTTAGTCGAGCCGGGCAGGATAAATATATACACAATATTATTAATATTTTAGTTGTTTATGATATTGTATTGTTTACATTTGGCCAGTCACACAGGAGAGGTTCTATTGTTTACAGTTTGGCTAAGCCAGGCACGAGGCATCTTGTGTATTTGCAGAGCACTGTGTTGTGGTGAATATTGAGTGTATTGTGGTATATAATACATTGTGCAATTCAATTTCTATAGTTCACAGACCGCTGTTGCTATTGGTAACCATAGCATATTTTAAAGTGTTGCAATTTGTTTGAAGTGCCTTATTGTATAGACATGGAGGGTCTTGCAAAAAAGATTAACAAGGTAAAGAATGCAGAGGGGATTATTAGAGCAATGCAGGGATCCAGTAACCCATGGGCTGAAGCCCAGGATTATGTATCTAAATGCATTGCTGCTAAGCAAATCTCCAAATCTGAGGGCAAACGCTTTTTGATTTATGGGGCAGTTTGGATTGCAAAGGAGTTTGTTTTGGTGAAAATACAAAATGAAAGCCTCAAAGAGGAGGTAAACTCCCTGGATAAAGCGCTAGGAGCCATGAGGGCATCCACTGAAAGTTTGGGCGCAATTGTGGAGCAGCTGAGAGCTGAGAGCAGAGAATTGCGCAGAAACAATCAGATAATGTCAGAAAAGCTGATAGTCACAGAAAAGGAAGTTGAACTTGTGTCTGTGGATATCAGGAGACAGGATGATGCTTTTCCTAGTGCTGCTGAGGAGGTTTCATGTGGGTCTTCACCAAATAAGCATATAGACTCGGGGGTGCAGGGTGAGTGTATGAGTGAAAATTACCCAAAGGTAGCTCCAAAGGTTAGTGCAGTCACACAAGCTCCAGTGGCAGTCTCAAGGCCCCCATTACAAAAAGCAATGCCTAGAATAATTAACTCTGCTGTAGCCTGCAGAGACAATGTAAAGAGAGCTAGAAGTGTGAAGTGTCACTCTTGTGGCCAAGCAGGTCACATTTCCAGGCTCTGCCCCTCTGCGAAACCAATGTGTAGTAATAAAGTCCAGACCTATAGAACCCACAAAAGGCAGACAATGGTTTACTCTGCTAGATTTGGGACAGGAAGCTTTAACCAAAAGAAATTTGCTAGGGAACATTATAGTCAAAGCAAACCTGTAAAGTGTGTCCCAGTAAAATGGTTAAGAGCACGAAATGAATACCTTATGGCAGAAAATCTGCAGTTGAGGAGTGATATGAGCTCCCTGATACAACAGGTTATGGCCATAAGTGAAGAGGTAAGTATGACGGGGAACATAAGAATGTCGGCTGAGCCAAGGCTTGCACAAAAGGTTATAGAGAGGCACCCAGTTAGGTGTTATTAACTCTGTGTGCTTTGTCTTTCAGGTCCATTGGATAAAATCCCGGCTAAGTCTCCGATTAACGCTTTTATTTTTCCATTAGGTTTTGAGGACCTTAACGTGGGCTTTTTTGTGTTGGTTTTTTTTTATGTGCACACGTTTAGGATAAGCCTCAAAGATTAATTTGATAAAAGCAGTCAGGTTATCAAAAATCTAAATTCATTTTTTGTTTTTTAGTTAAAATACCTGAACTGCTAAGCTGGCATGGACAGGGTTTCGGATATCCCTGATTTCCATTAAAGTGTAAATTTAGTATTTTCTTTATGATTGCGCTATATTTTACAGATTGCGCATATTTAATAACTAGTGCCAGCCTAGTGTATGTAGGATTCCTCCCAGGTGTCACTGACAGGCTGTGTGGAATGCTCTGTCACTCCCAGGCATTATTAGCATTAGCATTTCTATACAGCCAGGGTCTTTCCAGTGACAATGCATTGGGAACCGGTTTTTAAGCTTTTTTTTCCTTTTACAATGAACAATGAAAAGGTTAAAATTCATATTTTAGCCTGTTCATTGGATCAATCATTTTAAATTGTGTGCTTGTAAGCTATTTTTGCTGTTATGTTATTGGAGTGGGTACCATTATTTTTTTTGCTAAGTAACTTTTTTTTGTAGTTGGTACACAGGCACACAATTTGAAACTATCTGTTTGTTTATGTCTTCTTACTTTAAATGTTATGAAGTGGGCGAGGTTTAGTGCTTAGGATTTTTCAATATGGTCAACATACCAGGTCTGCATTAGGCTGACCTAATATCTTAGGGATGTTTGTTGTAATATGTGGTATATTGTAAACATAACTTTTTAACAGATTTTCCATAGATAGCCCAGATATGCCCTTGATTTGAGTTTGCGGAGACGGAGGGGGATTATTGATATAGCATAGTGGCAACCTTATTATTTGGTTATAGCTTGAATCATCAAAGCCACATCTACAGAGTCACACTTTCTTTTGTTCAAGGTTTTCTTTCAGACATTTCCACCGTAATACGCCGTTTGCTATGTTGCATTATGTTTATGCTCTGTGACCAAAAATCTATTTCTTGGAGTCTGCTGTGTATCACTGTGTTGGAGAGTATATCACCGAGTGCTTCTAATATTGCAGATGTACTGTTGCTGTAACTCATTATGGTCTGTGTGAACTGTCAAAGTACATGTGCACCCATGACAATATGGACTGTTCTAATGATATGCACCATGAAACAATGGGCAGTTCTGATGATGTGCACCCATAACAATATGCACGCTGTGCAATCAGTATATTATGGACGGTCACCTTGTGCACCCACCTCGCTGATGATAATACAGGCCTTGGAGACTCAGTGACAGCTGATAAAGCATTGTCTGCAACATACAATGGAAGTTGACGGATGTCTGTCAATACCAGCAGCAGTGAATAAATCCGGATGTCACCAGATTTGGTCACCCAAAATCACATAAGCGGTTATGGATGGTGTAAAAATATGAAATATGTTTGATGATCTGCTGAAGAAGGTGTGGCATTAAAACAGTATGTGGTGGCTGAAGGATGCAGGCTGTAACTTGAGATACTGGGGGTTGTGATAACATTGTGCGGTAATATATCGGGTCCCATCGGTCTCAGCAAATTTGAAGCACTTACATTTTATATATTTGTGAGACCTCGATATATATGTATACATATAAATATAATATATATATCTCTGTCTCAAGTGGGCGATATGTAAATAAGGGGCCTTTATGGGAAATCAATATTGTTAATAATGGTATATATATATATATATATATATATATATATATATTTTTGAATATACAGCAGGGCATGACATGAAGTGGAAAGGCCTAAGGCACGTTTTCCAAGCTAGATAATATCTGCATTCCAAAACCAGAAAATAGAACAAAAGACATCTGAGAGGGCACTAGATAATATCAACATTCTGTGACCACACCATAAAATATACAAACGGCTTCTGGGAATTTCCGGGATGCACCCTCTTTTGCATAACCGGTGGGTCAAGCCAGGTCAGCAGGACTGAAGATCAAAAGGGCAGGGAGGTATAATTGAGGGGGGGGCAGACAGGGAGGAGGCAGAAGGTAGGCAAGCTGGGGGAGACGGCTTGGAGCGGACACTGCTTGCACATGAGAAGCTTGTGAGTGCCGTATCAGGAGGGTAATGTGTCTTTCCCTGTATATATGTATGCCAGTCTCATAACTGTATGCCAGTCTCATGTATTGTGTTTGATTTGAGATTTGATTGCATTATTGTGTTGTTTTGTCAACAATATACATCTTTATTTACTGCGTGTCTCAGTGTCTCTTGCATTTACCAGAAGTCAAAAGAACCTATAGTCTTATAGTCTTATGCGTGTATCCATTGCGTGATCATTGGCCAGATATTGACAATATTGGTATATGTATTGCCTATTTTAGTCGAGCCGGGCAGGATAAATATATACACAATATTATTAATATTTTAGTTGTTTATGATATTGTATTGTTTACATTTGGCCAGCCACACAGGAGAGGTTCTATTGTTTACATCTACACAGTGGGGTACCACAGGAGCAAGGACCAAAACTCAGGCTATACAAAATCCTCGGGTTTTGTTCTGCTTTAAAGTGAATCAATACCAATTTGCTGGCTAACGGGTGTGGGTCTGCTTCTAGCAGCATTCAAACAAGGTCGGGGGGGGGCATGCAGAGTGCTGGAGTCCCCCTCCCCCCCACATCACCTTCCAGTACGCTCACAATTCTTACCTGTCCTTCACTCTTCTTGACTGGCCATCGGGCAGTCAAGTAGGTGGGGGTGACATCCTGGGTTCCGGACACAGGAAGCCAATCACGGGGTTGCCATTCCCATCTGAGGAGATCGAAGGAAAGAAAAAGTATTGCTGACATTCTGGGTGGGGATGCATTCTGGATCCCCCCCCCCCCCCCCGAGCCTGTTAGGATGTGGCCAGAAGCGGACCCATACCCTTCAGGGTATTTTTCCTCTCCTGATTTGGGATGCCCCACTGTGTGTCTCCCCACAGTTTGACCTAAAAACTCACAATACTGGTGTTTCAGCCCATTCAGCCAATCTGTGCACTCAATTTTGTTTGGCTCCCTTTGGCTCTGCTAACGGATAAGCAGCCTGAGCAGCTAAAAAGCTGAAGGAAGCCGGAGCTGAGTGCGCCACCAGCCGCATCCCCATTTAGTTTCTAGCTAAGGGGGTGCTCGCTGTAGATTCACAAAGGCCTGGCACGGGTAAGCACACAGCTGGAGGTGAGCAGGGGTGCGACCGCGGTGCTGAGATGCAGCAAGGGATCTGGGAGCAGGTGCAGGGAACAAACAACCTGGGGAGTTTTACACAGCAGAAGCATTTAGACTCCTGGGCCTCCAAAGTTCCTCTAAAGCTGTATCAGAAATGGTGAGATTAATCTGTTGTGCAGTTAATAATACATAAGAGAAGTACAGTGCATCTCACCATTGCTGTCTGCCCTCTACAGGCCATCTCTAAACAGTGGCATGCAGAAAGAGAGATGCAACCTCTCAGTCTTTACATTATATTAGGTTTTAGGACTACATCTAACTGTTGGCATACATGTACATGTCAAAATACCTAATGGACAACTACCAATAAAATTAAATGTTAATATAGGCTACAGTAAAAACCTTTGACTAATGCTAATACTATTCAAGATAATAATCTTTCTTTTGTTTTTTTTAACTCTTCCCATCTAAAGTTTGGGAAAAAAGCTTTTTGAGTACCGAGTAAGTGGACAGATGACAGCTGCATGTTACAGGGATAAGCAGCTTGACACACAAAGCACTCATGCACTGTGCCATGTCCTAAGACAAACACATCACAAGCCCTGACCCATTTGTCATTTCCTGACACACAAACCTACAGTAGCTGTGACTGGTTCTTAGGAAATGACAAACACCCGTTTGAAACTTATGATGAGCTTGTGATTTTTGTATCTGAAAGCTCAGCACTGTACTTGAATGTTTTGTGAGTAGACATGCCTCTCTCCCTTGTCATGGCAGGCCTTGTAACTGTTGACTCAGCACAGATAAAGTACAGAGAGGAGGCACTTTGTAATTAAAGTATATTAGCTAGCTATGCTTTTTGAAGTTAAAGCTTATTGTAAGTTTAGTAATATTGGGGACCAGGTATAAATAGGATGGCCTTGTCGTGGCTTCCTCACTTTTACATTCATTACAATCTATGTTAACTAACAGTCTATGCTTTTTATAAGTGATAGCTAGCTCGTTCAATAAATTTAGTGTGCAGAAGGTTACATTTCTTTTTTGTCTATGGAGTGTGGTCATACCCCTCTAACTCCTCCTTTGTTGCTATATATTGACTGGATGAGCACATCCTACCTTCTTTTTTGCTGTTGCATTTGCAGGTCAGTGGCCAGATCTGCTGGATTGTAGCTCTTCCAATGCAACAAGCAATCGAACTAGCCTCTACCTAAAACCCCTCTATAACACTGTGCAGGCAGGTAAAGCATTTTTCACTATGAGCCGATTCATTAATAGCGGCAGGTAGCGACAGTTGAGCGACTGCAGCGGCATTTTCAGAGCGCCCGCTAGTAGTCGCTGTGCTTGGTCGTTGTAGCGTAGTTGATAGCGACTCAGTCGGTTTGCCGTAATGTTGGATATTGGGTGAGGAGTCGCTATTTGACAGGTTCCGCGCTGTATGGGAGCGCATGATAGCGACTGGCCCTAGCGACCTGCTCCCACCATATTCATTAAAAAATCACGCTCAAAAAATTCTCGCGCTGTAAAATGCATGTTTAAACCCCAGAGCGCTGGCGGCGATGGGTTAAAAGTAGTTTTTTAACCCCCAAACCACCATATTTTTGGAAACCAAAGAAAAAAAAAATGTTTTTTAAATAATTTAGTAATATGAATACATTAATATCAGACCTGTAATATCAATTCTGTACAATTTTTTTTTTCCCTTAAAAAATTATCTAAAAAGGCAGAAGTGGTCACAGAATTTTTCACATTTAAAAAAAAAAAAATGAATAACAATTAATTATTAATATTTAAAGATTGTTCCATTGAAATGCATTGGAGCGCGGTAGGTAGCGAGAGGTCATACCTGTCGCTGTTCAAGGTCGGACGCTGGCGCTGTGGGCTGAGGCTGGAATAATGATGAATGAGTGGCTATATGGCGCTATTTCAGTCGCTAAGCAGGATTGGCTTGATAAATGTGTGATTGTGGTGGGGAGCCGGCGTTCCCGTGGCGGGGCCCGTCATTACCGGCCGCTCACCAGTCGCTACCTGTCGCTATTCCTTCATAAATAAGGGCCTAAGTGTGGGCAAACAAGTCAAGTTATTGGTCTTTAGACAAGTTGGTTCATGAATTGCAAGTAAAGAAGTAGCAATGTCTGCACACATTCTTGTAAGCTTAGCAATGTTATAAATTGGACGGCCTTGTTGTGGCTACCTCACTTTTACATTTATTGCAATCTATGTTGACTACCAGTCCGTGTTTTTAACAAGTGATAGCTAGCTATTTCAGTAGTATGAGTGTGCAGAGGATTACATTTCTGTTTTGTCTATGGAGTGTGTTCACACCCCTCTAACACCTCCTTAGCTGCTATATATTGACTGGATGAGCACATCCTACCTTCCTTTTTGCTGTTGAAGTTAAAGTGGACCAAACCCAGGATTTTGACCATCCTGGGTTGGTCCATTCCCCCGGGGCACCCCAATCGGGGGTGCCCTGCTGTGTGAAACCCCCCAGATCTCCCAAATAAACTCACCTCACCGCGGTCCTATGGCGCATGCACAGCTGCTCGTCCAATCAGCGCGATCGGAGCCGCTGAGCTATGCACGTCTAAGAGACGTCTTAGCTCAGCGGCTCCGTGCTCGCTGGTGGCCACATCTCGTGCTCTCTACAAAATTACAATTGAAAAAAATATAATTAAAACATTTTAAAATAAAGGTGTTATTCAGAGTTGGCTTTAAAGTTGTGGGATGTAAATATTTTTTTTATGAGAGCATATTACACTTGCATCACATAAAAGAGTTAAAAACTATATTGTTGAGATGAAATTATAATGCTAATAATATCACAGTGTCACAAACTCTGACAGGCGTTGCATTCTATATTCCGTCGCAGCCATCTGCTCCAGAAAACCAAACTATGAAGGGTAACATTATAATTAGGTCCTTGGCATCTGCCATTCAAGCATGATCTTTTTCTCAGTTCAATGAAATTATGTGTTTATTGTGTTCTCTTGAGATACAGTGAATAATGGTAAATGGATAATATCAGTTCTATGTAATTGTTAAACTTAGAAATACAATTAAAAAGTGCGTCTGCGCATGGTCTTGATTGCTCAGAAAGTTAAAACCTACAACAGTATGCCTCCAATGTCTCCAATAAGTCGAACAAGTAGGAAAGAGCACTGAGGACGTTTTTTGCCCTGTCCATTTTCTCTCCTCCCATTATTATTATGTTTATTACCAAAAAAAGGATTGAAATCTATTCTTTCTCAGCCAGGGTTCATTACAATTTCTGTGTTTTTCTTTGTCCACCCCCCTTTTGAGGTTCTATATTCATTTAAGATCTGGTAGATTTCCTAGCCATAACCCAAAATTTCAATGCTTCATGAGCCACTTTGCCTTGTGATGTTGTCCTCATTGGTCCTGGAGCATTGTTCATCACCAAATAGCTCATTGGGAGAGGTTGCTCTTGGAGGATGTTTAAGTAACATTCTTAATACATGGTAGTGTAAAGGAACTGCCACTCATGAATGGTCCCAGGATGCTCTACTGTTGCATGACACAGGACTCACCTATTCTTCACCAGACAATCATTCTTCCCAAACAGTTCAGAGGGGTTTCATAAAAGAACATTTACACTAAACCTCTGAAGTCCAATCCCTGTAGTTCATGCAGAATATCAACTGTCCTTATTTTTTCTTGAAGGGAAGTGACTTTTTTGCAACCCTTTTTTAACCCCATGCCAGGTCCCAAATGCCTTTGTCTTTCGGTGCATGCAGGTTGACATCTGCATGATGCTATTCCTGAGCCAGCTCTGCACTGTTGTTGAACTGATCTCATAGCCAAATATCCTTTAGGACAGCGCCCTGGCACTTGCTAGACTTTCTTGGGCATTCTGAAGCCTTCATAACAGCAAGTGCACCTCTCTATTGGTGATGGGTTTTCTTTAGTAGCAGAAATTTCTTTATTTGTTATTCCCATTTGATGCAAAGCAATAATGAGTGCATATATTTTCTTGGAGATAATCATGGCTAACAGAAGACAACATCAGCTTTAAAGCAACCAGTCTGCTCTTACAATGCATCCAGCAAGACAGAGTGATATCAGCTATCACCTTGTCCTCCTTAACACCTTTTCATGAGCTATCAAGAAGGTCACTAAAATTACATTAGCAGGTCATTTTGTTGCAGAGCTAAAATTCTGTGAAAAATTTGTAAATAAGTTATTTTTACAACAATTTAATGAAATTAATCTCATAACACTTTATAACAATCTGAAGTTGAAGCCAATGATCAATACAAAAACTGTGAAAACTAAGATTTGTAAAGGTTCAAAATGTTTGCCCATGACTGTACTTATGACAGCCGGGATGAGAGCAGCCTACAAAACATACATGCATTGCATGGATCTTCCCTGTAGAATCTGAAAAATGTTGACTGAATAATTTTCTTTAGATTGCCCAGTGGTATATGACCAGTATTAGACTTTCTGGGTTCCCTCTAGACCGAACATCAGACTTGCTGGCCTTCATAGCAGTGTCAACAGTTACAACATACAACGGTGCCAGGTTTTATGGCTTACCTGATCACCAAACATTAAAACAGCAACAGCTAACTGCCAAGGACAGCGAATGACCAAAATCATTTTATGCCAGTGTCACCAAGCATATAATGCTTCAAAGTCTATCCCCTCGATTCAAAGAGCAAAAGTTAATTGATTTCGGATCGAGAATCGTAAGTTTGGGTGGGTGTTAGTCATTTTTTCCTGTTTTTTTGGCCATTTACGACTCGCACGAGCCTACGTTCGAATGCGTATATGCTCTTACGATCATCGCAAGTTCGTTCCTAAATTTTAGGATCAAAACGTAAAACTTAGGATCAAATCCTAAAACTTAGGATCAAAACGTAAAACTTAGGATAATCGAATGGGTTTTGGTGTGATTCAGAGAACAGTTTTCAAACCTCTAAATACGTTTTAAAAGAAAGCCACTGCCGACACCTTTTAGCAGTCGTATTGCTGTTCTTGAACAGGTTTTTTGGCTATGTGGAGGAGTCTGCGCGTCTTGAGCTCCAATGAACTGCATGTATCAGCATGGCCGAGGCCATAAATTGTATGGCAATGCATACCTGATTCATGTATGCCTTATAAAAGCATTTTAATGTGGACCTTAATTAGTCCTTTGCATGTAAACCTTTATTTTGCAATCTATTTGCGTTAATTAAAGAAACTTATGTCCTTTGGTATTTATTTTTAAATTGATGTACTAGAATAATATTTTTAGATTGCATTTATTGGTGTCGTTGTTTACCTTTGCTTTGTTTAATTATTTAAGCACATCTTTGGTCAGATGCATCACACTTACTGAGGAGAGGAGAGCGGGATAAAGTGCAGGATGTGGGTTACTGCTGTATTTTGCACAGACACAGCAGAGCTGGGGGCACGGAAAGGTCAGAAATCAAAGAATGCAGAGCAACACAGTCACAAGGCCCTTTCTGTTTGCAGGCTGCCCGATAATACCTGAGCCGCCATCTTGGCTGTTTCTAGACTCATAACATGCAGAAGTTGCTGGGTGTTTTTTTATATTTGAGAGCAATCTGTATGTAGAGGGTGTGGGTAACCACACACAAAATTTTAAGTTGTACCATTTGAAGCCAAAATATTAAAAAATGCAAGTTAACTAAAAATTAAACAAAGTAAGATTTACTTATGCAAATGCATTCATTAATGGTTGGTTACTACAAAATGAATGAAATAAAGAAAAATAAGACCAAATATTTAGAATGCACTTTAATGAGGTAAGTTTGTAGTGCGCAGCCGCAAGATCAGAAGGATTTACGTCCAGACAAAAAAGGAAAAAGGGCAAAATCAATGTTGCAACCTGAGAAATGAAACGGAAAATTCAGGATGGAAACTGACATAGGTCTGATTCCCGAACTGCCATACGAACGGACGTAAATTTTAGGATAGAAACGTATTTGCTTATAGAATCACTCGCAAGTTCATACGAACGCACAAGCGCACGGGAAAAATAGGATGATCGGCACCAAAATCCAAGCTGTTACATGTTTCTTTGAATCGACCCTTATATGTCCTTAATTCCTCCTACAAAAATATAACAGGCAAATACAGGCTCATGTGAGGGCTGCATAAAATGTCAATCCCTAATTGTAGGAAATGTAGCCATAGGAAGTAGCATTGTTGTGGGTCAACAAGAAGACCTTGAAGCATCTTCTATGCTACATCTACGCTATACCCCAGGTGTCAATATGCAAATGTTTAGTAACAGTAACCTATACCATTATTAGCTTCAGGGCTGAATACACTTGACAGACAATCTGTTCCCACTACTATGCCAAGTATCTAATCACCTGCTAAATACAGGAAAGAAGAAAGGTTAAGTGAGCAAATGTGGCTATTGAGTTCCAAATGGATCCTTTGGTTATTTGCCGCCACACTCTGTGTTTTTAGAATAGGTGCATGATCTGTATTTGATTTGTTTTTTAAATTCATATGTATTTTTGCATGTTATATTTGTTTGTCTTTATGAATGATTACTTATAGGTTGCAGGTAACAACTTACTGGTCTTTCTCCACTCTGCTGTTATTCATGATTTTGTTTGTTATCCACCAGAAAGCCAAAGCTGAAATACTTGTTCCTTTTAAAGCACACCTTTGTCTTTCCTGAAATGTCTATCCAAGGCAGGGTGTAGCCCCTATTTGATCATAAAAGGCTCGATTCATGGACACATGCGTCTGGACTTCCGTAGCTGTCTGTGAAAGTTTTGGTGGGTGTTTGTCATTTTTTTGCTTTTTTTCATTCATTTTTCATTCGTACGAAAGTTCGGGAATGCGCTTTCGATGAACGGAAGCAAATCGGAACATTTCCGTTAGTTCAGATCATTTTCCAAACAAAATCAGAAATTTTTCGTTTGTTCAGATAACTTCCATTGTTGGGATGGGTTTCCGTCTGATTCAGAGAGCTGATTTCTGACGGACCACCACTCTATAAATCCGTTTCATTTCCGATCCACTTACGGGACCTTTGAGGGCTCGCATTGCTATTGTTGAACATGTTTTGCGGCTATGTGGAGGAGTCTGCGCGCCTTTAGCACCAAGGCATTGCATGTATCAGCATGGCCGAGGCCATAAATTGTCTAGCAATGCATACCTGAATCAATACATTTCATGTATGCCTTATAGATGCATTTTAATGCTGACCTAAATTAGTCCTTAGCATGTAAACATTTATTTTCCCACACATCCATATAATTGCTATATTGTTTTAGACTTATGTCCTTTGTGAATTATATTTGGATTGTTGAACTTGAATCTTAATTTGTTGTAGGAGTTATTGTTTTAGTTGGTTACCTTTGCTTTGTGTAATTATTTTATATTTGGTTGCAGGAACCGCAAGATGTGCCACTCGCCCTTGCTCCTGATGCCCGTTCTTTGCCTGCAGAATGCGGGCCAGGGGTTCTCTAATCGGGCACTATGCAAAACTCGGCCCGTGGTGAGGGCCCTCTGGCTTTTGAAGTCCAGATTTAGGTGTTTGGACCATACAGGGGGGGGGGGCACTGCAGTATGACCCCCACAAGGTTATACCAATATTTTAATTTACGTTTTTTAACAGGGACCAGACGTGCCAGAGTGGCACAACTGAGTGTCAGGGTCCTTCAGTTGGTGGGCGAGATGCAGGAGCTGCGCAACTCGTTGGGGACCACAGATGAAGAATAATGTTCAGTGGCCTGCCATTGCTATGTATTTTGTTTTTTATAGTTGTAAAAATTTGAAATGTTCAAAATTTTTTTTAATTTTATATTTTATGATGGAATAAAAAAAGAATGTTACATTGTCATTTCATTTACAAAATACATTAACACAAAACTAATGGGCCCAGAAATATTTAAAGATGAATATTCACATGACCGAGAAATGATTTGGGTACGTTTTAGGGGGCTAAAATGGAAGAAGAACCTAACCGAGAAGTGGTTTGGGTGAGCTTTAAGGGTCCAAAAGGGAAGATGGAGGATAGTGCTAAGTGATTTAGCTAAACATTGTGGTAGAAGTGAGGGTGGCAGATATGTAGGCAAGCACTTTAATGGGTTAAGTTTGTAGTGCGCAGGCGCAAGATCGTCAGGATTTCCGTCTGGACGATTATTTATTGAAAAAGGGAAACAGAAACTAACGGGAAACGTAAAGGATTCGTGGGAGGATACGATGGGAAAAGGGCAAAAACGAAAGCCTACGTTGTAACATGTGAAAATGAAACGGAAAAGTCTGGATGGAAAATGACATCCTCGTATTCGTAATCTGCCGTACGAACGGACGGAAACTTTACAGAAGGTTTTCAATGCATGCATAGAATCGCTCGCACACTCATACGAGAGCGGGAACATTTGAAAATAATACGACATCGGCACTAAAACGGAAGGTTTTTTTTTGTCTCTCTGAATCGAGCCTAAAGTGTATGATAAGGGATTATGACTGAAGCAACGCTCAACAGTTTTTTAAATACGTTTTGTAAAAGCCTTTCTGAATTAAAAAAACTGGTTGGGGTGACTAGAAAAACATCTTCAACATAGCCCGGTAGTGGACCAACAGCCAAAAACGACTATATATCCCTTTTAACACTGTCTGCTGGGGAATGTCTTTTTGGGATGCCTCTAAGTAAAGATCATTAGAAAGCCAAAACCGGCCATTAAGTCTACACCTTGCACACCCCGAAGGCTGGCCCTGGTACTAGTACCACTGGTGGTACTCAAACTTCCCTTTACAGAGGCAAATTAGAGAAGCACTTGGGGAGTGAATAAGTCAATGGCTAGTAAGTCACTTCCAGAGAATAGTGAATGGCTAGTATCTTGTGTCTAAGTTAGAAAACTGATGAAAACAATTCCTTTGAGTGTGGAGTTTTGATTCAAGGAATGATGGGAGCACAGTGGCAACATGAAGGCACGTAAGCAAGGACAGTGGAAATCAGGTCAGGCATTTTCTTTTTTCTGCAGATATTGCCAGATATATAGGCCATAAATACTTTAAAATTATGTAAGGCCTAAAAATAAGGTGTCATCTCCTGAGTTAGCTTTAACTACCGCACAGGACAAATATTTCCATATCTCATCAAATTCAAATAAAAGAACTAATATTAAAAAGTTTAGGCAGTAGTGGCAGTGGGAGGATGACGGCGAGCATTTGGACAGGCTGATGAGTGACAATGAGAGTTCAGCGCTACTGACAGCTCCCAGACTGCAGCCTCTTTACTTAGGCTGAAATTCCTCCTGAAGTTACAAAAGCTGAGAGCAGCCAGCAAAAACTGTCACCCGCTACTTGTCAAGAAATAATGCAATCAGCATTATAAAAACCGAGCTAACTATGTAAACCAGCAAAATCTATGAGGATTTCAAGTTCTTGGCATACCTATCCAAAGTGGACCTGCTTTGATTGTTGCATAATCTAAAACAAATACTTTAAATGTTGTACTATAACAATACCATATATTTTGTGATGTAACAATAATTTGTATAAATATATCATTAAAATATATGATTAACTTGTATAAATATATAAATGGGCAATACCAAAATTATGGGAAAACGTTATTTCAGGCAAAATTCTCTCTAAAGACTAAGGGGCCCTCCCTTCGCCTGGAAAAACAAAGATGTGATCTCCGGAGATGACAATCATTTTTTTTAACATAAGCACTATAAATATGTGGAATAGCCTCCCACAGAAGCTTGTTAACGCATCAACAGCTGAGAACTTCAAAAAAGGATTTGATAATTATTTAGAATAAATAACAGTTACTATCAGCTGCTATCATTAAAAAAAAAACAAAAATAACTTCCTCAACCTGGGTTGATGATGCTTGGTTGAACTTGATAGACATATGTGTTTTTTCATATTAATTATGTAACTATGTAACATTACTGCATCCTGGTGTTACCCCCTGTTTTGGCCTCCGTCATCCGTAAAAAAAAAATAATATTTTTTCATGTTTGTATGTATTTCTTTAATTTTTTGTCAGTGGGGTTCGGGTCAAGTTCGGGGGGCTCGAACTAAACTTTAGCGGCATGTTCAACGTAACTCATCGAACCCGAACTTTCACAAGCTTTCTCATCATTATATATATAATATATATTTTTTGTATATATCAGGTTTATGTCTATATAATACTGGTGAAGGGCTTCATAAATTTAAAGAGGGAATAGAGGCACCAGATACTTTTTTTGCCTTACTCCTCCCACAGGGGAGTGGGATTCAAACAGGAAATGTAGCGTATAGAAATGTATTGCCATTTCCACTTGTTTGTGGCCTGATGAAGGGGCGAATCCCTGAAAGCTTGTCTTTGTTTTTGAAGCAAATAGAAATCAAGGGGTCAAGGCCCCACAGGTCAACTAACTGGTGTTCTAGAATTATTTGGATATTTGAAATTGTGTACAAAGAAGTTTTATTAATGTTCAGATTAGAAATACATCTCCACTTACTGTACCATTTATTTTGTTACTCATACCTGCAGTGCCATATACTATAGGATGCGAGGCTTCCCACTTACTCTCAATGGGAGCCTCTGTGCACAGGTCACACCCACCCCCAGAGGCCATGCAGCACAGCTTTTTAACATGTGGCAGAAAACCAAAGTGGGAGGGCATAAAAGGTAAGCAGGCAAGCCTCATGCCTTTTGGCAATGCCAAAACTGAGGTTTGTGGGAAAGTCCATAAAAGTAGACTTTTCTTAATTTTTCCAGGACCACGTACAGTGGTCCTACAGCTACTCATCCATTGGTGCTTGCAACGTGAGTGAGTCTGGATAATCATAATGCTCCCACAGCAAAACATGCTCAATACTCATAAAGCTGCTCTATGACACACCCGCCCCAGCTCAGCCACCAAGCAGTTATTGAAGCAAATAAATCAGTTTCACCTAGAATACACAAGGTATGTAAAAGCAATCAGGGATTTTCAGGTGCTTTGAAATTATTATTTCATACTCTTCCTATAGGAAATGAGATGGAAGAAAGTTACTTTAATGCCTAGCTGATTGCCAGCCTTCGTTCAGATGCCAACCCCCAATCTAATACCGTCTTCTTCACCTATAGTCAAGCCCCCATTTGCCAGGAGACATTACGTCCCTGCCTGAACAAGGTTGCCCACAGGACTTAAGGGCGCAAAGGATGGCACCTGAGGCCGTGAAGGCCGATGTACAACAAAACTGTATTGTTACTGTATTGTAACAATACACAGGGGAAGTCAGAGATAGCCGGGTCTGCAACAGATTATCAGTCCTACCAGTGTCTTGACAGAAGGCGTAAACAAAGCCAAAGTCCAGGGAAAGCCAAAGGTCAAAGCCGTAAATCAGAGAGCCGCAGTATCCAAATGGTCAGGCAAAAGCGTAGTCGAGATGCAGAGAAAACTAATCAGGCCAGTAAATAAACAAGCAGAGTAAACCCCCACAAGCCAGGCGCTATCACAGGCAGTGTGTGCTGAAGCCTGGAAAGCTTTATGTGACCACTGACCAATGGGAGGTTGAAAGGCTGAGCTGCAGAGCAGTTGCTTAATTGACACACTACTCCTAGTGACAGAACCTCTGAGTTAACCCTTTACTGGTCCACGGCGACCACGGCGAGCTGCAATACGCAGCTGCAAGGCATATGAGGTACGGGCCCCTAAGCGTGTCAGTCCGTGTTTCCACAATGATGTTTGGATACTCTGAAGAGTGCGGACAGGTAATCACTTGGATCTAATAGTTAGTGTTAGTATGTTAAACCGGACCAACAGCCTGGCACAGTCGGAAAACTCTCCCAACTGACATAACTGAAATGCACAGTAACAGGAAGCCCAGTACAACTTCCTGTTTTCAGGTGGCCTGCAAATGCATGAGTGGCCATCTTATTTTTAAAATGTATCCCAGCAGGAGTTAGAAAAAGGTAAATGAATTTTTATGTGCAGCAATGTTGGTCTGGTTTAATTCATTTTTGACTGTTGTTCCACTTTAAATATGATAAATAGTGTAATTTAAAGCTTAGCCTCTCTTTTCTAAAGTTTTCTTACCTGACATGGTCAGCCATTACCTCCTCCGATCTCTCTTTCGATTTGCTAGGGGATGGCTGGCTTACTGTAAACCCCAAAGCTTTGTTCCAATCTTGATCTGCTGCTGAATCTGGCAACACAGGTAACACATTACCGTTTCCCAGCTACAGCTTCAATGGCATTTTACATTCAGTCAAACCGCGTTGACCATGAATTGCCGATAAAATGCTGATTTTCCAGGGATTAAAAAAGAAAGAAAGAAAGAAAGAAAAAACTTCAGTTCTGTTCCAGGGTCAGGCCTGTTGCTGTTTACAAAACCTGCCATTTCCCGGCCTTTACCAATCCCAGCATGTGGCATCGATCTAACAGAGGCAGCCTCAGAGCGAGAAATAAGGTGAGAGAGTGCCGAGTAAAATATAGTAATGGCATTACCCAGAGATCGTTCAGTAACACTGAAAACTACAGTGGTGATAACAAATATTCACCCTCCCATTGGGTGCATTCATGTATTATTGTCATAAATCATTGAATCACAGTATATTTAATCTGTTTTAATTTTTACACAGATTGACAGCAATAGACTCTTGAATGAACATGTGAAAACACATCTCCGGTGAATGATTTCAATTAAATTATAAAGACAAAAAACACAAAGGAATATGTGGCACTTTATAATGTCACCGGTCCCCCAGTGGATTCTCTATAGGAATACATTAAGCAATTTGATGTCAGCTGTACCCTAATGGTAGATAAAGCATTACAAATGTCTCTATCTCACGCAGGAATATATGTATTTATTAAATCGAAGCAGGGGTGAACTGGCCATAGGGAGACGCAGGCAAATGCCCAGTGGGCCGCATTGCTTTGGGGCAATCTGGGCTGCTACCTTTACTAATAGTCCCATCCAGTCCAAGCCCCCCCCCCCCCTTTATCCACTCACCCAAGCAACCCTAGACCATGTTCTCAATCTAATGATTTAGCCTCAGCCTTGGAGCCTGCTGGTTGACTGGCCAGGAAGCATTAGAGATGCCACTGACTGGTCATGGGCAGGCAAAGTGCTGGCAAAATCCCCGCTGATTTTTGGCCCCAGTCCGCCACTGAATCTAAGAATTTATATAGTATGACTCTGACATATTCTGCAAAGCTTTATGGACTGTATAAAAAATGTAAAATTGGCTTCTGTCCTTCAGAGGAATTCCAACCGCTCAAAAATGTGTGTAAAATTATATGTGAATGATTTGATGTAGTTCATGTACTTCAATGGTGGCTTTAGGTGAACAACAACCTATATGTACCACCCAGGTAGTACTTGATATACCACCTACCAGGGCAGGCATTAGCACTGGGCATGCCAGGGCCCCTGCACCTTGGGAGGGCCCACCTTATTCCCTCTACCCTGGGCACCCCTATATGTAGGACGCAGGACCGTGCAGTAACCAGGACTAAGCACTGTCAGACAGGGCAGATTGGCCATTGGGAGAGTTGTTCTTCCTGTCAGTCCTTCTATTTTTTGTTTCTTTCCTTCTGTTTCTTTCTTTGTTTTATCTGACCTTTCTTTTTTCTTCTTTCCTTCTATCATCCCTGTCTGTCCTTCTATTCATTGTTTTTTTCCTTCTGGTATTTTTCTTTTTTTCTTTCCATCTATTCTATTGTTTTTTTATTTCATCTGTTCGTCCTGTTCCCTCTGTTTTTCTATCATTCATTTTATTCATTCTGTCATTCTCATTCTCTTTTTTTTCTGTCAGTCCTTCTATCATTTCTTTCTTTCCTTCCATCTCTCTTTCTTTCTGTAATTTCCTCTATTCTTTCTATACTTTGTCATCAAATCTATTATTTTTTCAACCTACAATCAAGGGGCAGGCTGATTCATTAATAACGCCAGGTAGCGACAGATGAGCGTCTGTAGCTCCCTGTCGCTGAGTGGCTGTGCTCGGCCATGGATCATTGTTTCAGAGCGCCTCAGTCGCTGTTCGGCATTGATGAATATGATATGTGAGTCGATATACTATGTTGTATGTGAGCAAACCGTAACCCCAGCTCAGTGCGACTGACTCACACCACATTCATCAAAAAAACAGCCACAAACATCGCCGGTGCTCAAAATCATGTAATTGTAGCCCATAGCGCCAGAGGCTGTGTGATTAAAGGCTGTTTTTGAACATGTATCCACTAGTAAGAAAGAGAAAGCATACGGAATTACATTGTTAGAACATTGTAACATGAACACTTTAATACCAGACCTGTAAGGACAATTCTGCATAAAAATATTAATAATCCAAAAAGTTCAAAGATTACATTTTCTTGCCCAGAATACATGTCAGAAGGTTTGTGTTTTTTTTTTAGGGAAAAAAAAATTGGGATCAGGAAAGGGATTTAAGGATCGTCCATTGAAATGTATGGGAGAGCATCAGGTAACGACAGGTTAGACGTGGCGTTCTGCAAGGCTGAACGCCGGCGCTGTACGCTGAGGCTGGGATAATGATGAATCAGATGCTACATGGCGTTGTTCTAGTAGCTCACCAGATTCGGCTTCATAAATGTGTAATTGCGTGCCGTCTCCGGCATTCACCTGCGGCTACCTGGCGCTGTACAGGCACTACCTGGCGCTATCTCTTCATGAATTAGTCCCCCTTTGGGGGCGGGGCTTGTGACGTCATCATGCGGGTGTCGTCCCGGCTCTCGGCATCTCAGCTGTCAGATGCCCGGAGAACGGTGGGCAGAGGAGAGGGGCAGGAGATTCTCTGATCTCCTGTCTCCCCCTCCTCTGGCTGCCGATCTCCGGCATCTGTCATCTCGGCGAGGGACACAGGAGCTGACAATCGGAGGTGAGTAAAGTAAAAAAAAATTTTTTTTTTTAAATAAATATGTTTTTACTGTGTTGTGTGTTTTTTTTTTTTTTTTACTGTTAACCCTTTGTGAACTGGTAAGGGGTCCATGGGACCCCTTTACCAGTTCAGAAATCTCTGGGTCTGGCAAGTCACCTACCGCTAGCGGCCCGAGACCCCCACATTACCTGCCTCCCCAAAGCCCGGGGGGGGGGGGGGGGCAGAAGAGCCCTGGCCCACATAGGGTATTTGGGCTTGTAGGCTGCAGGGTGGAGGGCCACAAAAGCTGGCCCCTCCACTCTGTTCCTACAAGCCCCCATAGCTGGTCCTGGACTGGTTATGACGGGTAGGGGGGACCCTACTTCATTTTTGGGGGGATTTTTAAGGGTTAGGGTTAGCCTAACCCTAACCCTTAAAATTCCCCCCAGAAATGGGGTCCCCCCCCCCCGGGAGGGGGAACCCTATGTCATTTTTTTTAAATTAACTTTCTAGTTAATTTTTTAATTAACCCCTTATGCTCAGCTATAAAAGGCTTCCAGCAGCAACAGGAGAGCAGAAGCCAGATTGATCAGCGTGGGACACAGTGGCCGAGGATGGATGGGAGGTAAGTATAAAAAAAACAAAAAAAAAAACAAATAAAATATTTTTTTCTCCATGTGTCTGTGTTTTTTTTACATTTAATCCCTTGTGAACTGGTAAGGGGTCCATGAGACCCCTATACCAGTTCACAAGGCTGGGGGCTGGCAAGTCACCTGCGGCTAGCGGGTAACTTGCCATTAACCCCCAGCACCCCCAATTACCTGCCTCCCCAAAGCCCAGGGGGGGGCAGAAGAGCCCAGGCCCACAGAGGGTATGTGGGCTTGTAGGCTGCAGGGTGGGGGGGGCACCAGAGCTGGCCCCTGCACCCTGTTCTACAAGCCCCCATAGCTGGTCCCGGGCTGGTTATGATGGGTAGGGGGGACCCTATGTCATTTCTTTTTCAAATTAACCCCTTATGTTTATAGTGTGGATAGTAGTTGTTTTTTATTTGTAAATGGTATAAAGTGATCTTTTCAGTTTGGGGGGTCTCCTGGGCAAGAATGGGGGGCTACCGATACATATGTGGTACCGTTGTAATCGGGAGAAATGGGGCTATCACATGCAATATGAAATGTTTTATTTAAAATAAAGGAGACAATTGTCTAAAAAATATTTATTTATTTTTACGCAAAAATATTTAAAAAACAGTAGAAAAATTACAAACAGGACATTTCATGTTAAAGCCTAAACTCTGCTGCAAAAAACATGTATATAATTTTCCTGGAAATTCCAGCAAAAATCACGGTTAAACATGGCGCAAAATGGGGAAAAATGACCTGTCAACAGAGGGTGACAAAACTTCAAGTAGGCTGGCAATTAAAAGGGTTAATAGTACCTATGCATGTTAGGTATTGCTTGTTTTTTCTTATTTGCATATTGATATTTTAGGAAAACATGTTTTTTATTCTGCTTTTTTATAATTTTTTTTAGGGAAACCTTGTGCAACCTAAGAATTCTTCAAGGGATTACTTCCAAAAAGATGAGCCCACTACAACAAGCTCAGTACACTTAGGAAGCTTAGCATGTGTACTTTCAGGGAATATATGGTTTATGGAGGATATTCCATATGTAAAGGGTTGTTTTGGTTGAAAAATTGCAAGGTGCGCACTTTGTCAGCAGAGCTGAAAATTTCAAGTAAAATTACCGTTATGCGCATGCTTTACTTTGGGGTGTTTGGCAACTCTTCCCTTGACACTACCTATGCATGTTCTGTTTGGAGGATGTTGCTTTTTCAAATTTTACTTGTTTTTTCTTGTTTGCATATAGTTTTTTTTAGGAAAATGTGGCTTTGATTCTTCTTTTTTCTTATTTTTTAGGGAAACTCTGAGCAACCAAAGAATTGATTGAGGGATTACTTCCACAAAACTACACCCACATAAACAAGCCTGGTACGCCTAGAAAGCTTGAGGCATGTTCTTCCAGAGAATATATAGCTTGTGGGGTGTATTTCAAATGTAAAGGGTTGATTTTCTGGAAAAACTGCAAGGTGCGCTTAGCGCGTAGCATAGTTGTATTTTATCTGAAAATCTCCTAAAGCGCTGTTTCAGTTTGGGGGAGTCTTCTGGGCAGGAAAGGGTGTCTACCTATACATATGTGTTACCGCTGTGGCCGGGAGAAATTGGGGTTTCACACGCAATAAGATTTTATTGACAAACTTACATTTTTTTATTACAAAAAACACTACAAATTGAAAAAAAACGTTTTTTTTTTAATTTTTTGCACATATTTCACCCAAAAGTATTGAGAATACACTAAAAAAAGGCCGCCAAACAAGACATTGCATGTTGAAGCTCAGACTCTGCTGAAAGAAACAATATATAATTTTCCTGGAAAATCCCTGGAAATCCCTTCAAAAATCAAGGTTGAACATATGTAGCACCAAATAGTGAAACGTGGTCTGGCAACAAAGGGTGACAAAAATTCTAGGAAGGCTGGCAGTTAAAGGGTTAAAGTGGACCAAAACCCACATTTTTAACTAGCATCCCCTGAATTGCTCCCCTACGAATAGTAACTTAATTGCATAATTTTACTGCTTTTGTTTCTTTCTAATCCCAGATAATGCCTCCTGTTTTAGCTGTAAAGCTCCGCCATCTCTATTCATTTCCACTGCTGTGTGTGGCAATGATGTCATTGGCACACTTACGCAATGACTAATCACTTGCAATCTTAAATAGAAGGAGAGCAAAAAAACAGTTTCAGGGTGCTTTGATATACGAAAATATCCATTTCTAGTTTTACACCCTAAGATCCCACTATACAGCAAACACTTACCGGCATGGTGGGAGCGGGGAGGCCGGCTGCGCTGTCAGCGGGCTTTGGAAGCCGGCTTCCTCCGCCTGCTGACAGCGCAGCTGGCCTCCCCGCTCCCACCATGCTGGCATTTTTTTTTTCAGCAAACACTTACCGGCATGGTGGAAGCGGCTTCCTCTGATGACGCGTCCTCTGATGACAGCTGACAGCGCAGCCGGCCTCCTCGCTCCCACCATGGCGGTAAGTGTTTGCTGAAAAAAAAAATGCCGGCATGGTGGGAGCGGGGAGGCCGGCTGCGCTGTCAGCGCAGCCGGTCTCCCCGCTCCCACCATGCCGGCATTTTTTTTTTTTATTTCAGGGAAAATTCGGTCAGCACGAACCACTAAAAATTCGGGTTCGCGCTGAATCGAATTTTCCCTCAAATTCGGAGCGAATTCAGGTTTGTTAGAACCGATTCGCTCATCCCTAGTCACAGCAGATATGTTGCAGTCTAAATTTAAATTCTAAATCTATTATTCCGATAGCAGATGCACTTTACTGTCCAGAAGATATGCTTTAATGGCCAAACCCTAAACATAACTACGGGTTTATTTTAACATAACAATTATAGTTATTAAAATCCATTTTTTATACTTTAAACAAAAAAAAATACAATTAGCACAAACATACTGCACACTACAATTATCCGAATAACTACTATCTCCGTGCATAGAGGAATATAACAATTATCTACAGACTTCATCAAGACGTATTGTACTTCCCTGCAAAATCAGCATTGTGTTTTTCTGTCTCTTTCTGTATGTGCCCGAAGTGTGTGTATAGTAGTTATACAATGTACATACAGAAATGTGATATAACTTCACCGTATATGAGTAACACTCACCACTAGTCTGTGCAAAGTAAAAGAAATGATATAGTTGTTAGTATAGGTGTGCTGAGGGCATGTACACCAAGCTCACCCAGTAACAGGTTTTTCAGGCATACGCTGGTTCTCTTCAGCTTCCAGAGGAGCAGCGGGGTTAGCTCCCTCCTGCTGCACAGTTCACATGTCTTTTGTCTCCCTCACATGCAGCAGCTTTTCCCTTAATATCAACTGAGGTGCACACCTAAGTGTTCAGCCAGCAATTTGTGAATCCTGGATTGGAGTACGAGACTCTACAGCCACTTCTAACTCCTAAATAAATATATGTATATACAAAGTACAAAGGTAGCACAGAAAATGTATGTCAGATACCTTTTTGCACAAGTGTGATGCAGAGCCACAGGGGGGGTGTAGAACCTGCTGGATCCTGACAACCCCCCCCCCCCACACACACACAGACCCAGAAATCCAATTTAAACAAGCTGATTGACAACCAAATGTTGCCAACCAGTAGCTTTATCCGGGACTTATGCCTCTGCCTCAGTGGCACATATCTCCCTTCCAGACCCAATCCTGTCCGGCTGCTTACAACATGTCATTCTGATCTCTAAAGAGGATTAAAGTGGCTCTGAAACTGTGAGGAATCCGTACCTCATTGCCACGACTGACATCAGTGCCACCGAGATCACGAGGCCTTTGAGACCATGATAGGCTGCGGGGCCCCGTTCACTGCCATCAGTATAGAGCCCTGCCCGCCTTGTATGAATGCCACCAGCTCTTTTTATTATGGGCCTGGACTGTTAACAGGCGTATATTTGGTCAGAAGCCAGCCCAGTAGCATGTAATATAATCAAGAAGCTCAGATGAGTGGATTTGGATCAAGATAACAGAGCAGTGCAAGTTATATATTTAATCGCTTTAAGAGCACACCAGACAAACAACATACATACAATGAATATATATGTATCAGAAGTACAAATACAAGTAGTAAGTTACAATCAAGTTAGCACAGAAAATGTATGTCAGATACCTTTTTGCCAGAGAGCCACAGGGGGTGTGTAGAGCCTGCTAGATCCGGCCCATTTGTATACTATTAAAACGGATATCATGAAAAAGTGTTCATTCAAAATAATCATTTGATCAGAGCAGTTGAAATTATTGGTAGGTAATAGTGATGATATCAGCTGCCATTCAGCTGGCTCATCCATGGTGTTCAGCATCCGATACTATCTTCTGGGTTTGATTGCACTCTTGTCCCAACGTCTTGTTGGCTTGCTAGAAGTCGATTCTTGGTGGTATTTCTGGATTCAGTGAGCAGTGGTTTTTACTCTTGCAGCTGACAAGAGACTTGCCACAGCTGTAGGGAGAGGCATTATTCTCAGGGGTGTGGCTTCCTTGGGATTCCCCCCATCCCCTAGTTTTACAAACATGCACCGTGACTCCAGGGCAGGTACTAGAGTTATTATTTTCCAACTTGGGACCTGAGTCTTCTATGCCACTACCATCTAAGATTGCCCTCCACACCAGAAGCAAAAAACTGGGAACTCTAACTTCACATCCTTTATTTTCTTTCGGCTGACAACCAAAGATATGGGCTAATAGTCACCTTCCAAAATACCCTAGAATTTCCTAAAAAGTTGGCTTCTTGTTTATTCTTCTTTCTATACTATACTAAGCAGGAAAAGGTTGTTAAGGCATTTATTTTATTATAAAGTAAAGCTTTTGGCACAGCAAAGAACTCATTTCTTTCTTACTTTCCTCCTATACAAACGCTTCCGTCTAGACAAAGAACGGAACCAAGGAACAGAAAGAAAGAACGGAAGAGAGGAAGGAGTATTGGTTTACTTTATATTTTTTAATGCTTCGTGCAGTTTGAATATAACCTCTTAAGTGGTCCATTGTGTATTTTTAATGGATGCATTGATATTTTTTTAACCTGATCTTTCCTTCTTTAGCTCATTGCAGACGTAATAAAAATGTATCGTCGGCAGTTAATTCATTAACAGCTGGTCTAAATTTAGGTCACATTGTTTCCACCTTATTATAACGTGCGTGAACTCTAATAAAAATGATATGTGGCTTCAATGCAATAAAACAGAAAGAAATCTTTAGCGGAACGACTAAATAAAACAAGAGTTGCAGTATTATGATTTGATTTAAATGCAATGATTCAGGCAGACACAGTGATGCAGAGTGCGGTTTATCATGTTTTATTATATAGTCCGTGCTATATGCTGGAAGACAGATTATGTAGAACAGTGCAGAGTTTGCTTCCTGATGTATCAACACAAAAAAAGTCACCCACATCATTTTGAAGGAATTGACCAGCCAAATAAAAAACACTCCAAACAGCTGATCCGTCCTTCTCAGAAGATCAGCAACTCAGCCAATCTGTGTTTTGCATCCCATCCTGGTTGGGTCAGGACTCCTGCAGTAACCTGCACCTCTGTGTCAGGATCATGCCCCTCCATCATCAGTCACAGGGGCACTGCCACACCTATTCCATTCACTGAAATGGAGGGGCAGTGCCGAGGCCTGACATGCTCTATTGCAATGAATAGAGAGGGCATAGCCACACCCCAAGTGACTGATGGCAGAAGGGCGTGATCACCACATGGAAGTGCCAGTGACTGGAGTTCGGCCTGTGGTGCGAGATGCGGTCCAGGGTTCAGTTGAGTTGCTGATAGTCGGAGTAGGACTGATCAGTTACAGGAGACAAAAGGTGAATATCCTTTTGATTTTTTGGCCGGGTAATCCCTTTAAGACATGTAGGACAGTTAGTACCAAGTTGAACACCAATTATGGCCCCCATCTACATGCCCTTGTAGGGTTGTATACTGATAACCCCTTCAGTGAATTGTAAGACCCCCTAGGCCCATAGATCCAGCACACGGAAGTGTACCACCCCAACGCCACCCCTATAGGAAACAATACCAGGACTTTGCGATACCACCTCTTGCCCAAGCAGGGGTTAATGCCTGAGGCTCTCCCCTTTCCAACGACACCCCTAGTGGATCATTAGCGTCCCTAGGTCTAGAGATCTGGTACTGAGGAGGGAAACCATCCTGGGCAAGGTGCATTGATAACACAAAGCTGCAGCTTAAGATCTCAGTTACATTCCCTGTAAATTTGGGCTTCCTTGCCCCCATGGTCCTGGAGAACCAGGGCACAAAAGTGGTCTTTCCTGGTCGAGGTGCCTCCATTCCCATGGTGAGGCACTCTAGGCAGGATTCTCCATTCCAGACCTGCAGTGATGTCAGTCAATGAGGTATGCGGGCTGTTGCTCTATAAAATGTTGCCTTGTGTTGATGTTCACATCTTGACTAGATGACTGACCTACCCACATATTTTCCTGTCTACTGACCCACATACCTGCCTACTGACCCACCCACATACATACATGCCCACCCACCTACATGCCTATCTAACTTCCTATTGACCCATACACACACCCACCTACCTACCAGCCTATCTACCTGCCGACTTAACTACTTAACTATCTACCTACCCACCTACCTGCTTACTGACCCGCAAACCATTTTACCCACCTATCCACTCACCCTCCTACATATCTACCTGCTTGCTGACCAACCCACCTACCTATCCAACTGCCTACTGATCCATCCACCTACTTACATACCTGCCCACTTGCCTCCCTACCCAGGACCTGGAACTGCAGCTGGCAGTCTTGGTACAAAGGTAGAATCAGCAGACCCTTGAGTGGAGGTGACAGTCACCCACCCACCTCCCTACCTCCCCTCCCACCAACCTACCCACTCACCTATCTGCCTAACCACCCACCTCCCTACCTCCCGAACTATATACCTGCCTACTTACTCACCTACCTACCTACTGACCTAAGAATATACATGTCTACCCACCTGCCTACCTATCCTAAATTCCTATCTAATAGGAATTCCTATCTATTTCTATAAAAATTTCCCACAAACACCTCTACCTGACAACCTCTTGGGAGTACCTACCCATCTATCTGCCTACCCACCTGCCTGCCTGCTCACCCATCTACCTGGCTACCCCACCTTTCTACCTGCCTATCCACCTAAATGTCCACTACCTACTTACCTACCTACCCACTCACCTTTATGCATACCTACTCACCCACCTACCTCCCTAACATAACCTACTTAACCAGGAGATACAGGTAGGTTGTCACAGCACAGATGTACAGCACTAGGTAGAGTGGTTTTAATGTGGAACTTCAGGCACCAATTTATATATATATATATATATATATATATATATATATATATATGCTCCAAATTTCTCATGGAGCTCTGTGCCACACAACTCGTATTGGAGAAGGTTGTCTGGGGCACATGTTTAAGTTGTTTCCTGTCCCCTGTTTGAGGGAACAATGCTAGGAAAAGGCAGGTGTAGCCAGTTGAGTACCTGAAAAAGGGATCTATTAGAGCCCTCTCAGAATAAGAGCCTCATACCATCCAGCACTGGCCCGGCAATGGGCCTAACACAGGGCTCACTAATGATGTGAGGTTATATTAGCTTAATTTAGTGGAACTAAGGAATAGGACCCTCCCTGGCACAGAGTTGGAAAGGAAGGTTTAGGTCAAAACTAAATATATGTAACATTGATTAAACACTGGTGGACTTCCTCTGGACTATCCCATTACTACTGTAGGTATTCCTTTTACCCTTTTCTTTTGAAACCCAGTCCTTGATACCTGTATATCCAAGGTAATTCTCTGATCTCATTCCTGCATGGCATCCGGCCGAATAAATCAACATTTTGGCTCGAACATTGATTTCTTTCTTTGCTCGAGGCTCAGAAGTTAAAACTGCTCTTTGTACAATGAAGACAAGATCTGCAAATATAGAAATAGATTTTATTATGTGCAATTTAACTTACAGTTTGGCCTGGAACAAATAATGAAATAGGGCGTGGAGGCCTTGACGCTGTTCATCTCCACACAGCAGAGGAAAGCGTGGCCTCTTATTAAATCTGAATTATAACATAACGCACTCCTGCTGAAAAGCTGGAACATGTTTCCCTAACTGATCAGCTTGCTTCTAAATGATTTCACATTCCTGCCTATTATTTCTCATTAGTCTCATTTTCCTCTGCCTAGCCCACTGAGAGAGGATGAGGAGGCGAAGAGCTGGGAGGGTAAATGAAACGAAAGTGGAGAGAGATCATGGAAATAAAAAAAAGGCAGACAGGTAACAGGAAAGATTAATGTGCAATCGCTCTCACGTACAATGTACCTAGAGAACTAAAAAGTAGAGAAAATGTAAAATAAAATGTCTTTGGGTCATAGTGAGGTGTTGTGTTAACATTAGAATTGATTGATAACTAAAAACAATAATGATGGGTCATATGATTGTTAAATATATCTATATAAATATATACGCTCAAACTCACACAGTTGTTGGTACCCTTCCGTTAAAAGACATATAGCATTTGCCTCCTTTTCTGGCGATGTACTGGAGGTGGTCCATTTTACACAGTCCTACTCATTTAAGCAGCAAAGAATGTGAACACGTTGAGCGCCTGTTACATTTGTATTCTACTTTAGGTGACAAAAAATCATTACATTCTCTGCTACATACAGGCAGAGAACTGGGCCCTTCAACAGCTGTGGCATTGCACTCCTCGGGTCCCCCATGCTATGAATTAGCTATCGGTCTGTCGGTCTCCTTGCCTTTCTGGTTCTTCTATGAGATGCGGGCGTGCTTAAGCGCTGTCTGCATGCAGCCGCAGAAGCGCATGCTTGGATGTGTGTACCAGAGCAGGCTCTTCATCTGTTGCACTGCTTAACAGCGCCACCTTGTGTTCAGCACACTGCAAGTGCATGAAGCCTAGAGCGTAAGCTCTTGCGCTCGCTTTTTACTTCCTGTTTTTTGGGGTCTGAATGGACAGGAAGTGACCTCACTGAGACTCTGACACATCCCTTCCTGCTCTAATTGACAGACCTATTTAAAAGGACAGCTGGTCTGCATCCAATGCTGTGTTATCAGCTAACTTCCTGGATTCTGTTTTCCAGATACCTGAGTTTCTGATCTGATTTCCTTGATTAACCCTCAGACTGATTACTTGGTTTTGACTTCAAACTGGATTCACTCACTGGACTTTGCCTGTTTGCTGCCAGCCCCTGAGCTCGGACTTATTCTTGGACTTTGCCTGTCTGCCGCCAGCCCCTGAACCCGGATTCATCTATTGGACTGTCGCCTGCCGCCAGCCCTGACTTTTGATTTGTTCTTTTGGATTTATTTGTTTTGCTTCGCCCCCACACCTGGAGCTCTGCTCAGCCCCTCCCATGGTTGTTGCTGGGAAGCTTGATAAGGTCCCTGTTTCACTCTTCTTTTGAGATGCGGTCCAGCCCCTTACATATCAGTTTATATGTCAGTTTAGGTGTGGTGGATAATGTAGTGTGGCATGGTTAGGGTATGTATGCAGGGAACTCCCCGTGTCTGTTAAAGACAATATTGTCTTACTTTTATTGATTTTGGTGTGTGTTTTCTATGCCTTTGTTATCTGTATAGTGTGCTATTTTTCTATTAATAAAGTAGCATTATAGCCTTAGCCATTGGAAACCATTTGTGTTTATGTGTTTAGCCCTGTGCTTATGTGTGTAAGCCCTTGCTTACAGATAAAGAACTGTGTGTGATGAAAATAACTCCAGCCCATCACCAGAAGAAGAGGTTAAAGAAACTTGACCTTCAAAGTCCCTGTCCAGACACACACAAACCTCCTACCTTATGCCCCTTGGGGACAATGTACAATATGCTATTTAGAAATAATGTTGAAATATATCATTATATGTAAATACCTTATGTATTATAAGTGAAGTCACTTCCCTTTAATTTCTCGGTGTGACTAAAGGTAAACCCTGAAATGATAACTAAAAAAAATAAAAATTGAGTAATGAATTGTGCTTTTGAATTGTAGCTGGACAGAAGTGATAGCCCCCCTAAAAAAGATTGAATATAATTTGTCCATATGGACACGTTAAACGAAGGTGTGTCCTTTAATTGCCCCTACATATGTCATCAAAGGCAATCAAGGTGATCAGATTAGATTTTACTTGAACAAGTGCATCCCCTCTTACCCTATATTTCATTTGTTAGACCCCAATTTCACATGAAATAATCATTGAAGTTTAGTCATAAAGCCTCCCTTGGCACTAAAGACTTTTTCCAATAGCTAAGCCAAACGTTCTTGACCCGCCATAGCACAGCTCTGTACAGACATGTTGACACCACCGTTTTGTTTGCCTTTATACCTATAGGTGTTCTGGAGTAAAAGAAGAGGAAAAGCAGAAAAGAGAGTGAGGTAAGTTCTTCTGGTTGGCCAAGTGCTTATCCACAAGCTGACTACAGATTTCTAATGAAAGAGGAGATTGCCAGCTACCATCTGAATGTGAGAGTAAGGTTAAAACTTAATGTTTACTAGGTACATATTAAAAGCATACTTCCAGAAATAGGTGTGCATCCTAGTCACAACATGTTTCGGGGGTTAGATGGCACCCCCTTAGCCATTTGATATTGTGGTGTTGTCTAACTACTGAAACGCTTAGTGACTACCTATTTCTGGAATTATGTTTTTCCAAATGTACCTAGTAAACGTTAAGTTTAACTCTCACGTTCGGTTGGTAGCAGGCAATTTCCTATTTCACCAAGTACTTTCAGGGGTCTAGCACCTGCCGTGCTCCTCCAACGTTTGAACATTTCTGCTGGTGAGCTGGCTCTCTCTCTTTTGTTTTTACAGATTTCTAATGGTTTAAATTTTTGAAACCCCCCATGTTCCCGTTTCCTTTTTCCCTTCTTCTACTCACTTCTTCCTGATGATAAAACAAATGAAAAGGATAAATATGCTTTCTTTTTCATCAGTTTGTTCGGTGCCAACCCCAGTAAACCCATCAAATTACGACCATCCTCTTGGTACAGATGATGACTTTGCAACCAGAACACAATAGTCCTTCTTGATGAACTGTCCCTATTTAATGTTCAGATGGAACTATGCTATCCAGCCTTCCTATGCCCCTTTGCAGAAACAAGTAACATAAAGTACAGTATATATGACTGAATTTCAGAAGGTGGCTAGTCTGAAAGCCTATAGATGTTTTATTGTCTTCTGTATTTTTATCTATATTTTATTTAGATCTATATCTATATTTTTTAGCACAAATGCTGCAACTTGCTCAGTTTAAACTCCAAATGTTCTTATATGGATGGTATCATCTTTAGGCATGAAAGTAACAGAAAAAAGGACATCAAGGGTACTGGCTTCCCTGTTAGCTGTCATGGTAAGTTATACATTACAAAAGTCAAAGCTTTGCATATCTCATTAGTTCTGTGAAGCCCAGAAAGGGTCTTGACGATGTTTTGCTAGTCATTGGATTCGACTTCTCAATTCAGAATGACTTGCATAATTCTAACAGCATTATCTGTTTACCATAAATGCAAACGAGTCAAAGATTGATGATTATAGTTTTTATGCATTATTTAACTGCATTAAAAGAGGTGTTAAAACAATACTGTATGTGGCAGACAATAGATGTCACCCACCTCTATTAAAGCTTGCCTTCTCCAATGGCAAGTGCCCAGACATGTGCACTGGAGAAATAAAGCAACAGAATCACCAGTGTATGGCCTAGCATGGAAGAATAAACACCTCTGGTCAGGACTCGGCTGTGTATCTACCATATCTTTCGCCCTATAAGACGCACCTGTCCATAAGACTCACCCAGAATTTGGGGGAGAAAGATAAGAAAAAAAATATTCAGAACCAAATGGTGTGCTCAATTTGGTCCCCACCAATCACCCCATCACCAACAGTGTGCAGAATCCCCCAATTACTTCATTACAGACCCCAAATTACAGGCAGTAAGAGGCATCCCACATTACAGCCAGTGAGTGGTATCCCACATTACAGATATTGAGCAGTATCCCACATTAAAGGCAGTTAGGTGCATCCCAAATACAGGCATTGTGAGGCAACTCAAATACAGGCAGTGTGAGGCATCCCAAATACAGGCAGTGTGTGTGGCACCCCAAATACAGGTGGTGTGAGGCATCCCAAATACAGGCAGTGTGTGTGGCACCCCAAAGACAGGCAGTGTGTGAGTGGTATCCCAAATCCAGGCAGCGTGTGTGGCATCCCAAATACAGAGAGCATGAGGCATCGCAAATACAGACAGTGTGCAACATGCCCCCTCCCAATATGCAATATCACAATACGAAATATCTGACAGACACAGGATACTCATTTTATGACAGTCAGGTTCACATCTTAAGAAACAAAGGAGGACTGGTTCCACAGAGGTGTAAACAAAACCATTTATTTGGAAATTGAGGATCAGGCTAGTGTCCAACATTTTGCACTATACATGTTTAACTGTGATTTTTGCAGAAATGCACAGTTATTTTTTTTACTTTTTGTCACATTTTAAAAATATAAAAAATGTACATAATATTGCATGTAAGAGCCCCATTCCTCTTGGTTACAATGGACACCCTTTCCTGTTTAGGACACACCCCAAACTGAAACTGCATATCAAATAAAATACAACTACTATACCCACCTTGCAGCTTTTCCTTTACAATAGAAATACCCTCCACAAGTTTTGTATTCTCTCAGAGTACACACCTCAAGCTTTCTAGGTTTACCAGGCTTTTCGGCATGGGCACAGTTTTTGGATGCAAACCCTTGGGGAATTCACTGGTTGCACAGCATTTCCCTAAAAAACATAAACAGAACAATATCCAAGATGCATAACTACTTTTAACCCTTTTAACTGCCAGCCTACTTGAAATGTTGTCACCCTGTTTCCAGGCACCATTTTGTGCTATGCTTAACTGTTATTTTTTCAGGAAATTTCAGGGATTTCCAGGGATTTTTTTTATCAGAGTTTGGGCTTTAACATGAAGTACATTGTTTGTAATTCGTTCAGTGTTTTGGTAAAAAAAATGTTAAAAAATAAAACATATATTTTTTAAAATTAAAAAAAATGTACTTTTTTCAAGAAAACCATATTGCATGTGAAAGCCCCATTCCTTCTGATTATGATTCCACAGTATCCCCCCATTTCTGCCCAGGAGACCTCCCCCAGATTCAAAAGAGTGCTTTATGAGATTTTCTAATGAAATACAACTACTATGAACACTATCAAGGATTACATTTCTTTTTAAATGGCATGGGGTCCATCCTCCCCAATAAAACTATCCCTGGCTCCAGGAATGGGGGCAGTAAGACCAGGGTGTGGAGGCCGAGTATCTGGTCCCTGGCCCGGAAGGCTACCAGTCCAAAAAGTTTTCACTGGCACACACATACATTCTGATCCAACACCAGTAGTGATCGTCAGAAGCCAAGAGCAGGGTCGGAGGATCTGAGTCCCCTACCACCACACACGCCCCCCACTCATTTTATATACTTTTTTCTCAGAGGAGGGAGATGACATTATCCCACTCCTCATATAAAAGGTCCCTCCCTGCGCTGCTGCAGTAATAAGGTGTTCTCTGTCCTGCTGAGGAGCCTGGAGGGGATAGGATGTTCTTCAGAGTAAGAGGCAATCCGCAGCGCTGGATCCCGCTCGGAACTGAGCAGCTTTTTTTTCCCTGCAAACCCAGTTAAACGGCAAGAACATAGATTTTACAGACTTGGCAGTTAGCAGAAGGAGAAACAACACAGTAGAATCTACTACTTGGTGTTTAAAGGGTTAAGTAGGTGAGGCTGTATGTTTTATTGTTCTCCACATACAATGTTGTTTTTAACATCTCAACCATTTCAGATTAACAACAGCTCATAGCAAGTGCAAAAAAAAACTTTGACCCCTTGTTGTATATGGTAAACAGATAATGCTGATTTGAGCTACACTCAAAAGTATTTAATGCGGTCCCATGCCCCATAGACCACCACAATCCCTGCAATCTATACCTGAACCCTGTTCCCCCGGGCAAAATGTGTTCCCGGGATTGCCCTGGAGATGTGACTGGGAAAAAGAATGAAACCCTGACCCACATGACCGTCAATGGTTCAAGTAAGGATTACGGGATTGTGACGGTCTATTCGCAAGGGGACTGCAGCAATCTGCATGCCCCCATGAGACTGCCGCAATGTGGCCCCACACCCATTATGTAGAAAATGAGTATAGGACCACTTAAAAGTGGGAGATCCCTGTACAAGTTGATGTGACTTGAGAAAACCAGTTGGATTTCTCCAATTTTGATCCAAGTTCATATATGGCAAGCAAATTATCCTGGCTGGAGCTACACTTGCCAGTATGAGATTCCTGTACAAGTTACTCCGAACTGAGATAACCAGTTGGATGAAGGCAAAGGGCCTACAAGAAGATACAGAAAGTCTAGTTTCCTCCACGAATTACTACAGGTACTGTATGCCAAGGCCTAGATGTGGGAGAACTTTCACAGGGTACAAGAAACAGCTAGAGATTTGCAGAAACAGGCCTGCACTGGCATCTACCCCAAAGTTCATTTTCTCATGTAGTGCACAAACTCTGTCTCTCTGGTTTCCAGTATTGGGCCCATTAATCCCACTCTAGGAAAATGCAGAGCAGCAGATCAGAGCCATCCATTTCTCAGCACCTATGCTCCACAGACTATTAGGAAGTGCGCCCGTGATTAGGAGACAAGTGAGGGAAGAGGGGGCTGATAAGTGAGAGAATGACAGAGAAGCGAAAAATCTTGTCCAAGTTTGTTTACCTAATAGAGGAAGAAATAGAGAGAGACAGGAGAGCCGGAGAGACAGAGAGAGAACATTATCCCGCTGCTGCCTGAAATATTGATCGCATGGCATTTTCTAAAGTGATAAATATTACAGTCAGAATTATTTTGATGTCCTCAGCCTGGTTAACCACTATGAAAGGCCATTGCTGTGCTGCATGTGACTTAAAAATGTTGGGTGGCTAAAGAAACATTGACAGATTTTATTTAACTCCTATATATCTCTGAAATGAAATATGCCAATGAATCTGTTACTAAAAGCAGACATCCATTGATGTGTACAGTGCAAAGTGAAGTAGTTAGACAGTTTACAACACTGATTCCATGTCTTCTGGTTAGCAATCCAATCTACTCATTTTTCCAGGCTACATAGACTGCACATGGGTGTCTAGTGCTCCTGTACATTGACATAACATACCGGGGTAGATAACTTATTGAACGCATCTTGTAAGCCCCTGCCAAAGAGTTTAATGACATATTACGCCAGAAACACCAACTGCATTCATGGGATTAAGAAAAGACTAAGCGACGTCAACAGCTATAAAACAATTAACACTCTCACCTGCATTCTACTGACTTGCTTAAGTGCTACTTTTCGAAGTGATACCCAAAACACCAATAAGCGCCCTGGGCCCCATTCCTGCTGCGTATAATTGATGATGTGTGATTGACAAGAAGATGAGTTCATAATTCTGTCTTACGTATTCTTTTCAGTAATGACTAAGGAGAGGAATCCTGCTGGGCATTGCATAACTATACAATGTGTAATCAGCCATATCCATAAGCTGCAGAGGGGAGGCTGAAGCGGAGCATTGTGGATGCTGGCGAGGCGCAGCATTGCGTTATTTTAGTGTGTGGACATTGCAGATGATTGCATGAATTTCTTTAACAAGGACACCGCAGGATGTTATATAAGACAACATGCGGCGATCTGTCTAACGAGTCTGTTAGTAATAAGGAATCTCATGGAGAGTGGAGCTTAGCCATTTGGATGGCGCCTACAGTATATTAAAATAGTCATTGTCCAATACATGCAAATATGATCAGTGAAACAATTCTTTTCTTCTTCAGTGGTTGTTTTTTGACAAATGAATCACGGAAAGTGCCCATATTATAATGCCACAAATGGAAGAAGCGCAAGTATACAGTACAGTAGCTCTAACAACTTATTGGCCATTAATTACTAACAAGAGTAGCACTGCACAGCTAGTAGGCTCTTAATCTGTGTTGCTGGATTAAAACTCACTCACAATGCAGGGATAACACTGTCTATTATTTTGAATGGGCAAGTTCACATATATGCTCTGCATAGCACAATGTGTTAAAAAAACCTGCATGCAGCATTTTCAACGCATCCCCTCAATAGAAGTCTACTGCACGCACAATGCAAGTATAATACAGTGCACTGTGCTGTACCTGTATTGCATTTGCATTGCATTATCAATAAAGGAGAACTTTACAACTAAGTTACAAGCACTTTGTTACAAAATGAGTGTCAATTGCTATCTAGCTAGGTCAAAGGGGCAACATACCCGTGCATTCACTGCTTCCAGCCCGAGAATTACCTACTCCTTTTTCCACCGGGGCAATATCTCCTGAAAGTAAGTACCATATTTGTGTTTACATTTCGGAATAAGTCCCCCTTCATATCTTCCCATTTTCATTGCGTTGGAGTAAAAATACTCCATTGCAATAAAAGAGGGGATGACCTCCTGCTCATTGAAATCAATGGATTCCCTCACATCTGTTTGCTTTGGCAAAACTCTGCATGTAGCCCGCAGAACAAGGGCAATGTCTATGAGGAGGTTAAGTTCATGTATTGCAGCTTAACAAATAGTTGAGGTCAGCCAGAGGGATCCCTTCCAATCCATTAATATTAATTGCATGAACAGTATAAAAATCTGCACGTAAGTTTAGAGGACACCCATAAAAAGTCAATGTAAAGCACAGCAATCATTAACCGATACATCACAGCTCGGACCATTGTGATATCTCTCAAATAATACATTGAAAAGCATTTAAAATTTCAAGAAAGCAAGATGCACCAGTGCAATAAATGGACAGTTAAAAAAAGCTGCATCTGATCTCCAGGTCCTTACTCGTGTACTGATCCGCTGAGTCCCTGCTGCCTGCTCTGATGGTACCAATGCCAGCACTACTTCTTCTGGGTTCCCTGCTGCCTCCTCTGCAAGGTCTAATGCCACCAGCCCTGCATCTGGGTCCCTGCAGCTTCCTCCACTGTCCCAGCCCTGATGGTTACTTTACCAGGTTCCCATTGTCTCCTCCACTGGGCTTGATAATGCTGTTTCATCTGCTAGGCCCTTGCTGCCTGCTTCTCCACTGGGGTCCAGATGCCAACACCTCTGTTGGAAACAGGAAACATGAAAGCTGTATAGGGCTACCATTGCAGCATTCCACTAATGGAGACCAAAAGTGTAATGCACTAATGGAGGTGCACTAATGAAGTGCTCTAATGAAGGCATTGTGCAGTACACAAAAGTGTACTGCACAGCATTGCAATTGCGTGTTTCCACCCTGAGTAAGGTTTGATTAAAGAAAGAGAGAACATTGAAGGACTGTACAGTATAAATGCTTGAATGTGCTCAGATGTTGGTTATTTCACACCTTCCTGATTGTGTCAAGTTGGAGTAGACACACACTTGGAAGAAAATATTGCCTATTAAAGTCAATTGGCCTTTTCACATAGCTGCTCAGCATTTTGTCAAACACTGCATGCAGCACTGCAACCGCTGTTTATTGGGGATTGTTTAAAGAAAATCTCTTGAACCAAGACCAGCAGAAATCATTTAGAAAATGTTTGCAACCCATTCTAAACAAGCCATTGAAGCAACATTACAGTTGGGTGATTGTAAGCCCATCCCTATAGAGCATTAGCAGAAAACACTGTAGATTCTTTAACATTTCCTACATTTATAGTAATCCGAATAATGTAGATTTTTGTTTTATAAAACTATTTACTTTTTGCAATCTTTCATGTTCTATTGCCATAGAACATTTAGTGACAGTAGGTTATTTAATAACAGATGGTAGAAACACATTCTCAACATGAACAGAACTTCACAACAGAAAAGTGATTAAACAGATCACAAAGAAAGAAAGAAACAAGGAACAAAGAAAAAAAGCTCAAAATAACTGGTTACGTGAGTATCAACTTGTTTGAGTATTTTAGTAGATGCACTTTTTTGTGTTTGGTTTGTAAGTGATGATGTATTGTGTTTGGCTTTAGCCAAATATGTCATTTAGACTGTTGGGCCAGCAGACTCATATTTTATGAACTAGAGATGACCGAACCAATTATTTTGAACCAGAATTCACTTCGAATTTCAGGGAAAAATCAACTTGTCACGAATCTGAAATCCTTTTAATAGAAAAATTAAAAATTAACCTACTCCCTCACTGTCCTCTGGTCCATCCTCACAATCCCTTGCTACTCTTCGCAGTGGGCTCCAGCCACATAACTCCCTGCAGCAAGGACTGACTATTTATAGACAGGAGCAATGTGGCTGACGTCACTGAGAGTGACAGGCGATGTTTAGGGCTTTTCCATCCACCTCCCTCCTTGCCTATGAATAGCCCCTTCCTGCAGAAAGGAGGAAGGTGTCAGGAGCCTAGTGCAGGTGTACAATCTATGTCCTGTGTCGGCAGTCTTCAGAGAAGAACAGCGGTGGACAGCAGAGAGTGGCATGGGACAGATGAGGACACTGCCCTACAATTCATAGTGAGGAAGGAGGTAAGTATTGGTGTAAAAAAATCTTTATGAAAGGCAATGTTTTAATTTTTAAAGGGGTAAATCCTTTGTTCAATTTTTTTTTCTATCAAAACCAGTCCAGGAACCAGCTATGTGGGGCTTGTAACCCACATGGCCACTGGGCACATCTGCACCCTACTGGTCTCTACAAAGATCCTTTGCCCCACTACTGGCTTCTGTCACTCCAAAACAGATCATTTGAAGGTATCGTTGTTGGACACAGTGACAATGTTACGTGTTACAGAATCCTAAATAGCTAAACACCAACAGCATAATTTTTGTTCATAATCTGAGAGACAATGTAATGAGACAGAGGAACTAAGAACAATAGAGGAAACTGACACTGATCAGACAACATCTATAACTTCTGAACAAACAGTTCAGAAGCGCAGAACCTACCAGAACTGAAGAGCAGACACAAGCTCTGACTCTCTGACAAAGAACCAAGACACTCAACAAGAGAAAACAACCACCTGTAAACCACCTGTATGTCTCTCATACAAGGCAAGCACTGTCAGTAATAATGAAACTGCAACTTGGGAAGACATCTCTCCATATCTTCCAGAAGGGGAAGCCAGTGAATTGACAAAGGCTGCAAAGTACAAGATCCATGCATGACACTAAAACATGGACACTTATGGAACTACCACCTAGAAGGAAAGCCATAGGTGGTAAATGGACTTTTAAAGTGAAATACAATGCAGGTGGTACAGTGGGGCGATACAAAGCAAGACTCATAGCCAAGGGATATTCCTAACAATATGCAGAGGACTATGTTGAGACATTTGCTCCAGTAGTTAAACGTGCTACAGTAACGACTTTGCGGACATTAACTGCCATAAGAAAAATGCAAGTGAGATACTATGATGTGAAAACTGCATTTTACATTGCGAGTTAAAAGAAGACATTTATATGGAATAGCCACTAGAATTCAAGGGTGAACAGAGGCCGGACCCAGTATGCAAACTTCAGAGCATGGAATATGAAAATAAATGAAGTGCTTACTGAGGACTTTCAGAGGCGTTAAGCAGATCCCTGCTTATACACAAAAAAATGTGCTCATTTATGTGGACGATATCCTAATTTGTTTTAAAGTGGACCAACACCCAGGATTTTGACTATCCTGGGTTTTGGTCCACTTCAGGGGGGCACCCCGATTGGGGGTGCCCCGCTGTGTGAAACCGCCCAGAAAGCCCCAAAAACTCACCTCACCACGCTCCCACATGACCGCGCCGTCCAATCCCCGCCGACGGACGAGCGTGTGACAGCGACGGACAAGACAGCGCGTCCGCCGCCGCCTCCCGCCTGTCACTCTTACAGGGCGCGGGCGCGCGCACGTCTAGAGGGGCGCACGAGAGGCGGTGGCGGCCGCCGCCGCCGATAAGGTAAGGTTTTTTGGGGGTTTCACCCCGCGGGATGTCCCGCGGTGAGGGAGGTGATCGGCCCGGGAATCTCATAGATTCCCGGGCCGATCACCCCTGGGGGTTGGTCCACTTTAAGCAAAATGGGGATGAAGAAGAAATACTGCAAACCCAGAATCAGCACTTTAAGACCAAAGATCTTGGCAACATGAATTACCGCAGCATTGAGAGAGTAATGAACTAAAATCACAAAATAAAAGGACTAATTTAGACATTTGGAATGGAAGTCCTAAATGAGATAAAAAGCCAAGATACTCCACTACCAACTTACACTCAGTACAGGGAAATTGCAATCCTATGCAGAAAGGTTTCAAAGTCAAATGGACTGGAATGCAGTAAAGTGAGTAATTCGCTATCTTAAAGTGGACCAAAGCCCGGGATTATGACTATGCCAGGTTTTGTTCCTTGCCCCCACGGCCCCCTGATGCAGGATGCCCCGCTGTGTGAAACCCCCAGGTCCCCCACTCCAACTCACCTTTTCCCGGTCCTATGGTGCATGCACGACCTCCGGTCTCATAAGCACATTTGATTGCGCTGACGCAAACTCGTCTAGGCTCGCCTCCTGCCAAGTGCAGCTGAGCATGCTGGCGGCTGCATCCCTGCTACCCTCTAACAGGGAGCATGCCCAAGTCAGCCAGCTATCTGGTGCGGGTGCACGCCCTGCTGAAAGTATAGCTGGAAGCATGTGCTGTTGGTTCTGGGGAGGGGAAGGTGAGGGATTTCACACAGCGGGGCATCCCAAATCTTGTTTCTCCTATCAGGAGGTGCTATCCGTTGGACTAGCAGAAAGCAGCTCTCTGTTACACTTTCATCTGTTGAAGCAGGGTACTTTTCAGCAGCACAGGCAAGCCAAGAAATCATATGGCTGAGACAACTGTTAATAGACTTGGGTCAACCACAGTGCAGCTTGGGGATACAACAGCCTTAGCTTAGTATATGATCTGCAATTATATTGGTGGGTTAATGCAGTTTATAATTATGGCAGTAGATGGCGATGTTGCATATATCTATGTGTAGTCACTATTATGCATTCTCTACTTCATGTTATATTTGTTGTACATTGAGGTGAACACTCTGACTTCTTATTCCTGTCAATGTTATCGACCACGTGACCTTCACATACTGCACTCATGTTCCAATAAAGCCAGGTCCTGCTTCACCACAAATGTTTATCTGGAGTTGACTCCGCAACAGGCTTTGTGCTACCATTAACAGGCAGCTCAGCCACCAGAGGCATCTTCAAATGAGTCATTGAGCCCCCAAATTTACTGTAGAGCAATTAGCCCTCTGTAGTGTTTTGGGTTAATCATCAACCCCCCGGTCACTGTACAGCTGTGGCATGGGTGTGCTTATAACTGTGAATTGCTATGTTGACTGTGAATGATCTTGGCACCTTGTTTAAGCTTGGCCTAGCCTTGTCCTCTCCCCTGTGTGTGACCTTGGAACTCCTCAACTCTGTCTCTGCCAGGTCCTCTTGTACTCCAACCGAGACTACCTGGAAATTACCTTTGGCCTGCCCCATGATCCTGAGTACACTCCATCCATGTCCTTGATGCTGGTTCAGACTGACCCACATGTGCATGTTTTTTTGGATACGTCTTGACTACCTGTGTATCACCTGTGAGGGCTCACTAACTTGTAGTCCCAGCAGTCAGAAAATATTTTTTGCATTATAAGTCCTCGGGGGCATGTGTGTCTAGCATCTGGCAAAACTGAGGCTTGTCTACTTAAGGGTGAAGCAGCAGGGTGAGGACCCGGCTTGCTATCTCCTCGGTCTTGCCCCTACTTCTATCCGGAGAAGGAGCAAGTACTTGCTTGCCCCACTCCTGAACGCAGCCAGGACATGTATCTTAGCCTGCTGGAAATCATCTGACCCCCCACAACAGCAATGTGGCTCTCTCCAGGGTTAGAGATATTAGCAGGATGGAAGAGCTAACGGCCTCCTTAAAAGGGAATCTAGAAAAACACAGGGAGACATGGGATAGCTTCACCTTCTCGGCAGAATACCTGGACTTCCTGCGGGAGTAGAAGATCATGCGTTCCAGGGGAGCCTTCCCCCTCTTAGGGCACCCCTAGCCCTTTCCTTCCCCCCTTTCTCCCCCTTCCTCTTTTCTCCTACCCCATCCCCCCATTTATTTGTTTGTTGTGCTGTCTATCCCCTTCCCCGCGTTCCATGTTTGTTTGGTGTCTTGAGCTTAAGTTGTTAATATCTTTGTTTTAACAAAAAAGAGGAGGCATGGTCGACAGAATTCATGTTTAATTATCATATTGTATTGTTTATTTCATGGTCCACATACAGGGCCTAAGCCGAATGAGTCCGAATTAGGGTTTGATCTTAAAGTACATCTGACTCTCTAAATTTCCTACTATAAAGGTAATATTTCTCCCTTTATTTTTTTTCAAATGAGCCCACACCCTCTAGCTGACACCCAGGTATTTTGTTGGGGAGGTCTATTAAGGGGCGTGGCACAAAGGGGGTGTGGCTTCTGAATTCCCCAGCTGACAAAATGGTGAACCTGAGGAGTTAACTGTTGTAGGAACATCGATGGGTATTTTGCTTGACATTAGGGTGTTCCTAAGCTGCTGATGGACCAGCACCCACACCTCCTGAACCATAACAGCCTGCTACTCCTCCTCCTCCTAAGATGTGTTGTAAGCTTCATGAGCTTATTGCTCCGGCGTTCCCTCCTCTCATCGCTTTTTCTTGAGTGCTGCTCTCACATAGTCATTGCTTGGCTGCTCAATCCCAATAAGAATCCCCTAATGCAAATAGTGGTTATGCTGTGCTTTAGTGTGCCATGCCCCACCAGTTCTGGGGGGGGGTCCAGACCCGTGGACCACCCTCTTCGGTGCCCCCCCCCCGGCTGCCTTGCATATTTGCATTAATGTAAATTGCTTCCAAGGAGGCAATAAAGCCTCTAACTGCCATTTCGCACCTTCCTGGTGACAGATTTAATGCTATTCCCAGCACAGCCTTTCATTTGGCGCTGCAAGTTCTCTTTAAAAAATACCACCGGATTGGGTACAAGTCAGACAGAGAAAAGCGTCCTGGGTTATAAATTTATTAATAGCATGTCACTTTACATTATGTTCTACAAAACATGGTGGAACAATTACTTTATACGAACAGGGAATTTTGGAAACGGCCTCGGTCATCTCTCCCATAAAGGCGATCTAGCAAAAAGACGCTAAACCATCTTATATATGTGACTCTGACTTGAGACATAGACACCGAGCACTTAAAAATATATGTCTTTAAATATGTCACTGCCGATGGTCCTCTTTGAGACCGAATGTGATTACACAATTCAGCCAAGATTATGATGCTGTAAGGTCTTAAAATATAAATATAACATAAACCTTTGAAAAATTCTGACCTAAAAGCTTTCCTCTCTATCTGGGCTGCAGTAAAGCACAATGCCGCCGCTCCTTAATGGCTTTTCAACCAGAATGGCTAACATAAATACACTGTATAAGCCTTTAAAAGGGGCGCTTAACCCCCGACGGGTGTCCTGAGTTATGAGAGAATGGAATGAGGATTACAAAAATAATTTCTTTTGTTTTATATCATCATAATACATTAAATAATTAAGTACAATGAACAGAAAAACTTTAAGTTCGAATAAAGATCACTTTCAACACAAATTTTGCTATGATTTTAATTGAGTCGAACCAAATTGTGGCACAATTTGGGTAAAAATTCTATATTTTGAGATAAACTGTAACATGTCAACATGTTTAAACATGTTATACAGATGTAAGGATTCTTAAACCCAGGAGAAAAAGTTTTTGTATTGGTATTGACATGTTTTAAACAATTCACCTCTTCGCTGCAATCCTCCCTCAATGACAGCAATGGCAAAGGGTTTGTATGACAGGTCAGTCACCCAATCAAGCAGGCATCCTGTTTGATTGCAGCGGAAATGCATCATGTGACCTATCATAAGCCTACCAGTGGTGGACACTGATATGTCAACCAATAAGGAGCACCCAGACTGGCTCGGCCTGCAGAAGTACGAGCCTGGCGTGGACTCTCCATTTAAACCACCTTTATATAATGCTAGAAGTCCCATGTACAGTATATCATTCTAGAGGAACATCAACATTATACACTTCAATGTTTCCTGTGTGCATGTGGTTGAGCTTTTTGAATTTTCGTTGTTGAGTCTGGCGTGGTATCTTAAAAGTGTGTTGATTTTTCCCTGTACAGTTATAACTACCTTCCCTGTTCCTCTTTTTTTTACATTTACCTTCTAACCCTACATTTAAGCAATATCATAAACCATTTCCCATCTACTTTCCCTAATTTCTGATCAAACACTAGTTGTGGAACATACTTACTAAATCCCAAAGAACTATTCATTGCGACTGCTTCAATAAGACCTAGCCCAAACTAATCCTGGCTACCGGCTAAAAGCAGACTTCCTGTGAAATAAAAAATATCTTATTTTATAGAACACAGCAGTTAACCATTGTCCTAATCATTGTGATAAGATCTTCCATAAATTCCAAATGCAATTGACTGGGAAGTGCTGTTTGAATTAATTCCATTGTACTTTGTGGGACCACCATGATGGTGATTTGTTTCTGGGTTCAGAGAGAAAAAAAAAAAAAGAATGTTGGCAGTGGATTGTACAGAATGCTCTTTAAACTGGACCTTCACCATGATTTAATGAAAAGCCCAAACCCTTAAAAAACTATTCCCCAGCATCTAAAAGTAATATATTTTTAGTCATTTACATATTATTCTTTCCCCCTCCAGGCAGCAACTCTCTCCAGGACTCTAGGATACGAGTGCTGCCATTTTTACTCATCACACATAGTGAGGAGAAGAGAGCGGGATAAAGTACAGGGTGTGGGTTATAGCTGTGCTTTGCACAGACAGAGCAGAGCTGGGGTCAGGAAAAGGACAGCAATCCCAGAATGCAGAGTGACACAGTAAGAAGACTGCCCGATGACCCATGAGCCACCATCTTGCAAGTTTAAAGGTTCATAACATGCAGTAGGATGAATTTTTAATCTGGGCAATCTGTATGTACAGGGTGTGGGAAACATATAGGATAGACTCTTTTTCAGGGTGAAGGTCCGCTTTAATTGTGCAGGATCAACAGCGTTTATTCAGCTATAATCAAGAACAAAATATAGAGCTTAATATATCACCAGGACATCATAACAAGTGACTGTATAGATCAGACAGCTCCTTTCTGATGCGCGTGTCTTTCTGGTTTTCTTTTTGTTCTAACTTTATCAACACCATAATAAAGCAAACACTCATAGACAGGAATATAGTTGTTGCCCACAAACATATTTCAATAGAGTGACTTTTGGAAACACATGAGCAGCAGTTGGGCTGGCTGCATGAATAAAATTGGGCTGTTGGCAAAGGGTGCTGTTAAGGCTCTGGTCTGGCTGCAGGTTTCATGACCTCCTGGGGGATGAGAGCAAGGACTTCCTCTTCCTAGTGCATTACACTGGCAGCATAAGAGTTTCCCACTGTACAATGCACTCTGGTAAGGCATTAAGTTTACTAAATGTGGACGTTAAAGAGGTCCAACACTCAGGAATTTTCCATAACACTCAGGAAAGCCAATCAGCGTTCTCAGTTTCAATCGGCTCACTAGTCGCTGTTAGCTAATGAGCCGAGAGCGCACCAGCGGCTGCATCCGAGCTGACCTCTAGCTGTGTGCGTGCCCAGGCTGCCCAATCAGAAAAACCCGGCCTGGGTACACACCGCAGTTACAGGAATGGTGGGAATGTGGCCGCGGCAGTTAGATACAGCAAGGGCTCTGTGAAGAGGTGATTAGATCGGGTGATCCAGGCTTTCGACACATCAGGTCATTGCAATTCAGGATGCCCTAGGGCATGGAACTCCAGGGCCTCAGATGTTCCTCTTGGACCAAAGCACAACATTTTTACCTGCCCTGTAATAGGAACATTTGGCCAAAAAGTGCCTAGGGCAGCATGAGCCCTAAATACAGCCCTGTGTATTCCCCCCCCCCAAACTTTCCCATTAATTGACCTTCCCTCTAAATATGCAATAAATATTATCATGGTCACTATGCCCTGCTATTGAGCAATACCTAGTTTTACCTTTCCTTAAAAACTCATTAATGCAGACCAACAGTCAAAAATGACTTAAACCAGACCAACACAACAAACAGTACTCATATGCTCCCCTCCCCAGGGCAATTTAGATTGCTGCACATAAAAGTTCATTTACCTTTTTATAATTTTTGCTGTAAGGAATTTTAGAAACAAAATGGCCGCTCAGGCATTTGCAGGCCACCTGCGAACAGGAAGTGCTGCTGGGTTTCCTGTTACTGTGCATTGTCAGTTATGTCAGTTGAATCCAGGCAGCAACATGGCTGAGATGCTGGGAGAGGAAGCTCCAAAATGGCCCCTACCTTTCTTTTCCAGCTGCGCCAGGCTGTTGGTCCGGTTTAAGATCTGATGACACAATAAACATGTTCGGGCAGCATAGTAGGATGCAAAGTAGATATTAACTTAGTCCAGTATATGTAAATATTTATATGGGTTCTATTAGTTTATTTTACTTATCCAAATATTACTCAAATTTAAAATCTTCTTTACAAAGGAGATGTTAGGCTCATCAGTTACAAGTTTTGTCCCCAGCCTCCCCACCTTTAACTCAATGACAGGACGCTAAATCCATTTATGTAAATGGCAAGTCCAAATAACTAAATGCTGCAGTCATGATTGCCTCATCTGTACCTACAGCACAAAGCTAGTGCTCAATCAGCCTGACACTTTGTCCATAGCCATACCCCCCTGCACACAATGAAAGGGGACTGCTATGAATTATCAAGTAGAAAGCACTGGTTGGCCTGACATTTCCCCATTCCTTAGAGAAACGGGGCACTCCTCAAACTCCTCTCCATTAAGATGCATCACCAAGTATCGGTGACATTAGGAGAAGCTCTACTGACTTCACATCAGTGTGCGCTTTCGCTGCCGTTACGAAGCTGCCATAAAATCCCGCAGCACGCACTGTGATTGATGTCCGGGCCACACCGAGGGTTTTGTCATTTAAGGCCTGGCGTTAGGTCAGAATTTTTTTATTCTTGAGTAACGTTCCTTGTGAACAATGAGTGCTTAGTACAGCGTTCAGACACATCATATCTTTATACACTTCCCATCCCCAGAAGCCTCCAGTATGGTGCACTTTAACCCCTGGCCTGCCTTGTTGATTTCCTTGGGTTATTCCTGAACCTGGAGCTATTACAGTGAAATCAATCAGTGTCATCTCTATTGACAAAGTAACAAAGCTTCTCTGTGAATTGCTGCCGTGTTCCAGGTTCTCAAAATTAGGATGTAGAGTGCTTGTTTTTTTAGCAAAGAATAATGCAGTGTAAATGAGTAAAACCATCATAACTTCGACCCAGGGGCATACGTGCCATAAGGGCAGTGCAGGCACATGCCCCTGGACGATTGGAACAAGGGGGCCCAGCATGCACCCTGCACCTCTGTCCGTGGCGCAGCAAACATCCTGTGCCTCGCCTTTGCTGCCACCCTGCCTTGCTCCTCTCCTTTGGGAGCAAGTTGCGGACCGTGACAGTGAGTGTCCGTGGGGGAGGGAGAGGCTCCACCAGGGATATGTCGTAGGTTATACAACAAGACTGATATTTCAGAATTCTTTGAGCCTGTAGAAAAAGGAAGTATCCAGTCTCTATCAGTGACCATTACATCCCCCACCAGTCATCCTGATTTTAGATGCCCACAGGATGGAGGTATGCTGGAAACCCCCCAAAAAAGCAGCACCTTTACTGCTTTCATTATCCTCTGTGTTTGTACTTCCCACATGACTGCTGGGAGCCAATGCAATTTACTGTGTGGGCATGCATGGAGCCTCATGTGGCACGTGGGCGCCCATCCAGCAATCCATATCTGAGCAGTGAACATCACAGTGTCTTACAGCTGCCTTCTGCTTCCAGGGGATCCTGAAGAGGATTGGCATCCCAAATCCGAATTGAAGGAATAAATAGTGCAAAACTTATTTCACTAAAACCTGCCATTCACCTTCATTATGCCAGAAAATGAAAGGGCATGGCGTGCTGAAGTATCCTTCCCATGCACTTGTGGGATGGGTGTATTGACAGGTTCTCTTCCAAACACTTTGGCAGGAGTACAGATGTCACACAGACCAATGTCTTACGATGGTTCCAGTTTCTTCAACATCACTTCCACAGAAAAATGTTCCAGCAGTACAATTGCCCAACAATATTTCCATATCTATTCTCAAGACACAATATCACCAATGCTTCACTCAGCAAACCAGGTCTGGTCAGATATAGACTGTCTTAGCACAGTATGGTCCACTACTGAGGGTACCTGGGCCTTTCCTCCCTCTACATGTCCTTGGGTTTTCTGCCTGGCTCAGTTGCAGCTTCAGGTTAATTACTCCCTGTCTGCTTGACCCCTTCATAGTACTTTCTCCTGCCACTCGAACTTCCATAGCCACTGGCACCCAAGGTTCATAGGTTTTGATCTCACCCTATCCAAACACTATACACTAGCAGAACCTACACATGTCCTGCCATGAAAGCTTCCAAACATTGCTCAAAACCTAGCCGCATGACTTATCTATTTCTGTTTGTCACTAAAGTGAGAAACCACCTAGTTCAGGTGTAAGTACCTATGACAAAGGCAGCTTTCCATTTGCCTCCATAGCGTGTACTACACTTTTTTTGCCCCTCTCCCAGCTCAGCACAAGGAGGGGGAGGAGGACACAAACAACCACACTTTGGGCAACATCTTGTGTGTGTAAGGCAGGGGTTCCCAACCAGTGGTACAAGTACTCAAGAGCCTATCAGGTGGTACTCCGCATAATACATTGAACCCAAGCCATATTTAGACAATAAGTACAAAAGTGTCCCAAAAGGTTATAAAGACTAAATTATGTGCATGTTTATGTACTTTAGATAGCTATGTTTTTATAGTGATTTACCACCAAAAAAATGAAAACAAAAGGGTACTTATCTTTTGCCCCACGCAGATTTATGGTGTGTCATGCTTGTAACCTGCCATCAGGCACAGGAGCACTACCACACCCTCTTTATTGCATGGAGGGGGTTTGCCGAGCCCTGACATGCCCCCTCCATGGTAGTTACTTGAGAGGGCGTGGCCATGGCACGGTGGTGAAAAGATCCTGATGATGACCTGATTTAGCAATTAGGTGAGTTGCCAACTTGGACCGAGTGAGCAGGACAAAAGGGAGTACCCCTTTTTTGGTAGACTGGCCAATCACTTTAACACAGTTAACACTGCAATTCAACACAGGGGCTTGCACTTGGAGGTATGACCAAATTGGTTGGCTGTCTTCAATTGTTAGCAAATGGCTCCTTGCAGAGGTTAGGGGCACTGTCATTAGGGATGCCCCAGCCTTCGCTGAGCCACTAAATTTCTAGATGGCATGGCTGTCCTGCAGGAGAAACACATTTCTTTTCCTGACAGCATGGCAGCCTGGAACGTGGTGAGATTGGGTTTTTTCAACATTGCCAAATGTCATGGGAGTCATCAACTGCACGCATGTGGCCCTTGTTCCCCCAGCTGCTTAGGAGTATATTTTGGTATGTTTAGGGCCACTATTGTTGCACCTTCTAGCCCCCTCTCCTGTCTTTATACTACGCTAGCCTCAGCTCCCCTAAACCAGCTGCCTTGTGTCCTTGTTGTGCCTTTGTTGTAATTTAGAATTTTTTCTTTCATTTTTAGAATGCAATAAATTACATACTTATGCACTGATTGCTTGGCTTTATTTCAGAAACCACAAGATGGGTCACTCTCTTAACATCCAATGCGTCGTGGGAGGTTAAGAGAGTGGATAAGGTAAGTTGGCTGTCTGGATAAGGTAAGTTGCGTGGGGCCTTGGACTTGGGCTGTGGTACCTTGGCCGGGTGCTGTGGCTACCTCGGCCATGCCCATGTTCCTGGCTCTGGGGGCTGTGGTGGCATCTATGGTGTGACATAGTGAGCTCCTAAGTCAGCAGTGGCCAGAAAATCTGAGCCACGGCTGTGTTCTTTTCTAACCTAATTCAGTGGGAAATTGTGGTAGAAACAATTTGGTTTATTTAATAAGCCATCACAGGAGCCAGCAACCTATCGGCTACATGGGCGTATGGACATGCACACTTCCGGGGTCCGCCAGGACGGGCCAGCACTTGTGTGCCTCGGCACAGGAGTGCATCATACAGACGACATCCCAAGCTCCAACATGACACTGTGTCTACCCGTGAGCAGCAGGAGGAAATTATGATGGTAAGTCACAATTCCATGCCAATCACCTACGCATGCGTGCCGCATTACACTCCTGCCAAAGTGCCGACAGACGACAGCAGCTGCGAAATACAAGGCACATGGCGCCAGTAATGGCAGAGGCATGGCCTTCCAACATTACAGGCCCACAGTCTAAGTGATTTATGTTTGATATTTCTATACGATCAGCTACTACTGTGGTGAGAGAGCTGGCTCGCTTTGTTGCTGGCCTCGGTCAGCGAGCCCTATGCGACAGTAGGAGCAAAGCCGAGAGTTACGTGTGCCTTTTAGCATCTGAGATTGCAATCCTCTACTACTGTGGGATGGGAGAGCTGGATTAGGTAGCACTGGCATACATTAGCTCTGCACTATCCCAGAAAATTACTTAAAGGAGCAGGGGCATGCATGTAGAGCTAAAGGAGACCCAAAGAGAGAACATATTTGAAAGAATGCACATCTGTTTGTTTTTTGCAGACCTTCACGGAGTATGGTACAACTTCAAGCCCAACACACATGAAAAGTAGCAGCTCATGTGAGTTGCGAGGAGACATCGCCTTACACCTTCACCCAAATAATGTAGCACAGGTCAGACCTCAAACGGCGAAAGTGGCCCTGGGAGCGGAGGTTCTACAGCCAGAACTTCCCAGGTAAATGGATATACAACAGAGAAGGTGAGCTATCAGAGTAATGAATAACATGTTACAATATTTCCCTTTGTAGCTGGGGGTTCTGTGGATCAAGCCCACCCAGAGGCAAGGGGTCTGACCAGTGAGGCCCAGAAGGCAGGGTGTGGGTTTAAGGTAGCGTGGGTGAAGCACCGCCACCACCAGCGGAGGAGCCCTCCGAAGTGTGTTGGGCTTGGAGGCCAATACCCCAAAAAGCACAAGTTGTGCTGAATGTAAAGTCTAATAATTTTTGCTAAGTGCTGGTGTGTTGTGCTTCTCTGTCCCTACAGAATCATCAGAGGGTGAGTATGCAGTGATGGGGCCACCCCATATAGAAGTGGCGCAAGACTCAGCTGGGTGCCAAGACAGTGAAGCAGAACATTACCCAAGCATTACACAAACAACACATGGCCATAAATGCTAACTCAGGATCTTTCCCTCTACAGAAGAAGGGATGGTGCCACAGAGGAGGGAGGCCCCCTAAAAGTATGCATCAATCAGTTTGGGTAAGTATGTAAAAATGTGCGTGCATGTACAGGCACTCAGGTGGACAGACAAGTGGTAATGTATAATTTTGTCTCTTTGCAGGTGCCATGTTGGTCCCAACAAAAACTTTACAAAAATTGTAAATGTTTTATATTTTTATTATGTTAATAGATAAGTTAGTAAAACAAACAATAAAAACGTTTTTGCTGTGTGGTAGCGTGTTTTCTATGCAGCTACATACAGCAGACGCAAACCAAACAAACAGCAGTGTAAAACAAAACACCAAAACAGAAGGTGGCCGAAGTAGGAAGTAAGTAACAGTGGGTAAAAGCAGGTGACATGGCAACCAAGGTACAAAGTAAGTATGTGCAAGGACATGCAGACTACATGGGATGCCCTAGATGCCAGCAGGGGGGACAAAGGTAAGTATGTGCAAGGACATGCAGACTACCATGGATACACTGGCGGGGGACACCGGAAGCACCTTAAAATTGCTGGGAAAATCTAAAAAAGGTCACCAAAGTACACGGCACACTGAGAATAATGGGATCCACAGCAAGTTACGTTCGAAAACAGGTAAAAACTCGGCTTCTGAGACTACTTCAGCTGCAAATAATGTAAATGCTCGGCTAAACCGTATGCATACACAAAGCAAATACGCCCACTTATGCATGAACAAACTTTTCTTGGATCACGGCTGTGAATGATATGAGCGTTCACAATTTTCATGGGTTTCCGAGATCAGAAAAAAATGAGCATTCACGGGCATGCTCTCAATCAGGCCATAAGTCACACTGACATAAGAGCAGCAAAGCATAGAGTGTCAGGAGGGGGTGGAACATCACACAATAGAACGGGTCCAAAGGCGGGCAACAAAAATGGTAGAAGGACTTAAACTTAAAACTTATCAGGAGAGACTTAAAGAACTTAATTTGTACAGTCTGGAGGAAAGAAGGGAGAGTGGATATGATTGAGAGTGAGACCTTTATATATGTGAAAGGATTGAATAAGGTTCAGGAGGGAAGTGTTTTTAAGAAGAAACTTAATGATAGAACAAGGGGGCAAAACCTGAAGCTAGTCGGGAGGAAGATCAGGAGCAATGTTAGAAAATATTATTTTACAGAAAGAGTAGTAGACGTTTGGAACAAACTTCCATCAGAGGTAGTTAAAAAATCAACGGTCACTGAATTTAAACATACCTGGGATAAGCACACATCTATCCTAAGATAAAGAGTACATACAGTATACACATAGGGGCAGACTAGATGGAACGTATGCTCTCCTTCTGCCGTCAACCTTCTATGTTTCTATGTTACAATGTGCGGGCACAACATGCCAAAAGTTAACAAACACAGGAAGAAGGTTTGACCCTTGATGGGTTTTGGTTCTCTGCAAGCAGTCCCCTTTCACATGATTGGTTGCTCTTCCTCAGCTTCATCGTCATCATTATGACCATAATAAATTATATACATAGCAATGAACCCCCCCCCCCGGTTCCAAATCCCCCATGATAGAATGCACTCCCATTAATAGAGTGCATATCAGGTAACTAACAAGAATACACAAATCAATTTAAACAACCTCCCCCTTCCAATCCAATGGTTTGCAATTCCAACTGCTAATATGTTGGTCTTAATAAGTCAAAGAGTAATGTACACAGGGAATTTACCAATAACATCCAATGAAAAACCATCTTTCTCTTTCCAGTTGCTTCAAGCTGACGTAGCTGTGCTATTGGGGTGTATATAAATCAATGCAGTTTACATTATCTTAAATTAGGCAAGCCAGATTGTCCCAGCAATGATTCGGCAATACAGTATTTCAAAGTCCATAGAAGGCCGCTGGGAATCCTCCTTGGAAAGGCGCGTTATTATACGTAACCATAAACCCAGCCACGCTCTCCTTACAGCCTGCGCTTGCTCTCAAGACTTAATTAAAATCCTTGTGTTGCATTGTCGCTACTCTGCAGCACCGAGCTCCTTCGTCTGCAATGGCATATCCCTCAGAGTACCTTAAAACACAGCAACACAGACGCACACACATCTAGTGTTCGTCTTGCTGTGCAACACAGCAACTGCCGTGCATACCAAAATTAAAATCAGCATGACTCTAGACAATGCACATCGCTCACACAAACCAAGGCTGACAGCACAAATCCAGACTGTCGCACGCCGCTAACCCACCGCACAGGGGAACGCCAAATGCGGCTACCGAGAGCTCACAACAAACATTATACATCAAGAAAGCTGGCAACCTGTTCAGCAAAACTGGGAGTTCAAAGGCAAAAGGTAAAATCGGGTTACATAGTAAGTGACATGCGTGAGGGTGAACGGGAGGCATCAGACGTTGTGTGCTTCAGGATAGGCATAGTGATTAGCTTTCTATAGCATTGCTTGCGTACTTGCAAGAAAACAAGTTTTGTATGGCTTAAAGTGAACCTAAACGTTCTATGCACATGCTTCACCTTGTTAACATTAGGCTCCTTTCACCTCAAAGGGCCACCCAGCGGTAGCCAGAAATGTAGCAATACCAGGTGGCTTCTTGTGACCACCCGGCACTGGTTCCACAAAGGCAGTTCTTCAGGCCACATAGGTTCACACAGTCCGCACCGCTCCAGGTCACCATCAGGCCCTTTTCACCCCAAAGGGTAACCCAGTAGTGGCCACAGATGTGAGGCTGCTTCAGACGGCCACCCAGCACCGACTACACAAAGGCTTCCAAGAGGCAGTTCTTCAGGCCACATAGGTTTACACAGTCTGCACTGCTCCAGGTCACCATTAGGCCCTTTTCACCCCAAAAGGCAACACAGCATTGACCACAGATGTGAGGCTGCTTCAGATGACCACCCAGCATCGACTACACAAAGGCTGCCAAGGGGCCGTTTTTCAGGCCACATAGGTTCACACAGTCCACACTGCTCCAGACCACCATCAGGACCTTTTTCCCCCAAAGGGCAACACAGAGGTGACCACAGATGTGAGGCTGCTTCAGGTGGCCATCCAGCACCGACCACACAAAGGCTGCAAAGGCCACACAGGTTCACACAGCCCACAGTGCTCCAGGTCACTTTTAATGAGGCTTTATAGTCATTGCAGCCGATCTCGTGAACACCAGCAACAATTCAGGCTTGATGTGCAAGTCACATGATTGGCAGCAATACAATTAATGAGAAAGTGTTAAGCATAGGCTTATAGGGCCATTTTAAGCCCCCTTTACCCCCAACTAGCCACCCAGCACTGGGAACAGATGTAAGAGTGCCAGGTGGCTTCAGATAGCCACCCGTCAATGGCCCTGCAGAGCTGCAAAGAGGCAGCCATTGTCCTCCTACCAGCAGCTTTACAAAATAATGGGAGACTAATGGAGCCAGTGGATGCATCAAGGAACTTTCTATGGAGATTCAGCAGAGCCAAGTCTCATTGCACCAAAGTCAGCGGGGGTCAGTTGAACGAGCCCACTGACTGTTGTGAAACCTAGTCATTGGCATAAAGCCTTGTTGTGTTCTTTTTTAAGAATGGGAAATCCTGTCTTTCCTATTTCAAATGGGAGTTGACCCATTAGAATTTGGGGAGCTCTAGCCTGAATATGCTTAAGAGTAGTAGATGCTTGGAACAAACTTCCAGCAGAGGTAGTTGAAAAATCAACAGTCACTGAATTTAAACATGCCTGGGATAAGCACACATCTATCCTAAGATAAAGAGTACATACAGTATAGACATAAGGGCAGACTAGATGGACCGTATGGTCTCCTTCTGCCGTTAACCTTCTATGTTTCTATGTTTCTTACTGCTTCCCTGGCAACCTAGAAACTTACCACCCACTGATGTTCCTCCATGAATGAAAAAGAAAGAAAGAAAGGAATTCCAAAGAAAGAAAAAAGAAATGACACAAATAGGAAAAAGGAAATGAAAGAATAGAATAAATGACAGAAGGAAAAGAAGGAATGCTAAAGAGAGAAAAGAAGGAATGCCAAAGAAAGAATGAATAGAAGGAATTGCAGATGGAAAAGAAGGAATGAGAAAGAAAAGTTGGAAAGCCAGAGAAAGAAAAAAGAAACTACACAGAAAGTGAAAAAAGAAAGGAAACGGGCAGTACCCACCATCAACCCACCAAAGGCCTTTTTTTCCAGCACTTTTTTGTTCTATTTGGTGCATGCTGAAATATTATTCATTTAGTGAAATGTAATATAAGGTTGTAGAGGACTATGTAGTAATAAAATTCTGCCCAGGGGTCGTGGAAAGGTGTAAAAGTAAATTTAACCCGTCTCCCTGTAGCCCGTACTGATTGAGCTGGGGTTGCTCCTTAAACTGGACCAACAGCCTGGCACATTTGGAAAAGGGAGGTAGTGGCCATTTTGGAGCTTCCTCTCCCAGCATCTCAGCTATGCTGCTGTATGGATTCTGCTGACGTAACTGACAGTGCACAGTAACAGGAAGCCCAGCAGCACTTTCTGCCTGCAAATACACAAGCTGCCATTTTGTTTTTAAAATTTAACACAGCAAGAGTTAGAAAAAGGTAAATGATTTTTTATGTACAGCAATCTAAATTGCCCTGGGGAAGGATGCATATGAGCACTGTTTGTTAAGTTTAAGTCATTTTTGACTGATGGTTTGCTTTAAGTTAGTTTTGTGTGAACTGAGAACTTTCTGGCACAGTGTTGAAAGCCCAAGAAGGGTTTAGGTCCGCTTATGTGCTCAATAGTTTGAACAATTTAATTTGCCTTAGAATTCAACCTGAACAGAAAGTATCTACAGGCGTAGAAACCCCATTAAAGCTCTCAGGCACACACAGCTTGTGAGAAAACACAACAGAAAACAGGGGCGACGCAGCATAAGTGCAGCCGGTGGTGGGTCCCACACTGCACAGAGCTGATATGTCTGCCGTTATGTTCCTAGTATGAGGAGAGACTCAGAGCGCTATGAGGGACAAAGCTGGTTTATTGGTGGCGCCACGCTGCCACCTGCTGGCCATCCGGTGGCTTCACAACCGTCAAGCTGACTTCACGACTCTCACCTACTCAGTATTCGCCTCAGGGCTGCAATTAAGAAGACAAGGATTCAAACTTCCTAGTTACGCATTGTCTACAGCAGACACGCGGGTCAATGCGAGTTTACGTCTGCGGATTTTTCTTAGGAAGATACTTTAGGTGTAGCGTAAATTAGAACAATGTTCTTTAGATAAAGCAGATTCTGCGAGTCGGCCTCACTTGGATGGGCTTGTAAGCTGTATAAGTGTTGCTTTGCATTCAAAGCGGCTCGGGTTAAAATGAAAACTTATCACAGCAAAAACAGCAAAAATAAAAAATACACCTACAATTCGGATGAAGGCTCATATTTCTCATCACATGCTTTCAGCATAGTGGCCTTGATTCAGTAAAGGTAGAAAAAAATAATGCCCCGCTGTGTGAAACCCCCCAGGTCACCCGCTACACTTACCTTAATCCCGGTCCAACGGCACATGCGGGGGCTGCGGCCGCATCCCCGCTATCCCCCTAGCAGGGCGTGCTCCCTGTTAGAGGGGAGCGCGAGATGCGGCCACCAGCCCACTCAGAGCCGCTGAGCTAAGACGTCGGGGTAGACGTCCATAGCTCAGCAGCTCTGAGCACGCTGATTGGACAAGCGGCCGCGCATGCGCAGTAGGGCCACGGTGGGGTGAGTTGATGCTGGAGATCTGGGGGGTTTCACATAGTGGGACACCCTCAATCAGGGTGCCCCAGGGGAGTGGACCAAAACCCAGGATAGTCAAAATCTTCACCTTCATTACGAGCCAGCGCCGGAAAAGGAGTCCTGCGATTGCCCGCCGGGCGGTCACGTGGGCCATAGTCGCGTCCTCTGCACCGACCACCGACAGGACCTGCCCACTTGACCGCCCAGCGGCCAATCACAGGACTCCTTTCCAGGCTCTGGCTCGTAATGAAGGTGAGTACTATGGGCGGTCTGGGAGGTTATCTGTGAGGGGGCTCCAGCATTATGGATGCCCCCCCGAGCTTGTTGTAATGAACAGACAGTGGGACCAACACCCGTTAAAGAAAAAAAAATGGTGTTGGTCTGGTTTAAAGAGGGACATCAGACCTAAAATAAAAAGGGGGCGATTTTGCCCCCTTATCGGCCCCAACTTACCTTTTGGATGTCATCGCTGCGGCGACATCTGGCTACTTCAGGGCCCGATTCCCCCTCACCCCGCCGCCCACCTAACTGTCACTAACTGACAAGCATAGCTTTAGCCGTGCTCTTCAATATCCCGATCTCACAGCTCGGCAAAGTCTTGCGGGATTTCAGGTGGCTCCATTGCATCCCATCCATGGGCACCACACAGGTGCAAGATTGGGTGCGGCACGCAGCAGGTCGCCCTGGAATCTGAGGTATCCAGAAAATGGATCCCCCGGTGAGGTGAGTAAATTCTGCCTTATGGTGAAACTGGAGGGGGGGAAGAGTCCGGTGAGGTTTAGTGGAGGTTTTAACCTCCCCCGATGTTCCTCTTTAAAGTGGACCCCTAGTCAAAATATCCAAGCTAAGTAAATTGCTCCCCTCTGTGTCAATCAGTGACCCCAGCAAGCTTCTTGTTTCTGAGGCATATACCGTATTTTTCGCCCTATAAGACGCACCTGCCCATAAGACGCACCTAGGATTTGGGGGAAGAAAATAAGAAAAAAAAATTTTCAATCAAAAACGCACCATTACAGACAGTGTCATTCCCCTATCCAATTCCCATAGGCCGTGTGGGATGCCCCCATCCCATTCCCCATATATCCAGGGTGGCATCCCCCCCTTCCATTCCCCATATACCCATTGGCTGTGTGGCATCCCCCTCTCCCCCCATTAGTATAGGCTGTGTGGCATCCCTCTCCCCACATTCCCATAGGCTGTGTGGCATCCACCTCTCCCCCCATTCCCATTGGCTGTGTGGGTTTCCCCCTCCCCCCATTAGAATAGGCTGTGTGGCATCCCTCTCTCCCCATTCCCATAGGCAGTGTGGCATCCCCCTCTCCCCATTAGCATGGGCTGTGTGGCATCCCCCTCCCCCCATTAGCATGGGCTGTGTGGCATCCCCCTCTCCCCATTCCCATAGGCTGTGTGGCATCCCCATCCCCCCATTCCCATAGCCTGTGTGGCATCCCCATCCCCCCATTCCCATAGCCTGTGTGGCATCCCCCTCCCCCCATTCCCATAGGCTGTGTGGCATACCCCTCCTCCCATTCCCAAAGGCTGTGTGGCATCCCCATCCCCCCATTCCCATAGCCTGTGTGGCATCCCCATCCCCCCATTCCCATAGCCTGTGTGGCATCCCCATCCCCCCATTCCCATAGCCTGTGTGGCATCCCCCTCCCCCCATTCCCATAGGCTGTGTGGCATACCCCTCCCCCCATTCCCAAAGGCTGTGTGGCATCCCCCTCCTTCCATTCCCATAGGCTGTGTGGCATCCCCATCCCCCCATTCCCAAATGCTGTGTGGCATCCCCATCCCCCCAATCCCCTTAGGCTGTGTGGCATCCCCATCCCCCCATTCCCCTTAGGCTGTGTGGCATCCCCATCCCCCCATTCCCAAATGCTGTGTGGCATCCCCATCCCCCCAATCCCCTTAGGCTGTGTGGCATCCCCATCCCCCCATTCCCAAATGCTGTGTGGCATCCCCATCCCCCCAATCCCCTTAGGCTGTGTGGCATCCCCATCCCCCCATTCCCAAATGCTGTGTGGCATCCCCATCCCCCCAATCCCCTTAGGCTGTGTGGCATCCCCATCCCCCCATTCCCAAATGCTGTGTGGCATCCCCATCCCCCCAATCCCCTTAGGCTGTGTGGCATCCCCATCCCCCCATTCCCAAATGCTGTGTGGCATCCTCATCCCCCCAATCCCCTTAGGCTGTGTGGCATCCCCATCCCCCCATTCCCAAATGCTGTGTGGCATCCCCATCCCCCCAATCCCCTTAGGCTGTGTGGCATCCCCATCCCCCCATTCCAAAATGTTGTGTGGCATCCCCATCCCCCCAATCCCCTTAGGCTGTGTGGCATCCCCATCCCCCCATTCCAAAATGCTGTGTGGCATCCCCATCCCCCCAATCCCCTTAGGCTGTGTGGCATCCCCATCCCCCCATTCCCAAATGCTGTGTGGCATCCCCATCCCCCCAATCCCCTTAGGCTGTGTGGCATCCCCATCCCCCCATTCCCAAATGCTGTGTGGCATCCCCATCCCCCCAATCCCCTTAGGCTGTGTGGCATCCCCATCCCCCCATTCCCAAATGCTGTGTGGCATCCTCATCCCCCCAATCCCCTTAGGCTGTGTGGCATCCCCATCCCCCCATTCCCAAATGCTGTGTGGCATCCCCCTCCCCCCATTCCCATAGGCTGTGTGGCATCCCCATCCCCCCAATCCCCTTAGGCTGTGTGGCATCCCCATCCCCCCATTCCAAAATGTTGTGTGGCATCCCCATCCCCCCAATCCCCTTAGGCTGTGTGGCATCCCCATCCCCCCATTCCAAAATGCTGTGTGGCATCCCCATCCCCCCAATCCCCTTAGGCTGTGTGGCATCCCCATCCCCCCATTCCCAAATGCTGTGTGGCATCCCCATCCCCCCAATCCCCTTAGGCTGTGTGGCATCCCCATCCCCCCATTCCCAAATGCTGTGTGGCATCCCCATCCCCCCAATCCCCTTAGGCTGTGTGGCATCCCCATCCCCCCATTCCCAAATGCTGTGTGGCATCCTCATCCCCCCAATCCCCTTAGGCTGTGTGGCATCCCCATCCCCCCATTCCCAAATGCTGTGTGGCATCCCCCTCCCCCCATTCCCATAGGCTGTGTGGCATCCCCATCCCCCCATTCCCATAGGCTGTGTGGCATCCCCATCCCCCCAATCCCCTTAGGCTGTGTGGCATCCCCATCCCCCCATTCCAAAATGTTGTGTGGCATCCCCATCCCCCCAATCCCCTTAGGCTGTGTGGCATCCCCATCCCCCCATTCCCAAATGCTGTGTGGCATCCTCATCCCCCCAATCCCCTTAGGCTGTGTGGCATCCCCATCCCCCCATTCCCAAATGCTGTGTGGCATCCCCCTCCCCCCATTCCCATAGGCTGTGTGGCATCCCCATCCCCCCAATCCCCTTAGGCTGTGTGGCATCCCCATCCCCCCATTCCAAAATGTTGTGTGGCATCCCCATCCCCCCAATCCCCTTAGGCTGTGTGGCATCCCCATCCCCCCATTCCCAAATGCTGTGTGGCATCCTCATCCCCCCAATCCCCTTAGGCTGTGTGGCATCCCCATCCCCCCATTCCCAAATGCTGTGTGGCATCCCCCTCCCCCCATTCCCATAGGCTGTGTGGCATCCCCATCCCCCCAATCCCCTTAGGCTGTGTGGCATCCCCATCCCCCCATTCCAAAATGCTGTGTGGCATCCCCATCCCCCCAATCCCCTTAGGCTGTGTGGCATCCCCATCCCCCCATTCCCAAATGCTGTGTGGCATCCCCATCCCCCCAATCCCCTTAGGCTGTGTGGCATCCCCATCCCCCCATTCCAAAATGCTGTGTGGCATCCCCATCCCCCCAATCCCCTTAGGCTGTGTGGCATCCCCATCCCCACCCCCCTCCCCCCGTTAGTATAGGCAGGCGCCATAGTAATAATAAAAAAAAAGTTAAACTCACCTGTCCGCTGACACCACTGCGCTGAGCGGCCGGCTCCGTGAATGGGGTGGGCGTGGCCTGCGCCGCAGCGTCGACGCAGGCCACGCCCACCCCATTCACGAGCTGGCTCTGTCCCGGCCCCGCCGCTGCGATCGCTGTCTTTTCAGGCAGCGATGACAGCGGCGGGGCCAGAGACAGAGCCCCCGCCGCTCCTCCATCTGCTTCTCCACATGCGATCACGAAGGTCCGGGCAGCGGGTGGGCGTGGCCTGCGCCGGTGCAGGCCACGCCCACCCGCTGCCCGGACCTTCGTGCTCGCGTGTGGAGGAGCAGATGGAGGAGCAGCAGCCCGAATAAGAAACTGGCCGAATAAGAAACCAACTTCAGCATCGTGGAGCAGCAGGGGTCTGTCTCTGGCCCCGCCGCTGTCATCGCTGCCTGAAAAGACAGCGATCGCAGCGGCGGGGCCGGGACAGAGCCCCCGCCGCTCCTCTGGCCTCTCGCAGTGTGCCAGACAACGCGGGAGCGCCGGGGACGGGTGAGTTTTTTTTTTTTTTTAATTTTTTTTTTTACATTCGCCCGATAAGGCGCACTGACATTTTTCCCCCACTTTTGGGGAAAAATAAGTGCGTCTTATAGGGCGAAAAATACGGTAACTCTCTCAATTTGGTGTGAATCGCTGCTGGCACAGCACCACCCTCCCCAATTCTCATGTGTGTGGCAAGATGGCTGCCCCCATGTAAATGAGTGTTTAATCTTAATGCCATTCCACAACATCCGCATGAAGCCCTATCAAACTGCTTATGCCACTGATCACCAGAGGGGAAGCAATTAATAAACTTTTTTTTTGACCAGAGGTCCACTATAATTAACATATTTATTTAACAGTGATTGAAGAGTTACATATGAAGCTGAAGTTTAGATCTGAGTATAAAATCATACTTGTACATTGAGTTTCACCACACAGCATTGTCTATGTAACGCATGCATTTAGTTATACATGTTAGTAATAGATCTGGATTTTCAGATTTAGTTATTTCTCTTATTTAGCTCTGTATGTATATTTATGGGGGGATGTGACCTGAATACCGAGCCAGTGGCGAGAACGGAGTCCCGCGATTGGCCGCCGGCCTCTGGCTCGGTATTCAGGTGAGTAAAACAAGCTATTTATGTGTTTTGCTGCGAGGGGGGCTCCAGCATTCTGGATGCCCCCCCCCCCTCGCTTCTTACAATCCCTACACAGCGGGACCAACACCCGTTTAGGTAAAAACGGGTGTTGGTCCGGTTAAAGTACAGGGGGCTCCAATAGGAACCAGCAGTGACTACATCCACCCTTTGCCTTTTTTACTGTTGTGCCCATGCAGCCTCCAGCCTATGTGATTGGCTGTGCACGGGGGTGTGCATCAGCCTTGAGATGACGTTGGCCATGTTTTATATTGATTATGTGTGACTAATTTTTCTCAAAGTGCTTTTTAATGCGCTGTGAACCAAAACAGCCTTGGAATCTATGATTGGCTGTGTGCCCATACATGCGCAGCAGGCCCGGAAAAAGGTGAGTTTTACTGGGCGATCTGGGTGGTTTCCCGGTTTGGGATGCCCTGAGGGTGAGGATAAAAACCTGGGTTTTTGTCCACTTTAATTAAAATACAATTCTGTAATTACTCACCTGTAGAATTGGTATTATGAGTATACAGTACGCCCTGCTCCAAATGTAATACTTACACTCAGGGGCGGACTGGGGCTAAGAAATGGCCCGGGACTTTTTGGGGCACAGCGGCCCTGCTGCACTGTTCTTAATGTCACTATATACACACCTTATTTTTGTTCCATAAGATGCACCCAGGGTTTAAAGGACTAAAATAAGAAAGAAAATATTCTGAACCAAATGGTGTGCTTAAATTTCCCCATTCAGTGCGCAGAATCACCCCATTACAATAAAGGCAGTGGGGGCATCCCTCAGTACAGCCAGTAGGGGCATCCCTCAGTACAGCCAGTAGGGGCATGCCTCAGTACAGCCAATGGGGCATCCCTCAGTACAGCCAGTAGGGGCATCCCTCAGTACAGCCAGTAGGGGCATTCCTCAGTACAGCCAGTAGGGGCATCCCTCAGTACAGCCAGTAGGGGCATCTCTCAGTACAGCCAGTAGGGGCATCCCTCAGTACAGCCAGTGGGGCATCCCTCAGTACAGCCAGTAGGGGCATCCCTCAGTACAGCCAGTAGGGGCATTCCTCAGTACAGCCAGTAGCGGCATCCCTCAGTACAGCCAGTAGGGGCATCCCTCAGTACAGCCAGTAGGGGCATCCCTCAGTACAGCCAGTAGGGGCATCCCTCAGTACAGCCAGTAGGGGCATCCCTCAGTACAGCCAGTGGGGCATCCCTCAGTACAGCCAGTGGGGCATCCCTCAGTACAGCCAGTAGGGGCATCCCTCAGTACAGCCAGTAGGGGCACCCCTCAGTACAGCCAGTAGGGGCATCCCTCAGTACAGCCAGTGAGGAATCCCTCAGTACAGCCAGGAGGGGCATCCCTCAGTACAGCCAGTAGGGGCATCCCTCGGTACAGCCAGTGGGGCATCCCTCGGTACAGCCAGTAGGGGCATCCCTCTGTACAGCCACTGGGGCATCCCTTAGTACAGCCAGTAGGGGCATCCCTCTGTACAGCCAGTGGGGCATCCCTCAGTACAGCCAGTAGGGGCATCCCTCAGTACAGCCAGTAGGGGCATCCCTCAGTACAGCCAGTAGGGGCATCCCTCAGTACAGCCAGTAGGGGCATCCCTCAGTACAGCCAGTGGGGCATCCCTCAGTACAGCCAGTGGGGCATCCCTCAGTACAGCCAGTAGGGGCATCCCTCAGTACAGCCAGTAGGGGCACCCCTCAGTACAGCCAGTAGGGGCATCCCTCAGTACAGCCAGTGAGGAATCCCTCAGTACAGCCAGGAGGGGCATCCCTCAGTACAGCCAGTAGGGGCATCCCTCGGTACAGCCAGTGGGGCATCCCTCGGTACAGCCAGTAGGGGCATCCCTCTGTACAGCCACTGGGGCATCCCTTAGTACAGCCAGTGGGGGCATCCCTCAGTACAGCCAGTGGGACATCCCTCAGTACAGCCAGTAGGGGCATCCCTCAGTACAGCCAATGAGCGTCATCCTGGGGTGACCGTGATCATCCTGCAATAGCGCTAGTGTGAAACCAGCCTCACCCTCCATTTTACTGTGACTTGTGATTTGATGCGGTGCATTTCCTGTCCCCCAGCGGTGTGGGCACCTGGAGTGGAAGGCGATGGCAGCAGGACTGGCAGAGGATGAGGCAGCAGCAGCGAACCGGCAACGCCGCCGCCGCTCTCACACACACACACAAACACACACACACACACACACAATAACACACATACATGCTTAACGGCACTTCCCGGCTGTTGCGCGCCGGTCGGTGGGCGTGCCCCATATGGCCGCCGTCCATTGTTTTCATTGGACGCCGGCCATATGGGGCACACCCACCGACCAGCGGGCAACAGCCGGGAAGTGCCGGGAAGCATGTATGTGTGTTATTGTGTGTGTGTGTGAGAGCGGCGGCGCTGGCAGGAACCGCAGGTCTGGGCAGGCCAGCCGGGCGGCCGGCTGCTCCCCCAGCCTCCAGCATCTTTTCCATGGGGTCGCGGCCCTCCCTGGCACCGGCCTACCGGGATTTTGCCCGGTATGCCCTATGGCCAGCCCGCCCCTGCTTACACTTGGTATATACTCCTCTCGGCCCCTCAAATACCCGGGGACCTCCCACAAATCCCCAGCATTGAAAAGCAGTTAATGAGAAGCCGGGAGAATTAAACAATCAACTATAACAATGATAACAATCACCATACAGGGGATCCAAGATAATGCAAACCAAAGGTGGGTTGGAGCAGGGCATACTGTATACTCATAATACCAATTCTACAGGTGAGTAATCACAGAATTGTATTATTCTTAGTATACAGTACGTCCTGCTCCAAATCTAATACTTACACTTGGGACATCCAATAGCAGTGTCCATAAAGTAGGGTGGAATCCCCAATAAAAATCAGCAGCAGACAGTTTAAACCACTGCCGTCTGCAGAACCTTTCGGCCAAAAGCAGCATCAGCTGAGACCCTAACATCATTGTAACATCACAACATTGTAAAACTTTGAAAAGGTATGAATAGAAGACCAAGTAGCGGCCTTGCAAACTTGTTCAACAGAAGCCTGGTGCTGAAAAGCCCAAGAGGCACCAATAGCACGAGTGGAATGAGCAGTAAGGCGGAAGGGAGGATTCTTCCCCTTAGCAGTGTAGGCCTAAATCATAGCCTGACGAATCCACTTGCTGATAGTAGACTTGGCAGGAGCCAAACCCTTCCTATGACCAGAAGGGACCACAAAAAGAGCATCAGTTTTCCTGAAAGGTGCAGTAGCCACCAGATAGTACTTCAGACACCTAACCACATCCAAAGAGTGTAAAACCCTCTCCTTAGCATTGCTAGGATTAGGGCACAAAGAAGGAAGAACAATATCCTGATTCAAATGAAAGGCAGACTCTACCTTAGGCAGAAAGTCAGGTTTGAAACGAAACACCACCTTGTCCTGGTGTCTCTCATAGTAGGGGGGCTGAATGGAAAGCGCCGCCTGACAGAAGTGATAGCCACCAGAAATACAACCTTGAGCGTAAGAATGGCCAAGGCAGCATCCTGCACAGGTTCAAAGGGAGCACCCTGAAAGGCTGACAGAACCAAGTTCAGATCCCAACAGGGGCTTACGTGGGGGGCACACATGAGTGACCCCCTGGAAAAAAAGTCCTGATCAGAGGGTGCTGAGCAAAGGACTTCTGGAAGAAAATAGCCAGGGCAGAATTCTGACCCTTCAGCGTACTGAGCTGGAGTCCCATCTCCAACCCATGCTGCAGGAACTCCAGAATCCTGGGAATAGAGAACACACGACAGGGAAGAGACTTAGACTCACACCAGTCAATGTAGGCACGCCAAACCCTGTAATAAATGGAAGAGGAAGACTTCTTCCTAGCTTTAATCAAAGTATCCACAACCGAGGAAGACAGCCTCTTCTCCATCAAGATGGAGGTTTCAGCAGCCAAGCCGTCAAAGCCAGAGTTTGTAAATTGGAATGATGTAGTGAGCCCTGAGTGAGCAGATCTGGCACCAAGGGCAGAGCGTACTGATCTACTGCCAGCTGCACCACGTCTGTGAACCACACTCTTCTTGGCCACCTGGGGGCCACCAGAATTGCTGGCACCCCTTCCAGAGCAATCTTGCGCAGAACCCTGCCCAGCAGGGGGATTGGAGGGAAGACATACAGGAACTGAAAGTCCTCCCATGACATTGCTAGCGCATCCGAGGCCAAGGCCAGAGGATCCTGGGACAGAGAGACAAAAGCTGGGAGCTTGTGATTGTGGCGGGATGCAAACAGATCCACAACTGGTTGGCCCCAACGGTGACACAGAGATTAAAACACCCTGCTGCATAGGAACCATTCTCCCTGGCGAGAGGTCCCCCTGCTCAGAGAGTCCGCCAGGCGATTTTCCACCCCCGGGATGTACACAGCTGATATGCAGGGGACATTGGCCTCCGCCCAAGTCAGGATCAGAGACGCTTCCTGGAGGGCCCCCTTGCTCCGGGTCCCTCCCTGATGATTGATGTAGGCAACTGCCATCTGGTTGTCCGAGCGCGTCTGAACAGGCAGGCCCGAAGGTGAGTAGTCAAGTGAGCCAGAACTAGCCTGATCGCCCGCAGTTCCAAGACATTGATAGGTATGTGGGCCTCCTGAGGGCCCCACCTCCCCTAGACCCGCAGGGACTTCCAGAAACCCCCCCAACCTGACAGACTGCATCCGTAGTGATCGTCTTCCAGGAAGGGGCAAGAAAGGATCTGCCCCCCAACAGGTTCCTTGAGTCCATCCACCACGAGAGGGACCTCCTGTCCAGGGCAGAGAGCACACAGACCCTGTCCAGGGACGCTGGGTTCTTGTCCCATACTGACAATAGGTGAAGTTGCAGAGGCCTCAAGTGGAACTGAGCATAAGGGACCGCTTCGAAGCATGCCACCATCAGGCCCACCAGCTGCATCCCCTGCCTGATGGAGGGATGGGGACAAGCTAGGAGGGACTGAGCCTGTGCAATCAGACTGTCCACCTTCTGTTGAAGAAGGAAGATCTTTGCCTGAACTGTATCCAGATTCATTCCTAGGAATGGAGTAACCAAGGAAGGGGACAGTGAGGACTTGGGGTGGTTGATCACCCATCCAAATGACTCCAGAGTGGACACCACCAGCTGAGTATCCAACTCTGCCTGATGTAGAGACTGGGAAGTGATGAGAATGTCATCCAGATAGGGAAGCACGCGGACGCCCTGACATCTGAGCAGAGACATCACGCCAGCCAGCACCTTGGTGAACACCCTGGGAGCTGAAGTGAGGCCAAAGGGCCATCAGAGCGAACCTGAGGAACCTTTGATGACCTGGGAACACAGGAATATGAAGGTAAGCATCTTTGATGTCCACAGAAGTCATGAAATCCCCTTGGCGCAGGGAACTGATGGCAGAGCGCTGAGTCTCCATGCAAAAGCGCCTGCCCCTGACAAACTTGTTGAGGATCTTCAAGTCCAGTATGGGCCTGACTGAACCATCTTTTTTGGGTACTGTGAATAGGTTGGAATAAAAGCCCTTGCCTTTTTCTCTTAAGGGGACCTGGCAGATGACCCCCAGCTCCAGGAGGCCTTGCACTAGCTCATGAGCTGACACAGGGTCCTGAGGAATCCGGGATCTGATGAATCTTGGAGGGGGATCGGCAGCAAACTCCAACTTGTAACCGGAGGACACTACCTCCTGAATCCACCGGTCTGAGACATGAAGCCTCCAAACGTGAGCGAAGTGATGCAGCCGTCCCCCCACCCGGATGGGTGAGGGCGCCCCATCATGCCTGAGGGGGCTTGGGAGAGGATTTTGCTTTGGGACCCCAGGAGGAGCCAGGACGTCCACGTCCTCTGCCCCTTACCCAGAAATCTCCCCGGGCCCCAGGAAAGGAAACCCCCCTTACCTGTCTGGCACCACGGTAAGGGGAGGAGAAGGAACCCTGACCCTGAAAGGGCCGAGATTGCCGCCTGCGCTGGGGTAATCTGCCTCCCTTAGCAAAAAGGTCCAGTCGGTCCCCAAACAGGCGCAGTCCTTTAAAGGGGAAACCAGTGAGGGCCTTCTTGGCAGCGTTGTCAGCAGCCCACTGGCGCAGCCAAACCAAGCGGCGTATAGCCACCACGAGGGCAGAAATTCTGGCACACATTCTGATGGTGTCATCCAATGCTGAGAGAACAAAATTTACAAAAACATCACAACTGGAGAGTGCATATAACACCTCACAAGGCAAATCATCAGGGGCACTATCAAGCATATTTCTGATAAGGGTTCTAGTGGCCACAGCAGTAATGGCAGAGGCACAGACCGGGCGCAGTGCCATCCCCGCACATGCAAAGGCGTGGGATGCCAGCTGGTCAATGCGCCAGTCCTCAGCATCCCGCAGGGTAGTGGAGTCAGGGGAATGCATGACAGAGGTGTTAGCCCTAGGATCGGGGCATCCACCTCGGGGGTTGGATGACCAACATTTAATCACCTCAGCAGGAAAGGGATACTTCCTATCCCAACTCTTTGGAGCCCCGGGAAGTTTACTGGGGCGCTCCCATTCCTTGAGCACAAGGTTATGGAAATGTGCCTGCTCGGGAAATTCCAAACGTGATTTTGCTGTATGGAAAAGCCTGGGAGCCGCAACAGGGAGAGAGATGGACAGAACCTCAAAAATCTGGGTCAATAATCTGTCAGTGTCATCTGGGGCCCAGGGGTCAGAGCCAGAATCGCCATGACCCCTTGGTCTCTCATCAGATGAGCCTGAGTCAGAAAACAGCTCCCCTTCATCAGACGGGGTATAGCCACAAAGATTCAAAAACTCCTCAGTTTATATAGGGAAAATAGTGACATTAGGTGTTAAGTGCCGCTTCTTAGCAGGTTAGCAGGGCCTTACGCGCTAAGGACTTAGCAATCAACTGCTCAACAGTAGCCAGTCTAGAAGACACATCAGGCTGAGAATCCCCACTAGTATGCAACTCAGTAGGAGTGAGGTTTAAGCTTGGGGGAGTAGGCGAAGTGAAGCGAGGTGCAGCCACTGGCAGGCCAGATTGCAATGCAAGCACCTGCTCAGCACAGGGTACACAGACCCGCACCTTGTCAGCGTCAGCATGAGGCTGCCCACACGCTACACACAGCCGGTCTTGTCCCGAAGGGACCCCGGTAACATTATCCTGGGATGCCTCCATATGGTGATTATAGCGGCGCTATACGCCGATAGGGAATAACGCTAAATAGCAACCCCGGATGCCCCAATAACCCGCTAGGGAAGTGGGAGTATTATTTTTACAAGGCCTACAAGTTATATATTAATACAGGGCCGGGAGAAGGCAAAAGGGTTCGCCCAGCCAGAAAGACATAAGCAGACAAGACCTGTAAGCACACAGTAACAAAAGTGAAAGATATAAAGCCGCCCGCGAGGGCACTTACGGACCGCGGTAGGTAGGGGCCCGTCGCACAACGGCCAACCAAGCAGGTTAAAGATGGCGTCGGTATACCTCAAGGGGCGGGCTGATATCAGCGATGACGCGGAGCGCGCCATAGACGGGCCCCGCCCCCGAAGAGCGCGAAGCCAGAACGTGCAAGCAGCCAATGACGCCGCACCAGCGCCTGAGGTAATGCCGCAGGCAAAAGGCAATTTTAAAAATACAGTAAAGGCAAGTCAGCGCGGCGGCTGACACAAGACTAAACAGAATGGAAAAAGAGTGTAAAACACAGAATGCATAGCATACACAGTTACACCCCCCCCTCTTTTCCCCCGAAGGCTACAAGGAGGAGGAGGGAGGACAGCGGCCACTTAAACAGGGCCCACCGATGTGCAGGGGCAAGGGGGCACTAGTGCGGGAGGGGCATCCCATAGAGGCTCACCATAAGCCTGAACCGCCTACCCTTTGGTGGGGGATTGCGGTGGAGCAGCGCTCCTAAGCACCTAACAGCGGTGCTGCCTTCACCCGACCAGCGCAGCCAAAGGCTGGGAGGCATATTACTAGTGGAACGGGTGGGAATTGTCCTACGGGGCCGCAGGCTAATAGCCCCGCTCACCTGCGAGTAGAGAGCCAATTTCTCGTCCTTCGCAGCCAGACTGCAGAGAAATTCTGGGGGTTTGTGGGAGGTCCCCGGTATTTGAGGGGCCGGGAGGAGCCTATTTTCAATGTCTCTGCAGTCCAGCGCCATCTGGCGGAGTATATCCCACGTGTAAGCATTAGATTTGGAGCAGAACGCACTGTATACTAAGAATATGTTTTTTTTTATATATTTTGGGATAATCCTTTTCTGTCTAGTATTTTTATGTTGTCATGGCTTTATGTATTGTTTACATAATTTCCATTTGTCTCTGCTGATCCATTGTCCATTGGTATGCATAGTGGTTAAGCATGCCCCTGTTCATAGGCTTCCCTATGATGTACTATGGCCTTTTTTCAGGAACAGTGGGTAGAAGGACTCCATGGTGGAAGTCAGAAAAAAAATGTTTAACTTCCTGAATGCTGGAGAAGACTAAGTTTAAATATACTTGGTATGTATATAAGTAATGTGGACAAATAAATGGGTTACATGTTACCGTTTCCCAGGGGTAAATGTTTAAAAATGAGCCCGGGTGGCGGTTCCCATCACACAGAGAGAAACCATTTCCTCTGCGGGGGGGAGAACCCCCCACCCTGCTACGGCACTCAGTGCTAGGCTCAGACAACCGCTCCTCCTCCCCTCTCCACAGCATTGTGGTGGCTCCTCTGGTGAGTACAAAACATAGGAGCAGGGGCAGACTGGCCCTAGGGCATCCTTCCATTACAGCCAATGCGGAGCATCCCTTAATTACAGACAGTGAGGGGCAGTGTGTGGCATCCCCAACACTCTTCCCCAAAAAGCTCAACAATAAGGCAGAGGTTGGGCAGGGTAACCGATTTAAAGTGGACCTTCACTCTAAATAAGAGTCTGTCTTGTATATTTCCCCCATGCTCCCATTAAAATTCATCCTACCTGTCAGTGTCCTTTGACTGCGTCGCTCTGCATTCTGGGATTGCTGTCCTTTTCCTGACCCCAGCTCTGCTCTGTCTGTGTAAAGCACAGCTATATCCCTGCTCCCTGCAGTTTTTACCCCTTTCCTCTCCTCAGTATGTGATGCTTCTAAGCCAAGATGGCAGCGCCCGTATCCTGGAGTCCTGAACAGAGTTGCAGCCCAGTGGGGGAAAGAGAAATAAGTGACTTAAAACTTAAAATATATTTTTTAAAAATGTTGATGTATAGTTTTTTAAAGATTTGGGCTTTTCATTAAATGACGCTGAAGGTCCGGTTTAAGTCGACCTGTCCGCCGCCACTGATGCAGTTGCCGCCACCACCACTCACACACACATACACATTCAACATTCCAACGGCTTAGAATCGGTTAGGTTCCAGCATGGTCTGCAGGCGGGATCAGACGAGGTGAAATGGTCGGCACTGTTTAGAGCCCTTTTAGCTAGTACTGTGCATGCGTAGGGAGAGATGAAGTGGTGTTGCTAGGAGACCAGCGGGTGCAGGAAGGGACCAGCAGCACCTAGATGGACTCCTCCATGCAAGTAATGTATATGCTGAGACAGTGTCACTCAGCTATTCATGTAAAGCGGACCAAAATCCACTGAACTTGTAAAATAAATTTGGCCAAAGCCCCTGTCGACACTTCCTTCTTAGGGTATAGAACTAGAAATAGATATTTCCACTTTTTGACTCGTTCTAGAACACTGATTTTTCTTGCTGTTCCTCTCTGTAAGATGGCAGGCAATCAGTCATTGGATAGGTGCGGCAATGACATCATTGCCACACACAACAGTGGCAATGAATGGAGGAGGCAGAGCTTTACAGCTAAAACATTTGGGATTGGAGTGAAGCAGGAGAATTACATACTGGCAAAAGGTACTGTTCATGGGAGAGCAATTCAGGGGATGCTAGTTATAAATGTGGGTTCTGGGCCGCTTTAAATAGCAATATAAACTGTGCAAGGTTTTTTTATGCTTTAATTTTGGCTGATTTTACTCACCAGTTTAATTCATTTTAATTCAACTATTTTGTGAGACACAAATTTCGTGATAATGCTCAAACTCATGTGTGAACCCATTCAGTGGCACGTGTATCACTAGAATTATTTTGCGCTCGGAAATTCCACACAAATTATATTTGAAAATTGAATTATTTTCAAGTGCTTTTTCTCACACTAACATTGAATTAGAAAAAAGTTCAAGGCTGCTAAATCGCACATTTTTCTCAAAGAAACACACGAAGATTCAAATTTGACCTTTAGTGAACTGCGCCCATTATCAGTATATGCCAAGAAAGGATTCCTTTCAATAACAATCATCTGCTGGGCTCCCATAGACATATATTACTATGGTCGAGGTCAGGGTTCCCCAGCCAGTGGTACAAGCGCCCCTGCTTGTACATAGCTTTTACAGTCCCCATAGCAAAGCTCTTAGTGGGCCCCCTAAAAAAGTAAGAAACAGCATTAAAGTGAACCGAAACCCATGACAACCACCACTAGAGTGAAGAAGACCTAGGGACTGGTGAATACCTTTCTCAGGGGCATCCCGCTGTATAAAACTCAAGGGACTGGCCATAATCTTACCTTGTTCCTAGATTTTATAATGCATGTGCAGGCCTCCGCTACACCACTTCCTCTGATGTGTGCAGCATCCCCAGGCATTGTGTGCACAGCCTGAGGCAATGGAAAGGGAGGGGGGGGGGAACGTCCAACATTCAACGAATTCAGCATTATTGTTATGTATTAATATGCACAGCAATCAATGAAGGAGAGCCTGTATATGCGGATTGGCAGATTTTGAATAATCTTGGGGGTTGACAAAGGCTTGGGCATCCCAAATCAGGTCTGTGGTTTGATTAGAGTTCTAGGCAGTGTTGAAGCAGTGTGGGCCCAGTAAGGTCCAGTTCTTTCTGGGGCACAGTATGCAGTGTTGGTGTGTTCTCTGCAGGGAGCACCGGGTGCCAGGGGTGTAGGTTCCACAGGGTGGAACTAAGTTGTCCATACACAAAGCCAGGGCTGGCATCAGCACCCGGCAAGGTGGGGCAGTTGCCGGGGGCCCCCACCTTCCTGGAGGGCCCACTAACAGGGCCGGCCTTTGGGGTGTGCGACGATGCTTTACCAGCGGCGGACTGGGAGGGCACCGCCACAGCTGGTGCCCACATCTCCTGGAATGGCGGGGTTCCACACAACGGGGTATCTCGATTTAGATTCCAGGGGAGGAAGTTCTGGGTTTTGTCCTGCTTTTAAGTTTCTCACCCCAGCTGATTTCCTATCCCTGGTGCATCCCAATCTGTGAGACCCTACTGTGTGAAACCCCCTGGGATCGCTGGCATTCCCCTGTTTGTGAAAGATCCCACCCTGGTTTGGCCCTAAACTCAAACCCATAGTGCATTCACCTGTTCAAGGAAAGTAAAGAACAAAGGAGGGGGGGGCACACACAGGGGCATCCAAAATCAGGAGGATCTAGATTCATTTAGACTCCGAGGTCAGGTTTAAAGAGATTTGTTGTGCTTCAAAGTAGACCAAAACTAGAGTTTTGGTCCAAATAGCATGATCCTTAGGGGGCATCCAGATTTGAGACATGCCTCTGTGATGTTATGCAACTCTTCACAACAAAGGGGCCCACTGAGGCCATGCCGCCCAAGGGCCCACATAAACCTGGAGCCGGCCCTGCAATGCTCTGGGGTATTAGTTCCACCCTATGGAACCTACAGCTCAGGCTCCAGTAGACAGCAATTCAACACTGCATACTGGGGTAGCGCTAGTCTGGAGCTTTTGCCACAGGTGCTGCAAGGTGGGGGGAAGCAACTTGAATGAGGCCCCCTCTAGGCCTGGTAGTAAATGCCTCCCCCTTCCTCTATGGTATGTATGCCCCTGGGTACAAGTACCACTGGTGGTACTCGAGATCCATATATGTCCATATATAACACTGCTCCAAATGGTAATAAAAAATGTATGTGCAGTTTTTGTTTATTCATGACATATCGATATGGCTATTTTGTGTGCTTCCAACAGTGTTTGAGGACAGTGACAAGCAACTTGTACCACTCAGGTGTTACTAAATGTATCTGAAAAATGTAAAGTGGTACTTGATAAAAAAAAAAAAAGGTTGGCCTAGATCAGTGATGGCTAACCATTTATAGACTAAGGGCCTAATTTATCAAGCACTATCTGCCAGACTATAATAATTTATAATTATTTCTGCATGTTGCTGCAATGGTAATGTTTTAGTAAATGCATTTCTTTGCAGTACAGCAATATGTAGCAGTGTAAACAAAAATACCATATTTTTTTCGCTCCATAAGACACACTTGACTATAAGAGGCACCCAGGGTTTAGAGGAGGAAAATAAGAAAAAAATTATTCTGAAAAGGTGTACTTTACAATCACCCCATTACAGAATGTGTGCAGACCCCCCCCCCCCCCCCCCCCCAGACAAGGCAGTGAGCGGCATCCCCCATTACAGGCAGTGTGCTGCATCCCTCATTACAGGCAGTGTGCGACATTCCCTATTACAGGCAGTAAGTGGCATGCCCCATTACAGGCAGTATGCTGCATCCCCCCATTATAGGCTGTGAGCGGCATCCCTCATTACAGGCAGTAATTGTCATCCCACATTTCAAGCAGTGTGCAGCATTCATCATTACAGGAAGTAAGTGGCATCCCACATTATAGGCAGTGTGCAGCTTCCCCTATTACAGGCATTAAGCGGCATCCTTCATTACAGTCAGTGTGCAGCATCCCACATTACAGGAAGTGAGTGGCATCCCACATTACAGGCAGTTGGCCGCATCCCCCATTACAGGAAATAAGTGGCATCCCACATTACAGGCAGTGTGCAGCATCCCACATTACAGGCATTAAGTGGCATCCCCCATTTCACACAGTAAGCAGCATCCCTCATCACAGGCAGTGGGCAGACACACATGAGACACACACACCTTACCAGCATCCCCTGCCACCACCGCCACACACACTTTCCTGAAATATAGCACTGGTTCTGGACCACCCACCCATGGCTGGGAACCAGCGATATGCCCCGGGAACATATGCGTTTGGCGGCAACAGGGGATGCTGGTAAGGTGTGTGTTTGTTGGGAGGCAGGAGCACAGGCTGCTGCAGGGGTCAACCAGCAGCATGGGAGCTCCCCGTAATCTTCCCATAAGACACATCCTACCCCCATCTTATGGGGTGAAAAATGTGGTAAATTATTTTTTGCAGCACTCCGATAAATCAGGCACTAAGCATCCAAAATGCCACCCAAAATTAATTTATTTAAGTGCCAACACGGCATTTTAACCCAAATTAGCGGCTATAAGGGGGGTTAGGTGAGTGTTGTGGGTCAGCATCAGGGAGGTGGTTAAGTGAGGGGTTTAGGTCATTGTGTGAATAAAGATGTTAGGTGAGTGCCTGGGAGGGGGGTAGATGGCTGTTTAAGTGAGCATTTGGGGGGAGTGTTGGGTGAAGTGTTTAGGTCAGCAGCTGGGGGGTTTGGTGTGGGGTGCTATCACTGTGTACGCACATTAAGACCCCCACCTGTAGCATCCGCACATCCTCCCATACCCGTCTTTGATGCCGCAGAGGATTGTGTCCCTGCTACTGGCTTCCTGTATCAGGGAGGAAGATGTCAGACCGCGGACCCAGGATCAGAGAAGAGGAGACCCCCAGTGCTGCATCCTGGAAGGAGGTTTTATTGGCTCTAAAGGGGGAAAATGTCAGGCACATAGTTTCTAGGTGCTTGGCTCTTAAAGGATAAGGTTTTTAGTCTAGTTTTGGCTCCAGCATCTGGCAGTGAGGGAACGGTGTTATTTTAGCAGTACACATTGTTGGTTTTGCACCAAACATACCTTTTTGAATTATGGCCAAAAAGTTAAACTTTGGCCAAGAATTCACAAATGGTTTGACTGACTTGATATATAACCTTGGATGTTTGTTTTTGGTTTTATTAGAAGGGAAAGCTTCTGTCTTGCCACCGCACCCCACAGACCGACAGGAATACAGGAGACCGTTGAGCTGTTGTGATGAGCTGTATCTGCCTCTATTCTGTTCTGATACAGTTCTGTCAAATAGCTGCAGTTCTGCATCACCTAAATCTGGATCCTATTAAAGTCTAAAATTCTGAATGTTCTTTTGGGTCTCTGGAAAGCAATTAAAGTAGCCAAATGCTCCAAATTACATCAAATGCCCCCTTAGCCAAATAATGTATCTTCAGGTAACGCTTGATAAAGCTAAAGGTTTTCTTTAAAAGAAAAATGTCTTTTTAGAGTGGAAGAATTTCGCTTATATTTTAGTGCAACATTTGGATATAACGCTAGATCTCTACTAAAAAAATTAGATTTTACCAAATAATGTTTTTTTAGCTTAAAAAGGAGTGAACTTTAGTAACTATTCAATTAATAAAGGCGTCTTCTCTTTGTTGATTCAATTCTATCACTTCATGATACAATGTAACAGTTACTGATACTCGTAACTGTACGCCCCGTAAATTCACTTTTCCTCCAAGTCTATGGCGAATGAGCGACCTGTGCCGGCATCACTTGCCTCCCTTCTCGACTGTGCGTGGTCCCGTCTGCCGCAATTGAAAGGCTGTGCCTGGCTGCCACAGCCGAAGGAGGAAGTGATGCCGTGTGCCACTTGTAAGTGCAGCTGTGTATTCCATTCAGCTTCTCCAGCCGCACATTAATATGCGCAGTGTGAGATGATCATAGGACAAGCAGCCACACCTGTGCCTTGGGTTTGAGGAGAGCTGAGTTAGCTCAGATTTCTGGGGGGTTTAACACAGCGGAACATCCCAAACCGGGGTGCCGCAGGGGGATGGACCAAAACCCAGGATAGTGAAATTCACAGGTTTTGGTCCACTTTAAAAAGGGATTTATGTACAAATTGTCCAGAAAAATATGAAATGTGTTGCTGTTCCCACATTGGTCACTAGATGGAGGTAAGGGACCACAAATAGAAAAATAGAATTTAATTCAGAATTTCAATATAGGATTCCCCTTTAGTGTGAGTCAGGTGGAAAAAGATACATTTGGGGAACAACGGGAAACTGCTAAGATCGGTTGGGAGACTTTTGGATGAAAAACCTTTGGCTACAATGTATAAAACAGAGGTATAAAAAGGCAGGAGGGACAGGGGGGGAATTCATCCATAATCATGCTAAGGGCAAGACTGGTGTAGCCTCTGGTGTAAGACATCTGGTGGGGCTACTACAGAGACGAGGCCCGGGTGCAGTTAGAAGTGAGTAGGATGTGGCTGTAGTGAAGCAGAGCAGCGCTGAGTTGCAGTTGGAAGTCTGAGGTGCAGGGAGTTACACATTAAGAGAAGAGGGCCCTGGTGAGAAGACGCCCAGGGGGGTCCTGGATGTGACAGAGGAGGCACTCCTTATAATTAGAAAGGATCCAAAGGGACCGACAGCCCAAGAAGAGGAAGCCACTGTGTCTGAAACTCCGGTAAGGTATGGCTGCCCCTGACTGAGGCCCCTGCCCTGCAGTGACTGTTGCGTGAGGGAGAAGCCCTTGTGTTGGGGAAATTCCCGGGCTCAGATGCTATGGATTAGAGGTTCCCTATGTGTTTTTCTCGCTGGCAGCCCGACGGCCCCTCTGCTGATGTTGGGCAATTCCGCTTCCCAGTCTGGGATGGTCTCCACTACAAGGTGTGCTCAGCTCATAGTGGGGTGGTGGTTCCCAAATTCCCCTCTGAAAAAAGGCCTACTGTTAGAGGTCTCTTGCACCATGCCCCATTTAAGCGAGAAATGAAAGCACTCTCACGTGAGCAAAGGTTCATTTGACTTTTCCTCCTTTCTCCTGCCTACCATACTACCGTATGCAGAATATTTGTTCTCTATACTGCAACAGATTGCAGTTTGCAGATTGCAGTTCTTTACACATTGACTATTAATGAAATAGTAAATCTAGCCCAGGCTGTGATAGGAAGCCTATTGATTAGATTAGAGACTACTCTTACATTGAGGGGTTTAATGGGGCTTGTGGTTTCTACAACCATTTCAAACACCTGTCTGGTTTTATTTAAGGTGGTTCTTCAGTGTAAAAACCTGCTGCGAAATTTCGGGGTCAGTGCATCCCCCACCCCAGCCTCAGATCATCTCAATTTGAAGCTGAAGATCTGTTGGAATGTCAGGCAGTGGTTTGTTGGAAACAATACAAAAAGTATACCAAATGCATGTTCCCGCCCTGCTTGAGAATCCCATAGACACGGGCTGCATGTTGAGGGTTACATCCAGCCCTGTAGGCAACAAAGCAGAGCAGCTCACCAGGAATTCTCCCTGTCTTCCCAATTGCCCTGGTCTAGGACCAAAGGTCAGTTTTTGAACATATTAGAAGGGTTATCTTTCTGCTTAGGATAGAAAGGGTTTTCATTTCACAGCTGGTAAGTCTGTCGTAAGGTCTTCATGATTCCAATGCAGCTAGATGAGATGCTTCCTTCTTGGCCGCCGTGCGCTCCTCTGCAGGCACATTACCCGCCTCTCAATTCATGCAGATTGTGTCCAGAGAAAGGCTGACCTAGCAACCCTAATCATATGGCTGACTATATTGTCACTAGCAGCTGTTCTCCTGCCGCACAAGGACTCTCGTTCTGCCTTCTTCCTCTTTATTTCAGATGTGGGAATTAGACCGTAAATTAATGCAATGAGGGAAACAAAGATTCCTCTAATTTTATTTAATCTGTCTGATTAGGAACTTGATTGGATTCCTCATTATCTGAAGACGTAAAACTCTAAAATCTCCAGTGCTTAGTTGCATTCATTTTAATGTTATTTTCATAATTTCAGCCTCCTTTCCAGTTCCCTGTCATTCAGCAGATTGAGCCGAGCTTCGTTTTTCTCCATAATCTTTTTCTTACTTTCCACCTTTCTGAATATTTTAATTCCAACATCGGGAAAAAAAAAATAGGTCGCCACTCTGAGACCCATTCTGATCGTCTTATTACCACAATAGGTCTAATTGGAGAGGCCTAATAAAACCGCTAATGGCATCTTATAAAAAATGATATTTAGGAAGGGGAAAATAACAGAGTACAGGAGATTTATAAAATACAATTCTTTTTGTCTAGAGATTGTTAGAGATTCCAATGGTTTAGAAATAATGATGGAATGCTTAGTCTCTTCCTCCACCCACAAGGGTGGATCAGGGATCTGGAACTGCCCCCCCCCCCCCCCCCCCAGACCTGTTGGAGCACAACACTACTGTGGCTGCCTTTTGTGGATCACTTGACTGTCGAATAGATGTTGTTTGCATCAGGGGATGCTTGGCGGCATTGTGCAGCCAGGCAATGACTAGAACAAGTGAGGGCAAGCGGGAGAGGGGACATGGGTAGCACAAGTGGAGCTCAGGGCAACATCAAGAATGAGGAGAAACGAGTTGTCTTGGGAAGTAAATATCTGGCCTTTCTGAAGCAGTCACATTCTCATGTTCAGCACTTCAGTCACTGGGGAATGCAGAAGCCATGTCTCATCTGTGCCAAGTCCTCTACCGAACCCCCCCCCCCCCCCTTCCCCCATAGAATGCTCCACTGCTTCCAGCTTTGGCTTTAGCACTCCTTCAATAGAACGCATTTGAAAGAGTGCCAGCTTAACTGTCTTGATGGTGAAAGTCAGAGATGCCAACAGAGTCTATGGTCTAGATTTTTACCCTATCTTATGGCAGAGGTGGGGTATCTGTGTCAACAGCTTCTGTTATTTTGCACCTTCTGTAATGGGGTGATGAGGCTCTCATTCATCATTCCCATACAGCTCGGAAGACCTGGAACCCAGTGTGGCAAAGCTTCTCTTCTGGTGCCAGAATGGGCAAAAAAGGAATGGGATGGTTTTTGATTTTTCCATTTGGTCTGGATGAGCTTTTTTACAGATTTGGTCTAAGGTTAAGGTGTGTTCTAAGATATGTCAACTTAAAGTAAAAAAATGTGATTTAGCTAATAGGAAATGTGAATCAGGACATATGTATGGTAATCAGCTATTAAAAAAATAATGTTTAAAATAATTAAAAGTACGTCTCTTTAGAAGAGGATGGTGCTATATAAATAAAAAAATACTAAATAATAATAAAAAATAATAAAATAAATAATAATTGTTTAACCTGATCTAATTGTCTGACCAAAAGCCAAGCTTATTATTACTATCAATTATAATAGTACTATTCATTTGTATATTATAAAAATGACAAAGATTCCACCACAACACCGAGATTTATGTATAAACCTCTGGTACATCAAACCTTTATTAAAAACATGGTTAAAATAATCTAAGCCCAATCAATAGATAATAAACTATATTACACATATGTTTCAAATAAATTCTAAAATTCATGCTTTAGTTATACATATTCCTAATTGCTTTTAAACATTTTAATTAATTATTAAGGAAACAAATAGAAATAATAAACTATCATAGTAGTTACACAGAAACTTCAGCATAAACATCAGCTAATCTCAAAAGTATGTATCTTCAAATATTATGCCCACATGCTATATATGTACATATATGAGGAAAATCCCAATTTTATACATCTTGAGGGTACTGACCAGGACCAGAGAAGAAGATCCACTTGGGAGTGGAGGGGAGTGCTGATCCTAACAATAAATTATATTATTGTAAGGTAAAAGTGTATCCAGTGGTTTAAAAACACTTTAGGGGGAGCTATTTGCCCTTACAGTCTTGGAATAACAAGTTGTAATGCCAGGCTGATGACTGGCCTTTGATTAGATGCCAATCTCCCGATCTCCACTGCTATTTCACCTATAGCCAAGACCATATTCACCTAGGAGAGCTATTGTAGGTTTCCTCCAGGACTTAGTATGTTACCACATACCACAATGGCACGAGTACAACCAAGGTTAACAAGCTGGTGCTTCAGGGGAACGGTCAGGGATAGCTGGGTCTGCAACAGAATTTATTCATCTAGATGTCAAAACAAGGGAGCGGGCAAAGCACAATCTGAAGCTGAGACAAGGGATGGATCCAGAGGTGTGAATGCAGATGTACAGATGTGAGATTTGCTACAAATATCCCAGAGCTTTGTGATTTTCCTAGTTAGCTTGTGCGCTGGTAAATTCACCTTAATAAATCTCGCCTCTGTAGTATCCGAAGGTTAAAGTGGAAGTCCAGTGACCAGGACTCTTTATTCTCTATGGGTGCCTTAGCCAAATGCTAAACTCCCCCATATATATCTAATGGACGCCAGACCGATGTAGAGCTTACTGAGATGCTGGGCATCGAGTGCAGTGACTTTAAAAAATGTAAATACAGTTCATCGAGTTCCCCGGCATTCCCAATAATTATCATTTATAAAGCTGTAACACCATTTTGTATATGCTTTGTTGACTGAATTGAGTTATTACTCTAACTTGGTTAGAATCTCATGCCTGTTTCATCTCATTCTAGATCAATACCACTTACAGATAAAGCCCACTCTCCTCCACTTCACCATCCTCCCCTTTCATCTTCCCTCCCCTCATTACCTCAGCCGCACAGGGGCCTAATTCATCACACCTCCATTCTTCCTCTTCCATTCCTGAGAAATACAAATCATAGGGAAGGATGATTCCATTGTGAGTAAATGCCATCTCATCATTTAAACACTGCTTCTCAGCAGTAATGGCATCTTACTTTCACAAGAAATATTTACCTGGTACATTAAAGAAGATCTTCTGGTATGGAATCAGGAGCATGTGGCTGGGCCAGAGCTGAGGTATTAGGCCATTATTTACCCTTTTGGCTGCCAGAGGCCAGGCATTTACCAGTTAAAATGAGAATTGCACACATTATAAACTGTAGGCAAATAAAATGAAAACGATACCTTACTGATTACAGCAGACCTATTCCTTTGCAAGTCTGTGCCAGTAAGGGTCCTCGGGCACAGGGGACACTAAACTAGCCAAAGCTACCCCCTCACACTTTTAGTGTGCCCTACACTAGTCGAGAGATACTCGCCTTTTCCCAGGTTTGGGACCACTGGGAAGCAGGAGAAGGTGGGTTAGGGATTATTGCAGATTTGCAGAATCCTACCTGGCACAGAGTTGGCTGAACATCTTGGCACAATACCCCCTGGTGTGACAGCAAATGGTGCACTTGAAGACCACAGCTATGATATACTAATGAGGTTTTAATGCACGGGGCTCAGTTAGTATATATATCAACTATACTTGGGCAGCAATGGTCTTTAGGAGTTGCACAGTAGTTTACAGATTGGACGTAAATGGCAGTGGTAGTAGGAAAGTTGTAATGAACACAGGCTTTTAGCTAAAGTTCAGGAATTGGGGGAAACAAGTAAACAAGAACTTGTTGGAACTGGTCTTGGTAGACAGGAAGAGGAAATATCACACATGTTGAGTGTGCCTTGGCATGTGAAACATATAAGTGTGGGAAGGAACTAATAAGTTACAGCGTTGGAGCTGGCCAGACCAAAGGATTTAAAGTGGACCAACACCCAGGGGGGATCGGCCCGGGAATCTATAAGATTCCCGGGCCGATCAGATCCCTCCCCGCAGGACATCCCGATTTCGGGAAACCCCCCCAGGAAGCCCACAATCCTACCTTTCCCCCGTTCCAGCGGCGCATGCGCGTCCGCCGCCGCCTCCCGCGCATCCCTCTAGCAGGGCGCGCTCCCGCGCCGACCGTTTGTAAATGGCCGGCGCGGGTGCGCTCCCTGTAAGAGGGACGCGCTTGTCTGTCGGCGGGGATTGGCTGCAGCGGTCACGTGGGAGCAGGGTGAGGTGAGTTTTCGGGGCTTTCTGGGGGGTTTCACACAGCGGGGTGCCCCACCGAAGTGGACCAAAACCCAGGATAGTCAAAATCATATGTTTATATCGTGTGAAGCTTAGGAGTACAGACAGGGAGATGGAGATGGGAGATGGAGATGGATTGTGCCTGGAAGATTAGTGGCAGTCTAAGGGAAAACCTGGGGTGCAACAACAAATGAGTAACCGAAAGTCCAGCTGTGATCAAGCCTAAGTCTAAACCTATGCCTAAGCTTATGTTGAGGAACTTGTGATTGTGTTGTGACTTGATTAAAGAAGTGGTATACAGTGTATGATTGTATGATACCTGCAGATTTATAGTTCTCCAGCAGAGCAAGAAAGAACCTTCTGTGGTTTCAGCCTTGAGATTCCTTGATTGAACCTATTAGGACAATCAGTTACTACCTGCACACCACCATCCAAAGAATTTCTGCTTCTCACCACCACTCCACTGACCCTAGTGCATGTGGATAACAGCCAATATTTATATATATATATATATATATATATATATATATCCATGTTGTGTTTTTGAATTTGGATAGAATGGGGCAGGTTTACAGCCACCACCACCAGTGTGTATGTGTTGTGCTGACATCTTTATAGAGTAACCTCACATCCTTTGTCTGCTGCTTAAACTGGGAGCCTTATTTAAGAAGCACCACCTTTTTGGCCTCAGCAGCACTCAGTGTATGAGTTAAAGCGGAACTTCAGTCTTAAATTTGCTCCCTGCCCTGTCAGACAGGATGGGGGGGGGGGAGGGTAACAAAGAAAAGAGGCCTTACCTTATCCTCGGGCCAGCGGTGCTCCTCCGGTCTCTGTGCCGTGACCGCTTAAAATGACACAGAGCTGCATCCCCCGGATTCCTGGGTCAAAGATGAGACCTGACGCTGTAGCCCAAGATAGTCAAAATGCTGGGTTTTGGTCCACTTTAGGACAGTTCTGAGCAATTTTCTGGTTTACATCCTATAGTGCTGTAATTTACACGTGAGAGCTCCAGAGACACGTGCGTGCTATGTAAATTGTTTATGCATAGTGTTTAGAGGGAGGTGCCAGAGGTTTTTTAGATGGGCCTCCAATGCTTGATATGTTGTTGCAGGTAGCAAAACCAAGCTGTATGCAGGAGGAAGAAAGTGTGGGTAGCTCAGCAAAGGACCTATGGAACCAGTGGCCCAAGTTAAGCCAGTAGGCAATTCCAGGAAACCTGAGGAGGAAGCTTAAGGCCCAGGTGTCAACAGTAAGGTATTTGTATGACCTGCATGTTATTGCTGGAGGTGTGCCAGCATAGAGCTGCTGGGAGGGAACCGGGGCTTTGCTGGGACTATGGAAAAACTGTACTTTGAGAAGATTGGATAATAGTGATGCTTAAAAGGGTTTTAACACAAAGCTCTAAATATTAAAAATCCATATAAACATGCTGGATAGTAAATGGGGGAGCTGCTTATACACCCCAACAGCCAAGCCTGTTTTTTTTCTCCTGTGAGAAATAAAATCTGAGGCTGCCTTTTACGAGGGTGATCAGCTCCATTCCAGTGCCTGTCTCCTGAGCCAGCCTGTTGGCAGCACCAATAGTAAACAGTCTAAATATCTGCCCAAAGTAGTGCAGAATGGATAAAAGCATCTACATACATCCAAAGAATTGCAATAGCATTAGGAACGCAGAATGGTACATTCAAAACCTGTCATCCCTGATTCTTCTTCCTTCCTTCTGCCACCCAGGACCCCTGAGGACCCTGAAGAACTTGTTACCCTCAAGCTGTTACTAGGTTGCCGTGGTTGTACTTGCAATATATGTACTGAGTGGTACTTCATAGAAGTAGCTAGGCTTTCTGGCACCCGGGCCAATATTCAAAATGGTGCCCCCCCCTGCCTGTGCTGACGTGGTACACCTGGGGCACGTGTCTCTCGGTGTACCATGTTGGGGGGCTGGTTTTTGGCCACAGTCTGCCACTGCTCTTCAAGCACACAGCAGGGGTCCAAATATAGTTCCTGGGGATTCTTGGACTAGAGCGTTGTACAGTAATACAAAGATAACTCTCATTTCAAGTGCTTAGATAATCAATTATTGAGGAAAATCCCGAAAACATAGTTGTTTCCCATTGAAGAGTCTATGGGTGAGACCTCTCTTTTAGTAAATAACTCTGCTGTGCTCGGCGTATAGCTAGAAATATGGCAGGAGCTACAACAGCTGTAAAATAGATTGGGTGACATATTGGTGTCAGATGCATAGTCATATGAACCCAAATGTTGAAAAGAAACCTAATGATGAAAAATTGAGGCTTCTTTACCAATGTCTTGAATCCATCTATGGACGTCTGTTTAAAGAGCCCATCCATCAGTCTCAGGTCCTCCATTTATAACCCGGTCAACTAGCAGAAGATAAAGCAGGTGTTCAGTAGTCGATGATCACTCACTGTCCCCGGTAATGATCAGTCAATATCCTAATTTAGCATTACATTTCGTTGTTATAATTTTACATGCTGTTTCGGTTATCTCCTAAACTAATACCAGCAGAATCATTACTCCACATTCTGCTGAGAACAAGTTATTATCACTTTAAAATGGCTCCACTACATTTAATCCTGAGCCATAAGATCTGTGTCGAAGCCTATGCAAGGTGTTTTCATACTTTTCATACAATTTTCATACTTGCACTGATCATTGCTTAGACCCTGGAATCTGATTCTGCTTTTAAAATCCTAAATTCTCACTTAAAGCCAACATCAAATACTTAAGAGGATTAAACAATCTGCTGCTGTGTAAAGGGAATGTCCTTTTTCCCTGCTTTTGTAATAAGACCCCAGATCAGTAATGCCATAGATGTACAAAGCTCCCCGTGTTACCTGCTTGTGCTCACATGAATTAAACTGGACCAACAGCCTGGCACAGTTGGAAAAGAAAGGTAGCGGCCATTTTGGAGTCTGCTCTTCCAGCATCTCAGCCATGCTTCTGCTCGGATTCAACTGACATAACTGAAAGTGCACAGTAACAGGAAGCTCGGCAGCACTTCCTGTTTACAGGTGGCCTGCAAATGCATGAGTCACCAATTTTTAAAATTGACCACAACAAGAGTTAAAAAAGGGTAAATGAAATATGTGTAAATTAAATATGTGTAAAAAGGGTAAATTGTATGTGCAGCAATCTGAATTGCCCTGGGGAGGGGTACATATAAGCACTGTTTCTTGTGTTGGTCTGGTTTAAGTCATTTTTGACTGTTGGTCCTCTTTAGATAGCCCTCTTGGGCCTTCGCGTCATGCCAGTCACCACATGACTGTGCTAGCGTTCCATACGTCTTCAGCTAACACAAACCCACCCACACTCCCAAAATAAAGGAGCCAAACAACCACTTCTTCGGAATTGATGGAATTTTAATTGGCCACAGCCTCAACATAAAACAATAACAGATAACAATTAACGATGCACTCCCGATCTCCCCGATCCAGGTCTGAGATTCCACCATACCCTACCTACCAACAGAAGGGGAGGGGAGGCTCACCAACCTCCCGGAATCTGCAACAGAAGCCAATTCGTGAGCCTGGCCGCATCCCTCCTAGGCCTGGTAGCTCAACGGGGCTAACTGCCAAGATCCACCTTAACCCCTTCCCTTAGTCCCTCCCCTCCCCTTAACTCAGTCACCTATCCTCCTGGCCCGTTTCCGCCGAAACAGCCGCTTCCTTGTAACCTACCCCCACTTTCCGTGCCATCTCAGACCCGAACCGAGCAGAGGAGACCGCCAAAGCTGTGACAAATAAATAAAACAGTAACAATGAATTTACAACAATCCCCCGATACAAACGCATTGACACATATGCCCGATAAATTCCCCACAAATTATACATAAAATCCCACTACTTGTACCCTGTTAACTGAACAAATGTCAATAAATATATATAAATCTTCTTTATTCTTATCTTCATTCATTTTTTTTTTTTTTAAATCATATATATTAAAGCGTATATATAATTATTATTTTTTTTTATTTTTTTTTTTTTTTTTTTTTTTTTTATAAATATATATATATATATATGTACATACATACAACATAATACAACCTGTCCCAACCCAACTGCCCCAAAAACCAACCGCTACTGCTGTGACCAATCGACCATTCCATCACCCCCAATAAAGGGCGGGCGGGTGGGAAAGCACGTTCCAGCGAAGAGATCAGGGGCCAAAGAGGAAGAGGAGGGGGGGACCCGACCCTATATACTCCCCCCCCCCCCCTCCCCTGAGGTCACTTCCCCTGATCTCATCCCCCAATCCCATGGCTGGTCAGCTTCCAACAGGAAGCGCAGGCCAGTCATGGGGCTGCCAGCCCTAAAAGGGCCGGCGCCCTTCTTGACTGTGCTAGCGTTCCATACGTCTTCAGCTAACACAAACCCACCCACACTCCCAAAATAAAGGAGCCAAACAACCACTTCTTCGGAATTGATGGAATTTTAATTGGCCACAGCCTCAACATAAAACAATAACAGATAACAATTAACGATGCACTCCCGATCTCCCCGATCCAGGTCTGAGATTCCACCATACCCTACCTACCAACAGAAGGGGAGGGGAGGCTCACCAACCTCCCGGAATCTGCAACAGAAGCCAATTCGTGAGCCTGGCCGCATCCCTCCTAGGCCTGGTAGCTCAACGGGGCTAACTGCCAAGATCCACCTTAACCCCTTCCCTTAGTCCCTCCCCTCCCCTTAACTCAGTCACCTATCCTCCTGGCCCGTTTCCGCCGAAACAGCCGCTTCCTTGTAACCTACCCCCACTTTCCGTGCCATCTCAGACCCGAACCGAGCAGAGGAGACCGCCAAAGCTGGACGGCGCTGAAACCTTAGCGCCGCCCAGCCCGCCACCTCTCCACTGCCAATTCAATTTGCTCCTTAAGGAGGAGATTAAATAAATCTAGCCCCAACCCGTTTAGATGCACCCCATCGGCCCTGTAGAAACCCCTGATTCCTTCCACCTCCACGTGGCGTGCACTCAGCCCTCTGTTCAACCTAACGAACCGGGCAATTGCCCTATTCACCTTGATACGCACCCGTTCTATCGCTCCTGGATCCCGCGCATGCCTCCACTCGTACCGAGGAACTATCTCAGACCAAACCAACACTACCCCGGGAAATTCCCCTAGAAAAAACAAGAGGTCCCTAGTGATCGATTTGATCAGCTGCCTCATCGGCACCTGGCCCAAATCGTTCCCCCCCGCGTGACACACCAACACCCCTGGAGGACCCCACTTCATTGCCGACTTCAAGACGTGCTCTCTCATGTCCCGCCACTTCAATCCCCTGATGCCGGCCCACACCAGCTTCGCTCGATCCCCCGAAATGCCGAGCTGCTCGCCGCTCCTTCTCACCGCCGCTCTCTGCGCCGCCCAAAAAACAAATGAGTGGCCGACCACCAACACCGAGCACGCCGAGTCTAAAAGAAAATAACATTAGTAACGGTACCGACACTTCCCCCCCCCCCACCATGCTGTTACACCCGCTCAATTCTCCCTGGACGAATATAAGATATAAACCTTTTTGACTCCCATCTCCCCAGCTTTTTAACCAGGTCCACCGGCAAACCCAATCTCGCCGCCTCCGTCGCCGCTCCTATGCGAAAAGAGTGAGTCCCATACTCCCTGCTAGACAGCCCCATCGCCGCTAAGCATTTCCGAAACACAGCCAAGAACTGGAAGCGCGACAAAAAGGTCCCATCCTCGTGCATGAACAATGGCCCCCCTGTAAGGGGCCTAACACCCAGAAACCCCCTTAGCGCGAGAACCGGACATGACACATTCGGCCCCAGTTGACCCAAAAATATACTCACCCCTCTACCTTCCTGGTCCGTCTTCGACACGCGAATCCGTATCCAAACCCCTTCCCCCGAAAAAAACACATCATCCACCTGGAGGCCACCTGGCTCTCGCTTGTTCCGGCTAACTAGTTCCCCCACCCGTAATGCCCCGAAAAACGCCACCGAAAATGCTGCTTGAAAGAGCCGTACCTCAAATTCCGACGAACAAACCTGAGTAAGCCGACCCATGACCCCTTGTAAAATCTCCCAGGAAACCGGACGCCTCGTATCCACTGTCTTATGCTCCCTGCGCCACCCCTTCAGAGCCTGCCTTACCCAAAACATTTTTGTGAAATCTTTCCATCCCGCCAACTTACACAAAAAGGCCAGGGCCGCCAGATTTTTGTCTATTACCGACGGGGACTCCCCCCCTGCTAATAGCTCCCCCACATACCAGACAAACAGGTCCTGCCTCTCTCCTTCCACGAGCGGAACACCAAACTCCCTCTCCAGCTCGAACCAGCGTCTCCACACCTTCGAGTAGCCCCCCCACGTAGAAGGCGCAACCGACCTCTGAATTAGCTCGAACCACCGGCTCAAACGATCTCCCTCAACCACTCCGGGCACACTTCGCCGACCGCGTTCGCCTTGGGCGCCAAGCTCCGAAACCGATCCCACTGCAAACGAGAAAGAGCATCAGCCACCCCGTTCTCAACCCCCGGCACATGAACCGCCCTAAACCATACGTTACACCGCAGGCATGCCCGTACCAACTGGCGCAACAATGCGACGACTGGGGGGGATGATGACGTTTGAGAATTGACCGCCGCCACTACCGCCGTGTTATCTGATCGGAAACACACCGCCTTGTTCCTTAAAGGCTCCCCCCATAAGACCATCGCCACCACCAACGGGAACAACTCCAAAAAGGCCAGATTACTGATCAGCTCCGACTCCGCCCACCTCCTCGGCCACGATCCAGCACACCACCTCCCCTTCAAATACGCTCCAAAACCTGCTGAACCAGCCGCATCCGTAAATAATTCCACCTCATCGTTCGATCTCATGGGATCCAACCAGTACCCCAGGCCATTGAACGATTTCAGGAAGGAAACCCACATCCTCACATCCTCCTTCAGCTCCGCCGTAAGACGAACAAAGTGATGTGGCTCCTTGATCCCAACTGTCGCCAACGACAACCGGCGCATAAAAACCCGCCCCATCGGCAACACCCTGCAGGCAAAATTCAGCTTACCCAGCACCGACTGTAGCTGCTTCAGCCGAATCTTTCTAAGCCCAAGAATCCCTTCCAGCCCCGTTTCCAAATCCCGCACCTTGTCCGCCGGCAACCTGCAAACCCCTTCCACCGTGTCGATCTCGATCCCGAGAAACTTGATGGAAGTCGCCGGGCCCTCAGTTTTGTCGTGCGCCACCGGCATTCCAAACGCCCGAAACACCTCCAGCATGCACGCCAGGATGAGCTCGCACTCCCTCGATTCCGCTGCCCCCACGCAAAGAAAATCGTCCAAATAATGTGTTATGGACGCCCCCCCGGCCTTTTCCTTCACCACCCACTCCAAAAACGAGCTGAATGCCTCGAAGTATGAACATGAAATTGAACATCCCATCGGGAGACAGCGGTCCACATAATACCCCCCCTCAAAGAAACACCCCAATAAGTAGACACTCTCCGGATGAACCGGTAGCAACCTAAACGCCGCTTCAATATCCGTCTTGGCCATGAGTGCCCCCGGGCCCGCTTCCCGCACCATTGCCAATGCGAAGTCGAATGACGTGTACGCCACTGACGACAACTCCCGGTCGATGCCATCGTTGACAGATCCCCCCTTTGGAAAGGACAAGTGGTGAATCAGGCGAAACTTCCCCTTTTCCTTTTTTGGCACTACGCCCAATGGGGACACCACTAATCCCTCCACTGGTGGATAGGTAAACGGCCCCGACATCCGACCCAGTAATACTTCCCTTCCCAACTTCTGCCTCACCACCTCCGGGTGTAGCCTGGCTGACTTCAAATTTTTTACCACCCCCCCTTCCCCGGGGGGTGCCTGACATGGGATCCTAAAGCCTTCCTTAAACCCCTCTGCCAGCAACTGTGCGGCCCGCCGATCCGGATACCTATTTAGCCACGGGAGCATCGCCTCTCCTTTCACCGGCGTTATCCCTCTTGGCAGGACCTTCTGCGAACCTCCTGAACCCCCCCCGTCCTCTCTTAAAACAGCGCCCAACGGAGTGATTCCCCCCGCAGGCCGAGCATTCGTGCCGGAATTTACATCCTGCACCGAATTTACATTGGGAATCATTAAACGCCCAGCACACTCCTTTCCTTGTTCCCTCCGCCACCCCTGGAGTGGACGAGGTGGCGCCCCCCTGAAAGGGCGACGAGCTGGCCGCTGTAGAATACACCCCCCCCCGAGAGTTCATAACCCGTAACCATAGCCCGATGTCCCTATGGTCCCAACCTAGCTCGGCACACACCGACATCCGCTGCCGGAATTGCTCGTCATACCTCAGCCATGCCATCCCCCCATAAACCCGGTGTGCCTCCCATATGTTGTCTAGGTAACAGAACAGGGGAGAACAATTTTCCGGGTTCCTTTCCCCTACTACACTCGCCAAGATCGCAAAAGCCTGTAGCCAGTTCCCGAACGTCCTCGGGATCAACCTAAAAGCCCTCCTATCCTCGTCCTCCTCCTTAAAATGCTCCCTTCCCCTCCCCCATCTGTCAGATCCAAAACGTTCCAGAGGGAGCAGTGTAAAAATATCTACGTACTCCCGCCTCCAAATCTTCTCCTTAACTTCCTGCTTCAGGTGGCCCCCCAACGGGCCCTCAAAGCAAATGTACGAGTGCCCCTTTGCCTGATCTGAAACTGATGCCCCCCTTTTTTCCGTCTCTGGACCAGGCCCCTTATCCACCCCCACGTCAGGATCCGCCGACGCTACCCCTGTCTGCACCACCGCCGTTCTACAACCCCCAACCATCCCCCTGGGCACTCCCCCCCTTGCTGACGCCGGGTCCCACACCCCCCTCGGGTCCACCGCCGACTCTGACCCCGTAGCCTCCCATCTATCCAATAACTCCCGCATACCCGTTATAAAACCCCCCAACCCACCGGAGCCACTTCCCCCGGCGAGCCCCTCACACCCCGAGTGCGACACGTTGTTGGATACGCCGATCTGAAGAAGCTCACCTTGATGAATAACCCCGCCGCTCGGGATGCCCTCCCCACGACCGCCGTCCAGAGATCCGGAGCCCGATTGACCCCGGATCCCGCCTCCTGCAGGATGTCCCGACGCACTCGCCGACCCCGAGGCCGCCGCTGGAGCTCCGAATGTATATCTCGTCCCACCCGCGCTGGACGCCGCAAGCCTGGCCGACTCAGCGCGGGCCTCTCCGGCCCCTCGTCCTGATGCCCCGACCGCCATGCCACTCCGGATCTCTTCCTGATCGGACATCGCCTGTTGGGAAAAAAGAAGAAGCGAGGAGTCCGTCCGTTCCACGCCAGCCGCCCCCCGTGAGATGGGACGCGGGGCTGGATCATCAGCAGCGCGGGGTGCGCGAAGAGGGGTAGACGCCAGTCTCGCTAGGCCCGGGAGCGGCGAAGCCAGCTCAAACGGCCAAGCCTGCAGCTGATTGGGGGGAGGGGTCGATGACCCCCCCGCCCCGCCAACGACCCTGCAATGAGGTGGGGCGGTTGGGCGCTGCGAGTGGGGTGGGGCGGGCGGAGAGCGCGCGACCAGGGCATTAAGGGGATCCCAAGCTGGGACGCCCGAGGGGGCCGGGGGGTGTGCCGCCTGAGGGGCCCCCCACGCGTCCCTCCGGGCGCTGGGGGCCCCTGTACCGTCCATTGAAGGGGCCCAACAAGGGGCCGTGCGGCCCCCGGGGGGTCCCCCCCTATATCCCCCCTTGTGTGCTGTATTAGGAGCCCCGGCGGCGCCAGGCCAGGCGCCCGGGGCTCCTGTACTTCCTATTGGAGGAGCCCCCCCAGCGTCAGCAATGACGCCGGGGGCTCCCCCCCACTGGTCCCTGAGTATGTAGTCCGGAGCCCCGGAGGCGTCGGGAACGACGCCTGGGGCTCCAGAAGGTGCTGCATAGGGAGCCCGGCCAGTGTCCACGAGGACATTGGGAGCTCCCACCCTTTGGCCCCAGGAGTGTGCTGCATTAGGAGCCCCGGCGGCGTCAAAGCAGACGCCTGGGGCTCCTGTACATAGAGGAGAGGGAGCCCTGCCAGCGTCCGTGAGGACGCCGGGGGCTCCCTCCCTGTGTCCCCCCCTGCTACCGCGTTCTGGAGCCCCTGTCGCGTCAGCAGAGACGCCAGGGGCTCCACTGCTAGAGCAGGCGGCCAGCGCGAGGCCGCCTGCTTGTGGCTCTGCCCCGGCCGGGGCAGAGCTCTGTCTGCCGCCTCTCCCCCGACGCACTGGAGGGGGCGGAGCCTCTCCCCGCCGCCTCGAGCTACCCGGCGGGGAGGAAGGAGAGGGCCCCTGCACCCGGCGCGCGCGGCCACTCCTGGACCGTGGCCGCGCCGCCGCATCAGGTAGGTGAGGGGCCGCGGGGACAGCGGAGGGTTCCTGGGGATGGGTGATGGGGGGCGGGAGGGAGCGCCTGGCCGCAGGAGCCCGCCGGGGGCGGGAGGGGCCCGCGCCCGCAGAGGAGGATGGCCCGCTGGGCCCAACGGCCGTTAAAGGGGGGCTCCCGCGCCGCCTAGCACGGCGAGGAGGGGACGGGCTGAGGCGGGCGACCGCCCGCCGAACCCGACGGGAGCGCGAGGGAGGAGGGGCCGGCGAGGAGGTGGCTGGGGACAATAAACCCCTCACCCAGTCCTCGCCTCGCCGCTCCACCTCCCGACGCAGGACAGCCATTAGGGCTTCCATTCTCCCTTTCTCTTTTTTTTTTTTTTTGAATGGGGTCTGGACGGGCGTCAGTACTGACCGCACGTTCCAGCGAAGAGATCAGGGGCCAAAGAGGAAGAGGAGGGGGGGACCCGACCCTATATACTCCCCCCCCCCCCTCCCCTGAGGTCACTTCCCCTGATCTCATCCCCCAATCCCATGGCTGGTCAGCTTCCAACAGGAAGCGCAGGCCAGTCATGGGGCTGCCAGCCCTAAAAGGGCCGGCGCCCTTCTTGTCTGGGTTACAGCTTGGATGTGTGTGGAGTAGGAAGGTTAGCTCTAGCTTCCAGAGCGCCAGGTATTACCTTTCGCTCAGTGTTGCTCTCCCATACATTTCAATGGAAGTTCATTTGCTTGTGTTTAAACAGCATGTTGCCATTTTTTTTATTTTTTTTATTTTTCTTCAAATCATTGTGTGACCTCTCCTGGCTGCAAACAAACACTTTTAGAAACTTTTTTGACTTTTTATATTTTTATGCAGAATTGTATTTACAGGTCTGGCACTAAAGTGTTAATGTCACAGTGTTAAAACAATGTAGTTCCATGTGTTTTCGCTTTGTTACTGGTGGATATGTGTTCAAAAACAGACTTTAATCACACAGCGGCTGGCACTCTATGCTATAGCGACCAGATTTAGAGCGCTGAACCTGTGTGTGTATCCTTTTTTGATAAGTATGGTGTGGCGCGCCGAGAGTCGGTCGCACTGAGCTGGCGCTACCTCTCGCTCCCTGCAGCGCTGAACTGGTGTTAGAACGCCCAACATGCATCACATTCATTAATGCGTGCCAGGTTACTACAGCGACTGAGGCACTCTGTTACAGCGCCCGATACCCGCTTACAGCATCTACCAGTGGTCGCTCTAGACGCCGCTATACAGACGCTCATCTGCCAATACCTAGCATTAGTAATGAATCAGCCTCTTAAAGTGGACCAACAGTCTAAAAACTATTAATGCATAATCCACACACCTACCGACAAATGGTTATTTGCTGGGCTGGCCAATAAAAATACTAATCAGATAAGCAAAAAAGAAAAATACTTTAATAATGGTGCACAGGGACACTCAATACATATGACAAACAAGACTTACTGACACACACTGATTAAAATCGCAATGCGAAAAACATATATACATAAATGGAGGCCCCTGCCAGGCCGACCTGGACTCCACACTCACATCCACACCCTTATCCCCAATTGAAGCAAGCTGCAGCATATTCAATTGGGGATAAGGGTTTTTTCTTCCCATATTAGACGCTGGCCAGTTTTTTTGCTATGAGTGGAGTGCCTGTGGATGTGAGTGTGGAGTCCAGGTCGGCCTGGCAGGGGCCTCCATTTATGTATATATGTTTTTCGCATTGCGATTTTAATCAGTGTGTGTCAGTAAGTCTTGTTTGTCATATGTATTGAGTGTCCCTGTGCACCATTATTAAAGTATTTTTCTTTTTTGCTTATCTGATTAGTATTTTTATTGGCCAGCCCAGCAAATAACCATTTGTCGGTAGGTGTGTGGATTATGCAATATACGTTGAGGTTAGCTGGGCGCCCCATATTTGCTTAAAGGGGCAGTGCCTATATACTAACACATGTATATGTCCTAGGGGTGTTTCCCACTTTTGCTTTTTTAGTTTCCATGTAAAAACTATTAAACCAGACCAACACAATGAACAGTGCTCATAAGCATCCCTCCGCATTAGATTGCTGCACATTTTGTAACTCCTGCTTTAGCAAATATTAGAAACAACACGGCAGCTCATGGATGTGCAGGTCACTTGCAAGCAAGAAGTGCTGCTTGGTTTACTGTTACTGTTTATTGTCAGTTTTGTCAGTTGAATCCAGGCAGCAGCATGGCTGAGATGCTGGGAGAGGAAGCTCCAAAATGGCCGCTACCTTTCTTTTTCAACTTTGCCAGGCTGTTATATACCTCCCAACTTTTCGCGGTGGGAAAGAGGGACATTTGTTAAATTAGGCCACATCCCCTGATTGAGGGATGGATAGGGGATAGATTTTAACAGTTACAACAATATAAACACTTTGAATAGGCAAATTAATAATTTATTGATGAAGATCTACAAGTTATACCTCAAAGAGGGACAACAGGGAACAATGATGGACAGGGGGACCTGGACCCAAAAGAGGGGCAGTCCCCCCAAATCAGGGACAGTTGTGAGGTATGCTGTTGGTCCGGTTTAAAGTTACCCTCCAGTCAAATGAGAGTGGAGGGTCCCTGAACTAGGCAGTATGGGGGCAATTGAAATTGAAAATAAAAAATGTCAGGGTAAAGTTGTACCATTATACTGCAAGAAGCACTGCCCTTATATGACATCAAGAGCTAGCCAACAACATAACTACTTGAACCTACAAAAGCACCACACACAATGGCTACTGTGCAGCTCTCAGGCTCCTGTGCTGGGATACCGGCTGCTGTGTTCACTGCCCCATGTGCCGCTTATAACTGATGCAGCAAATACACATGTGTGTCCCTTGGATGCTGCAGATCAACTACATTCATATGTATTTATGGCATACAATGGACATAAAGGTCCAAAAAAACTACAAGTGTGCTTTACTCTTGTGCTTCACTACTGATAATCTAGGCTGTGTGGCCTAATTTATATAACATCATTACTGTGTATGCAAAATTACCCACCATGAACAGATATGTATTATTCCAGCAGTATATTTCATCCACATGCAATATGGGTAAGTGCAGCTTGTTATTTCCCACATCCCAGTATTTTCACTATTCTCTGTATTGGCCCATTCCCCTAGGGCAGCTGTACTCAACGGGTGGACCAGGGTCCAAATGCGGACCTTGGCGCCAGACTTCTGGACCCCGCCCTGACAGCCCTGCACTCTGTGTTGACGTGCTCAGAACTGCCCCTTTTTTGATTGGTGATATAGTGCTTAGTGCAAGTGTCATGACTCCATGGCATCTAGCGTTGGTACACAAAAACATTGTTTCTTGTTCTATTTGCCTCATCCAATCCTGTCCCGCCAGCTCTGCCCCATCCATCCCTTTCCCCTAAGCTCTGCCCTATCCATCCCTGTCCCCTCAGCCCTGCCCCATCCAGCCCAGTCTCTCTGCTCCATCCATTTCTGTCCTCCCAGCTTTGCCCATCTAATTCCTGTCCCCTCAGCCCTGCCCCATCCAGCCCAGTCTTTCTGCCCAGTACATTTCTGTCCTCCCAGTTTTGCCCATCCAACCCCTGTCCCCTCAACTCTTTGCCCATTAAATCCCTTATCCTAGCTCTCTCTCCATCCCTCTCTGCCCTTCCTGTTTTGTCTAGCCACCCCTTTTTCTTACAGCTTTTCTCCCATTCATCTCTCTCCCCCGAGCTCTATCTATCCATACTTATTACCAGGCCTCATTGGCAGTAACATTTTGGGCCCTAGACAACCCCTGCACATGGCCTACACAGAATGCATGGGGGTTAAAAGCAGCGTGCCACGGGCCAGAGATGTAGCAAGCGGCCTTTTTTAGTTTTACCTGTGGAATCTATAGCCCCCCCCCCCCCCCAGTGCGCTGATTTCCACCTATCCCCACAACAGCCCCCTGCCAGACCTTCACCTCTCACCGGATGTCTGTAAATGGACCTTTAAAAGAAGTGGTTAAGTACCCCTGAGCTAGGACATCCTGATTTGGGATGCCCTGCTTCGTGAAACCCTACCAGTGGCCGCTTTTCTTACCTTTCCTGTCAACCCATGTCCTGAGAAGACTACGAGCGATGCCATGCATGCATTCATCGGCAAGGTAAGCATATCGGGTGATAGGGTGGTCAGAGGTCTCAGAGGTGATATAGAAACCGGACCTGGCATCTTATAGACTTTAACTGATCCCCCCGTCACTCACAGTGATGTCACATGTCAGAGAGAGTCCATCCCTCGAGAAGCCTGCGGGACAGCTCACATCCATTAAGAACCCGCCCACTCACCTGCTGCCTGAGAAGCCGGCCAGAGGTAGCCCACCCACCACCTGAGAAGCCGACCGGGGACAGCCACTTGCCACCCAAGAGGCCAGCTGGAGGCAGCCCACCCACTGCATGTGAAGGCAGTCAGAGGAAGCGTGTGACCCACCAGCCGCCTGAGAAGCCAGTCAGAGGAAGACTGCGCCCCACCAGCCACCTGAGAAGCCGGTCAGAGGAAGACTGCGCCCTACCCGCCACCTGAGATGCCGGTCAGAGGAAGACTGCCCCTACCCGCCCCTTAAGAAGCCAGCCAGAGGCAGCTGACCCGCCACCTGAGAAGCCAGTCGGAGGAAGATTGCGCCCCACCAGCCTCCTGAGAAGCTGGCTGGAGGCAGACTGTGCACCACTTGAGAAGCTGGCTGGAGGCAGACTGTGCACCGCTTGAGAAGCTGGCTGAAGGCAGACCGCCCCCCGCCCAACCCACCACTTGAGAAGCTGGACGGAGGCAGCCCACCCACTGCCTGAGAAGCCAGTCGGAGGAAGATTGCGTCCCACCAGCCTTCTGAGAAGCTGGCTGGAGGGAAACTGCGCCCTGCTTGGGAAGCTGGCTGGAGGCAGACCGCCCCCCCAACCCGATTTTCATACTTTTATACTATTATAGGTATTTTTGTTTGCAAGAGATGGATTTTAAAACTTTTTTAACATTGACTTAACCTAGCCTATTCATCCTAAAATGAGCATCTTTAAATGTTAATGAATACCACCATGGGGTGCTGTTTTTATTTTATATCTGATGATTTAGTGAGTCAACCTCTTCACTTTCTCATCAGTAAATAGACCCCCTGTCACTAACAAAATTGTGGACAATTTACCACTTTAGCGGGAAACTCAGCCAAAAAACTGAGTTTGATGGTAGAGGGGGTCTTCAGACAAGTAAAGCAGAGAAGCTCTCCACACGTTAGTCACTAAACTAAAATGAAACTCTGCTGAGCTCCTATAGCTCTGTAATGTAACCTTTACGCATCCCATGCGCTTTATAGTTACCGTAAATGAATCCAATAAAAGTCATTGAAGTCATTAAAATTCCAAATAACACAACACATTCCTGAATATTTCTAAGCTATCAGCAGCTTTTTATGCCTTGTGCAGTATGAATATTGCATGATTAATATTTAATTGATTAATTGATAATAACGTGTAATTACAGGATTATGGTGGCTGTGAGTTGGCTCCCAGTCCAAACAAATGAATGGCAATAAATAGAGAGTAAATAACTACCCGCTGCTCTCTAGTGAGCCCCCTGCAGGTCACGACACTCATTACAGATAGCTCTTTTGCGGTCCCATCTACCTACTGTGCATTGATTATGTAAATAATTAGAATTGATTCAACTTTTCAAATAAAATTAATATATTCTAGGAATTGGAAAGGAAAGGAATTGGAATGGTCTGCAGCTAGGAGTCATAGAGATAGCTGTACAAAGAGCTTAGCTAGTGATGCTGGGGTATGGGGTAATTCACATTTGCCCCCATTATGCCACATTGATTTTTTTTCAAGAAATAATATTAAGAATTAAATAATGGCCAAATACAGGAATATATAAAAAAAATCCCCCAGAAGCATAATGTGTCAAAAATGGCTGTAGGTCTGCTACCACCCCCAACTTGAGGGCAACCTAATTTGAGATACCTTGCTAGTTATCCATAACTTGGAAGCATAAAACTGGTCTTTGCCTACCGGGTCTGTCTTTGCTGATGCCAGTACTGGGCCACACCTGGGCAAATTCCAGGGCCCCTGGTATCTTCAGGTGAGCCAGTGAGCTGGGTGTTCTGGGTGCAGACCTGCTCATGACTGGCCTTAGAACCAGAAAATGATCAGTGACAATGCAAAAAGCGGTGAGGAGAAGAGGACAGTCAGCGGCAGTGGTGGACCCCTCAACAGCAACAGTTAACGACGGGAGGATGAAAGGAAACAGTAGAGAAAGCAATAGGGACTGGAATTTACAGAAGCAAAAAAAGCAAGGAGAATCAGAGGAACATAGGCAGCAGCAGAGAATGTGGCAAGGACTAAAATATGATTGGTGGCATCTGAGCCGAAGAGAGAAGTGACTTGTATTTGACCTGACACAATCAAAAGTGGTCTACTGAGCAGGTGCATAACTATAGGGGGTGCGACCGCACCAGGAACCAGAAGGTCAGTGGAGCCCCATCATTTCGCTCCTCCCTATTTATCACATTTGTTCTCAATTGGCATCATTTAGAGAAGGGAAGCACCATTCTTCTCTGATGTTTCAGTCTTTAGTTGTCTAGCTGCATCCAACTGAGTTAAATAACAAAAAAAGATACTGCACTACCACTGGGGCTCTCTTGCCCAGAGAAACAGATAAACCTGGAGTCATCCCTGGAGTCTAGAGAAGGCATTGAGGACTGGAGGATCATCAGGAACAGACGTGGCATTGGTGGCAGCAGAGCTGAGGAGAGAAGTGACTTGGCATGTGACTGGACACACACAAAAGGGGCCCACTGAGCAGGTGCACAACTATAGGGGGTGCAGAGGTTGCAACTGCACCGAGGGCCCATAAGATCAAGGAGAACCTGTGTTCTCCATAAATTTTGGGGTGGTTTTTGGGGGGATATTCTGATTCCAGTTAACCTTAATTTTTTTGTCCCAGATGTTCTCTTTAACCTTCCCTCCGCTGTTTGGTTTGCATATCAATGCTTAATAATTTAATTAGCAATTTTTTGTTTTTGCAAAACTTTGGGGCCCAATATCCAAATTGTTGTTTTGACCTTAATTTCCTCCCACCTATTTGCTGGAGAAAATTTCCTCTTCAAGTTGCCAATTTGAACACACTTGCTGCCCTCTAAACATACCATAAATCAGGCACCAGAGACAGTTTGAGCAGAAAATTTCAGGCACAAACTGGCGCAAAAACAAATGTGCATCCTATTTTGATGACCATGAATGAGGCAGAAGCCTGAGTGCGCCTTAGCCCTCAAAAAAACTTGTGCAAAATCGTTCACGCATGACCATGAATCGACCCTATAGTCATGGCAGATGGCTCTCATTGGATGAAACCAGGAAGAGGTGAGTGAAAAGCTGAGCTCTGGAGGGTTTCATGCAGCAGGGCATCCCATTTCAGGATGTCCCAGGGGAACGGAACAAAACTGAGAAAGTCAAATTCCCGGGTTTGTTCCACTTTCAGCCATTTTTCACTAAAGTTTTGCTTTAACACTTACTTGTCATGTTGTAGCTCCTGATTATGTGTAAATATGTGTTATTTGTTAGTTTGTGTTATGTGTGTTACACATGAGTGAATTTTATTTTTTTCATTTACTGCACTAGGACCTCGATTCAGTAAATTTTCCCTAAAATCTCTTCTAAAAGTAAGTAATAAGAATATTTCATGCTTTATTTCAGAATACGCCATCAGATAAAAATCCCCCATATTGGTGTGTGAGCCTCTGTTTCAGTCCCCTTTTCTGGGAGTGGTGTTATCCCAGTTCCAGGGAATTGCATCGCCTGTGTTGGGGCAACTTTTCTCCACCCAGACCAAAGATTCAGAATAGCAACCCCCCCAAATAAGCTGAATTGCCCGGTGCCCAATTGACTTTATCAGGCTTTGTTCTGTGCCCCCAGGGCATCCTGATTTTAGATGCCCCACTATGTAACACCCCCCCCCCCCAGTTTGCCCAGTACAACTCACCTCTCCTGGGTCCAGCGGCGCATGAGCAGGCTCTCGTCCAATCTGAGCACTTATTGCCTTTTGCAGGCCACCATGGGTGCAGGGGATGTGTGCTCCCCACTGTAAAACGAAAATCGAAAGGCAAACGCCTCTGATTAGATGGGAGCAGGGAAAGGTCCTAATTTGGGATGCCCCGGGGAAGGCCAGCGGTCGGCCCTGAAATCTTTTAGATTTTAGATTAGGCCGGCTGCTGGTGGGTTTTGTTCCACTTTAAAGAGAAAATCCATAAAAAAACACCTTCACTGGATGCTTTAGCAATATCTGGCGGATTTCTCTCCAAAACCAGGTACCACAATGTGCATGTGCCCGAGAATTCCACCCATACACTTGTGACATGTTCTGCTCACTTTATTCACTGCAATGGAAGGAGAGAGCGTGGATGCCGGGGAACCTAATTTTAGGAATGTGTAAGTGTTAAAAAGCTAGATATTGCTGAAGTGGGTGCAGGGGAGGAGGGGTAAGTAAACCTAGGCATAGTAATTGAAAGCAGAGTGATGATGCATCTGGGAGGCGGAGCCAAACCAATCAGGAAAACTCTGTGTGCAGCTTGGCCTGTGCGGCCCTGGCAACCACACAATAAACAGCCTTCCTTCCTTATCTGCCCTCACACAGCACTGCTGCCCTACCATCTAACTAGCGCTGGGGTGCCACCTGGGTCGGCTGCCCCCTGCTACACTACGCCCTGGCATACAGATACCCCACCTGTATGCCCCATCACAGCCATGGCAACCAGGTGGAGGAGTGTTTTTGCCTAGGTGGATTGGAAGAAGGAAGTGGTCTCCTGCCAGCGGCATCAGAGATTTGGTGGTAGAACACATGGTCTAGGATAACGGCAATATCTGGGTCAAATAATCCAACCTAGGGTTAGTAATCTTACTTACCAGGCATGGGGGCAGGTAACCCAAAGTTTAGAGGCCAAGTGGCCAGATTCCTGCAAGTGTAAATGTACCCTATGGCCTTCAGAACAGGCCCACACCATCATGAAAAAATGTTTTTTGTCAACTTGAAGGGTAGGAACGTTTGGCAAGCCATGTGGATTGTGGCCGGCCCCCTACCCTCCGATTGCCTGTGTCCTCACTGGGGTGCAGAAGAACCTTCTGCTGGACAAAACCAGACCTGTGCTGAAAGCTATAGGGTTCTGGTAAACATGCAATTGCCCCTCTTATAGATTGTATACAGTATTCAGGGAGTACTGGAGCTTATACAACAAGATGGCCTCCAACTAAACAGACCGAATAGTAAAAGTCTACACCAGCATTGTAACATGTCAACCCCCCTTTAAAACCTGGCATTGCAGTGTTCTGGAGTATAATGTAAGCACACCTTTACAATTTGTGTTCAACTGTTTTGTTTCAGCACAAGTCCCTCTACAGGGACAGCCTGGGGTCCTGGAATTTACCTGGCCGGACAATGACCAGTCCATGAGCTGCTGAGCCCCACCCCCAGTGTCAAATAATTTGTTCATAAGCTCAGACTATTGTACTTCAGGGGCAAGTCAAGGGCAGAGGTGGAAATTACCCCCACATCCATTATGCTGAGTCGGGGGCTGGGGTGTCTTGCCTATGGGAGGAACAATGGGCCAGGTATGGCAGGAGACTTGGGAGGCAGGGGCCTAATCTTCTACAGCAGTAGTCCTCAAACTTCCTCCTTAAGGGCTGAGACAGGCCAGGTTTTGCAGCTCTCCACGCTACTCCACAGGTGAATTAACTGGTGCTCAGACAGAGCTATAGCCCTAATTATTACATCTGTGCATCAGCATAGAGAGCTGCAAAACCTGGCCTGTCTCGGCCCTTGAGGAAAAAGTTTGAGGACTACTGCTCTTCAGGGATGGACTGGGAAATTTACCTGGCCAGCCCATGACCAGTCTATGAGCTGCTGAGCCCCACCTTCAGGGTGGGGTGTCAATAAATTTGTTCATCAGCTGAGACTATCGTTATGCTGAGTCGGGGGCTGGGGTGTCTTGGCTAGGGGAGGTACAATGGGGCCAGGTATGGCAGGAGACTTGGGAGGCAGAGGCCTGAAAGGGGTGTTCAGAGACGATTAAGTATATTCTGGCACAAAGTTTTGGTGAGATGCCAGCCTAGTTGGCACCAAAGCATTTTCTCTGTGCTCCATATAGCCAGTCTGCCACTGGTCCTCTTTTAAGGAGGATGAACTGCTTTCTATGAGTCTAGGTGTACAGGTATGGCCAGATACTCAATCCTTCATGCATGGACCTCTTGCTCCATCCCTGCTCTCTGCACCTGCCGCCACCAGCAGAAGTGAATGTCTGTGGCTAAGCTTAGCTGAGCTCTGGGGTGAATAAACTGTGAAAACAGTGAGGGGGTCTAATACTGTGGATCATTCCAAATCAGAATACCCCCAGGACAGGGAAGATCCAGTCAATCTTTTTGACTCCAAGCAATAATGTTTTGGTCCTCTTGAAATAAATCATTCTTCTTTTATGCACCTGGGCAGATCTTCCCTTGTTTGGCAGGTTAAATCACAGAGCCATAAAAGTAGAACAAGCTACAAAAGGAAAGAAGGACCTTAGCCCGCCAACACTTTAGACATTCTGTCAGTACAAATCAAATTTGGAAAGGGCAGTTCTACATGAAAACGAGCCATAGCAAAAAGAGAAGCATCAAGGGAAGCTAAAAATAAATAGCTTGTAGAATGAAAGGTGATATGATAGCAGGATGCAGCAAACCAAGGCGTGGTGTCACCACCATGATTGAATCAAGCCCAGGAATCCCAGCACTTATTGTATCGTATGGCAGGGTCAGAGGTCTGGGGGATCGCCATTGAACACTGGCCAATGGCTAACATTACATCTTATTCATCTTATTACTGTGACAAAGCATTCTGGGATACTCATTCAGATCGGACTCAACTGAAAGAAACATTGACTGCAGGGAGTTTAATGCACCTTTAATCAGAGGAGATGCATTAGTAGAAATCATTAAAGAAATTAGTCGTATTATGCTTAACGGTACAGCTTGCACTTACAATTACATAAAGGGGGTCTACAATAAAATCAAAGCACTTAGCCATTGAACAGCCTATTCAGACAATAAAACCTGAAGCCTAATCCAGGAATAATGAACTGTTGTTCAGCATATGGATCGTCCTTGTCATTGCTGTGGCTTGTCTAATTTCACTTTTATGGCACATATGTAATAGGTCACTGATTGTTGTTTTCAGGTTATAAAAACTGGCAGTAACTTTCTCTGCAGTTTATCACATGGTAGAATGGGAGCAATCAGGGGTTTAGATCTGGCCTCCCCCAGACATGCTGGTGTATAACACCACTGCAGTTGCCTTTTGCAGAGATCTTGAGCACAGCAGGACCACAATTTGTATTAGTGGATGCTTAGTGACAATTAGCAGCCAGCCTGCTGCAGAGTGGGATTGCTGGGTGTAGCGGAGTTGTAAACCAGATACACATTAGTGGTATATAACTATAACTGGCTTTACTAGAACATGAATGCAGTAAAAGAATGTCACCTTACATAGTGTATAACACAGACAGGAAAAAGAAGGAAGTATCATAGAGCAACTGAATGCACAGGAAATACAACACAGCGCTATCTAGTGTCATAACTTGTCATAACTGTAAACTGCAGTAAATCTAGAAAATAGACGGGGAGGCCGATTCATCAATAGCGCCAGGTAGCGACAGATGAGCGACTGTAGCGTGATTTTTTCAGCGCCAGACAGTATTCGCTGTGCTTGGCCGGCATTAGCTTGATGACAGCGACTCAGTCGGTGTGCGGTAATGTTGAATACTGGCTGGGGGGTCGCTGTTTCACAGGTCCAGCGTTGTATGTGAGCGACTGACAACGAATGGCCAGAGCGAACGGCTAGCTTCATATTCATCAAAAACTCACGCTCCGAATGTGCTGTCGCTGTCCATTCCTTGTTTAAACCCCAGAGCGCTGGCGGCGATCTGTATTAAATAGTTTTTAACCCCTAAACAACCATATTTTTTGAATGTAACATTATACATGTTTTAAGAATCATTTTGTTATATGAATACATTAATCTCAGACCTGTTAGATCAATTCTGCAGTTTTTTTTTTTTTTTATTTTTTTGACTTAAAAATAATTTCTAACATTGCAGAAGTGTTCTCCGATTTTTTGACAGTAAAAAAAAAAATTAAAAAATTAATCCAAATTAATTATGATTAATTATAGCTTGCACCATTGAAATGCATTGGACATCGCCAGGGAGCGACAGCTCATACCTGGCGCTGTGAGGGAATTTGCAGCGGCGCTGTTCAGTCCAGGCGGCTTCATGATGAATGCCGCGCTAGCCGTCGCTCTCGCCGGCGCTAGCCTCATTTAGCTTGATAAATGCGTCATTGTGACCGCCGCGGGCGTACTTGAGTCGGTAGTCGCCGTTAGCTGCCGCTACCTGGCGCTCGTCAGACACTACCTGGCGCTATCGCTTGATGAATAAGGGCATAAGCTGGAAGTCTGTTGTATCTCAAACACCCCTCTCAACCCCTGAGTCTATGAAACCCATCTTCTTTGTAAGCCTAAAGTGTCTTTCAGTGGTCAGGGGCTTGGTAAGGATATCTGCTGTCATATCCTCAGTAGGGCAATAAAGCAACTCAAGAAGTCCCTGTTCTCGTAGATCCCTCAGGACTCACATCAGTGGGCTTGGTTCTCGAAACAACTAACTCTTGACTGGGCTAGCGCTCCATAAACCTCCAGCTGCCACCCACACCCCTCCTCAAATAACCATCCGAACAAACATTTCTTTGGAATGATGGAATTTTAATTGGCCACAGTCTCACCAACATAATAATAAATAACGAGTGTCAACTAAGTCCCCCATTCCTAATCCGGGTGTGAGATTTCCACCACAAATTAAGCTAGCCAACAAAAGGAGAGGGAGAGGAGACAGGCCCGAAGGCTCCGATGCCTCCTGATTCGTAAAGCAGAAGCCAATTATGAGCTCGGCCGCATCCCTCCTAGGCCTGGGAGCTCAACTGGGGTAACCGCAAGGATCCAATTCCCCTCTTTTGCCTCTCCCCTCCCCCCCCCCCCCCACAGCTCATACACTTACCCTCCTGTCCGGTTTCAGCAGAAACAGCCACTTATATGACTCCTCCTGTTACCCCTTTTCGCGCTATCTCAGACCCGAACTTGAAAAGGAGACGTCCAACGGCTGTCAATACGACAATAAAAACACACATACCTAGAAAAATACAAAAACTGAACACATGTAATAACAACTTCCGTGATACACACGCATTGACAAAGTCCGAACCAGAAACATCCACTTATACATAAATAAATATTTTTTTTTTTAAAAGGTTAACAGAAATACAATGCAAAACCTACCCAACTTTCCACTGTGACCCATTGAACCATTCCATAACCCAGAGAGCAGGAGGGTGGGAAACTCGTTCCAGGTAGTAGATCGGGGATCAAAGAGGAAGGGGAGGGGGCAACCAGCCCTTTTATACTCCCCTTCCCCCTTGAGGTCACTTCCCCCCAATCCCATGGCTGGTCAGCTTCCGGAGGAAGCTCAGGCCAGTCATGGGGCTGCCGGCCTTAAAGGGTCGTCACCTTTCTTTCCAACTGCGCAAGTGCAAGGTATCCTTGATTGTCCTCAAATATTCTTGTTGGTTCCAACTGTGGTTGACCCAAGTATGTTAAGAGCTGCCTCAGCCATATGAGTTCTTGGCTTGCCTGCACTGCTGCAACATACTCAGCTTCGGTAGATAAAAGTATAACAGAGGGATGCTTTCTGCTAGTCCAACTGACAGCACCTCCTGTCTACCACTGGTAGATTTTCACTGGTGTCTCTCGCTTAGTCGGCATCCACGTGTCCTGTCGGCATTCTTTCATCACTTGCTGGTAACTTAAATTTTTCTAATGTGGCTCCAGCAACCACTGAGAGCAAACCATAAACCGCAGCATCTTGTCTCCAAAATAAATCAATTCATATAGTCAAAAATATCCCAAAAAATCATCTTTATTATGAGCTAAAAACTACATATAACACACAATATTAAAATATATACAACATATATAAAGTGCAAAAGTGCATCCACTGTGCTAAACAATGTGCAAATTCCAATTCATAAATCCCATAAAAAATGTCAAGAGGAGTAAAGGGCAAACAGTGTAACAACAAATGAATCCAAGAACATCACCCAAGTGCTGTGGGTCTCAGGATTATATCTCATAGTGTAAAGTCAAGAGTTTTAGCTTGTAGTGTAAAGTCCCTTTAAGATAGTGAATGACTTGCTTTACAGCATCCCAGTCCATCTGACTTGGCATTGAAATCTTTCTGCATAGGATTCCAATAGATGCTGCAATGTCAGGCCTTGTAGCCAGGGCCAGATTCTAGACAGGGCACACAGGGAATGAGCCCCTGGGCCTCCACTATGTGCCCAGCAAGAGGGCCTCCACCAACTGTGGCTATGGTTGGGGTACCAGGAATGGCGGTGCCGCAGTTTGGTCCAGTCGGCCCTGATCCACATGCCTATGTAAGGTTGTATACCTGAGGTTCCCTCCTTACTAACGACATCCAGTGGGTTGTTAGCCCCTCTTCTTCAGTAGCGCTGTACAAGGTATAATTACAGACAAGGTAAAACATACTACACAGGGATCATTATAAACTAGATGTTACGAAGTTCAACCCAAATGTCAACCCAAAATCAAACCAAATGTGATAACATGAGACAATAGGAAAGAGACACCTGCCCTTGGGAGCTTACAGTCTAAATGACCAGGGGTGGAGACAAAAAGGGGTGGGTTCAGTAGAGCTTGAGTTTGGCGGCATGTCCATTCCAAAGAAGTGGGGAGGCATGGGAGAGGTCTTGAAGGTGGGAGTGCGAGGAGATGACCAAGGAGGAGGACAGGAGATTGTCCGAGGCAGAACGGAAGTTCCATCAGGGTTGGTAATGCTAGAATAGAGATGAAATGTAGAGAGGGGCCTGGTTGGAGAGTGCTTTGTAAGTTAGTGTTAGAAGTTTGAACTTTCTGAGAGACAGGTAACCAGTGAAGAGATTGACAGAGAGGACAGGACTGAAGAAGCATGAGGAGAAATGGATAAGGCGAGCAGCAGAGTTAACATTAGATTGGAGGGATGCCAGTATGTTTATCAGCAAACTGCAAAGCAGAGTGTTGCAGTAGTCAAGTATGACCAGGATACGCACATTTTAATGTCAGGTGACAGGAAAGGATGGATGCGGAAGATATTTTTAGGCTGGAGACACCAGGAGGTGGCTAAGGAATGAATGGGAGGCACGAATGAGAGGAGTCCAGACTGACATCCAGGCAACAAGCCTGAGGAGTTGCAGTCATTGTAAGATTATTTACAGAGATTGTGGTGTTAGAGAGGGAAGGGGCGACAGATGGTGGGAAGATAACCAGTTTGTTCTTTTTCACAGTTCAGTTTAAGAGAGCGAGGTGTCCTGAAGGAAGAAATGGCTATTACACAGTCAGGAAGGTGAGAGAAGAGGGGAAAGAGATTTGGGCCAGGGGGGTAAATCTGAGTCATCTGCATAAAAGTGATATTGGAAGCCCAATGAGGTAATTAGTTGGCCATGACCATAGGTGTATGTTGAAAAAAGTAGGGATCCTAGGACTGAGCCTTGTGGTACACCAACAGACAGAGGATGAGGAGAGGAAATTGTCTTTAAGTAAGATACACTAAATGTGTGATGAGAGAGAGATGAGAAGAGCCAAGAGAGAGCAAGACCGTGAATTCCAAGAAAAGAAGGAATATTGAGAAGCAGAGTCTGGTCGACAGTGTCAAAAGCAGAGGATAGGCCGAGAAGAATAAAAACAGTGTAGTGGACTTTGGATTTGGCAATTAAGAGATCATTGATGACTTTGGTGAGGGCAGTTTCAGCTGAGTGATTTGGAGGGAGTCTAGGAGAGAGTTTGAAGACAGATAGTGAGCCAGTTCTGTGTGGACACGCTGTTTAAGAAGCTTGGATGAAAAAGGAAGCAGAGAGACAGGGAGGTAACTGGGGAGGCAGAGGGGTCCAGAGAGGGTTTTTTGATAAGTGGAGTTATATCAGCATGCTTATAGGATGAAGAAAAGGTACCAGTCGAGAGGGAGATGTTGAATAGAGATGTTAAGGCTAGAATGACAGGTAGAGACAATTGAGGTGGTCAGGTGGGCATTTGACACAAGAGAGGATAGATTCTTCTCTTGGCAAGGTTAGAGGTGTTTACTGGTTTGATGCAGTGTTTAAAGTTTGTTGGTGAGGTGGGAGGCATAGAGGAGTAAAGGGGTGTGGCAGATGGTTCTGGTTTCGGAGCTATGTCGCCAGCTACCAGTAGGAGCAGCGAAAGGGAAAGGAGATGAGAGTGGGATTCCAAAGTGACAGAGCATGTTTTGTGGGTGCTTGTAGAAAGGGGGAGGAATTTGACAAGTGAAATAAACTAATGCGAAGAAAGGTAAGGGGATGAAAGCAGTGATGGAGAGATAAAGATAGACTGACCAGGAGCAGGGAGATGCTGTGAGCTTAGGACTTTGAGAGCTAAAGAGGGCAGGATTGTTAAATAGCAAAGGAGCATTATAGATGATTTGGGGATCTTCAGACAAGCAGAGCCTGGTTACCTTCTGGTTACTTCTGGCCTAATTCTTCAATGCACTTTAAAATGTTGCACTTCAAGATTTGCAGCCAGTGCAGGACATTACTGCCAGTTATCAGATCATTTGCAGAATCTGTTTGCAGAGAGAATGTATAATCGACAGCTGGAGTATGGGGGGAAGTTATTAAATGGGGGACATGTAAGATTAACTGCGGACAGCCAGGCCTCTTGACTAATATGGGGGTTATAAAATATGGGTCAGAAAAGGGCACAATGGGGGAGTGAGTGTCCAACAAGAATGCAGATAACAACTGCTATACATTTACAAAAGAGTGCATGGCACTGAAAAAACACAATCAAGCGAGCAATCAGAAACACAGTTCAGATGCATACCAAGACAAAAAATTGCAAAAAGCACAATAGTCATATATTGCTGCCAGTTCATGGAGCTCAAGACACATCTCACGAGGAGGAGGATACAAAAAGTTCAGCAGAAGCTCAGATGTAGAAGCACCCAGAAAGTCATGCAAAATGCACATCAATGTTCCTGCAGTAGTCACATCCTCATGTTCACCCTATCTGTACGTTGACCCGCCCCCCCAAAGAAATATTTTCTGGATGCTCCATGTATGGTAGGTCACTTTATTTCCATTAACAATTATGTATGAATTATGTAGCGAGACGGATCAGGGACAATCCAGTTCAGAAGCCCTCTGATTGAATAGTGCCTAGTATCTGGCAACACACACACACCTAGAAAGATGTGAGAGATGCCATCAGTCATGTGCACACAGTGGGTTTGCCTGCTAGGCAATAATCTGGCAAATGGCGGGATTTCACACAGTGAGGTATCCCAAATCAATTTCAGTTGCTATGTGACCAATTTGTTCACGTAGCAGATAGCACAAAAAATAATCACTTGTCTCTCCTGTTTTGATTTACTGGTCAAATTGCATCCAACTGAATTAAACTGTAAGGCAAAAAAGAAAAGAGCCATGATGAGGCCCATATAATGTCTGTACCAGGCACTAACATGACCAACCTGCTAAAAAGCATAAAAAGTGTCACTTCAAGTCCTGGGGGAAGAGTGCCTAAAAAGGTTCTAAAGCTAAAATGGTCCATGGGGCCAATTTATCCCTCACCCCAGAGCACCCCGATTTTGAATGATGGTTGCCCTTAGGAAGCATGGAATATAAAAGTAGTCTGGTCTGTCCTCTTAGGAGAGACTTAAAGAACTTATGGCTTGATGCAGAGCCTCCCCGTTCAGCTCTCCCGTGCGTTTTCCCGTTGGTTTTGGGCTTTGATCGGGTCAGGAAAGGGTGCTACGTTGATTTTAGTGTGCGCTAATGCGCGCAGGTGTGCGCTCAGCCGCCTTTCCGATTGTCGGCTTGCACGAGGCTGTTTCCCGTGAAAACGGACGCCTCGTTCATTGGTCCGTTTTTTTCCAGTGATGCAGAGCCTTGATTTCCGATTGAAATCAGCCTAATAAAACGGGGCCGCCGAGACTTCACTTACGGCCAGTCTGACCAGCCGTATTGGAGCTCCGTGCTTTTTGGGAATGCATTCCTCTGTGGGCCAACATCAAAGGCGCCAGCTACGCCGTCTGATAGTTCTGAGTATGGCAGAAACCAGGCTGCAGCGCACGCCTTTGGACATCGATGGCATGAGTGACGTTGACCTATTCGAGCTCACCTGCCTTAACCGTGTTTCTCTCCATGCCTTGTATAGCGACCTGCGGCCATGGTTAGCCCCCACCACAAGAAAGGGGCATGCAATTGCAGGTATGACCAAATTGGTTGGCTGCCTGCAATTTTTGGCGAACGGCTCGTTCCAGAGACTGGGTGCCTTCTCCCTGGGGATGTCCCAGTCTACGCTGAGCCGCAGCCTAACCAAGTTTTTGGATGGCATGGCTACCCTGGCACAGAATTACATTTTTTTCCCTCAAACAGGGGAAGCCTGGAATGCGGTTAAGTTGGGCTTTTATAACATAGCCGACATGCCCAACGTCCTTGGTGCAATCGATTGCACACATGTCTCGCTCATCCCCGCTGCGGACCAGGAATATCTGTTCAGGTATGTGGTTTGGTTCTGCTTTTTTTCTGGTTCTCACACATTTTTTATGGCTCACACTAATTCCACTGTTGTTTTGCTTGGTGCAGGAACAGGAAGATGGGCCATTCCATCAATGTTCAGGCAGTGGCGGGCCCTGATCTTCAATTTTTCAGTCTGTTTGCTGGCTTTCCTGGGTCCACGCATGATGCGCACATTTTGAGGAACTCCAGCCTCTATCAACGGTTTCAATCTGGAGATATTTCTGGAGGATGGTTACTGGGTATGTGTATTAAAGTTGTATTTGTTGGCCCCCAGGTTTGAATGTGGATTTGCCACTACCCCACTAACCTGTGAGACCTTTCCTTGAAACTTGAAAATGTTTTTGATTTAGTTTGTTTACAAATTAATGGGTGAAAGTATTCACCACTATTGGTTTATGTTTTGGCACTCTTATCTAAGTAGCATTACACAGACATTTTTAATGAGTGTACAGGTTGCATGTGTTTGTAGGCTCATTAAAAATGTCAATTACTCCCACCATACCTAGCTCACCGATTTGTCCCTGTGTACTAATGTTTTCTATGCACACCTAAACCTTTTTTTAGCCATCCACCTTATGTTTGTCTTTTGGATTTTTGCAGGTGACTCAGGCTATCCCTTGTTACCGTGGCTGCTCACACCCATCCTGCACCCATCTTCCCAGGCACAGGAGCGCTACAACACAGCCCATAGGAGGTCTCGCTCTGTGGTGGAACGTGCCTTTGGGTTGTTGAAGATGCGTTTCCGACGTCTGGATCAGAGTGAGGGTTCTCTTCAGTATCAGCCTGGCAAGGTTATCAAAATAATTATTGCTTGTGGGGTCCTGCACAACCTTGCCATTAGAAGCAGGATTGCTCGATATACTGACCTGGGTGCAGAACCTTTACCTATTTCTGACGAGCAGACCCCTCCTTACTCTGGTACACAAAGTGGGCCAGCACACACAATACGTGCCGACCTTGTGGCCAATGTATTTTCTTGAAACCACCCCCTGTCTGCAGGCTGGGGAAGATTAAATCACACCTAAGAAGTGTTACATGCTGGTCAAAAAGCGACTCTAAATGCATTTGGCCTTTACCTCTGCTGCCGGCGCATGTCCATTTTTGGACAACTATATGATTTCAGGTCCACAACTGTCCGCTTGATTTGATTTGTTTCTGTCGACGGACAGAACCCCATAATGTACCCAAACAGCATTGGCAACAGCCATGCTTTGTGCTTAGGTTTTGTGGGTATGATTGGTGTGTTGAGGTTGAGTATGCTGCAGGGTCTTACTAGATTTAGCACCCTGGTGTGTTTGTTTGTTTTTTTCTGGCGGGGGTGAATGGGTTAATGTCTCCTTGCTCCTGCGTTTTGGGGAATGTGCCTGTGTCTGTGGAGTACCCACCGTTTGTGCCTGCTCTTCTGTTTTATTTAGAATGAGGCATGTGTGCGGCTGCTATGTGCCTTTGGCCTTGCTTGTCTATTTTTGATCACTTTAGGTCTGCCCATATTGATATGGTATCCTACACCGAGCGGAGTGGCTTGTTCTTTAAATATGTTTCCCGTGTGGGCGTGCACAACAGCGAGTGCGCGCCTGCGCGCACGCACGCACGTCAACGCGGGGGAACGTCAGAGCTATAGCTTGGTAAAGAAGACAAGATGTTGCCCGCCATCTTTACCCCGGAGCAGGAAGACATCATCATGGATGTGAGTATGCGAGCGTGCGTTTATGTGCGCGCACACATTCCTTGTAATTAAAAAAAAAAAAAAAACAAGAATAGTCTTAAACAACTTACGGCCTTATTTATCAAGGGCTAGCGCCAGGTAGTGTCTGACGAGCGCCAGGTACCGCCAGCTAACGGCGGCTACCGAATCAAGTACGCCCGGTGGCGGTCACAATGACGCATTTATCACGCTAAATGAGGCTAGCGCCGGCGAGAGCGTCAGCTAGCGCGGGATTCATCATGTAGCCGACTGCAACGAACAGCGCCGCTGCTAATCCCATCACAGCGACAGGTATGACCTGGCGCTCCCTGGCGTTGTCCAATGCATTTCAATGGAGCAATCTTTAAATAATCATAATTAATTTCTATTAATGTATTTTTTTTTTTTTTTATGTCAAAAATTCTGTGACCACTTCTGCAATGTTAGGTTTTTTTTTTAAGTAAAAAATTTTTACATAAAAAAAAAAAAAGGTTGTTTGGGGGTTAAAAACTACTTTACACACATCGCCGCCAGCGCTCTGGGGTTTAAACAAGGAATTCACAGCGCGAGAAATTTTTGAGCGTGATTTGTTAATGAATCTGCAGCAAGCCGTTCGCTCTGGCCATTCGCTGTCAGGCGCACCCATACAACGCGGAACCCGTGAAACAGCTACCCCTAACCCCGTATTCAACATTACCGCACACCGACTGAGTCGCTGTCAACAAGCAAACCCCGGCCAAGCACAGCGAATACTAGCTGGCACTGTGAAAATCACGCTACTGGCGCTCATCTGTCGCTACCTGGCGCTATTAATAAATCGGCCTCCCCGTTTGTCACGTTACATACCAGCCCACCTTAGTTTCACACATGTACGCAGCAACAAACTAGGCTACATGCAGATAGCAGAACTAGGGCAATGTGAGGCAGCAAGAGGTTAATAAAGTGACTTGATTTAGGCCAGGAAACTTGTTAATGTATTTTGGGGATTAATGGTGGGTCCTTGTATTTTTTATTAACAGATGATGCTGAGGAATCGCTACGACTTCCTGCCGTCAGATTATGCCAAACGGACGTTGGCCCTGGAGGTGGTAGAGGCGATAGAACGCCGATCCCAAACCACCTATACCTTCACCCAGATCGCCCAACACTGGTCTGATTTAAAAAGAAGGCATAAGCCCCGGGTGAGGCGGTACTTCGACAAACATTTCCCATGTAAGTGTAGAAAATGTAAATGCACCTATAACCCTGGCATCGCCTGGGTGTGGTTTAATGATTGTGTTTGTATTTCAGCCCATGAATGGAATATGCGGTTCCGCCCCACCCGGACCAGGACACGCAGCCCAGTGTTGGGCGAAACAGGTGAAGGTGTAGGTGGCCCACCGCCAGGGTCAACGGCCACCCCCTCCTCTGTAAGTGACTCGGAGGAGCCGCTGGACCTAAGCATGCAGGGGAGGGGGGGATCTGACGGCAGGGAGTCTAGCAGAACAGAGCCTCAACCTGACTCCGGTAAGGGAAATATAGTTAGATATGTGGAAATCCATGCATTAAATACAGATACTCATGTGCACTATTGTTGTAGATTCAGACATCGCTGGAACATCCCAAGGGATGAGTGAGGAAGGGGGTGAGGAGGAAGAGGTTGCTGGGGAAGGTGAGTAGATTGATACCTAGAAGCCTAACTTAATATTATATTCATGAAAGAACAACAGTCTCTAATATCAGTGTGTTTGTCATCCATACAGATTCCCAACTGCCACAGAAGGAGGATGAAGGGAGACTCCGCCCCCGACGCAATGTGCGTCCTAAACCTTGTAAGTGGTGTTTATTTAAACTAAAGAAAATGAGCAAACAATACCATTAGAAAACTAAAAATCTTTAACATTTCCATAAAAATTTATCAAAAAAAGCCCTTAAAGCGGACCTTAACTATGACTAAGAGGCTATCTTACATATTTCCCACACCCTGTACATACAGATTGTCCACCTTACAAATCATCTTACCAACTTTTGCCAGAGCACAGCTCTGCTCTGTGTGAGCAAAGCACAGCTATAACCCACCCCCTGTACCTTATCCCACTCTCCTCTCCTCAGTAAGTGTGATGCTTCAGAGTCAACATGGCGTTGCACGTATCCTAAATTCCTGAACTGAGTTGCAGCCCAGTGGGTGAAAGAATACTAATTGATTGACTAAAAAATTAATATATATTAGTTTAAGATGCTGTGGAAAATTTTTTAAAGAGTTTGGGCTTTTCATTAAATCACGCAGAAGGTCCGGTTTAAAAAGTGCCAAAAAAAACCCCAAAAAAACAAACACAATAAACAATGCTAAAGTAATGTTGTTTTTCATTCACAGATCAAAGAACAACAGGCTACAGACCCCGAGGCCTAATTTATTTTTTTTAACTTTAAAAATGTAAATATTTTTATTTGTATGTTTAAACAAAAATGTTAACAAAAAACAAAACTAAAGCAAAACCAAAAAAGTTTATTAATAAATAATTATTAATATTTCGAGAGTTGTCTTTCCTGCAAAAGTACCATCACACAATATCAGCACACATTTCCATGACACACAAAAGGTTTAGATATGGGACAATAAAACAGAAAAAAACACAAACAATTAAGGTATGCATTAAAGCCAAGGAAGAAGGAACTACAAGATAATTAAGGTATGCATTAAAGCCAAGGAAGAAGGAACTACAAGATAATTAAGGTATGCATTAAAGCCAAGGAAGAAGGAACTACAAGATAATTAAGGTATGCATTAAGGACAAGGAACACCCAAAAAAAAAAAAAACAATATATATATATGTGTCAAATTGGCAGTTGTTGCCATATGTATATTCCAATGGAGGTTGAGGGATGTGCGCTTGCGTGTAGCCAGATTGGCAACTGAAGAGCCATGGAGATGTAAGTATACTTGAAAAAACCACCAAAATGGAAGGTCAAATACGACGGAAACCAAGCAGGTACGTTCAAAAACCAAGGAAAAAGCAGGGAAAAACGGGCCGCCCGTGTGAATGGGAACGGAAGCCCCGATCAAATTGAAGGCACCCGAGAGAGCAAAAAAAACTTCCCGAGTAAAGACAAATTGACGGATCAGTTAGGGAGCCATTCCAACGGAGGCTCTGCATCACATTTGAGCCACGATTCAAACGGGAGCCCCGGACAATCGGAAGGTTTTAAGGTCAGTTCAGGGGAGGCTCTGCATTAGGCCATTAATCTGTACAGTCTGGAGGAAAGAAGGGAGAGAGGACATGATTGAGACCTAAATATGTGAAAGGATTGAATAAGGTTCTGGAGGGAAGTGTTTTTAAGAAGAAACTTAATGATAGAACAAAGGGGCACAACCTGAAGCTAGTTGGGGGGAAGATCAGGAGCAATGTTAGAAAATATTATTTTACAGAAAGAGTAGTAGATGCTTGGAATAAACTTCCAGCAGAGGTAGTTGAAAAATCAACAGTCACTGAATTTAAACTCGCCTGGGATAAGCACACATCTATCCTAAAATAAAGAGTACATACAGTATACACATAAGGGCAGACTAGATGGAGCGTATGGTCTCCTTCTGCCGTCAACCTTCTATGTTTCTAAACCATGCAATATACACAACCTTCCGTGATCCTCAGAGCGTGGAAGCTTGTTTATTGTATCTCTGTCAGTCAGTGGGGGCTACTCACTGTGAAGACATGCACGCACCTTGGGTGGCACTGCACAGCCGAGCCTGGTTAATCCATTAGCCTTCCTCAGTCACATAGGCTGCATGCACAGCATTGGAGTATGGTGAGGATGCCTCCCCAATTTCCGTGCTTCCTATGGGCAGACAGGCATCCTGATTTGCAGGGTGAAGAATGCAGCACCCTAAGGTCTCCTTCTGGAATGCTACTTAACAGGAAGCCGGCTTCAATGTGGATGTCTTTGCTAGGGGAACATATAAAATAAAAAAACAGAGAAACATGGGTGGAGGACAGAAAAGATGGAAAAAATAAGGAATGCATAAAAAGAGAATAGACTAAAGTAAAAGAAATGTGAAGAAAAAAACAATGTAGTAAAGAAGACGGAAGGGATTCCTGTATTTGGGATGGCACACAAACTGTCTGAAGAAAAGAAATGTATAATGATGTGTTTCCTTTTTGCAATTCAGAACCATATTTAGATGTGCACATTATTTAAATATCTGTGCAGCAAAATATGGTGCTGAATTGCATAAAATTGCAGCAAAAAAATATTTTTTATTTTATTTTCTCAAATATGAGAAAAAATATCTTGCTGAATCAGCCCTATAGTCATTGCCTGTCTGCTGTTTGCTACTAAGCATCCCCTAATGCAAACAACAGCTATTCTGTGTTTAACCAGGTCTGGGGAGGGGGTTACAGACCCCTGGACCCTCACTTGGGTGCTCCCAAGAGGACCTATGATCTAAGGGTTTGGACCCCCCTCTTGGGTGCTCCCCTGACTACCATGACTAGAAGTGGTTGATGGTTTGTGTGGCAAGAATATTCTGAGAAATACTTCACCAATGCTGTACTTTAGAAACAATGTAAATTCAAACTTTGGTTAGTTTAATCTACTGGTTTCCTACTCATGCATCATAACCACTGTTCCATCCTTTCCCCCGCTTGGCTTTTCTTCACTCCACCCCGGGGATATCTTATGCCACATACAGTATTGTATTATGCGCAAGTTAATATCGGGTCATATCAGACTTTTCATCAAAGCTAGCAGTCAAAATTGCATCAAACGGCCTGAAATTATGAAATAATAAAGGAAGAAAATTCACAGTAGCCTTTGTTAGGATGGAAAATAAAGTTTTACATCAATACAACTGACAAAGTGAAGACTACAGCAGAAATTACAGGAACATTCCATGATGCCTTAGTTCTACAGAAAGACTTGTAAAGAAAAAAAAAATGGATCCTCTAAATATGCCCGCACTGCTAAAGAATGTAATCCTAATCAACATGGCAATAAAGCTAGGAACGCTTTGAAAACATTTGTGATGTAAGAACAAAAGTGGAAGCTTTGTATAAAGCGAGAGCCTTTTGTCTACTAACCGCTTAGAAATGAATAGGTAGCGCTTTTCCATGTCATCATGTTGTTTTCCGCAAAGCATAAAGAACAGACTGTCTTAGAAGGTACAGAAGTGAAGTGTACAAAAGAAGAGAGAGATAGAACTTTTGTGTCTATTTTAATTTGTACTTTTTTCATGGGTCATTGTATCATAATTTATAGAAGCGACTTTTGCCAGTTACAGTATCTAAGTAGGAGGTGCAGTCATGACTGGGCTAGCGCTCCATATGTCCTACCTCCCTTAAAAACCACCACCAAATAACGACTCCGACCACCTTATCTTTGGAAAGATTAAAAATTCGGCCACAGCCAAACATAAAAACAAGTTAGTACAGACACAAGGGGTGCCCCAACCCCAAAAGGGAGTATGACCAGAGACTAACAAAGGCCCTCCATTAATAATGATTCATATTCAATTTTATTTTAAGATTATTAGATTCTCACAATATCAAGACACATTAAAAACTATTAAAAACATATAACACATATATAGTCTGCATTCAAATGAGGGGCGGGGGGGTTTAAGTATTGAAATGGCCAGTGGAAGAACCTAATGTGTGTCACGGGGACCCCCTTACACTCACCTTTCCTCCGGTCCCACGTCGGCTGCTCCCGCTCGGCCAGCGTGCGGGCTGGGCGGCGTCTCTGTCTCCTCTCCCCGGCCGCCGCTCGGCTATTTCCGCCGCGAGCAGCCGCTCGGCTGTTTCCGTCGCGAGCAGCCGCTCGGCTGTTTCCGTCGCGGCTGCTCGGGCGGCTTCCTCTCCGGCGGCGTCGGGAGCGGCCGCGCCACTGTCATCTCGGCGCGCTCCCGGAGCACGGCCTCCTACACGCGCGCGCGCCAGCTGTTTCTATTTATGCCCTCCGGCGGCACTGCACACAGGGCGTCCGCCGGAGGTAATTAGATCTGGGCCAATGAGCCCAAGCTTGTTAGTTTGAATGGGGCAATCAGCCTCAGGGTTCCTAAATTGCACCAATCATTTCCCTCTTCCTGCTCCATCATTCCTATAAAGCTGTTCACTCTGCACTTGTTCCTTGCCCGTGATAGCGTGCTGCTGGGTGTGATTGTGATATCTGTTTTCCCTACGAATCTTGCCGTGTATGACCATTCCTGATTGCCGCCTGGACCGAACTTGCCTGTTTTTGACCACGATTCCTGCCTGCTCCTCTGTACCGCGTATCTCTGACCTCCCGGTGTGACCTTTGGCTAGCCCTGACTATTCTTCTATCTAAATCCTCCTGTACCGTGCATCCTCGGACTGATCTCCCGTGTATGACCCCTGCCCGATTGTCTCTACCCAGTCTTGTTCCTGGTTCGTTTGCCTTCCCCTGCATAAGTCAGCCTCCTTTGTGCTAACAAGTCCTGGGGGCAACCGTGTCCGGTGAGGCGTATTCTGCGTCCCGGCAAACGGGGGCTTGGCTATAGGCGAAGAAAGCAGCGGAGATTGGGGGTTGCTGACTTATTGGAAGGTAGGCGTCCCACGGGACCTGACAATGTGTTAATAATTAATTAATAAAGCTATATTTACAAATGAATTCATAAAGTGTCAAGTGCTTCCAAAGTGCATCAGATCCCAAATCTATATACAAACATGATAATATAACAATTGCCGCGAAAGAGGTAGGTGCAAATCACAGACAAAATACATACAGTAATGTTATCTTACTTGCCAAACAAAGTGCCATGTGCGGACCAACCACTGGGACCCCCAAATTCCCTGCAACACAATCACTGACTGAGGAAGTGACTCTAGGTCACGAAACGCGTTGCAGGGAATTTGGGGGTCCCAGTGATTTGCACCTACCTTTTTCTCGGCAATTGTTATATTATCATGTTTGTATATAGATTTGGGATCTGATGCACTTTGGAAGCACTTGACACTTTATGAATTCATTTGTAAATATAGCTTTATTAATTAATTATTGACACATTAGGTTCTTCCACTGGCCATTTCAATACTTAACCCCCCCCACCCCTCATTTGATGGCAGACTATATATGTGTTATATGTTTTTAACAGTTTTTAATGTGTCTTGATATTGTGAGAATCTAATAATCTTAAAATAAATTTGAATATGAATCATTATTAATGGAGTGCCTTTGTTAGTCTCTAGTCATACTCCCTTTTGGGGATGGGGCACCCCTTGTGTCTGTACTATATTTATTCTAATAGGGATTCACCAGAGCAGGGCACCTGTACCTTAAGTTATTGTTTGGCGCCACCCATTTTTCTTGCTTCATAAAAACAAGTTACACGCAATTAACCACACACACACACACACACACACACACACACACACACACACACACACACACACACTTTTCGTTCTGGGTCTGAGCAGCCTAAGATAAGACAACCATGGGAGGGGGGAGATACAAACGCACCACAAAGCGGAAGCCAACGGGAGCTTAACTGAGCTAACCGCCAGAGGACAAAATTCCCCCTGTCCCCCCTTCCCTAATTGATCCACCACATTCCTTATCTTACCAACCTGCTACCTCAGACCTGAAAGCCGAGAGGAGACCCGCCAAACAGCTGTGACAATTACATTACAACAATTAATCCCATTACAACAAGGATGCCCTCATACACAAAGGCTCATACATTAACAAATAAATAAAATACAAAATTTATTTTTTTTTCTTTTTTATAACAGCATAAAAAGTAATAAATAACATTCAGACTGAAGCACCCCCAACAGGTGCCCACAACAATAGTGCAAAACAGAAAGAACATCTTTTATTTAAATTTTTGTTTTAATAGTTAACCTATATAACATACCTCACAAATCACCCATACAACATACCTGACAAATCACCCATACAACATACCTCACAAATCCTCACAAATCACATACCTCACAAATCACCCACACAATAACACACAATAATACCCCATTCCACCACGACTGTAGGACTGTGGCCGAACAGACCCAACCATAACCAAAAACAGGGCGGGCGGGTGGGACTGCTCGTCCATCCAAGCGGGGGGTCAAAGAGGAAGGGGAGGGGGGACGAACTTCCCTTTATACTCCCCTTCCCTTTGATGTCATTTCCCCCCATGACCATTCCCACAAGGCTGGTCTGCTTCCGGGCAGGAACGCAGGCCAGTCATGTGGGCTTCCCTCCTTAAAGGGACGGCGCCTTCTTGACAATGGCCTACCTGGAGAAGGCAGGAACCATGGCCGGATTCCCTTTTGGAAGCACAGGGAGACTTCCTGGTTGGCCACTCCACTCTGGGCCCTGTTGGGGCCCTTCATCAAGAGCTTTCACCTAAAGTTCCTCTAACCTTCCCCTCCCAAATCTTCCCCCATAACTGGCTCCATTACAGTATACCCCCCAACCAAGACATCCCTGGCTATTTTCTGCCCCTGCAATGTTATTGACTTAGCTGTTGTTGAACTGAAACAACAGCCATGCCCCATTTTGACTTAAAGTGAACCAAAACCCAGGATTTTGACTATTCTGGGTTTCGGTCCTTGCCCCGCTGTGTAAAACCCTCCAGGCTGCCCAAACAAACTCATCCTTTCCAGGTCCTGTGACGCATGCCTGGCCGCTTGTCCAATCAGCATGTTTGGATCTGCCGGAGCCCCTTCCTCCAGGAGCTCGTGTAATACGAGCGGATCCAAACACGCTGGCGGCCACACCCTCACTACCCTGGCACGAGCATGAGCCCTGCTAAAAAGGGATAATGGGCATGGGGCCGCTGCTCGCACATGCGCCGTTGGACTGGGAAAGAAGGTGAGTTTTTGTGCAACCTGTAGTCAAAACCCACCCTGGAGCCTCATACACATAGGCATACTCGCTTTCCTGGGTCACCCCAATCGGGGATGCCCCGCTTTGTGAAACCCCCCAGGTCACCAGTAAACTCACCTTCATTCCCGGTCCAACGGCGCATGCGCGAGCAAAGGACACATCCCAGCTATCCCTTTTGCAGGTGAATGGTAGCGGGGGTGGGGCCTCCAACGCGCACGCATTAGACAAGCTCCTGGATGAAGGGACTCAAGCGGGTCCGAGCCACTTACTGAGTAGAATTGGTCCGAGCGCACTAACTGGGCGAGCGGCCACGCATGCGCCATAGGACTGGGAAGAGGTGAGTTCATTCAGGTGACCTGGGGATTTTCACACAGCATAGAATACCCGATCGTGGTGCCCCGGGGGCAATGACCAAAACCCAGTATAGTCTACTTTAAGCAAGCAGGAGAGAGCAAAAACTGGGAGTTTCAGGGTTTAATGCAATAACTTTATCGCATTGTACAACAAAATATTCTGGAGCAGTGTTGCAGGGGGAAAAGGGCCTTATTCCCCTACACTGAAAACGCGTACTAGCATTTGTGCCTTGGGTTTAAAATGACAGGAGTAGTGCAAAATGTGGCTTTGGGTTTTGAGGTTTAATGCAATAATGTGATAGCGGATTTGGACTGTCCCCCTGGGGCAACCCGGTTTGGGGTACCCCACTATGTGAAACCCCCCAGGTCACCGAGAACACTTACCTTGCCTTGGGCCTGTGCTGCGGCTAGAGCAGCTGGCTCGAATCCTAGCCGGCATCACTCAGCTCCCTGCCTAACCAGTTGCAGTGGATGGGGCCACGCACAGTCAAGGAGAGAAGCGAGTGATGCCGGCACTGCTCACAAGTGTGCCATGGGCTCAAGGAAAGGTGCATTTACTCCGTGGCTGGGGGGGTTCACACAGTACGAGGAGGGAGTTAGTTATGGTCCACATTGGCATTGGCATTGTAAGCCCTTAAAAAAGTTCAGAAACAGTTTTGGAGGGGAAAAGGAGGTCCCTGACAATCGTCCTATGCTTGAACAGGCATCAGCATGTGCTCCTTTGAAGCGTAACATTTACTGCACTCTACTATAGTACTAAAGTTATGGTGCCAGCCAGGGCCGGCTCCAGGTTTATGTGGGCCCGTGGGCGTCTTGGTCTCAGTGGGCCCCTTTGTGGTGAAGAGTCGCGTCACATCACCAAGGGATGTCCCAGATCTGGATACCCCCTAAGGATCATGCTATTTGGACCAAAACTCTAGTTTTTGTCTACTTTGAAGCACATCAAACCCCAAAACCTGACCTCGGAGTCTAAATGAATCTAGATTCTCCTGATTTTGGATGCCCCTGTGTTTGACCCCCCCCCCCCTTTGTTTGTACTTTCTTTGAACTGGTAATTGCACTGTGGGATCGCCAGTTTGAGTTAACGGCCAAACCAGGGGGGTTCTTTCACAAACAGGGGCATCCCAAATTGAGATGCCGCTGTAAAGCAGACCAAAACTCAGGGGTGGAATAGTGGGCATGCCAGCGATCCCAGTGGGTTTCACACAGTAGGGTATCACAGATTGGGATGCTCCAGGGATAGGAAATCAGCTGGGGTGGGCAACCTAAAAGCAGAAGAAAACCCAGCACTTCCTCCCCTGGAATCTAAAACGAGATTCCCCGTTGTGTGGAAGCCCGCTATTCGAGGAGAAGTTGGGTACCGGCAGTGGCAGTGTCATCCTAGTCCGCCGCCGGTCAAGCCCCGTTGAACAACCCAAAGGCCGGACCTGTCAGTGCCCCCCCCCACCCCCCCCCCCCCCCCCCCCCCGGCAGCTGCTTCACCTTGCCGGGTGCTAACAGCTTGCTGCAATTAAAGTCCCATCGCTCTAAATATAAACACGCAGCACAAGTTCTTATGCTTTAACAATTGCTTTATTTGTATTTAACATATTACACGATTGTTGCATTTTGCACTTTCATACTGTAATTTTTAAACATGACAGACGTGTCCTCCTTAAAGGAAAAGTCAGCTTTGTCAGGTTTTTGGTGTTCTGCCTTATTGTTTTCCTCTTCTGGGATGTAAAATATATGTGTGTTAGGATTGTGTCCCCAGACCTGTGATTTACTTATCAGCACGCTGGGTCCAAGTTTCCTATATTCCTGTGTGGCTGTGATCCTAAGATGGGAGTGTATTTTCTGGCCTTGAGTAAAAACTAATGACTATGAGGCCGATTCATTAATAGCGCCAGGTAGCGACAGATGAGCGCCAGTAGCGTGATTTTCACAGCGCCAGCTAGTATTTGCTGTGCTTGGCCGGGGTTTGCTTGTTGACAGCGACTCAGTCGGTGTGCGGTAATGTTGAATATGGGGTTAGCGGTCGCTGTTTCACAGGTTCCGCGTTGTATGGGTGCGCCTGACAACGAATGGCCAGAGCGAACGGCTTGCTGCAGATTCATTAACAAATCACGCTCAAAAATTTCTCGCGCTGTGAATTCCTTGTTTAAACCCCAGAGCGCTGGCAGCGATGTGTGTAAAGTAGTTTTTAACCCCCAAACTACCATTTTTTTTTAATGTAAAAATTATACAAGTTTTTCTAAACATTTTGTAATATAAATACATGAATATCAGACCTGTAATATCAATTCTGCACAATTTTTATTTATTTATTTTTTTTTACTTAAAAAAAAATCCTAACATTGCAGAAGTGGTCACAGAATTTTTGACATTAAAAAAAAAAAAAAAAAACATTAATAGCAATTAATTATGATTATTTAAAGATTGCTCCATTGAAATGCATTGGACAACGCCAGGGAGCGCCAGGTCATACCTGTCGCTGTGATGAGATTAGCAGCGGCGCTGTTCGCTGCAGTCGGCTACATGATGAATCCCGCGCTAGCTGTCGCTCTCGCCGGCGCTAGCCTCATTTAGTGTGATAAATGCGTCATTGTGACCGCCGCCGGGCGTACTTGATTCGGTAGCCGCCGTTAGCTGGCGGTACCTGGCGCTCGTCAGACACTACCTGGCGCTAGCCCTTGATAAATAAGGCCGTATATATCCCAGAATGCTTCCACTGTAACACGTGAACACTTTAGCAGTTTTGGCTAAATCACACAGCAGTAATGACACTTCCAGCTGAGAACAATGAATGTAACCCTTTAGCTACTGAAACACAAGACTGTGATCCTTCCTATCTGAATGAGCTGAATTACAGCAGAAGGGGTTTAATATGTTGCCTTCCTTAGCCAATCAGATGATTAGAAAGCCAGAGTTTTGTGATCTGTACTTTTAAGACATCAGATAATGTACATTGCTAAGGTAAACTGATTGTCGCTAGGGAAAACTGTTTTCTTTTATAACACAGAATTGCAAACAAAATAGAAAAAAAAGTCACAGATAAGCTTAGCACATTGATTACATCATTTTGGAAAACAATAATGGAATTTTTAAAAAATGTCATCGAAAGTGGAATTACGTTGCAAATAGGGGAGGTTGGGAGAACCTTCCCTGATATCTCACATGACCTCTCCAAAGACCAGCAGGTTGAGTTCTACAAACCCCACCCTCAATGTATTTATTTTTAGCTCTAGCAGAAACCGAATATTACCTGAACAGGGGTATGGCTTCAACTTTAAAGAGGACCAAAACCGGCCCTGGAGTCTATGAGACTCCAGGGAAGGCATACTCACTCCCCCAGGGGCATCCAGATTCAGGATGCCCCCCGCTGTGTAAAACCCCCAGGGTCGCCTGGAAACGCACCTTCTTTTTCAGTCCAAAGGCACATGTGCGAACAGCAGCCGCATCCCTGCTATCCCTTTAGCAGGGCACGTGTCCACACCAGGCATTTTTGAATGGCCGGTGCGGGCACGCTCCCTGTTAGAGGGTAGCGGGGGATGCGGCCGCCAGCTGGCTCAGATCCGAGGCCTGGGCCTTGATTCACTTAGAGGCCGATTCATTAATAGCGCCAGGTAGTGACAGTTGAGCGACTGTAGCTGCATTTTCAGAGAGCCTGCTAGTAGTCGCTGTGCTTGGCCGTTGTTCGGTAGTTGATAGCGACTCAGTCGGTTTGCCGTAATGTTGAATATTGGGTGAGGAGTCGCTATTTGACAGGTTCCGCGCTGTATGGGAGCGCATGATAGCGACTGGCCCTAGCGACCGGCTCCCACCATATTCATTAAAAAATCACGCTAAAAAAATTCTCGCGCTGTAAAATGCATGTTTAAACCCCAGAGCGCTGGCGGCGATGGGTTAAAAGTAGTTATTTAACCCCAAACAACCATATTTTTGGAAACCAAAAAAAACAAGTTTTTTAAATAATTTAGTAATATGAATACATTAATATCAGACCTGTAATATCAATTCTGCACAATTTTTTTTTTTTACCTTAAAAAAATTATCTAAAATGGCAGAAGTGGTCACAGAATTTTTCACATTTAAAAAAAAAATAATAACAATTAATTATGAATATTTAAAGATTGTTCCATTGAAATGCATTGGAGAGCGCCAGGTAGCGAGAGGTCATACCTGTCGCTGTTCAAGGTCGGACGCTGGCGCTGTGGGCTGAGGCTGGAATAATGATGAATGAGTGGCTATATGGCGCTATCTCAGTCGCTAAGCAGGATTGGCTTGATAAATGTGTGATTGTGGTGGGGAGCCGGCGTTCTCGTGGCGGGGCCCGTCATTACCGGCCGCTCACCAGTCGCTACCTGTCGCTATTCCTTCATAAATAAGGGCCTAAATCTGATCGCTGTAGCATAGAGTGCCAGGCGCTATGTGATTAAAGTCTGTTTTTGAACACATATCCACTAGTAACAAAGCGAAAACACATGGAATAACTTTGTTAAAACACTGTGACAATAACACTTTAGAGCCAGACCTGTAAATACAATTCTGCATAAAAATATAAAACGTCAAAAAAGTTTCTAAAAGTGTTTGCAGGTTTAAACACAAGCAAATGAACGGCCATTGAAATGTATGGGAGAGCGACAGTGAGCGAAAGGTAATACCTGGCGCTCTGGAAGCTAGAGCACCGGCGCTATACGCTGAGCCGCCTGTATTAATACATGTGATGCTACATGGTCGCCCACCATATTTGTCGCTTTTATAAATGTAGTTTTGCGTACAGCACCCGGCGTTCACTAGGCGCTGCCTGCTGCTACGAGGCACTACCTGGCGCTATCCCTTGATGAATAAACCCCTTACATTACCCCCTCACACCATCAGTAAGTTCTGCATTAGAGAAATACTCTTTCTTTCTTTCTGTTTCTGAATACTTTTATTACTAGCAGAGCTCTATCTGAAGGGGGACTGCATGAATGGGCCACTGGCAGGGTCGCCTCTAGGTTTGTGGGGGCCCTTGGCCATGACAGTCTTAGTGGGCCCCAAAGCAGTGAGTCACATGATGCCACCTTTCATCTCCGCTGTCATAAATGGGTCATCTTCTGCTGATCACCCTCCAGTCCTTATTGGCTTCCCTATAGCCACTAATCATCCTTTAGCCCTTACTGCTTTGCTCTATTGCCACTACAGACTTCGTAATTTCTATCAGTTGTCATCTGGTTCTTGCCATCTCCCTTCAATGCCACCTTCTCCATGTCTCCCTTCCCCTGTTGCTGAGGCCAGCCATGAGCAGGTCTGCATACAACACCAGACATTTGGTGCTTCTGGACCACTGAAAAATAATACTGTGAACAAGTGTGAGCCTGAGTGGGCCCCTGAAGATGCCTGGGGCCCTGGCAATTGCCCAGGTTTGCCCTGTGCTGGCTCTGGCCACTGGCATAGAACCCTCCCCCCCCCCCCAAAAGTGCTGCTTTATCAAGGGGACATAATAAAGCACATAATTGATGAAATGCATTTGGGAAATGCTTATTACAGTTTGTAGTTGGTAGTTATTAATTAATTTGTAGTATTTGTTCTACATTTATCCTCTGATTATTAATAGCCACCCTATTTTGATCTATATGGATCTTTTTAATGTCATTTTTATAGTGATATTTTGTCAATAGTAAATTAGATTTGTTGAATTAACACTTTGAGTCTGTGTGATTCTAATATATCATATAGCAGGCGTAGCGTAGTTACAGAGACGTTTAATTTAAAACCTATATAACTAGATATGGGTGAACCTGAACCGCAAAGTTCATATTCGTACCGAACTTTGCGAATTTGGGTTCCCAAACCCAAAGTTCAGTATCTGGCCTGAACACAGAGGAGCTGGTTGATGGGCTGCTAAGTAGCCTATCAACCCGAGTTTAGGTCCCCTTTGAATTCAATGGGGAACGGGTTTGTGTCCCTATTGATTTCAATGGGGACCTGGGTTGGGGTTCCTGAACAAAGTTCTGTCGAATTCACTAGACCTAAACTTTAGGGGTTCACCCATCTCTATATATAACCCTTTGCCTTTCTTGGTTTGGTTTGTTTTGCTGGGAAAACTGCTGCAAAGATTGGCTGATAGAACCATCATCGAAGGTCTTAGCAGGGCAGCCCTGCAATCATGAATAATCAATAATAATTCATCAAATAAACAGCAAGAGACTTCCAGTTGACATGCGAACTTGTGGTGTGGAGTAGGTGTGTCATTTTTTGTAATATGGCTTATCCTGGGGATGGAAGAGGAGAATGTATTTTCTCAGGCAGATCCTCTCTATCTCAAGTCAGCTGACTGGAATATGGTGGCTAGTGATGAGCTTCAGCTTCAGGCCTTAAATTCATTCAACGTGAAGATTAGCTATTCAGTCCATCCAGACTGCCAGATATGAAAGCACCCCCCACCCTGCCACCCTTACCTAGCGCTAAAGCAGGGTGGGGGGGTTAAATACAAAACACTTACCATGCCTTTAATCCAGTGGTGTTAAGTCCCTGATCCCAGTGCCGGGCACCACCATCTTTACTTCCCGCACCATGCGCAGCCACCCACCCATTCAAGGGAGATGGTGGTGCAGCATGGGAGCAGGGAAGTGAAAGGGAGTGCAGGATGGTGATGGGGTGCAGCATGGAGAAGGACAGAGGTGGGGGTGCAGCATGGAGCAGGGCAAAGATGAGGGTGCAGCAGAGAGCAAGGTAAAAATGGGGTTGCAGCATGTGAGCAGGGCACATATGGGGGTGCAGGTTGGAGATGGGGTGCAGCATGGAGAAGGGCAGAGGTGGGGGTGTAGCATGGAGCAGGGCAAAGATGAGGGTGCAGCAGAGAGCAAGGTAAAGATGGGGGTGCAGCATGTGAGCAGGGCACATATGGGGGTGCAGGATGGAGATGGGGTGCAGCATGGAGAAGGGCAGAGGTGGGGGTGCAGCATGGAGCAGGGCAAAGATGAGGGTGCAGCAGAGAGCAAGGTAAAGATGGGGGTGAAGCATGGGAGCAGGGTAGTGAAGGGGGTGCAGGATGGAGATGGGGTGCAGAATGGAGAAGGGCAGAGGTGGGGGTGCAGCATGGAGCAGGGCAAAGATGAGGGTGCAGCAGAGAGCAAGGTAAAGATGGTGGTGCAGCATGTGAGCATGGCACATATGGGGGTGCAGGATGGAGATGGGGTGCAGCATGGAGAAGGACAGAGGTGGGGGTGCAGCATGGAGCAGGGCAAAGATGAGGGTGCAGCAGAGAGCAAGGTAAAGATGGGGGTGCAGCATGTAAGCAGGGCACATATGGGGGTGCAGGATGGAGATGGGGTGCAGCATGGAGAAGGGCAGAGATGGGGGTGCAGCATGGAGCAGGGCAAAGATGAGGGTGCAGCAGAGAGCAAGGTAAAGATGGGGGTGCAGCATGTGAGCAGGGCACATATGGGGGTGCAGGATGGAGATGGATTGTAACCTGCCTCTTGGTGAGCTTTTCAGTGTTTAGATGCAAAAAAGTGCATTCTCTTTTTTCCCCCAAAATGACCTTTACACATTACATGTGAGGGGGGATTTTTAGAGGTTAGGAATTTCATTTTTCCAATGAGGTAAGTATATTTGTGTTTGGAAACAACAGAACCCTATGGGCTATGCAGAATGAATTGGTGAAATCTTTAGCATAGCCCATAGGGTGCTGTTTTATCCAAACTTTAAAAATATATCCTTACATCACTGAAAATTGAATGTCCCTAAACTGTAAAAATGTGCCATCACAGGTACAGGTGATTTTTTTGGGGAAAATGTAGGACAAATTCTTTTTTTTTGCACTTTTTTGTGTGTTATCGATAAAAAGCTTACCAGGATACCGGTTGCAATCCACGCTGCAACACTCATTGGAGGTCACACTGGCTTTACCAAATATTTAGTATGACCCCAAATGTTTCACAACAAGTGTTGCTCTTGTTACAACTGTAACATCAGCCAAAGGCTGCCAGTTACAATGTGATACACAACAGGAGCTGGCTGACATATACAGAGAGCATGACTCACCTCTGCTTTATACATTGCACAACAGAAAGGAGAGAAGTAGCTGCGGGAGGTAAAAACCTCCCAATCCAAAATTCAGTGCAGCTGCCTCTGATACCATATATATATTTTTCATAAGGGAGAGAAAATACTTGTTTCTCAAAAGCCCCGCACCTTATCACCTTGTAAACCATTCTCCAAGGTAGACATCTCTGTCAATATCAATTCACAAGGTAGACAAGCTCTCTGGGGATATCCTGAATTGGAAAGCCTAATCCCCCACCACAGCTGCACTTACCAAGGCCCTATGCTGTTTTTTAATGCAGCACGAGATGTGCACACAGGCATCTGTAGGGACCTGGTAATAACTAGGAACACGTTGATTAACTCATAAGAATTCTTTAAATAGAGGTAACTATACATTAAGCTCTTTTATGGTTTCAACCCATGTAAGTACCTTGGGAGTGCCATAACCTAAATAGACTAGATGGCAGTAGAGGGTATAGGCCATAGACTAACATTAGGCCATAGGCTAGAATGGGGAATTTTCTGGAAGGAGAGGTCAGAAGGGTTGTTAGTCATAACAGGAGATAGACTAGTAACATAGTTGTAACTGAAAAGTAGTGATTGGTCAGAGGGTTTACCAACCATCCTATCAGATGTCGGACACAAGGCCGAACATGTGATAGAAGGTTCTGGAAGGTAGTGAGAAGGGATAAAGGGAAGTCCCAACCCAAAGCCAGTGTGTGATTCACCATTTGAATTGTAAAGGAGCAGGAGCACAGACTCTAAGAGAGAGAGAAGGGCGCCGGCCTTTTTCCAGCCCCAGCTGGAAGCTGACCAGCCTATGGAATTGGGGGAAGAGATCGGGTGAAGTGACCTCAGGGGAGAGGGAGGGGAGAGTATAAAGGGGCTGGTTCCCCCTTCCTCTTTCTCTTTGGCCCCCAATCTCTTCGCTGGAATGTGCGGTCAGTACTTCCGCCCGTCCAGACCCCCAAGAATGGATGCCCTAATGTTGGTTCTGTGCGGGGAGGTGGAGAGGCGAGGACTGGGTAAGGAGTTTGCTGGCTCCATCCCCCGCCTCGTCGCCCCCTCCTCCCTCGCGCTCCTGACGTGTGAGACGGGCAACACACGGACGCTGGTCGGGCCCCCTCAGCGGAAGGTCCCTCAAGCAGCACACCCCCCGTCCGCCCCGGGTAACATGGTTTGGGATGCCCTGTATACCTGGCTCACGCGGTCCCCACTCCCCCCCACCCCCCCACTCACAGCGTCCCGCGCGCAACCCCCTCACCCCCTTTCGGGGTCGTTAGTAGGGCGGGGGGTTGCAGGCATGGCCATTTGAGTTGGCGTCGCCGTTCCCGGGCCTGGCGCGGCTGGCTTCCACCCCTTTCAGCGCCCCCCCCCCCCCCCCCCCCGCGTCACTGATGATCCAGCGATGCGCCCCAGCTCGAGGGGGATGGGTTGCATGGAACAGACAGGCTCCTCGCCTCTTCTTTTTTCCCAGCAGGTGATGTCCGATCAGGAAGGGACCCGGAGCGGAACGGCGGTCGGGGCATCAGGGCGATGGGACGGAGAGGCCCGCGCTGAGTCGGCCAGGCTTACGGCGACCGGCGCGGGAGGGACGGGATCATCATTCGGAGCTCCAGCGGCGGCACCGGGGTCGGCGAGTGCGTCAGGACATCTGGCAAGGAGCGGGATCCTGGGTCAGTCGGCTCAGGATCCCTGGGCGACAGTCGATGGGAGGGCATCCCGAGCGGCGCGGCCATTCATCAAGGTGAGCCTCTACAGATCGGCGTATCCAAAAATGTGTCGCACTCAGGGTTTGAGGGGCTCGCCAGGGGGGGTGGCTCTGCGGGAGTGCGGGAATGCGGGAGTTATTGGATAGATGGGAGGCTACGGGTCGGATTCGGTGGTGAACCCGAGGGGTGATGGTTGGCGGTTGTAGACTGGCGGTGGTTCAGACAGGGGTAGCGCCCGGCGGATCGGGACGTGGGGGTGGAGAAGGGACTTGGCCCAGAGGTGAAAATAAGGGGGGGCATCGGTTTCGGACCAGGCTAAGGGGCACTCTTACATTTGCTATGAGGGCTCTTTGGGGGGCCACCTGAAGCCGGAAGTTAAGGAAAAGATTTGGAGGCGGGAGTACGTAGATATTTTTACACTGCTCCCTCTTGAACGTTTTGGAACTGATAGATGGGGGAGGGGAAGGGAGCACCTTAGGGAAGAGGACGAGGACAGATGGGGTTTTAGGTTGATCCCAAGGACTTTCGGGAACTGGCTACAGGCTTTCACGATCTTGGCGAGTGTGGTGAGAGAAAAGAACCCGGAGAATTGCTCTCCACTGTTTTGTTACTTAGATACCATCTGGGAAGCACACGAGTTTATGGGGGGGGTGGCGTGGCTGAGGTATGACGAGCAATTCCAGCAGCGGATGTCGGTGTGTGCCGAGCTAGGTTGGGACCATAGGGACATCGGGCTGTGGCTGCGGGTTATGAACTCCCGGGGGAAGGTGCATTCTGCTGCGGCCAGCTCGTCACCCTTTCAGGGGGGCGCCACCTCGTCCACTCCAGGGGTGGCGGAGGCAACAAGTAAAGGAGTGTGCTGGGTATTTAAAGTGGACCGTCACCCTGGGGTGATCGGCCCGGGAATCTTTAAGATTCCCGGACCGATCACCTCCCTCACCGCGGGACATCCGAGATCGGGATGTCCCGCGGTGAGGGACCCCCCCGAAAACCCCCCAAAAACTCACCTCCTCCCGCGCGCCCCTCTAGTCGTGCGCGCCCCCGCGCCGCCCGTTTGTGAATGGCCGGCGCGGGCGCGCGCGCTGTGAGAGGGACATGCGGGAGGCGGCGGCGGACGCGCTGGCTTGTCCGTCGCTGTCAGCGCTTGTCCATCGCTGTCACCCGGCCACGTGGGAGCGTTGTGAGGTGAGTATTGGGGTGTTTCTGTGTTTCTAATCGGGGTGCCCCCCTGAAGTGGACCAAAACCCAGGATAGTCAAAATCCTGGGTGTTGGTCCACTTTAATGATTCCCAGTGTAAATTCGGTGCAGGGGGTAAATTCCGGCACAAATGCTCAGCCTGCGGGGGTAATCACTCAGTTGGGCGCTGTTTTAGGAAAGGACAGGGGGGTTCAGGAGGTTCCCGGAAGAACCTACAAAGAGGGATAACGCCGGTGAAAGGAGAAGTGATGCTCCCGTGGCTAAATAAATATCCGGATCGGCGAGCCGCACGGTTGCTGGCCGAGGGGTTTAGGGAGGGTTTTAGGATTCCATGTCAGGCACCCCCTGGGGAAAGGGGGGCAGTAAAAAAAAGTCAGCCTGGCTACACCCGGATGTGGTGAGGCAGAAGCTGGAAAAGGAAGTGTTATTGGGGCCGATGTCGGGGCCGTTTACCGACCCACCGGTGGAGGGATTGGTGGTGTCCCCATTGGGCGTAGTGCCAAAAAAGGAAAAGGGAAAGGTTCACCTGATTCACCACCTGTCCTTTCCAAAGGGGGGATCGGTCAACGATGGCATTGACCAGGAGTTGTCGTCGGTGGCATACACGTTATTCGACTTTGCATTGGCAATGGTGTGGGAAGCGGGCCCGGGGGCGCTTATGGCCAAAACAGATATTGAAGCAGCGTTTAGGTTGTTGCCAGTGCACCCGGAGAGTGTGTACTTCTTGGGGTGTTTATTTGAGGGGGGGGGTATTATGTGGACCGCTGTCTCCCGATGGGATGTTCAATCTCATGCTCATACTTCGAGGCCTTCAGCTCGTTTTTGGAGTGGGTGGTGAAGGAGAAGGCCGGGGTGGCATCCATAACGCATTACTTGGATGATTTTCTTTGTGTGGGGTCGGCAGAATCGAGGGAGTGCGAGCTCATCCTGGCAAGCATGCAGGAGGAGTTTCGGGGGTTCGGAGTGCCGGTGGCGCATGAAAAAACTGAGGGCCCGGTGACGTCCATCAAGTTTCTCAGGATCGAGATCGACACGGTGGAAGGGGTCTGCAGGTTGCCGGCGGACAAGGTGCGGGATCTGGAAGCGGGGTTGGAAGGGATCCTTGGGCTTAGGAAGATTCGGCTGAAGCAGCTCCAGTCAGTAGTGGGCAAGCTGAATTTCGCACGCAGGGTTTTGCCGATGGGACGGGTTTTTTTGCGGCGGTTGTCGTTGGCGACGGTTGGGATCAGGGAGCCACATCACTTTATTCGGCTCACGCCGGAGCTGAAGGAGGATGTGGTTTTCCTTCCTGAAGTCGTTCAACGGCCTGGGGTACTGGTTGGATCCCATTAGATCGAACAAGGAGGTGGAGCAATTTACGGATGCGGCAGGTTTGGCGGGTTTTGGGGCCTATTTGAAGGGGAGGAGGTGTGCTGGATCATGGCCGAGGAGGTGGGCAGAGTCGGAGCTGATCAGGAACATGGCCTTTTTGGAGTTGTTCCCGTTGGTGGTGGCGATGGTCTTGTGGGGGGAGGCTTTAAGGAACAAGGCAGTGTGTTTCCGTTCAGACAACACGGCGGTAGTAGCAGCGGTTAATTCACAAACGGTGCCGTCGTCCCCAGTCATCGTATTGTTGCGCCAGTTGGTACTGGCATGTTTGAAGTGTAACATATGGTTCAGGGCGGTTCACGTGCCAGGGGTCGAGAACGGGGTGGCTGATGCTCTCTCTCGTTTGCAGTGGGATAGGTTTCAGAGCTTGGCGCCCAAGGCGAGCGCGGTCGGCGAAGTGTGCCCGGAGTGGTTGAGGGAGATCGTTTGAGCCGTTGGTTCGAGCTGATTCAGAGGTCGGTCGCGCCTTCTACGTGGGGGGGGCTACTCGAAGGTGTGGAGGCACTGGTTCGAGCTGGAAAGAGAATTTGGTGTTCCGCTCGCGGAGGGAGAGAAGCAGGACCTGTTCGTTTGGTATGTGGGGGAGCTATTAGCAGGGGGGGAGTCCCCGGCGGTAATAGACAAAAAGCTGGCAGCCCTTGTTGGCGGGGTGGAAAGATTTCACGAAAATGTTTTGGGTAAGGCAGGCGCTGAAGGGGTGGCGCAGGTGGATAGGAGGCGTCCGGTCTCCTGGGAGATTTTACAAGGGGTCATGGGTCGGCTTCCTCAGGTTTGTTCATCGGAATATGAGGTAAGGCTTTTCCAAGCGGCATTTTCGGTGGCATTTTTCGGGGCGTTACGGGTGGGGGAGTTGGTTAGCCGGAATAAGCAGGAGCCGGGTGGCCTTCAGGTGGATGATGTGTTTTTTGCAGGGGAAGGGGTTCGGATTCGCGTGACAAAGACTGACCAGGAAGGTAGAGGGGTCAGCTGGGTCCGAATGTTTCATGTCCGGTTCTCGCACTAAGGGGTTTTTGGGGCGTTAGGCCACTTACAGGGGGGGGGGCGTTGTTTATACACGAGGACGGGCCTTTTTGTCACGCTTCCAGTTTTTGACAGTGTTTAGAAAATGCTTAGCGGTGATGGGGCTGTCTAGCAAGGAGTATGGGACTCACTCGTTTCGCATAGGAGTGACGACAGAGGCGGCGAGATTTGCCGGTGGTCCTGGTAAAAAAGATGGGAAGATGGGAATCAAAAAGGTTTTTGTCATATATTCGTCCAGGGAGAATTGAGCAGGTGTAACAGCATGGTGGGGAGGGGGGGGTGTACCGTTATTAATGCTATTTTCTTTTAGACTTGGCATGCTCGGTGCTGGTGGTCGGCCATTCGTTTGTTTTTTGGGCGGCGCAGAGAGCGGCGTTGAGAAGGAGCGGCGAACAGCTCAGCATTTCGGGGGATCAAGCAAAGCTGGTGTGGGCCGGCGTCAGGGGATTGAAGTGGAGGGATATGAGAGAGCACGTCTTGAAGTCGGCAAGGAAGTGGGGTCCTCCAGGGGTGTTGGTGTGTCATGCGGGGGGGAACGATTTGTGCCAGGTGCCGATGAGGCAGCTGATCAAATCGATCACCAGGGACTGTTTTTTCTAGGGGAATTTCCCGGGTGGTTTTGATTTGGTCCGAAATAGTTCCACGGTACGAGTGGAGGCACGCGAGGGATCCAAGGGCTATCAAACGGGTACGTATTAAGGTGAATAAGGCGATTGCCCTGTTTGTTAGACTAAATGGAGGGCTGAGTGCGCGCCACGTGGAGGTGGAAGGAGTTAGGGGTTTCTACAGGGCCGATGGAGTACATCTGAACGGGTTGGGGATCGATCTGTTTAATCTCCTCCTTAAGGAGCGGATCGAATTGGCAGTGAAGAGGTGGCGGGCTGGGCGGCGCTAAGGTCTCAGTGCCGTCCAGCTTTGGTGGTCTCCTCTGCTCGGTTCGGGTCTGAGATGGCACGGAAAGTGGGGGTGGGTTACAAGGATGCAGCTGTTTCGGCTGAAACAGGCCAGGAGGATATGTGTGATTTTAAGGGGAGGGGAGGGGAGGGACAAAGGAAAGGGGGTAAGGTGGATCTTGACAGTTGGCCCCGTTGAGCTACCAGGCCTAGGAGGGATGCGGCCGGGCTCACGAATCAGCTTCTGTTTCAGATTCGGGAGGTAGTTGAGCCTTCAGGCCGCCTCCCCTCCCCTCCTGTTGGTAGTTATGGTATGGTGGAATCTCAGACCTGGATCCGGGAGAATGGGAGTGCATTGTTATTTGTTACTGTTTTTTATGTTGAGGCCGATTAAAATTCCATCAATTCCGAAGAAATGGTTGTTGGCTCCATTATTTGGAAGTGTGGGTGGGTTGGTGTCAGCTGAAGGCGTGTGGAACGTTAGCACAGTCAAGAGGGCAGATTCCAGCCAAGGACATTATTCTCTATGGGAAGCAATGCTTTATGATTGTACCTGATTGTGGACAGAACCAGAGATGTAACTGGAAGACATGTACTTGTTCCGTGTTTGCTGTTTGCTTGTGGAATAAATAAAGAGGAACTCTACTTTCAACAGTTGGACTGCTGTACATCTTTCCAAGCGGCAACAGTGGGTACTTACCTTTCCCTGCAACTCTAACCCTTACCTACTCACAACATGCACGCTGATCACCCTGGGCCCAGAAGAACCTGCTTCCTGCCTTCACGTGCCGGACACCCCAGGATGTGAGGGCTACACATCCCTTCCTCCCCCTCAGCGAATGCCAGTGCGAATGCCTCAGCGAATTGGATCGCAGCTTTGTAAGTGCAGGTTCTTGGACTGAGGGTTGGTAGTATTCTAACCCTGGAGCATCCCAGTGGTGTGCCCTAGGAATCATAGCAGACCAAAAGTCAAACTTGGGTCACAAAAATGTGATTCATTGCACGAACATGTAATTATCTGAGGTTTTAAACTACTAAGAAGTAGGAAATAACACTACAACTACCTCCTACACAAACACACACCAATACTGCAGGTAAGAAAAGATGAGGTTTTTATCAGACCACATACATAGCTGTAAAATAACACGTAGGTCTTTACAGTTTGAGTTAGTCATGAACACTGACCACTGTCTGCGTACAAATATGGAGATAGGCCATTTCCAGCCACAATCACAGCCACAGTTTCCATCCACAGGCACAGTCTTTTCCTTACATTAGAAGATGACTAAAACCACAGCATGAAAAAGCCTGCTATATGGAAATGTGAACTAGATAATACAGACCTTCCACTGGGGCCAAAGGCAGCAAAAAACAAATACCCATACTATCCAAAGCTGAAGATTATAGATGCCTGGCTATAGAGGGTCAAGTAGAAATCGGGCTGCTTAAATTAGGATAGAAAATTAGGATAGATTAGGATAGACACACACACACACACACACACACACACACACACACATTGGGGAGTAGCACGGTCATTTCTTAGTTTTGACTAGTGTTGGGCAAAACTCTAAAGGTTTGGATTCAGCAAGTTTGGCCGAACTTTGAATAAAAGTTCAGGTTCGGGGACCCGAATCCGGTCCCCATTGAAATCTATTGGGACCCGAACTTTGGGGGGGGCAATTCTGCCTCTGGGGGCTCTCCACTCCTCACCCACCTGGGATGAGGGGGGCCGCCTATCAAGGGGCTCCCAGAGGCAGAATCAGGAATGAAAAAAAAAATGCGATGGCGGGTGTGGCGGTGGGCGGGGAGTGTCCAGAAGAAAGCTCTGCTGTAACTCACCTGAACCCTAATCCAGTCCCTGGTCCGCAAATGGGCTATGGCCAGGGCTACAGAAAGATGGCCGCCGCTTCCATACATGAGGACACTCCTAGTGCCAGCTGGCAGTGCTTTTCTCTGTTTGGCCTAACGCTTAACCTTGAACACAGACTTCTGGCTTTAGTCCGTGTTCGGGTACCTAAAAACGCGAAGTTCAGTACGAACCCAGACCTTGTGGTTGGGTTTGTTCAACACTAGTTTTGACCTTGTGTACAGCCCCAGTGCTCAACTCATACTGCAGATATGGAGATAAAAATTGCACTTAGGGTGAATTACAATGGTGCTGAATCGACCCATAGGTACTGAAGCAATGTGACGAAATGACAACTTCTACTAAAGTATTGTGCTGCTTACACCTGGTGTTACATTGAAGCAGTGATTCTATGAAGTTCACTTCTTTTCTTTTTGGAGTAAAAAGTCTTTCTTTTTCATTTTGTACTTAGGCAGTTGATTCATCACCACTGAGGACAGAGGAACAGGGATGGACATAACAGGTAGGGCAGGAATGGATGGGGCAGAGATGAGGGGACAGGGATGGATGGAGCAGGGAGACAGGGAAGCCAAAGAAAGGAAGTGTGTGCATTGTGTACCTTAAATTACCTTCTTCCAGCATGTGCAGTACTTCCTGTTGCAATGCTGGGGCCAGGGAGCAGGGTGATGACACGTCACTGGGGGCGGGGCCTGCAGGGAAATTTAGCTCTATGGGGCATCGCTGATCATAGTTCAACACACAAGCGAGTGCAGGGCTGTCAGGGCTGAGCAGAGGTTAAGGAGCGGGGCAACTGCACCACCAATGAAAGAGTGTGCAGTTCAGCCTTGATACGAGGTTAGTGACAACCCAGCTTGCTAGAGGGAGGTGGCGCAAGGGCCAGATGCAATGTTAGTGGCAAAAAAGTTTAAGTTCTTTAACCACATTGTGCCAGCTGTCAGTGGGCCCCCCAGGCAGCTGACCAGTCTTGCCGGGTGCTGACGCCGGCCCTGTTAGTAGGTACTCCACCCCTCTTAGCAAGCCACCTCTAGACACCTGTCTATCATGACTTAGAATAAATCCAGCTTACATTCCCGACAAATTCCTCAGTCATGTAATTTCTAATTTTTACCCAAAAAAGACACACGCTTGTAACATTTAAGCAAATCTAAGTTCCAATTTCTAACTTGAGTTATTAGTTCCCAGCTTGAGTTGCTCATCTTTATTATGAAGCATTGTTCAATCTACAGACAGTAATTAGTTCTTCTCTGAGAGGATGGGTGTCGTAATAAGCAAGAATAGCTTAAGAAGTATAAATATTTCAGAGAAATGCTTCTGCTCGTTTAATGAGATGGATCATTTGGAAGTGGATAAGGATGCTTAGCACTTCTCTTGATTTCATATCACACTAAAACCTGGCTGAGTGTGCTGTTATTCAGCGTTTCCACATGTGCTGACATCAGCATTTGTCACAATTTATGGCCACCTGAACTTCTCTGGGTGCCAAAACCACACGCGCAATCCTCCAGGAAATGGTTGTACTGTTTCCAAAACTCTGCTAGTGTGTAGAAAAAAAAAGAGGTCTGAAAACCCTTCCCTATGGCGGATCTCCGAATTTGGGATGCCTCGCTGTCTGAAACATCTCAGGCCATGTTGCATACTCAAATAGTTTCAGGACCCCTCAGAGGTCCTATTTAGGAATAAGCAGGTTGCTCTGTATTGCTACGGCTGATGGTCTTGTCATGTCACTCCCCTGCTCTTCATGGTCGGCCCTGTGCAGTTGCACAGGGCACTATCCCAACTTTTCTGGAAGGGGGTGCCAGGAACTTTCAAATGGAACAGCAAGCCTTTTTTTCAAAGTACCCCCAATCTCTCTCTGAACATTTCTGCCTCTTTAGCTTCCTCACATCTTCCTCTATTTTGTATCTTCCTTCCATCTGTCTCTCTCTCAGTTACTCTGTCTCTCTCCCTGTGTCTTTCTTTCTCCGCAATCCTATTCAATGCTCTCGCTTTCTTACTCTCTCTCTCCATCTCCCATACTGTCTCTTTCTCACGCTCTCTTTCTTTTATTCTTTATTTTTTTTTTTCTTACTTTCTCTCTGTCTCTTTGTTTCGCTCTCTGTCTTTCTCTCTTTCGTTTTATCTTTCTCGCTCTCTTTTTCTTTCTCTGTCTCTCTCTCTTTCTATCTTTCTATCTCTCTCTCTCCCTCTTTTCCGTGTTTTCTCTGTTATTCACTCTCCAATTTGTATGTGTCTCCAGGGGGCACAATGCTCTGATCTTGCACAGGGTGACACTTACCCTAAGGCCTTCTATATCTTTGTTCCTGATTCCACCTATTTATTCTTCGATGACCAACTACACTTTTGCCACCTGTCTTTGAATTTTGCTACTGATTCTCATTTATGACTCTTGCTGCCAGTCCACAATCCTTTGCTATAGACTTCCACCATATTTAAAGCCTGTTGCCTGCCCATGAGCCTTAGCTTATGTGTGACCCTGTCTCTGCCATCCAGCTGCTGGCAATCAATTGGTGTCAGGGAATTACTTTTTGCCTACCGCAAACCTTTGATTTCCCACTAGAACGTACTAGGGCTTCTCACTCAGCCCAGCCTATACTCCCTTGGGACCAGGCTTAGATTTTGGATCAATGTTTCGAGGTCCTGAGTCGTGGTCTCCAGTGCCCGCTTTAGTGATCCTTTGTCAAAACTCAACCCTGAATGTGACAGATCTGCTGGTGATGGCATGAAGAGTGGAGGGAGCAGGGATGTGGAGAGCTCTTGCTAAATATGTCTGCTGTGAGATACTGGATCTAGGTGAGCATAGAACACAGGGGACGGGTGGGTTCTCTGTGAGACATCTCAAATCTCCCCTAGCAAATGTTTCTTGCCACACCTCTTTTAGACTTAAAATCTTTATCCCTTTAAGGTAAAACACAAGGAGGTTTACCTACTATGATAAATTTCCTTTAATGGCACTATGCTCCCGGGTGATGTACCATTAAAGGGGACCCAAGGCCATCATTGGCCACATGGCCCATGGGCATCACAATTTAGGATGTGACATCATAGGTATCATAGGGTTTTCCATGCAGACATGTGCGTGCCATCCATACTGTATTGTTGGCATGCTCAGCTAGCAAACCCTATTCATCAAGAAGGGTGCTGTTTAGCCAGCCTATCAGTTTATCAGAATCTACACTACTGTGCAGTGATTGGTTAACTAGGCAGTCAATCTTAGTATAGACTGCAGCTTCCACAGAAGTGGCACCCAACATCAAAGAATATTTTGAAACACCAATTAGGTTTTTTCGTCTTTAAAGCAAACAAAAACCTATCATTTCGAGTAAAATCTCCTGCATCCTTCACTCCTCAGGCAGAACCTTACAGATGGTTTTACCATCCTGTTTACTCTCCTTTCCAAACAATATATTTGTCAGTTTCACCAAAGTCCCAGCCATCCAGCAGATTGGCCATGCCTGGCCACACCCCCGACCATGCCCCCAACCACACCCTTAAAGGGAAACAGCACCTAAGAATTAAATAAAAAAAATTATAAATAAATAATAATAATACAGTGAGGGGCATCCCTTGTTACAGCCAGTTAGGTGTAACACAGCCCACGCACACACACACACAACAAAGCACACAACACACAACACAGCACACACACAACACACAACACAGCACACACATAAAGACACAGACACACACACAACACAGCACACACACACACAGCACACACACACACAGCACACTGCTGTGCTGTGTTGTGTGTGTATGCTGTGTGGAGATTAACTCTGGTAGGCGACCGGGTGTCAGCAGTATAGAGGCGGAGGCAAACAGTTCAAAGTAAAGTCTGTGTTTATTTCACACATAAATCCACAAAAGCATATGTCCACACAGGTTACATCACCTTTTCAGGAAACAGCAGCATAAATGATTCAATCAGGCAAACAGCTTTTGGTCCTTGAGCAAACGTCCTGTTTACAGTCCAAATAGGCCTCAGGTCCGCATGAAACAGCCTCCACAGGAGATTTCAGCCAGGCTCACAGAGTCTCACTCCCATGTGAGCTCTAGACAAAGGACAGAGCACAGCTGATTCCCCAGGCTATTTAAACAGCCCGCAAAACCCGGACCTGGGTAGTGGGATGGAGTCCCACCCTGCTCTACTCCATCCCAGTAAAGCCATCCCAGGTTAGCCTTTCGGCTATTCTAAATCATCAGCAGCAAACTGCCACCAGCAGCTGATGCTGGAAAAACAAGCTATACGGCTTTACTGCACCAATGCCAGGTACATTGGTGCTACATACCTGCCGTCAATAACAGCCCCTTGCACCTTACCACATACCCCCCCCCCTTTGTTCAACCCTGAAGGGGTGGGATGGAGTCCCACCCTGCTCTACTCCATCCCAGTAAAGCCGTCCCAGGTTAGCCTTTCGGCTATTCTAAATCATCAGCAGCAAACTGCCACCAGCAGCTGATGCTGGAAAAACAAGCTATACGGCTTTACTGCACCAATGCCAGGTACATTGGTGCTACATACCTGCCGTCAATAACGGCCCCTTGCACCTTACCACATACCCCCCCCCCCCCTTTGTTCAACCCTGAAGGGGTGGACACATGCCAAACAATGTGTTCTGGACAGGGCATCCGCGTTACCCAACAATCGTCCCGCTCTGTGCTCTACTGTAAACTTGAAGTTTTGTAATGACAAGAACCATCGGGTGACCCTGGCATTCCTGTCCTTAGCCTGGCACATCCACTTGAGGGGAGAGTGGTCCGTAATCAGACGGAACCTTCTCCCCAGCAAGTAGTAGCGAAGAGACTCCAGTGCCCATTTAATGGCCAAACACTCCCTCTCCACTATACTATACCGGGTCTCCGCGGGTGTTAATTTGCGACTCATGTAGACAACGGGGTGCTCCTCCCCGTTGACTTCCTGAGACAGTACAGCACCGAGACCTACCTCGGAGGCATCGGTCTGCACTATGAACTCCCTCTTAAAGTCGGGTGTCACCAACACCGGAGACCCACACAGGGCAGAATTCAAAGCGGAGAACGCTTTTTCGGCCTGTTCATTCCACTTCACCATGACAGACTTGCGTCCCTTTAACAGGTCTGTCAATGGTGCCGCTAGGGTGGCAAAATTGGGAATGAACCGCATATAATATCCCACCAACCCCAGAAATGACTTTACCTGGCGGGTGGTGTTAGGCCGGGGCCAGTTACGGATGGCTTCTAGTTTGTTCACCTGGGGCTCGACCACTCCTCGTCCAATCACATAGCCCAGGTATTTTGTTTCTTCTAGGCCTAAAGCACATTTTTTCGGGTTTGCCGTCAACCCAGCCTTCCTGAGGGAATCCACTACGGCCTGGACTTTGGGTAGGTGACTTTCCCAATCCGTGCTATGGATAATTATATCGTCCAGATATGCCGAAGCATACCGACGGTGTGGCCTGAGGACAATATCCATTAACCTTTGGAACGTAGCGGGAGCGCCGTGTAACCCAAAGGGTAACACCTTGTATTGGAACAGTCCCTCTGGTGTAATAAAGGCTGTTTTCTCCTTGGCAGCCTCAGTCAAGGGCACCTGCCAGTACCCTTTTGTGAGGTCCAAAACCGAAAAGTACCTGGCTTGGCCTAGCTTCTCAATGAGTTCATCTACCCGGGGCATAGGGTAGGCATCAAACTTGGAAACTTCATTAAGTTTGCGGAAATCGTTACAGAACCGCAACGTACCATCGGGCTTGGGAATCAAGACTATGGGGCTGGCCCACTCACTCTTTGATTCTTCAATCACGTCTAACCGGAGCATTTGCTGCACTTCCTCCGCGATAGCTTGTCGCCGGGACTCAGGTACCCGGTAAGGCCTCAACCGGACCTTGACCTGAGGTTCCGTGACAACATCATGTTGGATGACCGAAGTGCGCCCAGGGAGTTCTGAAAACACGTCCGTGTTTCTGCTAATAAACTCCCTGGCTTCCTGAGTCTGTTTAGAGGAGAGGTTGTCGCTAGAGATGAGCGAACTTTTGAAAAATTTGATTCGACTGATTCGCCGAATTTTCCGACAAAAATCGTTTCGACCCGAATAAATTCGCGACGAATCGCTATTAAAAACGGCTATTTCTGAGCCTCCTACAGCCTCAATAGGGTTGTAAACCATTCAGCCTTGCTGTAACACGCACAGGATGCGTGCTGGGTTAGTTAAATAATACTTTTAAGAAATATCACATGCAGATCAGAGGCATCGCTAATAGAATCGCAGAGCGGCACAATTGCAGAGAGTTGAAGTGGCATCACTATGAGGGGCAGAAGGAGCCCAAATATACACTGGAGTTGGCTTCAGGAGCCCAAAAATTGGATGAATCACACCCTGGAGTTGGCAGAAGTTGGCAGCAGCAGCAGCAGGAGCCCAAATATACACTGGAGTTGGCTTCAGGAGCCCAAAAATTGGATGAATCACACCCTGGAGTTAGCAGGAGTTGACAGCAGCAGCAGCAGGAGCCCAAATATACACTGGAGTTGGCTTCAGGAGCCCAAAAATTGGATGAATCACACCCTGGAGTTGGCAGGAGTTGACAGCAGCAGCAGCAGGAGCCCAAATATACACTGGAGTTGGCTTCAGGAGCCCAAAAATTGGATGAATCACACCCTGGAGTTGGCAGAAGTTGGCAGCAGCAGCAGCAGGAGCCCAAATATACACTGGAGTTGGCTTCAGGAGCCCAAAAATTGGATGAATCACACCCTGGAGTTGGCAGGAGTTGACAGCAGCAGCAGCAGGAGCCCAAATATACACTGGAGTTGGCTTCAGGAGCCCAAAAATTGGATGAATCACACCCTGGAGTTGGCAGGAGTTGACAGCAGCAGCAGCAGGAGCCCAAATATACACTGGAGTTGGCTTCAGGAGCCCAAAAATTGGATGAATCACACCCTGGAGTTGGCAGGAGTTGACAGCAGCAGCAGCAGGAGCCCAAATATACACTGGAGTTGGCTTCAGGAGCCCAAAAATTGGATGAATCACACCCTGGAGTTGGCAGAAGTTGGCAGCAGCAGCAGCAGGAGCCCAAATATACACTGGAGTTGGCTTCAGGAGCCCAAAAATTGGATGAATCACACCCTGGAGTTGGCAGGAGTTGACAGCAGCAGCAGCAGGAGCCCAAATATACACTGGAGTTGGCTTCAGGAGCCCAAAAATTGGATGAATCACACCCTGGAGTTGGCAGAAGTTGGCAGCAGCAGCAGCAGGAGCCCAAATATACACTGGAGTTGGCTTCAGGAGCCCAAAAATTGGATGAATCACACCCTGGAGTTGGCAGGAGTTGACAGCAGCAGCAGCAGGAGCCCAAATATACACTGGAGTTGGCTTCAGGAGCCCAAAAATTGGATGAATCACACCCTGGAGTTGGCAGAAGTTGGCAGCAGCAGCAGCAGGAGCCCAAATATACACTGGAGTTGGCTTCAGGAGCCCAAAAATTGGATGAATCACACCCTGGAGTTGGCAGGAGTTGACAGCAGCAGCAGCAGGAGCCCAAATATACACTGGAGTTGGCTTCAGGAGCCCAAAAATTGGATGAATCACACCCTGGAGTTGGCAGAAGTTGGCAGCAGCAGCAGCAGGAGCCCAAATATACACTGGAGTTGGCTTCAGGAGCCCAAAAATTGGATGAATCACACCCTGGAGTTGGCAGAAGTTGGCAGCAGCAGCAGCAGGAGCCCAAATATACACTGGAGTTGGCTTCAGGAGCCCAAAAATTGGATGAATCACACCCTGGAGTTGGCAGGAGTTGACAGCAGCAGCAGCAGGAGCCCAAATATACACTGGAGTTGGCTTCAGGAGCCCAAAAATTGGATGAATCACACCCTGGAGTTGGCAGAAGTTGGCAGCAGCAGCAGCAGGAGCCCAAATATACACTGGAGTTGGCTTCAGGAGCCCAAAAATTGGATGAATCACACCCTGGAGTTGGCAGAAGTTGGCAGCAGCAGCAGCAGGAGCCCAAATATACACTGGAGTTGGCTTCAGGAGCCCAAAAATTGGATGAATCACACCCTGGAGTTGGCAGAAGTTGGCAGCAGCAGCAGCAGGAGCCCAAATATACACTGGAGTTGGCTTCAGGAGCCCAAAAATTGGATGAATCACACCCTGGAGTTGGCAGGAGTTGACAGCAGCAGCAGCAGGAGCCCAAATATACACTGGAGTTGGCTTCAGGAGCCCAAAAATTGGATGAATCACACCCTGGAGTTGGCAGAAGTTGGCAGCAGCAGCAGCAGGAGCCCAAATATACACTGGAGTTGGCTTCAGGAGCCCAAAAATTGGATGAATCACACCCTGGAGTTGGCAGGAGTTGACAGCAGCAGCAGCAGGAGCCCAAATATACACTGGAGTTGGCTTCAGGAGCCCAAAAATTGGATGAATCACACCCTGGAGTTGGCAGAAGTTGGCAGCAGCAGCAGCAGGAGCCCAAATATACACTGGAGTTGGCTTCAGGAGCCCAAAAATTGGATGAATCACACCCTGGAGTTGGCAGGAGTTGACAGCAGCAGCAGCAGGAGCCCAAATATACACTGGAGTTGGCTTCAGGAGCCCAAAAATTGGATGAATCACACCCTGGAGTTGGCAGGAGTTGACAGCAGCAGCAGCAGGAGCCCAAATATACACTGGAGTTGGCTTCAGGAGCCCAAAAATTGGATGAATCACACCCTGGAGTTGGCAGGAGTTGACAGCAGCAGCAGCAGGAGCCCAAATATACACTGGAGTTGGCTTCAGGAGCCCAAAAATTGGATGAATCACACCCTGGAGTTGGCAGAAGTTGGCAGCAGCAGCAGCAGGAGCCCAAATATACACTGGAGTTGGCTTCAGGAGCCCAAAAATTGGATGAATCACACCCTGGAGTTGGCAGAAGTTGGCAGCAGCAGCAGCAGGAGCCCAAATATACACTGGAGTTGGCTTCAGGAGCCCAAAAATTGGATGAATCACACCCTGGAGTTGGCAGGAGTTGACAGCAGCAGCAGCAGGAGCCCAAATATACACTGGAGTTGGCTTCAGGAGCCCAAAAATTGGATGAATCACACCCTGGAGTTGGCAGAAGTTGGCAGCAGCAGCAGCAGGAGCCCAAATATACACTGGAGTTGGCTTCAGGAGCCCAAAAATTGGATGAATCACACCCTGGAGTTGGCAGGAGTTGACAGCAGCAGCAGCAGGAGCCCAAATATACACTGGAGTTGGCTTCAGGAGCCCAAAAATTGGATGAATCACACCCTGGAGTTGGCAGAAGTTGGCAGCAGCAGCAGCAGGAGCCCAAATATACACTGGAGTTGGCTTCAGGAGCCCAAAAATTGGATGAATCACACCCTGGAGTTGGCAGGAGTTGACAGCAGCAGCAGCAGGAGCCCAAATATACACTGGAGTTGGCTTCAGGAGCCCAAAAATTGGATGAATCACACCCTGGAGTTGGCAGGAGTTGACAGCAGCAGCAGCAGGAGCCCAAATATACACTGGAGTTGGCTTCAGGAGCCCAAAAATTGGATGAATCACACCCTGGAGTTGGCAGGAGTTGACAGCAGCAGCAGGAGCCCAAATATACACTGGAGTTGGCTTCAGGAGCCCAAAAATTGGATGAATCACACCCTGGAGTTGGCAGGAGTTGACAGCAGCAGCAGCAGGAGCCCAAATATACACTGGAGTTGGCTTCAGGAGCCCAAAAATTGGATGAATCACACCCTGGAGTTGGCAGAAGTTGGCAGCAGCAGCAGCAGGAGCCCAAATATACACTGGAGTTGGCTTCAGGAGCCCAAAAATTGGATGAATCACACCCTGGAGTTGGCAGAAGTTGGCAGCAGCAGCAGCAGGAGCCCAAATATACACTGGAGTTGGCTTCAGGAGCCCAAAAATTGGATGAATCACACCCTGGAGTTGGCAGGAGTTGACAGCAGCAGCAGCAGGAGCCCAAATATACACTGGAGTTGGCTTCAGGAGCCCAAAAATTGGATGAATCACACCCTGGAGTTGGCAGAAGTTGGCAGCAGCAGCAGCAGGAGCCCAAATATACACTGGAGTTGGCTTCAGGAGCCCAAAAATTGGATGAATCACACCCTGGAGTTGGCAGGAGTTGACAGTAGCAGCAGCAGGAGCCCAAAAAATGGCCTAAAGACATAAATATGTTTTGCACCATTTGGAAAGTGTAAAACGTGGCACCATGCTGAATCTAGTCGCATGCATCAGGCATTGGTGGGTGGAAATCCTGGCTGATCCATCCCTGATTCATTTTGACAAAGGTGAGTCTCTCCACATTTTTAGTTGACAGACGAGTTCTCCTCGCCGTAACTATGGCCCCCGCCGCACTAAACACCCGCTCAGATGGCACGCTACTTGCCGGGCAGGACAGCTTTTCCAGGGCAAACTCTGCTAGTTGCGGCCACAAATCAAGTTTGGCTGCCCAGAAGTCCAGCGGATCCTCAAGGTGTGTTGGCATGGTCATGTCAAAGTATGACATGACCTGCTGGTTCAGGTCCTGCTCCAGGTCTTCCTGCTGCTCATGAGTAGCCTCACTATGCGGGTGTAGAAAGCTACTCATTAGCGACTGAAGACTGAGGCTGCTGCTGCTGATGGAGCTTCTGCTGCTGCTGCTGCCAACCCCCCCAGCGGCCATGGCAGTGGAAGGTGAGCGCAGAGGTCCCCTCGAGTCAGACCTGCGAGAGTATGGACCATGGCGCAGATAGGCATCGGCCAACTGCCTACGTAGAATGTCTTTGTAGTAGTTGAGTTTGTCCTCCCTCTCGGTGGGTTTAAAAAATGCCCCCATTTTGTGCCGGAAGCGAGGGTCCAATAAGGTGGACAGCCAGAAGTCATCCCGCCGACAGATGGAAACAATTCTGGGGTCACTACGCAAGCACGTGAGCATGCTTCGTGCCATTTGCGCAAGTGACTCGGATGGACTACCTGTCTCCATCTCCACTGCATACTGCCACGGTGTGCCCGGGTCCTCTGTCTCTCCTTCCTCAAAAACCTCTAGCTCCTCTGGCTGCTCCTGCTCCTCCTCTCCTGTCCGCTGACTAGATAAACCAGCCATTTCGCCAAGCCTAAACTGTGTTTCGCTGGGCAACTCCTCCTCCTCCTCTTCCTCCTCCTCCTCCTCCAGTTCAGCTCCAAGGGGGTTCATGTGGCCGTAAGATGTAAACGCCATGTCTCCAGTGCCCTGACCAGCCATGGTTTCCAACATGTGCTGTAGTACATGAAGCAGTGGAATCACGTCGTTCATCCCGTAATCCTGCCGACTGACAAATAAAGTGGCTTCCTCAAAGGGCCTGAGCAAACGGCAGGTGTCACGTATGAGCTGCCACTGGTTGACATTGAAGTTACACAGGGGAGTCCCCCTATCTGCTTGGATCATCAGGAAATCCGTGATGGCTTTTCTCTGTTCATATAATCGGTCCAACATGTGAAGGGTGGAATTCCAACGGGTGGAAACATCGCAAATCAGACTATGTTGGGGGATACCATTCTGACGCTGTAGCTCAAGAAGGGTGTGTTTGGCGGTGTAGGAGTGGCTGAAGTGCATGCAAAGTTTCCGTGAAGTTGTTAGGATGTCCTGCAGATGGGGGGAACACTTCAGAAACCGCTTGACAACCAGATTGAAGACGTGAGCCATGCAGGGGGCATGGGTCAGGCTTCCTTGGCGCAGCGCAGACAAAATGTTCTTCCCATTGTCGGTAACCATGATTCCCATTTTAAGTTTTCTCGGAGTAAGCCATGTTTGGATTTCCTGATGAATACATTTAAGCAGTTCCTCCCCTGTGTGACTCCGTTCGCCAAGACAAACCATGTGAAGCACTGCGTGACACCTCCGTGCCCTGCACACATGGTAGACTGGAGGGGCACTGAGACTTGAGCCTACAGTGGAGGGTGAGGAGATGGCGGAGGATGAGGAGGCCGAGTCGCACGGTGTCACAGGCCCAATGGGCAGAGAGCGCGGAGGCCGAAGCGGCGTGACCTGTCCAAGTTGCTGCTGCAAAGGGACCACATTCACCCAGTGGGCCGTAAACGACATGTACTGCCCCTGACCGTAGTTACAGCTCCAGATGTCGGCGCTGCCATGTATTTTGCTACACACCGACAGGCTCAAGGACTGGCCCACCTTCTGTTCAACAAAAGTGTGCAGCGCTGGTACTGCCTTCTTGGCAAAGAAATGACGGCTTGGGACTCTCCACCTCGGCTCGGCACAAGCCATCAGTTCTCTGAAAGGTGCAGATTCCACCACCTGAAAAGGGAGCGACTGCAGCACCAGCAACTTGGACAGGAGCACATTCAGCTTCTGCGCCGTAGGATGAGTGGGCGCATACTGCTGTCTCTTGGACATGGCTTCGCTGATGGATTGCTGGCGGGATGCATGACTTGGAGGAGGAGGAGGAGGAGCAGGAGCGACAGAGGATGGGTATGACGCACAGCTGCCTTCGGCTGAGGTGCTGGAGCCTTGGCTGGCAGAAATTGGGAGCTCACTTGGTGAGGAAGCAGACTGGACCACCCCTTGGGAGCCTCGGTTCTCCCAGGTCGTTTTATGGTGACGCATCATATGTTGACGCAGGGCCGTGGTGCCAACATTTGGACCCTGGCCACGCTTCACCTTTTGCCTACATATCTTGCATGTGGCCATGTTACCCTCCTGCGGATGCCTCAGGAAAAACTGCCACACTGCCGAGTAGCTACTTTTCCCACCCCCTGGCCTCACTGATTCACTGCTGCTGTTGCCAACTCCAGGAACCCCTGCTCCACTACCTCCCGATAAGGTAGACTGCCGCACAGCAGGTGCTCTACCCCGGCCCCGGCCCCGGCCGGCTCCAGCCTTTGGAATTGTGCCCCCATGCTGACTGCTACCACTTTGCTGCCTCAGCTGCTGACTCCGGGGCAACCTGCACCCCTCTTCTCCTGATGATGACGATGAAGCCCCTTCATCACCCGGCTCCCAAGTGCGATCGGCTTCATCGTCATCATCATCATCATCACCGGGTTGTGGCTGTACGTCACTGATGTTCGTGGATTCGTCAACAGTGTCTGGCGCAGGAGCTGGAACGCTCGCAGCACCCACGACACTGTCCACATCACTATTTGTCTGCCTAGCTAAAGAAGCCACCTCCATTTCTTGGCTGGGCAGTAGCTGCTGACTGTCCTCTATCTGATGGTCCTCCTCACTAAAGAGTGGAGCTGAACCCAAAGCATAGGATACGTCGCTGGGGGAGGGAACGGCGTAGGCCAGAGGCAATGGGAGGACAGGGACTGCTCTCGGGGCATGCCAACTCAGGGTTGTGTCAGAGGAACCTACCGACCCTAGACTGGGGGTCTCAGACGTAAGTTGTGATGATGTTGTTGATGAGCGCGTCAACCAATCTACCACGGCAGATGCGTTACTGGTGGAGACCCGACCGCTAGCAGATACTGGCAGATTAGGTCTCTCAGCGTGACTCCTGCTGCTACTGGCCCCCAGTCTGATGCGAGCTCTTCCTGCGGAATCTTGGCCTCTGCCACTCCTCTTTTCACTTCCAGGCACTTGTCTGCCCGACATAGTCTAACTGGCGTGGTAGTAGGTGATATTTAAAAAAACCCCGGGCAGCGGTGGGTCTATATGAAACAGAATATAATGCACACCAAAAGTGAGCAGTAACACTCAGCCTCCAACAGGCCTGCTTAGTGTAAATAAGAGAGCTGCTTAGTGTAAATAAAGAGGGGTATGCTATGTTACAGAATGGGATGCCTCAACAGAAGTGCACCTGGCAGGCAGCAGTAAGCCTATGCCCAGCAAAAGTGTCTTATAATATAAATATAATAAGAGCAAATGCTTATATGGTCTTAAACAGAGGCTGCTTTAGTCACAGAATGGGATGCCCTGGGCAGGAATCGACCTGGCAGGGTCCAGTAGGGCTTTGGCCAGCAAAAGTGTCTTTATCAGGCCTAATTTCAAATATGATAAGAGCAAATGCTTATATGGTCTTAAACAGAGGCTGCTTTAGTCACAGAATGGGATGCCCCGGGCAGGAATCGAGCTGCCAGGGTACAGTAGTGCTTTGGCCAGCAAAAGTGTCTTTATCAGGCCTAATTTCAAATATGATTAGAGCAAATGCTTATATGGTCTTAAACAGAGGCTGCTTTAGTCACAGAATGGGATGCCCCGGGCAGGAATCGAGCTGCCAGGGTACAGTAGTGCTTTGGCCAGCAAAAGTGTCTTTATCAGGCCTAATTTCAAATATGATTAGAGCAAATGCTTATATGGTCTTAAACAGAGGCTGCTTTAGTCACAGAATGGGATGCCCCGGGCAGGAATCGAGCTGCCAGGGTACAGTAGTGCTTTGGCCAGCAAAAGTGTCTTTATCAGGCCTAATTTCAAATATGATTAGAGCAAATGCTTATATGGTCTTAAACAGAGGCTGCTTTAGTCACAGAATGGGATGCCCCGGGCAGGAATCGAGCTGCCAGGGTACAGTAGTGCTTTGGCCAGCAAAAGTGTCTTTATCAGGCCTAATTTCAAATATGATTAGAGCAAATGCTTATATGGTCTTAAACAGAGGCTGCTTTAGTCACAGAATGGGATGCCCCGGGCAGGAATCGAGCTGCCAGGGTACAGTAGTGCTTTGGCCAGCAAAAGTGTCTTTATCAGGCCTAATTTCAAATATGATTAGAGCAAATGCTTATATGGTCTTAAACAGAGGCTGCTTTAGTCACAGAATGGGATGCCCCGGGCAGGAATCGAGCTGCCAGGGTACAGTAGTGCTTTGGCCAGCAAAAGTGTCTTTATCAGGCCTAATTTCAAATATGATTAGAGCAAATGCTTATATGGTCTTAAACAGAGGCTGCTTTAGTCACAGAATGGGATGCCCCGGGCAGGAATCGAGCTGCCAGGGTACAGTAGTGCTTTGGCCAGCAAAAGTGTCTTTATCAGGCCTAATTTCAAATATGATTAGAGCAAATGCTTATATGGTCTTAAACAGAGGCTGCTTTAGTCACAGAATGGGATGCCCCGGGCAGGAATCGAGCTGCCAGGGTACAGTAGTGCTTTGGCCAGCAAAAGTGTCTTTATCAGGCCTAATTTCAAATATGATTAGAGCAAATGCTTATATGGTCTTAAACAGAGGCTGCTTTAGTCACAGAATGGGATGCCCCGGGCAGGAATCGAGCTGCCAGGGTACAGTAGTGCTTTGGCCAGCAAAAGTGTCTTTATCAGGCCTAATTTCAAATATGATTAGAGCAAATGCTTATATGGTCTTAAACAGAGGCTGCTTTAGTCACAGAATGGGATGCCCCGGGCAGGAATCGAGCTGCCAGGGTACAGTAGTGCTTTGGCCAGCAAAAGTGTCTTTATCAGGCCTAATTTCAAATATGATTAGAGCAAATGCTTATATGGTCTTAAACAGAGGCTGCTTTAGTCACAGAATGGGATGCCCCGGGCAGGAATCGAGCTGCCAGGGTACAGTAGTGCTTTGGCCAGCAAAAGTGTCTTTATCAGGCCTAATTTCAAATATGATTAGAGCAAATGCTTATATGGTCTTAAACAGAGGCTGCTTTAGTCACAGAATGGGATGCCCCGGGCAGGAATCGAGCTGCCAGGGTACAGTAGTGCTTTGGCCAGCAAAAGTGTCTTTATCAGGCCTAATTTCAAATATGATTAGAGCAAATGCTTATATGGTCTTAAACAGAGGCTGCTTTAGTCACAGAATGGGATGCCCCGGGCAGGAATCGAGCTGCCAGGGTACAGTAGTGCTTTGGCCAGCAAAAGTGTCTTTATCAGGCCTAATTTCAAATATGATTAGAGCAAATGCTTATATGGTCTTAAACAGAGGCTGCTTTAGTCACAGAATGGGATGCCCCGGGCAGGAATCGAGCTGCCAGGGTACAGTAGTGCTTTGGCCAGCAAAAGTGTCTTTATCAGGCCTAATTTCAAATATGATTAGAGCAAATGCTTATATGGTCTTAAACAGAGGCTGCTTTAGTCACAGAATGGGATGCCCCGGGCAGGAATCGAGCTGCCAGGGTACAGTAGTGCTTTGGCCAGCAAAAGTGTCTTTATCAGGCCTAATTTCAAATATGATTAGAGCAAATGCTTATATGGTCTTAAACAGAGGCTGCTTTAGTCACAGAATGGGATGCCCCGGGCAGGAATCGAGCTGCCAGGGTACAGTAGTGCTTTGGCCAGCAAAAGTGTCTTTATCAGGCCTAATTTCAAATATGATTAGAGCAAATGCTTATATGGTCTTAAACAGAGGCTGCTTTAGTCACAGAATGGGATGCCCCGGGCAGGAATCGAGCTGCCAGGGTACAGTAGTGCTTTGGCCAGCAAAAGTGTCTTTATCAGGCCTAATTTCAAATATGATTAGAGCAAATGCTTATATGGTCTTAAACAGAGGCTGCTTTAGTCACAGAATGGGATGCCCCGGGCAGGAATCGAGCTGCCAGGGTACAGTAGTGCTTTGGCCAGCAAAAGTGTCTTTATCAGGCCTAATTTCAAATATGATTAGAGCAAATGCTTATATGGTCTTAAACAGAGGCTGCTTTAGTCACAGAATGGGATGCCCCGGGCAGGAATCGAGCTGCCAGGGTACAGTAGTGCTTTGGCCAGCAAAAGTGTCTTTATCAGGCCTAATTTCAAATATGATTAGAGCAAATGCTTATATGGTCTTAAACAGAGGCTGCTTTAGTCACAGAATGGGATGCCCCGGGCAGGAATCGAGCTGCCAGGGTACAGTAGTGCTTTGGCCAGCAAAAGTGTCTTTATCAGGCCTAATTTCAAATATGATTAGAGCAAATGCTTATATGGTCTTAAACAGAGGCTGCTTTAGTCACAGAATGGGATGCCCCGGGCAGGAATCGAGCTGCCAGGGTACAGTAGTGCTTTGGCCAGCAAAAGTGTCTTTATCAGGCCTAATTTCAAATATGATTAGAGCAAATGCTTATATGGTCTTAAACAGAGGCTGCTTTAGTCACAGAATGGGATGCCCCGGGCAGGAATCGAGCTGCCAGGGTACAGTAGTGCTTTGGCCAGCAAAAGTGTCTTTATCAGGCCTAATTTCAAATATGATTAGAGCAAATGCTTATATGGTCTTAAACAGAGGCTGCTTTAGTCACAGAATGGGATGCCCCGGGCAGGAATCGAGCTGCCAGGGTACAGTAGTGCTTTGGCCAGCAAAAGTGTCTTTATCAGGCCTAATTTCAAATATGATTAGAGCAAATGCTTATATGGTCTTAAACAGAGGCTGCTTTAGTCACAGAATGGGATGCCCCGGGCAGGAATCGAGCTGCCAGGGTACAGTAGTGCTTTGGCCAGCAAAAGTGTCTTTATCAGGCCTAATTTCAAATATGATTAGAGCAAATGCTTATATGGTCTTAAACAGAGGCTGCTTTAGTCACAGAATGGGATGCCCCGGGCAGGAATCGAGCTGCCAGGGTACAGTAGTGCTTTGGCCAGCAAAAGTGTCTTTATCAGGCCTAATTTCAAATATGATTAGAGCAAATGCTTATATGGTCTTAAACAGAGGCTGCTTTAGTCACAGAATGGGATGCCCCGGGCAGGAATCGAGCTGCCAGGGTACAGTAGTGCTTTGGCCAGCAAAAGTGTCTTTATCAGGCCTAATTTCAAATATGATTAGAGCAAATGCTTATATGGTCTTAAACAGAGGCTGCTTTAGTCACAGAATGGGATGCCCCGGGCAGGAATCGAGCTGCCAGGGTACAGTAGTGCTTTGGCCAGCAAAAGTGTCTTTATCAGGCCTAATTTCAAATATGATTAGAGCAAATGCTTATATGGTCTTAAACAGAGGCTGCTTTAGTCACAGAATGGGATGCCCCGGGCAGGAATCGAGCTGCCAGGGTACAGTAGTGCTTTGGCCAGCAAAAGTGTCTTTATCAGGCCTAATTTCAAATATGATTAGAGCAAATGCTTATATGGTCTTAAACAGAGGCTGCTTTAGTCACAGAATGGGATGCCCCGGGCAGGAATCGAGCTGCCAGGGTACAGTAGTGCTTTGGCCAGCAAAAGTGTCTTTATCAGGCCTAATTTCAAATATGATTAGAGCAAATGCTTATATGGTCTTAAACAGAGGCTGCTTTAGTCACAGAATGGGATGCCCCGGGCAGGAATCGAGCTGCCAGGGTACAGTAGTGCTTTGGCCAGCAAAAGTGTCTTTATCAGGCCTAATTTCAAATATGATTAGAGCAAATGCTTATATGGTCTTAAACAGAGGCTGCTTTAGTCACAGAATGGGATGCCCCGGGCAGGAATCGAGCTGCCAGGGTACAGTAGTGCTTTGGCCAGCAAAAGTGTCTTTATCAGGCCTAATTTCAAATATGATTAGAGCAAATGCTTATATGGTCTTAAACAGAGGCTGCTTTAGTCACAGAATGGGATGCCCCGGGCAGGAATCGAGCTGCCAGGGTACAGTAGTGCTTTGGCCAGCAAAAGTGTCTTTATCAGGCCTAATTTCAAATATGATTAGAGCAAATGCTTATATGGTCTTAAACAGAGGCTGCTTTAGTCACAGAATGGGATGCCCCGGGCAGGAATCGAGCTGCCAGGGTACAGTAGTGCTTTGGCCAGCAAAAGTGTCTTTATCAGGCCTAATTTCAAATATGATTAGAGCAAATGCTTATATGGTCTTAAACAGAGGCTGCTTTAGTCACAGAATGGGATGCCTCACAGCAGACTTAAGATCAGTTCAGTATATATGCACAGTTAGTTACTATAAGCAGCCTGAAAACGCTAACAAAGGCTGGATGAAAAAAAAAAAATCTCCCTGTCAGCCAGCTCCGTTTTTCCTACCTTTCCCTGGCTTTCTGTCTGTCTCCTGTCTGTCTCCTGCCTGTCTCCTGCCTGTCTCCAGCCTGTCCCTGTCTGTCCCTGTCTGTCCCTGTCTCCAGCCTGTCTCCAGCCTGTCTAACTGCCTCAGCTACACAGCGTTCTGTCTGTCTGTCACGAATGCAATAGAGAAATGAGGAAAAGCAAGATGGCCGCCGTTAAATACCGCTGTGTGACGTCACCGGGCTTGCTGGCTGCTGATAGGCTGCATGTGACTGCCCCAGCTTGCACTGGCGCGGGATACATGTCCAGACATGTCCCGCCCGCCATCTTAGAATGCCTGTAATGTAAATGAATGGATGTTAAAGGAAAACTTTGAGTGATCGAATCGCGGGGAAATTCGGATTCGATCCGAATCGAATTTTTCCTGAAATTCGGATCGAATCCGGGTTCGTCCGGATCGATTCGCTCATCCCTAGTTGTCGCCAGTTTTCACCTCGACTACTGCTTCTCTAATAACAGACCGAGGAATGGGAAGCTCCACCCCCACCATACCTGGTCGGGGACTGTCACCCCCAGGGGTCTCCCTGTCTTTCCATAGTTTCAGCAGGTTTACATGGTACACCTGCTCGGGCTTCCTCCGCCCAGGCTGATGTACCTTGTAAGTCACTTCCCCAACTTTTTCAATGACCTCATAGGGACCCTGCCACCTAGCTAGAAATTTACTGTCCACCGTGGGTACCAGAACCACAACTCTGTCACCGGGGTTAAAGTTCCGTACCCTGGCTTGCCGATTATAAACCCTGCTTTGGGCCCGCTGCGCTGCCTCCATGTGTTCTCTGACAAGCGGCAAGACGGTCTCTATCCGTTCCTGTAGCTGAGTCACGTACTCTACCACACTTTTGTGGGGTGTGGGTTGCTGTTCCCAGGCCTCCTTGGCTATATCCAACAGGCCCCGTGGATGTCGACCGTATAAGAGTTCGAAGGGCGAGAACCCCGTAGAGGCCTGGGGCACCTCTCGCACTGCGAACATCAGATAGGGCAGCAGCAAGTCCCAATTCTTCCCATCCTTGGTGACCACCCTTTTTAACATGGTCTTTAAAGTTTGATTAAACCGTTCTACTAGGCCGTCTGTTTGCGGGTGGTAAACGGATGTCCGCAACTGTTTCACCTGCAGCAGTTTACAGAGCTCTTTCATTACTTTCGACATAAACGGGGTACCTTGATCGGTCAGGACCTCTTTAGGCAGACCTACTCTGGAAAACATTTCCATAAGCTCCTTAGCAATGAGCTTGGCAGAGGTGTGACGCAGGGGCACTGCCTCAGGGTACCGCGTGGCATAGTCCAAGATCACCAGAATATGTTGGTGCCCTCTAGCGGATTTTGGCACTGGACCCACTAGATCCATGGCAATCCGCTCAAAGGGTACCTCAATAACTGGGAGAGGAACTAAGGGACCACGGTAATGAGGCTGAGGGCTGGTTATCTGACATGTTGGGCAGGACTCACAATATCTCTCCACCTCCTTGTACACACTGGGCCAGTAGAATCGTTGTAAAATGCGGTCCAGTGTTTTCTGCTGGCCTAGGTGTCCACCCAGAGCATGTTGGTGGGCCAAATCCAACACCAATTTGCGATATGAATTGGGTACCACCAATTGTTCCACCACCTCTTCACGTACCTTGTTTACTCTGTACAACATTTCCTGGTGAACCACAAAGCGAGGAAACTGTAACTCCGCCCCTGGCTGTTGTGGTTCACCTTCCACCTCAAGAACATTCTCCCAGGCCCGAGACAGGGTCGGGTCCTGGTGTTGAGCGGTACCAAAGTTAGTTGTGGAGACATGGAGATCTGCCAACTCTGGACCTGTTGTCAACTCTTCCACATCTCCAACCATAACATTTAGTGGGGTTGACTCCCCCTCTTCCATTTTAGGGACGGGCACCTCTTCCACGGTGCCTCCTGATTCCGGTTCCCAGGGCACCGGGGTCTCCCCTGAGTAGGGCCAGTCTATTGGGGACACACCCGCCTCGCGGGTTTCCGGAACTGCCAGCTTGGCCCACAGTGACCTGAACCCTGGAAAGTCTCTCCCAATAATCAGTTCATATGGGAGTTTAGCGGCGACAGCGACTTCATGTTTCCAGCTGCCGGAGACGGTGGTGAGAGACACTTGTGCTGTGGCATAGTCTCTCAAGTCCCCATGAATGCACAAAACCCCGGTTTTCCGCCCAGTGTACTCATCGGGCAGTACTAAGGCGGGTCTTGCCAGGGTAACCATACTCCCCGAGTCCAAAAGGGCCACAGCCAGGGTGTCTCCCACTTTCACCTGACAGAGGTGACTTTGCCCCACAAGCTCAGGGACACCGGCAGCACACAGCCTCCTGGCATACATGGAAGGGCGGTAACCAAAGTTCACATCCATGGGCTCCCCCTGGTGGGGACAATTGGCTCTGATATGTCCCGGCTCCTTACATCCCCAACACAACACTTGGGCAGGGACTTTGGGGGGTAGGTCCTGAGAGGGTTTAGGGGACACCACTCGCCTGAGCTGGGGCGGGGACCTCCGGGGTTTCCCCGAATCCCTCCTCTTGGAGCCGCCTTGCAAATTCCTGGTGGCCACATATCGCTCCACTAGGTCCACCATCCCTAGTGCGTTGTCAGGGGATACCTGGCCAACCCAGTGCTGAAGAGGGTGCGGTAAAGCCCTCCAAAACATGTCCGCCAGCAAGCGGTCCAACATGGCAGTGGGGCTTAACAACTCCGGCTGCAGCCATTTTTGCAGCAGGTGCAGCAGTTTATAATACTGGGGTCGGGCGGGCTCTGCCGACTGGTAGCTCCACTGATGCACCCGCTGAGCCCGAATCCACACATTCACCCCCAGTCTCGCCAGTATCTCACCCTTCAGAGTCGGGTAGTCAGCGGCTTGGTCCTCTGGGAGATCAAACAACACCTGCTGGGGTCCAGACGCCAGAAATGGAGCGATGACATCAGCCCACTGGTCATGCGGCAACTTCTCCCTTGCAGCCACCTTTTCAAACACCGCCAGGTAAGTCTCGACGTCATCTGAAGGGGTCATTTTTGTGAGCGCCGAGCGGACAGCTTTCCGGGCATCAGGAATACTTTTGGGCGCACCTGCAGCTTGCTGCGCCATCATATGTTGCAAAAACAGCTGGTTGGTCTCATGCTGCTGCCTGTTGGCCTCCACGAGCGCTTTCACGACCGCCTCCATTTTGTCTGCAGTCCCAGGTAGCAGCCTGGCAGGTTTAATATAGGACATGCACAACAAAAAACTTTTTCGTCGGTTGCTCCTAGCAACGGCCTCACTGCTGTGCCCGCATCCGACACCAAATGTGGAGATTAGCTCTGGTAGGCGACCGGGTGTCAGCAGTATAGAGGCGGAGGCAAACAGTTCAAAGTAAAGTCTGTGTTTATTTCACACATAAATCCACAAAAGCATATGTCCACACAGGTTACATCACCTTTTCAGGAAACAGCAGCATAAATGATTCAATCAGGCAAACAGCTTTTGGTCCTTGAGCAAACGTCCTGTTTACAGTCCAAATAGGCCTCAGGTCCGCATGAAACAGCCTCCACAGGAGATTTCAGCCAGGCTCACAGAGTCTCACTCCCATGTGAGCTCTAGACAAAGGACAGAGCACAGCTGATTCCCCAGGCTATTTAAACAGCCCGCAAAACCCGGACCTGGGTAGTGGGATGGAGTCCCACCCTGCTCTACTCCATCCCAGTAAAGCCGTCCCAGGTTAGCCTTTCGGCTATTCTAAATCATCAGCAGCAAACTGCCACCAGCAGCTGATGCTGGAAAAACAAGCTATACGGCTTTACTGCACCAATGCCAGGTACATTGGTGCTACATACCTGCCGTCAATAACGGCCCCTTGCACCTTACCACAGCTGTCATACACACACAACACAGCGCACACAACACAGCACACACACAAACACACAAAGACACAGACACACACAAACACAACACACACACAACACAGACACATACACAACACAGCACACACACAAAGACACAGACACACAACACAGCACACACACAACACAGTACACACACAACACAGCACACACACACAACACACAGCACACACACACACAACACAGCACACACAACACACACACACACACTCACCAGTTTACGATCTTCAGCAAGGCTCCTTCCTGGAGCCCCGGCCCCACTCACTGAACCACCAATGAGAATTAACAAGAGAAAAAAAAAACCTGCCTCTCTGGCGCCCCCTGCCACCGGCCCCAAGTATGCAGCTCAGCGCTCACACTCAGGGCTGGCAGAGGTGGGCGTCTGAGAGGCCGAGGCGATGGCGCAGGACAGAGTGAGGATGGCGCGGGAGAGAGCGAGCACAGTGCGGGACAAGGGCATGCGCCGCGGGACGCGGGACCACTGGGAAACAATCAGGATTGTCCCAGGAAAATCAGGACAGTTGGGGGATATGGGTTTGAGTGGCAGGACCAGCAGTTGCTAGATTGCATCATGATCCAGCGCTCCCAGGATTTAAACATGCCGTTGTTCAAATCCCACGGTGCTGGATTCTTTTTCATTATGTATGAAATGCCCACACTCAGGGGGGTGATCTAATGATGTAGAATCCCAAAATCTTTACAATATTTGAGGTAGGGAGATAGTCGAATTTAATTTTGCATCTTTGGTGGGTTTTGGCTCACTTAAGAGTGCAATTTATTTATGGAGAACCAACAGGAGGGGGATGGGCCAATCCCCGACAGGGTCGCTCATTCCCCCCCCTGTATATGGTGACCACACCTTAACAAACTAGGGTACACAATGTTACCCGGTAGGCTGGTAAGGAAACAAGGTGTTAACAATGAGTCAAAGCAATTTTGGTGGTGGGGGCTAGGCGTGCCCACACCAAAAAAATACACCTTTGAGTACAACCACTCCTATAAACAAAACTTTCCAGATATAATTGATTAAAATCTTAATTTTATTAGAAAAGTATCTACATCAGTTTACCATTAGACCATTTGCTATGATATCTCTGGGTGTTACCACGTACCCCAGGTATCAGCAGAGGGTTGGTAGTCAATATAATAAAACCATTACACTCAAACATACATCAAGGACCATGTGGACACTATTACAATGATAAAAAAGTTAATACATAAGACTGATTAGGCAATCCTTAATTCGAACCGTAGTAAATTGCCAGAATTTTCTGGGCCAAAGACGGACTAGTTTCGCCCCCTTCAGGGCTTTCTCAACGTCAACTGCCCATTCATTTATTTTCCAACACATCTAAGTTGCCTGAATGTCAGTGTAAATTCCTGAGAAGTTAAAAGACAGACGTCTCATTACACACTCCTCCTCAGTTGATTAATATGAGGCGGACATTAGTTATTCACCAGCCTCACGCATATCTTTTGGTTAAGGATACTTAAAATGCAGAGCGTCTGCGGAAGCTTGATACACCATCTTCAGGGTAGCCAACATCATATGCCCTCACCTGAATTAAGGATTGACTAATCAGTCTTATGTATTAACTTTTTTATCATTGTAATAGTGTCCACATGGTCCTTGATGTATGTTTGAGTGTAATGGTTTTATTATATTTACTACCAACCCTCTGCTGATACCTGGGGTACATGGTAACACCCAGAGATATCATAGCAAATGGTCTAACGGTAAACTGATGTAGATACTTTACTAATAAAATTAAGATTTTAATCAATTATATCTGGAAAGTTTTGTTTATAGGCGTGGTTGGACTTAAAAGTGTTTTTTTGGTGTGGGCATGCCTAGCCCCCACCACCAAAATTGCTTTCACTTTAGAGTGGACCAAAACCTGGGATTTTCACTATCCCTGGTTTTGGTCCGTCCCCCTGGGGCACCACGTTTTGCTGTGCGCCACTGTGTGAAATGTTGAAGAGTGTGAGTGCTGAGTGCAGCAGAGTCATAATCCAAATAGACATTAGTGGTATAACAGGAAATGGCTTTACTGGAACATGAATGCAGTACTAGAATGTCACCTTACATTGTGCATAACACAGACAGGAAGAAGAAGGAAGTACCAGTCATAGAGCAACTGAAAGCACAGGAAATAACAACACAGCAGTAAAATGCATGGACTCTACAGCTGAGCATTGGTCACAATGCCATCTAGTGTCATAACGTGTTATAGCTGTAAAGTGCAGTAAATCTAGCAAAAGTCACTTCAACAGACAAGTTGGACAACATGAAATCCTGCCTTTCGGCCAGTAAACTCACATCTCCTCTGACCAGTGGCGCATGTGCTTCCTCTTGTCCAATGAACTCCTGCAACTGGAGAAGCTAAATGGAATCCCAGCCGCACACATCGGCAGCGCGTGGCATCACTTGCACTTATGGTGGGCGCTCAGCTGAGAAAGGATGCAAGCGATGCCGCTGCCGGACGCTTATGTGCCACAGCCTTGTGGTAAAGGTCAGAAAACCGGGCAAAATGCAGGGTTTCACACAGCGGGACACCCCAGTTCGGCATGTCCTGGGGAGCTCTAGGGCCGGTTTTGGTCTGCTTTAAGAAAGCCTGAAGCCTAATTTGACTGTAGTAGGTAGGATAGGGTTTTTACAGCCTTGACCTTACCTGGCATAGTTTCACAAGACTTTAGTTCAATTCAGCATTTGGTCCAATTTGGTAAATAAGTAATTTTTGGTGCAAGTTATTATCAGATGTGACATAGAGGGGTTAGATTTACCATGATCCACCAGCGAAATAAAGTATATCCTCCTTTTGTTTAGTTTGCTCTTCTCTTCTGGAATTATATTAACCGCTCATTGCTGTATATTAACCCAGATGGTTAGACACGTATCAGGGGAATGGCTTGTATGAATATTACAAACCCGCTTTCCTTCCTGCCGCAACACATTTTAATATAATTTCTCAGTTTTTTTTTTATTCCCCCGCAGCTAAACCGAGATATGTTATTATTTTGCATAGTTTAGAAAAATGTATTTCTGCTCATCTTTGTATTTAGTACAAAGTGAATAAAACAACCTTCACTTTCAATTAATATCGCTGCTTTCTACATTACTATTAATATATTATTTTCGTCCCGGCTTCCTTATCTTTTCCTCTCTCAATTTAGTTCTGGTATTTTCCACATTTTTCTCCTCCTTCACAGTCTTCACTATGTAATGTAATTATGATTAACCAGAGCTGCGTTTACCATAAGGCTCGAGAAATAGACGTCAAGAATGGAAGCTGTACTGGCAGAAGGTAGAAGTAAAAAATCAGGTAGAAGAGTCTAGATGGCTTTCTTGATTTGCGGTAAATTCAACTCAAATTTTTCTGATTCATTCTGGAATTGGGTTAAAGTTAAATTCTACCTTTTTTTAATTCAATCTTAAAGGAATTTGTGAAAATGAATAGTTCTAATTTGGAATAAATGTAGGGGCCTGGGTGTAAATAGGAACAGGTCAATAAGCTAGTAGGAAACCCCTGTAGCTAGAGTTAACAGGTCATTAAGCCCTTTTGTGGTTTCTAGCCATGGAAGTGCACGGACAGTGTAGTGCCCTTGGTTAGACTCAAGATGGCGGTAGTGGGATTAGGCCATAGACAAGCATTGGGCCATGGGCTTGAATGGATATTGTTCTAGAAGGCAAGGTTTAAAGGGTTATTAGTCAGGATTGCTGGGTGGAAACATAGTAATGACCAGGAGGGTAGTGATTGGTTAGCAGGTTTAGAGAGCAGCCTATCAGATGTCGGACATGTGGCCAAACATATGATGGAATGTTCTGGAAGGTGGTGAGAAGCGATATAGAAAAGCCCAAGTTCTAAAGCCAATTAATCTTGAATTGTAAAGGAGCAGGAGTAAATACAGACTCCTTGGGGAGTAATGCCTTTTGGATCCAACCTGTGATTATGGACAGACCAGCGAGAGATGTAACTGGATGGATGTATTTAGGGATGAGCGAATCGATCCGGACGAACCCGGATTCGATCCGAATTTCAGGAAAAATTCGATTCGGATCGAATCCGAATTTCCCCGCGATTCGATCACTCGAAGTTTTCCTTTAACATCCATTCATTTACATTACAGGCATTCTAAGATGGCGGGCGGGACATGTCTGGACATGTATCCCGCGCCAGTGCAAGCTGGGGCAGTCACATGCAGCCTATCAGCAGCCAGCAAGCCCGGTGACGTCACACAGCGGTATTTAACGGCGGCCATCTTGCTTTTCCTCATTTCTCTATTGCATTCGTGACAGACAGACAGAACGCTGTGTAGCTGAGGCAGTTAGACAGGCTGGAGACAGGCTGGAGACAGGGACAGACAGGGACAGGCTGGAGACAGGCAGGAGACAGGCAGGAGACAGACAGGAGACAGACAGAAAGCCAGGGAAAGGTAGGAAAAACGGAGCTGGCTGACAGGGAGAATTTTTTTTTTTCATCCAGCCTTTGTTAGCGTTTTCAGGCTGCTTATAGTAACTAACTGTGCATATATACTGAACTGATCTTAAGTCTGCTGTGAGGCATCCCATTCTGTGACTAAAGCAGCCTCTATTTAATAGCATAATAAACATTTGCACTTATTCTCATAGAAATCAGGCCTGATAAAGACACTTTTGCTGTGCATGCTCTCTGGTTTTTGTGGCACTGGCATCCCATTCTGTGACTAAAGCAGCCTCTATTTAATAGCATAATAAACATTTGCACTTATTCTCATAGAAATCAGGCCTGATAAAGACACTTTTGCTGTGCATGCTCTCTGGTTTTTGTGGCACTGGCATCCCATTCTGTGACTAAAGCAGCCTCTATTTAATAGCATAATAAACATTTGCACTTATTCTCATAGAAATCAGGCCTGATAAAGACACTTTTGCTGTGCATGCTCTCTGGTTTTTGTGGCACTGGCATCCCATTCTGTGACTAAAGCAGCCTCTATTTAATAGCATAATAAACATTTGCACTTATTCTCATAGAAATCAGGCCTGATAAAGACACTTTTGCTGTGCATGCTCTCTGGTTTTTGTGGCACTGGCATCCCATTCTGTGACTAAAGCAGCCTCTATTTAATAGCATAATAAACATTTGCACTTATTCTCATAGAAATCAGGCCTGATAAAGACACTTTTGCTGTGCATGCTCTCTGGTTTTTGTGGCACTGGCATCCCATTCCGTGACTAAAGCAGCCTCTATTTAATAGCATAATAAACATTTGCACTTATTCTCATAGAAATCAGGCCTGATAAAGACACTTTTGCTGTGCATGCTCTCTGGTTTTTGTGGCACTGGCATCCCATTCTGTGACTAAAGCAGCCTCTATTTAATAGCATAATAACCATTTGCACTTATTCTCATAGAAATCAGGCCTGATAAAGACACTTTTGCTGTGCATGCTCTCTGGTTTTTGTGGCACTGGCATCCCATTCCGTGACTAAAGCAGCCTCTATTTAATAGCATAATAAACATTTGCACTTATTCTCATAGAAATCAGGCCTGATAAAGACACTTTTGCTGTGCATGCTCTCTGGTTTTTGTGGCACTGGCATCCCATTCCGTGACTAAAGCAGCCTCTATTTAATAGCATAATAACCATTTGCACTTATTCTCATAGAAATCAGGCCTGATAAAGACACTTTTGCTGTGCATGCTCTCTGGTTTTTGTGGCACTGGCATCCCATTCCGTGACTAAAGCAGCCTCTATTTAATAGCATAATAAACATTTGCACTTATTCTCATAGAAATCAGGCCTGATAAAGACACTTTTGCTGTGCATGCTCTCTGGTTTTTGTGGCACTGGCATCCCATTCCGTGACTAAAGCAGCCTCTATTTAATAGCATAATAACCATTTGCACTTATTCTCATAGAAATCAGGCCTGATAAAGACACTTTTGCTGTGCATGCTCTCTGGTTTTTGTGGCACTGGCATCCCATTCTGTGACTAAAGCAGCCTCTATTTAATAGCATAATAAACATTTGCACTTATTCTCATAGAAATCAGGCCTGATAAAGACACTTTTGCTGTGCATGCTCTCTGGTTTTTGTGGCACTGGCATCCCATTCCGTGACTAAAGCAGCCTCTATTTAATAGCATAATAAACATTTGCACTTATTCTCATAGAAATCAGGCCTGATAAAGACACTTTTGCTGTGCATGCTCTCTGGTTTTTGTGGCACTGGCATCCCATTCCGTGACTAAAGCAGCCTCTATTTAATAGCATAATAAACATTTGCACTTATTCTCATAGAAATCAGGCCTGATAAAGACACTTTTGCTGTGCATGCTCTCTGGTTTTTGTGGCACTGGCATCCCATTCCGTGACTAAAGCAGCCTCTATTTAATAGCATAATAAACATTTGCACTTATTCTCATAGAAATCAGGCCTGATAAAGACACTTTTGCTGTGCATGCTCTCTGGTTTTTGTGGCACTGGCATCCCATTCCGTGACTAAAGCAGCCTCTATTTAATAGCATAATAAACATTTGCACTTATTCTCATAGAAATCAGGCCTGATAAAGACACTTTTGCTGTGCATGCTCTCTGGTTTTTGTGGCACTGGCATCCCATTCTGTGACTAAAGCAGCCTCTATTTAATAGCATAATAAACATTTGCACTTATTCTCATAGAAATCAGGCCTGATAAAGACACTTTTGCTGTGCATGCTCTCTGGTTTTTGTGGCACTGGCATCCCATTCCGTGACTAAAGCAGCCTCTATTTAATAGCATAATAAACATTTGCACTTATTCTCATAGAAATCAGGCCTGATAAAGACACTTTTGCTGTGCATGCTCTCTGGTTTTTGTGGCACTGGCATCCCATTCTGTGACTAAAGCAGCCTCTATTTAATAGCATAATAAACATTTGCACTTATTCTCATAGAAATCAGGCCTGATAAAGACACTTTTGCTGTGCATGCTCTCTGGTTTTTGTGGCACTGGCATCCCATTCCGTGACTAAAGCAGCCTCTATTTAATAGCATAATAAACATTTGCACTTATTCTCATAGAAATCAGGCCTGATAAAGACACTTTTGCTGTGCATGCTCTCTGGTTTTTGTGGCACTGGCATCCCATTCTGTGACTAAAGCAGCCTCTATTTAATAGCATAATAAACATTTGCACTTATTCTCATAGAAATCAGGCCTGATAAAGACACTTTTGCTGTGCATGCTCTCTGGTTTTTGTGGCACTGGCATCCCATTCTGTGACTAAAGCAGCCTCTATTTAATAGCATAATAAACATTTGCACTTATTCTCATAGAAATCAGGCCTGATAAAGACACTTTTGCTGTGCATGCTCTCTGGTTTTTGTGGCACTGGCATCCCATTCCGTGACTAAAGCAGCCTCTATTTAATAGCATAATAAACATTTGCACTTATTCTCATAGAAATCAGGCCTGATAAAGACACTTTTGCTGTGCATGCTCTCTGGTTTTTGTGGCACTGGCATCCCATTCCGTGACTAAAGCAGCCTCTATTTAATAGCATAATAAACATTTGCACTTATTCTCATAGAAATCAGGCCTGATAAAGACACTTTTGCTGTGCATGCTCTCTGGTTTTTGTGGCACTGGCATCCCATTCTGTGACTAAAGCAGCCTCTATTTAATAGCATAATAAACATTTGCACTTATTCTCATAGAAATCAGGCCTGATAAAGACACTTTTGCTGTGCATGCTCTCTGGTTTTTGTGGCACTGGCATCCCATTCCGTGACTAAAGCAGCCTCTATTTAATAGCATAATAAACATTTGCACTTATTCTCATAGAAATCAGGCCTGATAAAGACACTTTTGCTGTGCATGCTCTCTGGTTTTTGTGGCACTGGCATCCCATTCCGTGACTAAAGCAGCCTCTATTTAATAGCATAATAAACATTTGCACTTATTCTCATAGAAATCAGGCCTGATAAAGACACTTTTGCTGTGCATGCTCTCTGGTTTTTGTGGCACTGGCATCCCATTCTGTGACTAAAGCAGCCTCTATTTAATAGCATAATAACCATTTGCACTTATTCTCATAGAAATCAGGCCTGATAAAGACACTTTTGCTGTGCATGCTCTCTGGTTTTTGTGGCACTGGCATCCCATTCTGTGACTAAAGCAGCCTCTATTTAATAGCATAATAAACATTTGCACTTATTCTCATAGAAATCAGGCCTGATAAAGACACTTTTGCTGTGCATGCTCTCTGGTTTTTGTGGCACTGGCATCCCATTCTGTGACTAAAGCAGCCTCTATTTAATAGCATAATAAACATTTGCACTTATTCTCATAGAAATCAGGCCTGATAAAGACACTTTTGCTGTGCATGCTCTCTGGTTTTTGTGGCACTGGCATCCCATTCTGTGACTAAAGCAGCCTCTATTTAATAGCATAATAAACATTTGCACTTATTCTCATAGAAATCAGGCCTGATAAAGACACTTTTGCTGGCCAAAGCCCTACTGGACCCTGCCAGGTCGATTCCTGCCCGGGGCATCCCATTCTGTGACTACAGCAGCCTCTGTTTAAGACCATATAAGCATTTGCTCTTATCATATTTGAAATTAGCCTGATAAAGACACTTTTGCTGGCCAAAGCCCTACTGGACCCTGCCAGGTCCATTCCTGCCCAGGGCATCCCATTCTGTGACTAAAGCAGCCTCTGTTTAAGACCATATAAGCATTTGCTCTTATTATATTTATATTATAAGACACTTTTGCTGGGCATAGGCTTACTGCTGCCTGCCAGGTGCACTTCTGTTGAGGCATCCCATTCTGTAACATAGCATACCCCTCTTTATTTACACTAAGCAGCTCTCTTATTTACACTAAGCAGGCCTGTTGGAGGCTGAGTGTTACTGCTCACTTTTGGTGTGCATTATATTCTGTTTTATATAGACCCACTGCTGCCTGGGGGTTCTTAAAATATCACCTACTACCACGCCAGTTAGACTATGTCGGGCAGACAAGTGCCTGGAAGTGAAAAGAGGAGTGGCAGAGGCCAAGATTCCGCAGGCAGAGCTCGCATCAGACTGGGGGCCAGTAGCAGCAGGAGTCACGCTGAGAGACCTAATCTGCCAGTATCTGCTAGCGGTCGGGTCTCCACCAGTAACGCATCTGCCGTGGTAGATTGGCTGACGCTCTCATCAACAACATCATCACAACTTACATCTGAGACCCCCAGTCTAGGGTCGGTAGGTTCCTCTGACACAACCCTGAGTTGGCATGCCCCGAGAGCAGTCCCTGTCCTCCCATTGCCTCTGTCCTACGCCGTTCCCTCCCCCAGCGACGTATCCTATGCTTTGGGTTCAGCTCCACTCTTTAGTGAGGAGGACGATCAGATACAGGAGGACAGTCAGCAGCTACTGCCCAGCCAAGAAATGGAGGTGGCTTCTTTAGCTAGGCAGACAAATAGTGATGTGGACAGTGTCGTGGGTGCTGCGAGCGTTCCAGCTCCTGCGCCAGACACTGTTGACGAATCCACGAACATCAGTGAGGTACAGCCACAACCCGGTGATGATGATGATGATGACGATGAAGCCGATCGCACTTGGGAGCCGGGTGATGAAGGGGCTTCATCGTCATCATCAGGAGAAGAGGGGCGCAGGTTGCCCCGGAGTCAGCAGCTGAGGCAGCAAGGTGGTAGCAGTCAGCATGGGGGCACAATTCCAAAGGCTGGAGCCGGCCGGGGCCGGGGCCGGGGTAGAGCACCTGCTGTGCGGCAGTCTACCTTATCGGGAGGTAGTGGAGCAGGGGTTCCTGGAGTTGGCAACAGCAGCAGTGAATCAGTGAGGCCAGGGGGTGGGAAAAGTAGCTACTCGGCAGTGTGGCAGTTTTTCCTGAGGCATCCGCAGGAGGGTAACATGGCCACATGCAAGATATGTAGGCAAAAGGTGAAGCGTGGCCAGGGTCCAAATGTTGGCACCACGGCCCTGCGTCAACATATGATGCGTCACCATAAAACGACCTGGGAGAACCGAGGCTCCCAAGGGGTGGTCCAGTCTGCTTCCTCACCAAGTGAGCTCCCAATTTCTGCCAGCCAAGGCTCCAGCACCTCAGCCGAAGGCAGCTGTGCGTCACACCCATCCTCTGTCGCTCCTGCTCCTCCTCCTCCTCCTCCAAGTCATGCATCCCGCCAGCAATCCATCAGCGAAGCCATGTCCAAGAGACAGCAGTATGCGCCCACTCATCCTACGGCGCAGAAGCTGAATGTGCTCCTGTCCAAGTTGCTGGTGCTGCAGTCGCTCCCTTTTCAGGTGGTGGAATCTGCACCTTTCAGAGAACTGATGGCTTGTGCCGAGCCGAGGTGGAGAGTCCCAAGCCGTCATTTCTTTGCCAAGAAGGCAGTACCAGCGCTGCACACTTTTGTTGAACAGAAGGTGGGCCAGTCCTTGAGCCTGTCGGTGTGTAGCAAAATACATGGCAGCGCCGACATCTGGAGCTGTAACTACGGTCAGGGGCAGTACATGTCGTTTACGGCCCACTGGGTGAATGTGGTCCCTTTGCAGCAGCAACTTGGACAGGTCACGCCGCTTCGGCCTCCGCGCTCTCTGCCCATTGGGCCTGTGACACCGTGCGACTCGGCCTCCTCATCCTCCGCCATCTCCTCACCCTCCACTGTAGGCTCAAGTCTCAGTGCCCCTCCAGTCTACCATGTGTGCAGGGCACGGAGGTGTCACGCAGTGCTTCACATGGTTTGTCTTGGCGAACGGAGTCACACAGGGGAGGAACTGCTTAAATGTATTCATCAGGAAATCCAAACATGGCTTACTCCGAGAAAACTTAAAATGGGAATCATGGTTACCGACAATGGGAAGAACATTTTGTCTGCGCTGCGCCAAGGAAGCCTGACCCATGCCCCCTGCATGGCTCACGTCTTCAATCTGGTTGTCAAGCGGTTTCTGAAGTGTTCCCCCCATCTGCAGGACATCCTAACAACTTCACGGAAACTTTGCATGCACTTCAGCCACTCCTACACCGCCAAACACACCCTTCTTGAGCTACAGCGTCAGAATGGTATCCCCCAACATAGTCTGATTTGCGATGTTTCCACCCGTTGGAATTCCACCCTTCACATGTTGGACCGATTATATGAACAGAGAAAAGCCATCACGGATTTCCTGATGATCCAAGCAGATAGGGGGACTCCCCTGTGTAACTTCAATGTCAACCAGTGGCAGCTCATACGTGACACCTGCCGTTTGCTCAGGCCCTTTGAGGAAGCCACTTTATTTGTCAGTCGGCAGGATTACGGGATGAACGACGTGATTCCACTGCTTCATGTACTACAGCACATGTTGGAAACCATGGCTGGTCAGGGCACTGGAGACATGGCGTTTACATCTTACGGCCACATGAACCCCGTTGGAGCTGAACTGGAGGAGGAGGAGGAGGAAGAGGAGGAGGAGGAGTTGCCCAGCGAAACACAGTTTAGGCTTGGCGAAATGGCTGGTTTATCTAGTCAGCGGACAGGAGAGGAGGAGCAGGAGCAGCCAGAGGAGCTAGAGGTTTTTGAGGAAGGAGAGACAGAGGACCCGGGCACACCGTGGCAGTATGCAGTGGAGATGGAGACAGGTAGTCCATCCGAGTCACTTGCGCAAATGGCACGAAGCATGCTCACATGCTTGCGTAGTGACCCCAGAATTGTTTCCATCTGTCGGCGGGATGACTTCTGGCTGTCCACCTTATTGGACCCTCGCTTCCGGCACAAAATGGGGGCATTTTTTAAACCCACCGAGAGGGAGGACAAACTCAACTACTACAAAGACATTCTACGTAGGCAGTTGGCCGATGCCTATCTGCGCCATGGTCCATACTCTCGCAGGTCTGACTCGAGGGGACCTCTGCGCTCACCTTCCACTGCCATGGCCGCTGGGGGGGTTGGCAGCAGCAGCAGCAGAAGCTCCATCAGCAGCAGCAGCCTCAGTCTTCAGTCGCTAATGAGTAGCTTTCTACACCCGCATAGTGAGGCTACTCATGAGCAGCAGGAAGACCTGGAGCAGGACCTGAACCAGCAGGTCATGTCATACTTTGACATGACCATGCCAACACACCTTGAGGATCCGCTGGACTTCTGGGCAGCCAAACTTGATTTGTGGCCGCAACTAGCAGAGTTTGCCCTGGAAAAGCTGTCCTGCCCGGCAAGTAGCGTGCCATCTGAGCGGGTGTTTAGTGCGGCGGGGGCCATAGTTACGGCGAGGAGAACTCGTCTGTCAACTAAAAATGTGGAGAGACTCACCTTTGTCAAAATGAATCAGGGATGGATCAGCCAGGATTTCCACCCACCAATGCCTGATGCATGCGACTAGATTCAGCATGGTGCCACGTTTTACACTTTACAAATGGTGCAAAACATATTTATGTCTTTAGGCCATTTTTTGGGCTCCTGCTGCTGCTACTGCCAACTTCTGCCAACTCCAGGGTGTGATTCATCCAATTTTTGGGCTCCTGAAGCCAACTCCAGTGTATATTTGGGCTCCTGCTGCTACTACTGTCAACTCCTGCCAACTCCAGGGTGTGATTCATCCAATTTTTGGGCTCCTGAGGCCAACTCCAGTGTATATTTGGGCTCCTGCTGCTGCTACTGTCAACTCCTGCCAACTCCAGGGTGTGATTCATCCAATTTTTGGGCTCCTGAAGCCAACTCCAGTGTATATTTGGGCTCCTGCTGCTGCTGCTGCCAACTTCTGCCAACTCCAGGGTGTGATTCATCCAATTTTTGGGCTCCTGAAGCCAACTCCAGTGTATATTTGGGCTCCTGCTGCTGCTGCTGCCAACTTCTGCCAACTCCAGGGTGTGATTCATCCAATTTTTGGGCTCCTGAAGCCAACTCCAGTGTATATTTGGGCTCCTGCTGCTACTACTGTCAACTCCTGCCAACTCCAGGGTGTGATTCATCCAATTTTTGGGCTCCTGAGGCCAACTCCAGTGTATATTTGGGCTCCTGCTGCTGCTGCTGCCAACTTCTGCCAACTCCAGGGTGTGATTCATCCAATTTTTGGGCTCCTGAGGCCAACTCCAGTGTATATTTGGGCTCCTGCTGCTGCTACTGTCAACTCCTGCCAACTCCAGGGTGTGATTCATCCAATTTTTGGGCTCCTGAAGCCAACTCCAGTGTATATTTGGGCTCCTGCTGCTGCTGCTGCTGCCAACTTCTGCCAACTCCAGGGTGTGATTCATCCAATTTTTGGGCTCCTGAAGCCAACTCCAGTGTATATTTGGGCTCCTGCTGCTGCTGCTGCCAACTTCTGCCAACTCCAGGGTGTGATTCATCCAATTTTTGGGCTCCTGAAGCCAACTCCAGTGTATATTTGGGCTCCTGCTGCTGCTGCTGCCAACTTCTGCCAACTCCAGGGTGTGATTCATCCAATTTTTGGGCTCCTGAAGCCAACTCCAGTGTATATTTGGGCTCCTGCTGCTACTACTGTCAACTCCTGCCAACTCCAGGGTGTGATTCATCCAATTTTTGGGCTCCTGAGGCCAACTCCAGTGTATATTTGGGCTCCTGCTGCTGCTGCTGCCAACTTCTGCCAACTCCAGGGTGTGATTCATCCAATTTTTGGGCTCCTGAGGCCAACTCCAGTGTATATTTGGGCTCCTGCTGCTGCTACTGTCAACTCCTGCCAACTCCAGGGTGTGATTCATCCAATTTTTGGGCTCCTGAAGCCAACTCCAGTGTATATTTGGGCTCCTGCTGCTGCTGCTGCTGCCAACTTCTGCCAACTCCAGGGTGTGATTCATCCAATTTTTGGGCTCCTGAAGCCAACTCCAGTGTATATTTGGGCTCCTGCTGCTGCTACTGTCAACTCCTGCCAACTCCAGGGTGTGATTCATCCAATTTTTGGGCTCCTGAGGCCAACTCCAGTGTATATTTGGGCTCCTGCTGCTGCTACTGTCAACTCCTGCCAACTCCAGGGTGTGATTCATCCAATTTTTGGGCTCCTGAAGCCAACTCCAGTGTATATTTGGGCTCCTGCTGCTGCTACTGCCAACTTCTGCCAACTCCAGGGTGTGATTCATCCAATTTTTGGGCTCCTGAAGCCAACTCCAGTGTATATTTGGGCTCCTGCTGCTGCTGCTGCCAACTTCTGCCAACTCCAGGGTGTGATTCATCCAATTTTTGGGCTCCTGAAGCCAACTCCAGTGTATATTTGGGCTCCTGCTGCTGCTGCTGCCAACTTCTGCCAACTCCATGGTGTGATTCATCCAATTTTTGGGCTCCTGAAGCCAACTCCAGTGTATATTTGGGCTCCTGCTGCTACTACTGTCAACTCCTGCCAACTCCAGGGTGTGATTCATCCAATTTTTGGGCTCCTGAGGCCAACTCCAGTGTATATTTGGGCTCCTGCTGCTGCTGCTGCCAACTTCTGCCAACTCCAGGGTGTGATTCATCCAATTTTTGGGCTCCTGAGGCCAACTCCAGTGTATATTTGGGCTCCTGCTGCTGCTACTGTCAACTCCTGCCAACTCCAGGGTGTGATTCATCCAATTTTTGGGCTCCTGAAGCCAACTCCAGTGTATATTTGGGCTCCTGCTGCTGCTGCTGCTGCCAACTTCTGCCAACTCCAGGGTGTGATTCATCCAATTTTTGGGCTCCTGAGGCCAACTCCAGTGTATATTTGGGCTCCTGCTGCTGCTGCTGCCAACTTCTGCCAACTCCAGGGTGTGATTCATCCAATTTTTGGGCTCCTGAAGCCAACTCCAGTGTATATTTGGGCTCCTGCTGCTGCTGCTGCCAACTTCTGCCAACTCCAGGGTGTGATTCATCCAATTTTTGGGCTCCTGAAGCCAACTCCAGTGTATATTTGGGCTCCTGCTGCTACTACTGTCAACTCCTGCCAACTCCAGGGTGTGATTCATCCAATTTTTGGGCTCCTGAGGCCAACTCCAGTGTATATTTGGGCTCCTGCTGCTGCTGCTGCCAACTTCTGCCAACTCCAGGGTGTGATTCATCCAATTTTTGGGCTCCTGAGGCCAACTCCAGTGTATATTTGGGCTCCTGCTGCTGCTACTGTCAACTCCTGCCAACTCCAGGGTGTGATTCATCCAATTTTTGGGCTCCTGAAGCCAACTCCAGTGTATATTTGGGCTCCTGCTGCTGCTGCTGCTGCCAACTTCTGCCAACTCCAGGGTGTGATTCATCCAATTTTTGGGCTCCTGAAGCCAACTCCAGTGTATATTTGGGCTCCTGCTGCTGCTACTGTCAACTCCTGCCAACTACAGGGTGTGATTCATCCAATTTTTGGGCTCCTGAGGCCAACTCCAGTGTATATTTGGGCTCCTGCTGCTGCTACTGTCAACTCCTGCCAACTCCAGGGTGTGATTCATCCAATTTTTGGGCTCCTGAAGCCAACTCCAGTGTATATTTGGGCTCCTGCTGCTGCTACTGCCAACTTCTGCCAACTCCAGGGTGTGATTCATCCAATTTTTGGGCTCCTGAAGCCAACTCCAGTGTATATTTGGGCTCCTGCTGCTACTACTGCCAACTTCTGCCAACTCCAGGGTGTGATTCATCCAATTTTTGGGCTCCTGAGGCCAACTCCAGTGTATATTTGGGCTCCTGCTGCTACTACTGCCAACTTCTGCCAACTCCAGGGTGTGATTCATCCAATTTTTGGGCTCCTGAGGCCAACTCCAGTGTATATTTGGGCTCCTGCTGCTGCTGCTGCCAACTTCTGCCAACTCCAGGGTGTGATTCATCCAATTTTTGGGCTCCTGAAGCCAACTCCAGTGTATATTTGGGCTCCTGCTGCTACTACTGTCAACTCCTGCCAACTCCAGGGTGTGATTCATCCAATTTTTGGGCTCCTGAAGCCAACTCCAGTGTATATTTGGGCTCCTGCTGCTGCTGCTGCCAACTTCTGCCAACTCCAGGGTGTGATTCATCCAATTTTTGGGCTCCTGAGGCCAACTCCAGTGTATATTTGGGCTCCTGCTGCTGCTGCTGCCAACTTCTGCCAACTCCAGGGTGTGATTCATCCAATTTTTGGGCTCCTGAGGCCAACTCCAGTGTATATTTGGGCTCCTGCTGCTACTACTGTCAACTCCTGCCAACTCCAGGGTGTGATTCATCCAATTTTTGGGCTCCTGAGGCCAACTCCAGTGTATATTTGGGCTCCTGCTGCTGCTGCTGCCAACTTCTGCCAACTCCAGGGTGTGATTCATCCAATTTTTGGGCTCCTGAGGCCAACTCCAGTGTATATTTGGGCTCCTGCTGCTGCTACTGTCAACTCCTGCCAACTCCAGGGTGTGATTCATCCAATTTTTGGGCTCCTGAAGCCAACTCCAGTGTATATTTGGGCTCCTGCTGCTGCTGCTGCTGCTGCTGCTGCCAACTTCTGCCAACTCCAGGGTGTGATTCATCCAATTTTTGGGCTCCTGAAGCCAACTCCAGTGTATATTTGGGCTCCTGCTGCTGCTGCTGCCAACTTCTGCCAACTCCAGGGTGTGATTCATCCAATTTTTGGGCTCCTGAAGCCAACTCCAGTGTATATTTGGGCTCCTGCTGCTGCTGCTGCCAACTTCTGCCAACTCCAGGGTGTGATTCATCCAATTTTTGGGCTCCTGAAGCCAACTCCAGTGTATATTTGGGCTCCTGCTGCTACTACTGTCAACTCCTGCCAACTCCAGGGTGTGATTCATCCAATTTTTGGGCTCCTGAGGCCAACTCCAGTGTATATTTGGGCTCCTGCTGCTGCTGCTGCCAACTTCTGCCAACTCCAGGGTGTGATTCATCCAATTTTTGGGCTCCTGAGGCCAACTCCAGTGTATATTTGGGCTCCTGCTGCTGCTACTGTCAACTCCTGCCAACTCCAGGGTGTGATTCATCCAATTTTTGGGCTCCTGAAGCCAACTCCAGTGTATATTTGGGCTCCTGCTGCTGCTGCTGCTGCCAACTTCTGCCAACTCCAGGGTGTGATTCATCCAATTTTTGGGCTCCTGAAGCCAACCCCAGTGTATATTTGGGCTCCTGCTGCTGCTACTGTCAACTCCTGCCAACTCCAGGGTGTGATTCATCCAATTTTTGGGCTCCTGAGGCCAACTCCAGTGTATATTTGGGCTCCTGCTGCTGCTACTGTCAACTCCTGCCAACTCCAGGGTGTGATTCATCCAATTTTTGGGCTCCTGAAGCCAACTCCAGTGTATATTTGGGCTCCTGCTGCTGCTACTGCCAACTTCTGCCAACTCCAGGGTGTGATTCATCCAATTTTTGGGCTCCTGAAGCCAACTCCAGTGTATATTTGGGCTCCTGCTGCTACTACTGCCAACTTCTGCCAACTCCAGGGTGTGATTCATCCAATTTTTGGGCTCCTGAGGCCAACTCCAGTGTATATTTGGGCTCCTGCTGCTACTACTGCCAACTTCTGCCAACTCCAGGGTGTGATTCATCCAATTTTTGGGCTCCTGAGGCCAACTCCAGTGTATATTTGGGCTCCTGCTGCTGCTGCTGCCAACTTCTGCCAACTCCAGGGTGTGATTCATCCAATTTTTGGGCTCCTGAAGCCAACTCCAGTGTATATTTGGGCTCCTGCTGCTACTACTGTCAACTCCTGCCAACTCCAGGGTGTGATTCATCCAATTTTTGGGCTCCTGAAGCCAACTCCAGTGTATATTTGGGCTCCTGCTGCTGCTGCTGCCAACTTCTGCCAACTCCAGGGTGTGATTCATCCAATTTTTGGGCTCCTGAGGCCAACTCCAGTGTATATTTGGGCTCCTGCTGCTGCTGCTGCCAACTTCTGCCAACTCCAGGGTGTGATTCATCCAATTTTTGGGCTCCTGAGGCCAACTCCAGTGAATATTTGGGCTCCTGCTGCTACTACTGTCAACTCCTGCCAACTCCAGGGTGTGATTCATCCAATTTTTGGGCTCCTGAGGCCAACTCCAGTGTATATTTGGGCTCCTGCTGCTGCTGCTGCCAACTTCTGCCAACTCCAGGGTGTGATTCATCCAATTTTTGGGCTCCTGAGGCCAACTCCAGTGTATATTTGGGCTCCTGCTGCTGCTACTGTCAACTCCTGCCAACTCCAGGGTGTGATTCATCCAATTTTTGGGCTCCTGAAGCCAACTCCAGTGTATATTTGGGCTCCTGCTGCTGCTGCCAACTTCTGCCAACTCCAGGGTGTGATTCATCCAATTTTTGGGCTCCTGAAGCCAACTCCAGTGTATATTTGGGCTCCTGCTGCTGCTGCTGCCAACTTCTGCCAACTCCAGGGTGTGATTCATCCAATTTTTGGGCTCCTGAAGCCAACTCCAGTGTATATTTGGGCTCCTGCTGCTGCTGCTGCTGCCAACTTCTGCCAACTCCAGGGTGTGATTCATCCAATTTTTGGGCTCCTGAAGCCAACTCCAGTGTATATTTGGGCTCCTGCTGCTACTACTGTCAACTCCTGCCAACTCCAGGGTGTGATTCATCCAGTTTTTGGGCTCCTGAGGCCAACTCCAGTGTATATTTGGGCTCCTGCTGCTGCTGCTGCCAACTTCTGCCAACTCCAGGGTGTGATTCATCCAATTTTTGGGCTCCTGAGGCCAACTCCAGTGTATATTTGGGCTCCTGCTGCTGCTACTGTCAACTCCTGCCAACTCCAGGGTGTGATTCATCCAATTTTTGGGCTCCTGAAGCCAACTCCAGTGTATATTTGGGCTCCTGCTGCTGCTGCTGCTGCCAACTTCTGCCAACTCCAGGGTGTGATTCATCCAATTTTTGGGCTCCTGAAGCCAACTCCAGTGTATATTTGGGCTCCTGCTGCTGCTACTGTCAACTCCTGCCAACTCCAGGGTGTGATTCATCCAATTTTTGGGCTCCTGAGGCCAACTCCAGTGTATATTTGGGCTCCTGCTGCTGCTACTGTCAACTCCTGCCAACTCCAGGGTGTGATTCATCCAATTTTTGGGCTCCTGAAGCCAACTCCAGTGTATATTTGGGCTCCTGCTGCTGCTACTGCCAACTTCTGCCAACTCCAGGGTGTGATTCATCCAATTTTTGGGCTCCTGAAGCCAACTCCAGTGTATATTTGGGCTCCTGCTGCTACTACTGCCAACTTCTGCCAACTCCAGGGTGTGATTCATCCAATTTTTGGGCTCCTGAGGCCAACTCCAGTGTATATTTGGGCTCCTGCTGCTACTACTGCCAACTTCTGCCAACTCCAGGGTGTGATTCATCCAATTTTTGGGCTCCTGAGGCCAACTCCAGTGTATATTTGGGCTCCTGCTGCTGCTGCTGCCAACTTCTGCCAACTCCAGGGTGTGATTCATCCAATTTTTGGGCTCCTGAAGCCAACTCCAGTGTATATTTGGGCTCCTGCTGCTACTACTGTCAACTCCTGCCAACTCCAGGGTGTGATTCATCCAATTTTTGGGCTCCTGAAGCCAACTCCAGTGTATATTTGGGCTCCTGCTGCTGCTGCTGCCAACTTCTGCCAACTCCAGGGTGTGATTCATCCAATTTTTGGGCTCCTGAGGCCAACTCCAGTGTATATTTGGGCTCCTGCTGCTGCTGCTGCCAACTTCTGCCAACTCCAGGGTGTGATTCATCCAATTTTTGGGCTCCTGAGGCCAACTCCAGTGTATATTTGGGCTCCTGCTGCTACTACTGTCAACTCCTGCCAACTCCAGGGTGTGATTCATCCAATTTTTGGGCTCCTGAGGCCAACTCCAGTGTATATTTGGGCTCCTGCTGCTGCTGCTGCCAACTTCTGCCAACTCCAGGGTGTGATTCATCCAATTTTTGGGCTCCTGAGGCCAACTCCAGTGTATATTTGGGCTCCTGCTCCTGCTGCTGCCAACTTCTGCCAACTCCAGGGTGTGATTCATCCAATTTTTGGGCTCCTGAAGCCAACTCCAGTGTATATTTGGGCTCCTGCTGCTGCTGCCAACTTCTGCCAACTCCAGGGTGTGATTCATCCAATTTTTGGGCTCCTGAGGCCAACTCCAGTGTATATTTGGGCTCCTTCTGCCCCTCATAGTGATGCCACTTCAACTCTCTGCAATTGTGCCGCTCTGCGATTCTATTAGCGATGCCTCTGATCTGCATGTGATATTTCTTCAAAGTATTATTTAACAAACCCAGCACGCATCCTGTGCGTGTTACAGCAAGGCTGAATGGTTTACAACCCTATTGAGGCTGTAGGAGGCTCAGAAATAGCCGTTTTTAATAGCGATTCGTCGCGAATTTATTCGGGTCGAAACGATTTTTGTCGGAAAATTCGGCGAATCAGTCGAATCGAATTTTTCAAAAGTTCGCTCATCTCTAGATGTATTGTACCTGTGCCATGTTTGCTGGTGGACTTAATAAGGAGGAACTCTGCTTTCATCTCCTGAACTAGTTCTCATCTTTCCAAGTGGCACAGTAAGTACTAACCTCCCCTGTAACCGCACTCTAACCCCCCACCTACCCAGACACATGTAGAGCACCCTGGGCCCTGAAGAACCTGCTCCTTGCCGTCCTCACCAAACACCCGGTGTCTGAGGGCTACATAAAGCAATTAAAAGCTTTAATGCCAGTCTGGTCAGCTGCTATTGAAAACAATGGGCTCCTCTGTACTCTGTAGAAACCTGCCATTGTTCTCGATGGAAATCGAATGTACACTGGCCACATTCACTCACCAGCTGGAATCCAAAAGCGCAGCTCCCAGCCCAACCGGGGCAAAGGGAAATGAGCGATGGTGCAGGAGAATGACCAGCGAAGGTAAGCAGATCATCTATGCACTCTTGCCACAACCAGGCCCTGGAGTCTTAATAAAAATTCACAGAAGTGGACTTTTCCTTTAACTTCCCTTGGGCTACCCCAATTTTACAATGCCATGGGCTCCAAGAATAAGGTGTTTCACCACTATCTGCATCAAACTGATGCAAGACCACGCTAAGCAGGGCCGTCACTAGCAATTGGCATACCTGAGCAAGTGCACAAATCCCTGGTAGGCCCTACCCCCTGGACCGGTGAGCTAGGTGTAGAGTGTGCAGATCTGCACACGCCTGGTTGCTGGACCAGAGGATGATCAGTAGCAGTGGAGAAGGACGTGAGGATTATATACGTTGATTGGTAGCAGTTCAAAAGGGGGCGAAGACCTTAGGACGATCGGCAGCAATAGTGAACCCTTCGGCACCAGTGCAGAATGCACAAAAGCACTGGAGGATGATCAGCAGTAGCAGAAAAGGCAGTAAAAACATGTGGATGATTAGCGGCAGAGAGGGACCTATCGGTGGCAGTGTAGCTGAAGGGTGACATAACATAGCCTGTGACATGACATGCCCTAAAGGGACCCACAGAGACTCTCTTGCCCAAGGACACATAAATCTGGAGTCATTCCTGACACTGATTTATACGTCCTAGCCACTGGTCAAGAGGATGACCTCTTTGATTGGGTGGAGGGACACACAGTGAGTTCTGCTTTACAGTTCACACACAGATGCCGATGGCAGTGAAACTACCAAGCTGTTGAAACCCAGATATCTTTAGATCAAGGTAAAGTATGTTGGAGATACTGTGCAACAGCTTACAGCTTGTCTTTGTATGTGATCTGCATCTATATTGCTAGGTTAATGCAGTTTACATTCATGACAGTAGATGGCGCTATGTTCTATGTAGATAGCGCTGTTATCTATGCATAGTCTCTGTTGTACATTCTCTGCTGCATGCTGTGTTTCCTGTACATTAAGGTGATCTCTATAACCTCTTTTCTGTTGTAAGGTGACCTTCTCTTACTGCGTCCATGTTCCAGTAAAGCCAGTTCCTGTTACACCACAAATGTCTATCGGGATTTTACTCCACTGCACCCAGCATTCACACTCTGCAACTCTGCAAGTGATGGGCAACTAAATATCTAGCTAAAGTATGCAAGTTTGCACAGTTCGTCATTCACTCATTTTTCTTCATAATCAGCTAAACTGAATATAAATGCTTATTGAGTCTATTAAAAATGCAAGTTGTTAACATACAAACAACCAGTTTTTCTCACTTCTGCCTAGGTCGATGTCTTGTCAATACTTTTTAGGTCAAGCAATTTTTTAAAGACCCTGTCTGTGCAAAAATAGAAAACAATATGTATTTACCAACAGTACCACACAGCTGATTTACACTGGTCTGAGTCTCTGTCAGAGGTAAGTTTCAAACTCCCAATATATCAACGATCAGTTGGGCAGGACTA